>JAZHEH010003205.1:4050000-5400000 GCA_036589455.1 Ateles fusciceps
ACTTTTCCCCCAGTCTCCCAGCAATGTCTGCACTTCAGCTCAGCCAGCATTTCTCATCCTAACAGTCACCCGAGGAGCCGCCCTACTGCCCGGCGCAGGCTCGCTAGCTAGGTGTGCTAGTCAGGCGTGCTGACCACTTCCAGCCTGAACTCGGCCATCCTCAGAGCCCTAGGGTCAAGCCCTGCTTGGGAGGGTTGAGCGCCTGCTGGATGATGGGGCGGGGCTTGGACTTTGGACTTGGATGAACCTATTATCAGCCCCCTCTTGCATCTGAGAAAGCTGAGATTAAGGGATCAGGCACTGCTCCTCACCCAGCTGGGAAGAGGTGGAGATGGATTCCAGGCCAGGGTCACTGGCCTCCAGCCCAGAGCTCATTCCCCCTGCCCCACAGACGCTGGACACTGTGACCGAGGCTGAGTGGGAAATGAGAGCCTTGAACATCCTGCCTTCGAGGAATGTGGCCCCAGGCGAGGGAGACTTGATAAGTATGTCAACACCTGCACCTCCAAGGAGGAGGGACAGTGGGAAAGAAACTCAGATGAAGGCTGGCCACAGTGGCTCATGCCTGTAATCCCATAACTTTGAAAGGCTGAGATGGGAGGATTGCCTGAGGTGAGGAGTTTGAGATCAGCCTGGGCAACACTGTAAGACCCCATCTCTACAAAAATAAATAAATAAGTTAGCCTGCAATGGTGGTGTGCATCTATAGTCTTAGCTACTTGGGAGGCGGAGGCGGGGAGGTTGCTTGAGCCCAGGAGTTTGAGGCTGCAGTGCACTGTGATGGTACCACTGCACTCCAGCCTGGGCAACAGTGCAAGACCCCATCTCTAAAATAAATAAATAAATAAAAGACACTCAGAGGAAGAGAGGCATTCACTTCGGTTGTTGCTGCTTTCATGAAAATGATGTTGAACAAGAGGTGGGTCAAAGTAGTTGGGGGTGGACGGGGTGGGTGCAGTCTTATCAAGTCACATAAACTTCTCGGGCAGAAGCAAACGGTGAACAGCAGGTGTAAGATCAGGAAGGTGGAAGTGGCCTAACCACACCTGGCCAAGAAGTGTGGGCCTTTTCTATGAAGATTTTAGAGCTGGGGTTTGCGATAATAAGAATTATGTTGGAGAAGATAAGTATAAAAGACAAGCCCATCACGGATCCCCCCCAAACACACTGTAACATGCTGGCTATTCCAAATATGTCCGCGATAAACTCCTCCTCCCTCCAGGACAGACCACTCCCCTTCCAATCCTCACTTAATATGCCCCTGTAGATTCATTAAGGTTAAGTTCAGCTAAAACATCTCAAATTAACAATGTTTTTGAACAAGATAGAAATGTGTTTTCTTTTGTGTTCAAGAAGCCCAGGGGGCCACCAAGTGTTGGAGACCCAGGGTCTTTCTTATTTCTTCTACCAGGCATGGATTTCTAGTCCCAAGATTATCTCATTATCCAATGTGGCTGCTGGAGCTCCAGCCATCACATTCACATTCTAGCAAGCTAGAAAGAGGAAGAGGAAGATAATGGTGCACATGTGCACCCTATACTCTTTAAGGGCACTTTCACTTACATGCCATTGGCCAAAACTTTGTCAGTTTGCTACATCTAGCTGCAAGGAGGCTCAGAAATGTAGTCTTTATTCCCAGTGATGTCTAGGTGGCCAGCTAAAAACTATGATTTCTGTTATTAAGAAAGACCCAGGGGAACATCTGTCAGTCTCTGCCAGGCCGTTGGCTTTGGAACAAGGCCTTTTATTGCCCAACATGGCAACTTACCACACTCGCCCAGTTCACTGTATGAGTCATAAAAATAAATGCAAGTTCAGTGATAAGGACTTGAAGGTAAAACAAGGCAAAAGAGTCCGCAGCATCCGGTCAGGAAGGAGGCTGCAGGGCCAGGCCAGGTTCTGGTTTCTCCTCTGCTGCCTCCCTTACTTGGTCTCAGCTTGCTCGTCTGTAGCACGGGAAGTGGGGGGACTATCAGGACCCCTGCAATTTTCTTCTGGCTCCACATTACCAAGTCTGTTCCGGTGGCCCCGGTGGAGAAGAGGTGAATTTCCCTTTCTAACAGCAACATTACCTTCTGCCTCCAGTGTGCATGTGGAGTGTCCTTACACAGAGCATTGCCTTTGGAGGAAAAGGGCTTTTTCTGCCCCATTCTACAGATGAGGCTTGAAGGGTACAGGACTTGCCTGGGTTAAACAGTAGGGAAGAGGCAGGGATGCAAGGGAGACCATCACGATGCCAGGTCCAGACTCAGAGCAGGCTCTGGTCAGTGTCACCAACGGGCCTGGGGACTTAGCAGGGGAGTGGGATTGAGAGTGCACAAAGGCACATGTTGAAACCATACAAATGACTGATGTTTATATGGGCTCCAGTCAGGAGCCAGCACTGTGCTATGAATGCTGAGAGGTAGGTGCTATTCATATCTCCACTTTACAGATGAGAAAACTGAGACCCAGCAGGGTGGCCCCAGGGCAAACGGCAGAGCTGAGCTACCAGCCCCAGTGGCAGCCCAGGCTCTCACCTCCACTGTGGCACACATCATGAGAGCTGAGATCAAAGTCCTTTGTAACCATAAAGTCCTCGCCAAATCCCCACTCTGCCACTTACTGGCTGTGTGGCCTTGGACAGGTGATTTAACCTCTCTGTCCCTTTGTTTCCTTAACTAGGAAACAGGAATCATAATCTATATCATGAGGTTATCAAGAGAATTAAATGAGTTAATACATGTAAAGCAATTAGGAAAATGTCTAGCAGAGAGTAACCACTCCATATTAACTGTCATTTACTCAATGTCTTATTCAATCAACTCACTGTTTTACTTAAATTAACTTTAAGGAAAACTTCATGACTGTGATAAGATATGTATGTATAATGTAATACCATTAAACCATTCAAAGAAATCTACTCAAATACATAAATGGAATTCTTTTTTAAAATGTGATATGAAAGACAGGAAAGACAGGAAAATGGAAATAGAGGAATGATGAACAGAAGGAACAAACAGAATCAATAAAATGGGAGATTTAAGTCCTCTGCCAATAATTACATTAAATGTAAATGGCCTAGATATACCAATTAAAAGACAGAGGTTAGCAGAACAATCTTTTAAATGACCTAACTATACACTGTCTAAAGAAACTCACTTCAAATGTAGTTACAGAGATAGACAACGTTTTATATATATATATGACATATATATGTGTATATATATGTGTGTGTATATATATATTTGTGTGTGTGTATATATATATATATATTTCAAGTACATTAATCCATAAAAAGGAGGCCTGTCTATATTAACTTCAGAGCAAAGAAAATTATCAGGGATCAAAAGAGACATTGCATAATGATAAAAGAGTCAATCTACCAAAAAGACCTAGCAATCTTAAATGTGTATGCACCAAATAGTAGAGTGTCAAAATATGCGAAGCAAAAATGGATGGAACTGAAACAAGAAACAGACAAATTCACAATTATAGTTGGAGACTGCAACACCCTTCTCCCAGCAATTGGTGAAACTACTGGACAGAAAATCAGCAAGAATATAAAAGGGCTGAACAGCACCATCAACCAACAGGATCTAATTGACCTTTACAAAACATTCTAACAAACAACAGCAGAATGCACATTCATTTTAAGGCTTCACGAAACCTTCACCAAGACTATATCCTGGTCATAAAACAAACCTCAATAAATTTTAAAATATTAGATATTATTGGAGTGTATATCCCAACCTTAAATGGAAGTGGAGGCTGTCAGCCATAAACGGAAAGTAATCAATCATCCAAAAGAGTTAATAAGAAAGAAGACAATGTTAGTACATCCTAGCTTGAAACTGAGGGTTGCCTAAGGCTCTGAGTCTTTTTCAAGCAACTGGGGGAAAGGTAAGCAGGGACTGAGGGTTGCATGGCAGCAATGTGCCAGCATAGCTTCTGATTTCGATGGCCCTTCTGTAGCCTTGTAGGGAAAAGTCCTGGTGTGCAGGAGACTTACACCAAGCATCCAGGGGTGAGGGCACGTCAGGTCAGCAAGTTACACTCGAAGGCTCAGCTGTTGCACACTGGCAACTCTTAAAATTATTTCAGAAAATGTTAATATATGAAAAAATTAATAAATTTGTATCCCAAACAACAATAATAATAAAATCCCAAGAGAGATGCTATTGATGGTTAAAGACCTATTGGAACCACCCTGAGACTTTCTCCTTCATGTGAACAGAAGGTCTCAGCACAGCCTTTTCTCTCCCAGGATGTCAGACTTTTTTAGGGGCCAGACTCAGCCCCACCTGCCCCTACATTTGGGAAACTTTGAGGGAAATCAGAAGACACTGAGCTATAGTGTCGGAGAGCTCTGTCTAAAACCCAGCTCTGCTTCCTAGCTGGGCAGCCCTAGACAACTTACTCACCCTCTCTGAGCATGTTTCCTCTGTGAAAAGCGAGGCACTATCACCTTCCCTCAAGTTATTGCATAAATGAGACACGTATTCAAAACTATCTGCAGCCCCACATCGGGCTGCTCGGAGCTATTTTCTTGCCAGTTCTCCAGGCCAGCAGCCTGTCAAACCAAATGCAGGTCACCACCCGGCTAGAAAATGTCCCCCTCTGGAGCCACTGAGCTCCAGGGCCTGGGGGAAGTAGGGGCCATAAACCTCCTCCCCCACTCCTGTCACTGAAGATCAAACCGCTATCAGAATCAAAGCCACCCAGCTGATGGATGCGCTCAGAGGACCCAGAGCCCCAGCAGCCAGCCAGTCCCTCACTGTTACGTGGAGCTCAGAGTGACTCCAGCCATGTCCCCAGGAGCCTCTGCAGTTTAATTTGGGCCAGAAGGTGACCAGTTGCCTCCTTCAGAAAGATGCTTATCTCTCTCTGCAGAGAAGGAGGAGACGCCTGCAGAGGTGTCAGCAGACAGGCAGGGGGCGGGGTGAAGAGGCCATGCTGATACTGAAGGCCCCCCTCCCCCACAGTTACTCAGAGCCCCAAATGGTTTTCAGAACCCAGGGCGCCCTGAGCTTGCATTTCAGCAGCAAGCAACAGACGTATCAAGTCAGTGTTTTCTTTCAAGAGCCTTTGGTAGGGACAGACAAGGGGCATTGTCGCTCAGAAACAGATCTACCAACTCTGTTTTATTTCAGGAGCCTTTGGTGGAGGGAGACAAGGTCTGGTGTCACTCGGACCCTCTGGGCTCTTAGCCTCCCAGGGGGAAAGAGCTGATACCAGGGGTTGGAAGACTCTAGAAAGCCCTGGCTAGGCTGGAAGCTGAGTCAAGCCCAGCCTTGGGGGACTCCCTGAAGGAATTAACAGACTCTCAGGAATGTAGTTTTGACCATTGCAGAATCCTGGGAGCTCCAGATAGAACCTTAAGCTGGAAGGAACTCAGTCACTGTTGCTAGAGGGGCAAGAACAGGTGGTCCATGCAGTCCCCTTTGTGCCAGGCTGCCCGGGCTCAATGGTCGGCTCTGGATGTATGGCTTTGCCCCAGTGACTTCATCTGTCAAACAGGAGTGGGTGAAATTTCCCTCTTCAAAGCATCATCATGGAACTGAAGGAGCTCATGACGTGAAGGAGCAGGACCCAGCACGTGCCCCAAGTTGCATTACTTTATTATTATTATTATTAAGGCTTGGTGGTAATAAGATGTCAGCTGAGAATCACCTGACAGCACATGGGCAGCAAGGGGAGTCTGGAAAGAAAGACACCCAAACGCAGGCCAGGCACAGTGGCTCACGCCTGTAATCCCACCACTTTGGGAGGTTGAGGTAAGCAGATCATGAGGTCAGGAGTTTGAGACCAGCCTGGCCAACATGGAGAAACCGCGTCTCTACTAAAAAGACAAAATTAGCCAGGCGTGGTGGCAGGTGCCTGTCACACCAGCTATTCGGGAGGCTGAGGCAGGAGAACCGCTTGAACCCAGGAGGTGGAGGTTGCAGTGAGCCAAGATTGTGCCATTGCACTCCAGCCCGGGCAACAAGAGCAAAAAAGAAAGGAAAAGACACCCAAATGCCAAGAACAGTGGGTGTTGAGTGTGCAACTGAGTCCTTATTATGTGTGTGTTTTCCAAATCTTTTTTCATAAGCCTGAATTATCTTTTTAAATGGAGAGTCTAAACCTAATAAACTAGTCACAGATGCCCCATGCGGCCAGGCCCAGGATAGGGTGAGAGTCCGAGGAAAGATGACTGCTTCCACTGACTCTGCTTCTTGGAGCCAGCCTGAGACCCGTGGGCCACACTGCCTGACTCCCTGGCTTCTCCAGATGTTTGCCTCTGGGATAAACTCCTGCTGCTGCACAGACTTCCTCGGGATGATCGCAGCTTTGCTGCCTTATGTACAAGGGCTGCAGCCAGGGGAGAGCCGCTGGTGCTGATGGCGTCCTTTGTCGCTCTGTGCCTGCAGAGTCTGGTCCCAGAGACGCGCTGTCTCTGTGCTCCCAGCCGGAGCTCCTCTAGGCAATGCCGCCAGCCTGCCAGCCCCTCAGCCTTGCATGTCATCTGCCTGCTCTGGATCAGCCTGGCTTTACATGCAAAATGACCTGCAAAATGAATGAATGAATGAAAATTGCAACATAAAACCCTGTGGGAGAACATCAAGGGGGATGTCAGCAACCTTCGTGGGCACGCGGGAAGGTGACGAGCTTTAAGATGTAATACTGGACTTTCCACAAATAAAGACAAGTGGGAAGTGATTGCTTTTTAAAATTTTTGATGTGCTTATATGATACTTTCTGAATGTGTGTTCCCACAAAATTCACATGTTGCAACTCTAACCCCCAAGCTGATGGCATTAGGAAGTGGGGCCTTTGAGAGGCGATAAGGTTAGGAGGGCAGAGCCTTCACGATGAGATTAGTGCCCTCATGAAAGGAGCCCCAGAGAGCTTCATCGCCCCTTCCACCATGCAAGGACCAGCAAGAAGACACTATCTGTGAAGCAGGAAGCAGCCATCACAGACCCTAAACCTTCTGGCACCTTAATCTCGGACTTCTGGCCTCCAGAAATGAGAAATCACTTTGTTGCTTATAAGCCACTCCATTTATGGTAATTTGTTATAGTGACCCAAACAGACAAGGTACCATATTTCACCCATGGGTCTGACCAGCCATATTTCACAGACCCCACCATTTGAGAAGGGCGGTAATACATTCTGGAATCATAATATATGTCTATGAGAAAATGAGATCTGATTGGCAAACACAGAACTCCAGAGGCAGGAAGAGGGGCAGGTGTGCACTCTGAGGACCCTGGCCCGGCCCGACTCTTACTGGGGCAGGTGTGCACTCTGAGGACCCTGGCCCGGCCCGACTCTTACTGGGGCAGGTCTGCACTCTGAGGACCCTGGCCCAGCCCGACTCACTGCTTCCTCTTACTCCTCTGCGTGCGTGAGTTCCCCAGAGTGCCTTTCCTCGCCTGACCCTGCCGTGTTCTCTCATTGTTCTGTTTTTCTGACAACAGCTGGTTGCCAAGGAAACCACTTTGCAGCCCAGAGTCAGACCCTGCAAGGAAATTCAGTCCTTAGTCATCTCTCCATCCACAGCAGCCTCTTGGCGTGACCTCAGAAAACCCTGCCAAACCCCAATCAAGGAGCCCACCCCACCCACCACCGGGATCTCTCCCCTGGGTGCTGAGCACAGCCAAGAAAAAGGGAAGCAGGGACAGACTAAGAGAGCTGAGGCACAGCAGGGCCAGAAGGACCCCAAGACAGCCTCTCAGTCCACCCTCCTGTTTTTAAGATGTAAATGTTTTATGGAAATGTGACATATATAAAGTGCACAAGTCCTTAGCATACTGCTTGAGGAATTTCACAAACTGAACACACCTGTGTAACTAGCACCCAGAAAAAAGGAAAAGGACGTCAGTCAGCCCTTCCAGGAGCATCCAGAAGCCCTCCCCCTGCCTCTCCCCCTTCTCCAGAAGGGTAACCACTCTGCTGACTTCCAACAACAGAGTTTTCTTTCACCTGCTGTTGAACTTATTCTAAACAGAATCACATAATTTGAGGGGGGTGGAAATACATTCTGGAATCATGATATATGCTGATGAGAAAATGAGTGTCTGATTTGCAATCTTAAAACTCCAGAGGCAGAAAGGGGGGCAGTTCTGCACTTGGGGGACCCTGCCCCAGCTCTGTAGAGTCTAGACTGTTTGCTCAATGTCATGTTGCTGAAGCTGTGCTGGCTGTAGCCTGTGGCAATAGTTTGCCTGACCTCATCGCTGCATCATAGTCCACTGTATGAATAGCCTTCCATCTACTTACCCACACGCTAATGATGGGCATGGGGACAGCTTCTGGGTTTTGTCTAAAATGAGCCAGGTTGCTGTGAGCTTTCTTCTCTCTGCCTTTAGGAAAACAGATGTTCACATTTCTCTTGCATGCATGCAGTTTTCCCCGCTTACCCTCAGGGGATGCGTTTAACATCCCCCGTGGATGTCTGGCACCTTGGATAATACCAAGCACTATATATACCATGTTTTTCCCATACATACCAAGTCATGAGACAGTTTAACTTCGGCATAGTGAAAGATTAACAATAATTAATAATAAACTAGAATAAGGCCAAGCGTGGCAGCTCATACCTGTAATCCCAGCACTTTGAGAGGCCGAGGCAGGCAGATCACTTGACGCCAGGAATGCAAAACCAGCCTGGGCAACATGGCGAAACCCCATCTCTACCAAAAATACAAAAATTAGCCGAGTGTGGTGGCATGTGCCTGTAATCCCAGCTACTCTGGAGGCTGAGGCATGAGAATTGCTTGAATCTGGGAGGCAGAGGTTGCAGTGAGCTGAGATCACCCCACTGCATTCCAGTCTGGCAAACAGAGCAGGACTGAAAAAAAAACAAAACCAACCTCTAGACTAATTATAATAGTTACTGTAAGAAAAGTTATGTGCCTGTGCATTCTCTCTCTCACTGTCTCTGGAATTTTCCATTTAATATTTTCAAACTGAGGTTGACCAAGGGTAACTGAAACCATGGAAAGTGAAGCCTTGAATAAGAAGGGGCTGTACCCAGCGGAGGAGACGTGGGCTCACGGGGGATGAACGCAGCGGACATTGCCACAGAGTCTTCCACAGAGTGCTTGCAACAGATCTCACTCCTGTCAGATGGCCTGACGGCGTGAGGGGCTGCACAGCCCAGCCAGAATGTGGTGCTGTCTGCCTCCTTCTCTTTAGCATTTGCCCACCCCTTTTAATTTACAGCTGAGGATACTGAGACCAGAGAGATGTGTCATTCCCAAGACCCCACAAATTGCCTCCTCTCTAGTCCAAACCACTGGCCTTAAGGATGAGAACACAGAGGCCCAGAGAGCAAATGGCCTTGCCTAAGGTCACATAGCAAGACTGGCAACCCGATCTTCAGACCCCACGGTTTCCTTTTCCTGGCCCCAAACTGCCAGGAAACGTGGTTCTCAAAGTACAGTCAGAGGACCTGCAGCATCAACGTCATCTTGGAGTTTGTTAAAAATGCATATTTTCAGACCCCACTCCAGACCTGTTGAATTCAAATCTCTGAGGACGAGGCCCTGGTATCAGCATTTCAGCCAGCACTGAGCATGTTTTTGAGATTTAGTTGGGTCATTGCATGGATCCTCAAGGAACAGCATGTCATTCTTTAGTTTGTCCACTAGAGGGAGCCAGTGCCCCAGGGGACACAACCATGAAGCTTCCCTGAGAGCCCCAGAATAGCAAGGTTTCCCATCTGGGACCAGGCGGCTGACAGCGATGGCAGCTGTTGAGGGGGAGATCCTCAAGTCACTCCAGTCAACAGAATTCGGGAAAAGGAGCATCTTAATTAGCACAGGAGACAGGACACTTGAGATCTAATGCAACCCTGCCACCTGACCCTAAGCAGCCACATCTGTCAGTTTCACTGTGCCGCCCCATCGGAGCCCTTCACTCCCCCAGCCTGTTTCCTCATCTGTGAAGCAAAGCTTTGTACCCAGGTGGCTTCTGAACCTCCAGCCCCAGTCTTGATATTCTACAAGACATGTTAATGTCTAGAACATTAACAGATGTTGTCACGCAGATGTTAAGAGGTTTTGATGGCTCTGCTATTATTCCATTTGTTTTACGGTATCACTCCACACATCGCATACTCTCTAGCCATGGAATGCAGTGGAGGTTGCCGTGTGCCTGCTTGTGAGGTCTGGAGCCAGGGCAGCCCTACTGGGCCCAGGAGGGGAAGATACCCAAGAAATACCTGCTGAGGATGGCAGCACTAAAAATGGAAGGAGACTCAGCTCTTCACCATGCCATTGGCTTGCCAACCCCAGAGCTTCCCTACCTTGGAACTTCTTTGATGTATGTTGATAAATCCCCTGGTAGCTTACCCCAGCTGGGGTTGCATCTTCTGTTCCTTGCAGCCGAAGGCATTCCATCTGGCGTGCTTGTCTCACATGATTGGCCCACTGTCTTCCTGGTCGCTAAGAAATGTGACTTTCTCATGCCAAGAGCTGCTAGGAGCACTGCATCAGACCGGGCCCCGTGGCTGACACAAGCAGAGGAGCTCTCAGGAGACAAAGCCCTGTCTTGGAAAGTGAGGTTGGAGAGAACACGGAGGGCCATGGGAAGTTGACGGCAAACAGCAGTCACAAGGACAAGGAACGGAGCAATGAGTGCTCTAGAAGCTCTGTTCCCTCTCAAAGTGCCGGGATTGCAGGTGTGAGCCGCCATGCTCGGCCTTACTCACAGCGGGCCAGAGCTGTGGGGGACACCAGGGAGGTCTTCCTGAAGGTAGGTCCAAATAGTCATAGCAAAGGACCCTTCTGCATCTGATTACCACCTGTTTTACTGTTCTAACATTCCTTAAGGTAAGTCCAAGATTTCTTACTTTGTACAGGCCATGGTTTGTGATGAAAACCCTCCTCTCCTGAGAATTACATTGCTCCACCCTTCTCTGTCCAGCCACAAGGTCCCATGTGGAACTGGCATATTTCTTACCTGGATGGCTGCTCTCCCTAGACCATGGTTGTGACCTCAGAACTTTTCCATCGTCACCGTAAGTTCTATCGGAAAGCACTGCCTTCAAGCTGCCCTGAATATATCTTTTTTTTTGAGACAGAGTCTCACTCTGTTGCCCATGCTGCCGTGCAGTGACCTGATGTGGGCTCACTGCAACCTCCACCTCCTGGATTCAAGAGATTCTCCTGTCTCAGCCTCCCAAGTACTGGGATTACAGGTACATGCCACCATGCCCAGCTAATGTTTGTGTTTTTAGTAGAGATGGGGTTTCACCATGTTGGCCATGCTGGTCTCGAACTCCTGACCTCAGGTGATCCTCTCATCTGGGGCTCCCAAAGTGCTGGGATTACAAGCGTTAGCCACTGTGCCCAGCCTATCTATCTATCTATCTATCTATCTATCTATCTATCTATCGGCCTGTCTATCTGTAATTAACTAACGCTGGTGCTTTCAGTTCAGAAGGTCTTACCCATTCCTGTTGGCCTCATAAGAGCTCTGTGAAATTTGGATCAATGTGTTATTATTTCCATTTATGTAAGGAAACTGAGGCTCAAAGGGTGCCTTGCCCGAGGACGCACATGTGCAGCAGCATAGCCAGGGCTCACACCGAGCTCTGGATTCTCATTTTATGCTCATTTGCTAAATGATGCTGCCTTCCCTTGAGGTTGAAATCAAAGTGCTACTTTCATCAAATGGATGAGGCATACTTTTAAACTCGTAATCCTTAGAAGGGAGGCTTGGAGTTTCACGCTTGCTACACCTTCCATGGACAAAGTAGAAGGACTGTTGGAATCCAGAGTAGCTATGCCTGTCTCTGAAACACCTGGTTATCCCATATTTCTGGTAAAGAAATTGGGAGCTATTTATGAAGATGCCAAAACTGAGCCTTCCTTAAAACAGCAATTATTTCATGGCAAAACTATAATCGGATTCAGATTTTGCCTGAAATAACAGCTTCGCCATCCCTCAGCACAATTGAGGGGCAATCCTGAAGACGGTCAGAGGCCCTGTATTGCCACCTACTGATTTCATTACAATCAGGGAGGTATTAAAATCCAGAAGATTACTTCACCCCACCCTCTAAATATCATCGTCCTAAGAACTTGATTTTTTCTGCTACATAAATCCTACCCCACTGCTCCCTGAACTCTTCGCCTGAGACTGTCAAGCAAGGCCATGTCTGTCTGTATAATGACGACGGTGATGACTGTACTGATGACGGTGGTGACGATGATGATGGTGACAGTGATGATGGTGACGGGAATGATACGGCAATGATTATGGTGGTGGCGATGGTGGTGGTGGGGCTGATTAGGTTAATGATAACCATCCCATTTATGATCATTGTCCTTTAGTGGTGCTTGGGACATATACCAGACACGGGGCTATGTGCTTCTCACATCTCGCTTAGTTTTCTCTCTATCCCTGAGGCCTTCAGCAAGGAGCAGGAACTTCTAAACCACAGCTGCCTCTATGAGCTGGGACCCGCCGCACTTTCTCAACTCCCCAGCCGCACTCGGGTCAGTGGCTAGGATGGGGGCCTTTTCCCCATCCCACTCAGCACAGTGCCCAGGGCACAAGAGGTTGAGGCTGTTTCTTCTAATGGACCCACCTTTTTGTGCTCCAAAAGCAGACCACAGCGTCCAGAGGATTTCTACCAGAACCTCTGAAAGCAGCCACTCCACAGAAGAGGGGCCCTAGGATCATGGCTACTGAGCTCAGACAACCCCCTCCTGGTGGCTTTCCCCCAACAAAAACCCCTTTCACGTCCTTGGGGACCCTCGATGTCCTGCCCAGTCACCTCCTAAGACAGTTTGGATATTGTCCCCCACAAATCTCATGGTGAATTTTAATCCCCAGTGTTAGAGGTGGGGCCTGATGGGAGGTGATTGGATCATGGGGGGGGGATTTCTCACGGAAGGTTTAGCACCATCCCCTTGGTGCTGTCCTCACAGGTACTGACTGTTTAAAAGTGTGTGGCACCTTCCCTCGCTCTCTCTCACTCCCACTTCTGCCGTGTGACATGCCTCCTCCAGCTTCACCTTCTGCCATGAGTAAAAGCTCCCTGAGGCCTGCCCAGAAGCCAAGCAGATGCCAGTGCCGTGCGTGTACGGCCTGAAGAACCATGAGCCAGTTAAACCTCTCTTCTTTGTAAATTCCACAGTCTCGGGTATTTCTGTACAGCAATGCACGAACCGCTTAATACACCTCCCCTGCGCCCTCCCCCGCACTTCAGTTCCTCTGCTGTTTTGTGCGTGGCTTGCATATTTGTTATAGTTCATCTTTAGTCCCGGGAAGACGAGCTCCAGGAGGGGGGAAACTTGCCGTCTACTTTATTTCTGCATCCTCTGCAGCTAAGAGGGTCTGACACACAGGGGCTCCATAGATCTTTGTTAAATGAATCACTTAACTAGTTCTCAGTTTCAAGGTTCGTGTGGCTTTTAAAGGCTCCAGACTTAGAACCAGGAATAACTCGGGCCCTGGAAGAATCTGGTTTCACAGATTTCAGGAAGAAAAAGCCGTGCAGTGTCATTTCTGTCATCAGTTAATGGTGTGTTTCCCTTTTCTCAGTAGAAATTACATGAAGTGCTGCTTAGGCCGCTTACAGCATTCCCCTACAGCAGCCATTGGCAACGATGAACGGGACTTTCACGGGAAATCAGAATTAAACACTTGGAAAAGAGACCCAGCTTCCCGGGCCCGATGGTTGCCGAGTGGAGAGAGAAACATGATACGCTGCTTCATATGGCAATGGCACGCGTGCCGTGTCGTTATCGGCACCGGCTCTCCTGGGAATCTTGTGTGTCTAACCCTCTATTGGCATCTGCTTCCCGGAGGCCTGGAACCAGCACATGGACACATGTAACCTGGGTGATGCTTCCAACACCTCTGCAGCCACAGGCTGGGGCGGCTGTGACCGTGGTCTTAGAACCAGTGTCCAGAGCATCCTGTTCGGGGAGCACTTCGAACTCATTTTATTTATTGATTGATTGATTGAGACAGAGTCTCGCTCTGTTGCCCAGGCTGGAGTGCAGTGGCATGATCTCAGCTCACTGCAACCTCCACCTCCCAGGTTCAAGAGATGCTTCTGTCTCAGCCTCCCGAGTAGCTGGGCCACTTGGAAGTCTTGTAATTCTACGGGAAACTTCAGAAAACATATGCCCAGTGGTATTCCTACCAGAAGGCCCCTGGCCAAACTGTAGGTTGAAGAGCGCTGCAGGAGTGGCCAGGCACCCTCTGGGAGAAGAACGCTTCACAGTGACTCATGGAGTGGCCAGGCATCCTCTGGGGAGAAGGACGCTTCATGGTGACTTGCGGAGTGGCCAGGCACCCTCTGGGGAGAAGGACGCTTCACGGTGACTCGCGGAGTGGCCAGGCACCCTCTGGGAGAGGACGCTTCACAGTGACTCTCGGGCACACAGCACAGACCCAAAACCAGCAGCAGCCTCAAAGCAGCTTCATCTGTAACTCGGCACACCCTTCCTCATCCTTGTGATTAGAGTTTTCTGGAATCCACCAGCAACGTTTCCATTCATCTTCTGGTTTTGATGTGCTGTTCTGCACCTTTGAAAGACAAAATGGCGATGAGACCTCAGAGTGGGGTTTGGTTTGCTTGTTTGCCTCTGTTTTTCTTTAATCTTTAGTAATGAAAATGATGACAGCTCTCCCTCAAAATGCTCCCTGCCAAAGGACGGGTGAAGCTGTCTGTTCTCTGAAAGAAGCCTAGACCACAGGAAAAGGGAAAGGAGGAAAAGCAGCTGGAGAGGTGCAAATTCAGACCTCATGGAGCTCAGGGGGAGCAGGAGAACCCTGCTGCGGGGTAACGGTGACCGCTGTTCCCTCTGCTAGACTGAGGCTCTGAGCTACGCCCTCCCCATGCCTGCTTCACATTTAACCCTCAGGGACGTGACGTGATGTCCACATCTTGCAGACAAGCCAGCAGACACTCAGGGAGTCGATGCTGCTTCCAGGAAACGGGGTGGTCAGAGCCCTTCACTGTCACCTCGAAGCATCCCACTGTGTCCACAGCCCCAGATCTCCGACCTCAAGGACTCACCACCCAGCAAGATGAGCCCCAAACACCCAGATCAACGGAAACCCCAGTCACTCCCAGGCATGGCCAGGTACTGCTGCAGCCACGGCCTTCATTCCAACATGCACTCACTCTGTGGTTTTGGGCAGGTGACTTCCCCCTCTCTGTGCCTCAGTCTTCTCAGATGCCAAGTGGGTTCTAGGTGCCAGACGGTGGGGGTGGATAAAAACAGGGGCTTCAGAGCAAGATTGCCAGGGCTCAAATCCGGGCTCTGCTGCTTCTCACTGAATGACCTCGACCAGGTTACTCAACCTCTCTGTGCCTCAGTTTTACCACCTGCAAAATAGGTATAGAGTCCCCTACAAGAGACTAGCTGTGAGGATTCAAGAGTACCTAGAGGCAAGCATTTGATAAGCACTAGCTGTGTTTCATTGCATCCAAAGCCAAGAGTTGAGAGACATGACCTCCAAACTCCCCACAGATGTGTGTGTCTGTGACGAGACCACCCCCCCTCTATTTACACCTCCTTTTTATTTTACTTTAATATTTACATTTATTATAAAGTATAATTTATAAAATTGTAAAATTGATTATGTTTAAAAAATATTTCTGGGATAACCTAAATTCTGGGATACATGTGCAGAGCATGCAGGTTTGATACATAGGTATACATGTGCCATGGTGGCTTGCTGTACCTGTCAACCTGTCTTCTAGGTTTTAAGCCCCGCATGCTCACAGTTCTACAGGCTGGGAAGTCCAACATCAAGGCACCCGCGGATTCAGTGTCTGGGGAGGGTTTGCTCTCGGCTCTGCAGATGGCAGCTCTTGCTTTGTCCTCACGTGGCAGAAAGAACCAAAAGGGACTAACTCAATCCCTGAAGCCCTTCCATCAGGGTCCCCCCCAGGGTGGGACCCTCCTGACCAACCATCTCCCCAAGGCCCCACCTCTTAGTACCATCATCTTGGAGGTTAAGCTCCAATGTGTAAATTTAGGCGGGGGGGGGGATATATTTGGACCACAGCATGCACCCCACACAGATGAATTGCGTTCAGTGAGAGAAGCCAGACACCTCCCCGCCTCCTCACCAAAAAAAGTACAAACTGTGTAATTCCATTTTTATAGCATTCTAGAAACTGCAAACTAACACACAGTGACAGAAAGCAGACCTGTGACTGCCGGGGCTGGAGGTGGGGGATGAAAGCCATGCCTGAGTGAAATTTTGGGAGAATGAGTCTGTTCCTTGTCTTGAGTATGCCGATGATTTCAGGGGTACACGTGTATGTAGATCTTATCAAATTGTACACTTTACATATGTGTGACTCACCATATGTCAATTACACCTCAATAAAACTGGTATTGAAAGGCAGTTCTCTAAAGTGGGGGTCCATATTTCATCCAAAGAGAGACAGAAAGCACAAATACAGCAAATGTTAAGTTGTTGAAGGCAGATAGTAGCTGTACAGGTGATCCTTGGACTAATCTTTCAACTTCTCCAAATACTTGAAAATTTTCACGATAAAAAAGAAAAAAATTGAGGGAAAGAACATAGGCTTTGGAGTCAAAACTCCAAGAGGGGAAGTGTAATTCTGGCATATCCCAGCTTCGTGACCATCTCCTGTGCCTCGTTTCTTCATTTGTGAAATGGCCTGATCACCACATGAAGCTCATTGGATGTCAAGTGTTAAATTGGATTAACGCATTGAGCTGGCTTAGCAGGAACTTGGCGTGCCGTGAACACTCCACAGAGGTAGCCTTCGTTATTAAGTTCACCTCCCTTATCCGAGAGGCACAGAAACTGTGCATCAGCGAGGCTGAGATCTAACCGAGGTTACACAGCTAGTGCCAGATTTCTGTCTGCCCCTGAGAAAACTACCTTTTGAGGACAGTCAGTGGCTCTCATTTGTCTTAGAACCCTGAAGTAAATAGGTTATGCAAATGGTGGTCGCACCCCCCCACCTAGGATGAGGCCCTCACTCGCCAACAAAGGAAGCCAGAACTGGCACCCAGACATATTTTTAACAGCGTGGAAATGTGCATTTTGCATATCTTATCTTTTTTTACAGTTCAAGGCCCAGGGCCCCAACCAAAATTAGGCTTTTAACAGTTTGTTTGTTTAGACAAGTAAAATCTCATAGGTTCAAGCTGCCTGTCAAAACTCTTTCTCTAGTGTAGAACTGGATTCTGATCAATACATGCATTTATCCATTTATTTGCGTTTGTATCTCCAAGAGTCAAACAGGCTTAGTCAGGAGCAGACAGCACCACAGCGCCATGCACAGCTGCCAAAATGTGCAGCCTGAGGGGGCATGCGGCTGCTTCACAGAGACACAGCCAGCCAGGGGAAAGCTTTCTAGAGTCAAGGAGAGGTCCGTGAAGTCATTCCTCTCTCTCTAGTTTTTGGGCCATAGCTACCTGATCTGCTAAGGGATTTTCATTAATGGGAACAGGAGGTATAAGGAGGTCTGAACATAGTCGCAGACAAGGGGAAGTTGAAAAGGTTACTATGAAGAAGAAAACAACCTGTGGGGAGACAGGGTCTCACCCTGTTGGCTGCCGGGTCTGGAGTGCACTGACACAATCCCAGCTCACTGCAGCCTCTACCTCCCAGGCTCAGGGGATCCTCGCACTTCAGCCTCCCGAGTAGCTGGAACTACAGGTGTGCACCACCATACCGGGCTAGTTTTGTTTATTTTTTGTAGAGACGGGGTCTCATTGTGTTGCCCAAGCTGGTCTCAAACTCCTGGACTCAAGCAATCATCCTGCCTCAGCTTCCCAAAGTGCTGGGGATACAGGAGTGAACCACCGCACCTGGCCCTTATATACCCTCTCACCCACCTGCCTACACTCTTACTGAGAACACACCTAGGAAAAATGCAAGGATTTTTTTGGCCATCATAGAAGGAGAACATGTGTCACGTTGAATGATTTATTGCAAAAGTTTCATTTGGGCGAGAAGACCGTGAGAGCCAGCTGGGATGGCTGGGATGGCCCCGGACCTGGGGTGCTCTAAGTGAGGCTCAGGTGCGATCCACAAACTGTCAGGTTTTGGCTCACAAGGAGTGAAGAAATCGAGAGAAAGAGTTTAGAAATGTTTACAGCAATTCAACAGAGTACTTTTAGGTCTAAAGATGGGCTTATGTTTTTAAACCTTTATTTTTCCAGGAATTTATTTTTACATTATTTTATAAAAGTAGCAGTATGCAATGGATTCAACCTCTTTTTCATTTTCAAGACAATTTTCCTAGTTTTTCTTATGAATCAGTTCCAAATATATTAATTAGAGATATCAACCAACATCTAAAAAGTTCTTTTTAATTGAGGAAGTTTCGCTCTTGTTATCCAGATTGGAGCGCAATGGCGCAGTCTCGGCTCCCTGCTGCTTCTCAGCGCTCGGGTCAAGGACGACACTGACTTCCCCCTCCCCCACATCCTAGGGCTGCTAGTGATTTTCTGGGTGTCATCTGCCTGAAATGGAGGCAGGTTTGCTTCCTCTGAGGACAATGTCATTTGGTTTCACAGACTTAGGTTTGCCATGAAATGGTGTCTGCATCCCAGTGTCAGCCCGCCCGGCTGCAGCAGGGTAAGGTCTGGAAGTGGACGCTCCATGGATGTTGTGGCTTCACGTGGGGAGGGTCCTGTGGCGGTTCCTGACTCGAAATGAGACGGGTGGGGCTCCGCCAGCTTCCCGCAGAGACGCATCACACCTCCAAACTCAGCTCTGCCCAGGGCAGGGCACCAGGCCCTTCCGGGGTAACTGCAAGAGGCCAGAGGCTGCAGGCCCTGGGGGACGCGGGCGCCCAGACTCTCAGAGATCTCCAGCCGAGGAAGGAGCCGCCTGGCAGGTAGCTCCAGGCTGGAGGAAGCCAAGGCCCACACTGACTCCTGGGGCCATCTTGCCCTCCCCGGGTAGGAGGCAGTGGTAGTCACCTGCCCAGGTATCACAGAGGCAGAGCTGAGATGGGAAAGGGCTTCAGAAGTGAGGACACTGAGGCCTGGAGAGAATCGGTGCTTTCAGGGCTGCACGAGGGTTTCATGGCTGAGCTGGGACTTGAACCCCCTCCCCCTCCCACCAGTTTCCTTCCTCCCTCCCTCCCTTTCTCATTTCCTACCTCCATCCTCTCTCCTTCCTTCCTCCTTTCTTCCTCCCTCCCTCCCTTTCTCATTTCCTGCCTCCATCCTCTCTCCTTCCTTCCTCCCTCCCTCCATCCCTCCTACCTGCCTCCATTCCGCCTCCCTCCTTCTTCTCTTACTGTGTCTCCTTTCTCCCTTCCTTCTGACATTTACTGAACACATCAGCTGCTAGACATTCAAGGCAGTGGAAAAGAGACAGGTACTTCTGTTCTCTTGGGCAGGAGAGCCACTTTGGGGGACACCAGTACCTTTTTTACTGAGTTTCCAAATCAAGATATAATCTAACATACAGTTTGTCACTTGAAAGTGCACAATTCAGGAGTTATGAGCATTTTCACAACGGTGTTGAGCTATCACAAACTCCTTCTGTTTCCGGGATTTGCCACTCCTGATTTCACAACCTTGGCAAAGGATGCCACCTTCCAATGCCTCAGTTTCCCCATACATGCAATGGCGACAGCCACCCCTACAATGCGGCTAATCATTGAGCTAACTCAAGGATTCGTCTACAGGCATTTGGTAGCATTCCCAAACCGCAGCTGTCGTCATTACTTAGGTGATTAGTCCTGGGCCCCGTGTGGGCTTAGGGAACTGGACACCCCAGGAACCACCTTCCAGAAATTTTCAGCCTCACAGAGGAACTCACCATTAATTGCAAGACAGAGAAAAGCAGAAAGAACAGCTTCCCGGGGAGCTGTTCTCACAGGGATGGTGGGTGTTCGGACCTGAGCATTCTGATGGCACCCCCGCTGCGACACCTGACTCCAGAGCCACACGCTGTCACCCCCCCCCCCCCCGGCCTTCCCCCACCCTCTGTGTTTCCAAATTCTAGAGAAAGGTGTTTATGAGACCGAGGGAAGGAGTGGGCACGTTGCCTGCTCGGCAGGAAACTGAAAACACCTGCTCTGGTTTCCATTTCGTGGAGCGAGGATTTTCATTTTTCCTTCAAATCCCAGCCCTTCCCCTTTTGCCTCTGAAGAAGTGACAGTGGGGTGGTGCTCCTTCCACCAGGACTCCAGCATGAGCCACTGCGGGGGGCTAGGTGCCACAGGCTGACCCCAGAACGCACTCAGCATCTCCAAACCTCAGCGTCTGAGGCTGATGTGCCAAAACCCAGCCTGGTGCCAGGGTCTGGTACCAACCAGTTCCACCTGTCTGGCCCCTACCACAGACTTTCCACTCCAGACCCGTTTCCTGGACTATAGTCTCACGTTGTCTTTTTCTGTCTCTGTACCTAGACACTATCCAGCACCCAGAGGGTCCCCTTAAATGTCTGCGGAGTAAAATAAATGGACAAGGAACTCATAGCTTCCATTTGTGAAATCCCACACGGACTAAAATCCAAACGTGGCTCTATTGCATGTGTTCTCAATAAGCCACGAATAGAAACAAAATGATAAAAACGTGGTCCCCCAAAGGCAAACTGGAACGACTTCTCAAACGAATGACCCCGAGCAGAACTGGAAGGGCAGAATATCCTCCCAGCCTGGGCCGATATTTCAGTTTGACTCTTGACTTTATTACAGATGCAACGTCTCCAACCAAAACCAGATGCCCCTTCTGCTTCCTCTAGAGTGAGCTTCTGACTCAGGCCCAGCAGAGATGGAATCACCGTGTTCCAGGACTCCAGGGAGGGCCAGCATCAGACCCTGGAAGATGTGGGAGCCTGTTTGAGTACCAGGGATGGGACAGGCCCCAGGACACATCTTTCCACAAATGAGAAGTGAGACCCCTCTTAGCCGCTGGCACCTGGAATTCCGCTTGTACCCGGTCTCGGCTTGCGCACACACATTTGCTGGGTCTCACTTTCTCACCTGACAAGATACACAGAGCACCACACTCTCACCTCGGAAGGAAAGTCCAGCCCCCTGCTGAAGGCCTCTTGCACAGAATCGCAGAGCGCAAGAAAGCACCCTCTGATTTAGACCTTTGATGTATTTGCAGCCTCTGACAGTAATGACGAGGGACATTTTGTGACAAACAATGGCATTTTCATTCTGTGATCTCAATTCAAAAGGCCAAAATGTGCCCCAAACATTCCCTGGAGAGTTCTTCATGGGTCAGTCATCCCTGAAATGAGGCTGCTGGACCCAGATAGACCTGGCTTCAGCCCAGCCCCGCCCCGCCTGCTGTGTGATGGTGGGGAACAAGATGTGGCCTCTCTGCGTCCCGTCCCGGTCCTGGCTCTGCCTCTTGTTAAGCACAGGACCTCGGACAAGTGGGTCTCTCCACATTCAATGTCTTCACATGTAAATAGAGAGTAATCGTTATTTCAACTCTGACTAGTTGTGGGAATCAGGTGGGGTTCATTTCAGCTCTTGGCCCAGGGCCTGGCACACGGGAAGCAGGCCATCAGCACAGGCTGTGACTACAGTCCCACAGGGCCACGTTGAGACAGTGGACCACAGATGTTAGGAATGTGGCCTCTGACACCAGCAGTCCTGGGGCAAAGCGTGGTTCTTCCATTTGCTAACTGTGTGGGGAGCAGGGGCTGCCCCTCCCACGCTAGCCCTACTTTCCTTCTCTGTAAAATGGGGTAACGGCCCCACCGCACAGGAGTTGGTGCTTTCCTGTTGGAAGCAGACACTGGGCTTCACATTTTCGTGCAACGCCTGGTGCTGGAACTTTCTTCACTCATCCGCGCTACCCATCTTAGAGCCCACTCCAAACAGCAAATCCCGCGTGTGCGTCCTCAGGCTTCACAGTGTAACCATGTGGCCCCAACCACATTCTGAAAGTGCATTCATCTTTCTTTTATGACCCACCCTCTGGCAGGGAGGCCTTGAAGCCAGCTTCTTGCGAAAGAGCGGCCACAGGTGAAACGCCTGAAAGCCATCATCAAAGGCCCAGAACCATTCAAGAAATGGGGGCGGGCACAGCGGCTCACGCTGGTAATCCCAGCACTTTAGGAGGCCAAGGTGGGTGGATCACCTGAGGTCAGGAGTTTGATACCATCCTAGCCAACACAGTGAAACTTTGTCTCTACTAAAAACACAAAAATTACCTAGGCGTGGTGGCGTGCCTGTAACCCCAGCTACTCAGGAAGCTGAGACGGGAGAATTGCTTGCACCTAGGACGCGGAGGTTGCAGTCAGCTGAGATCACGCCACTGCACTCCAGCCTGGCGACACAGTGAGACTCTGTCTCAAAAAATAAAATAAAAATAAGAAGTGGGCCACCACCCAGCTAGTGAGAAGAAAGTAAAGATCCAGAAAACTTGGGCTAACGAGAGCTACCACATCTGTGTGCAAACCTTATTTCTGAGCTTCCTGACAGACACAGCAACAAGGGAACATGACAGGCTCTCAGCTAATAAAAAGAGGCATCATCATTTAGCAGACACTCATTTATTCCTCAGACCTAACTCTGGGAGACGTCTCTCTGGGACTTTGATATGAATGACACATTTGAGAGGAGACTGGCAAAAGGAAGGGGGAACAGAAAGACAGATGGGAGAAGTCAGTGCCACATATGCAGCAGGACTGTTTAATTTTGTATCCAGACCAGGGCATTTTCGAGTGTGAAATTAGTCATTATAGCAAAACATCAGACATAAACTAAGACTGTGGACACAAGGCTGTGGTCACTATAGAGCTGGCCACATCTTTTCTCATTCCTTGATGAGTGCCACGGGCCCAGCATTTTAAGTGATTTGCCTGTAATGCCAAAATGGCTAAGTGCACCTGCATGGCATTTCAGTGATTGAACCTAAGGGTCGGAACGAACACTTGTGTGATGTTTGCATGGTATGTCCTAAGGCTCAGGCCTACTCGTCACAGAAAGGCACTAGCATGGAAGAGTGGAAAGACCTCTGGCTTTGTAGCCAAAGACACCCCGTTTCCATGAGATGCTGCCCGTCCTATCACGCCACCTGGCACTAGCAGGTGTTTGAGAACCCGTGGCCCCCTTCCATTACTGTCACTGCTTCTGCTGCTGTTATTTTGGGGAATAACATTGTGCAGTTAAGAAAACTGAGGCTCAGAGAGATTCAGAGATCTGTCCAAGGTCATGACATTGGGAATGAAGCCCCGAACCCCTCTGTACCATTAAGCTTAGAAAATCTGGAGCAGGTAGAAAAGCTCGACCAGGTGTAGGGGAGTGGATTCTAAGTCGCAGGGGACATTGACCGTGTCGGGGGGACATTTTTCTTTGTCGTGCTAACTGGGGTGGGGATTCAACTGGCATCTGGTGGGCGGAGGCCAGGGATGCTGCTAAACACCCTGCAGTCCCCTGGATGGCACCCCCTAGCTGAGAATGCTAGGAGGGTGCCATCCAGCATTCTCCTGCCAGCATTTCTCATGTCAGCATTTCTCCTGACATGAGAAAGCCCCACATGTCAGGAGCGCCGTGCTGGTGCATATGTCTTGTTCCAACACTAAGCAAATCCAAGACTGTGACATCAGACACAATAGCGGGACCTATTCACCCCAATGGGATTTGTCAGGATAAATGCAAAGGACCATTTAATATGTAGAATAGCCTGGAAAATAAAAGAGGACCCCTTATTGCTGAGTGTATGATGGACTATATTATTGGCTAGAACAGTGGCTAGGAAAACCTAACTGCCCCCCCACCCCCAAGTGGAAAACTGCTTGGGGCATTCTCAAAGTAGCAAAGAGTATATGTATACCATACACCGGTGAAAACAATTCTTTAAGCAGGGACTATGTGCCCCTGCCCCCGTGGTTCCCTCGTGGAGAATACTTTCTGGTTTGTCCTTGATCAGTGGTCAGCAGGTACCAGCTGCCTACCTAGTTTATCTTGGGTCTATGAGAAAACACAGAACACCTGTTTGTTAATAATAATCACCTGTTCAGAGAGAATAAATGCGTGGGTCAGCGTCCGCTCGAGGCCTTCAGCCCCCGAATGCCGTCAGCCCCGGAGGCTCTTGGCACGGAAGGCTGTTAGCCGCCCCCCCCCCCCCCGGATAATCCCACTCTGCTGTTCTATCTGGGCGCTTGCTTCTCAATTCCTTCAGTGTCGTCTGGGTGGGGGTCTCTCCGGCCGAGCTGGCCTCGGAACCTTAGGTCTCTCCAGCTCAGTCACCCCAGGACATCTTGAGCAGGGACCATGAAACCTGTGAAATGACTCTCCCTCTTTCAAGTTCTCTTTCTGTCTGGGGTTTCTTAAACGTCTGAAGCCAAAAGCCACCTGCTAGCAGCTACTTCCCTAGGATCCTTTCTAAAACCCTGCAGCCTCCTGGAGAAAGTTCATCGTAGTCACTCTCTCCCCTGATGTGAGCTTAGAAGACGATGAAGGATTTGGCAAGAAAGCCCTAGGGGTTCTGAGCATAGGTGTGGGCCAGCCAGCTGCCTCTCAGCCAGCATGGAGCCTCCCCAAGACCCCAAACGTGGGCCGCTCTGCTCCCAGCCAGCGACTGCGCGGCTCAGGGTATCTCACTCAGCCTGTTCAAACTTTAGAAGGGCACTAGAAAAAGAAGAAAACCCAACTAGAATCAGAGAGACATGAGGTCCAATTTTAGCTCAGCCACCTCCTAGCCACACAAACTCGGGCCACTCACTCGACCTCTCGGGCCTCAGTTTCCTCTGCTGTTGACGGGAGATAAGAATAGAGCTTCGCTGGTGTGAGGATTAAAGAGCTGGCACAATAGAGTCGTGAACGCAGCTGTAAGTGCTCAATAAGTGGTGCTCATGACACCGACGCCGCTCCACACCTGCCGGCCTGGCCGCTCATCACCCTGGGGTCCGGCACATTAGCCACCAGGGTTCTTCCACTTCCCCAGCCGGAACCGGCTTGAGCTGGGCCAGGGCGTCCAGTTGGGCTTGTTCCCTGGCTGTCCGCCTCTAATCCCACACACCTGCATGGCAGGGTCTGTCTCCCCCACCGCCACATCGCTGTGGTGCAGTGAAGACGGCCAGTAACCACACGAGAGTGGCCGCAGCCCTGGTGCCGGAGCCTGCACCATGCCCACCATGGCCGACTGGGTCTGCTGTGATAGCAACAGCCTTTCTGTTTCTCACACATGAGCCACAGGGTTATGCAGAAACTGCCTTCTAGATGGTTCCCACTTGGTGAATATTCAGATAACTTCTCACAAGCGCTCTCCCCCTCCCAATTCCATATGTCATCCAAGGTGAACCCCAGACCTAGATCTATAGGATGACATGTTCTTTTTCTTAAACTGGAGCTCATCATGCTCCTTTTTGCTGTGGCTGCTAGGAAGCTCAGAGCAGATTTTTGTGCTCCTTGTCTTCATCTTGCTGACCTTCTCTATTCTGTTCCAATAGCCCACAAGTCTTTTCTGTGTCTCCAGAACACCTCACACAGACATCCTCGGTCTTCAGAACCCAATTTCTTCCTGTACTTAGGCTAAAATGTGGGCACAGTACCAGTTCATCAACCTCTCAGAGGCCGCCAGTCTGCCGGGCCTTTGATTTCTCTCCCACCCACCCTTCAAGCTTCACTCCTTCCCGTGTTCAGCCATGCCTCCCTATCTATAACATCGGTCACGACCCTGATGTTGCTCCAGCCCCCTCAACATTTTGGGGGGCTGGAGATTGTTCTTTTCACACAGGCCATTGCATGGGCTCTCGTTAACCCAAGTGTGTTTTCTAGTTTAAATCTTGTCTCTGGGGGGAAAAAAAGCACATGAGCTTCCCCCACTCCTTCCCTTGGAAAAATAAGATCAGAAGTAACACTTTCTCTTTTAAGCGTGGTAGGCGGCTTCTGAGAGCATAGTGTGAGCCAGAGAGACTAACAGCTGAAGGGAAGAGTTTCAGGGAGAATTCGCTGCTTTTTCTTTTTCATCTTTCACATGGGTTATGCCACCAACAGAAAAGATGAATCACCCTGCTGTGGCTGAATGCAATTGTTTACTTTCTTACAGGTGTTGTACATTTTTTTATGCATTGAGGTTCTCGGAGCTTTTAAAGCCTTTTGGATGATTAGAAAGTCACAAAATAGCTACAGTAAAAATGAATTTATTTAATGGTGTCATTTGATGTAAAGGATGCATGCAGCTCACCTGACATCCCTTCAGCGTTCAGAAACCTCAAAGCCCAGACAGCCTCTATTTGCCATCATGGTGCCCACTGTGGGATGTTTTCATGAAGCAATTTGCATGCTTTTAATGGTTACATGTGTTGGAAACAGATGCTTAGTGCCTCAAAGAAAAATTAGCTCTGATACAAAGGACCTTTCAGCAACACAATTTTTACTTCCTGGGCTGCAGGAAGGGCACCCTCGCTAAGCCATCTTCCTGTGAGAGTACAATGAACAAAGGAAAACACAAATTAATCCCTATGCATTTGGGGCATCCTTACTGCTGTGTCTGATCTCCATTGGCTGGAGCCAGACCTCGCAATCTCAACTAAAACCCGATTGGCTAACAACTTTAAAACTTTTCTAAACAGTTAAAAGCAATGGAGAGCTAGGACATGCCTGTGAGCACGTCCAGCACAGGTATCTTGGTTAAAGTACAAGGAGGTAGAATGTACTCTACATGCCTGTAAGCACTGCACATCTAACAGCTGCATAGGATAGGGCTTAACAAAGTTATTAGCACACTTAGTCATTAACAAGAAAGGAAACTTTAAAAAGGAACTTTTCTACTTCCCACACGTTTTCTTTCTCCTAAAAACCCAAACACAATGTGATGCTTTTTTTGTTAAAGTTTTTCTGCAGTCAGGACATAAAATATGAGAAAGACGGGAGGCGAAGTGAAGATGGGGCACAACTGCCTGCACACTGGCAGGAATTTTAAGCATCATTTTATCCACACCATCCTCTTAGAAATGGGGAAACCGAGGCTCAGAGGGCCCAGTGAATGACAGAGGCCACAGCAGACCAAGTAGTTCTGAATTCCCAGTCTGAGGGTATGCGCTGACATTTCAGGACTCCGAGGCGCCATGTCCAACAGACTTTCCTTCAAACACTCTTCACAGGGGCACAAGGGGGCTCCCCTTCTCTCAAGCCTCTCCCTCATCACTCCCAGGTGCCCTGTGAGGGTTTCCATTCTGCCCAGATCAGACACCCCGAGCCACCATTTCATTTCTCTCTGCAGTGCCTCACTGTAAAATTAGCTCAGTCATGAGTTTCAGGAACAAATACCTGTCACCTCCTTCAGTGTCGAGAAAAAGAAACTAGAGGGGACTTTCCTCCTTTCCTGCCAGCCAAGGCTGAGCCCCTAGCAATGCAGGGGCTCAGGAGAGAGCTGGAGCAGAGGCCCAGGATGCCCTTTACCCAGGATGCCTGGCAGCAGAAGGAAACTCCCTGGACCCTTGTCCATTTCCTCCCTCCCCGCCCTGGAGAGCTGTCCTAGCACACTCAATGCGTGTCCTGCTGTTCTCGGGTGTCATGCACTGTCCGTGGTTGCTTTAGAGAAATGTGTATTTCTGAGCGTCGTATTGAGGTATGACTCAGGTACAGAAAACGCGTGAATCTTAAGTGCACGGCTCAGTGAATTTCACACACTAAGCACCAGTAACAGCACTGGGTAGAGAAATGGAATGGCTTTTCCCTCCCCCTGGGAACCCTCGTGTCCCCTCAAAGTTAGTACCCAGACCCCCAAGGACAAGCCCCTCTCCTAAAGTCTGGCAATGTAGATCCGTTTTGACTGGTTTTGGAGATCTGGATACATGACCTCATGGTGTGTGGATGCCACACACCTCTCGTATCTGGCTTTTCTTACTGAATAGCAAGTTAGGGAAATCATCTCTGTTTTTACATGTAGCTGTCATTTGCATTCACTGCTGCATTCTCTGTAAGCGCATCACATTTTGTATGGTTAAACGATATTAAATTGCCATTTTGTAGGTTACAAAAAACAAAGGGGGAGGCTCAGAGAATGGGAGCCCCCTTGCACAACTCTGAAGAGTGCTGGCAGGCAGGTCTGTTGGACGTGGGGTGCCTCAGTCCCAGAATGTCAGCTATACCCTCAGACTGGGAATGGTCTGCTGTGGTCTCTGCCATGTTTTTTGTAACCATCCATATGATCCCTTCAGTGTTCAGCAACCTCAAAGCCCAGACAGCCTCTGTTTGCCATGCATTTTATTTCTGGTAAACATAAGTGTTGGTATTGTATCGTTCTCTTATTCTGGGCTTTTTTTCTTTAACTTGGTGTTTTGTTTTTAAAATGCATCCGTGCCGCTGCATAACTGGGGTATGCCCACTACATGACCCACTGAGGGGTGTCGGACGGCTCCCCACACTCCCCAGCACACAACCTCATCATCCACATCCCCCGGTGGGCCCCAGGTGAGAATTTTGGGCTGTATGTATCCAGGAGTGCAATGGCGGGCTCACATTCTTGGGAGGCCACCATTTTTAATTCATCCACCCCACTGACACCCTGCAGCTTATCCAGCAGAGCCCAACAGGCAGTGCATGGACTTCATGTCAATCAAAGGTCCTAGGGCCCCAGAGGAGAATGGCGAGGAGCTGGGAAGAAGCCAGGGTGAAGGAACGGGGGAGAGTCCTCTATAGGCCAGCAGGGGGCGTTGCTGCCTGCAGAATTCTCGCAGCCGAAGGTCCCTGGAGGTGGTGGAGGCCATCTGAGGGCTGCTGCTCCTGCTGTCTGTCTTCTCAGTGACCCCAAACACTCTTTGGAGCTGGCATGAGCCCCTGGGGTGGGACTTTGCAGGTGCTGGGACATGGGGGTGTCGAGAACGTGTTGGGCAGGAGAGATCCCTACACCCCGACATCCTTGCACTGCCACACACTCGGATGCCCTTCTGAATTCCCACATGGCCATCGGGGAAGGGGAGAAGGAAGTTCCCATCCACGCACACGGCCACTGAACACTGAAGGTGGCTCACACCTGTAATCCCAATACTTTAGGAGGCCAAAGTAGGCAGCTCAACTGAGACCAGGAGTTTCAAGGGCAGCCTGGCCAACATGGTGAAAACCCCATCACTACTAGAAATACAAACATCAGCTGGGCATGCTGGTGAGCACCTGTAATGCCAGCTACTCAGGAGGCCAAGGCAAAGAGGATTGCTTGAATCGGGAAGCAGGAGACCCTTCAGCCCCATCCCCAGCACCTCAGGGCTGAGGGACCCCAGGACCCAAGCTCCAAGCTCCAAGCCAGCAGAGCAACCTCCAAGCTCTTTGCTACCACATTCTCCATCTTTACGGCCCAACCCTGCTTCGCACCAGGACTTCAAATGTAAGGATAAGAAAGTGAAAGCGAAAGTAGAACAGATATTAGCAACAGAGGCCATAGCAGCTGCCCCAGGGCACAGGTGTCCCTTATCCAACATGATGAGCTGACATCCTCTGCTCCTTGGACCTGGAGGACAGCCCTGGGCGTGGAGGCCAGAACACGTTCTTTCCTCTGCTCTTCCTCTGGTGACGACTGTGTCCCTCATTCATTCGTGCGTTCCTGTATTCGCTGGACAGATGCCGGGCTGCTGCTACGCGCTGGGCAGTGTTGTCAACCCCTGGTGATGCCACACATTGCACAGATGAGGAAGTTAAGGTGTAGAGTGGTTAAGAAACTCTTGAAAGTCGCCTAGAAAATTACAGAAGAGGGGTCCCTTCAGGCCGTCAGAGTCCAGAACATGCAACCTGCTGGAGGTGCAAGACCAGGGCTGCCCGTCCACACCGACCGCCTCGTGGGGCACTACGCATCCGAAGGGTAGGAGAAAGTTCTAGAAAACGAATATTGCAGCAGACTCCCAGAGGGCATCTGCGAGGGTCATATACCCTGAGATTTTATGGCTCTCAAAACTGGGAGCAGGGCAGTGTTTCCAGGAAACAAAAGAGTTTTATGACAGATTCATATCTGGTGATAAATGTTTGACTTTCTTTTTCATTTTCTTTTCACTGGGGAATTATTTTTAATTTCCCCCACACTGTCGTTTTTTTCCTTTTTCCCTCCAACTTAGTGTCTGCCTCTGTTTTCCAGGTTTTCCAAATTGAGCCCATGTTACATTTGGAATTAGAAGAAATGTTACTTTAAGTAGCAGATCAATGAATGCTGACTTTTCTCTAACCCACAGGTCAAGGAAAAAAATTCCTGGAGTAACTCATGGGAACAGTCAGTGCCATTTAGTTGTCTCAGTGTATTTCCTAGGTGGACATGGTGTCAGAGAAAGTTTCTAAAACATTCCTCCATGGCCGGGTAAAAGGTGCCCAAGTCTGGCCGTGCTCGGAGCTTGGGGCCTCTGTGTTCATACTACAGGTAGGGAAACCAAGACCCCGAGTAGCTGAGAGCTGTTCCTGAGGCTGCACAGCTGTAGCTGCTGCTTACCAGGGCCAGGACTAGACTGCAGGGCTGCCGAGAGGGGCGGAGAGAACGCCGGGACAGCAGCCTGGCCAGCCTTCCCCCCACCAGTGAGGCCCTGTCTACCCACGCGTGTGCTCAAGGCCTCGTTGTGCCGCCTTCAGCCAGAGGCCCCAGGGTTACTGAGCAAGGGCACCAAAAGCAAAACCCTCCTTTGAAGGAACTAAGGTTTTGTCTGGGCTGTGTCCATCATCCTACTGCTAAGGAAAGCGCAGAAGGCTCTGGATGAAGGGTCAGGAGATGCCCTTTCTCGAAACTCACTTCCTCTCTGCAGGCCTCAGTTTCCCCATGCATAAAGTGAAAAGTTCCATCAAGATAATAGTAACAATAACTCATGTTCATTAAGGTCTGGTCTGCCAGGTACAGGTGCTTGGTCCATGCCAGCTCCTTTCATCCTTCCAGGGGCCCTTTACAGGTCGGTAAACCCAGGCAGGATATGGCTAAGTCCCCTGCCAGGGTTCTCGTGATAATAAGCAGAGGCAAGACTTGAATGTGGGTCTCTGACTGCAGGGCCCAGGACTCAGCCTTCATGCCCTCTGCATCTCCAAGATTCCAACAGCCTGCTCGCTTCAACACTGAGTTCTACTCTTTCACTTCTACAGACAAAAGAAATGCACCCAAGGACGTTCCCAAGGTGAGCTGGGACATTCGTGCAGCACCATTGGCCCTCACCAGGGCAGAGTGCAAAGGTGTTTGGGAGGTCAGTTGGTGCTACAGATGAAACGCTTGGTGTACACTGGCTTCCTCGTCCTCAAGAGGGCAAGTGAAGAACAGAATGAGGGCCCCGTTGAAGCCGCAGGTCGGATCCACCCTGGGTCTGAATGTATGAGCTTTTCACTTTCCTCATCTGCAAAATGGGGTGATAGGGCTCATTCTAGACATCCCTTCCTGGCCAAGGCAGGGCTTGGCACACCTCCACCCTGCCTTCAATCGGGTGAAAATCGGAGCCACACGGTTCTGGGCACATGGCTAAGAATGCAACAGGAGCGACTCCATCCTCACAACTGAGAGACAGAGGCTCATGTCCCTGTGTCCTAAACCAAGGCACAGGGTGGCTCCTGTGACTGGGGGAGTTACGTTCAGTTGTCTAAGGGTTGGAGGGTGCTAAAAGGTGAGCCCTGCAGCTGGGATCCAAGACCTGAGCTCGGCACCACCAGTGGCATACCCCTCAAAGTTGGGCACCTCTGTTCCCACCTGACCTACCAGGGACTGGGCAGCTCATGCCTTCCACCCCGTCACACATGTGACCACCCCTGGACAGCCCCAGAATGCATGGCAGGGAGGGTCCAGGGAAGGCGAGGAAACAGCAGAGACCCCACTGAGGGCGGACCAGGTCCCCCGCCTGCAGCAGCCACGCCCCTGTTGCAGCTCTGCTCTGCAGATGAGGAAGCGCAGCAGGGGCTGCGGAGGAGCCAACCGTCGGCTACAGAGCCAGACACCAGGAAGGAAAGAGAGCTCACCCTGCTGCCCTTCCGGTGGGCTGGGAGGCCTGACCAGCGCGGAGAAGGGGCTAGAGGCAGCGGCTCCTGTGAATCCGGAGATTGCTCTTGGCACCCTGTGCGCTCACCCCGTTCTGATAGCTCCTGGAGTTGAGGGCCTCACAGAGATAGCCAGACCTCAGCTGTGTCTCAGACAAGGGACAGACAAGACATCTTTGATGTCTGAGACTGAGGATGAAGGTCTCAGTCCCGCCTGAAAGATTCTCACCTGGGGGCCTTGGAGCCCTCCCCACCCTCAGCTTGCCATCCTTAATTTCCCCCACGCTAAGACCCTTGAAGACCTCCCTGCAGAACAGTCGAAGGCTTCAGAGCCCCAAGTGACCTGGGGGTAGAGGCAAGACCTCCCACCCTCCAGGTCAAAGGTGAGCCTCGGGGAATGCAGACTCCCTGGCCCAGGGTTGGCTCTGGGGTGTCCCTCCTCGGCAAGGCCTTGGAGGATTCCGGGCACCACCCTGCGGACTGGCTTCCTCCAGCTTCACCCATCACTGGCCTCGGGCAAACAACGTGACCTCTCTGAATTCATCTCGGTCTTTGTACGAGATTCAAGAGCAGTTCTTTTCCACAGGGTCTTGGGTTACAGCTATGATCTGCTTAGCGTAGGGCCAGGCCTAGAGCCAGTGCTGAAGAATGAGTTACTCCCGTATGCTCTGGCCCTCCCTGACCACAGCCAGCCCAGGATCAGTGCCAGCACAGGAGGGCTCTGCTGCCTGTCCCTGGAGAAGAAGCCACAGGGGGCTGCAGGAGCCAGCAGCAGGCCCACCCACTGACACGGGAGGCCACGCTCACACACGCACAGATGCACACACACACGCGGCCACGGCAGCAGCTGCCTGGTCTCTCCTCTCCATGTAAGCAGAGCAGGCAGGGTGGGGCGGGAGGTGGGCAGGACACCGGGCGCAGCCCTATTGCTCAACGCCTGGACCGCGCCAGGCCTCAACGGTCAGAGACGCGGCTGCTGGAGCCCAGGGGCCTCGCAATCCAGCCTCTGGGCCACGGGCTTTGAATATTTTTAGAGAAGTCGGGTTTCTGCCAAGTTCCTCTCCTTCAGATTCTTCCTGTTGCTGGTGGTCCCACCCCACCGGGGTCCTCGGCCCCTGGCGCTCACAGGCCCAGCTGGCTCCCGGGGGGCTTTGCAGAATCAGAAAAAGTGCTGCTGCTGAGTGACCCTCCCACCCCAGCCGCTCCCCCGCACCACGGTTCGCCCTGGGACCCTGTGTCCCTCAGACTCGAGCCAGGCAGGAGGCCTGGTGTGTTCTCTCCACCCTCTGCCCCTGCTTCTCATTGTCATCTCTCCATCCCTTTTTACGTGAAGGATCCAGGCCTGACCAGCTGGGAGTCTAGGAACTTTCATTTCGGCCCTTTGTAGGTGAGCAGGCCTCGGTCTTCAGACGTGAAGAGGCAGCAAGTCGGGCTGATGACGTTCCAAGCCCACTGAGGCAGCTTTGCCTGTGTTTCATTGGATGTGTTCGGGCACGGGCAAAAGGCATTCTTCCCACATCCTCCTAGGTCACAGCTCAGAAGCCAGCGGCATGCTAGTGCAGCCACACAGCTCCTCCGCCACCTTCTCCAGCCCAAGTCACAGCCCAGAGATACCCCATAGCGGGATGAACAGCTGAGGGGCAGGTGCGGAGGGCTTGGGGTCTGCCTGCGCTGTCCTCAGACATAACTGGAGCCTCAGGGAAGTCCTGGGCTGCTCATGGCACCACAGTGAGTCCGTCACTGCTGCAGGAGGGGCACGGGGCTATGGAGGAGGTTGAAAGTTGCTCCCTTTTTCTTTTTCTTTTTTTTGAGACGGGGTCTTGATGTCACCCAGACTGGAGTGCAATCATAGCTCACTGCAGCTTCCAACTCCTGGGTTCAATGGATTCTCCCACATCAGCCTCCCAAGTAGCTGGGAGTATAGGTGCATACCACCATGTCTGGCTCGTTAGATTTTTTTTTGTAGAGATGAGATCTCACTATATTGTCCAGGCTGGACTTGAACTCCTGAGCTCAAGTGATCTTCCTGCCTCCACCTCCCAAAGTGCTGGGATTTCAGGCATGAACCACCACGCCTGGCCATTTTTTTTTTTTAAAGACTGCATGGGGCTCCCATGTCTGACGACCCCAAGTGTAGCAGCTTAGAACAGCATGCATTGATGCTCTCACGGTGCTGGAGGTCAGAAATCAACACGGGTCTCGCTGGGATAAAGTCGATGTGCCCACAGGGCTGTGCTCCTGCTGGAGGCTCCAGGGAAGAATCCCTTTTCTTGCCCTTCCCAGCTTCTAGAGGCCGCCGAATTTCTTGGCCTCTTCCTCTAACTTTGAAGCCAGCAGCTTCCAGTCTCTGACTCCACTTCCCTCGTTGCAGCTCCGTCTCTAACTCTGACCCGCTGCCTCCCTCCCTCTTACGAAGGCCCCGTGATGGTCCGCTATATGATCCAGAGCAATCCCTTCCTCTCAGGATCCTTAATCCCATCTGCAAAGTCCCTTTTCCATGCCAGATGACATGTTAACAAGTTCTGGAGTGGGGACACATTTGTAGGGCAGGATGGACAGCATTATTCTGCCAACCACACAAATAATGCGACTTAGCTATTTTCTCTGAGCATCTCCTCCCTCCACAATGAAATGGGGATGATGGTGGTGGTGGTGATGAGGGTAATGGTGGTGACAGTCATGATGGTGGTGATGATCAAGGTGATTATGGTAATAGGATGATGATGATGATGATGGTACCTTTCCCTGTGGGGCTACTGGGAGGATTAAACCAGTTCATATTTAGAGTTCAGCTACACTGAGCACACAGTCAATGCTACGTATGTATGTTTGTGAAATATCTGAGTTACTTTGCTACAGTGAAGTTTCTGCCTGTGGGTTTAGCCCTTTTCCTGCTAGGTAACTGACTTGATCCATAACATGACAGTCCTTTGCAAGCCTTCCACGGGAACCAGGATTTCTATTATATCATTAAAACAGCTCAGCATCCCCTGAAAACCTGGACAAGTTTTATATAGGTGACACACACAATGTGAGGCTCCCAACCCTGCTGTGGAAAAGGCCCTGGTAGGGGGTGAACGGGGCAGGCCACCCCACCTCTCAGCACTGCCCTCCTGACACACTGGCCTTCTGGTTCCCTCACACACACCAAGCTCCCTTCCTCCCACTGCCTCTGCATTGGCTCTTCCATATTCCCTGACCTCCAGCCCCACTCTTTCCTTCTTCCCATCCTCCAAGCTGCAGCCTAGATGGAACCTCAGGTGGGTCCTCGGAGAGCCCACCCTGGGCATCTGTCTGAAGTGGGCACCCCATTGTACCCCACAATGCCACCCTATATTTTCCTTTCGGGCTGTAACCCCATATTCGTCTGTTTAGTCATCAACATCCCCCTCCAGAGATGCATGGCTCATATCTGCCTAGTACCCAGCACCGTGCCTGGCAGCTGCTGAGCTCTCAATGAAACCAAGGCATCCAGCCTGCTCACTGGCAAACTTTCATTCGATCCCTCCCACGGACCATATGCCCTGTTGGGAACTGCACACGTCAAATGAACACAGAGAAGTGGATCTTTAGGACGCCATGCGGTTCGTGAGTGCCAGACAAGCCCTTCTAAGATGGGTATGCACATTGTTAAATGAGTGGGACTGGAGCCACCTGGCGGCAGCCAGGAGCTGCCCGCGGCTATGCAATGTGCATTTAAATGGATTGAAATCCCATCATGTTAAGGATCGGGTACTGGGGTGTCGTGGCGGCTGATGGCTCCCATTTAAACAATGTGGGTATGGGTCATTTCCCGCTCATTACAGAAAGTTTGAACAGACGGTACTGGACGATAGTCTCAACCACGCTGTCCTTTCAGGAAGCCATTTGTAGCTGGCATTTAAATTAAAGTTGAGAACTCAGCTGGTCAGTCGCACCAGCCACGTCTCAAGGTGGATGGCCACGTGTGACTGGATGCCCTTTTGGGCATGTGTCTATCCCTGCAGAAAGTTCTAGTCCACCAGGCGGCTACCCCGCTAAACTGCCTGGGTTGAAATCCCAGCTCTGGTTTCCCTGCTGGGGCAAGTTCTTTCTCCTCTCTGGGCCTCAGGCTCCCCAGTTAAAGTGAGGGGTCGATGGAGCCCAACAGGCAGACCCTGGCGCTCTCCAGGCCTGCGCACGTAGCAGCTATGGTTGCGGTTGGCACACGGTCTGCTGCCAGCTCACCAGGTGAGTTAGGGAGGGCTGGGATTCCTACATCCGTTTTAAAGATGCAGAAACGGAAGCCCAGAGAGGCTGCTCGGACTGCCCAGGGCACACAGCCTGTGCACAGCCAAGCACGTGGCCTCCAGTGTGCTGCTCACTGTGCTTCCCAGCAGCTCCCAAGCTCTTCCTTGATCTTGGTGACCACACAGTGCGGCGGGACACCAAGTTAACAGGGTAACCAGTGGCGTTTCCACAAGATCAAGAAGGAGCATATGTTGTGAGCCCCCATGGCAGAGCCCATGTGAAGGCACTGAGACTCCCCCGAGCAACGTGGCCCTGACCGTCTCCCCCCTGCCATGACCCCATCACTTAGATGAGGTTTTTGCAGCTGCGTCTTCGTTTTCCCAAGGGCAAGGAGAGAGGGAGGCCCAGGAGAGATCTGAGAGCATTGCTGAGCGGGGATCCAGGCCAGGAAGATGGAGAGAGTGGGTGGTGTAGACGCAGGAGACAGGATGGGGACCAGTGGGACGAGCCTGGACGTGCGGGGCGCCAGCTTCAGCGTGGCTCTGGTATCCCTTGCTAAGTAACAAATCATGACTGTGTCTATTTTTACTTAATCTTCATCATTCCCAGTGGTGAAAGAGCTGTGACAATTGAAGTGGTGGGTGGACTTTTTTCTTCTTAATCAAGTGCAAAGCTTTCCTTTAAGAATCCAGCGTTTGAAAGAATGTGCTGGAACCAAGGGGTCAGGCAGAAGCATCCACTGCTCTGAGAATGAATCCTCAGCCTGTCCCTCCTAACACGAAGCAGCACCGCCAGGCTGGGTCCCCGTGGGCCCCCCCATCGGGCACTCGGCGCTGTGTGTTGTGACATCGCCGGGCAGGCCAGGCAGGCTCGCAGGGCTGGGTTGGTTTTCTACATCCCCCCTGGAAACTCTCACCCAGAGTCCTCTGAGAATGTGGCTGGGAGCATTCCCACAAACCGTTACAAAGTATTTTAGGCGACGCATTTCTATAACTGCAAGGCTCCTTAAAACAACTTTTTTTCAGTTTTGCCGTTTTGCAAAATAACTGTTTTCATACCGATGCTGAAGCTCGTTCTCTCAAAATTATTCTTGGTCAGAATTGCTCTTGCATGTGGCAGTAAGGAGAAAGTGAGGCCGGGCGCGGCGGCTCACGCCTGTAATCCTAGCACTTTCGGAGGCTGAGGCAGGTGGACTGCCTAAGCTCAGGAATTCGAGACCAACCTAGGGAACACGGTGAAACCCTGTCTCTACTAAAAATACAAAAAATTAGTCAGGCATGGTGGTATGCACCTGTAATCCCAACTACTCCGGAGGCTGAGACGGGAGAATTGCTTGGACCTGGGATGCAGTGAGCTGAGATGGTGCCATTGCACTCCAGCTTGGGCAACAGAGTGAGACTCCATCTCAAAAAACCAAAAAAAGCAGAGACAAAGGTTCAACTCCCCTGTTTTGAACGAGGATGTCCTGCTGCAGAATTTTGGACATTTACCCAAAGACGCTAACACCCCCTCCCCAGCCTCAGGACCTTAGGCCCAGTTATTTAGGTAGAAAGATACTCAGGAGGGCATCATCCCCATCTTGTCTCCTCTGATAAGGAAACAAGTCACCATTTGAAAGCAACCTCGAAAATACAGCATCTTGCTGTCCCACAGGGAGGGAATCCCAGACACAAGGGCCCTTCCACAGGAGATCAGTTTCAGGTCCACATTGTGGAAAAACATCCTCAGTGAAACTAAAGATCTCCTCCCACCCCAGATCTACATGCGGCAAAGGGCAGGACATTTAGTAGAATCGCATTTTTATCAAAACAAACCACGTTTGTCTGGGAAGGATGCTTAGAATACCACCTTAGCATTAGGTAAGTGCTGGCATGGAAATAAGAAGGGAGAAGCTTCCATTTTTTACTTTGTACATTTCTCTATTGTTCCAATGGTGTTGCAACATTCATATATCCCTTGTGTGTGTTTCTTACATTCGTATGCATATTTCCCTGAAACACAATAAAGGGAAACTATTATTGAGCACCTACTACATGTAAGACACTAGATCGGATGCCGAATGTCATGCAGAAGTGAGAAGTGGTAATAAACGTGACCGCTACATTTTCATTTAATTGGGTGTTTACTCTGTCAAGCTGCTGTGGCCACTGCATGTGATGAAGTCTTTAATGTGGTTGCTTCTATTGGTTCCATTTTACAGATGAGGAGTGAATGTGAGATCCAAAGTTAAGCCAGTCATCCAAGGTCATCAGCAGCCATGACAGGTGGTGGTTGGGGGTTTGACTTTGGAAGCCTCCCCGTCTAAACACTGATTTTTATCCTGAACAGCTCCCTGCTATTCCGTGGCCAGCAGCGTAAGGACGAGGTGTGGACAGAGATGCTCTTACGGAAGGGATCTGTTCACACAGCCCCATGCACAGAAGAGGGATGGGAAGGGGATCTGAACTGAGACAGCAGTTGGGGGTCCAGCAGGGGTGAACCACTATGAGACCAGAAACCGTGGTGAACCAGGAGGGGTCTTTCCAAAGCACTCAATGTTGCAGACAGCAGAGGGAAGGAAACCCAGTTGGCGAAGGAGTTTCAAGCCCAGGGGGTTACATTCAAGTGAAGAAGGGATTTCAAATGTTTACCCAGGGGGCATCCCACCACAGCTGTGGTTTTCAGATTCCCAGGGGTTTTTTTTAATGATACACCCCCAATTTTTTAAAACCACTGTTACTGGACATCTCTTTATACTTCACCCTGTGCATACAGGAATATCAGAGGAAGAAGTTCCTTCAAACCCCTCAATAAATTGTGATACGGCCTGTGAAAACGAAAACTGGAGATAGTCGCAGGATATTAAATCTCAAGCCAGGAAGCATTAGAAAGCATTTTTAAAGTACAACACAAAACTCATGGGGCAACCGGACTCGAAAGATGGCAGCACAGGAACAATGTTCTCTGACCTTTCGAAGACCGTGAGTCGGGAGATTTGCCTATAGGAGCGGGTTTTTAATACTTACAAATTTGGTTTGGGAAGGAGCTGCTGTCTAGAACTTTGGTTTGGGGATATTTAATTCTAGATCATTGTTTTTCTTTGTGACTTTGTTTTTCCAACTAGTTTAGCAATGCAGGTATTTTGGGGAAGCATCACTGCATGACTGGTGGGAGACGACACAACTGAGTTTTCAAGGCCAGTGGATCAGGCACTTGAACAGGTCTGCCGCATACAGTGGTGTGGGTTGTGCACTGCACAAAGTGCTTCTCTCTTCAGTGGGGCTAAAGTCCAAGCTGTAAGCTGCTCTGTAGGGACACCTTTTTCTTTGCACAAAAGGCCTGGCAGTTAGTACGCCAACCCCTAGGCCTGCAGATCTGCATTCACCCAGGAAGGGAGCCTTTTTCCCATTCACATGAGAGTGCCATCTTAGCTGGTAGTGACTCGTGTCTGGGAGAGTTATGGAGGGAGAGAAGAGAGGCTGGCCTCTTGCAGGGTGCCTGCGTATAGAGGTTGGAAGGAGGAAGAAAAGCTTACGGTGTGGCCGTAGAGAAGGAGGCATTTCCGTAAGTTCAGTTGCAATGAGTGTGGAACTTGAACAAACCCCTCACCCCTCACCCCTCACCCCTCACCCCTCACCCTGAGGTTGGCCAAGAGCCCTTTGTTAAACATTGACCAAGGTGTGGGCACCTCAGCCTGAGATTCCCTTTAAAGCCACACCTGCAGTCTTGTATTTGTATAGCACCAAGTCAGGGGAGGACAATCCTGCATGCGCCAGGCTGGTAGCCTCCAACTGGCATGTATTAAGGCTTAACCAGCCCCTCCACCTGCTCGCCTGAAATCCTTTCACCGAGAAATGGTTCTAACGTAAAGGAAGGGCCTACCCATCATTGCATAAAGGAGAGGCTCTGTTGATCTCAGTGGCTTCTAGATGTCACCACTGATACCTGATCCTCTAGGAACAGGGTGTGACTGAGACAGGGAACCACCAGGGCAGTTCTGTCGTGAGGAGTGGGGGAGAGGGAGCCGTGGGAGCCCAGTGTAAGAGGAGGGAGAGGAAGCAAAGCGCACCCATGTCACCCTTCTGCCAGCACCACCCTGGGGACGTGGCTCTGTATGTCTTAATTCACTTACTCCATAAACTGGTATCAGCCTCTGCTATGTGGCAGTCACTGAGTCAAGGTAGGAAACAGGATATGACCCTGATCTCGAGGAGCTTTCAAAGTTTGAGTGCAGCACACTGATCCCTAAGGTGGAATAAAACACTGGATGTGTTTGTGGGACGCTGTGTATCAGACCTTCACTGAGCTCAAGCTGCATCATCGCATGTAGTCCTCACCTGAATCCAGGAAGGAGGTAGTGACTACTTTTTCCCCCTATTTCACATATAGAGAAGCAGAGACTTGGAGGAGGAGACAGCTGAGCTTGCACAGCCAAGAGGTGGCAGATCTGGGTCTCCAACCAGGACCTTCTGTCTCCAACACCTGTGCTACTAATTCTCAGAGATACCCCTTTAAAGGAATATTTTACCTGTAAATTGTTGTCAAAATATTGAATATGCAGAGGACTAATGTTTCAACCCTTGTGTTAATAATGAACACTTGCTTTGAATAAACCTATGCGCTCATTGAACATGAACTCACGGCAGAGAGTTTTTATGACTGAGGAGTTGTCAAGTTAGCTTAAGTACACAACCAAAGGTCAAAATGGCATTTCCACAGAAACGGGGGGCCCCCCTCAGGTCACGGAAGGTTCAGCAAGCCTGAGCTCAGAGGACGCAGAACCATCGTTTCCATCAAGCTGGACTCACGCTCAAGGCAATATCAGCCTGCATGTCCAGCAGATCCCCACGGCACTGTCCCCAAATGCCACCGCCTCAGGACTCCAGGACGACTGACTAGGGCTCAAAAATGCTGGCATCAGAGAAACTCAGAGCAGGACTCTGCAGGGGGGTGCTGCTGAAAAGGGGGTTCCGTGGGTATTTCACTCCTCCACAAGCATGTTACGGTACTAATGGTAGTAATACCGGCAGCAACAGGAGTAACCATTGCAGAGCAAGGGTCCCAGTCATGATCACAGAGGGAACCACAGGAGTAATTGCTGGACCAGCAGTAGTAGTAATCCCATGGTCAAGGCAGTCATGTGGCAGTGATAGAAGCGGGGCAGGGAGTAATAGGAGGAGCAGGAGAAGTATCAGTAACAGGGGCGGTCGTCACGGAGGCATAACCGTGGCCACAGTCGTTACAGTGTCAGTCATGGAGGCGGTCGTCACGGAGGCAGTAACCGTGGCCACAGTCGTTACAGTGTCAGTCATGGAGGCGGTCGTCACGGAGGCAGTAGTAACCGTGGCCACAGTCGTTACAGTGTCAGTCATGGAGGCGGTCGTCACGGAGGCAGTAGTAACCGTGGCCACAGTCGTTACAGTGTCCGTCATGGAGGCGGTCGTCACAGAGGCAGTAGTAACCGTGGCCACAGTCGTTACAGTGTCCGTCATGGAGGCGGTCGTCACAGAGGCAGTAGTAACCGTGGCCACAGTCGTTACAGTGTCCGTCACAGAGGCGGTCGTCACAGAGGCAGTAGTAACCGTGGCCACAGTCGTAGGAACAGTGTCCGTCACAGAGGCGGTCGTCACGGAGGCAGCAGGAGCAGTGAACATGGTGGCAGCACGGCGGCATCAGCGCAGCAGCAGGAGTCGCGGTGGTAGTGGGAACAGAAGCCCCAGGTGCAGTCCTTGTAGCAGCAGTGGTGCTGCCAAGCGTGACCCTGGCAGTGCCCGCAGTAACAACTCCTCAGTGCATCAGTAGTACTGGCAATGGTGTACTTGTGCCCAGCAGGTTCCCCTTGCTCACTGCCTAGACAGACCAGGCTTATTAAGACAGGGGAACTGCAGTGGAGAAAGAGTGAATCACTCAGAGCTGGCCGTGCAGGACACCAGAGCATTTTTACTACTCCAGTCAGTCTCCCTGAGCCTTTGGGGACTGGAGTTTTTAAAGATAATTTGGCGGGTAGGAGCTTGGGATGTGGGGGAGTGCTGGTTGTTGAAGTTGAAGATGGAATCATGGGGGGTCAAAGTGAGGTTTTCTTGCTGTCTTCCGTTTCTGGGTGGAATCACAGAACTGGCTGAGTCAGATTACAGGTTTGGGTGCAAAATATCTGAAGCACTTATCTTAGGTTTTATGATAGTGATATCATTCCCAGGAGCAATTAGAGGAGGTTCAGACTCACAACCAGAGGCTGCATGGCCCCTAAATCCTAATTTCTAATCTCGTAGCTAATTTATTAGTCCTACAAAGGCAGACTGGTCCCCCAGACAAGAAAGGGGTTTTCTTGTGGGAAAGGGCTATTACCAACTTTCAGAGTCAAACTATAAACTACCTTCCTTCCCAAGGTTAATTCTGCCTATACCCGGGAATGAAGAAGGGCAGCTTAAAGATTAGAAGCAAGATGGAGTCAGTTAGGTCTGATCTTTCTTCACTGTTAAAATTTCCTCACCTATAATTTTTGCAAAGGCGGTTTCAATCGTGGTAGGAATGTTTCTAGAAGTAGCATGTCCCAGGGCTGTGCTAAGTGTTCTGCCTATGTAACTAGAAAGAATCCTCAAGAGAGGATTCTTGGATCTCATGCAAGACAGAATTCCGTGGCTGACACCTGTAATCCCAGCACTTCGGGATGCCGAGGCGGGCGGATCACTTGAGGCCAGGAGTTTGGAAGCAGACTCGCCAGCATGATAAAACCTCATCTCTGCTAAAAATACAAAAATTAGCCAGGCATAGTGGCACATGCCTGTAGTTGCAGCTACTCGAGAGACTAAGGCATGAGAATCGCTTGAACCTGGGGGCGGAGTTTGCAGTGAGCTGAGATCATGCCACTGCACACTCCAGCCTGGGTAACAGAGTGAAACCCTGTCTCAAAAAAACAAAAAAGAAAAGAATGAATGAGCAAATGAATTGGAAGCTAGTCCATAGAATAAGGTGAAAGCAAGTGTGTTAGGAAAGTGAAGGAAAAATGACTACTCCATAGACGGAGTAGCCCCAAGGACTGCTAGTTGCCCATTTTTATGGTTATTTCTTGATGATATGCTAAACAAGGAGTGAATTATTAATGCCTCCCTTTTTAGACTACATAGGGTAACTTCCTGACTTTGCCATGGCATTTGCAAACTGTCACAGAGCCAGTGTGGGTGCAGCAGTGAGACGGCCAGAGGTCACTCTCATCGCTACCTTGATTTTGGTGGGGTTTGGCCACTTCTTCGCCGGAAGCTGTTTTATGAGCAAGGTCTTGATGACCTGGATCTTGTGCTGACCTATCTCATCCAATGACTTAGAATGCCTGATTGGGAATGCAGCCCAACAGGTCTCAGCCTTATTTTACGGAGCCTCTTTTCAAGATGGAGTTGCTCTGATTCAAACACCTCTGACACAGATGCTAATTCATTTAATCCTCATAACACCGTGTGATAGGTCCTGGTCTTGTCCCCATTATACAGATAAAGACACTGAGGCACAGGCATATTGAGGAACCCCAAAAAACCCCGACTAGGATTTGAACCCAGGAAGCATGTGGTCTTCACGTGGGAGCCACCCCTAACTGGAGGAACGCAAAACTTCGCAGGAGACCTCTGTGTCGTAGTGCTGAGAGGCATGTGGGGCACTGCAGCCTCCATTTGGCCACCTTCCCCCTGCCACACATCATCCTAGGCCCAGGGAGGCTGCAGTGAACAGAAGCAGAGCCCAGTACTCTAGATACTCAGGATTAGTGTTAGGGAGGTCCCCACGGTAGCAGAGAATCCCTCCAGAGAGTGCTGGGTGCTGGGAAGAAGAGAAATCGGTGAGAAGTGTGGGAGGGGGACAAGGTGTTGTTTATTTTGGATGGGCAAGCCCCCACCCACACCTGCACCGCACCAGAGGCAACATCTGAGCAGAGATCTGACAGATACAAAGGTGTAGCCACAGAAGGTGCTAGGGAGAGAGCATCCCCGGCCAGGGGAAGTAGCACATGAAAACACTGGGCAGCAGGAATCGGGTACTTTGGGAGCAGATGGGGTGGGGAGGGGAAAGAGGTAAAGCCCCTTTCCACTGCCCCAGAGAAGAAAACTTTCCCACTAAAAATATTTTTGAAACAAAAACACACAGTGAAAACATCACCCATAACCTCGCCACTTTTGCAATTATATAAAGAAATAAAAAGTCCCCTTCTGTTCTTTTGCCCCAGCCACGTTCGGGATATTAACAGGCAGAGCAAGCAGGCCTATCAAAGTGCAGAAAGCTGTTTGCAGCTGCATGGAATGCCCCAATGTCCGTCTCCATCCCTCTCTGGAATGCAGAGACCGCCCTGTTCTCAGCAGCTCCCAGCTCGCCAGTCTCTGGCAGCACAACAAACTGCGATGGCCTGAGAACATTGATAGCCGCAGAGGTTAAAACCGTACGTGAACTAAGATAGATGAAGGGGCTCGGAGCCCTTCATCCTGACCTCAACACATGGGCTAGAATACCTGGTCCTCAAGTCCTGTATGCGGATTTTGGGGCTTTTTGTCTTCACTTTGGTGTTCATGGCTACTTTCTGGATGGTTGGAATTTTTTGACATCTGACTTCCAGAAGCGCAGTGGGGGAGATAGTGATGCATAGGTCCAATGAGAAGACAAGTGTGGTTGCCCAAGACAGGAGGAGCCCGAATCACTATCACGGAACCTCGCAAGGGCTCAGGATGACACCTGAGCTCCCCTGCAGGAGATGGATCGCCCTGACAACCATCTTTCAGGAGGAGGTGAAAATGAGTTAACACGGCCATGAAAAGGAAGGTTAGTTCTCAGGGTTACTTTCAGCGTGCCACAGACCAGATTCCAACCACAAAGGTAAATAAAATGAAGAGTGAGGTGATCCAGCCAGCCAAAGCTGCCTTCGGGCAGCAGAAACCTGCATATTTTAGGTAATTTCTTCAAAGAGCAGAACTGATCAGCGGCCATCCCCCTCTAGCAGAAGTGTGAGCTCTCTCTCCTCGCATTTCCCACGTTTCCTTCCTGCTCTCCCCCGTCCTCCCTCTCCCCTCTCTCTCTGAATATTCATTATCCTCTACTACTTGGTGTCTCGTCTTTTGCTAAACCATTTACAACTTCACTCATGTATCCTAAAACCGTCTTGATTCTTTTATTCTGATTCTTATTACATTATTATTATTATTTGAGACAGGGTCTCACTCTGTTGCCCAGACTGACATGCAGTGGCGCAGTCATGGCTCACTGCAACCTCTGCCTCCCTGCTCAAGAAATCCTCCTGCCGTAGCCTCCTGACTAGGTGGGACCACAAGCGTGCCACCAATATGCCAACTAATTTTTAAAATTAAAAAAAATTTTTTTGTAGTGACAAGATCTCATTACACTGCCCAGGCTGGTCTCGAACTACTGGGCTCAAGCAGCCCTCCCACCTCAGCCCCACCAAAGTGCTGAGATTACAGGTGTAAGCGAGTGTGCCTTGCCTAATTATTACATCATTTTTGAAACATAAATTCCCCAGTAGAATACTGTTGAATATGTAAAAAGAACCCAGACATCATTTTAAAGTGACATCATAGCAACCCATGCTGCAAAGGCAGGTGCGTGGCAGGCGCAACAGCATGTGTGGTGAATCCTGTATCCAAATCGGGACCCCTGGGGACCACCTGCTCATCATCTCAAGTTTGCTTTTCATCTTTCCTGCATCATCATCACCAGCCAATCTCAGGAACCACTTTTTTCGTGGTTTGTTTTTAAAGCCCATGCAAAACTTCCAATGTAATTCCGTATAAAGTTGTAACGAGACTATTTCGCACCCTTGCTACTCAAAGTGTGGTCTGCAACCAGCACCATCGGGCTTCCCTAAGAGCTGGCTGGAAATGCAGGATCCCAGGCTCCACCCTAGCTCTGCTGAATCAGAACCTGCACTTTACAAAGACCCCCAGGGTACCACGTGCAGGCTGCAGCGGGAGAGAGGCATTGCTTTACACCGAGGTTTATTCATGCATTTGCACAAGAGGTTTTTGAATCCTTGAAACTCTCAGTGCGCCTGCCTGTTTCCTAGGGACGATACAGACAAAAGTATAAGATACTATACCTGCCCTCAGCTGCCCACTATCCAGGGGGAGAGCAGAGCAACCAGCAGTGAAACCATTAACTGGCCATCCCATCCAGTCTCTGCTGAATGCCACGTGCCTGAAGTGCCGGGGGAATGAGAAACAAAATGTAGCTGGAGTCTGATGGCATTGGGCAAGGACCACACCCAGCAGCAAGCATGGGGCATGTACAGGCCTGACATCCTGGGCACTGCATCCTCAGGTTTCCCTGAACCTCTGCAACCAGAGGCATGACCATCTCTGGTTTTGGTAGAAAAGACACAGGTACCCCACATGAAGCAACATCATCTCCTTCAGGAAGCCACTGACAGTCCATGCCCCGAAACTAGATCGGGCCCCTACTCCTGAAGCATTCCCCCTGCTAAGCTAGTGGCTTTCACGCTAATCTCATTATCATCTGAGAACTGTTTCCAACGCAGATGCCCAGGCCTCTCCATAGCAACAGAATCAGGATCCTGGGTGTGCTTCCCAAGCATCTGTATTTGCAGAAGCTCCCAGCTGAATCTGATGTGCAGACAGGGCAGAGAGCTTCTGCAAACATGTTGCTCACACTATCTCCAGTTTGTACCTGTTCTGTCCTCTGCAAACAAGTCTTCTCCTACCCACCCCATGCCCCTGCCCCTGCCCCAGGCTGCCTCCACCAGAGCCCTTCCAGCCCCTCCTGCCAGGTCAGATGCCCCCCACTGATGTCCTACAGTGCCCAACTCTTAGCCACCCAAGTGTAATTTTCTATTACTCTGCCTCACCACTGGACTATAAGCCCCTGGAAGTCAGGGAGGTGTTCTATTTGTAGTTGTGTTTCAAGTGCCCAGCACGTAACAAGGACTCATCAAATATGTGTGTGATTGACTTAAAATGGCCAACTGGCATTATAAGCACCTGGTACCCATTCCTGCTCCTTCACAACCTTGCCCAACCCTTATGCCCAGCCTGGTCCTCAACCTCTTTGATCTTGTCTGCTCACAGCTGACACAGAGCTATCCTGGCTGCTTCTCCCAGGACGTGGGCTCCATCCAGCCCAGGCCTCTGGACTCTCAGCATTGCTGTCTGGGCTACTCATCAGATTGACCCTGGGCACCAGCTGTGACCTTGGTTTCCTGGGCTTCCTTCTACCTTGCTCCTGAAACTTACTCCCAGCCTCGTGCTCCAATTAATGGTGACGAGTTTCTTTCCTACTCGTTAGCACTCGTCCCCTTGTCTGGGGCCCTGCTTTCTGCTTCTTACCTAGTTCCAGGGCTCCCCACTCGCATGTAAGTGCAGCAGTTCCCTGATGTCCTAGACCCTACCTCTGCTATCGGAGCTTCTGCACTGAGCAGCTGCCAGCGCAGACATTCAACCTTCCCCCTGTTTCCAAATGCCTCTTAGCTTTGCTCGGTCTGACTTCCCCTTGCTTGGCTGGACTTTGCCCTGTAGTGACCTTCCATGCAGAGACTCTAGCCCCCCAACCTGGATTTCCCCCTGCCCCCTGCCATTGCAGCTGTGTCTGTGTTCCCTTCTCCTAAACCCCAAACTATATCCTTGACATTGGGCACCACTGTCAGGGTCACTACTTGCAGGGGTCTGTCTTGTAGCCCTTGACTTAGTGACGGATAAATAAAGTAGACTGACACACAGGTATTATGCTTTTTCGGTTCGTCTGAGGCTCTGTGGCTGCTACAGACTCTGTGGCAGCCACGAGTCTACAAACTAGAAAGACGTGCATTTATTTCATAAAATTTAATTGACAGAGGCTTGTCAACAAGATAAGAGTGAAGAGACTGAAGGACAGGTTCTGATGCTTAAAGCAAAGATATTACCCACTATTAGTATATACCCAATATTGGTGGGTAATATGTTTGGTCAACCTCTTCTTAGAGAGCTACCTGGTTTAAAGTTTAGTTTTAAGACTACATGAGTAAACAAGTTAGTTAGGTAAACTCTTCTACATACATTAGCTATTTGCTTTACTTATTAACTAAATGTAAAGGGGATTTAGGCTGCTTTCACCTAAGAAATAGAGAAAATACTTTCAGAACTTCTAAAAGGGTTTGAGACTATGTCCTATAACTTCAAGATTGTTCTTTTAATGTTTTTGCTACTACCTTGAGTGAATTCCACAGATGGATATGAAGATGGATGGATGGATGGGTAGATGCATAGGCTGATAACTGGATAAGTGGACAGATCAATGGTGGATGGATAGATAACAGATGGACAGTTAAAGTAGAGGAAGAGTAAGGAATGGATAGACAAGTGAACGGATATATGGATAAATAACTGAACAGATGAAGTGATGGATACAGAGAGGATTGATTGATGGATTGAGTCAATCAGTTGAACTATGCCAATCCTAAAAGTTCAACACACTGTAGCAGAAATTACTGAATCAACCCACAGTGACATCTAGAAAGCTTGCCATGCCAAGAACCATGGTCTACAGAGAAGTATGAAAGAAAAGCGCCTGCCCACATGGCACTTACAGTCTAGAATACTTAACCCCAATCTGCTTGGGAACTGGATGGACAGGCAAGAGCCAAACAGAGCCAACCCTTGGTCGTATCCTTTTCTTCCTTCACAGGTCAAGTTTGTGGCTAGGATGGCTCATTGTTTAATCTGGGAGCTGCTGGGTCTATCTATGGTGATGAACTCTGTTCAAGAACTGTAACTGACATTCACTGACTGATAGAAAAGGTGTCTATACCTGGAAATTCACAACACCTTCACACAGTGTTCTAATGTTCAAGTGCTTGTCTCCCCCACCGCACCAAGAGCTCCTTGGAGCAGAAATGGCTTCCTTCTCTGTTTACTATCAATAAAACAAATGTAACTGAAATTACTCTGTCCCCTCAATAGATCCAACAAATATTTATTAATAATAAAGTAGCAGACACGGAAACACTCGCCACATATTCTCTTTGCTCCTTTTGGCTTCCCAGGCCCATGCTGCTAGACAGGGAGCATGTGGCTAGATCTGGTTGATAAAATGGGAGAGGAAGTGACATGGGTCTCTTTCAGAAGGAGGCAATAAAAAGGCCACATGTGATTCTCCAGCCTCTGTCCTCTCGGCTGTAGCAGCTGAGGAAGCTGTGAGTTCCTGATGGTTGAGGAGAGCCCCCTCCACTGCCTCCAACCCTCTCCCGCCCACTATTATACACGCAGCTTGTGCAGTACATGAACTCCTGCTGTGTAAAGCCTTTGGGACTCGTTCCTGCAGCATCCCTCAGCCTAACCTAACTCATAGGAAATGTGATCATTGCTGCTATTATTTCTAACTCCTTGCTTTATTCTGAATCCTTTTTTTTTTCCTTGAGATAGAGTCTAGCTCTGTCACCCAGGCTGGAGAGCAGTGGCATGATCTCAGCTCACTGCAATGTCCACCTCTTGGGTTTAAGCAGTTCTCCTGCCTCAGCCTCCCTAGTATCTGAGATTACAGGTGTGTGCCAACCAAGCCTGGCTAATTTTTGTATTTTTAGTAGAGACTGGTTTTCACCATGTTGGCCAGGTTGGTCTCGAACTCTTGACCTCAAGTGATCCACCTGCCTAGAGCTCCCAAAGTGCTGGCAGTACAGGCATGAGCCACAGTGCACAGCCTATTCTGAATTCTAATCATGGATTGTCCTGCTTTGCTGAATAAATGGACCTGTTCACCAACTGGCTTTTATTATTTGGAATGGCTCAACTCTGTCTCTGTGTAAGGAGAAAATTGTACTTAAAATGTCTTAAATGGTCTTCTTCCTGTCCCCCCATTAGGGGCCCCCTTCTTTGTACCTCAACCCCCCATGATGAGTATCTAACCTACTTTTTTGTTCTCAAGTAATCTGCTCTACAGTGTGAAGGAAGTGACTGGTACGCAAACTCCCTTGGGGATATTTGCATAAAGCAGTTTACATAAAGATTCTCTATTCCCTAGTGGGAAACGACCAAGCACCTCATCCCCGCCCCACTAAATAAGAAGACAGAGCGTCACCCGCCTTCCCGCAGCCTCTCATGGCTGGCAATGCAGGGTCTTGTTTTCCATTAGGTAGGGCTGAGAAGAAAACGGAAGACAAGGCGTTAAAGCCTGGGTGCCAATGTCAGCCCACTCTACCACTCATTGGAAGGACCCCAGTTTCTTCTCCTGTTAAATGGGCAGGTGTTCACTGTACCTCCCCATCTTGGTTTCCTGTGGCTGTTGTTGAAAATCACAAAACTTAGTGTGTTACAACAGAAATTTATTCTCACTGTTCTCAGAAGGCAGAAGGCTGTTAGCAATTCTGCTGGACCAAAATGAAGGTGTCGGTGGGGCCGTGCTTCCTGCGGGGGCTCTAGGAGGGAACCCACTTTCTTGCCCCTCCAGTTTCTGCTGGCTGCTGGCTTACAGGTTTGTCACTCCAATCTCCACCACTGTGGCCATGTCACCTTGACCTCTTCTCTGTGTAAAATCTCCCCCGTCCTCCCTTTCATTTTTGTTTTTTTTAATTTAAGACAAGGTCTTGTTCTGTTGCCCAGGCTGAAGTGCAGGGGTACGATCACAGTTCACTGTAGCCTCGACCTCCTGGGCTCAGGTAATCCTCCCACCTCGGCCTCCCAGGTAGATGAGACTACAGGGGGTGCCCCCACACCCAGGTAATTTTTTGTAGAGACAGGGTCTCACTATGTTGCCCACTTGAGATTGCATGTAGGGCCTACCCAGATAATCCAAGAGAATCTCCCCCTTGTCAAAATCCTACATTTAACCACATTCACAAAGATCTTTTATTTGTTTTCCACATAAGGTAGCATTCACAGGCTCCAAGAATCAGGACACCAGTATCTCAGAGGAGCCATTAGTCAGTCTACCCCATGACCACATCGAGACAGATTAAATCACACCTGGTGCATAGCAAGTGCCCAATAAATACTAGCTTTATTAACAACAATTATTCAACATTGTACCGGAGACCCTGGTGAGCATAAGAAAAAAAATTGTTGTTGCTGTCACTGTTGTTGCTTAGTTTATGAGCCTAGAAAGAACGGTCACTCCCACAAACATTTGCTTAGAAACAGATATGTCTGCCATCTGACTGAGGCCTCCACTGTTTGTAGCCACAGATCCAGCAACCACTTTCCTGAAAAGGGTCAGTCCACATGACTCCCCCAAGAAGCCTAGCTCAGAGGAACTATGGCTCCAGCGTCAGTGCACAGACAAAGCAGAAGGCAACCAGTCGTCATGCTGTTATTAAAAGTCAAAAGAAGCTGAAGCAGTTAACATGGAGGAGGAGCAGAACCCACTCTCAAGCTGCTGAGCGCCCAGAGACACAGAATGCCGTGCCAAGAACCAGGAGCCTTCCCAGGACAAGGCACTTGAGTTGCAGATGAAAATGTCATGTGGTTTCTGCCCTGTGTATGACCTAAGGGGGAAAAAATCACTTTGAGAGATGCAAGCGGGGAGAGACGAGAACAAGGAAGGCTTCTGGCCCAGACAGCTGCACGCGTTTATCAGTGTATTTTCTGGTCACTTTAGAGCAACCTTATTAACTCCTCAGAGGCTGCGAGAGATTAACTTTCTTTTCAGATGCAAATGAATCCCAATGATGGATGTATCATTGGGGGATTTTCACAAGGACTGGATATTAAAGATGATATTCCATTTCTTTGGTGTGATAATAGCATTGGGAAGATGGAGAGAGCTTTTATTCTTAGCAGACACTGCTAAGGTCTGTATGTGGTCTATTGACATGCCTGCCATTTACCTTCAAATGAGTCGACAAATACTTATTTTTTTAGAGACGGATTTTTATTCTGTCCTCCAAGTTGGAATGCAGTGGCATGATCGTGGCTTACTACTGCCTTGACCTCCCAGGCTCAAGTTATCATCCTTCCTTGGCCTCCCAAATAGCTGAAACCACAGGTGTGAGCCACCATGCCTGGTTATTTAAAAAATAGAGAGAGAGACAGGGTCTCATTATGTTGCCCAGGCTGGACTTGAACTCCTGAGCTCAAGCAACCTGCCAGCTTCAGCCTCCCAAAGTGCTGGGATTATAGGCAGGCGTGAGCCACTGTGCGTGACGAACAAATATTTCAGCACAGATATGAAAGGCAAATACAGTGAAATGGTAACAGCTGTCAAACGTGGGTAGCGAGTAAATTCTTCAGCATCATTCTTCTCTCCAACTTGGAAAAGTTTTCGTAAGAAAAAGTGGTGGGGTCGGGAGAAAGGACAGGTGGTTATAGGAAGCTAAGAGTTCTACTCACCATTTCCTCAACACTCAACTTGAGAGGTGGGGACCCGCTGAGGGTGAGAGGAAAGCTCCAGGGACCAGAGGTTTACGGGAGCAAATATGTATAACCTGGATCTGGAGGGAGGGGGCGGGGTCCAAGAGCGAGAATGGGACAGGGAGAGAAAGCCGGGGCCCAGGTGCCTTCTCCGCACTGAGGTGTTAACAGAACCAAAGCCAGGACGCCCGCGGGCAATGAGAAGCTGGGTGTTCAGGGGTAGTCCCTGAGGAGGAAGCCCCACAAAGCCAGCGTCCGCCAAGGCACAAGTTAAAGGCTGGCCAGTCACGGGGCAGGGAGCAGGGGTGGGCTCCTGAGTCTCGGGGTCTCCAATGCAGCTGTTTCTGGGGAGAATTAGGAGGCCTGGGTTTCTGGAAGCAAGAGCCCAGCAAGGCCTATACGATCCTGATCTTTTAGGCCAGAGGACACAGAGCATGACCCTCAGCTTCCAGTCCACTCTACCATTAATCTGAACCAATCATGTGATCCCATTCTTTGCATATGATTGGTTCAGGAATGGACATGTGGCCCATTTTTGACCAATGAAATACAAGGACATGGAGCCTGACCCTCAGCTTCCAGTCTACTCTGTACCATTAATCTGAACCAATCATGTGATCCCATTCTTTGATTGGTTCAGGAATGGACATGTGGCCCATTTTTGACCAATGAAATACAAGGACATGGAGCCTGACCCTCAGCTTCCAGTCTACTCTGTACCATTAATCTGAACCAATCATGTGATCCCATTCTTTGATTGGTTCAGGAATGGACATGTGACCCATTTTTGACCAATGAAATACAAGGACATGGAGCCTGACCCTCAGCTTCCAGTCTACTCTGTACCATTAATCTGAACCAATCATGTGATCCCATTCTTTGATTGGTTCAGGAATGGACATGTGACCCATTTTTGACCAATGAAATACAAAGACATGGAGCCTGACCCTCAGCTTCCAGTCTGCTCTGTACCATTAATCTGAACCAATCATGTGATCCCACTCTTTGCATGTGATTGGTTCAGGAATGAACATGTGACCCAGTTCTGACCAATGAAATGTGAGAGCTCAGGGGCTGGGGGGATATCCCTTCTCTCCGTAAGGATGCCTCTGTTCTTCCTCCAGGTTCTGTCCCCAATGTGACCCCTGGAACTGATGTGACCACCTTGTTGCCAGGTCGAGGACAAGGCTAAAATCAAGGATGGCAGAGCACAGAAGACAGCAAGAACCTGGGTCCTGGTGGACATCTCTGAGCCATGGAGCCGGCAACCCGGAAGCCTGCCCAAACTTCCTGTTGTGTGAAATAATAAGCTCCCTCATCCTGGAAACCTGTTGGATCCTATTTCTGTCTCTGGCACAAGAGACAGAAACTGAACCCCATGCATTGCCTATGCCCGACTTGGGAAGGGTGACCCTTCCTCCGGGACAACATGTCTGGAAGAGCAACACAGCTGGCTTCCAACTCCCCACACCAGGAACCCCTTCTGGTCAATGTCCCGCATGGCCACATCACACAGGGCATCCGGCAAAACCCCCAGCTCGCACCTGCCAGGCTGGTGCGTCTACAGAGAAAAGAGAGCTCACTCCCTCCATTTCTGGATGATTCTGGTCTTTGAGAAGCTCAGGGTGGTGCCAAGGTGTAGCCCCCACCCTCCACCTGGATCAGCCCCCTCTGTGAACTTCACAAAAAGCTAATTCACATTTCCTTGATTCTTACTCAAAGTGCAGTTTAAATGCAACTTCAACCCACACCCTCTTCCTTTCCCACCAGAATGATCCCTGAGTACCCCTTGATGGAAATCCTGAAGATGGGGCTGCAGCGTGGGCCCCTCTGACCTGCTCCTCTGCCCATCGGCTCCCAACCCAAGGGTGCTGGGAGGAAAATCAAGGCTCTAAGACACCCTGCCTGCTCTTAGTTCTGCCGAAGACCCGAAGGTGGGTGGATATGAGTTTTCCACAAAATGCCCTCAGGGCCCAGATGTTTCCAAAGTGGATCCAAACCTCTGCCCTGTTGCTCCCACAGGACTGCTCAAGCTTGATGATTTGGGAAGTGAGGGGGCGTTGATGGGGCCCAGGAGATGTGGGACAGGATGGAGTTCAAGGGAGTATTTTGCTCTTGATGCCTGGGGCTCTGTGCAAGAGGTGGCCAGCACTCAACTTCTGTCTCACATTTGAAAGGGAGGCCGGCCAGTTTCATTTTCTGACCTCAGCTGACTTGCACGGCCAGAGCACAGTGAGTTGTGGAGAGCCCTGCTGAAACTTCCAGAAGACCCGGGTGGTTGGACCACTCAGCATGGCAGCCAGGAACAGCAGGCGGCCTTGGTGAACACACCAACCAAACACCTTATCCAGCCACAAACATTCGCTGACCTCCCAGCTCACAGAGCAGGACACTTCAAAGAGGCAGCTCAGATCAACTCCAAAGATCTGAACTTGGGGTCAGCTGGGTCCAGGTTCAGGTATCAGCTCTGACTCTTCCCAACTGAGTGTCCTTTGGCAAATGACTTCACCTCTCTGGTCCTGTCTACAAAATGGGGATGATCACAGTAGGGGTCCCTCTTAGGACTTTTGGCAGGATCAAATGAGACGAGCAGGCAAAGCACAGAGCATCCTCCCAGGCACGGAAATGTGTCTAGCGATCGCTAGGAATGCACAGTACTGGACGTTTTGTCAAGCACTTTCTTGGCTGTTAGCTCAACACCCTGCAGAGCCGTTGTGCTGGCTGTGAAGATAAACCATCCTGAAGCAGAAGTTCAGGTAATGCCCTCAACGCCTCCCCAGCACAGCTCCTTAAAAACAATGGTCACCCACCCCTGGTTAGGTTTCAGTGTTGATGCTCCCGTTGCTGGGTGACTTTGGCAAGTTACTTCTGCTTTTAATCCCAGTTTCCTCATCTCCAGGATCCCTTTTCCTGCAGCATGCTGAGATTTCCTGCTAGACTTGATGTCTACAGCCTTAACTACCTGTTTAATACTTACTGTATGCCCCTCGGTGCCAGGCGGATGCTAGGTACTTAAATACCTCATATCCAATCCTCACAGCAACCTTGGGAGGTAAGCCATTTTATCCCCATCATACAGATGAGGACACTGAGGCTCTGAGGGGGGATTGCCACAAAGCCACACAGCAAGTTAGTGGTAGTGATGGTATTTGAACCCACGCTGGTCAAATTGCAAACTCCACGTTTTACCCTGGTGTTGCCTTTGATTCAAACCCTCCAATGGCCAGCTTAGCTTCTGTGCCAGTCACCAGACTTTACCCTTGGACTTCGCCGTTGGTCATTCAACTTGGAACTGTGTGATGTGTTGACAGAAAGAAAACCAGACCCAAGGGTAAATGTGTTCATGTAAATCTATCATCACTGCAGAGAAAGCAAATTGGAATCCCCCCCCCTGGCAAGAGGGCCAGCACCACCCTCTTTGAGTGGTTCCAGCATGGACTGCACTGTTCTGTGCAGACTCCTGCACTGAGTGTGCAGTTAGGAAAGAAGACCCGGCCCTGCCCAAGACACTCGCTGCCTAGGGCAGTCACCAGACAACTGATACAGCACAACAAAAGCCTGAGAAAGGCCTGCAGAAAGGTCCAGAAAGCTGAATTCAGGTCTCGCTTTGCATTGCAGCTTCTTTTAATGTTCTCTTGAAGCCATGAGCACATGGGATCCCCGCTCAGGGGCCATCTCACTCACTTCTGCATCCCCCAGTGCCTAAAGCAATGCCTGACCTAAAGTTGGTGCTCAGTAAACATTTTCTTAATTAGCTCACAAGTAAGTGAATGAATGAGTGAATGAGGGGATTAATTACCCGGTCAAATCACAGGAAGAGACAGCTTGCTTACTGTTACCATCTGTGTGGCCATCAAGCCCACGGTGTCATTTTATTTATGACAATTTTTGCTAATTGTTATGTGGACAGGAAGCTTTTCAGTCACTACTTACTGTTTAGGACTTGGCATGTGGGCAAAGAACTCGCCTGTCTGCAGATCAGGAGCCAGATTCTGATACTGGTTTATTACCAATTCCCTGAGAGGCTTATAACTGATTTCCACACCTCTCCAGAACTCTCCAGAACCAAGCTTTTTATATTCTGCAGAGAAATCTACAGTTGCTGCCCCCAGAAGTCAACAAGGCCAGTGATATGCTAGAGGCAGCTTCACCAGCCATGAGAGCTGACTGTGCCCACCCCTTCCCAGGGCACCTTCCACACTCACGGACATCACGATAGTGGCTTGAAATCAGCCGCTGTGGGAGTATTTACACGATAGAAATTGGCAAATGCTTTTTTTTTTTTCCCCCTGGAGAGCCAGTTGTTAAATTTCTACTAGCATACCCCCTCTAAAAGACCCAAATTTCTATGAAGTATCTGGTCTTATGTTAAAAATCCCAGCATATACCATGGAATACTATGCAGCCATAAACAGAACGAGATCATTTCTTTGTAGGAATATGGATGGAGATGGAGGCCATCATCCTTAGCAAATTAATGCAGGAACAGAAAACCAAATACCACATGTTCTTACCTGTAAGTGGGAGCTAAATGATGGGAACACATGGACACGTAGAGGGAAACAAGGTACACTAGGGCCTGAGGGTGGCGGATCAGGAAAAGTAACTAGTGGGTACTTGGCTTAGTACCTGGGTGACAATTTAATCTGTACCACAAACCCCCCTGACACAGGTTTGCCTGTGTAACAAACCTGCACAGGTATCCCTGAACTTAAGAGATTAAAAAAATGACAATAATCCTTAAGATCTTCTAATAATTGTAAAAATTTTCCCAATTGTTCATTGAAAAATCCTTAAAGACAATGTATTTTGCCATGGTTATACCTGTATATTTCAAATAAAATCACATTTTTTGGCCAAAGTTTAAAAAAATAAAAATCTATTCTGCACTTGGCAAAACTTTTGATTTTAGTCAAAAAAAAATTCATGACCAGTTGCCACGATCTTTTGTTAAAATGGATGCTTTGAGAGGCTGCCATGTTTATCCTGTGACTTGAATACATATAACTGCAACTGGACTTCCCAGTTTACCAAACAGAGCCCTGGGAAGGGAGGGATGAACAGGCGAGCAAAGAGGATTTGGAGGGCAGTGAAACTCTTCCAAATGAGACCGTGATGACGGATGAGTGTCATGACACATTCATCCAAACCTACAGAGTGTCCAACACCAGGAGTGGACCCTAATGTCAACTGTGGAGCCTGGGTGATGATAATGAGTCTATGTAAGTTCATACATTGTAATAAATGTCCCACTCTAGTATGGGACATGGATGGTGGGGGAGGCTGTGTGGGTGGGGCGAGGGCTGCGTGTGTGGGTGAGTGGGAACTGTCTGCTTTCTGTTCAGTCTTGCTGTGAAGCCGAAACTGATCTGAAAAAATCTATTTTAAATATTATTTAAAAAAAAAAAAAAGCACAGCATGATTTCCAGGTGTCCCTCCAGAACTAAGATTCCGTAGGGTCTTGTCTCCTGTCTTTAATTAGCAACAGTGAAAGTAGGATTTCCTGGTACCGGTTCCTGCTCCTGTGGGGGAAGAAACTGCAGCTTGCCCAGGTGCCAGCACATTCACCATCAGATGTCTTCACCGTGTGGTTAGAATTTAGGGAAGATGAGGCCAAGGGGAGGTTTGATTTTTCTAGCACGGTGGTTTCTCCAAGGCTCTTCTGGCCATGTGTGTCAGGATCACCTGTTGAGTTTAGGAAGACGGACTCCAGGCCCTGCTGAGACCTACAGGGCTGGAAGCCCAGGGGACAAGGCCCTGATCTCTGCGTGGATGACCATTCCACAGCCCCAGCCAAGCAGTGGTGGGTGGGCTGTCCCAAGAGCATCAGGAGAATGCAGGGGTGTTCCCTGTCATCTGTTCCACCACTCACCATGGCCTGACTGTGCAAGGCCCTCCACCCCTTTGAGCCCCAGTTTCCCCAGCTGTATAATGGGGATGATGATGTTCAACTCCCTGGGAGCGGTACATGAATTAAATCAGACACTCCTGCTTGGAAAGCATTCAGTCCACCACGAGCCCTGCGAATGGCAGTAGCCCCCCTGCACCTTGCATTTCTGCCACCCTCATGTCCTTCACACACGAGTCTTCATCAGAGTCTCACGCCCACCTGAGACACTAGTCATGACAGGCAATTGTATCCTTGGTCAGCAGAGGCGGAAACAGGCCCGCCGTCTCTAAGAGACTGAGCCAGTTGCTGGCAGGGATAAAGGAAATCCCCTTCGCCTGGCCATCCCATCACCCTGGACACGCAGAGGTGCTCATGGGGGTGATTTGGGAGGCATGAATGGGTCCAAACCACTCTCTTGATTATCACCCAGGGTCCACAGTCGACGTTAGGGTTCACTCTCGGTGCTGGACACTCTGTAGATTTGGATGAATGTATCACGGCAGTCATCCGCTATCATCACTTCAGTCTCAGGCAGAAGGGTTTCGCTGCCCTCCAAATCCCCTCTGCCTGCCTGTTCATCCCTCCCGCCCCAGGGCTCTGTTTTTTAAACTGGAACATCCAGTTGCAGTTAAATGTATCCCCAACTGAAATCGCCCCTGGATCCCTGACACTTACAAGGAGCCAGGCATTGACGAAAGTTGGGACATGGCCACAGCTCCCATCAGCAAGTTAGTGATCCATATACAGAAACCTGAAATGGCCATAACACGCCATGCATTTGAATAGTCAAGTACTCAGCAAGTACTTACTAAGCACATTATGTGTGCTGGATACATGCAGGTGCTTACTGAGCACGCCCTCTGTGCCGGGCTCATGCAAGTACTTAGCATGCCCTCCGTGCTGGGCACACGCAAGTACTTAGCGTACCTGTGTGCAAGACATAGACCCTGCCCACATGGGGCCCACCACCTGTGGGGGGGCCACGAGCTACATCAGTGCCAGGTGATGACAAGTACTCCCAAGAAAAATAAAGTCAGACACAGCAGAGAAAGTGAAGGGAGCCCTCCGTGAGGAGCTGATGTTTGAGCAGGTCCCTGGACAAAGCGAAGGGAAAGCCGTGTGAATGAGGGGGAAGTGTTCTGGGAGGAAGGGGGAGTGGTGCAAAGGCCTGAGGCAGGACTACACTTAGCATGTTTGTGGACACCAAGGAGCCCTATGGTTGCAGTGGAGTGGGGGTGCCAGGGATGAGGGAGGCACTAGAGAGGGGACCAGGGACCAGATCGTATAGGCCACTCAGTAACGCCACTCCTGGGCATCATGCTAAGAGACAGATTAAACAGAAGCAGAAATCCACACGCAGGCACTGGCAGCATTGGCCCTGAAGCCAGACATTTACAAGCGGCCCGAATGGCCACCCTCATGGGGGTGTTTCACAGGCCATGGCGCCCCACTTCCCAGGCACTCTGAATGACAGGAGATTTTGTAGCAGTGAGGAAAACGGGCATGATATAATAAGTTCAAACTATGGTCTGGCACCTGAATGGAGACAGAGAGCTGTTGGGTTAGGTGGGAGGAATGTGGGGGAGCAGTTCTTTTTTCCTTTTTCAAATTTTATATAATGCGGTCGTTGTATTATTTTTATGATTTAAAAAAATTAAGGGAGAAAATGTGTTCAAACCAAACCAATGGCTGAGTGAGGGGGAGGCAACGAAAAGATCAGTTTCCCTTCCTCATGATACAACCTCCCACCAGGGTTTCGGGTTTTCTCACCACTGCCTGCTGGAATCCAGCCAGCCCAGGGAGTGCTCTGGCCGGGGCAGGAAGGTCCCGCTACTCCTGTGCAGCCCCAGAGGGGCCACATGGACTCTCGGGAACAGGAGATTCCTGCTCCCTAAACATCCTTCTTACCCAAAGCCTTGCTGGACATCTAGAGTAGGCAGTAGAGTCGAGAGTGATGGGTGGAAGACGTTCTTGCAGGACACCTGAAAAATGCCTCACCCCAAAATCCATCCCTAGCCTCTGCTTGAAATACCACCATCTGAGACACATTCGGTTCACCAGGGGCCCCCTCCTAACCTCTAATGGAGACCACCTGCCTCCCTCTCATGCCCCGTGTTCAATCTGTGCAAGGCTCCAGCTCCGGCCAAGACCAGTGGCCACTGCCTCTGCCCAGGGAGAGCGAACAGACTCGGGCTGCCCTCCCAGCAGCCCTAAAGCTTGCGGGCAAAGCAGAGGCTGCCACGGCTATGACACCTTCCGTGGCTACCCACCGCCCCTCAGTGTGAAGCACAAAGCACTCACGGGGAGTTGTGTGTGGCCCTGCGCCCTTCTCGGCCTACCTGCTCTCTCCCCCCAACCCACGCTCCTTCCCCAGGTGCCAGTAGGGCAAGCAGGTTGCTGTTTCTTCAACAACGCTGGGCTCCCTCTGGCCTCTCTGCCTTCACCCACACTGCTCCCTGGGCTCCAAGCCTCCTGCCTGCTCTGTCGGGCTCTGCTAGGCTGAGCCCTTGATGCTCAATGCAGAAGTCACCTCCTTCAAGCAGCCTTCCTTAACTTCACTACATCCCACCCACTACGGCATTCATCCTATCCCCCAACTTAGAAGGGTCTGGAAATTTGACAACTTTAAGGAGATTCCCGGCCATGCCTACACATTTGAATTGCCTGGGGGGCTATTTATGACACCCCAGCATCCTGCACACAATAGAATTCAGGTGCAGCCCAGGCAGAGGACTTTAAAGGAACTGATTCCGTCGCTCCTGGAGGAGAAGGTTGGGCGTTTCCAATGGGCTCTGCAGCCATTCAGGCACAGGGGGAGCTCTGCCTTCCCAGTGAGGCCTCAAAGGCTCTTGAAAGAGAGAGAAGGGGACAGGAACCCAGCATTCCCAACAAGTCGGTTGTCCCCACCTCCATGTGTTTGCTAGAATCTTCGGAGGGAGGGGAAGCATGCCCTCACAAGAGTGCCCGTCCCTGCAATATAATGTAGCTCTTGTATTGTTTTTATGATTTAAAAAAATTGAGAGAAAACGTGTTCAAACCAAAAGCCTTCCTCCTGGCTCCCCTTTCCCTCCGAAAGCCCTGGACAAACCTCAGAGGCCTGGTTCGAGTCCCTCTCTGTGGCCTGGGCCGGTAGGGCCCTTCAGGCCTCTGTGTCCTTAGTACAGAAGTGGGCAGGCACTGTAGATTCTATTCTAGTTAGTATTTTCCTGATTCCAAGTTGGGCTCATCCAAAGACATGTCACCTTCAATGAAAACAACACCTCGTTAAAGATTTTGCTTTTTTTTAGATAAGGTCTCACTCTGTCACCCGGGCTGTAGTGCAGTGGTGCGGTCAGAGCTCCCTGGGCTCAGGCGATCCTCCTGCCTCAGCCTCCTGAGTGGCTAGGACTACAGGCTTGTGTCACCTCACCCAGCTAATTAATTTTTTTGTAGGGACAGGGTCTCACTATATTGCCCAGGCTGGTCTCAAATTCCTGGCCTCAAGTGCTCCTCCTGCCTCGGCCTCCCAAAGTGCTGGGATAATTGGCGTGAGCCACCAGGCCTGGCCTAAATATTGTATTCTATAACAAAATCGCTTTCTCCTTCCCTAACAACTCACTCAAAACAAACCCACCCTTCATGGACCTACAGGCAGAAAACCAGCCATTAAGAAGGTGAGGGCATCTCATTAGGTAATCTCTTTTATTAAAAATGAAAAACCTCAGGAACCATTCCAGTTGGGCTCCAGAGTCTGAAAAGTTTCTGATATTTCTCTCCCGCTGTGTTCCCAGCTGCGCTCGGCTCAACACACAACAGGTCCAATTAAATGAACAGAAACTGGCTGGGAGAGGGTGCGGTGAGGGGTGAGGCCAGGGCCTGGGAGCCTGGCGAGGAGCGGGTGGGCCCCCACCTCAGCCTCGGGTGTGGCTTCTGCATCTGCTCAGGCTCCAGGAATAGGATGAGCCCTGGTGTCGTGGAGAATGAGAATGTGGAAGTGGAGAGCAGGAGGGAGGCCTGCAGAGAACGAGCAGAGGCAGGGGAGGGTGGTCCTCAGACCCATCCTTGAAGGGAGCCTGGATCTCACTGGAACGCTTGCTCACCGTGGGGTCTTAATCAAGCCACCATTTCACCACCCTGTGCCTCGGTGTCTTCCTCTGTGAAATGGAAACAGAACAGATGTGTAGGCAAGAGTCCCCCAAATGTCCACAGCCCAGTCCCCGGAGCCTGTGACTATGTTGGGTGACCTGGCAAAGGGGAATGACAGTGGCGGATGGGACGAAGACTGCTACTCCGCTGATTTTTAAATAAATTATCCCGGGCTTTCAGGTGGATCCAATGTCAGCACAAAGCCCCTTAAAAGTAAGAGAGGAGAGGACCAGAAGGGTTCGACATCAGGGCTCAACCGCCTGACACACACAAGAAGGGGCCAGGAGCCAAAGAGTGCCGGTTGCCTCTGGAAGCTGAAAAAGCCAAGAAAGTGCATTCTCCCCTGGAGCCTCCAGAAGGAGCCAGCTCTGCCCACGCTTTGGTTTTAGCCCAGAGAGGCCCACGTTAGACATGACCTCCCGCATGTAAGATGCCTTTGTGTTATTCTAGGACAGAAAGTTTTGGCCAGGCACAGTGGCTCACTTGCAGTGGCCTGTAATCCCAGCACTTTGGGAGGCCAAGGTGGGCGGATCACTTGAGGGTCAGGAGTTCGAGACCAGCCTAGGCAACATGGTGAAACCCTGTCTCTACTAAAAATACAAAATTTAGCTGGGCATGGTGGCACGTGCCTGTAATCCCAGCTACTCTCGTGGCTGACACAGGAGAATCACTTGAACCCGGGAGGTGGTGGTTGCAGTGAGCCGAGATTGCGCCACTGCATTCCAGCCTGAGCAACAGAGTGAGACTCTGTCTCTAAATAAATAAACAAAAAAATGGAAGACACTGAGTTTCAGCAAGTTGTCGCTGCAGCAGTTGGGAGCTGGCTTGTCTGCCTGCCGGGGTTGTAGGTATTAAGTGAGTACATGCAGATGCGGTGCTCAGCAGCGTTTGGCACATTGGACGCTCCCTGCAGATGGCAGCTACTTTTATCTCTGAGGGAGTGATGTGGGGGTTGGTGCCGACTGACTGCTTTCCTGATGTCCAGTCGAGCAGCCATGGGAGCAGCCGGCCTGGCGCACCTCTCTCAATGGCCCTGGTCGGTAAGACTGGGCTTGGGACCCGCGGGCAGTCATCAGAGCCATTTCTCCCTTGCTCACTGGGCAGAGGTGTAGATTCCTCGGTGGAGAAGTGCATCCCTTCCCCCAGCACCCACCAGCCAGCACTGGTTCCTCCCTAATCTCTGGGCCAGCCCAGGAGTCCTTTGTTTTTAAAGTTCCCCAGGTGATCCTAATGGGCATCCAGGATCGGAAAGTCCTCTAGCCTAGAAAGAACACGGACCAAAGGCTGATGCTCTGACCTTGACCACTAGATAAGACCAGCAACAACGGTGACAGTGGCGGCCACCATTTGCTGATAGGGTACTGGATAAACACTTTACCTATGTTAGCTACCCAAATCCTTCAACCTGATTTGTGGGTACTACTGGCACCCTCACTTCAGAGATGAGAAAACTGGGATTCAGGAATGTGGAGAAACTCACCCACAGTCACTCACTGATAGAGGGGTGGGGTCTGGATTGGAAATCGCAACCATCCACGCAGACGTCTTCCCCTCAGCCACAAACGTGCGAATCCTCATCCAGTAACACATGGTGTGCAGGGTGAGGCCACCCTCCCAGCCCCCCGAGCTCCCTGACTGCAGATACGGGGCTACAGTGGAATGGGGCACTGCTCTGGTTTCAAGAGACCTGGGTTCAAGTTTGGACTCAAGGGGGTGAGGTGTCAAATACATCTTTCCATCACTCATTACATTTGACTTCTTGGTCTGTGACTCACTTTGAAAGGGGTTATCTGGAATCGAGCCTTACCACAATGAATATCTTTGCAACATAAGTTCCACACACTTTCAAAAAGATGGTTCATTTGTAAAGGAACAGAGGGTACGTTTTGTTGAGAGAATTCTATATTTTTGAGTGTCGTGCCTCCAGCCAAGCCCCCCTGGAAGCCTGTGCTTAAAGAGCCAGGTTTTTCCTCCCTGCAATGAGGGTGGACGCTCCCCCACAGGAACCCTAGCGTAAGAGGGTGTTGGGAAGAGCCCCTGTAGCGTTAGGGGTTTGGGGGAGTGTGGTGGGGAAGGGGAGGGTTTAGGGAAGTAGGGCTCAGTAGACTAGAAGCCGACAGAAAAGGGGTGATTCTCTGGGTGGGGGCCTCAATCACTGTCACTTCCATAGAGGGGAGACTGCACCCACATAGAGTTGAGATTGGTCAAGAACCAGCCATTCCAAATGTTAGCGGGAAAGGCAGAATAATTAGTATTTGTGGGTGACACAGTGACCTGGCTTTGTCTACTACTGTGATCTCAGAGTGGCCTGGATGCAGCTGATGATCTGGGAGGTGTTTCATGTCAAACAGGAGAATGATGCAGCCCGGCTGGGGGCCCCGGACAGTTCCCAGGTGTCAGCGGTTCCTACTTTCCTCCTCGAGAGTAATGAGGCCGTTCCACCGTTCCACCGTTCCACCGTTCCACCGTTCCACCGTTCCACCGTTCCACCGTTCCACCGTTCCACCGTTCCACCGTTCCACCGTTCCACCGTTCCACCGTTCCACCGTTCCACCGTTCCACCGTTCCACCGTTCCACCGTTCCTGCTTTCGCACTGGCCTTCTAATCCACGTCTGACATTATAGACTCCGGCTGGATTTCTGCATTCCACACTCAGGTGGATCGCTTGCAGAATTACCCATGTTTCTCAAAGCATTTTCCACATAGCATTTGTTTTGTAAACCTCATGGGAGTAACGGAACAAAAAGGTTCCCTGAACTGCTGAGTTTGGGAAGCACCGAGTTCTTTGCTGCAGGACTTATCAGAGCCTTTAACATGCTCCTGTGCCTCGTGAAACATCCGGAAAGAACTGGGGTATTTTCAAAGCTTGTTTGGCTATATAACTTCATTTTTTGGCTGAGTTGCAAATGAGGTCACTATCCTATGGGTCAGAGTTTATAAAATGATGAAATAAGGGGTCTAAAACAAGGAAGTCTGACTGGTAGGCATGGGTTCCTGAGGGACCCAGAGAGTCCTCACATGGAGTTCATGTCGCAGAGATGCGAACCCGTATACCTGGATGTGGTTCAGTTAAATAGGAAGCCGCTGGGATTGGGGACACACTGTTGGCCAAAGCGTGATAGAGAATTCGGCATAGCATGTGACAACTACGGAGGTTCCCCATCCACGGGGGAGGAAGGAAAAGCCCCGTGTGCTCTGACCGGTGCTGCACAGCCCTTGGCCTCTGTGTGTTCCCTGTGGTCCTCCTCCTCCACCCTCCAGCTAGGAACTGGCCCCCTCCTAGCTCCTTCATGGAGCACACGCTTGCCGGCTCAGCCGCTTCCTATGTGCCTCTGACAAGGCAGACCTACCTCCTCCCTCACCCACAGATGCCCCTCTGCCAGGAAGCCCACCTCCACTCACTGGGTGAGGTCAAGGCCCCTGCTGTGTTTTCCAGCAGCCCCTTCCCCACGGTGATTGGCACATTCTTCTCTACAATTGATTATTGCAGGGAGTGGGGCGGGGGGATTCCCTGCCCAGGTGACTGGCAGGACCATGTCTGTTTTGCTCTCTGTTGCAACAGCTCCTAGTATTGGACTTGGCATATAACAGGTGCTCAACAAACGTTTGTTGAATGAATAAATGAATATGAGGCCTCCGCAGAGTATTTTAATATGGATTTTATTTTTTAGAGACCGGGTTTCACTCTGTCACCTCGGCTGGAGTGCAGTGGCATGATCATAGCTCACTGCATCCTTGAACTCTTGGGCTCAAGGGATCCTCCTGCGTCAGCCTTCCAAGTAGCTAGAACTACAGATGCCCGCCACTATGCCCAGCTAATATTTTTTATTTTTACATTTTTGCAGAGATGGGGGTCTCGCTGTGTTGCCCAGGCTGGTCCCAAACTCCTGGCCTCAATCAATCCTCTCCCTTCAGGCTCCTACAGTTCTGGGATTATAGGCATGAGCCACTGTGCACGGCCTCTCTTAATATTTTAAAGGGTCCCTAAGACTCAAATGCTGAAAACCGCAGGTGGAGAAGATGTATAAAAGTCTTAACACTTAAAAAAAATATTAATAGGTGTGGAATGACAGCTAAGGGATGTGAGGGTTTTTTTGTGGGACGAGAGTGATGAAAACATTCTAAAATTGACTCTGGTAACGGTTGCACAACCCCGAATATGAAAGGCCATTGAGATGGGTAAACTGTATGGTGTATGAATTCTCACAGTTGCCACAGAAAAACAGGTGAAATCTGGGCAAAACATTGGAGAGTATTTTTTGTATAATTCTTATAACATTCTTGTACATCTAAAATTAATTCCCAATGAGGTTTTTAAGTGGGTGATTCGGATACCACCTTGAGTCGGGGGGATTTAGAAATCTTCCCCGCCCTCCCTCACCCAGTAAACATTTATTCTGGATTTATTCCACGCTGTGCTTGTCACGATGGTGAGCACTGGACAGGCATTCGTTCCCGCGGTCCTCGGTGCCCTCCTGGGAGGTAGGTCCTGTGGATTTACCCCACTGTACAGGTGAGGAACCTGAGGCCTCCTGAGGGGCATGGCTGGCCTCGACTTACAGTAGAGAAAGCAGGACCCGAAGTCGGGATGTCTTGCCAGAGAGAATGGACCCTTCCCTATGGGCCAGCCTGACCCAGAGCCACATCCAGGCTTCCATGTTGGTTATGGGGTGTGGATCCAGAGATGAACCCTGAAAAGAAGAGGCAGGAGGGTGTTTGCGTGTGTGTGTTTTTCCAAGCAGGTCTAATTCAGCCGCTGGCACATATCTTGCCCACAGCACCTGGGCCAGCTTCTGGCCGGAGGGGCCTCAGAAACCTCAGCCGCGCATGTTGCAACAGCGTGGCTGCCACACGGCAATGCGGACAGCTGCTCAGGAAGGTGTGGCGTCAGGCGGCCCGACACAGGTAGCCGAGAGGGACGGACGGACGGGCCGCCCTGGCCACACGCAGCATGGAGTCCAGCCTCAAGGCCAGGGTGGAGTGGCCGGCCTGCTGGGGGCTCCCACCTCCCCGCTCCCAGGTGAGGGGGAGACCCTGAAACCGAACCTGCCCTGACCAGTTCCCCTTCCCACGCCAACGAAACGTGGGACTCCCACCAACGATTCCTCTTTGGGAGTCGCCTGTCCTGTAGAGCAGGACGTGGAGAGCTGGATTCAGGAAGTTGCTGGGCGTCTTCAGTTTTCAACTTCACGTTTTCACTTTTCTTATCAGAAAGGTGCATGAGTAATACCGCAAGCGCAGCACCTCTCGCGGTGGAACTACCTCGAGGTGCGGCGTCCCCCGAAACTTCATTCTTCTCTTATGTGAGTGTCGAGGTAGGATCTGAGACGAAACGAAAGTCAGAATGAAAAGGGCTGAAATAGAAATGAGAAGAGCCAGGGACGGGAGCCAGAGCAGGTCACAGGCTCCAGGTCTCAGTGCGGGACTGGAATGTTCTACACGCAGAGTGCACTCTCGATGGCCTCACTCAGGGACAGCACCGTCCCAGAAATGGACCCAGTTTCCTGAGCCACCTGGACCTGGCTCCGCCCGTGTGCAGCAGCTACCTGACACGCAAAATCACTTCTCTTCTGTCAGCCTCAGTTTCCTCATTTGTAAAATGGGGCACCAGGAATGCCCACCTCACCAGGTTACAGAGGGTGAAATCAGCATGCCCATCAACTGGCATTAGTAATTCTAATAACTAGGGTGTACTGAACACCTGTTTTATCTCTATCAATCAAACAGTATTATGTAACATTGAGGTGTTTGCAGGGAAACCACTTACCCCACTATGGCAATCACCCAGGTGAGAGATGGTGGTGGCCCAGAGGGAGCAGGGCAGCCAGTGGGTGGCATGTGGGTTTCTAACTTCATAGTTGTCCTCATCCGAGATGCAGGAGCCAGGAGGAGGAGGAGCTTTGGGGTGAGGGCAGAGGGTTGCAAGGACAAATTTGGGTTAAGACGTTTTGAGTATGAGGTGCCTGCAGGCTGTCTGGGCAGAGCAGTTCAGAGGATATTTCGTAGATAGTTCTAGAATCCATTTTACTGATGCTAAAGGCATGGACTTGTAAGTTGTCAGCCAAGAGTGGCAGCTACATCATGGGAGTAGGTGTGGTCCCATGAGAAGACCCAGGGCAGGCCTGCACAGCACAAGGAGATGGCAGAAAGTGACCTGAAATTCCCTCCCGGCGATGCCATGAACACACCTGAGACCGCACGGGCACTCTTGGACGTGGGGGTGCTAGCTCAGTTGCTGTGGGCTGCCCATCCCCCCCCATCCTACCCCCTCCCCAGTGCCAGCTGGATACCCTGCCTGTTCTCACGTGGCAGCCTTCTCTGACCACCTGCATCTGCTTTGCTGCCTGGGCAGAAGATAAAGGCCCAAGGAATTCACGCCCTCTGGGAACAACACTTGGATGTGTTCCTTTCACCTTCGTAACAGCCCTGAAAAATAAGTACTCTCAGCATCACCCTGCTGTACAGATGACGGAGGTGGGACACAGAGAGATGGGGGCCACTGGCCCACGGTCACACAGCTGGTAGGTGGCAGAGCCAGGACTCCAGCTAGGCCACCTGTCATCAGGCAGCACTGATAGCCGCTCATGCCTCCTCATAGTTGTACCCAGCTATGCCAGCATGGGTGCTCACGCCATTCACCTGCCCTGACATTGGGCTGCTTCCAGCCATCTCCAAGGGCCCTGAGGGATAGGAATAGCAGCATGTGTTATGCCGCTGGTGCTGGCCCTGTCCCAGGTGCTCTCTGTGCACTGCATTCTCGCCAGCCCATGCCTGGGGCTTCTCTTATCTCGGCTTCCACTACAGGACCAGCGCTGGGGCTGCTGCTTCGCTGGAGGAAGCTTCTCTCTTCACACTCTAGATTTGGCATTAAAAAATAAAGAAAAATAAAGCTGGGTTCCAAATTAGCACAAGATTCGCTACAAAGAACACAAGACACAATTTCCTGTATGGTTTTTTTCTTGTTTTTTAAGACTTCCAGAAAAGTTTCCACTGCAAAACTGAGACTAAAAAGGCAGAAAATGCAAATGTGAGGATCCAGCCTAAAGCCATCGCGTGCCTCCAGCACAGAGAGACGGCAACAGGGACCGCTGATTCTTAAAGACCAGAGGAGAGAATCATCCAACCTAAAGCCATCACCTGCCTCCAGCACAGGGCAGCCACAGAGACGGCAAGAGGGACCACTGTTTCTTAAAGACCAAAGGAGAGAATCATGAGGGGGAATCCAAATGGGAGAAGGGGAGAATCATGAGAGGTCAGCAAGGCTGTGGGCTCCTTTGACCCTGTGCCCTGAGCCTGCAGGTGCTTGGCTCAATACACGGATGGAGGATGGGTTGGGGAGGTGATGAATGGGTAGAGGAGTGGATGGTTGGTTGGGTAGGTGGGTGAATGAGAGTGAGTGAGTGGATAAACTGTTTCTGAAAACCACATCACTTGACAGCTAACAGAAGTCAGCATGAGAGGAAATGCAGCCAAATGCTTAAAATCGCAGTTGTGGGACTCACATAGAGTCGCAGCCAGCTTTCAATCCTGGCTCTGCCCTGGCTGGCTGGGGACCTTGGGACAGGGCTCACCCACAGAATGGATCTGCTGATCCTGGCAGCCCACAAAGTGGAGCTAAAGTGTGCGACCCAAGAGCACAGGGGCCCTGCACTCAACACAGAGATTGTAGTTTGCCAACAGAGTTTTCAGGGGAGGCCAGACTCCAAATAGCTGTTCAGATGCAGACAAATTTGTGGATTAAGGAGGAGGCAGAAAACCACTCAACAGGAAAGATCAATTTTTCACCATCCAAGTGTCTCTGCAATGGAAAAGCAGCTTTGTGTACAACAGAGCTCCCCCATCCTTCAAGAATTCAAGCCCACAAATGGCCAGTTGGTGGTGGATTAATGTTGGCCACAAGTTCTCTGACACCCATCCCATTAAAGGTGGGGCTCTATGTCTCTTCTTCAATCCAGTGGGCTCTGTGCCTGCTTTGACCAGCAGTGTAGGTGGAAGTGATCTGAGCTACTCACTACTCCCTGGCTCTTTACCTTGGGAAAGTCCTTTAATGATGTGAGTGAGTCTGGGCCTTGGTTTTCTTCCAGAGAGCAATATGGGAACAGGGAAGAGAGTAAACTTCCAGTGGAGAACCCAACAGCCAGCCAGGTGGCCAAGGTCGCCTGTGGTACTTACCACTGTGTAAGTCACACGGACAGCATGGACCATGGGCAGGAAGCCATGAGAACAGCACTTCAGTCTAGGGTCTTCCTCCCAAAAACCCGCGACCCCAGTTTAACCATCAGAAAAGCCCAAACTGAGGGATCTTCTGCAGAAAAAGTCTACCCGAGCAATCCTCAAAACTGTCAGCATCATCGCAGACCTCTCTGTCCCTCTGCTTCCTCATCTGTAAAATGGGAATGACAATAATGAGGACCTCACAGCACTGTTTGCGACTAAAAGAGGTGATCCAGGCAGCGCTCCAAAGATGGTCAGTGTTACCCAGGAGACAGAGCAGCACTGGACAGAAACTCCATGCTTTGCTTATTGATACGGACCCAGGCTTGGCATCTGGGTGGTTAGCAACAGCCACGGAATTGTTAAATAATTAACCAAGTATTATAAGAAAAAACCCTGAGCTGAAGGTTCCGTAGTGGAACAAGGCATAGGTAACTACAAGACACAGGATGGAAAGATAGACTCTGTATTATCTAGAACTTCGGAAATATTTGCCTTGTGGAGTGTGGCAGGTAGAATAATGGTGTCCCATTCCCAAGACCTCCATTTCCTAACCCCGGAACTTAGACAGGTTAGGATACACAGCAGTGGGGGGGTTAAGGTTGCAGACAGAATCAAGGTTGCTAATCAAATGACCTTAAAAGCGGGAGTTTATTCTGGATTATCTGGGTGGACCCACTGTCATCAGAGGGTCCTTATAAGTGGTGAAGAGGCAGAAGAGTCAGAGAGGTGGGATGTGGGAGGGACTCACCTGGCATCACTGGCTTTGAAAGTCGAGGGAGGGACCACAAGCCAACGAGTGCAGGCGGCTTGTAGATGGTGAAAGCAAGGACACAGATCTCCCCGGGAGTATCCGGGAGGAGACGAAGCCCACATCTTGATCTGAGCCCACTAGGACTGACACTGCACGTCTGGCCTCTGGCGGTGAAACAGACTACGTTTGTATGGTTCGTAGGTATCAATGTGGGCTTATAGCAGCCATGGGAAGCCATGCAAGGAGTCTACGGAGAGGGCCAGAGACATCTGCTCAGCCAGTGACAGGGACAAGAGGGAGACAAGGGCTGCAGGCATTTTTTGGATACAGGGAGACTCTGGTAAACTAGTCATCACTCAACGCTCTTCTCATCGCTTTACTTGCTGTTATTTTCAGGTTTTTAATCTTTCAGATGATTGGCCACAAATTGCAGTGTTTAAAAGCAGGTTACCAAGAGAAAAATGCTGAGAATCCTTGCTCTCAGTTCCCTTCCGACCTGTACACTCTCAGACACCAAATAGGCCATCAAAACAACCGAACAGATATCTGGGAGGTGAATTACGGCCACTTTCATATACTCAGTCTGTGTCCATCCCTGCGCTCTAGGGGATACTTGTCACTAATCTGGACACCCCAGCCTCAGAGCCCATCTGCTGTTTAAAGGATTTCCCCTCCCATGAGAGGAGAGTAGCATATGCCAGACACTAATGTGCCCGGGCTCCTTTGCAGCTGGACTACAGCCAGGTGACCCAAGCTCTCCAAGTGCCTCCGTACCTGGTGTCGACTCTGTAACCAGTACCCAAGAAGCAAGGGAGCAGGGCCTGGTGTCCACCCACCCAGCATCCTTCTATGAGGTCCTATGTACCTTAGCCACAGTTGGCATTTGCTGTTTACCACAAACACTTGTAACTGATTCAGGGCTGGGACCATGCATGGCCCTGCAATGCTGTCATCAAAGGAACGTTCTGCAAATGGCCCACCGGCTATTTGGTCATCCCTGTCCCCAGGAGGATTAAGGAAGGCTTGGTATTATCATCACCAAATACAATTAACCAGCACAAAAACTACACAGACCAGTCAAAGGAGAATTGGGAAAAGACACCCGAAAGCAAACAGCACTACCTATCCATCTCTGTGGGGCACTGGGTTCTGTGGCAATGCCAGAAATGGCATGATGGGAAAGGTGGCTCACCCTCTCTCACTTTTTCTAGCCCAGTGGCATTCTGAAAGTGCCTTACTTTGCATATGATACCTTGTTTTCACTTCAGAAGCACAGCCAAGTGGGCAAGGCAGGAGAGTCCCATTTTACAGCTGAACAAGTGGAGGCTTAGAGGGGTCAGGCCATTTCCGTAAATGATGGGGCCAGCACGAGAACAGAAGGCTCTAGAGTCCTCAAGCTTTCCTAACTGGCCAGAGAAGGGGTGAGGAAGAGGTTTGGAAGACGACTCAGATAATGTCCCTCAGGATGCCTCGGGCTGCAAGGGGCAGAGTAGTTTCCTTGACTCCAACTCAAGGGAACGTCTGCCCTACAGAGTCCTAAATCAGGGCAGCCTGGGGCTGACACTTCAGGCTCTGCCACTCCCATCTGCATGTGTCAGCACCATCCTCAGCTGGTAGCAAGATGGCAGCCCCATTTCCATCCCATCCTCAGGACGTGCCACATGGCAAGGAAGGAGGGACCTTCCCAGAAGCCCCTGCAGGTCTTTTTCCTCTCAGCTCATTGGTCATTATTCAGTCCCATGCCCCTCGCTGAGCCAATCGCTGTCAAGAGGGTGGGGGACCTTACAGAGGGATCAAGATTCATAGCTAGCTAGTAATGAGGATGCGGCCCCTCCCCATGAACCATACAGAGGAGGACTCAATAGCTGAACAGGATTAGGGCTCTGTGAGCAAGGAGGCAAGGGAGAATACACAGCGGAGGGGAAGCAACGATGTTAGCCGCCATCTTCTATGAGAATCCTGGACGGCCATCCCTGAGTCCCTGTTTTTGTTTGTTTTTTTGTTTTTGTTTTGAGACAGGGTCTCCCTCTGTCACCCCAGGCTGAAGTGCAGTGGTGCAATCACTCACTGCAGCCTCAAACTCCAGGACTCAAGCAATCCTCCTCCCTCAGCCTCCCAAGTAGTGGGAGACTACAGGTGCATGCTACCATGCCCGGCTAATTTTTTTTCTTTTTTTTTTTTTTCTGTGGAGATGAGGTCTTCCTAGGTTTCCCAGGCTGGTCTTGAACTTCTGGGCTCAAGTGATCCGCCCACCTCGGCCCCCAAAGTGCTGGGATGACAGGCGTGAGCCACTGTGCCTGGCCTCCGTTTCTCTAAACAGTGGTAACAATGCTCTTGCACGATGATGAGAGGTTAGATGGCCTGGTATGCTCACAGGTTCTCGGTAACCTTGAGTTCCCATCCCAATTAGGAAGAAGCTCGGTCATCACTAGGACATTCCCACTTTCCTCCTTGCTCACGGAGCCCTGACTTTGTATAGATGTCCAGTCCTCCTTTATATGACTTGAGGGGAGGGGTCCCCATCCCCCTTGACAGTGATTGGCTCAAGATGGGGCATGGGACCGAATAAACACATGTATCTTCCCTGCACACCAGATCCTCCACAGAGCCTTTTAATGGCCGTCATCAATGCATTATGGTGCCTGTTTCTGTTTCTTCCAGACCGGGAGCAGGGCCTGTGTTGGAAGCGTGCTGCCACCCAGGGCCCTTTGGGTCACGGAACTGGAACTGTTGACCCAGAAGTGCCTCTTGGTCCCCATGCAGCAAGAGTTACGGTCACCAGGAGCTCCTCAAGGTAATTAGCTCTCACCTGATGAATGGTTCAAAGTCAGAACATGGGTCAGCATTAGCAGAAGATGGTGATCAGTTCCAAAACATTCCAGTCACTTCAGAATTTGTTGCTCACCTACGCGTGCATTCATCCATTTGGTCGTTCATTCGACAGACATCCCTCGGGTGCCCGTGCTGTGCCCGGGAGTGGAGTGGACGTCCGGTCAGCCTCCACCCTGCTCGAGTCTCTCTGCACAGGCTCTTCCTATGCTCTCAGCATTTTTAAAGCCATCCCGTTAGAAATGCAACAGAAATCGTAAGCCTCATTTAGAAATAATTCTTTTCTGGCCGGGTGCAGTGGCTCATGTGTGTAATTCCAGCACTTTGGGAGGCTGAGATGAGCGGATCACCTGAGGTTGGGAGTTCGAGACCAGCCTGACCAACATGGAGAAACCCTGTCTCTGCTAAAACTACAAAATTAGCCGGACGTGGTGGTGCATGCCTGTCATCCCAGCTACTCGGGAGGCTGAGGCAGGAAAATCGCTTGAACCCAGGAGGCGGAGGTTGCAGTGAGCCGAGATGATGCCATTGCACTCCAGCCTGGGCAACAAGAGCGAAACTGTCTCAAAAAAAAGTTATTTTCTTTCCACACAACCTAAGACAACATGTCTGATGATGTGGTTGAGACTTTCCAACTACAAATTAGCTTTCATTCAAGCCCAAGAACATGATGGATGGGAAGGAAAATTTCTTGTGAAACCTCTGCACTAACCGCGGTTTGAGAGGAAATATCATCTTGGCTGTGACAGCATCATGGTCAATCTCACACCCAGAGAAAGGAAATGCCGACTTTAACCTCAAAACGAGGAAGATCAGAATAGTGAAAAGAAAAAGAGAAAGACAAAAAAACACCTGCCCCAGAAATCCCTAGCCACTGCCCAGCCCGGGAACGTGTTGGGAATTTTTCAAGGAAAGGGAAGCCTTCAAGGCCAACCCTGGTAAGGTTGGGACCTTGGGATAACAGAGAACCCAAGAGGTGGCTCCAGGAGGAAGGCAAATGCCAGCCAAGCTGAGGTGGCAGAAGGGAGTCGGGAGGAAGTGGCTTTGTGAGCCATCAACCTCACAGCAGGGGGAGAAGCAGAAACATAACCAAGCAAGGTGCAGAGCTATTTTCAGCCTTGGGGTTATCAACCCATGGTCCCCAAAGTGTTTGGGGGCAGAGTACAGCTCCCCTTTGAGAAAGTCAGGGCTCTGGGCTGACTGCAAAGGACAAAGAGAAGCCAGGTGAGGGGAAGGAGAGTCAGGAGGGTGTAGGGGGTGGCACATGCCCTCCGTGGAGCCTTGGGCTCCGGACACCCACACTGTGGGCCTCAGTTTACTCACCTGCTCACTGAGGTTCTGTGTGAGATTCCTACGGTGACTGTAACAAATGACCACAAATTTGGTGGCTTGAAACAACACATATTTATTCTTTTACGGTTTTGAGAAGTCAAAATGTGGGCAGAACCGTTCCTTTCTGGAGGCTTTAGGGAAGAATCTGTTTCCTCGCTTCTCCAGCCTTTAGAGGCCACCTGCAGAGCCTGGCTCATGGCCATCTTCAAAGCCAGTGGTCGCATCCTCCTGACCTCTGCCTCCATCAACCATCTCCTTGCTGATGCTGACCCACCTGCCTCCCTCTCATAAGGACCCCTGAGATGACATGTGGCTGTGAAAGGAAAATGTCCTGGGCCGCTTCAAGCTGGGAACTGCTCAAGGCAAATCTCCCTCCCATTCTATTGGAAGTCATCCCTCTGCTCACTAGAGAGAGATGCATATTCTGACTGCCTTGCTTATCAGAAACTCAAAGAATGCAACTCTTTACCTCACCTACCTGTGACCTGGAAGCCCCCCTCCTGCTTCGGGTTGTCCCCAGCTTTCTGCCTTTCCTTACATATACTGACTGATGCCTCCTGTCTCCTCAAACGGTATAAAACCAAGCTGTGCCATGCCTACCTTGGGCACATGTCATCAGGACTTCCTGAGGCTGGGTCACGGGCGTGCATCCTTCACTATGTCAAATAAACCTCCTCAAGTGATTGAGACTTGTCATTTTTCTCGATTGACAGGGCCAACCCAGATAGCTAGGCTACTCTCCCCATCTCAAGGTCACATCTGTAACATTCTTCATGCCATGAAAGGTTACATATTCACAGGTCGTTTGCTTATTCTCTAAGAGTCTCTGTAAGACGATGACCCTCCTATGAAACCCACTATCAGTTACAATGGTGGCTAAAGTCTATCCAGGGGCTTCCTTCCCCCAGCTGCCGCTCCGTGACCCATGTCATCTACCAGCATCTCCATGAGTTAGATCCCATCCTCATGTCCCATCCGCAGACGGCAAAGCGAGGTGGGCACACCAAATTACTTGTCCCCGTTCACACCGCAGCAAACGGCAAAGCACGAGCTCTCGACCACACCAACATCGTGCCACCCTGGTGTCAGAGGCAAGACTGGCCTCACCAGCTGAATCCACGGATCCAAGGGCTGAACGTAAAGCTTCTTAGCAACAGGAGCTGTCATCCGTGGCTCCAGGATGAGGATGCAAGCTGGTACCGCCACCTGAAAAGACAGCCTGTCAGTTTCTTGCAAAACTAAACACTGTTCCCATATGATCCAGCAACCATGCTCCTAAGTGCTAACCCAAATGACTTGAAAGTGTATGTCCACACCAAAACCGACACATAGATGTTCACAGCAGCTTTATCCATGATTGCCAAGTGACGCGGAGCTTACTGAGATGCCACCAGTGAGCTTTGCGATGTCATCTGAGTTGCTGAATTAAGACAAAGTCCAGGAAGGAAAGACCAAACCCATCACCACAGTGGCCTGGCCTGGCCTGTTTCTCACTGCCCTCCAGGCATGGCGTCCTCCACCCCTCACCATTCCCCTCACACCACGTGCCTTCTGACCTTCCTCCTTCTCACTCTGCCATGCCCTCTCCCTCCCTGTCATTGTAACTCCTCTCAGTTCTTCAGGTCCTGGATCAAACCCTACCTGCCCTCCATCCAAATCCCTCTGTGGCCTTGAGATTGGATAAGGAGGCCTCCCCCTGTTTGCTTTTTCTAGACCATAACCTGGGGAGGGCAAACGCAGGAGCACCCGCTGTGGGCCCCAAATCCGCGCTCTGAGCCTGGGCTCCCTGATGTTCAGCAGGTGGCCTGGACACTCAGGGTTCCCACGTGGGTTCCCATCCCCAGTCTCTCCTTTCTCTCACCTGCCAGCCGCACACTGCCCGGACATCTCCAGAACACAGCCCTGGGCCTCCAGCCCCCGCCCTGATGTAGTCATAGAACTTACTGAGAAATCATCGAGAGCCACGTGCAAGTCAGGTGCAGACATTAACCAAGAGCCCCACAGGAGCATGTGGACCCCCGGAAACTACCACCATCCCTGTTTTGCAAATGAGGAAACTGAGGCTCAGGAAAGCCAGGGGACCCACGCATGCTCAGCTTGCTAGAAAATGTCAGAGCCGAAGTTCACACAGGTCGGTCCCGTGCCCTCTCACATCTTACACCTCTGATGGCGCCCCATTGCCAAATAATAAACCTAACACACAATGTGGCATTCAAGGCCGTTTGCCACTGTGGCTCCTACCCAGACCTCATCATCACACCCCTCACCATGCCTGCACAGCACAGCCGTCTCCCAGACACAGCCTGCCACATGGGCCTCGGAGGTCATGCTCGTCTTCCTCATCTGACATTCTCCTCTTTTCTTAACCTCAAGGCCCAGTTTAAATGCCATGTTTCTATGATGCATTCACCCTGTGAAGAGTACAGCTCTGGGATCTGCATTGCCCAGCCCCAAAAACAAGGCTCCCTCATCTGGGGAGCACAGATGCAGCTAAGCGTGATTGAAACTGGATTAGAAGGGGATGGCAGAAACCTCAGTCCAGGCTGGACAGGGACGGGCCGGTGTGGTGAGGAGCCTGGGGCTGGTGTTAGAAACTGCCAGGAAGAGCTGGGTGAGAAGCAGGAATCAGCCCCAGGCTGAGGGATGCCCGGGCTCCCTCATGGAATCCCTCGGAGCCCCACATGGGACCTGCTGTAGTGTCTGAGACTTAGACCTTCTCCGAGTTTCCACCACAGCTTCTATTTACCAAGAGGGCCCATGCAGAGTAGGCAGGGGCATATTCCAAATACTTAGCTGCAGGCACCAGCCACTCTGAGCAAAAGCCAGCTTCCCGATCCCCAGAACACCCAACTGTCCTCGAGGGGGAAGACGAAATGCAGTGGAGAAGCAGGACGGCCTAAAGGGCACTTCAACCAAGAAACAGACAGCAGGGAGCACAACGCCACCAGTCATGGGAGAAGTGCCAATTAAAACCAAAATCAGCACCGCTGCACCCGCCACGATGGCTAAAACATGGGCAGCGGAAAGTAGCAAGTGTTCCTGAGGATATGGAACCACGGAAAAGCTCGTGCTGCCCATGGCCGTGTGTACCTGAGCAACCAACAGGAGACTGGCCGGCTGCGGCTCAGCAGGTAGTCAGATGAATGTGCATGCACCTGTGACTCAGAAATCCCGCTGTGAAACAGGTGCACCTGTGCACGACCACCCACTGCAGGTTCCACAGTGACAGTCAAAATTGGAAACCAAGCAGGTGCCCCTCCATGGGAGAGTGGGCAGTCATGGCACAGTCACACCATAGAATGCGGTGGTGACAGTGAAGGAGTGGTCCCAGCTACAGACAGCAATGGGGGTCTCTCCCCCGCATAGGGCTGAGCAAAAATCACACACAAAGGAACGTGTACTGTCTACTTCTGTTGATATAATACTCAAAATAACATGAACGTGTTTAGGGACTAGTTGACAGTCAAGAGTATAGAGAAAAGCCGGGGTGCTTACCCTAGAGGTCAAGATTGAGCTGACGTCAGCAGATCAGAATGCCTTCACACCAGCATCTCCCCTCGGGGGAGCAGAGGGGGAAGCAAGCATTAGGAGCCAGCTCGGCCAGGCAGAAGATGGCGAGCAGGAGTTCCCCCAGGCCCATTCTGCAGCAGCTAAGGCCCTTTAGCAAGAACACATCACACTGTGTCTTCCCACCCCATTTGCCAGGTGAGGAAATTGAGGCTCAGGGAGGTGAAGGGACTTGCCTGAAGTGGCATAGACACAATAAATGTAGACAGAGCCTCCCCACCCTACCCGCCCCCATCGCCTGCTCCCGGCTTCCCGTGCTGCTGCCCTTCCCGCGCCGGTGGGGGGGCCTCTGGGTTCTACAGGTTGTCCTGCCTGAGAGGAAGAGAAAGGATCTTAGCTGACATCAGAATCAGGAAATGAAAGGAACCCTTGAAGGAACGACCTCAAGTTTCAGAAAGGCCCAAGTCCGCACCTTCACCCAGGTCTTCGTAAGAGCAGGCTTGCCCTCAGTGAAACTGCTCCTTGGCTAAGTCTGACAGCCTTCCCTGGGCTGAGCAGGCACAGCTGTCTGGAATCACTGTTTTCCTAGTGACTGAACAAAAGCACCCATGTTCAAAGGCCCCGTTAGCATCTGGAGACCTTCAGAGTTGCCCCATCTACCACCCTGAAGGCACCGAACACCCCCATCTCCCACCTACCCCAAACCCAGTCTCTAAGCCCCAGCTCGAAGCAGCCACCCCTATCCTCCTCATCTATCAGGAACCAGCTGATCCCCCCCTCTGTGGAGCCCTTGTCCCCATCCTCTGGGCCCCTGAAGCCCGTGTCAGGTCCAGCCCAGGTCACTGCTTGCTTTAGAAGTGGGAAGCATGTTTACCAGCTCCTGCAGGCAGCCAGCACACGCCCATGTGTCAAGAACCATTTATGGAACTTGCAGTAGGTGTTGAAGTAATGGTGAGCAAGACTGACGCAGGCCCTCCCTCCACAGACAGACGCGGCTCCGGCCTTTCTCCATCCAGCACTACTGACACTCGCGGTGGGATCATTCTAGCTGGGCAGGTGAGGGTCGTCCTTTGCACTATGGAATGTTGAGCATCTTCCCTGGCCTCGACCCACTAGATGCCAGTAGCACCTGCTGCTTTCTGTCGTGGCAACCAAAAAGGTCTCCAGACATGGCCAGATGTCCCAACCCCTGGTTGAGAACCACCGACTGATTGGCGGACACAGCTGCACCGCATCCTTAGGGCACTAAGTAAATGACCACGAGAGGACTGTATCATTACAGCTGCTAAAGACCTCCGGCCGCCAACTCCTCTGGCCCTGGGAGGCAGGAGCTCTGTTACAGATGAGGAAAGGGCCCGGCGGTGCCTGCTCTAGGACTTTCCCTTGCTCACATTATAAAGGGGCAAAATGAGGGTCCCAGCCACAGCCGGCTGCCCCGCTTCCTGGTGGCAGTGCACAGAGAGGTTTGGAAAAGAGAGGAGTGTTATTGACACGTGCAGGCTTCAGGGACCCTCCTTGCCGCAAAAATTGAGAAATTCACGAAAGAAGCTTCCTCTACAAAGGACAGGCTGTACAAATCAGCACTTCATGCAGCACAGAAGAGATGCACAAAGGCCCTTCAGAGACCAGAATAGATGGCAGGGCGTGTGTCAATCAAGGGGGACCCGGGCACAGAAGCAAAGCGGGGAAACTGATTCAAGTGCCGGCCCTGCCACCGTGAGCAGCGTCCAGGGTGTCCTGGCTGTGGACAGCGGACATCCTTGGCGTGGTCGTCCTGAGAGTGAACAAGAGCAGCTAAGGCCAAGAGGTGCCGTGGGTGCTGGCGGCACATGCCTTTGACTCTGGAGCTGGCCTTCCTCCACTGATTGTGCGGCCAGTCTCCTTGAGGTTACTTAGCCACCCTGTGCCCTCGCTTCCCCATCTGCAAAACGGAGAGAGTGAGAATGTTGCCAGGCTCACAGGATGTCGGGGTGATGGAATGCATGCCGGTGGGTCCCGGGACAGCCCTTGGCATACTCACCCGAGGTTAATTCAAGGAAGGGATTTGCAAAGGGACTAATCTCATGGGTGTGGGTGAGTCTCACGCAGAGGTCACAGACTTTCTCCGGAAAGCTGCAAAGAGTCAGATAGTGAGTATTTTAGGCCTGGGGGGCCACGCGGCCTCTGTTGCAGCTGCTGGATTCTGTCATTGCAGCCCCGTGGCCACTTCGGTCTGCGAGCCAGATTTGCTGACGCCTGGTTTAAGGGGAACCAAAGGAGAGAGGGCAGGAACCAGGATGAGCAGCAGCAGAGCTGTCACCAAAGGCAGGGGGACCCAGAGGGGCCAGGAGAGAGCATGGCCGCTGGAGCCCGGAGGAGAGCAGTGGGGGTGGGGAGGCCCGCGATGCGGGCAGAAAGTAGGGGAGTAAGCACTCTGACCTCTCTCTCCTCCCTCCCTCCCTCCCTCCCTCCCTCCCTCTGGCCTCCTGCTGGGGCACCTGTTGGGGAAGCTGCTCACAGTCCCTGGAAGGGGTCAGTGTCCCTGGGAGAGCAGGTGGGTGTTGGGGACAAAAGGACGGTGTTTAGCAAAAGAAGCTTAGAGCGCAGTCTGCTGAGGTAGGCGCTCCAGCTCGGTCACAGCTACGTTGGTGAAACGGGACTTCGAAAAATCTCTTTGCTCTGTCTGATCGACTCCCCACCCACTAAGCAGCGTCCCCACGTGGCTGCCCATGTCTCTGGGCCACGGGGGAGAGGCTGACTGAAACACTGGGGTGTGCTGGAATTTTAAGCATCCCTCTGTCACTGTGCCAGGGAGACCATCCTTAGGCAGTGGGCCCCTCCCCATGGGCCAACCAATCCTGGGGCAGCGGGGGGCAACCAGTGGGGCTGAGGACCAAGGCCAAGGGCCAGAGGGCCAGCTGGCTTTCGCCACGCCTGAGTCAGCGCACATGATTGAATGCCTTGCCACCGAAACTGCACCTGGGAGCAGCCCTAAGCCAGCAGCCAGGGTCCTCTGTGAAGAGCAGGTGCAAGCCAACAGCCCCCAAACAGCCTCAGTTGTTGAGAAGCAGCGCTCTTCCTCCAGGGCTGTGCTGAGTTCTCTCATCATCGCCGTCAGGAGAATCCTCCCCCCCCAGGGCTCCTAACGTGCAGGATGCTTTCTAAGCACTTCACCTGCATGGTCTCATTTCATCCCCCACAAACGCCCCAGGAGGTCAGGACAATGAATCCCCACAACATCCGTGTGACATGGGAAGAATCCATCACGTATCGGCAAGGACACTGAAATTCAAAGATAAGACATCATTTTCCAACATCACACAACTCGTCAGCAAGGAGTCGGGATTGGAACCCAAGTCTAGCTGACTTCTCAGCCCGTGTGTACCCTTTGCATCAGCCCACACTGGACCTGGGTAGGAATTCAGGCACATTTCCCCAAACTGTCTCCCACTTCTCCCCCTCCTCTCCAAACACCACCCTCAGTCCCCACCCATCCTACCACCCAGAGGTTCCATCCCCAGGAGTCTCTGCCTCTGCCCTGCAGCCCTATCTGGTCCAGTGATGCAATAGCCGCAGCCAGCCTTGCAGTTGAAATGTTCTGAAATGTACAGTAGACCAGGCCATCTGCTTCCTCCAAACATCACCTTCTGCCTCTGCTGGGAGCCGGGGCAAACGTGCAAGGACGCAAAAGCAACAGTCACTTTATTTCTGGGCTCAGGATTTCGACTGGCCTGGATTGCTCAATGTCTCCTTTCAGACACAGAGAGCAGAGAGGCCAGAGGAAGGCTCTGCAGATGCTACAGGAAGGGAAATGCTGAATGGGGAGGTCACATCTGGAGCTGCTCAAATGCACTGTGATTTTTCTCCCCAGAAGCTGGTCAAGAAAACAGCCTGGGCTCTTCAGGGAAGATGAGCATTAATAAAAAATTAGAAACATTTTTTAAAAAACAGCCAGAGATTCTGAGAGATTTTTGTTTTCAAGTTTCCTTTTTCTAATTCACCCTTACTTTTTTTTAAGATCTGTCACCAAGCTAGAGTGCAGTGGCGGAATCTCGGCTCACTGCAACCTCCACCTCCCGGTTTCAAGAGATTCTCCTGCCTCAGCCTCCTGAGTAGCTGGGACTACAAGCGTGCGCCACCATGTCCAGCTAATTTTTGTATTTTTAGTAGAGACGAGTTTCACCATGTTGGCCAGGATGGACTTGATCTCTTAACCTCATGATCTGCCTGCCTCCACCTCCCAAAGTGCTGGGATCACAGATGTGAGCCACCTCATCCGGCCCCTTATTTAGAAAAAAGGAGGAGGAGGTAACTTTTGTGTACCAGGCCTTGGTATATGCATGTAACCCACATAAAGCAAGGAGCCCCAGAGGAATGGCCTCTTGAAAAAGCATAGCTCGGCACACAAATGGAACCTCAGATTAACTCAGACCCTCCATCCTCATGAGTTGAGACCCATGAGGTGAATGCACACAGAGAAGTCACCACATCTGGAAACAGCCTTTCCTCTCCTCTGCACCTCCTTCGGGCCAGTCTGGCACCGCCTGGACGCTCCAGGGGAGAACCTTCTCACCTTTCTCTGCCTCCTTCCCTTTCTTGATCCTAGAGTTCAACTTAGCCTCTCCCTAGCAGGAACCAATTCCTCCAAGAAAGGAGGAGCAGGCAAACATCGAGCTCACAATCATCTTCTCCTTGGAAGACAGCGGCAGGGAGACTCTCACAGTGATTTCTACTGCAAGACTGGTTTGTTCATTTAACCTCACAGACAGCATGTAATCTCGCTCTTACGTTTTCAGTTTTTTATCAGGGAGAAGAGGATGACAAGGGAAGTCCCATGTCTGCAGCACCTCCTGCTTGCCAGGCAACTCTGGGGATGCTGTTTCTGCAGCCATTCGTGCCCTTCCTGGAGCCCCGGGTTGTTCACATCTGTGTGCTCTAGTGGCCTCTTGTTCACGGCCACCTTCACCAACAGACCCCAACCCCGCCGTGTCCAGTCACTGCCACTCACTCTGCAAGTGTGAACCGAGTGCCACCGAACCCCAGGCACTGGGCCAGGAGCTGGACAGAGCTGGGACGTGGCCATCCTTACCCTTGCATGAGCACAAGAGCAAATAAGTCAATCCACTGTAATTATTTAATAACTGTGTGATAAATACGTATGCCACTATGTTATCTAATAATTATATGATTACACCATCACTTCTGTAATTCATATAACTGTGAAATTAATTATATTTATAATTAAAGGTAACCAAACTCTGTAACTGTATAATTCTATACTTATCACATTATTTAATAATTACTAATTAATTGCCTATAGTTATTTCATTATTGACACAGTTCATTGACATAAATTACTGTAATTATTTATAATACTTATAAATGTTTAAATAATAAAGGAAGGGAGGCATTAATGATACGTGCAAATCCACTTTCTTAGTACGTGCTATGTACCAGGCACTGTTCTAAGCTCCCCATACTTAAGTCATTTAATCCTCCAGTAGGTAACATAATTTCCCCCTTTTTACAGATGAAGAAACTGAGGAACAGAAAGTTGAAGTAACACACACAGCTAATGATCCCTGAGCTGGAATGCAAACCCTGGGTCATCTGTGACTCTGGCCACTAGACACGCTTCCCTTGAACGTTGTGACAAACCCTCTCCGCAGCAAATGCAACCCCTCACCCGCCCCCCCCCCCCCCCAGCCCCATCCCAGTGTATGCAGCAGTGGCTGAGGCTTCTCCAGTCACCTGAGCACACCCCTGCACACAAGGCAAGTGGAAAGTGCTGAGTCATTAACAACTCGGGGCTGGCTCTGCAGAGCTTGGGTGTCAGCATTCCTCAGAGATCCCAGGCCTCCAGTAGCCCAGGGTCACTGTGAGAGCCACGGGTCCCCGTCCCCTCCCAGCACTTCTGAGATCACCTCCCATACGTGCCGCTTATCTTAAATCCTTTTGCTCTGTCTCTGCTTCTGGGGGAATCCAAACCCGACTGTACCCCACTTTCCAATAACCACAGCTCACACTGATAAGCTGGGAGTCTCTGCCAACCGCTGTTCTGGGTGGCCTTGATGTGTTAGTGCACTCAAGCCTCACAACAAGTGGTGAAACTGAGGCTTGGGGCGCAGGAATAACCCAGCCTCTTTCACTTGGCTACAGGTGGTAGAACTGGAAGTTCAAACCGGGCATGCCTGGCCCCACACAAACCATAACCCATGGCGGGCTCTTTGGTTATCTTTCTTGCTCTTACCAAGAAACTGGCCGAGGCTTAGAAGTGGGGGATGAGGAGGCAAGGAAAGGTGACTTTGTGTGCCCTGAGGGATGGGGAATGGGCAGACGGGGGAGCTCTCCAGTGGGCTCTAACCAGAGCAACCAGTTCACCAGAACTAAAAAGCACCCTGTGCCAGCACTGGCAGAGAGGGGTCTTTGTAACACAGTGACATGTCAGAGTCCTGCTCTGAGAGGTCTTCAAAATGGACAAGAAAAGGCTACATTCTGAAGTAGGCAGAGTCAACTGTCATACTCCCAAGACGAAGTAAGGAAAAGGCCCGAGTGCCTGGGATTCAAGGAAGAGGAGGAGAAAGGAGCCAGGATGCCCAAGGAGAGGGCAGGGGGATAGCAGGCAGGTGGGATGGTAGCAAAGGAGAGGCTCCGGGGCACCCATGGCACGTTTAAAGCATGGCTGCAAAGTCCTGGACACCTATTCCTCAAGAGGTGGAGCTCTGCCCATTCCTCTTGAAACTAGGAGGGCTTATTTATCCAGTTGAGTGATGGCAGGGTCACAAATATCCATTCAGCTTTCCCTTTGTCCATGGGACTGCCCTGACACTGCCATATTTTGAGGAAGCCCAAGCTCCATGGAGAGGCCACAAGTCAACATTCTCATCAGTATCCCAGCTATGCCCAGCCTCGTCTCCGCCCAGCCCAAGCACCAGACATGTGAATGCAAAAGCTTCCAGGTGGTTCTTTCTGTTGGCCTCCAAGTCACTCTCGACTATTCCCAGCTAAGATTCCAGACATTGCAGAGCAGAGCAAAGCCAAAACCACTGTACCCCATCTAAATTCTGACAAAGTGTTTTTTTTATACCACTAAGTTTAGAAATAGTTTGTTACATAAAAAGAGGAGACTGAAGCCATGCCCATCCCTGGCAGACTCCATCCAGACTGAAAGGTAGCTGAACAAAAATAGGACAGAAACAATGTACACACTGTCCTCAACCTCTAAGATGTTCCAGTTGGATTCTGATAAAAGACTGAACTCTTGTGGGTACCTCTGATCCACAGACACACTGCAAGGCAAAACAAAAAGTCAAATAAGTTTGGGGAATGCTGGATTCAATGAGCTTCTTACCATGAGTGAGACCTTTTAACAGGCCAATGAAAGGAAGTGCTTGAAGGGAAGGCTTGAGATCAGGTGTGCCTGGGGTCAGGACATTTTTCATTCTCCTCCTACTTGTAGGAAGGACAGCCAGATTTTCCACTGAGAAACCACCACCCCTGCTCTCAGCCCTCTGGGTTGTTAAAATGACAGTCATCAATTATAGATTATTATTTAGAATTTCTAAACATTTCTGAGTAATTGGGTGCAAAACTTTCTATTACGGAGAGTCTAAATCACGCACAGGAGTCATTTCTTCCGGATTCCCACAGCTGCTTTTTTGTGGGGGAGAAAGTTTCCCTGCAGCAGACATGGATGGCTGCCCGGTGAAGCCCTTTCATGAGGATTTTCCCAGGATTTCTAGGACCCAGCGGATCCTGAGGATGCTTAGACCCAGGGGTCATCATCTCCAGCCTTCTGGACATTAAGAGGGCAAGCAAAAATATTACTTCCCAGATGGATTTTGCATATGGTTTTGTCTTTGAGATAGAGTCTCACCCTGTCACCCAGGCTGGAGTGCAGTGGTGCAATCTTGGCTCACTGCAATCTCCACCCCACTGGATTCTGGGTTCAAGAAATTCTTGTCTCAGCCTCCCAAGTACCTGAGATTACAGGTGCCCGCCACCATGCCCAGCTAATTTTTTTTTTTTTTTTTTTTTTTAGCAGAGATGGGGTTTCATCATGTTGGCCAGGCTGATTTCAAACTGCTGACCTCAAGTGATACACCCGCCTTGACCTCCCAAAGTGGGATTTGCAAAATTAATGGACTAAGTGGCAATCGCTCAGAAAGGGATTGTTGAAATGCCTTAACTTCTTAAGGCGTGTTTGAAATACCAAGGGCAGCAGTGGCTTGCTTTTCAGGGTGTCCCATCAGCCAGTCCCCACTGACTTCCCTTCAGGGCCCAGAGCTAACTGGCCAGTGTGGGCTCAGCATCTCAGAAGTCAGTTCACATCCAGGGCCCCCCAGCATTCTCTAGAACCCCCGTTTCTTAAAGACACATCCTGTCCTCAAATTCTGTCCTCTGCAAATGAAAACCCTCCCCCACTCCCCGCCTCTCCCCAAGCTTGCTGCAAGAAGCTGAGAAAGAAGGATCTGTCGCCTGTCTGCATGAGTGTTGAATCTGGGGAGACAACAGACGATAGCAGCTTTCCATATTTGGCCCTGAATCCACAGGACGGAGAAGAGCTTGCTTGTAAACGAAACTCCTACTTGCAGTGTACGGACGTTAGTGTGACTCATGGCGAAGATGCCCAAGAAACTGAGCGACAGGCCTAGCTGCTGACCTTTTGCGTGGGATGTTAGCAAGCCCACCAGCTCAAGGACGGCAGCGGGATCTCGTCATGAAGCCTCTCAGGCTAAGCTGTCCTCCTGCGATGCAGATGGCTCTAGCCAGCCACACATGAGCCTGTACCTCAGTTTCTTCATCTGTACGCTAGGAATAGGAACAGGGCCAGTCTCACCGAACTCATAGGAGGGCAGAGGAGAGTCAGAACAGGCCTGGCCTTGTGGATGAAGCTTGCTGGGGAACGTGTCTCCACCTGGGTTGGCCGGCCCTGTGCCTCCGGGAATTGATGGGTTTGGTTCTGTGATGATGGGTGGGAATGTTTCACTAGACTGGAAGTCATCTCTGTGATGGCCGGGCTGGGTCCCTCATGTCCTCGCTGTCTCCTGAGGGCCTAGCACAGTGAGATATGCTTCCATGGAGGACACACGTGCCAGCCACGTGTGGCCGACCCGACCAGGGAGGCCTCCTGCAAATCATCCCCCAGTTGCGTTCAGGAGAGTGAAATCGGCACAGGATCCCACCTCCTCACACCCTTCTGCGCACTCATCGCTCAGCTCACAGAATCCAAACAGGCCCCCATTCGGAATAAAGACATTCTCCAATGTTTCTAGTCTATAGGATCAATCCAAGTCTCCATATCTCTTTGCTGTTGTTTTAGGGATATGTTGAAAAAATCCTTAAAATAGGACCTGCATGAGGTGGCTCACACCTGTAATCCCAGCACTTTAGGAGGCCAATGGGGGCAGATCATATGAGGCCAGGAATTTGAAATCAACTTGGGCAACATGGTGAAATACCACATCTACTAAAAAAAAAAAAAAAAAAAAAAAAAAACAAATCAGGCAGATGTGGTAGCACATGCCTGTAATCTAGCTACTCGGGAGGCTGAGGCACAAGAATCGCTTGAACCTGGGAGGTAGAAGTTGCAGTGAGCCGAGATCATGCTGCTGCACTCCAGCCTGAGTGAGAGAGCAAGAGCTTGTCTCAAAAAAAAATCCCTAAAATCTCAGTGCAATCGTGTTTGAATTCAGTGCACCGAATTCACACTGCACATTGCAGTACGAACTCCCCCTTTAAAGAACCTAGAATCTGGTGAGAATTACATCGTATTTGACAGTGACTAAAAAATACAGTACACATCAGCTTTATAAAAAGAGCATTTTATTTTAATAAAGAATTGAGATCAATATACTGTTTTAATGGATACAAAAATAAATATTCAGCATATTAAAGATATGTGTTTTAACATTCATTTAAATTGGAGATCCAAGCCTATTGTTATCTTACGAACACTTCAGCAAACAGGTCTGTTATTCTTAAAAATATAATGCTCACTTCATTGGACAAAGGGAAAAGCCACATTCCCTGGTCTTGTCCTGTGTTCACATGTGAACTCATCCGCATCTAAAGGACCTCTGGGTCTGACTGTCACCTTCACAGGTATGGCGCTGGAAAAAGGAAATGGGCATTCTCTGGCTTTTCAGATTTTAAACCAGAAACTATCATGATCACAAATCCACCATGAGACTTGGGAGGTTGGATGAGCTGTCTCCCAAGCCACGCTTCCACCTTCTCAGAATGAAGGCTGACAGGTGAGGCCCCTGCCTGCCACTCTCACTGAGCAGTTATGAATGTGGGGTGGTGCTGACTCAGGCTGGGCTAAAGGGGAAACAGGGACATGGAAAGTACAATGTTTCTAGTACAAATATACATATAGATACAGATTTTTTTTTTTTTTTTTTGAGACAGAGTCTCACTCCTTCAAGTGCCAGGCTGGAGTGCAGTGGCGCGACCTTGGCTCACTGCAACCTCCGCCTCCCGGGTTCAAGCAATTCTCCTGCCTCAGCCTCCCGAGTAGCTGGGATTACAGGTGCGCGCCACCACGCCCAGCTAATTTTTTTGTATTTTTAGTAGAGACGGGGTTTCACCATGTTGGCCAGGATGGTCTCGATCTCTTGACCTCGTGATCCACCTGCCCCGGCCTCCCAAAGTGCTGGGATTACAGGCGTGAGCCATCTAGTACAATATTTTAAACATATGTGAAACCCATTTGGAAAGAAGAAAAGGGGTATCTGGAATGATTTAATGACAAAAATGAAAAAAAAATAGTTCTGAGCTTACTGGCAACAAAGCCCCAGAGGAGAAGATTTCATTGTCTGAAGATAAAAACACACCCGTTCACCTAGATAGGAACACGTTCCTGCACTGAATTCTGAAAGAATATCCTTTCTTCTAACAACCCAAGAGTTTTTCTTGCACTCTTTAAAGGGGGGGACTTGTATCTAAATATTTTTAAATCTTATTAAAATGCTTAAAACTAAAAAATATTTCACATAGAATCAAGCCTATGAAATCACAAATCTATAACTAACAAAAGATAAAGGCAAAAACAACCTTGTTTTCAGAAGTTGACTTTAAACTCCAAATTCCTTGACTCAAAGCAGCTTTCTGCTAATATTACTGAATGACAAGTCTTTGGAAATGAGAGTTAACCGAAAATGCAGAAAGAATCATAGCAACTAATGATAATGAAGGGGGAGAATGTGGAAAACGCGATTTTTAGCCACAGGCTGTGGTTATAGCATCCGGGCCATTCAGAGTCAGATCCCACCATTGACATCTGATTGGCAGGGCTGTGCCGCCACACTGTTAAACAGCAACTCCTCCAAGAATGCCCTTACTGAATTAAGTGCAAAGTAAGGCATCCCACCCCGGCCAGAGGGATCCACAGACTTTAATGATGATGAGGGCCACAGGAACAGGGAGACAGATGCCGGACGCAGGCGGGCGGGGCGCCCAAGCGACGCACTTAGACGGTGATCTGCTGGTTTTCTCTGAAAAACGGTCTCTGGTGTGAGGCACAGATATCTGGAAACATCCGGAAGACCTGGTCTGGCAGGGACTCCTCGGGGGCCTGTATCACAGAGCCGGCCCCGCAGCTCTTCCCGGCCTCTTCTGCCAGCTGCCGGACGTAGAGCTGCTCGATCTAGACAGAAGGTGCAGAAAGTCAGAGGCAGAGGCTCCAAAGGGGGTGGGCCCTGTCTTTGACCCCAGCCAGGTCCTCTGATTACCCCAGTGCCACGAGTCCCAAGTGAATGAGCCAGAACACCGAGAAAGGGCAGGCAATACTCCCGCCAAAACTGTTCCATACTCCCCAGTCCTGTCCCAGCTGGGACAGCCAGCACCCAGAATCCTACCATTAGAGATTCATTCCTTGGGCTACATTAAATAAGGGCCAGCAATGGCCTAATCTGTCACTTAGACCTTAAGGCAATGGAACAGGTAGAATCTTTCTGGAGAAGAGGTTCAGATTTAAAAAACAAAAAAGAAAACACACACATACAGAGATTATGTGCGTCCCAGACACCAGAAGATAGCTCAGAGATGGCAAGAATCCACTTCCCCCGTATTGAAGGCCTGACTCCCACACAGGTGGAAACCGCATCCTTGTGGCCTCTTCTCCAGCCCAAAACTTGATCCTGACATGAGAGAGCCAGGAGACCAGGCCACAGAGCTCACAGCTGCCCACACTCACCTGCACAAGAATGAGCTTGGAGCGCAAGGGGGCCATATCCGGAAACTCTTCCCCAAAGCACAGCACCACCCTGCTGTCGGGAAGCCGGCTCTGGCTGTTGTAGAACTGCTGCAGCTCTGGAATGACAGGGGCAGAGGGCGTTTGCAAGCCAGGCTGAGATGACCTCCGACTCCCGCAGCAGCAGCGCTGAGGACCAGGAGGCCCAGGACTCAGCGGGGCTGATGCAGCACTCGGGCCAGGGCACTATGGGATCTCAAACTGGTGGCCCTTGGGCCAAATTCCAAGCAAGGAGGTACTGGTGTGGCCATTCCTGGTTGTTGCCAGGATTTTAATGCCGGGGTTGAACACCTCTCCGTGAGCACAGCTGCCTGAGGCTCCCCCTTATCTCTATTTGTGCATTACTCTTACCTGCCTGGCCCCTGAAGGCAACAGTTTGCAGCCCCTACCTGAGGGCACCCAGGGAGGGCTGCGGTCCTCACCCGATTCTCTGACAGCCAACTCAAAGGGTCTCAAAGTGGGGTCCGGGGACCAGCAACAGTAGCCTCTCCTGGGAGCTCATTAGAAATGTAGAATCTTGGCCCCCACGTCAAACCCACAGAATCAGAGGAGGTGAGGCAGGCCCAGGAATCTGCATTGCAGGACGTCTTTCCATGCTGCTACTGCCTGCTCCGGGGTGACAGCCCCAGCCTCACACCTCCTCACTAGGGGGACTCCTCAGGGCTTTCGAACCTGAGCTCACACACCGTACCGCACCCAGCCTTCCAGGCCCCTCCTCTGGGAGCTGTCAGGCTGGGAGGCAGCTAAGACTTGACATTAGCTCAGGCCCGTGCTGCTACAGGGGAGAGGAGCAGAGAGCATAGGGACATAGAGAAGAAAGCTGGCATCCTGACCCTCCAGGAAACACCCAGGCTGCGATCCTATGCATCCTCCTCACAGAATAACAAGAGCTGATGGGCAGCATTTAGTGTGTGCAGCTGCCACCCTGAGCACTCACCGTGCGGAAAGTCAGAGCATTTCAAAACCTGCACCTAGATCTCCAGAGACCTCGCTAAGATGCAGGCTTGGGTCCTGTAACTGGAGCAGGGCCTCAGACTCTGCATCTCTAGCCAGCTCCCAGGGCACGGGACCATCCTCAGAACATACTCCAGTGTGCATGGGGTTAAGTTCCTTAACCCTCCCGACAATCACCCGAGGAGGGTGCTGATTCTGCTCCCCTACTGTACACACAGGGAAGCTGAGGCACAGAGGAGCGCCCCAGGATCGCTCAGCGAGAGACGGCAGAGTGCGATTCAAAGGAGCATCTCCTTCCTGCACCTGCACCCCTCGCTCCTCCCCATCCCTCCATGAGACCACAGGGCCACCCTGAGCTGCACACGGACAGGAGGCATGATCTCTAAGTTGTGAGATGGCACAGACCTCGGAAGAACTGGCTGGTGTCGAAGACCTGGACAATCTCGTCGCGCTCCAGCTTGTTGGGTCTGCCCTTGCACACCATGGCATTGCCGCTGCAGAACACGCGGCCCTGGCACAGCCGCTTGACGAACACGCCCTGCCTGCTGCTGTACAGCAGCACCCCGCGCTCCAGGTGCCCGAACAGCTTCCGCGTCACCTGCCTCTGTCGCTCGCTGGGGGATGGCGTCGGCCGGCGGGGAGCGCACCAGCTCCAGGCCCTCGGGCCCGCACAGCTTGGCATTGGGCAGCCCCGGCTGGCTCAGGGACAGGCGGCAGCCCTCGGGGCAGGTGGTGGTGGCCTGGCCCACCAGCTTGCCCCCGTAGTAGAAGCTGATCACCATCTGGGAGAACGCTGCGGACGACAGGGGCACAATGAGGGGGTTGGGGGGAGACACACAGGGTCCCTCCTGCCCAAGTGCACAGTCCTCACACCGACACGGGTAACTCTGTGTGTGTCTTCAACCACTTTGACATTCTGGGCAGATCCACATACTGCTTGTAGATGTAATGTTTTTATAAGCATGAAAAAATACACAGAAGGACTAAGGAAACCAATGACTCAAAATATTAACTACAACAGTGTCCTCTGTACTTTAGTGACTCTTGAAATGCAAAGGCTAGGGAAGGTTTGGTAACTGTTGCAATTACAAGTCAGGCTGAAGGCAAATGTTTCCACAACTGTAATTTCTTACGATAATACTTGGTTTCAGAGGCACTGCTGAGGACACTGTGGTCTGCTGCCTTCATTCATACCAAAAGGAGATGCTACATTTAAACCTGAAGTTAAAGAAAATAAAGATATAATCTTTTCCTCAACAAATTCACAGTGTCCTTGGAGTTCCTGGGTTTCAGATTAAGAATCTCTGCAAAACACTTCATCCAAATCTGTTCTCGGGAAAGAGTCTGAAAAACACTCGCACTAAAGCAGGGCTTCCCCAAATGCGGCACACACAGAATGACGGGGCAGGGGTGATACGTGCAATCCAAGGATTATTCCATCTTCAGTATTCTCCCAGCTTCTGATCACCTCCAAAAGTAAGCCTCCGTTTGGTGCTTCCAACTCTAACACCTAAAACCTGTCAACCTCCCTTGTGAATAATGGCACTCAACTTAGGGCTATAAATTCAGGGCTTTGTCAGAGGTCAAGAAAAATTCAGTGAAGGCCAAATACAATCTTAGTCAATTCCAGCCAGACAGCATTACCTACTTACACCAAGTAGCACAGGTCTGCCTTTACAGGCAATGATAGTGGGTTCTCATTTCAAATAAACTTAAGTTTTAAAAAAATGAGATTTGAGGGAAAAACATGATGTTAATAACAGTCCAGGCTGTGAAAACCCATCGTGACAGTGGACCTCAAGTGACCAAAGTTTGGAAAACACTAAACTAGGGTAGGAATGCAGATAACATGTAAATGCAGAGGGTATCTGCATTTTAATCTCTTTAAACCAAAAGAATTACACATGCTAGCCATGAGCTTCGTGAGTTCAGACCACCTTCTAAGCACCCCAGACTAGTTCAGGGCTGCCTTGTGGAGCCACACAAGTTGGGAGGTGCCCAGCTCCACGGCGTCCCTTAGAGTTGTGCAAGGCACCACATCTGGAAACACCCTGAGGCCACCTGCATTCCCTGCTGATGCTGCTGGCCACTCAGAACTCCCTGGACCTCCCCGTGGGCTCTGCTCCCTGCCTTACTATTTGACATCTGACTGTTCACAGGTTCCATTTCCAGCCACGCTGCAGTTACACAGGTTCTATAATCATGCAGGGTAAGAAGCCAGAGCTGCAGGAGCTCTGGTCCAACTCATTGACTGACACTTGAAATTGAGGCCTAGACACGGTCACCCAGAAGGAAACGGCAGTGCTGGTCTCGCCCTTCCCCCACTCACCATCTCCCTCCCACGCCAAGTCTGCAACATCTGCGCTGCCTGCTGACTCCACACCCTTCCCTTCCTTTACCCTGGAGCAACTTTCGAACTTTGTTCCAAAAGAATGAAATGCTTCAGGCCACTCTGTCACCCCTTTGGCCCCTTGCCCTGTCATTTCCGGGGCCTTATCTGGTACCAGCACCTCTCAGTCATGTGAACTGACAGCTTCACCCGGAACAGCTAAGCGCTTCAGAGACGCCCAAGCAGGAGTGTCTTAATGACCACACGCCACAGAACGTCTTACGCTGAGAGAAGGTTCCAGCTGTCGGGCTCACGCCTGACAGTGAGAAGCAACTCACCAGGAGCTGCACAGGTGCGGCAGGTGGGCCTTCTGCAGCTCTAAGGACCCCACTGCAACCCAGCCCTGCCCTTATAGAGCCACTCACCCGCAAGGACAGCCTTGCTGGGGAACAGCCTGGCCAGAGAGGCAGTAGCAAAGACGCCCGCGGCAGAGACTCTGCAGCCCACCTGCCTCACGTCTGATGTGCAGTCCCCGTGCAGCTGCTGCCCAGCTGGACGACCTGGGGCAAGCAGCTTCCCTGCTCTGTGCCTCAGCTTTGCATCGGCAAAGTGGAGATGAAAACTGCATCCACCTCACTGGGCTGCCGTGAGGATGATCGGAGCTTGTGTGTGTGCTTGGCACAGGTCAGCACCAGTGAAATAAACTGGGTAACCGGGCAAATGCTTGAGTACACAGAGACTCCTGAAGTTATAAACCACAGTCCGTGGTCTACATGGCACATACCAGGTACCGTGCCCAGGGCTTGGGACCTACTAGCACATTAACCCTGTAAGGTGGATTATTAATTATTACACCCGTTTTCCAGGTACGGAAACTGAGGCATGGATTTACATAGAGGTGGGGGGCAGGGCTGGACAGAAGTGCCAAAGCCCACAGCTTCTAGAAGGATGTTTAGGTTGTCCTGTGCATGGGCGGTGGCTGTGACCCTGCTGGACTAATTCAAGGACATGCTCTCCCCCAAATTGTGTCTCTGCATCTCGCAGAGATGGCCCCCGCTCTGTGCCCAGCTACTCCGCGGCCCTCAGACAGCATCGGGAAGCAGACTCCCAGGCCACAGCCCAGTGCTGACAAGCCCGAGGCTTGGCCCCATGACTCGGGCCTCCCAGAACGGGGCTTCATGGAGCATGGCGGCTGCCGAGCGCAAGGAAGCCTTGAACGGGCTCCAGCCAGAGGCCATGTGACCTAGGTGAGCCCCTGAACTCCCCAGCCTCAGTCTCCTCACCTGTGAAGCAGAGTGAGAACAACCCCCCAGCTCACAGGGCTGCCAGGAAATCAACAAGATCTCCATGGAAAGGGCATTGTCATCTTGACAGTTTTCCTGCCTGGGTGGGAGCCAGCCTCTGCAACCCAAAAAGCCCTGTCCCATGCTGACCTCGGCCAGCACGCTGCTATCCAGGCCGCATTTCCTCCTCTGCCCAGAGGCCTGTCTGATGAGACCAGCTGCTCGCCTCCCACAGAACCAGCCAGTGATGGAAGGCCCCCGGCTTCCTTGCTCAGAAGATGCTGTCACCATGCCTGAGCATCACTTCCAGGAGCAGCTGGCAGTGCAGCCAGGGTCCTTAGCCACTGAGACTGCACACAAAGGCCACCTCTGCCCACGCAGGCAGGCGTGGGGGATGGGACCACTGGGGGTAGGCCCCCCGCTCTGTGGCACACAAGCTATGTGATCAGGGCTCCTGAGCCCATGCAATTGGAACAGCCACGCCCACCTAGAGGTGACAGGCACGAGAGCCTGAGATGAGGCTCTGAGAGGCTCCATCATTCCTCCTGCAGCCCCACAAGAGAGGCAGTGCTGGGACTGATGCCAGCCTGTCCCTCACTCTCTCTCCTGGCACAGTTACGGCCTCAAAGAGCACTTTGCGTCTACTTGCTGGTCCAGGCCCAGAAAAGACTCAAACGAGGCCACTTGCCTGCTCCGGACCAAACAGTGAGGAGGAGGAACGGGCCCTCGACTTCCACACCAGGTCCTGCCCGTCCTGAGAACCCCGAGACCCTGCTTGGGTCATCTGGGCTTTGTCGTCAAACAGTGCCCATGCCCCGCGTTCAGCCTGGAGCACCCCGTACCTGAATGGTGCGCGTCGTAGGCGGTGTACCCCGTCAGCAGCGGCACACCTGTGGGAGAAACAGAAAAGCAAGCTCAGAGCCACCCAGCTGTGGTATGCAGGGAACCACCCCAATCGCTCTTTCTCTTAAAAGAGAGTCCCTTAAAAGGCTGCACACGGCACACCAGAGGCTCCAGGGAGCACAGGCTTCCACAGGACTCAGTGCCTTTCCCCACCAGAGCAGAGAGCCATTGTTTCACAAACACAGAAAACCAGAGGGGCAAGTTGGGGGGGGACTTCCTCTATGCTGTGGGATTTCTGACCACGTGTCAATGTGACACTGTGGGGCCACATTTCCTTCCCACCTCAAGCACCTGTCCCTAAAATATCACTGAACTACAGGCCCACCACCCAGGGCTTATCTCTGGGGCAGAGCCTGCGGGTCCACACTAGCTTTCCCGAAGGTGTTCCTGCAGCCCAGACAGAGGCGCCTTTCCAGGGGCCTCTTACTCAACACCCACAGCCTGGCAACCTTTGAGGACTGCAGGGCCAGCTGCCACCTCCCAGATTCCCACAGGGGATGCGGGGCTAGGGGGAAGATGCTGAGGGAGGAAGGACATTCACAGGCTGCAGAAGCCTGCCCTGGTGCGGGGGGTGGGGCATTTCTAGCAGCTGGGGGGCTCCGAGTGGCTCATCAAAAGAGAATCAAAGGACGAATGCCCCATTTAACTGTCACGACCCATGGCGCAAGTCCTGGTTTCTCCATTTTATGGATGAATAAACTGAGGCTGAAATAAGATATGCAACTTCCTGTCGTGGGATTCAAACCCAGGGCTCTGTGCACCTTCCTATTCCTGGTCTGAGTTCTCTCCTCCAAATGCTGTGGGCTATCTTTGGTTCTGAGGGGGTCCTTCATGTCGTAACAGACCAGTCAACCTAAGGGAGCACCCAGGGAGGGGACGCCAGTGTGGCCGACAGGTGCATCTTCCCTCTGCTCTTACACAAGTTCACCAGACCCTCTCCCCTGGACTTTCCCAGGAGCATGGGGAGAGCTGGCATGGACATCACCTAGGGAACAAGTAGCTTGCACCCCCCCTGGGAGGCAGTGGAGAGCAGGGCCAAGGGCACAACTGGGCTCTGCCCTCATGGTGGAACACCAGGGCCATGGTTCTTCACCTGTCCGGCTCAGCCACCTTCAACGAGACACGGATCACCATAGCAACAACGCCCCCACTCCATCCCTGGCAGGTGGAATGCCGTAAACCATTCGGGCTGTGCCTGCTGACAGTTCTGGGGCGCCCACCCTCACCTGTGCTGGGCTGCTGTGCCCACCAGTCTGGAAGGAGCTGGGTCCGACAGGCCTCTGGCGGGGGAAGGGCTCCTTTTGATCATCCCCATGTAATCGTCCACAGAAGGCTGCAGAGTCAGGGAGGAGAGCAGCTCAGTCACTGAACTCCCACCTGGGCTCCAGTGTTTGTAAAAATGAACAGTTGGTGTGTAACTAAAATCATATTGTCACCTTTATCTCAGGAGACAAAAGTCAAGCTTCACTTTGCAACCTGAAAGGCCCTAGACCGTAAACCTACTAGGTTTAGCATTCAAACCACGTGGCCAAATTACGAGGCTCTTTAGGGGCCGCTAATAAGTTTCTTGGTCCTTTCCAGGACCTGCCTGTTGCAGACGCAGCATTCCAGGTTATCCAACTGCCCCAACGCTCTGCGCACGCAGACAAGCTCTGAGACTCCAGTGAATGGGGATGCTGGCCAAAGGCTGCCATGCTTTCAAGACTCGCTCAACAGGCCACACGGAGATGTTCAATCTCTGGCCCATTTCTTAAAGGAGGCTGATAAATCCAATTATGACATGTTTTGAAATTGCTTTTCTTGTGACCCTGGTGTGGCAATCCGATTATCTCACTCTCCCAGCTGAGTCAGCAGAAAAGCCTTCTACAGAAAACAGGACATTGGTGGAGGGACATGAAGCCAAGAATTCACTCGGTCGGCTGCCAAAGACCACCCAGAAACTTGGCAGCTGCCTCTGCAGAAGGGCAAGGCCATTTTGGGTAGGTTACATTGTTATCTTCATTCTGTGGCAGCCAAGCTACTCCTAAGGATTCCATTATTGTTATGTTATTAATAAGAATTTCTGCAGTGCTCACACCACCTTTTGCAAAGGCCGGGTGAGATTATTTTAGCTATGCAAATGTCCGCCTTGTAATACCCATAAAAAGCATAGTTAAGAGGCCAAAGACAGAAGAAAATGGCATCCCAGTAGCTGAAATGGGTATACAAAAGCCATGCGTTCCTGCCTAACGAGACCCCGGTGACACCCTCACTTGCAACCTACTGAGAGTTTATGTGCAATCTGATCACACTTGGTTATCCAGTTTTCCAACCCAGGAAGGAATAAAACCTGCACATTAAAAAGGAAGCAATCAAATAGCCATGAGAGCTGGTACGACTACGCACGCCATCATGACAAGCACGGGCAGCAAGGAAGGTTTACATTTTGTTCTCCGTAGCCCGCTGGGAAGGCACAGGAATTCACGATGCCGTTTACGAGGCTGCCACCCAAAACATTAGAAATGTTTGAACAGCTTGGAGCTGGAAGGAACTTCACTGACATATAACAGTCAGGTCAGGCCCAGCCCTAAGGATAAGGAGGGATCCGACATGGGGGGGGCGTTGACCGGTTGGCAGAGCCGGCCTGGGGAGGGGGCCAGCCAGTCCTTCCATGCCAGCTCTGCACAGGTGAAGGTGCTGCTTCCTGGGAAACCCCGAGGCTTTGGCTGCCTTCACACAGCAAGAATGTTCCCCCCTCCCTGCCAGTAGACATGAGACTCCTACCGGCAGGCCCAGACCGCTGAAATGCTGCCTCTGCTTACCTCCTTGATCAGCTCTTCGATGTCAGAGCGAGCGCACTCCATGTCTGTGACTTCATTCACGCAGCCAGCAGCTGCCACGCCTAGTTTGCCTACAGAAAACCAGACAAACACCATGACATGAGACATCACAACCTTCGCTGCAGTCATGATCCACCTTGTAAATGCTGAGTTTAAGGAAACATTCAGTTAGTGAGTGTCTTCGTTGGTTTGGGAAAGGCACAGATTTTTTTTTCCTATGCTTCAGTCATCTGATCAGCAAAGTCAAAAGAGAGAAGTTGGTGGTGGCACTGGTTGTTTCTGCTAACGCTTAAACAATGAAGACGGTACTTTGGTCTCTTCTATTTTCTGAGATCCAAAATGAATCTGTATCAGATATGCTTTACACCAAGCTTTTGCCAACCTATAAAAGTTACATTTACAAGCCAGGGCATTCGAAAACACTCAGATTTCCTGCCAAAATGTGTTGGCAGGTTGGGGTCTTTTTTGAATCGCCAGTTGGCAGGAAATCTCTTTTTGGCCTTTCCAAATATATACGTGTGCATCAGTGCACACAGCCATGCGCGCACACACCACAGCACAGACGCTCACTGCTGCCCAGTGGGCACCAGCCATAATCACAAACCGCCTAAAAGTACACATTGGCCACAGGAGCGCGCTGGGCCAGGCTCTGCTCTTTCCCATCTCCTGTCTCTTCCTCGGGACAATTTACCTTACGAAGTAAATGAGTGTGAGACGTGTCACAACCGACAAACACTTATGAAATTTCCTTATTCCCAGTGACCTATAGAATTTACCCACTGTGTAGAAATAAAAAAAAAAGAATTTACCCACTGTTTCCTCCTGGTTGAATTTTGATTCCATTTCAATAGATTCAAGAATTCACTGAGATGCTACTGATGGGGGGGGGAAGTAGGGAGCAGGTGGGGCGCCCGCCATGGAGCTTGCAAACCACTGAAGTTCAGAGGAGAGTGGGCCCATGTAGGCAATTATGCAAATGTCACGTTGCTTCACCCCTGAGAACCTCCTGCGGCTTCTTGAATATCACTAGCAGGTGATGCTGGCTGCACCCCGTGCTATAAACAAGTTGGGGTCACCTGCCGGTTCAAGCCTGACTGATCTTGGGGGTGGGGACCAAAAGAAACGTCTATATTCCTTCAAATCACAATGTACTTTTTGGTGACAAAAAATTGTCCAAAACTGGGAAATGAGGTAGACAGATGACTACCTAGCCTTTAAGGGCCACCCCGGACTATTATGTAGAGGTTTCCTCCTAAAGGGCACCTGATTCTCCAAGGGAAGATCAGTTTGTTGGCCTTACTATTTAGCATTGATTGGGGTTCAGGCTCAGTAGAGTTGGGTGCTAACTGCAGATGACTGGGCTACAAACGCCCCAGACCACGCTTGGGCTGTCTGGGCCGGCCATGTGCTTCGGCTCAGCTTTCTGGTTCATGGGCCGCATCCACCAGCGCCTCGGATTCCCTGTCTGGCATCTTGACCATCATGCTGCCTCCCTCACAATGATTAAACAACTCTCTGACATTTGAGTCACAATTTTAAATTTGTTAAAAAATTCTAAATCAACACCCTCACAGTGGGAAGAGTACAGACTTCAAACTTCTGCACAGCCCCAAGAACTTTTGGGGGGTTCTGTTTCTTACAGGCATCCGTCGACTACTCAGAAGCTTAAAAAGGAGAAACAGCATGGCAATATTCTGAAGGCCCCATCGAGTGGCTAAGAAAATCAATGTGTTAAAAGCATGTTCTAAACCAGTGCTGGTAATTAGGTTTTATCTTGTAAATCAGCTAGGGTTCATAGCAGCTGCATAGCACAGGGCTTTGAGAAGGATTGAGGCCAGATCCCAGCTCAGTACTTTGGGATTGATTAGTGATATAGGACCAGGGAAACACATGTTTTCGCTGTTCTGCTTTAATCCATCACAAATGCTTTCCTGGGATTTGAGAGCTGGAGGAGACCTCGGGAATGATCGCATCCCAGAGTTCCCAAATAACCAGCGGGACCTAACAATACAATGACGCATATCCCATCTCCAGCAAGGAAGCCCATGGCACCATCTTCTACAACTTCATCTGGGAACTTGACTCCCAACCCTCATGATCCAGCCCTTCTGTGGCCACCATATTTTCCCCTACACTCCTCTGTGAGCTGTTGGAAAATGAAACTGCTGGAGTACGCTTCTGTCTATCCAGGAAGGCCCTACTTGTGTCTGTGGTCTGGCAGTAAGTAAGGTGCAGGCTGGACTGCACCCAGTCTCCTCCGCCGTTCCCTCCAACCTCACTGCCACACCTTCACCTGCAGCCACCACTTGGACAGCAGATAGTGTGTGAAGTCACTGGAAAGAGATCTCAATCTCTGCTTACGCAAAGGAGAGCACTACTTTGTTTAACTAAAACCACGTGCCCCAGACCCTGGGTCTACCCCAGACCCAAGTTCTGTGGCTGCAGGCCAGAGCAACTTCTGGAAGGTTTCATGCCCATAAAGGATAGTTACATTTTTGCTCTTCCTCAGGGACAATTCGGTAAACTTTGTAAGGCTCGGAAATGTCCAGCTGGGGACCGGTCCGTCACTTCCTCAAAATCTGGGCTCTTATTCAAAGCACAGCGTAACCTCGTCTTCCAAGTGGCTGGTTCAGCTTTGTCTCCTTCTTTAAACTTCCCTTTAAAAACTGCCCAGGCCTGAAGAAAGAAACAGAAACACGTTAAATTCATGGCCGACTACAATCACAAATATTCGTAACCATGACCAGGACCCCACACATACTTCGCTTCCCATGAGACTTTGTTGACCGTCAACTCTCATTCAATTTCAGGACCCAAAGAGACTCCAGTCAGATGTCTTAGACCAGGGTGGGGGTCCCCCAGGTTCACACAGCAGAGTCAGAAGTGGAACCCAGGCCCAAGGTTCTTCCAACACACACCCCTCAAGTGCACCTTTTAGCCAAGCCCTTCCCTGGATGAAGAGCTGGAGACACCTGAAGTTTATACAGCACAAAGAGGAAGTTGCATGTGGTTTCACCAGAGTGTTCAAAACAAAGAACAAGACTTTTTCAGATCAACCTCTAAAATTTGGCATGAAAAGGGAACATTTGCAAAAAGAAAATGGTCATCCATCACCCTGTTACTTTTAATAGAAATTTTGTTTTACATTTTTGTGCTTATTCTAGACTTTCCCCCAGGTGCTGTTTAAAATATAATGAGATGTTTTCCCTTTATTGTTTCTTTTTTTTTAAATAGATCTGTTTTCAGACTTCTCCAAACCTTAGAATCTGAACTGGAACAGAAATTCAAAGCTGAAATCTTAAGGTCATAATGTAGAATGGGGCAATATGGATTCTAAAAAAATAATAAGACAGGCAAATGGGCAGATTTTAAGATGGCAACGTTGGAATACAGACACACCAACTAGGACGTAACCACAGTCAGGTGAGAATTATCTTCGGTGTCAAGAAAAATCAGTGTCCTCCGGCCTGCAATAACAGGAAATCTGTAGGGAATTCCCAATCCCATTCAGACAAATGCAACTCCAAGAGGTAAATAACTTTCCCAAGGTCATCCAGTCTGGGATTAAATGTCACTATACCCACTTCCAACCCAACAGTTTTTCCATCACAGCAAGTGTTCTCAGGCTTAATACATATACCAACCCCCTGCCTCTGGGAAGCTTGTGAAAATGCAGATTCCTGGGCCTTGCCCCTCAAGATTCCCATTGGGGAAGGGGGATTGGGTCTATGTAACTGTCTTTAGCCAGTATCCCAGGAATTTGGATTTAGCTGGCCAGGAGACCACACTTCCAGAAACTCCATCATCCCCCCATGAGTCACAGCTCCTTTAAAATAGCCCCAGCTGCTTTTCCTCTCCAAAAAGACAAGAATGCTTATTGTTCAAGGCCAAGGCAGTCTGTTCTGTTTTTGCAAAATGGCGCACCTCTACCTGGGGTAAAGAAACTAGAAGAACATTCCTATTAGTGAGCGTAAGTGGTAGTTTCCTTACATGACATTGACGTAAAATTCTCCTCTAAAAATACTCCTTTAATCCAGGGTCTTCCATTCTCTCCTTCATTAACTCCGTCACTGGCCATGCATTAATTTGAGCTGTGTTGCTGTTGCTTTAGTACATGCAAACCATTTACTAAATGAACCGTAGTTTCAAATTTTCACTACTTTAAATCAGGGGTTCCCCACCTTGGCAAGCCTGACATGTCAGCTGGGACCCTTCTTTGTGAAGGGGTGGTCCTGTGGATTGTAGAACATTCAGCAGCATCCCTAGTCTTGACCCACCAGATGCCAATAGCACCCCTCCCCTAGCTGTGACAACCAAAAATATCTCCAAACACGGCCAAGTGTTCCCTGCAGGGGTAAACTCATGACACCTCGCCCATCTGAGAACCACGGGGTTAACCCACATCCCAAATGGGCCTTGAAATGCACAAATTTCATGGCAATGTTGTGCTCAGCTGGTACATATACACAACTGCGGGGCCTGCAAGGCACTGCCATATTCACATGTTCATGCCAAGCTTACACTCACCCCGCGAGCAAAGCCGGGGCACATCGTCCAACACAGCAGGGCCCATGGCCAGGAAGCATCCAGGGCCGCCATCAAGTACCTAGCTTGAGCCTGCCCCGAGCCCTGTGACACACGCAGGCACCTGGTTCTCTCAGGGCCTCTCTAGCCAGCACTAAAAGGACAACTTAGCTGGATGATCTCTCGAGACCCTTCTTGAGCTATAGCAAAAACTAGACATGAAAGTGATCTCAAGGACCACCCCCCTCCACCGCCAGCGACAGTCACTATGGCTCATTCAGCCCCCACCATAACTTCTTTCTCCTGTGGACACACAGCTTGTGCTGACAGCATTAACCTCGGACCAGGAGGTCTTCCTAATTTAACATTATTGTTTCATGTTGGGTTTTTTAAATTAAATGCTATTTTTTTCCCCCTTCAACGCCTGCTGAATTTGAAATATCATTGCTACTAAGTGAGTTTTAACTCACTCAGGCCTTCTAGAATGCCTGGAAAGATTCCCCCCTCATCGTCATGTCAAGAGGGTAAAGTACTTCTTAAAAACTAAATGAGTTGATATCAGTGTACTCGGGGCTGGTACAAAATGAGCTCAATGTTTTTTCAATTTCTCACCTGTGATCTTATACCATGAGGCCAGCCTCAGGATGACACCTGCAGATGAGAGATTTCCTTTTACCATCCACTTATTACGGAAGAAACCAAACTCATAAATTTCTCTCTTAACTCCTAAATTGTTGAAAGGTTTTCTTTGAACATTTGAAAGAAACAAGTGTCTACATAAGCAGAAAAGCCTTTAAATGGCTCTATCTGACCGAGGTTGACTTCATCTGACAGCCAAAGATGTATCCGGCCAACATCACACAGACAGGCGTCTCAGAGGGCGGACAGGAACGAGCACAGCTCAGGGACGCACCAGAGGGGTTTCTGCTGGCGTCGTGTCTCCACCAGCACCGATGGCCATCCCGATGGCCTCCCTGCTCCAGCAGGCACACACATCTCCCCTCCTGGCCCCATTCCTGCTGAGATTGTAGACTCATTTCAGATTGCCACATCAGGCGACTGCGTAACCAACGGAAACATTGGGAATCTTGCACATTTTTCTCAACACTGTTGAAACGGCCATGAAGAACATTGCATAAGATGTATAAATCTGGGGCTTTATTTCATTACCCCCAGAGCGTAAGTTGAAGCAGGGAATGGGGTGAAGGGAGAAGCTTGATCTCTGTCAGCAAGCCACATGCCCGGGCTACACAGCCTAGTCCAGACCCTCTGTCATGTCTTAAAGATGTTTTATGATGTCCAACCTGCAACTGTGCCCTCAGCACCCAACACCTCCAGTTAAGTCTGTTGATCCTGGCAGTGGTCAGCTCTTATCAGGGTTCTCAATGGGGAAGGGAAGACTCTGCCCCCCAGGAAATACTTGGCAATGTCCAAGACATTTCTTATTGTGACAGTAGGGGAGGGCATGCTACTGGCATCTGGTGGATAGAGGCCAGGGATGCCCCTAAACATCCCACAAGGCATAGGGAACCCCTACAACAAAGAACTGCCCAGACCCAGGCATTAACAGTGCCGAGGTAGAGAAACCTCCAGCTTTTGGGGTAATCTCTAATGCAGAATTCCCAACCAACTGGATGGGACTTTCGCATTGTTTAGATTTGCAGTTCTTGCCAAGAGAAGTTCACGATGATGCCAAAGGCGAAAAAGGAAAAAAAAAGGAAAGCTACAGTCAAACGAGAGAGAAATCCACAATGGCTGCAAGGGAGCGGAAGCAGACACTGGCATTACAAAACTTCTTGGTGCCCAGGCTCCCTGACCTGGGGTCCTTGACTAGAAAGAGTCTGGAGGGTGTGGGGGCACCAAGGGACCCCTCAAAGGTGAGTGCAAAGCATTCCCTTGTGCCCGTTTTCCTTGGAGTGGTCAGTAAATGGGCCTCAGATTCTCTAGAAGATAGCAACTCAAACTGCAGGTTTAACAGAATTGCTGAAATGCATAGCCCTACTGCAAACATCCGTCAGGCAAAGACGTGAGGGACCAAAATGCATCTTAAGCTTCCTTTGATCCACTTATGGTCCACTCTGGGGTGAAGGTGTGACCTTTTGTCATTTGTGTTCTCTGGTGTCAGGAGACGGTCATCTGTGGCTGGCGTCCGGCGCTATCACGGGGCTATGCAGCCTTGACACCCCCCCCACAACTTCTTTGCAGTCTCAGGTCTGATTCCAGCCCCTCACAACTCAGCACCCTTTGCTCCTCTCCCACACTCATGCTCCCCTCCCCATCCCTGGCCCCCAAATGCAAGAGAATAAGCTCACAGGGCAATGGCTTATAACCTGGGCTATGACTCGGACTACGTGTGGTGTCCACATTTGCAAATGTGAAGGTCTAGGCTGACCTTGACCTAGGGCTCTGAATCTCCAGAGGTGAAACCTGGACATCCGGAGCCTCAGAGATGCCCACACAGGACTCTGATGGACCCACAAGGGACTTGACAGCCCAGCTGGTCTGCAGAGCTGAGCTCCCCCAATTCCTGGTTCCTCTGTCTGAATCTAGGTGTAAATGGCAAGAACTCTCTGTTTATCAGCTATTCTGGGGTTAGGACCAAAGGCTCACAGTTGGGCCATCTCCATTTGAATGCTGGCTCCATCAGACAAGAGCTGTGAGACCTCAACAAGTCACTTCTCCTCTCAGTACCTCCGTAGAACGAGGGTGGGAACAACATCTACCACACAGGATCGTGGGAATGGAAAACAAGCCATGGGCCAGGGCTGGCACTGAACAAACCCTCCATCATGTCTCTCCACACATGGGAGACCGGTTACTCTCAAGGGAGGTGAGACTAATTTTAGACATCTGCTGCAGGTTCACAATCCCCATATGACCCAGCCCCCAAAGGAATAACAGGTGGCATCTTACCCTCCTGAGCTGGCCCTACAATGCCAGGTAGAAGTCCCAGCTTTGAAGGAACAAGGACTGAAACCTTCCCTGGTATATGCATCACCTCTAATAGAAGCCCGTGGGGAAAGGTCTTAGCGTGAAGGTCTGAAGTCTTTCTCCCAGCGGGCTCATCAGGAAAAGGAAGCGGCAGAAAAGGTAAGAAAAGAGCCTTCAATCTCATCGTCAGAATACAAGCGACCACAGAAGTGACTCCCTAATTCAAGAGACACGAAATCAGCTCATGTACGTTTTTGAGACACATTTAGCACTCCTGAACCAATGTTTGCTTTTTAAAAAGTGGCTTAATTTTTAAGTAAATGACAAAGACGTCACTCAACATCTCCAGCAGTCCACGAGGGAAAAGGCACACTGTGCCCACAGAGGGGGGAGCTGGGGTCTTCACCTTGAAAATGGAGGCATCCACTTCCTGATTATAATCTTGCTTGCCGGCGTGTTTCCAAGGGATCCGGAACATGCTCTTCTCGTCATTCTCCCAAATCAGTCCTGGATACATGCTACTGTCGATCTGCTCAATCAGCCACTGTCGGAGCCGCCGACCGCCATTCCGGTCACACATCCTTGGAAAGACAGAAACACACACTGTGATGTTACGGACACTGTCTCATTCATCACAGCAACCTAAGAACTGCTCACAGGAAACTCAGAGGTTTACAGGAAACTCAGAGGTTTGCAGCAAAGGTGCTGGCTTGGGGGAAACCCACAGATCCAGGGACTCCGGGCTACCTGCCATGAGAAAGCAATGCTGGTCTCCATGACCTCACAGCCCTAAATGAAAACTGAAAGCTCTGTGGGAAACCTGAAGCCACCAGCAGCCCCATGCAGGCCCCTCCCACCATGCCGGCTGTGCCCCTTCCAGCGTTCACCGGACCTTTCCTTTCAGGCAGACACAGCCGCAGTAAACAGCTCCAGTTTTAGCATGAGACTGGGAGGGAAGGGGGAATCACTTTTTTTTTTTTTTTTTTTTAAGATGGAGTCTTACTCTGTCACCAGGCTGGAGGGCAGTGGCACGATCTCGGCTCACTGAAACCTCCGCCTACCGGGTTCAAGCGATTCTCCTGCCTCAGCCTGCAGAGTAGCTTGGACTACAGGCGCATACCACCACGTCCGTCCAGCTAACTTTTGTATTTTTAGTAGAGACGGGGTTTCACCACGTTGGCCAGGATGGTCTCGATCTCTTGACCTCGTGATCTGCCCACCTCCGCCTCCCAAAGTACTGGGATTACAGGTGTGAGCCACCACGCCCGGCCGGGAGAATCACTTTCACAGCATCAATTTCCTTCACCGAGCAGCCCATTATCCTGGGAACCAACTGCATTACCAGATGCCCAGCTGGCCCCATATTCCCAGACAGAATACAGCATCTGTGCCATCTGAGAAGAGGAGGCCCTCAGGCTAGCCCGTCTAAACAGCTGTTCCTTCCCAGTGATAGAGCAGGGGTTTGAGAATGAGACAGAACTCCGATCTCATTCAAGTCTCACCACCGCTCAGCCTGGGAGACCTCGGATCTCATTTAACCTCGGGGCATCAGCTACTCGTCCCAGAAGAAACTCAGAAAACCGACTGGTACTGGGTGTAGCAAGAATTCGGATGGTACACAAAGCAACGGAGACAGAGCCCGTACCTTACCTGCCAGATGTCATTATCATCATCTAAACTTCCTTCCTGGACAACTCCTAAGACCAGCTGAGAGATGGGGACAAGAGTGAGAAAATAAACTTCAGCTACAGAACAAGACAAAGTTCACTGGGCTCCTTTTCCAGAAGATGTCATGCTCTAGGGACGCCACCCAGGGCACCCATCCCAGGGCACCCAAACACATCCTTTGGAAGGTCATTCTTACCCAAGCAGACAGCTTCCCCCACAGCACAGAGAAAGAGAGAGAGAACTCCCATGACCTAGCGACTCAGAGCCAGCATTTACAAGAACAGTGCTGGAAATCCCCAGACAGCTGGATAGACGCCCACCCAAGAAAAAAATAGCATTTCTATTCTTCTGATGAAAATGTGACCTCTTTGGGCAGATGAATTTGAAACCATTGGCAGTGACAAGACATAACGTTCCAAAATACGGTAGACCCCTGCTCGTCCAGAAAGCAAAATCTCAATCGGAACCTTTGCAAGAAATACGCGTTCCAGAAACTCCAGCCACCCTGCAGGTGGCTGTGAGATGGGAAAACGGGCCAGGTCTCAGGGAGGAGGAGGTGGGATCCCTTAAATTTTCCATCCAACAACCTCAGTTGTGCATTTATGGATTTAAAAGAAGGTGAATTCATTTTTTTTTTTTTTTTTAATTTTAGAGACAAGGTCTTGCTCTGTCACCCAGGCAGGAGTGCAGTGGTGCCATCATAGCTCGTGGCAGCCTGAAACTACTAGGTCCTCCTGCCTCAGCCTCTTGAGTAGCTGGGACTACAGACATGTGCCACCACACTCAGATTTTTTTTTTTTTAGAGACAGGGTCTCGCTATGTTGCCCAGGCTGGTCTTGAACTCTTGGCCTTAAGTGATTCTCCCACCTCAGCCTCCCAAAGTGCTGGGATTACAGATGTGAGCCACTGCGCCCATCCAAATTAGACCTTGGTTTGAAAACTCTGAACTCTGGCAAAGGCTTTTCTCTAACTAGACCTTGGGAAGTCACTTGAACCTCTCTCTCAGGCTTCCTCAGCTGTAAGTTGAGAGGATGTCTCTCAAGAAACCCAGACTTCTAAAGCATGCCATTATGTTTATCATAAAGAAGGGACAGAGTTGGGAGAGGGTACCTGAGAAGAGCAATGGAACACCACTAGCCAGGACCCCCCAAAAAACAACTTAGCAGCTCTTTCCTGGGACAAGTTAGAAAAATTTCTGCTAGCTTGAGGAATGAGCGGCATAGAGGAAGATGACCTGGCCAGAACGCAACAGAGGGGTTGGCATCTGAGACTCTCAATTAAATGAGACATTTCCCCTGATCCCCTTGCACAAGATTCTTCAACTAGAATCCACATTCCCTGAGCCTCCTGCAACCAAAAGCAAAATTTTGTTAATACAGGCATTTTTCTAGAAAGAGGGTCAACACTTTCTCATCAGGATTCCTAACGGATTCATAATCTCTAAACTGTTCAGGACAACTGTCCTGGTGATTCATAGGAAAAAGAAATTTTAAAAGGAAAAACAGAAGAGTGAATTATAGCATCTGAAAGCTGGAAAACACTTTAGAAATCATCTAATCCAGCCCCCTCTTTATTCAAGAGAGGAAAAACTGAGGCCCAGAGAGGCGCAGCAAATAGCAAGGGAGCCAGCAGGCTATGTTGGAACCCATGCCACTGCCCCAGCCCCAGCCCCACCAGCAGCTTATTTCACACATGGTACACGGGAAAGTTATGGTCACCTTACGAGATCTCTGCACATGTGCAGCCCCGTCTGAGTGTCCTTCATGGTCTCCCCCAAAGATTATAAGTAACGTCAAACATCTGAGATTCTATTACAACTATGATCCATAAGGATTTACTAAACATTAACAAATTAAGTCCACCAAATGCCCAGCCAGGAAAAATTAATAAGTCCAGTCACATGTTTATAACTTCCTCTTCTTGATTTTGAGGTAATCTATTGGCCAAGCCCTATCTGCAGCCCTATAAACGTACCCAGCAGTCAGGCTTTCCAGCCGGGATGTGATAAGAGGCTGCCCTGGGCCCACCTAATCCAGATTGCAGGATACGCCTGAGCTGACAGCAGCAGAACCCACCCTCTTCCCCATCTGGGAGGGCACCTGCTCTGGCCCAGCATATCCTCATCACTAGACCAGAAAGCACCAAAGCCATTTCTCTCTCTGGCCTCAACCTTGCCCAAGTGACTGAATCACTCCCAAATCTTTTCATAGCAGAAGCTGCCATAACCCAAAGGACAAGCTTAGAACTGTCATTTAACTACTAGCTCTTACCTTTGGTTTAAAAAAGAAAGTAGGGGGCCATCGGTTGGGAGGACTTCTTAAAATTTTGGAAAATTCAGTCTCTAGTTTCCATCCATAAAGCCCTTCACAGCTCTGGGTAAGTAACACATCTCACCTTAGGAAAGTCTGTCCTATGTCTTGGGATTCATTTTACAAACTATGTTCTTTAAATACATGTTTTCAAACAGTGTTTTTGTGAGCTGTGGCCCGTATACAGACTCTCTTGCAAAGGATGACTTGGCTGAGATTGAAGCAAAGGACTTCAAGCCCAACTCGGAAATCTTAACTGACTGTCATTTATCAGATTTTTTGAACAAGTCTGTCCCTTCCTCCACAATCTAACCCTCAGTAACGACTGGTTATTGGGCAGTTCCACAGTTCTGACCCTTCAAGCATTATTCCACGTGGTAGAATTTCAGTGGGATGACAGACCGGTTTCAAGATAGGGGGTCCCTATTGCCCTTCACTATATGAGCTCTCCTAACGTTTTCCACGTAAACCAGATCTTAGGAAAATTAGATTTTTTAAAAGTCATCTGTCTACCAATCTTTCGAAAGAGGCAAACAATAATCACCGACTTGGGCATTCAGATTGGACTTAGGTGGCTGGAAAACCAGCAAAAAGCAGAGAGAAGGGCACAGGCGGCCACCGAGCTGCGCCTGGGGACATTACGGTAGTTCCACCCCCATGCCCCGCTGGCGTAGAGGACCCCACAGGAAGGGACCGCGCGGGACGCGGGCGCCCTGCCCGCCCCGCGTGCCTACCTGCCGCCGCCTCGCCGCCTGCGTTTCGCGCTCACCGCCCGCGTTCCCACGCTCGCTGCAGAGCTCCAGGCAATGCGCCAGCGGGCGCGCGACTTTAAAAAGTGCAGGGGGCGGGCCCGGTGTGCAGAGCGACGGCCGCACCGACCAGTGGCGTGAGGGAGGCAATGGACGCCGCCCAATCAGCTGGGCTCGCGCGGCCCGCCTTCTTCGAAGTGCCTGGCTTTCCGAGAAATCCCTTTCCCGAGCGGCCGTGCCAGGGGGTTCGGGCCTCTTCTGGAGCCGCCGGTCAAGCCCGGCTCCTCACACCTGGGGTCCCGGGACGGCGCTGCAGGGGGGCTTTCCCGGGAATTCCGGAGGCCCCGCGGAGTGACCTCGAGGCAGACAGCGCGGGGAGTTGGGCAGGTCCGGAGCGAGCCCCCTGCAGTGAGCAGGACCCGGCAGCCCGTGCGGGGCGGCTCATTAATCCGAATCCGGAACCAGAACCCAGCTGCCCCGCCAGTCTCCGCCTCCGCGAGCGCTGGGTGTTGCGCGGCGACGCCCGCCGCGCGTTATTCCACGGGGACGGGGACGTGAAGGCCGTTTACAGACCGTCCCGTGTCACCCGTGGCCGGAGAACCCCGGCTCCAAATGAAGCCACGGCCCGCTGAGACCGCGATGGAAACGGGAGTATCGAACGCTCTCGCCGATAGAAGGTCCCCCTGGGGACGTTTTTTCAGCATAAATCCTTTTCCCCAGAAAGTGGCAGCGTTAAGAAGAGGTCCCCTGTGGGACCAGCTGCTCCTGGGTGTGAACTGACATTTATTGTAAAATGAAATGGGGTGGGGAGAACAATACTGGAAAAAAGAAAGCAAGCCTTGGAAACGGAAAAAGAAGCGTTTCCGTGTTCCATCCTGGGGGAGCCCTGGAATTGGGGGGACATGAAGGTCGCAATTGGCTTTTATCGTCCGGTGGAGAATCACACATCGGGGCTGTTTTTTGCTTTGAGCTTTTCAGGGACCTGTGAAAATAAAGTTTGAGAGTGAAAATGTTATTGGCTGCACAATACAAAAAGTAAGCTGCAAATCTGAAATTAATGTTTAAATGAAGGTCCCCAAAACATGTTAACGTCATAATCGTAGTGTATTGATTGATCAATGTTTCATTATTTTTTGAAACCATACGTTAGCTATCACTTGGTATGAATTCCCTAATGTCACATTTGCTGGGAAGTCGTAAGTCATTACAAACCAAGTTCCCCATTATCACATAATTTCAAATAAAACTATTGTTTTAACGCTCACATTATTTAAGAATATTTAGAGAGTGTGAGAGTGTTTTAATGTATTTGCTATGATGTGGGATGGAGCTTCCAGAAATCAGAGTGACTAGGGCCTCAGAAGGTGTTGAAACAGCCTCGGGTAGGTTTACTCTCATATATCGTTACCAATCTGCCCTTAAGCCTACACGGATTTGCTTACAAATGCTGCGGCTGCACAAAGATGTACTCAGGTTTCCACCAGCCTCCACTTAGATAAAGACAAGGGTAAGTGGATATAGGAAACCGACAGTGGAAGGGCTCCAGCACGTGTCACTGGCAGTAGGTGTCACTATGTACATTACAGGAACTGGCTTGCATTAAAACTACTCCAGAAACCCCATATTTTCCACGTGGTGGTTTCTCACTGCCTAGGAACAATTTCTAACCAGATCTGTTTAGTTCTGCTCTTATTTAACAGGCATTTATGAAGCAACTACTATGTGCTAGGTGTGGTGCCAAGACCAGGAGACCCAAAGAATGAATGTGATGGCTCATCCTTTGAGACTCTCCTGCCCGGGAATGTTAGAATCCAGAAGCCAGCTTGCACTGCAGTCTCAGCCTGGAGACTCCATGGAGCCTGCCCCTCGGATATTAGGAGGAAAAAAAAATCCTTTAGTGCATGCGTATGTTATTACTTGTTACATTACAGTGTGGTTCTTTATTCCCTGGAATTATATTTCCAATTGAAAGACTATTTCTCTGGCTGGGCGCGGTGGCTCACGCCTGTAATCCCAGCACTTTGGGACACCAAGGCGGGCAGATCACCTGAGGTCAGGAGTTGGAGACCAACCTGGCCAACATGATGAAACCCCGTCTCTACTAAACATACAAAAAATTTAGCTGGGTGTGGTGGCGCACGCCTGCAGTACCAGCTACTCGGGAGGCTGAGGCAGGAGAATCACTTGCACCTGGGAGGCTGAGGTTGCAGTGAGCCAAGATGGCACCACTGCACTCCAGCCTGGGCAACACAGCAGGACTCCAGGAAAGGAAGGCCATTTTTCTGTGTACACCAGATTTCTGTTCACATAATGAAAACACAGTTTTCTTAGGTTTCAAAGAGCTTCGTTTCCATTTTAGTCCACTGGAATCTAGCCCATTCTAACAGCTGCATATATTTTGTTGTATATATTTGCCTTAATTTATGTCATCAATTACCTAAATTGCTTTGGGTGATCAATTTGACCACCTAAATTGATTATTACCTAATTGAGCATATCTAGTGAGCTCAGATCACCACTCCTGATCTGGGTGGTGTGTAAATAGGTGTGCCCATATGGAAAAATCACCCCATCGTTTTTTTTTTGTCATATAAATGACAAAAATGACCACAATGAGGACACCTGGCAATAAATGGCATCTCATGTAATACCCTTTATTGCAGCAAAAACATGCAGAACATGGTCCTAGTTTCTCTGATCGTTCCTTCCAGCATTGCGGTAAATTTCCTCCGGATCTAGCAGTGGCCTGCCCGCCCTCCTGCCTCCTCACCCTTGCCCCATTGATTCCACTTTGCTACTCTGCCTTTCTGTCTTCAAGGGCTTCCCAGTGGTGCCCGCATCTCAAAGTCATAGTCGGCAACCTCATCTCTTACACATTCCCACAGGAACCCCTGTTTCCATGGCTGGCAGCCTACCATGGCAGGTTTGGGAGTTAGGCCCCAGTTCAAATCCAAGCTCCCTGACTCACCACATGCGTGAGCTTGAGCAAATGACTTAACCTTCCAAAGCCTCAGTCCCCCAGTCTGTGTAATGGCATTGATGGTAGTATTAGGTTAAATTCTGTGACAACACGTATGTTCCACTTTTTGACCTACGGAAGGGCAGTTTACGATGGCCTAACCCAATCATTCCTGCCTGTTAGGATTGGTGGGCGTTGGATGAGATAGTGTATGTGTGTGTTGGGGGGGGGGAGACCTCTTTCCTCCACCTTGCTCATTTGCGCAAGAGGAAGAGGTCAAATCGTCACCAATGAGAGAAGTCTAGAAACTGGACACAGTGATTTCTTACTCTAGGAGTGACAATTGCAGACCAGTGATAATCTGCCTCCATGAAGGACAGGAACGGTTCCTCCGATCTGGTCAGCTCCCCTGGCTCCTCTAACACCTGCCTGCCCGCACCAAGTCACAGGTGGGTGCTCAACACTGCTTCTCACCTCCTCACTTATTTTCCTGGCTTTTAGAGATCCTCCTCTTCATGGAGTCCCTTTCTCTTTCTCTCCAACCTCCTTAATTCCTACCTTCCTGATCTCCAGAAACCTCCCTGTTCACCCTCCTTCCCAACTGTCTTGCTTGGCCTAAGTTGCCAATCTGTCTGTCCAACTCTTTCGATGGAGCAGGTGCAGAAGTGATGAAGGCCTCCTGCCACAGCCAGCCTCGGGACCAAATCCCTGGGAGGCCTTCTGACTCCGACAGTGCCTGCTATGGACCAGACAATGTGCCCCCAAATACATGTGTTGAGCCCTAACCCTCAGTGTGACGGTATCTGGAGATGGGACCTTCGGAAGGTAATGAAGTTTCCATGAGGGACTAGGGGAAACCAGAGAGCTTGCTCTCTCTCACTCTTTGCCCGTGTGAGGACACAGCGAGAACGTGGCTGTCTGTAAGCCAGGAAGGGACCGTGCTGACATCCTGATCTCATACTCCCAGCCTCCAGAACAGTGAGAAAATATGTCTGCTGTTTAAGCCACATAAGCTATGAGGTTGTGTGATGGCAGCCAGAGCTGAGGAAGACAACGGCCGCAGGGAGCGAGTGAACCTAGCATGACTCTTCTGATGCGTGTTGCTAATGCAGGGCCGGTACCTCCTCTTCGTGTCTGACGTTACAAAAGGCCCTCCTCTATGGCCCTGGCTGTTTTTCCTGGTCTTGGGGAAAGGGTGCTCTTTCTCAAGATGGAAACAAGAGTGGTGGAAATCCATCCAATCTTGCATATAAACTCCTTAGAATGGTACCTGTAAAAAAGTACAAAGTAAAAGCTCAATAAATTATAGTGAAAGAGGGGGTTCCATTCTTCCTGGCCCAGCTTCTACAGAGACAAATTCCATGAAGAGCCAAAGTGTATGAGATTTACATGTGCAGATTTACCCCTTGGCCAGAGCAGAGACATAAAATGGGTTCGAGTGAGAGAAGGAGGAGAGAGCCTTTCCAGCTGCGGACCCCACCCTCCCTTCACACTTTCCAAGCCAAGCTTAGCACAGGAGTTCAAGAGTGCTTGGAAACATGTTTGCTGAGAGCACAGGTGTCAGCTCAGTACTAAGAAAGCCAGATTCACCTGCAGATGGGGCTCTGACTCCTGCCCTGGAAATCAGCAGGGCCCTTGGGAGGTAGCGCCAAGTGCCATCTGCTCTGGGAATGGTGGCACCTCCAGCGTGTGCTGGGCAAGGGGCACACATGTGTTTCCCACAGGCCAGAGCTGGGCCATGCATCAGAGAGCCAGTGTGGGGTCCTGCCCTCCAGGGCCTCTTGGAGGGGCAGGGGAACCTCAGGACAGAGAGGCTGAAGGTGTGTCCTCAGGCATTGGGGGCTGAGTCACAAGCAGCACTTAGAAGAAGATGCCTCAGTTGGGGTTAAGTCAGGAGGCAGGCTCCCAGTGGGGAAAGTCAGGGGAGCCCCGAGACTGCCCTGAGTGAAGCTGCTTTAACCATCCTTCTTCCTGTTACTATGGCTTAACCCAATTGTTCCTGCCTCTTAGGACTGGTGGGCATTGAATTGTTGATGACAACATTACATACTTTCTACGCCTGGAGGGCACAAAACCACCAGCCAGGTACAAACTCTCCCAGTGCCTCATCTCGTTGGTGTCTGCAGGGCGCAGGGGACGCAGGACTCTCGCTCGGATCCGAAGTCTCGGCATCTTCATTAAATCTCCATCGGGGCCCGGACAGGCTCATCCGTTCCTTTTACTACTCTCCTCTTCACCCCCAAAAATAACTATAAATCTCATTTCCTGGGGTGGCTGTCACAAATTATCACAAGCCTAATGGCTTAAAACAGCACAGGTTTACAGTCTTACAGTTCTGCAGGTCAGAAGTGCAACATGGTGTCACTGGGCAAAATGAAGGTGTCGCAGAGCGGACTCCTCCTGGAGGCTGCAGTGGAGAATCGGCTCCCTGTCTTTTCAGTTTCTCCCCAGCTGCCCGCCCTGGCTCTCAGCATCTTCTTCCATACTGAAAGCCCACAATACCGGCTGAGTCCTTCTCATGCTACATCCCTCTGCCCTTCTCTCCTGCCCCCATCTTACACTTTTTTTTTTTTTTTTTAAGAGACAGGGTCTTGCTCTGTCTCCCAGGCTGGAGTGGGCTCAAGCAATCCTCCCGCCACAGCCTCCCGAGTAGCTGGGACTGCAGGCACACCACCCTTTTCCACATTTAAGGACCATGTAATCATTATATTGAGTCCAGGTGGATAATCTCCCTATGGTAAGGTCAGCTGATTAGTAACCTTCCTTCCATCTACTACCTGATTTCCCTTCGCCATGTAGCTTCACACAATCCCAGCTTTCGTGGGCTGTGACTTGGACCTCTCTGCGGGCCATTATTCTGCCTGCCACATCATCCTTAAGATCCACCTTCAATCTTAGCCTCTTTCCTACTCCAGCCTCCACTGACCCGCATTTTTAAAACACTGGACTCCGGTTTTGCTGAAATCTTTATAGCGTCGTTTGATACTTGCTCTATATTATGAATTATTTCACTGAATTATTCTTGAGGTAAGGGGGAAAATCTTACGCTGTTGCAGTGCCCCTCCTTATCCCAGCACTCAGTTAGAAATGCCTTAAATAGACACGGTATGAGTTTATTGAAAGAGAAAATCTCAGGGAAAGAAAGCTGGAAGAACGTTGCTCATCTCTGTGCTCTAAGAGTTGTGTTAATTTCTATCCCTTTCTGAGTTGAGGCCCCAGTAACACCCCAGGCTCAGTGGTTCCGCAGGAGGAGGGACCACAGGACGTGCCACACAGTTGCGCTCATTTACTGCAGCAAAACAGATGCAAAATCAGCGCAGGGAAAAGATGCATGGGGTGAGGTCTGGAGGAAGCCCGGCCCAAGCTCCCAGAGTCCTCTCCGGTGGAATCCCTCCATCGATGAGTCGCAACAATACATTTGAGATGTTGTCAACCAGGGAAGATCACTAGAGATTCAGAGCCCGGGTTTTTATGGTGGGCACTGGCCATGTAGGCACCTTCTGCCTGGCATGTTCCAAAAATGCCATACTCCCAGAAGGGGAAAGCAGGTGTTCAGCATAAACCACACTGTTTGCACAAACTATTTAGATACAGTGAGCCACTTTTATCAGCTGGATTAGAAGGAACCCTCCTAATATCTAAGTTCCGGGACAGCAGCCAAGGGTCAACCCCAGAGCAGGCCTTCTGGGAGGCAGCAGTCCCAGCCTGCAGTGCAATGCTCCTGCACGTGCTCCTGATTCCGAGGAGGCTCCGATGTGCCGCACCTGCTACTGATTCCAAATGTGCCTGTGGCTCATTTACTTGCCATTAATTACCTGCGCTTACCTGCCTCTAACTAGGGTAGGCTGCATCTCCTCGTGCTTCACTTGATCGGGGGGCTCAAGCTTAGAACAAAGCTGCCACCACACAGCAGCGTTTCAGAGGAAGGTTGGAATGAAGGCAGGAAGCCTCTCACGCCTGCTGCGGCCCATCAGTGGGATCCCCCTACCAGATGTGGGTGGTCTGTAAACCGGTGTACACATCTGGAAACATCATCCTGCAGTTCCCTTCAGGTGTGTATGACAAAAAGGAACACAGTGAGGGCACCTCGCAAAGATGTTGGCTCCAGCAAAGACTTCAGTATACTTTCTCTAGGTCGAGAACTAAGACGCAGTCACATGCATGGGCAGCCCTGGGACTACAGATGCTGGAAGGTGTATGACTCACGTGGGAAAACCAAAGAGTATTTGAAAGTTGGCAGTTTATCCTGGCAGATAAGTAAAATATTCCTTGATGAGTTTACTCAACACAGAACAAATGATAGAGTTTATCAGGCAGTTTAATACACAGGGTGTGTGTGTGCATGTGTGTGTATATATATGTGCACAAGTGGTAAATGTTTCCATGTAAAAGAAGCTATCTTACAATAAAAGTGAGATCTCTAAAAGGCAGTAAGTTGGGACTGGCTTGGGGATTTAGGGACAGAAATATTGAGAAACTGGGTAAAATGTATCTGCCCTAAAGACATGAACTTTGACCCCATTTTACTTACAGTCATTCTGTTTTACTCAATCAGTTTGCTCTATCTGTTCCCGGTGGGTTTGGATGATGATTTACTAACTGCTAATATTGCCCCAATCTGTTTCTTTACTCTAGAAGGATTACAAATAAAAATCTGAGATTTCTGGCTTTTTTAGTTAGAAAATTCATTACTTTTGAATACATTGACATTTATTTATTAGATGTTTATTAAACACCTGCGATGTGCTAGGTATTTTATTCATAACCCTCCTCCAAGGAGTGGCAAAGTATGTAAACATTTAAGGTAAAGAAAAATAAGCCTGCATAGCCAAGTCAATTCTAAGCAAAAAGAACAAAGCCGGAGGCATCGTGCTACCTGACTTCAAACTATACTACAAGACTACAGTAGTCAAAACAGCATGGTACTGGTACCAAAACAGACATATAGACCAATGGAACAGAACAGAGGCCTCAGAGGCAACGCCACACATCTACAACCATCTGATCTTTGACAAACCTCACAAAAACAAGCAATGGGGAAAGGAGTCCCTGTTTAATAAATGGTGTTGGGAAAACTGGCTAGCCATGTGCAGAAAGCAGAAACTGGACCCCTTCCTGACACCTTACACTAAAATTAACTCCACGTAGATTAAAGACTTGAACATAAGACCTTAACACCATAAAAAAACCTTAGAAGAAAACCTAGGCAAAACCATTCAGGACATAGGCATAGGCAAGGACTTCATGACTAAAACACCAAAAGCATTGGCCACAAAAGCCAAAATAGACAAGCGGGATCTAATTAAACTCCAGAGCTTCTGTACAGCAAAGGAAACAATCATTAGAGTGAGTCGGCAACCAACAGAATGGGAAAAAATTTTTGCAATCTACCCATCTGACAAAGGACTTATATCCAAAATCTACAAAGAACTAAAATACATTCACAAGAAAAAAACAAAGCCATTCAAAAGTGGGCAAAGGATATGAACAGACACTTTTCAAAAGAAGACATATATGAGACCAACAAACATATGAAACAATCCTCATCATCAGTGGTCATTAGAGAAATGCAAATCAAAACTACATTGAGATACCATCTCACACCAGTTAGAATGGCAATCATTAAAAAATCTGGAGGCAACAGATGCTGGAGAGGATGTGGAGGAATAGGAACACTTTTACACTGTTCATGGGAGTGTAAATTAGTTCAACCATTGTGGAAGACAGTGTGGCGATTCCTCAAGGACCTAGAAATAGAAATTCCATTTGACCCAGCAATCCCATTACTGGGTATATATCCAAAGGATTATAAATCGTTCTATTATAAGGATACATGCACACGTATGTTCATTGCAGCACTGTTTACAATAGCAAAGACCTGGAACCAACCCAAATGCCCATCGATGACAGACTGGACAGGGAAAATGTGGCACATATACACCATGGAATACTATGCGGCCATAAAAATTATGAGTTCATGTCCTTTGTAGGGACATGGATGCATCTGGAAACCATCATTCTCAGCAAGCTGACACAAGAACAGAAAATCAAACACCGCATGTTCTCACTCATAGGCAGGTGTTGAATAATGAGAACACATGGACACTGGGAGGGGAGCATCACACACTGAGGTCTGTGGTGGGGGACTAGGGGAGGGACAGAGGAGTGGGGAGTTGGGGAGGGGATAACATGGGGACAAATACCAGATATAGGTGATGGGGATGGAGGCATCAAACCACATTGCCATGTATGTACCTATGCAACAAGCCTGCATGTTCTTTACATGTACCCCAGAACCTAAAATGCAATAAAAAAATACATATATAAAGAAAAATAATTGCATTAAGCATTCAATAACATTTTGCCTTTCAGATATAAAGTTTATCCACATTTATTACTAATGGAAGAATTTGAAACAGTTCTTGCAGGGAAAAAAGTCTTAAGAGTAAAAGGTTTCTTAAGCATAGATCAAAAATATCCTGAACATTAGGGCTATTGCCAGAAAATACTGATTTATGAAAAATATAAATTCTGGCCCTGGCCCAGTGGCTCACGCCTGTAATCCCAGCACTTTGGGAGAGCAAGGCAGGTGGATCACTTGAGGTCAGGAGTTCAAAACCAGCCTGGCCAACATGGTGAAACCCTATCTCTACTAAAAATACAAAAACTTGCTGGGCGTCATGGTAGGCACCTGTAATCCCAGCTACTCAGGAGGCTGAGGCATGAGAATTGCTGGAACCTCGGAGGTGGAGGTTACAGTATGTCAAGATTATACCACTGCACTCCTGCCTGGGCAACACAAGCAAAACTCCATCTAACATATATGTATATATATACACACACACACACACACACACACATATACACACACACATACACATATATATGTATATATATGTATAAATATATATAAATTTTAAAATATATATATGTATATAAATTCTGACATGGGACATAGAGGAGTGTTTTTAAATTTTAGCATAAATAAGCAACATCGGGACGCTTATCAAGATGTAGCTTCTCGGAAGGAGCCTTCAGGGATTCTAACTCAGTGCATCTCGGGTAGGGCCCAGGAGTCTGTGTGCTCAGCAGCAGTGCCCCATAATCCGGAGCGTTCGCCCACGTTCATGTCCTTCACCTTTGCAGATGTGCAGCAGCTGCGTCTCTAAGAAACAGCCGGCAGAAGCACAATACAACATCACTGCAACGACAGTGATTTACCTCTAAGGAAAAGCACACATTTGAGCATGGTAAGAGATTTTTTTTTAATGTAATCCTAGAAGTCCATTTTTACCTGGCACTTGGAGACAAGACTGCCAACGTTGTCATTGTCTTCATTTGTAAGCAGGTTTCACTTCAGACTTTGGTGGCGTATGGTAATTGTGTGTCAGTGGGCAGGATTTGCCACCATGCTTATCTCAATCCTCTTAGTCATGGGCTGGGCTTTAACAATCTTTCTACAAATGGGACGAGGTGCCTGGTGATGTGGGGGCCCCCGTCCCTGGAAGCATGAAGGGAACACATGCTGGATCACCTGTTAAAGGTCATTGCAGTGTTCCTGTGTCATTTGGGAGGGTGTACTACTTAGTCCGTAATCTTCAAGTCCCTTCCAGTTTTAAGATTCTGTGATTTGAGGTCAACTTCACAGCCACCGAACAGGTCTTTAGTAAATATTTTTGGAACGGAAGCAGTCAAATGCACCCCAGGTCGTAATTTCCTTCTCTGTTTCTTTTGGCTGTGTTTCTTTCTCTGTAATTGCATGACTGGCTGGGATGCATCAGAGGAAGGATGCAAGGAAGGGTTCCGACGCAGAGTGGGTTCCCCCAGGCTCGGGAATAAAGACGGATCCTTTGAGTCCCAGCACTGAGTTCTAGAACTCAATGCAGGAAACGTAGAAGAACAATTTGCTAGGCAGCTTTGACGGGGACTAGGAGTCCCAACTTAACGTTGCAGCTAGCTTTCTCTTTTACAAAATACTTGCTCTTAAATCATCTCATTTGCCCTGCCCAGTGGGGAGGGCAGACATGGTTATCCTCACTTGACAGATGGGGGAAACTGAGGCTTGGGGGACTGGGGCCTGTTGCCTCCAAACCCAAGACTCTTTCCACTCCTCCCCATTGCTTTGCTCAGGGTATGCAGGTGCAGCCCAGAGCAGAGGAGTATCGTTCCCACCTCTATTTCCTTTTCTATGAAATGAAATGGTTGAACAAGTGAGGCACTTAGGTTTCTTCCAGACCTAAAAGCTTATGATTGTACATAATTTCTCCAGGAAGAGTTGTTTTACAAACTGAAAATGAACCTACTGGGAACTTGGTGTGGGAGTTGCTGGGGACAGGATACAAATGGCTAAAATTTCTTGACAAGTTAGTCATTTCCTTCCTGACAGCCTTCTTCTGGTTCTGGTCTCATTTTCACCCCTGTCACCCACTCATGCAAATAAATGCCTCATCACTTTCAAGCCAAGCCAGATGAGTGCACAAACAACATCTGGCTTGTGTGCTGCTTACAGAACGTGCATAAAAGTCAGGTTGAGGTAGGTCCACATGAAGCCTCAGGAGGTGCATTAATTCTCTTTCCTGGCTGGGTGCGGTGGCCCATGCCTATAATCCCAGTACTTTGAGAGGTTAAGGTGGGAGGATCCCTTGAACCCAGGAGTTGAAGACCAGCCTGGGCAACATAGCAAGACCTCATCTCTACTAAAAATTTAAAAATTAGCTGGATGTTGTGGTGCATGCCTATAGTCCCAGCTACTCAGGAGGCTGAGGCAAAGGATGGCTTGAGCCCAGGAATTCAAAGCTGCAGTGAGCTGAGAGAGCAATCACTGAACTCTGGCCTGGGTGATAAAGCAAGACCCTATTTACAAAAATTCTTTTTGTCACCTGGCTCCATTTCTCGGGTTCCTCTTGGAACCTCAAGAAGTTTGGGACTGTCTCTTTATAGAATAATTTTCAGGGACTCCTTTTTAGATTTAAGTAAATGGAAAACTCGTTTGTTTCATCCCAGTATGTAGTGATTCCAGAGATAACAGTGCACACTGTGTATCATGGCTGAAACTCCTCATTGCCTGGAATATTCATGGTTACCTTTTTGAACTGTGAATGTCAGATTTCTTTACCCTAAACATTATTCTTACGCTTTTATTTCCTTATTTGTTGCTTAGATTGTGTTATTTATTTTTTGTTTTTGTTTTAATTTTTTTATTTTTTTCATCTTTTTTAAATAATTTATTTATTTTACTTTAGGTGCATACTATATCTGGCATTTCTCCCATGTTATCCTTCCCCACCCTCCCTCAACCCCCACCCCCCATTGTCTCTCCCCTACCCCCCACAACTGTCCCCTGTGTGTGATGCTCCTCTCCCTGAGTCCACGTGTTCTCATTTTTGTGTTTTTGTTTTGTTTTTGAGTTGACGTCTTGCATTGTTGCCTGGGCTGGAGTGCAGTGGTGCGATCTCAGCTCACTGCATCCTCTGCCTCCTGGGTTCAAGCAATTCTCCTGGCTCAGCCTCCCAAGTAGCTGAGATTACTGCAACCTCTGCCTCCTCAGCTCACTGCAGCCTCTGACTCCTGGGGTCAAGTGATTCTCCTGGCTCAGCCTCCCAAGTAGCTGGGATTACAGGCGCCCGCCACCACATCCAGCTAATTTTGTATATTTTTAGTACAGACAAGGTTTCACCACGTTGGCCAGGCTGGTCTCGAACTCCAAACCTCGTGATTCACCCACCTCGGCCTCCCAAAGTGCTGAGATTCCAGGCGTGAGCCACCATGCCTGGCCTATTTACTGTTTTGTCACACAAATTTCCTCAAATGACTGATGTGATATGTCAATTTATCATTGAGTACTTAACCATGACAAGACCCTTCTCTCTTTTCCTGCGGTGGCATGGGAGTAAATTTCTCTTCAAGTGTCTTGAGTCTATATGAAATAAAGAAGAATATGTGGTCTAATACAGAGAAATGGTTAGTGATGGGAAGAATTCATGACAGGTTTGGGACAACGGGACAAACAGGACAATAGTGGAGATGATTTGTCATGAATCCTGAGCTAGTCTATCGGAGCCATCCGGTTTTTTGATTGGGAGGAGTATGTTGGGGAGAATGGGTGGGGATTAAAATACTGGCCGCCAAAAGTCAGGAGATGAAGGGCTTGAGTCCCCATAATCCATCGGGAATGAGGGGGATATGGTGGGATCACTATGTAGTGCTTAGGGTTCTTCAGTGAAATTTGGATTGGAGAATGGTGGGTAGCTATTACAGGAAAGTTAGTGTTTCATACTACGGGGTTTACTTGGCTGAGGAATTTGGGATTTAAGTCTGTTTAATGTTGAGTGTCTGAGGCGGGGTTTTGTTCTTGACATAATAATAAACAAGCGTGGCTTTGGTGTAGGGTCAATAAATGAATGATTCCTCCTAGTTTGTGTAGAATGTCCCTTCCTAATAAAGGAGTGGGACAGAGAGGAATGACCAAGAAAGAGTGAGTGATGGTGACTCCGTGAAATGAGAAATATAGTGGCGGTGTTTTGTATGGGGTTTCTCATATGCCCGTCAAGCCAATAACAGAAATGGATGATTGTTCTGATGGGCCTTGATATCCAGTTAATACCAATAGGCTTGCCCCAGTATTCAAAAGAGAGGAAATAATTACCATCCCAATTACCCTGGGTTCCATGGACTCACTGGACCTGCGGGTGAAGAATCCCAGGCACCCTCAGTGGTCAGCACCAGCAGTGAAGAGGATTCCTCCTGTGATGGCCAGGGGGCTTCACTATGAGTGGCACCTGAACGGGGAAGGTGTCCCCATTGGGGGCGGTCCATTTCTCAGTGTCCACAAAAAACACAAGTTGGGCATGGTTTGCTGGGAGCCAGGGTTTAAGACAAGCCTTTGTCTAGTGTCCAGGGTTGCCACATTGGAAACACTCCCAGAGAGGTGGAGGAGCTTTCTTCGGGTTATCAGGAGTTTGACTATTGGACAAAATATGCCTTGACAATCACCCAATTCCCCAATACCTATTACTCCTCAGACAACAGACAGAAGGTAGATTAGTGATTAGCTAGGGCTAGGGAGTTTGAAAGAAAATGAGGAGTGACTGCAAGTGCATGTGGGCCCTCTTTCGGGGTGAGGAAATGGTTCTAAGATTGATGGTGACGATGGTTACACAGTTTTGTGAATGTACTGAAAGCCACTGAGTTGGACACTTAAAATGGATGAATTGTATGGTATGTGAATTACTTCTCAATAAAGCTGTTTTGAAATATTTTATTTAACTGGATAATTCATAGAAGATTAAAAAAATTCCAGAAAGCCAATAAGCACACAGAAAGATGCTCACCTATGACAGTGATGAGGAAAATTAAGTCAGACAGTGACACAGACTCTCATACTCCTTGAATCAGCAAGACTCAATGTCTACCAAGCCTAGCAAGCCCGAGGAAGTAGAGAAATTAGGAGCATCGTATTCACTCAGTCACATATTGGTGGAGTGAAGCTGACAGAACCACATGGAAAATTCTGGCGTTGTCTCCAAGGGTAAAGATGTCATGCTCAGCCAGGCACGGTGGCTCCCTCCTGTAATCCCAGCACTTTGGGAGGCTGAGGTGGGTGGATCACTTAAGTTCAGGAGTTCAAGACCAGCCTGACCAACATGGTAAAACCCTGTCTCTAGTAAAAATACAAAAATTATCTGGGTGTGGTGGCATGTGCCTGTAATCCCAGCTACTTGGGAGGCTGAGGCAGGAGAATCGCTTGAACCTGGGAGGCAGAGGTTGCAGTGAACCAAGATCGCACCACTGCACTCCAGGCTGGGCGACAGAATGAGACTTGGTCTCAAAAAAAAAAAAAAAAAAAAAAAAAAAAAGATGTCATGTTCTGTAAGTCAAGAATTCCAATTTGAGGCAAAGACCCTGGAGAAACCCTCACACATGAGATCAATAAGACACAGAAAAAAATACGTACTTGGCCAACATCTGTGATCACAAAAAACTTGGAAGCAACATAGAAGCACCTCGAGGTGGTGGCTAACCTGTGGTATGTGAATACAATTAATACAACATCACAGTTGAAAGGATAAACCTTGAAAATACAATTTTGAACAAAAAGCACAAGTTACAGAATGACTGCATGCAATATCATGGCATTTATATGAAGCCTGAAAACATGTACCCCCAAAGTAATGTGTTTCTGAAATGACATCAGCAGACGTAAAATAAAAAATATGTGTATGAGGATGATACAGACTGACTTCAAGGTAGCTGTTATCTGTGAGGAGAAAGAAGTAAATGACATCCACGAGGCATGGCCAACAGGGTCTCAGCCATATCTGCTCTACTGTATATAACAAAAGCAATGTGAAGTGAATATCGCACAGTGTACAGACTGATGAAACTGGAGGTGAACATTCACTGTATTTTTCTCTTCTATATGCTTCGAAAGTTAATGACCTTTGAGGAAAAGCATTGATACATAATGCTATCTTGAAATGTTTACGTGAATACACTCGTGATAAACTTGGAGATTGGCAGGTAAACTCTTCAAAGCAGTATCCAGAAAGATCACCCAGCCAGAAGCCTGGCTGTACAGGCTCAGGGTCATGGATGGATGGAGCAGGGGGAGGTTGCTGCGAGGTGGAAGCCAGGAATTCCAGATTCGGACCTGGGGACTACAGAAAGTCCAGAGCCAGGGCGCCTTAGTGGGTGGACCCCATGATGAACTTGCAAGTGGAAGCCTGTCTGAGGGTGAGAGCCAGAAACCAGAAGAAGTTAAACTAAAAGCAGAAAGTTGGGGGAAGGCTGAATCCAGAGAGGAGATGGGGTAGGAAAGGAGAGTGCCAGGTAAGAGTCAATTCATACAGTGAGAGGAAGCCACTTACACAGCACTTACACTGGGACACAGGGATGAGACACTGCCGAGGGGCAAACCCAGGACACGGGGATGAGACACCGCCGAGGGGCAAACCCAGGACACGGAAGAAGTTCTACTTGGTCCTTGAAGCAGGACTAACCTGTTGACATGGCTGTTCATGAAACAGTCAGGAGCAGTGGCTCACACCTGTAATCCCAGCATTTTGGGAGGCCCAGGCAGGTGGATCACCTGAGGTCATGAGTTTGAGACAAGCCTGGCCAACATGGTGAAACCCTGTCTCTACCAAAAATACAAAAATTAGCCGGGCATGGTGGAGTGTGCCTGTAATCCCAGCTACTGGGAGGCTGAGACAGGAAAATCCCTTAAACCTGGGAGCCAGAGGTTGCAGTGAGCCGAGATCTCACCACTGCAGTCCCACCTGGGGGACAGAGCCAAGAATCCATCTCAAAAAAAAAAAAAAGGAAAAAGAAAAAAAAAGAAAACGTATGCAGCGTAATCACATTAGAACTCAGGAGTAAGAAACTCACTCAAAACCACACGACTACATGGAAACTGAACAACCTGCTCCTGGATGACTACTGGATAAATAATGAAATGAAGGTAGAAAGAAAGATGTTCTTTGAGACCAATGAGAATGAAGACACAACATACCAGAAAACGTATGCACAGGGTGTGCTAAATGCTCAGGAGGTGTGAAGAAACCGGCAGCCTCCCTAGTGGGAAAATTTTGACAGGTGTACAAATCACTACAACTCAAAGCAAACAATCCATGTGGTTGAGAGGATTTGAACTGGGCAGGCACTGTGGGAATTCACAGGGAAACATACTATGTCTATGCACAGTGCACAGAAGTAAAATCCACGAAGCTCTTTCCCCTGGGCTGTTCGTCAGGGCTTCTCTACAGCCTTGTGGGCAGCAGGCTAGCCCCAGGCAGAGGCTAGCCCAAGCCCACATGCAGCAACTGTGATGCAGAGAGGTGAAAACAGTCACCCAGGACACAGAGAAGGAGCAGGGGGAACTCCAGTGTTTTGGTGTGAAGCAAGTGGGGCTTATCCCATGCATCAAATTCGCCGTACGTGGGAACCACCAGAAAAGGCTTTGTGGGGGGAGGCAGCGGGTGTAAGGGATAGAAAGGCTTTCCACAGGTGGCGGGGAACAGACCCAAGCAGGAAAAAATGTAGTGCCAGGAATGCCAGGGGGCAGTGGCCCTGTGTGTGTCTTGGACTCTGCAGTGCACACAAGGAGCAGTGTGATCCTGGACCTTGAGCATATCTGGGGGGGCAGTGGAAGGCACAGCCCACCGCAGCCATCATTACAGGAGGAAGGAGCACACAGGGTGGTGGGAGCCTGGCCTGGAAGGACTCTGTGCTAGAACAGGGACTGTGAGTGGGACAGGACAGGCACTGCTTGCTGCTGAGCACTGAGAAATAGCAAGAGATGTCCCTTAGGAGCAGCTGGAACAGCGGAGGCGTCCCCTCAGGAGAATGAGGAGGACACAGAGGGGTTGGGAGGCATCCCTCAAGAGAATAAGGAGAGGACATGGTGGGGGCAGCCCTTGGGAGAATAAGGAAGACCCAGGGGAGCCTCCCTCAGGAGAATGAGGAGAGGAGTCAGGGGAGGTGGCCCTCAGGAGAATGAGGAGGACATGAGGGAGGCATCCCTCAGGAGAATGAGGAGGACACAGGGGAGGCGTCCCTCAGGAGAATAAGGAGAGGACACAGGGGAGACTCCCTCAGGAGAACGAGAGGGGAGGCTCCTTCAGGAGAATGAGTAGAGGACATGGAGGAGGCATCCCTCAGGAGAATGAAGAGAGGACAGGGGGGAGGCAGCCCTCAGGAGAACGAGGAGAGGACATGGGGGAGGCAGTCCTCAGGAGAACGAGGAGAGGATGCTGGGGAGACAACCCTCAGGAGAATGAGGAGAGGACACGGGGGACGCAGCCCTCAGGATGATGAGGAGGACACAGGGGAGGCTCCCTCAGGAGAATGAGGAGAGGAGTCGGGGGAGGTGGCCCTCAGGAGAATGAGAAGACATGGGGGAGGCATCCCTGAGGAGAATGAGGAGAGGACATGGGAAAGGCATCCCTCAAGAGAATGAGGAGAGGGTATGGGGGAGGCAGCCCTCAGAAGAATAACGAAGAAATGGGGGAAGGCGTCCCTCAGGAGAATAACAAGGGTATGGGGCAGGTGTTCCTCCGGAGAATAAGGAGGGGACACGGCTGAGGTGTCCCTCGGGAGAATAAGGAGGGGACACTGGCAAGGCATTCCTCAGGAGAATAAGGAGAGGAAATGGCAGATGCGTCCCTCAGGAGCGTCATGGACCAGGGAACTTCCTTGGTCATCTTCCTCTCTGGCTCTCCGTGGAATTCAGGGAAAGTTTTCCGTCGCGGTGTCTCATTCTCGCCACTAACCTGGGGGTTTCCACAGGGCAGCCCTCTTCCTGGCTGCTCCTCCCTCCAGCTTGGCAGACACCCATCCAGCTTCTCACCCCTCACATGTGTCTCTGTGCAGAAAGCATTCGTTTTTTTATATCCTCTGTTTTTCAAATACGGTTTCAACACTATTACTATAGTAAACACCACACATACTGCAAGCGAGGGAAGAAATTAATTCTGTGCCTTGGCATCGCCAAGCATTCTGAATATGACTTGGGTCAGCCTTGTAGATGTGCCAACATCCGCTGAATTTTACCCCTTAAATTGGGTGATTTTATAGGATGTGAATTCTACGTCCATCAAAAGAAATGAAGACAAGCCTCAGATAGCGTCAACAGGTTTAGAAACAAAAACTGTTCAAACTCAGCACAATGGCTAAAAATAGACCATTATACTATTTCAGAGAAATTGTAATTGAACATTAAAACTAAAATCACCAAGATTCGACTCTACACATCTCCTAAGTTATTGAAATTTGGTTTTCTCCCAAGGTTTCCCACTTCTCTATTCTGGTTTTGACTTGAGGAAATTTAAAAATTATGTCATCAAAGAGATTGAGGTCCCTTTACTATGCAGATATCCAAAAAAGACAAAGAAGGAAGAGAAAAGAAAATGCAAGGACCTCAGGGCAGACAGAGTGGTCAGGCGGCTTGGAGGTGACATTTAAGTTGAGACTTGAAGAGTCAGAGAAATTGGCTGTAGGCTGCGGAGAAACAAGCCTCCTGGCCACATGAAGTCATGTGGGTGAAAGTGGTTTCTACATGGCAAAGCTCTCAGTCAGCTCTGACCCCACAATGGCTTCAGATGTCTCTGGAGAAGTGGCAGGGGCCAGGAGTGGGTGTCAGTCTTGAGACTGACCTACAAAAAATAGAGCCCAAAGCTGAGAAGCATCAGCCCAAGCATGGTGGGATTTTCCACCTGCCAGGAAGGCATTATGTAAGTGTCAGGCTGCAGAATGTCCATGGGAGAGATTGTAAATCATCCCCCCATTCAGTGGATTACTGATCAGACCGTTTTTGAGACGAAAAGAATGCACTTGTCAGCCTTCGCCATAGTTGAATCCTGTTCAGAAGCTGTTTAAACAGAAAAAAATGCATCATCATTTTCCATTTACAAGACACACACTTCACCTGGTTGTAGAGTGAGGAATGGAAGCAAGTTACAGGAGCAAAATTCATGAAAATGTGAAAGTTTGATAGGAAAGATTGGGAAGCCCCTAGCAAGATCATGGAGCTTCATAACCTTTTTTGTGCCATAGATTCTGTAGTGGGTTGAATGGCGATCCCCTCCTCTAACCAAAAGTTAAATCCACATCCTAAATTCCAGAACCTGTGATGTGACCTTATTTGGAGAAAGAGTCTTGGCAGATGTAATTAAAGATCTTGAGATGAGATCATCCTGAATTTAGGGTGGGCCATAAATCTACTGCATGGTGGCCTTCTGAGAGGAGAGGACATGGACACTCAGAGGATGCCGTACAAAGACAGAGGCAAAGACTGAATTGATACCCCCAGCCAAGGAACACCTAGGGTTACCAGCAGCTTCCCGAAGCTGGGATGCAGACAGGGAATGGATTCTCCTTCAGGGCCTGTGGGAGGACTCAGCCCTGCTGACACTTGATTTGGGCGTTCTGACCTCCAGAACTGGGAGAGAATGAATGTCTGGTGTTTAAAAGCCCACCCCGACCCCTGACCTCTCAGTTTATGGTCATTTTTACAGCAGACACAGGAAACTAATACAGCCTCCTTTGGCAGTCTGCTGAGGCCTAATGGATCCTTGTCAAGAATAATGCGAGTTTGGGCAGAGGGGTTCTTTTTGAGTTCTTTTATTTATTTATTTATTTATTTATTTTGAGGTGGGGTCTCACTCTGTTGCCCAGGCTGGAGTGCAGTGTCGTGATCTCAGCTCACTGCAACTTTTGCCTCCTGGGCTCAAGTGATCCTCCCACCTCATCCTCTGGAGTAGCTGGTATTACAGGGATGCGCCACCATGCCGGGCTAATTTTGGTATTTTTTTTTTTTTTTTTTTGTAGAGATGGGGGTTTCATCATGTTGCCCAGGCTGGTCTGGAACTCCTGGATTCACCTGCCTCAACTTTCCAAAGTGCTGGGATTATACAGGCATGAGCCACCACACCTGGCCAGAAATAATGTTTTTAGATGCATATAAGAAAATAAATAGAATGAAAAGAAACCAAATGCGTTGAAATACGCTTCTCAGTGGAGCCCTTACACCCCCCACTGAAGAAGGAGGAGAAACTTCTGTGACTCTTAGTAGGGAATCTCTTTGAGTTTGTCCGTATTTGGTAACAGGGGACATCCCCCAACAGCCCCACTAATTTAGCACCTTCCATGCACTAGAATTCCTTACAAATAGCCACTGGCTAGGGAGTGACCATCTGACACTCAGTCATTTGTGCGTCTGCGCCAGAGACAGCAGTGTCCTAAGGGTCCCTCCTGGAAAGTTCAAACCAGAACACAATTCCGAGCTTCAGTGCACGTGAATAACAGAGTTTCAATTAATGTGCAACATAAGCCCCAACCAATGACTTTTAACAGAAATGAAGGAACGCAAAGCATGGCTCTTACACATCTTCTGCTTAAGTTTCTGTAAAAGGGATGACAGTGCCATACACCATGCTCATTTCAGAGGGTAGGCACAATGACGCCAGACTCTTCAAGAGGGCTGGGTGGTCCTCTAACATGGAATCTGCTCAAATTCCAGATGAGCCTGGAGGGGGCCTGCACCACCTGCTCCAGGTTGGTGTGCTCCTACCCATGCAGGATCCCATCCTCACCACCAAAAAAAAAAAAAAATATATATATATATATATATAGTGACAAGCAGCCTTCTTTCAACAAATAATGCTTTTGCTTCCAAAACATTTAAGGTAATCTTGCCACAAAACTACCACTGCATTCAACCTCAGAAACTCAAAAAGAACCAAAAGACTGGCTTTCTCCGGTCTATATACTTAGTGAGCAAACCGACTACCAGCTGGCCTTGGTCAAACCCTCAGAAGAGAAAAAGGGAGGACTCCCAAGTGTAGTCACCAGAATCTGTACTAGATGCCACCCAGGCAGGGGATCTGCCTATAGATGCCTCCCCCCACCTTCAGCACTTTCCCTTCCCCCCACCTCCACAGAGCCATGGCCTCAAACTACCCCATGAACCTCACTGTGGCATCCAGAGCAAGTGAGCAGGAGAGTCTGATATTGACTGAACCCTGGGCGGAGTCTACTGTGTTAAACCAAACACATGGCCACAGAGAAGGTTGGACCACAGTGGTGATCTACCAGAGGAGATATTTTGCCATAGTAGGAGACTGTTCATTCTCCTGCAAATTCCACTCTAGGGACTCGCTCTGACAACTGCAGGAAACTAGACCCATTCAATGAGTGATCAGGCAGTCACTGAATAGGGAAATTGTGGACTTGGTCTTCTTCTTTTTGAGATAACAAGAGGCTCCTCCATGATATCTAAAGAATGTTATAAGAGCCAGCCGGGCGCGGTGGCTCACGTCTGTAATCCCAGCGCTTTGGGAGGCTGAGGCGGGTGGATCACCTGAGGTCAGAAGTTCGAGACCAGCCTGACCAATATGGTGAAACTCCGTCTTAAAAAAAAAAAAAAAAAAAAAAAGAATGTTATAAGAAAAAGGTTATGATCCACAAAATGTGATCAATGTTTGCAAATGCCTTCATTTAAGCCCTAAGCGTTTAAATTACTACTAAGGAAGTAAAATATCCTGGTTACTTTTGTCTAAGTTTTACCCGACATACTTCTATGTACCCAAAACAAAATTTCAGTGACGCTTGCCTTTCCAGGGCACAGGTCATACCTTCATTCCACTAGGCACACAATCTAGGAACAGAAAGCAAATGCTGTCCTCCTGTGAAGGTGCAGGAAAACGGCAGGAGAGGACGGGTACAGCGGCTCGGGAGGCCAAGGCAGGAGGGTCACTTGAGCCCAAGAGCTCAAGACCAGCCTAGGCAAAAAAGTGAGATCCCCATCTCTACGAAAAATTATCTGGATGTATTCGAGTGAAACTGTGGTCCCAGCTACTCGGGAGACTGAGGCGGGAGGATTCCTTGAGTACAGGAGGTCAAGGCTGCAAGTGAGCCGGGAATGCACCACTGCACTCCAACCGGGGTGACAGAGCGGACCCCGACTCGGAACAGTCAAAAGCTGGCAGCATTTCCTCCACCTGTCCTGAAGGACTCGGAGGCCTAGGTAGTCCTCAACAGCAGGAGGCGCTGAAGAGTATTCTCAATTATCCGGGAGGTGGCAATTTAAGGGTGTGGCACCGTCCCCTCATAATCACTCACTGTTCCTCCACCAGTCCAAGGACACTCCATCACATTTTGCACCCATTTCTATTTCTACTGAAGTTGTCCTCCTCCTTAGAACAATTTTAATCCATTTATAAGTCATTGTTTATTTTGTCCAGCATGCTGGGTTCTAAATTCCTCCCTTAGAAAAGCTGTTCTTACAATTGCCATGCCCACCATCCAGGATGTAAAGCTCTGCTGAGCACACCACCTCCCAGAAGACATCCTGGGATGGGTCTTAGGGGTGGAGGTCAGGGGAGGTTGAGTAGGATTGGTGGGGGAGATCTCCAGGGTCATGTTTTGAAATGCATTCTGTATTTGCTTTGGTAATAACATGTGACACCCTTTGTTCCTTCTCAAAAAAGTTTTGCTCCAAAGATGCTGACCTCGCTGACATGGACAGTGGCCTCAGCGGGGAACTAGGCTCCTTCCTACAAATTCCAGGCTAGGCTGAGCGTGACCGACCCAGGAGAACGTGTCTTCCTCTGGGTCACACGACCGAGCAAGGGTGACTGTGGGATGGGAAAAGATAGCATGCTTCGCTCAAGTCCCCAAGTTCTCCACAAGCAGGTTATAATTTTTCTTACATTGTGGTTGAACCAGTATTCCTATGAACATAGACACAAAAGTCCCCCATCAAAATATGAGCAACTCAAAACCGGTACAGCAAGGCTAGTACACCATCACCAAATAGCATTTATTCCTGGAATTCAAATCTGGATCAACACTAAAAGATCCATCAATGTAACCCATTATACTAGCAGACTAAAGAATAAAAGCCACATTATTATCTCGATAAATGTAGAAAATGCATTTGTCTAAATCCAACATTCATTCATGATTTAAAAAATAAAACACTTTCAGCAAACTAGGAGTATAAAGAAACTTCTCTAGCCCAGTAAAGGACACCTACAAAGAGCCTGCAACTAACCCTCCAATACATGCTGAAAAAAATGAATGCTTTCCCCGAAGTGCAAGAATAAGGCAGAGAGATGTCCACCCTCACCCTACAGAAATGAAAACTTATGTCTACTCAAAAACCTGTACAGAAAACTTAGAGCAACTTTATTCATAATCACTAAAAATCCAAAATAAATGTCCTTCAGTGGGAATAAACAAACAAACTGCGGTACATCCATAAAATGGAATACCACTCAGCAAATGCAACGAACTGTTGACACGGGCAACGGCATGGATGGATCTGAACACTAAGCTAAGTGAAAGAAGCCAGACACAAGAGCTTACATCGTGTACACTTCTATTTCTACGACGTTCTTGAAATGGCAAAACTACAGGGAGAGAGCTCACATCCTGGCTGCCATGGACTAGGCGTGGAGGGAGGCCGGACTGCAAAGGAGCCACACCAGGAACTCCGGGAGGTAGAACGTTCTGTATCCTGACGCATCTCCACCAGGGCACGCCACCCTGCGAATGTGTCAAAACTTAAAGAATTGCACGACAAAACACAAGTGAATTTTACTGCATGTAAATTTTGGAATAAATTTTATAAAAGCTGGCAAAGTACACACAAACATTTCCTGGCCATCCTCCTATGTGTAGTCTTAAACATAAACTTGAGAATAATGTGTTAGGAAGAAAGAGAAAGAAAAAGAGACAGAACGGGAAAGAAAGAGAGAAAGAAGGAGAAAGGACAGGAGAGGAAGAAAGAATGAAAGAAAAGAGAGAAAGAAGGAAAGAGAGAAACAGAAAAATTAAAGAGAGAAGGAAAAAGAAACAGCAAAAGAAAAGAAAAGGAAGTTCATTGGCAATTTACTGAAAACAGCATTACATTTATAGAAAATGTATGGGGAATTGACGTATTTCCAGTGTAAGTGTTTCTCCCCCAAGAACAAGTCATCTTTTATGCTCTTCAATGGAGTGTCTTCAATTTTTTTTCGCTTTGGGTCCAGCACATACTTTTTGTGAAATTTTCCCTAGTTGTTTTGTTGCTATTGCGAATGAACTCTTCTCTATTACAATTTTTGAATTCTCGTTATTAGTAAGTACAGATTTCTGAGTTCCTATTCTGTAACTGGCCGCCTCATTGGCCTCCCTTGTTGTAATTAATACCAGTTATTAATTAATACGATATGACATATGCTGACATCATCCATAAATAGCAACTGACTTTTTCCACTGTTTATATGCCAACTTCCCCTTTTCTAATGACGATGACTAACACTTTGAAAACAATGGTAAGTAATCTCACTTTTCTAAGTTTCACCCACATATGGAAGATAAAAGCTTTTTGCCCTCGATCTTCATTTTCTCTGACCTAAAAGATAGTGAGCCCCATGTAGAGTTATGTCTCCGTTTCTCACAACAGTTTTTTATTGATTAAAAATTAGTGGTTCATCAGGATTGAACATGTAAAAGAAAAAATGCAAATCATTCCCAAATCCTACAACTCTAACAAATCAATGGTCTGTACACTCTGCTGCTCCCTGTCTGAGCTCATCTTGTACGGCATTTCCTCAGGCTGTGATCACAGCCTAGGAAGGTCTGTTCAAAGATTGAAAGCACTTCCTGGATTTTACATACAAACTCCAAGACAGAGGCAGCCACCTGGCACATTCCCACCTTGCCATCAGATAGGGGGTTAGGAGAGTTGATAACAGGAAAGAATCACAGTTATGAACGCCTCTAAAGATCAACCAAGATGAGAGGAAAGAAAGGGACTGGGCGTGCCAGCTGGCCCTGAATTCCCTCACACTCCCCCAAAGACAACAAGGCAAGCAAGAAAAAGAACAAACACAGCCCTGGAGCCTGCAGCGTGGCCATTCCGCGTGGGTGATCCAGGAGAACGGCTCCAGGTTCTGCCTATCATCCACCAACCGTGATTGCCTCCCCCTTAGTAGAAAACACAGGTTGAACACCTAGGAGGCTTCAGCGCTAATCGCACACCTCTGGGAAAACAGGGCAACTAGGATGGGGGTTGGTCTATCAGAGCAAGAAAACTGAGAAGCAATTCCAGATTATTCAAAATCATAAAATTGCACCATCTTTGTGCTGGGAATGACCATAGGAATGACCTAACATAACTTTCCAATTCTTGCAGGAATCCCCCTCTTCACAGCATCAATTATTCCAGTAATAATAAAAGTGCTATCTCAAAAGCAGTTTTTCAACAGTTTGATGTTTAGCAAACTCTCTCTTAAATTGAGATAAAACCAGTTCCAATTCAAAACTTAAAGTGGGGCTATCATCTGTAGTGAGACAGAGTACACAGCTCCTCGTTCTAGCACAGAGCTTTTTCTTTTTTTTTTTTTTTTTTTTTGACATTTGGTGAATTCACTGCTGTTTATAAAGAATTCCTTTAATATATGGCATATCGTCATGTGGATTTAAGTAGAGAAAAATCTATAAAAATTCTATTCATAAGTGGGAGGCTCATAACCACAGGTTATATCCAAAAACATTGCAGATTGTTTTAAATTTAAAAAACAATCTTTAAAATGGTAGATAAATTTAAAGGTAGTCCAAAAGAAAATAAGTTTTCAATGCAGTTTTGTCACTATTACAAAACAGGAAAAAATGACTAAGAAATGGGAAAATATTATCTTCATTTTCACTTTATATTGCTGGTATAAGAAATTACCAAAAACTGAGTGGCTTTAAACCACACAAATATATTATCTTACTGCAGGTCAAAAGTCCAACATGAGGCTCATGGGGCTAAAATCCAGGTGTGGGCAGGGCTGGTTCTTTCTGGAAGCTCCAGGGGAGAATCTGTTTCCTTGCCTCTTCTGGCTTCCATGGGCTGCCTGCAGTCCTTGGCTCGTGGCCCCTTCCTCTGTCTTTGGAGCCAGCAATGCTACCTCCCTGACCCTGCTCCCATAGTCACATCTCACCCTGTCTCTCTCCTGCCTTTCCGTCCACAGTAAAGAGCCTTTGTGGCTATGCTAGGCCCACCTGGATAATACAGGATCATCTCCCATCTCCAGGTCACCTGATGAGCACCCTTAATTCTTTCTGCATCCTTAATTCCTCTTTGCCAGGTATATATTCACAATCCAGGGAGTAAGAGGTGGACATCTTTGAAGGACCCTTATTCTGCCTACCACAGGTATTTCTTCAATTGTTGATACTTGACAAAAAGATGTAACCAGAGGAAGACAAGCAAGTGCATTGTCAAGAGTTCTGATCACATCTCTCAAGAGTTCAAGTGTGGCCGGGCGTGGTGGCTCACGCCTGTAATCCAAGCACTTTGGAGGCCAAGGAGGGCGGATCACCTGAGGTCGGGAGTTCAAGACCAGCCCGACCAACATGGTGAAACTCCGTCTTTTTTCAATTAAAAAAAAAAAAAAGAGTTCAAGTGAGCGTCTGGAGACTGGCAGGAACGTCGGTGGCGGTATTCTGGTCAGTCCCCACCTCTGCAGTCTCACTTCAGTGCTCTGGCTTCCTTTGACCTTGCTGTCATCACTGCCTCTCTGAGCTTCTGAGAGCTTCTCAGTGAAATGAAACGGAAGAGGCCGATTTTTCTCAAGGGAAATGGGCGAGATTTAAAAGAAATCAAGAAAGAGGGTTTTTTTGTTGTTTATTTGTTTTGTTGAGATAAAATCTCGCTCTGTCAGCCAGGCCGGAGTGCAGTGGTGTGATCTCGGCTCACTGCAACCTCTACCTCCCAGGTTCAAGCGAGTCTTAAGCCTCAGCCTCCGGGTAATCTCTCAGCTGGGATTACAGGCGTGCACCACCATACCTGGCTAATTTTTTTGGTTTTGGGGTTTCATCATGTTTGGCAGGCTGGTCTGGAACTTCTGACCTCAGGTGATCAACCTGCCTCAGCCTCCCAAAGTACTAGAATTATAGGCATGTGCCACGGTGCCTGGCCAAGAGGGGTTTAAAAGTGTGCATTTGATGTCACAGGTGAGCAGCAACTATCTTGGGCTGGTGGTGCCGGGGCAAGAGAATTTACCAAGACAGTTGTTGGTAAAGAAAAGCAGGTGTATTAGAGAAAGTATGAAAATATGTTGTAAGGGAGCCATGCGCAGGCCAGCAAGAGAGGAGCTGACTGCAAGGAGACAAAGGCTTGCCGGGGCCTTTGCAGGATGGTGCTGTGTGCAGTACTGATGACAGCAACGCTGCAGTGCGCGAGCCTGTAGGTGTCTGACGATAAGTTGGGTGCAGGAGGGCTACATGTCCTGGACCATGAAGAAAGGCAGACTTGTGGCTTACCTGCTTTTCTTTTTGCTTTCCCTCATTTCCACCAGCCTGACTCTGTTTCCGCAATTAAGATTCCACATTTGAAAAAGAATGGAAGCAACCAAGGCTGAAGGAAGCCTTTGGAAGGAAGGCTGGGGAGACCCATGCTCCTGATCCTCCACAGTGGAAGGAAGGACATGGGGGTGGGGGATCTGATGGATGAGAGACTCACCACTTCCCTCCTGGGGACATTCACTTCCAGGAGAGGGTATTGGGGGGTCAGGTCACAGAGCAAAGTATCCAGTGTTCACTCTCTCTCCTGGTGCTTATGTGTCAGACTAAACTGATGCTGACTTCTAAAAAACCCTATGGACCGAAGCTGGGAAAACCCCTCATTTAAAAATTGTAAGCAGCTGCAGTCTGGAAAAGGGGTATTCTTCAAATTCATCAGATGAGGACACAGAAGAAAGCAACAGGGACCACAAGGCACCCCGAGGCTGCTGTGGGGCATCCCGAGGCCAGCTGACCTGCCCTGTGTCCTGTCCATGGGTCTTAAGTGGCAGTTCTAGAATGGGGGTTTAGGCAGAAACTCAGCCTGAGACATTCTTATTTTTTGGAGCTAAAATAGCCTTCCTGTTATGAATAATGATGCTACTATACGGTAATTAGTTCTTAAAACAACGTGAAGTGTCAACTCCCCCACACACTCTTTTTCTAGTGGTCTCTGAAACGCAAAAGAACGGGAAGCCCCGGAGCTCCACGCTAAACCTGGGGACGCATCATAGACACATCACGCACAAAGGCAGAACATGACATGAGGGTGCCCCCTGTATTTCTAGGCATGTGGCAGACTGGGAATATGCAGATACAGTTGGCCCTTGAACAACATGGGGGTTAAGGGCGCTGATGCCCCCATGCAGTCAAAACTCTGCATACAACTTTTGACTCCCCAGAAATCTAACTACTAGTAGCCTACTGTTGACCAGAAGCCTTACTAATAGCAGAAACAGTCAATTAACACATAATCTGTATGTTATGAGCCTATAATGTATTCTTACAATAAAGTAAGCTAAAGCAAAGAAAAGGTTACTAAGAAAATCGTAAGAAGGAGAATATATATTTACTATTCATTAAATGGGTCATCATAAAGGTCTTCATCCTTGTCATCTTCAGGTTGAGCAGACTGTAGGAGGAGGAAGAGGAGGGGGTTGTTCTTGCTGTCTCAGGGGTGGCAGAGATGGAAGAAAATGTGCATGTAAGTGGACCCATGAAGTACAAACCCTTGCTGTTCAAGGGTCAACTTTATGAAAATATGGGTTTTAGGCCTGGTACAGTGGCTCACACATGTAATCCTCGGACTTTGGGAAGCCAAGGTGGGTGGATCGCCTAAGCCCAGGAGTTCAAGACCAGCCTGGGCAACATGGTAAAACCCCATCTCTTTAAAATTAAAAAAAGGCGGGGAAAATTATACAATAAAATAAAATATGGGTTTTAGGCTGGCTGTGGTGGCTCACACCTGTAATCCCAGCATTTTGGGAGGCTGAGGTGGGGGGGTCACCTGAAGTCAGGAGTTTGAAATCAGCCTGGCCAACATAGTGAAACCCCATCTCTACTAAAACTGCAAAAATTAGCGGGGGGGGGTAGTCCCAGCTACTTGGGAGGCTGAGGCAGGAGAATCACTTGAACCCAGGAGGTGGAGGTTGCAATGAGCCGAGATACCATAGCACTACACTCCAGTTTGGGTGACAGAAAGAGACTCCATCTCAAAAAAAAAAAAGAAGAAAAAAAAAAACTCTGGGTTTTAGGATGATAAGAAGCTGCCTTTTTGCCTTTTTTTTTTTTTTTTTAGCATTGTTACATTGTTTTTTTCAGCTACATTTGGCGTCATTGTTTTTCCAAAAGAAGCCCTGTCTTACTTTTTCTAGTAATCAGAATAGACTAAAAACAGAACCCCACATAAATACCCAGTGGATTTTCTGCAAAGATGACAAAGGAATTCGTTGAGGAAAGAATCCTCTTTTCAGCTGATGATATTAGATGCGATATTGAGTATCCCTATAAGAAAAAAGTAAATCACAGCTATCCTATTGTATATAAAAGTTAACTCAAAGTAGGTCTAAGACATGAATTTAGGAGCTATGATTATAAAACTTCTAGAAAAAACACAGGAGAAAAATCGAAGTGACTTTGGATTAATCAAGATTTCTTAAATAGGACACAAAAAGCACAGACCATAATATTTAAGAAAATGGAATTCATATTTTTAATTTTTGTACTTCAAATGCCACTGTTAAGAAAATGAAAAGGCAAGCCACAAAAAATCTTTGCAAAACATGTATCTGACAAAGATGTGTATCCCAAACATGCAAAGAACTCTTGCTGCTCAATAAAGAAAACAACCTAATTTTTTTAATGACCATCTGATCTAAACAGACACTTCATGGAAGAAAATATACAGGTGGCAAGTAAGCATGTAAAACCATCATCAGTCCTCATGCAAATACAAATTAAAACCACAAATAAACATCTCACTCTGGTCACTAGGATGGTTAAAATTTTTTAAACTGACAATACCAAGTGCTGACAAGGATGTGGAGCAACTGAAACCACTCACATGTTGATGGCAAGATGCAAAATTGTGCAGCCACTTTGGAAAAGAGTTTGGCGGTTCCTTATAAAGTTAAACACAAACTTATCCTGTGACCCAGCAGTTCCACTTATAAATGTTTACTCCTACCTCCCACCAAAAAAAACAAAACCACATAAAACAAAAACATATGTCCACATTAATACCTGTTAACATGTGTTGGTTTGGTTTTTCTGTCAGTCATTCTCTTTTTGTATTTCTTCTACTTTACTTTCAATAGTTTTAGGGGAACAGGTGGCTTTCGGTTACATGGGTAAGTTCTTCAGTGGAGTTTCTGAGATTTTGGTGTACTCATCACCCTAGCAGTGTACACAGCACCCAACGTGTAACCTTTTAGCCCTCACCCTGCTTCCACCCTTCCCCACCAAGTCATTCTTAGGATTTTTCATTGTCATAGTTTAGCTCCCACTTATAAGTGAGAAGATACAATATTTGGTTTTCCATTTCTGAGTTCCATCATTTAGAATAGTGGCCTCCAACTCCATTCAAGTTGCTGCAGAAGCCATGATTTCACTCTGTTTTGTGGCTGAGTAGCATCTCCATGGTGTATATATACAGCACATTTTCTTTGTCTACTCGTTGGTTGGTGGGCATTTAGGCTGGGTCTGTATTTTTGTGATTGGAAATTGTGCTGCTATAAACATACATGTGTGAGTGTCTTTTTCATACAATGACTTCTTTTCCTCTGAGTGGATACCTAGTGGTGCGATTGCTGGATCAAACGGTAGTTCTGCTTTTGATTCTTTAAGGAATCTCCATACTGTCTTCCATAGTGAATACCTGTTAATGTGTTTATAGATGCTTTGTTCATAATGGGCAAGGGAAACAAACTCGCTATCACCTGGTGAGTAAATAAACACACTGTGGCTGTAGTGGTTCATTTTCATACTGCTATAAAGAACTGCCAAGACTGGGTAATTCATAAAGGAAAAAGGTATAATTCAGCATGGCTGGGGAGTTCAGCATGGCTGGGGAGGCCTCAGGAAACTTACAATCATGGTGGAACGCGAAGAGGAGGCAAGGCAGCTTCTTTATAGGACAGCAGAAAGGAGAAACGCCAAGTGAAGGGGGAAGAGCTCCTTATGAAACCATGAGATATCATGACAACTCACTATCATGAGAACAGCATGGAGGAAACTGTCCCCACGATTCAGTTACCTTCAGCTGGTGTCCCCCCTTGACATGTGGGGAGTCTGGGGATTACAATTCAAGATGAGATTTGAGTGAGAACACAAAGCCAAACCATATCAGTGGCATCTACATACCCCGGAATACTACACTGAAATTAAAGGAACCGACTACTTACACAAACGTCAACATAACAATATGGATGGCTCTTCAAAGTGTTATATTAAGTGTAAAAAAGAAGAGACTAAATACTGTAAGATTCCATTTGGCTACAATTCTTAAAAAGGCCAAACCAATGATGAAAAGCAGATCCGTGTTTGCAGGGCACTGGGACAGAGTGTGGGTTCATTACAGAGGGGAATGACGGGACCTTCTGGAATGGTGGGATCTTCTGGAATGATGGAACCTTCTGGAATGGTGGGATCTTCTGGAATAGTGAGACCTTCTGGAATGACGGGACCTTCTGGAATGATGGGACCTTCTGGAATGGTGGGATCTTCTGGGATGGTGGGACCTTCTGGAATGGCCAGACCTTCTGGAATGACCGGAACTTCTGGAATGGTGGGACCTTCTGAAATGGTGGGACCTTCTAGAATGGTGGGACCTTCTGGAATGACCGGACTTTCTAGAATGGTGGCACCTTCTGGAATGGTGGCACCTTCTGGAATGGTGGCACCTTCTGGAATGATGGCACCTTCTGGAATGATGGCACCTTCTGGAATGATGGGAGTGTTATAGGTTATCATTGTGGTCATTACACAACTGGACACGCTTTTCAAAACTCACCAAATTGTACACCTAAAATTGGTGGGTTCTGGCTGGGCGTGTTGGCTCATACCTATACTCTTAGCACTTTCGGAGGCCAAGGTGGGCAGATCACCTGAGGTCAGGAGTCCAAGACCAACATGGTGAAATGCTGTTTCTACTACAAATATAAAAATTAGCCAGTCATGGTGGTGCATGCCTGTAACCCCAGCTGCCCAGGAGGCTGAGGCAGAGGAATTGCTGGAAACCACGAAGCAGAGGCTGCAGAGTGCAGTGAGCGGCACTGCACTCCAGCCTGAGCGACAGAACAAGACTCCATCCCAAATAAATGAACACAATTGGTGGGTTTTATTGTACGTAAGTTATGCCTTGGCAGAGCTGAACCCAAAAGCTCCATACAGTGGAAGCCACTGACACACCATTAACCAAGGCCAAGTCCATATCCTGTGGCCACCAGAAGGCTGCCGGGGGCGGGGAAGTAAGATTTCAGTTTCATTTTCCCAAAGGATTCCTCTAAATCTAGGTGAGCAAAAGCAAAACATGCTGCAGAATTTTTAGAGTTTTCCTGACGTGTCCTCCACCCCCGTGCCCCAGCCAGCCCATGGCAGCTCTCCCATCACAAGCATCTCAGTTTCTCTTCTTCTGAGAGGGATCCGACCACATGGTCAAAGGGGTGTTGGTTCTCAGTCACCACATCAGCATGTACTTTCCAAGCTGCATTCTCTGATGGGACCTGTAACCTGGGCCATCCGTGTCTGCTCCCGTGCATGCTGACCTGCATCCTTTGCTTCCACGTGGCGCATGGCAGAAGTGTGCATCCAGGGCAGACATGGCAAGAGCAAGGTCCTGCGTGGGCAGCACCCGTGGGCGGACGGGAGCATCAGAGCCAGGAGCACAGCTCAGACCGCATCTTCCAGGAAGCCATTGCCACCCTTGGAAATAGCACAGTGGACCCCAGAACAGGGCCTGCCACTGTCCCTGATTGCTCTTTCCCGGGGGACAGAGCTGCCCTGTCACCCAGTCTAACAGGAGAGTGTGTGGCCGTCCCTCTGCTGCCAAATGAATGAACATTTTCTGGATTTCTTTACTCTTCCCCATACCAGGCGAGTCTTCACCCCTTCGCTTCCTTGAACACGCAGACTGGACTCTCCTTATCCATCTCTCCTGCTCAAACATCTGTTCCTCACTTCCACAGCAGCCAGGCCCCAGACCCACCTGGAAAGGCAGAAGTTGTCCAAGACAGTGAGGCCCACCTGGCTCTTTTCTGCTCCACTCACCCATAGATCCCACGGAAAGCTGGAAGGCACCCATGTGGGGCCAAGCCCTCGAGGGACAGCTCCCAGCAGCGAGATGCCTGCCTCCACGGCGACAGCCCAGTGGGTGGGGATGCAGGCATGAAAGTGCTCCGCATAGAGAAGGCATAGTTGGGGCCCAGAGCCTAGCCATGAGCCTTTCCATTTCCAAAACTCACCTAAAGGCCCACTAGCCACGTCGTGCACCACTAGTCACAGCTCAAGAAAATTAAAAATGGGGCTTTTCCACTGCAGAAATTCCCAGTCAAAGGAGGAGTTTTCCTGTAGAGCTTGAGTGGAGATGATAAGGCCCGCGTCCTCCCAGCCTCAGCTACTCCCTGAGCAACATCGGCCCTCTCCTCCCCGGGCCTGTGGACACTGGGGGCCGGGTCATTCTCTGTGGTGGTGCTGCACTGGGCACAGTGACATGCTGAGCAGCATCCTGGCCTTGACCCACTGGGTGCCAGCAGCAACCCTCAGCTGTGACAACCAAAACTGTACCCAGACATTGGCGAGTGTCTCCTGTGGGTACTATCACCCCTGTTGAGAACCACTGAGTTACGTTTCTCCTCTTAGGTCAGTCTCCTTTCACTCTTTTTCCCTCTGCTCCCTACGGCCTCTGCTCCCCAACCTTCCAGCCTGTACCCACTCTGCAGTCCCCCCTTGGCACCTTCTGCAGCCTGCAGACCCAGAGGGGGAGGGCACCTCTCAACAGCGGCAGAGACAAGAGTCATCCCACGTGAGTGTTCCCCAAGGCAGGGTCCCCAGGAGGCCTGGTGACATCTAACACAACAGAGTGCTGCTGTCCTCTGGGAGGTGGCAGTCTGGCGGAGAATGGCCCTGGCCTGCCACCTGCCTGCTCTGAGTCACCCACATTTCCTCAGCACAAGCTGGGGGCCTTCCAGCTCAGGGGCACCCACCCTCTCCCACTGATCCTCAGACATTCCACAAAGTCTGAGCGGCAAAGCCCCACACACCAGCCATTTCTAGGAAGGGCTTTCCCTAACACATCTTTAGGTATCAGAGTCACTGAATGCAGAAGAAATTATTTGAAAGGAAACTGAGTATCGGGCGCCACTTCCCATCAGAGGGACCCTCCCATGCAGGGAACTGGGGAGTCCCTCATGCTGCCTGAGTCACACGCATAGCCCATAAAAGGCCTTGAGGACACACCTGTCAGAGCAGCCTACAGCATAGACAGAAACTGGGCCTGCAAACCTCTCCACCCCTGGTTTTTTCCCATTGCCTATTTTAATGAGGAAGGACAAACCAGAATGGGTCATGATCCCCAGGTCTGGATGGGAAATAGCTTCTGAGCTGGGTGGCTGTGCTCCTGCCTCAGTGGGCCTGTTACAGCCTGGGGTCTCTTCACTTAGGTGCCCATGAACCCCCGCCTGTGTGGTATGCGGCAGACGTGCGCCGCGTGCAGCTGCGATGCTCATGGCGCCTCGCCCTCCGGCTTGGGGTTGTGGGTAGCGAGTGCTATGTTCAGACAGTGGTCCTGAGTGGAAGAGCGGGTCTCAGACAAACAGCCCCAGGGCCTGGATATTCACGCCTCCTCCCCTCCTGCCCCTCGGCACTGCCACCTGAGACCACATTAGAGCTGAGAATAGCCATAGAGGAGGCATGAGGCCATTTACCTCGGTTCCACTGAGAACGTTCCAGATGTCCTGAGTGTCCCTCAGCTCCTCCGCTCCCCACCTCTGATGTGGCCACCCTCAGTCCACAGGAGGAGGTCCCACCCTCTCTGCAGAAAAGGAAGAGAACCTCTTCCCACAGAGGCTTGCCGGCCTGCAAACACCAAGCCTAGAGAAAACCACTCTCTGCCCCTCCACACCACTGCCCAGTAGCTGAACACAACCGAGGGATCTCCCTCTGCAACAGGACCTTGGCCCCCAGAAAGCCTGCCCGCCCTTCCTCTGCCCTAGACAGCTCTCCCCCAGCCTCCAGCAGCCCCGTGGCCTTGCCTCTGTTTCACCAAGAAAATAGAAGAAGCAAAGGAGAAGGTACGTGGCGTCCCTGAGACCCAAGAGGAGTAGCAGGGCTTGGCCGACAGGCTGGGGCCCACCTGGAGGCAGGGTCTTCACGGAAAGTTGCTTCCCCAACCCCACGCTACTCTGGCACCAGCTCACCAGGCCTGGCACTGCCCACAGCATGATGTCACGTAAAGAGGCCTTGGTGGTCATGTGCCACCTTGAGATGGGCTGGAAAGCCCTTGGGTTTAGAGTATGATGTCCGTCTTTCTTCCTCTCTTATTGGACAGATGTGTGCCCAGGAAGTGGAAGGAAAGGATGAACGCAGAGACATTGGGAAAATCCAAGCCATTCCTTTCTAGGTCCCAGGAAGGCAGCAATGAGGAAAAAAATGGAGTTTCCAACACAACTGGAGAATGAAATGTCAAACACACATCTCACATCTTTGGTAAGATCCAAACTTACCCCCAGAAATGGATAAGAGGACAAAGGTGTGCTGACGACCTGTGCGGGATGACAAACATGTCCTTCTGTGAAGGGCAGGAACAGAGGGAAAGAGGAAGAGGGAGATAGAAGACAGGAAAGAAAAACAGAGAGAGAGATGGAGACAAGATAAAGTTAAGGAACCTGAGATGGGGAAGCTATCTTGGAATCTCCAGGTGGGTCCAATGTGCCTGCAGGGTCCTTATAAGAGAGAGGCCAGAGAGCTAGAATCAGAGGAGATGTAAGGAAGATTCAGAGTGGGCCGCAGAGCTGCCACATGGCTGGCCTTGGAACTGGAGGGAGGGCCACAAGCCAAGGCATGCAGGCTGCCTCTAGAAGCTGGGGAAGGCGGGGAACAGAAAGCATGCCCACTTGCCGGGCTTACGTTTGTCCAATCTGAGAAGAAGAAAGACTGACGTCACACTCTCCTCGAGAGCTGCCAGAAGGAGCCAGCTCTGCCAGCGCCTCGATCTTAGCTCAGCGAGACCCACGCCGGACTTCTGACCACCAGAAATGGATGACAGGACAAAGGTGTGTTGTTTTAAGCCACAATGTTTGTGGCCATTTCTTACAGCAGCCACAGGAAATCCATGCAGGACCGTAAATGCCTCTTGTCTCAATCTATTCCTTGAATGACAAAAAAAAACTGAAGAAGGAAAATCAGGTGCAGTCCAGTGTGGTGGCTCATGCCTGTAATCCCAGCACTTTGGGAGGCTAAGGAGGGTGGATCACCTGAGGTCAGGAGTTCGAGACCAGCCTGACCAACATGGTGAAACCCCATCTCTACTAAAAATACAAAACATTAGCCGGGTGTGGTGGCACATGATTGTAATCCCAGCTACTCAGGAGGCTGAAGCAGGAGAATCGCTTGAACCTGGGAGGCGAAGGTTGCCTTGAGCCAAGATTGCACGACTACACTCTAGCCTGGGCAACAGAGCCAGACTAAGTCTCAAAAAGAGAGAGACAGAGAAAGAGAAAAGCAGGTGGTATCTCAAGGCAGCACCTGCTAACTAGGGGCCACATCAAATGCACAGGTGGAAAGCCCCACCCGGACAGCTGGCAGGTCTTGTCATTCCTAGCAGGGGTTCAGCAAGCAACATCGTGGGCTGCTGGGACAGAAATATCTGGAACCAAAAGAAACACTGACCTCCCAGGCCCTAAGACAAGAGCTGTTTGTCAGATACACCACCTTGTGCCTGTTATGACCAGCAGTGCTACAAGAAAAGATGAAGTTTAGTGTAAGGTGTCAGGAAGGGGTTCAGCTTCTGCTTTCTGCACCATGGAATACTATGCAGCCATAAAAAACGATGAGTTCGTGTCCTTTGTAGGACATGGATGAACCTGGAAACCATCATTCTCAGCAAACTGACACAAGAACAGAAAATCAAACACCGCATGTTCTCACTCATAGGCAGGTGTTGAACAATGAGAACACATGGACACGGAGAGGAGTATCACACACTGGGGTCTGTGGCAGGGAACTAGGGGAGGGACAGCAGGGGGTGGGGAGTTGGGGAGGAATAGCATGAGGAGAAATGTCAGATATAGGTGATGGGGGAGGAAGGCAGCAAACCACACTGCCATGTGTGTACCTATGCAACAATCTTGCATGTTCTTCACATGTACCCCAAAACCTAAAATACAATAAAATATATATTAAAAAAAAAGAAAAGATGAAGGTCTAGGGAAGAGGTCAGCACCCACAGATAATTGTTCTAGGTTTAGTAGGGAGTCACACTTCATAGTTGTTGGAGTATTTCCTGATAGACTCTCTACACACAGTCAACAATTAGGAAACATTTCTGTTTAACCAAAAGAGATTTTGGGTTTCTATTACCTATGAGCCAGGCCCTAGGCAGGCCCAAGTGGGTAATCCCAGGCCATGTTAAATGTTATAATATGCTACAGGGCAGCATATAAACAGCAAATGCTGGGGAGGCCAGGGGCGCCTCTGTGACAGAGGACAGGTTGGAGATGGGCTCTGAAGGTTGGGCAGAACTTGGGCAGGCAGAGAAGGTGGGATGGCATCCTGTAAGACTTGAAGTCCCTTGCAGAAGCCGGAGGCCTGACACTCACTTTGCTTAACAAGTGAGGGCATGAGCACTGGGCCATGTAGCAGGACTTCCTGTAGCAGGACTTCCTGTGGCAGCACTTCCTGTAGCAGGACTTCCTGTGGCAGCACTTCCTGTAGCAGGACTTCCTGTAGCAGGGCTTCCTGTAGCAGGACTTCCTGTAGCAGGGCTTCCTGTGGGGAGCACTTCCTGTAGCAGGGCTTTCTGTGGCAGGGCTTCCTGTAGCAGGACTTCCTGTGGCAGGGCTTCCTGTGGGAGCACTTCCTGTGGCAGGACGGCTCTTCCTTCCAAATGCGCACAGCCCGAGAGCAAGGCATTATTCAGCCATAAAGGAAGGAAGCACCGACACACGCTACAACACCGATGAACCTTAAAAATACAATGCGGAGTGAAAGAAGAAACCATTTGTCCTTGCAGATGTCAGTAAGTTAAGGACCTCGAGATGAGAGCAGCCTGGATCACCTGGCTGGCCTGAAACCGAAAAACGGGTGTTTTGGTTTTTTTTTTTTTTTTGGTTTTGGTTTTGGTTGTTTTTTTTTTTTTGAGACAGAGTCTTGCTGTAGTTGCCCGCTGGAATGCAGTGGTGTGATCTCAGCTCACTGCAACCTCCACCCCTCAGGTGTCCCCCCTGGAACTCGAGGGATGTCAGGACCAGCTTGTTGAGGATCTGCTCCTCTACTCTTGGACCCGTTAGAATCATTTTTCTCATCTGGAAAACAGCATTAGCACTCCCCTGACCTGGTGACTAAATGGGATGTTTGGGAAGCCAGTACCTAGCCAGTAACCCACACTCACTTGATCAATTTTCAAAATTCTCTCTCCATAGTGTGCATTTCTTCTACCTCAAAGGCACTGGTCATTTGCTTATTTTAGTATAGCACATATGAGTAAGATAAATAACACATATAGCTTGTCGAGAGAAATCATACCCTTCTGCAGGGGGCCTCTTGTCATGGCCAAAACACCTTCAGCAAATGTGGAACGTGTGCCTTGAGGACAAAGAATATCTCTCATCCTTAAGAAAGGCTGCCAGTGAATGTCTGTGCCATGCAAAATATTTCCACAGTCACGCTCTATTTTACTACAAATTATTGAAAGTATTGTATTAGGATAATACATTCCTCAATCCGGTAAAGCAGACTTGCAACCTACATGTGTCTCGATGTGCAGCCTACACACGTCTCGACATGCAACCACAGCGGAGTTTTCCCTTTGCCCTCAGGGTCTTCTTTGTCCTGCACATGACACTTGACATCTGGCAACCTTGCAAGAACCAAGCGAGGGTGCTGGTGTCTCCCTGCTTCTAAACATCTTCAAACTTCATTTTCTTCTTAGACAAGCAGAAATACAAGTGGAAGTTCAAATATGTTATTCTCTGACTCCAGTGGGTCATCTGCCCACTCTGGAGTGAGATAAATTGGAATCCTCCCATCCTGGGACACATTGGAGGAATGAGGTGGTTAGGGGGTGACAGGATGGTCACTTCAGTGTGAGATCATCATCTCCTAAAAATCAGGATACCAGGAAGTGACACTAGTTGGCAGAGTCACGAGCGTAGGGGGGACACACGTGGTCTCTCCTTGGTGCTCCAGTAAGCCTGTCAGTGACTTAGGGATACTCCTGGAAAACTCAGGAGCTTTTAGGAAGTCCCATGGGATGTTAGAGCAGTGTCCTGTCAGAGAAAGGAACAAAATCTGGAGTCCTGGGGTCAAGCCCTGACTCTGCTAGGAACTGGCCGTGTCATCAAGGTAGATTGCTGCAACAGTGACCCCCTCCCCCTGACATGATGCATGCTTCCCTGTATTCTCACCCCTGAGTCATGTGGCTTTGCTACTCCTCCCATCAATAAATGAGGTCTTGGCCAGGCATGGCAGTTCGTGCCTATAATCCCAGTATTTTGGGAGGCCGATGCGGGTGGCTCACCTGAGGTCAAGGAGTTCAAGACCAGCCTGGCCAACATGGCAAAACCCTGTCTCTACAAAACATAAAAAATGCAGCCAGGCATGGTGGTACACATCTGTAATCCCAGCTACTCAGGAGGCTAAGGCAGGAGATTCACTTGAACACAGAAGGCCGAGGTTGTAGTGAGCCGAGATTGTGCCATTGCACTCCAGCCTGGGCAACAAGAGCAAAACTCTATCTCAAAAAAAAAAAAAAGAAAAGAAAGAAATGAGATCTAGGCCAGATGCTATGGCTCATGCCTGTAATCCCAGCACTTCGGGAGGCTGAGGTGGGCGGCTCACCTGAGCTCAGGAGTTCAAGACCAGACTGGCCAACATGGCAAAACCCTGTGTCTACAAAAAATACCAAAATCAGCTAGGTGTAATAGCGCACACCTATGGTCCCACCTACCTGATATGCTGAGGCAAGAGAATAGCTTGAACCCGGGAGGCAGAGGTTGTAGTAAGCAGAGACAGCATTGCTGCAGCGAGTGGAGATAGCATTGCTGCACCCCAGCCTGGGCAACAGAGTGAGACTCTGTCTCAAAAAAAAAAAGAAATGAGGTCTATTTCCCATTTTCCCCACTCCTTGCCCCTCTGGGGTAGCCTGTGACATGCTTTGACCAATAGAATGGACTGGAAGTGACCTGCAACTTCCAAGGCTAGAGAGCTCCTACTTTGGTCCCCTGGGAACATTCTCATCATCATTTGAAGATGCTGGGATGAAAGCTTCTCAGTGGCTCCTGCCACACAAGTGAGCCCAGGTAAGCCTGGGTAAGATTAGCTGAAGAATCATTCAGTCAACCCACAGAATCTTGAAAAATAATTCATCATTGCTGTTTTAAGCCATGAAGTTTGAGGCTCATTTGTTATGCAGCAATGCTGACTGATTTATCTTCCCAGTCTGTTTATTCCTCTTCTGTACGTTTCAGTTTCTTCATCTAAAACATGAGGTTGAATTAGGTGATCTCTAGGTTCCTAAAGCTCTGATGCTTAGTCATGAGGAAAAGAGATAAATGTTTGCCATAGCAATAAATAAAAAGATGGAAAAGATGCCAAGTCAAAGAGAGCAGTGCCTGGGAATGAGCATTGTCTCCTCTTGGCTGAAACTGGTCCTATTCCATAGACGCTGCCAAGGAGGTCATAAAATTTACTCCAGCTGCACACATGGAAGCATTGCATCTCCTAGGACGTGGTGCAAGACATAAGTGATCTCAGACGTGGGCCACACGGTTCTCCAGCCCTGCACTCACACCTCGCCTCCACTGTGCCAGCCTTGTGACTTGACCCAAAAGTCCCTTTGATCCTGAGCCTACAACCTCCTTTGCATACTGCAGACACAAGTGTCCACGTCAAAGAGCTGTCACAAGGATTAAATGGGATGTATGAAGCTGGTGCCTGGCAGGCATTGAAAGTGGCAGCTACAGTCTTCCCACTTCACCCCACAGGTGCATGGAGATGACTGCCTCCAAAAGGCAGGAGGAAGAACTGCGATGGGACCAGCAGACAAAGAGTCAGGTGCTTTCTATCATGCCTGCAACTTCAGTGACTAGTACTGTCAAGTGCAGAAGGTCTCCATGCAAACTCTGCGTGCTTATGGAGGCAAGACTGTCACAGGGTGGCACCCCTACCCCCGCACCTACACGGACTGGTACAAACATCTGCATAAGTCACGATGCATGACTCCAGTGTTGGTTCTACATTCCTCAGGACCATAAGCCAGTGACCCTCGACCTCCCCATTTTAAGCAACAGGGCATTTCAACGTAGCAGTCCTGGGTCACTGGTACTTCCCAGTGGTAGGGTCATTCTATTTTCTTCTAGCCCTTCTCTAAACTCTTAACTTCCCCCATTAGAGAATCTCATTGAGTTGAACTCTCATTTGAGCCTCATTTCCAGAAGGATTTAGACTCTCAGTTCTTCAAGTCTCTCTCATTAGAGTGAATATTGAATTACTTCCATGATGCTTACCGTGGCTCTCTGTGTGCAGGAATCATGCATCAGCTCTAAGTTCTCCCTGCTGCATTTGACTTCCAAATTACAGCTGCCATGAGGGCATGAAGTCCAATCTCTCCACCTAAATGTCTGCATGTTGTGAAATCAAGGGTATAAAGGGATGTTCAGAAAATAGCTTCTCCAACAGGGCTTCCTTCCTGTGGCCAATTTCATGTAGACATGTCACAATTGCAGGGAGCAAAAAACAAAAAAAAAAAAAATGAGAGGTTAAAAAAATACACTGGATTTGCTGAAAAGTTATTTCTTGTAAAAGCTTCTCCCTTTCACTCAGGGAGAAAACAAACAAGCAGATTCCCCTTTAGTTTCCTAAACTTGTGAGGCTTAAGAAAACCCTTGCTTCAGCAAGAATCCTGTGACTAAGCCTGCAACCCCCTGTCCAGCCCAGAGTCCATCAAACCAAGCCCCATGTTCTCATCCCTGGCTACGTTCAAGGCCCGTCCAGCCAGTTCTATTTGAACACTTTCCATTACTTCAAAAAAAGAAAAAAAATGCAGAGGAATGGGATCCCTGCTGAGCCTGAGTGAGATTTCAGCAGGTGTTCCGTTTGCACTGGGTTACCTTGTTCCTGAATATAGCCTTTACAAAGTATTTTATGGCACGTCACTCGTGGCAACCCTCTGTTAGTTGCTGTCTGAAATGTCATTGTTTCATTATCACCCTTGAGTGACAGTTTAGCTGGGTTCGTTTTGTAGTCTTTTGATTTTGTTTTTTGTTTATTTGTTTGTTTGTTTTTTTGAGACACGGTCTCAGTCTGTTGCCCAGGCTGAAGTGCAGTGGCGCAATCTCAGCTCACTGTAACCTCTGCCTCCCGGGTTCAGCAATTCTCCTGCCTCAGCCTCCCAAGTAGCTGGGATTACAGGTACTTGCTACCATGCCCAGCTAATTTTTGTATTTTTAGAAGACGTGAGGTTTCACCACGTTGGTCAGGCTGTTCTCGAACTCCTAACCTTGTGATCCGCCCTCGGCCTCCCAAAGTGCTGGGATTACAGGTGTGACCCACCACACCTGGCTGGCTTTTTGTTTTGGGGGGTTTTTTTGGGTTTTTTTTGAGGGGGTTGGTTTTCTTTTGTTTTTGTTTTTGCTTTTGACTTTGTTTTGAGGTAGAATTTTGCTCTGTTGCCCAGGCTGGAGTGCAGTGGCCCAATCTCGGCTCACTGCAACCTCCGCCTCCTGGGTTCAAGCGATTCTCCTGCCTCAGCCTCCTGAGTGTATGGAATTACAGGCACCTGCCACCATGCCTCGCTAATTTTTGTATTTTTAGTAGAGATAGGGTTTTCCCATGTTGGCCAGACTGGTCTCGAACTCCTGACCGCAAGTGATCTACTGGCCTCAGCCTCCCAAAGTGCTTGGGATTACAGGTGTGAGCCACCACACCTGGCCTTAGCTGGGTTTAGATTCCAGCTTGCCAGTTATTCTTCTTCTATGTCTTTTGCATCTAGAGGTGCAGATAAGAATCCATGGGACGCTGATCTGCGTGACACTAGGGAGGCTTTCTTCTCTGGCTGCTTGCAGATATTTCATTGTGTTTGATGTTCTGCAGTTTTGCTGCAATGTGGCTAATTGTGGGTTTCTTTTTATTTATCCTGTTTTGTACTTGCTGGATGGAAAAGTCATGTCCCTCATCAGATCTGAAACCTTGCAGACGTTCTCTCTCTCAGCACTGTCCTTTCTGTCCCGGAACTCTGATGAACCCAACGCCAGACTCCAAGACTCTGAAAACTTTCTTTAATGACATTTCACACCGATTTTCTCATTCAGCTACTGTCTTATTCTGATAATTGTTTATTTTCTTATATTTTTAGTTTGTTTTATGTATTTAATCATTTAAACATACTTACCATCTATCAGATTGCCTGATTAGGTAAAGTTATTAAGGATCTAATCCTGTAGTATGTTGTCTGTAATCAATTGGCTTATGATTGTTGGAGACAGTTACTGCACTAACATCTACCAAGAGAATTCGTGCAGTCCTTGCTTTATCTAAACGTTTTCACCATTCTCATGTTGTGAATGAAACAATTTACTGGTGGTTAATATTTTAAAATAATTATAAATTTGAGGGGAAAATAATCTCCTTCAGTTTATGGAGATAGTCATGCAGAGAAGGCAAACGAAAATTATTAAAGAACAAAATTCAAATGATGGAATAAATTTGAACAATCATCTAATCCTTTAATTGTGTAAGGATCAGAGAGTGTGTTAGGCTCTGCAGGTCATACCGTCTCTATCACAGCTACTCGAGTCTTTGTGCCGGAGAAGCCACAGTGACTGTCAACCAGTGAATGTGACTGCGTTCCACTTGACTTTCAAAAACAGGAGGTGGACGGAATTTAGCCCACGAGCCATAGTTTGCCAAACCGTGATCTAGTCTTGTGTCTTATTCAAAGCAGGAACATTTTCCTCAAAAATTCCTGGAAGCCTATTCGAATACTTTAAGTGGTGGAGAGAGCTCACCCCTTTACAAAGGACTTGGGTAAGTAGGAGTGTTAGTGAAACAGAAACAATAGAAACCAATATCCCTGTCCCTCAAATGATCCTTTTTCAAGGATCCTTAATGTCTGTGAAGGAATTAGATTTTTCAAGGATCATAATGCCTATGAAAGAATTAAATTGATCTCTTACATCTACAAGTCTCCAGTTCGTCTGTAGTTTACAAATGGGGAAACAGAGGCTTAAAGAGGTCAAATGATGCACCCACAGTGGCACAGCCGGCTTGCGGCAGAACTGGCTTTTTGCCCCCGAGTCAATGTTTGTTTCCCCCACACCACCTTAACAGGACTTATTGGCCAAAGAGCAGGGATGGAGATTATGACGGTAATGATGGGGCGTGTGCAGGGCCCAGGAGAGGGTTGTAGTGGGAAAACGGGGAGAAACCATGCTTCTGGCCACTAGTTTCTTATTTGATTACTCATCTGTAGAGAGATTTGAGACACATCACCTGACCCATCAGTCAATTCGCATCTGACATCGAAAAGCACCAGAGTCAGTGCCGGGGGAAAACACTGTTTAAAAAATTCCCAGTTTCACCTCAATCTCCCAAGCTTCATCTCTCAATGGGTACCGATGAGACTGTATTGACACCTATGCCAAAAGGTTTCCAGCTCAACAGCCTGCAACCTGCTTATCTGCAGGACCCAGCCCTCCCTCCGAGGACGTCTCTAACACGCTTGGGGGCCCCAACAGACACCTTACAGAGCGGCCCAGGCATCCGACTCAGTTGGTGCAAAGTGGTGTCTCATCACGGTCCAGAGTTGCACTCCTCAGTCATCCTCCCATATACTCATTGGCATGAGCGCTCCGTCTTACATGCGATGCCTGTTCCTGCCTTTGTCCCTTTTTTTAATTTTGCTGCTTATGTTTTCTTACTGCTTTCAAGAGTTCTTTATATAGTCTTACTACCAAACCTTTATGTGTGTGAAGAATGTTTTCTCCCAGTGGGTGACTTGTCTTTTCCCTTTCTTCAAGGTTCTTTTGGAAGAGCGAAAGTTCTTCGTTTTAATTCAATCAAATGGCTCCATCTGTTCTGGTGAAATATATTCTATTAGGAAGTCTTCCTTCTCTCAGTTTTGCTGAATCACACTGCATAACCAACAAGTGGCTTATAGTCACAGACGTTTGTTGTCTGAGCTCACGGTCTGTGGATTGGCAAGGGCATCCTGGGTAAGGCTGCAGGGTAGCTCCAGATCTAGTCTCCAGGCCTACCCTGGGGCTGGTATCTACCTGGAACACACTGTTCTCATGGTAAGTGGCAGCAGCACTGGAGATCAGGCCAGATCATGCAGACGCACTTAGGGCCCCGACTTGTGTCACCTCTGCCAAACTTTTTTGGTCAAGTAAGTGTCACAGTGTGTCATAAACAATTTAACCTTTAGCCAGGCGCGTTGGCATGCACCTGTAGTCCTGGCTACTCAGGAGACTGAGGCAGAAAAATCACTTGAACCCAGGAGGCAGAGGTTGCAGTGAGCCGAGATCACGCCACTGCACTCCAGCCTGGGCAACAGAGCGAGATTCTGTCTCAAAAAAAAAAAGAATTTAACTTTGATGAAAGGAGATCTGGCCTTTGCCCTCAACTTCTGGAGAGTCACTGCTAAGCCCTTGGGATGCCATGCCTGATAAGAGTACCTGTTGGCATGAGGGCCTTGGAACAGGCAGATAGGAACAATGTGATTAAGGATGGGGGCTTTGGGTCATGCAGTACCAGTCAGTCTCTAGAGGGGCTGGAAACCGAGGTCAGCCATGCAGGCTGTCATCCAGGTTTGTGCAATGGAGCCCCAGTATAGACTCTGGACACCAAGTCTTGGGTGAGCTGCCCTAGTTGGCAGTACTCTATCTGTGCTGTCACACATCAATGACAGGAAAGTAACGCTGTCTCACACCACGTTTGGAACTTCCCCCGACTCTGCCCATGTGTCTCTTCCCTTGGCTGATTTTCATCTGTAACCTCTCTCTGTAATAAACCATAACCATGAGTATAACAGCTTTCAGTGAGTCCTGCGAGTCCTTCTAGCAAGTTAGCAAACCTGATGGCAGTTCTGGAAACCTCTGCACCTGCAGTTGGTGTCAGAAGTGTGGACTCTGTTTTTCTCTAAACACATGCACATGGCCAGGTTCAAAGCCAATGAGGTGGGTACTCGGCTTGCTCTGTCGGGAGGTGCTGCAAAGGAATCTGGAGAATACAGAAGCATCATTCCATGACAGGGAGGAGAAAAAAATTGGAGCTATGATCCAATGGACCTACATTTTCTTTTCTCTTTTTTTTTTTAATTATTGCATCTTAGGTTTGGGGGTACTTGTGAAGAACACGTAAGATTGTTGCATAGGTACACACATGACAGTATGGTTTGCTGCCTTCCTCCCCATCACCTATATCTGGCATTTCTCCCCATGTTATCCCTCCCCCAACTCCCTACCCCCGCTGTCCCTCCCCACTTCCCCCCCCCCCCCCACAGACCCCAGTGTGTGATGCTCCCCTCCCTGTGTCCATGTGTTCTTATTATTCAACATCCACCTATGAGTGAGAACATTCGGTGTTTGATTTTCTGTTCTTGTGTCAGTTTGCTGAGAATGATGGTTTCCAGGTTCATCCATGTCCCTACAAAGGACATGAACTCATTGTTTTTATGGCCGCATAGTATTCCATGGTGTATATATGCCACATTTTCCCTGTCCAGTCTATCATCGATGGGCATTTGGGTTGGTTCCAAGTCTTTGTTATTGTAAACAGGGCCACAGTGAACATTCGTGTTCATATGTCCTTATAATAGAATGATTTATAATCCTTTGGATATATACCCAGTAATGGGATTGCTGAGTCAAATGGAATTTCTATTTCTAGGTCCTTGAGGAATCGCCACACTGTCTTCCACAATGGTTGAACAAATTTACACCCCCACGAACAGTGTAAAAGTGTTCCTATTTCTCCACATCCTCTCCAGCATCTGTTGTCTCCAGATTTTTTAATGATTGCCATTCTAACTGGTGTAAGATGGTATCTCAATGTAGTTTTGATTTGCTTTTCTCTGATGACCAGTGATGATGAGCATTTTTTCATATGTTTGTTGGCCTCATATATGTCTTCTTTTGTAAAGTGTCTTTTCATATCCTTCACCCACTTTTGAATGGGCTTGTTTGTTTTTTTCTTGTAAATCTGTTTTAGTTCTTTGTGGGTTCTGTATATAAGCCCTTTGTCAGATGGATAGATTGCAAAAACTTTTTCCCATTCTGTTGGTTGCTGATACACTCTAATGACTGTTTCTTTTGCTGTACAGAAGCTCTGGCGTTTGATTAGGTCCCATTTGTCTATTTTGGCTTTTGTGGCCAATGCTTTTGGTGTTTTAGTCATGAAGTCCTTGCCTATGCCTATGTCCTGAATGGTTTTGCCTAGATTTTCTTCTAGGGTTTTTATGGTGTTAAGGTCTTATGTTTAAGTCTTTAATCCATCTGGAGTTAATTTTAGTGTAAGGTGTCAGGAAGGGGTCCAGTTTCTGCTTTCTGCACATGGCTATCCAGTTTTCCCAACACCATTTATTAAACAGGGAATCCTTTCCCCCATTGCTTGTTGGTGTGAGATTTGTCAAAGATCCAGATGGTTGTATATGTGTGGCGTTGCCTCCAAGACCTCTGTTCTGTTCCATTGGTCTATATCTCTGTTTTGGTACCAGTACCATGCTGTTTTGATTACTGTAGCCTTGTAGTATAGTTTGAAGTCAGGTAGTGTGATGCCTCCAGCTTTGTTCTTTTTGCTTAGAATTGACTTGGCTATGTGGGCTCCCTTTTGGTTCCATATGAAGTTTAAGGTGGTCTTTTCCAGTTCTGTGAAGAAGGTCATAGGTAGCTTGATGGGGATAGCATTGAGTAAATTACTATGGGCAGTATGGCCATTTTCACGATATTGATTCTTCCTAACCATGAGCATGGAATGTTTTTCCATTTGTTTGTGTCCTCTCTTATTTCCTTGATCAGTGGTTTGTAGTTCTTGAAGAGGTCCTTTACATCCTTTGTTACTTGTATTCCTAGGTATTTTATTCTCTTTGTAGCAATTGTGAATGGCAGTTTGTTCTTGATTTGGCTCTCTTTAAGTCTGTTATTGGTGTATAGGAATGCTTGTGATTTTTGCACATTGATTTTGTATCCTGAGACTTTGCTGAAGTTGCTTATCAGTTTCAGGAGATTTTGGGCGGAGACAATGGGGTCTTCTAAATATACAATCATGTCATCTGCAAATAGAGACAATTTGATTTCCTCCTTTCCTAATTGAACACCCTTTATTTCTTTTTCTTGCCTGATTGCTCTGTCTAGAACTTCCAATACTATATTGAATAGGAGTGGTCAGAGAGGGCATCCTTGTCTAGTGCCAGATTTCAAAGGGAGTGCTTCCAGTTTTTGCCCATTCAGTATGATATTGGCTGTTGGTTTGTCGTAAATAGCTTTTATTATTTTGAGACACGTTCCATTGATACCTAGTTTATTGAGGGTTTTTAGCATAAAGGGCTGTTGAATTTTGTCAAAGGTCTTCTCTGCATCAATTGAGATAATCATGTGGTTTTTGTCTTTGGTTCTGTTTATGTGGTGAATTACATTTATAGACTTGCATATGTTGAACCAGACTTGCATCCCCGGGATGAAGCCTACTTGATCATGGTGGATAAGCTTTTTGATGTGCTGTTGCAATTGGTTTGCCAATGTTTTATTGAAGATTTTTGCATCTATATTCATCATGGATATTGACCTGAAGTTTTCTTTTTCTTGTTGAGTCTCTGCCGGGTTTTGGTATCAGGATGATGTTGGTCTCATAAAATGATTTGGGAAGGATTCCCTCTTTTGGATTGTTTGGAATAGTTTCAGAAGGAATAGTACCAGCTCCTCTTTGTATGTCTGGTAGAATTTGGCTGTGAACCCATCTGGACCTGGGCTTTTTTTGGTTGGTAGGCTATTAATTGCTGCCTCAACTTTGGCCCTTGTTATTGGTCTATTCAGGGTTTCAACTTCTTCCTGATTTAGGCTTGGGAGGATGCAAGTGTCCAGGAATTTATCCATTTCTTCCAGGTTTACTAGTTTATGTGCATAGAGTTGTTTGTAATAATCTCTGATGATGGTTTGTATTTCTGTGGAATCTGTGGTGATATCCCCTTTATCGTTTTTTATTGCATCTATTTGATTATTCTCTCTTTTCTTTTTTATTAATCTGGCTAGTGGTCTATTTTGTTGACCTTTTCAAAAAACCAGCTCCTGGATTTATTGATTTTTTGAAGGGTTTTTTGTGTCTCTATCTCCTTCAGTTCTGCTCTGATCTTAGTTATTTCTTGTCTTCTGCTAGGTTTTGAGTTTTTTTGATCTTGCTCCTCTAGCTCTTTCAATTTTGATGATAGGGTGTTGATTTTCAATGTTTCCTTGCTTCTCATGTGGGCATTTATTTCTATATATTTTCCTCTAGAGACTGCTTTAAATGTGTCCCAGAGATTCTGGTACATTGTGTCTTCATTCTCGTTGCTTTCGAAGAACATCTTTATTTCTGCTTTCATTTCATGGTTTATCCAGTCAACACTCAAGAGCCAGTTGTTCAGTTTCCATGAAGCTGTGCGGTTCTGAGTTCGTTTCTGAATTCTGAGTTCTAACTTGATTGCACTGTGGTCTGAGAGACTGTTTGTTATTATTCCTGTTCTTTTGCATTTGCTGAGGAGTGATTTACTTCCAATTATGTGGTCAATTTTAGAATAGGTGTGATGTGGTGCTGAGAAGAATGTATATTCTGTGGATTTGGGTTGGAGAGTTCTGTAAATGTCTATTAGCTTTGCTTGGTCCAGGTCTGAGTTCAGTTCCTGGATATCCTTGCTAATTTTCTGTCTTGTTGATCTGTCTAATATTGACAGTGGAGTGTTAAAGTCTCCCACTATTATTGTGTGGGAGTCTAAGTCTCTTTGTAAGTCATTAAGAGCTTGCTTTATGTATCTGGATGCTCCTGTATTGGGTGTGTATATATTTAGGATCGTTAGCTCTTCTTGTTGCATTGATCGTTTTACCATTATGTAATGTCCTTCTTTGTCTCTTTTGATCTTTGTTGGTTTAAAGTCTATTTTATCAGAGACTAGGATTGCAACTCCTGCTTTTTTTTTTCCTCTCCATTTGCTTGGTAAATCTTCCTCCACCCCTTTATTTTGAGCCTATGTGTATCCTTGCATGTGAGATGGGTTTCCTGGATACAGCACACCAATAGGTTTTGGCTTTTTATCCAATTTGCCAGTTGGACCTACATTTTCTACTAAAACTTTTCAAGTTTTGTTTCTGAAGCTCATTTTTTTATATGGTGTGAGGTAGGGATTCACTTTCACCTTTTTCCATATAGCTAAGCATGCTCCCAGCTCTGTCTTTGTAACAATCTCTTCATTCCCACTGACCTGACTTGGCACCTCTGTTATATGACAGAGTCCCATCTGCATGATCTGCTTCTGTTCCCTCCATTCTATTCCAGTCACCAATTTCTACTTCTATACAAATTCCATACTATTTTAATTGTGTAGTTTTGTAGTAAGAAGCAATACATAAAACAACAAGCCTCCCTCTCTGCTTTACTTTCTCAGAAATGTTCTAAAGAAGTTCAGGCCCTGCCAAGGATAGGAAAGTCACCCCCTGATTTGGGCTAGGGTGCTGAAAGACTAAATCCTAAAAGTATAGGTAAATAAAAAATAAAACAACGTTCATACAGAAGAACTAAGATGCCCTTGAAGAAGAAAAGAATGGGAATTTTTTTCCTTACCAGCTATCAAGATTTATTATGAAAGATATAGTAACTAAGGCAGTATGACATTGGTGTCAAAAGTACAAAATGACACAGGGCACAGACTAGAGAGCCTAGATCCATGCATGAGTGAACACCATATTTATGATAAAGATTGCACAGCATAGAAGTGGGGAAGGGTCAACTTTTTAATAAATGTGCAGGGAGAATTGGGCATTTATATAGGAAAAAAAACTGAAATTGGATCCCTACCTCACAGAATACACAAAATCAGTTCTATGTGAATTACAGATCTACATGTGAAGGCAATGCTATAAAATCTTCAGACTTAGTATAGGAATCTTGCTTCATAAACTTGAGGTAGAGAAGGTTTCCTTAAGACAAAATAAGTCATTAATTATAAAGGTAAAGATAGATAAACTCAACTCTACTGAAATTTAAACCTTTTATTTATCAAAAGACGCCATTAAAAAGATGACAAGGCAATCCACAGAGTGAGAGAAGATGTTTACTGCATATGTACCAAACAACTGTTCTTATAATATATAAAGATCTTCTATAAATCAGTCAGAAAATGACAGACAACGTAACTGAAAAATGGGGGAAAAACCTGGAACATACTTTTTCACAAGAAATCCAGAAGGTCAATAAAAATGTGAAAACATGTTTGAACTCATTAATAATCAGAGAAATACAAATTACAACCACAGTGAACTACAATTATGTATACTCTATGGTCCACAATTCTGCATCTAGCATATGCTGATAGAAATGCAAACACCAGGCTCAGCATGGTGGCTCACACCTGTAATCCCAGCACTTTGGGAGGTCCAGGTGGGTGGATCCCTTGAGGCCAGGAGTTTGAGACCAGCCTGGGTAACATGGCAAAATCCTGTCTCTACAAAAAAATACAAAAATTAGCCAGGTGTGGCGACATGCATCAATAGTCCCAGCTACTTGGGAGGCTGAGGTGGGAGGATCTCCTGAGCCCGGGAGGTCAAGGCTGCAATCAGCTGTGATCATGCCACTGTACTCCAGCCTGGGAGACAGTGAGAGCCCATCTTAAAAAAAAAAAAAAACACCAAATACGTGTACCCAAAAATGTTTGTGGCAGTATTGTTTGTAATCTCCAAAGTCTAGAAGCAAGAAGAAATGTTCATCAATATTAGAATAGATAAATAACTTGTAGTGCATTCATGCAAAGAAATAATATACAGCAATAAAGATGAATGGCCCACAGCTATATACAAGTGAATCTTTAATATAATATTGCATGAAAGGAGCCAGACCCACCCAGTCCCAAAACTAAAAATATATATCATATGATTCCACTGATATTAATTTGGAAACAAATGAAATATTACTAAATGGTAACATTTAGGGCCACACACAGTGGTGTGGTGGTCAAAGCAGAAGGCAAAATAAGAGACCAAGGCCCGTAAAGCTCAGGGTGGCTCCCCCTGGGCAAGGAGACTTGGGATACAGAAGGGCATGTGGACAATTCTGTATATGGGCAGAGTTACTTCTTGATCTAGGGGGTGCTTCCTAAGAATGCACCCACCTGTACATTTTTATTTTATGCACTTTTCTTTAAAAATGTAAAATAATAAGAAGTTAAGAGTAACTGCTAAAATAATAGAAACACAATCTATATCTTCCAAACAAGTAGATTTAAAAAAAACACACACAGGGCTGGGGGCAGTGGCTCACACCTATAATCCCAGCACTTTGGGAGGCTAAGGCAGGTGGATCACCTGAGGTAAGGAGTTTAAAACCAACCTGGCCAGCATGGTGAAACCCCGTCTCTACTAAAAATACAAAGATTAGCCGGTCGTGATGGCAGGTGCCTGTAATCCCAGCTACTTGGGAGGCTAAGGCAGGAGAATTGCGTGAACCCGAGGTCAGAGGTTGCAGTAAGCCGAGATCATGTCACTGCACTCCAGCCTGGGTGACAGCAAGAGTCCAACTCAAAAAATAAAATAAAATAAATAAATAAATAAAACAGGAACAGGGCTTTCAGGGGTGTCAAAATACTTAACAAAGCTGAAAGCAAAAAGTGGACTAGCAGTGGGGGCAGTAGATAGAAAACACACAACACAACGTTAAGTGTCAGAGACGGGAGGTTAGTTCAGTGCATCAGGGGTTAGTGACTTGTCCGAGACCAGGCAGGGCAACTGTCACCTCAGCACTCACCATACCGTACCAAGAGGAGAGGGAGTTCTCACCCCAAGGCAGTGCACCTTTCTGGCTGTGTTTAAAATAAATATATGCTAATATGGCTGTGTATATGCATTAAGAAAGTCCTGAGGATTATTTATCAAAATGTTAAACAGTTATTCTGGGCGGTAGCATTGTGGGTAGTTTGTTGATTTCCCACTTTCTACCTCTATTTCTAATTTTCAACAATTGATTTGCGTTACTTAGATTGCTTTTTAGGAAGTGGGGGAATAAGTGGAAAGGTAAGATGAGACCATGGTGTGTAGATTACTGTGGGCCAAGCTGAGTTTAGACTTCATACAATAGGGGAGCTATTCATAGTTCCCGAGCAGGGACGTGATGGGACAAAAGCTGGGTTTGGGAAATATCTGTCTCCCAGTAGCAGAAAAGGAATGTGGTGGGATCGGAAGCTGAGAGCTCAGCCAAAAGGCGCTGAAATGATCCTGAAGGAAGATGGGGGAGAGCTGGATGGGGGGAGCTTGATGTTGCAAGAAGGAAACGAAAAAGGTGACCCTTTGAGGCCGAGCGTGGTGGCTCACGCCTGTCATCCCAGCACTTTGGGAGGCCGAGGTGGACAGATCACTTGAGGTCAGGAGTTTGAGACCAGCCTGGCCAACATGGTGAAACCCCATCTCTACTAAAAATACAAAAATTAGCTGGGCATGGTGGCACACACCTGTAATCCCAGCTACTCAAGAGACTGAGGCAGGAGAATTGCTCGAACCCTGGAGTGGAGGCTGCAGTAGAGCTAAAATCCCGTTTGTGGCAGTATTGTTTGTAATCTGCCACACAGGAGTAGGTCTCCGGTGGTCTCCAATGAGGCCACCGTGACCTCACTGCAGCCCTACGAAGTAGAACTATTACTGTCTCTGTTCTGTAGATGAGGACGGTGAGGCTCCGAGAGGTCAAGTGACTTGTCTGAGACCATGACCTGGGGGTGGCAGAACTAGAGCTCTTGCCTCCACTGTGTCTTGGGAGCTTGCTTGAACCCGGGAGATGGCGGCTGCAGTGAGCCAAAATCGTGCCACTGCACTCCAGCCTGGATAACAGAGCAAGACGCTGTCTCAAAAAAAAAAAAAAAAGCCTTTGGATTTTTTCAGGACACTTTGGAGGGAAAAAAATGTGAAACATGGTGAGTTTCAGGCGGATGAGTAGGACCGGGGGAGGAGGGAGTGTCAGGAAGTTGATGCCGAGTCTTGGGAGCCAAGAGGGAAGGACTGACTTCAGTTAAGGTTAACCTCAAATGCTCCAGGAAAGCCAGTGGATTTGCAGCTAGAAACATCTCTGGTGTGGCCGAGAAGGCGGGTTAGTAAGAGCGCAGGCCGCGGTGCACTGCCCAGGAAGTCCAGGTCACTTCCTGACATATGTTCCCTTTGACCTCACTGCAATCCTGCAAAGCAGAACTATTGTTGTCCCTGTTCTGTAGAGTACGGTGAAGCTCAGAGAGGTCGGGTGACTTGTCTGAGACCACGACCAGGGGATGGCAGAGCTAGAACTTGAACTCACATCTGCCATGGACAAACTCCACTTTGCTTTCCAATAAACCATTCCTGTACAGGTGTGCACACACTGCGGGACTGAAGAGCAGAGAGGGTGACGAAAGGCCCCAGAGGGGAGGGGAAGGGAGGGGAGGAGGGGAGGGGAGGGGGAGGGGAGGAGGGGGAAGGGAGGGGGAGGAGGGGGAGGGGAGTGGAGGGGAGGGGAGGGGGGAGGGGGAGAGGAGAGGAGGAAACTGGTGCGGATGATGCTCTCTGCAAACTTGGCAACCAAGAGAAGGTGAAGGCAAAGGATGGAGCAGGTGGTCTTGCAGAAGAGACCTACTCTTGTGTGAGTGCCTTCTGTCACCTGTTGCTAAGGGGAGACATTGAGCTATCCTTCCTCTCTCTTATAATTGAGCAGTCAGCAGTCCCCAGTGGTACCCAGCTCCCCAAGATACAGTGGAGGCAAGAGTGCTAGTTCCGCCATCCCCTGGTCGTGGTCTCAGACATGTCACTCGACCTCTCTGAGCATCACCGTCCTCCTCTACAGAACAGGGACAGAAATAGTTCTACTTCGTAGGGTTGCAGTGAGGTCAAGGTGGCACGATTTTGGCCATCTCCAGATTCTTTTCATCCTGCAGAACTGAGACTGTCCGGGTTAGACACTGAGTCCCACCTCCAGCCCCGAACCCCCAGCAGCCAGCATTCTACTTTCTCACAACACCACACCACGTTTGTACACCTTCGAGACACCGCAGGACGAGGGAGAGCACCAGACCCAGGCTGCGGGTTTGCGGGGGAAGCCATGTTCTGGAAGATCCTCTCCTGACCCATCTGAAACCACAGTGGCCTTGGCTCCCTGGATCTTGCTGGGAGACAGCCGGCGAGCTGGGTGTAGGAGTCATCAGGTATTTATTATCCCACCTGGGACACTTCCCCCAACACTTCAGCATGAACATCTCAAACACGCAGCAAAGCAGAGAGGAGCTCACAGGGCGGCTCATGTCCTCACTACCCAGAGGCCGCATGGACACTGGCCCTCCCTGCCCGGTCAGGCAGCTGTCCGCCCGTCCTCCTTCACCCAGCCATCTGTCCACTTTGGCTTTTTGACATGACAGAGCAGACTCCAGACTCCAGCCCCCTCCTCTAACTAGTATCTTAGTGTGTATATTGCTAGTTCATGGCCAACATCCGTTTACAGCTGCTTAAATACTTGCTGAGCTCGGGCCAACACGCATACCTGTGTAACCCCAACCCCTATCAGGGTCTCTGTTACCACATCCCGAAGCCCTCCCTGCTTCCTGCCATTTCCTGCTCAGTCCCTGCCCACGCACACAGTGACCACCGTTCATCTGGGCTTTTCCCACCACTCGGGAGACCTGCCAGTGTGGGACTTGACAGACGTGGAATTGCACAGGGAAGCCCGTCTGGGCGGGGCTCTTCCACTCAGCACAGCCTTGCTGAGCTTCACCCACATTGTCATTTTTCCCTTTCTGCTGCTGAGTGACATTATACTGCACAAAATACCACAGTGTGTTCATCCATTCTCCCTTGGGTGGGCGCCTGGCTGGTCTCCAATCTTGAATGAAGCTGTTCTGTCCATTCTTGTGCCAGCTGCTACACCTTTAAGAGGAAAAGTGAGCATAATTTATTTTTTTGTTTGGTTTTGTTTTGGGGACAGGGTCTTGTTCTGTTGCCCAGACTGGAGTGCCGTGGTGGGATCTCAGCTTACTGCAACCTCCACCTCCCAGGCTTAGGTGATCCTCCTGTCTTAGCCTCCCAAGTAGCTTGGATTACAGGCGTGCACCACCACAACAGGCTAATTTATTTTTAATTTTTTTTCTAAAGACAGGGTTTCACCATGTTGCCCAGGCTAATCTCAAATTCCTGGGCTCAAGGGATCTACCCGCCTCGGCCTCTGAAAGTGCTGGGAGGGGAGCACAGTTTAAAGTTAAGCCACCACCACTGGGTGAGTTGGGGACTGCCCAGCACGCCGGCACCCCGGGCAGTGCACAGAGCACCCTGCAGGGCCCGTTTTCCACCCCTTGAGCGGGAACCTGTCAGTTCCACCCCTGCGGCGTGGATGCCCTTCCTCTGCCTCCTCCCTGAACTCAGAAGTGAATGCATGCCTTTCTGCCACCTGGCTTCCCTCCAGACCTTGGCGCCATGCCGCTGTTCCACCCTAAACCTGTAGCCTAGGGCTCCAGCAATATCTGCTGATGAATTTTCTTTGCTCCTTCACGACAGTCTTCTGGAGCATCACATTTCCAGGTCCCCCTTGCTGGCTGCAAGACCACCAGCTCTTCCATTTGTAGTGGAATCTTGGTGTCTGAAATCAGCCACACCTTAGAGATGCTCCCTCCCAGCTCGGCCTTCTCCTGTGACCCTGAGTGTTCTCCCCCACCTGCCCTCTCCTTGGCCAGCTCCAAGGCTCAATGCACAGTCAGGCTGCCCATGGCTGCCAAATCTCCATCTTCCTGTCATCTCTCTCAGAGAGCCCTGCTGGCCTGCACACCTTATCCCATGCCCTGCAAGCCATCGCCAGACCAGGGCTGTACACACAGGATGTCTCAAACCAATTTTGGTGAAATCGGCAAATCCGTTTATCATGCATGAAGTCTCACCATGCAACCTCCCAGAGGGAGACCTGGGAGCCCAGGCAGCCTGAGTGACTCACACGAGCCAGAAGTTTCTTCTTTAACAGATAAAACCTGCCTTGTCCCAAGAGAGGTCATCCCGTATTCACTTTCCGGGCTTGCAGTGATTTTGGGTCCCAGCTAACTTGGGTTCTGACATCCGAAGCTCCGGGAGGCATATTTATATTTACATTTAGCTTTTTCGTGATCCTGACAGTGTGTGGGCCAGCACGCCTTAGCCACCGAAGGACTCCGATAAATATTTGTGGAAGAAGGAGAGTGAGGAAGGGAGAGCAGGACAGCGGCACGAAGGAAGAGAAAGACCCAGGGGGTCTCCTGCAGGCACGCTGTTTGCCTGGCCAGTGTGTAAATATGTGAGTACCGAAACTATACACATTTTTTTTTTGAGACAGGGTCTTGCTCCATCACCCAGACTGGAGTGCAGTGGTGCAATCTCAGCTCACCACAGCCTCAACCTCCCAGGCTCAAGCAACCCTCCCACCTCAGTCCCCCAAGTAGCTGGGACCACTGGCTTGCACGACCACGACCACGGCCGGCAAATTTTTTTTTTTTTTTTTTTTTTTGTAGAGATAGGGCCTCACTGTGTTGCCCAGGCTGGTCTTGAACTCCTGGGCTGAAGTGATCCTCCCGCCTTGGCCTACCGAAGTGCTGAGATTCCACGTGTGAGTCACCGTGTAAGGCCTACATTTGTTTTCCTTGATGACAACTCTAAGGGCAAGGCCTTAAGGAAAAAGAAAAACAGGCGAAGGCACTTGGGCAAAAATTGGGATTCAAACAAGTTGCCTACAGGAACAAGCTCAGCGTCGCTGAGCTCAGAACGCAAGGCTGCCTCCCGGCTCAGAAGCTTATGTCCTGTGTTACACATGTCAGGATGTGACGGCAGCCTCGCCAGGCCAGGAAGGGAAATCCACGCATCCTCACAAATCAGCAGTGTGGCCAGGGGCGGTGTCTCCATCCAGCCAGCATCGACTCCCTCCACTCGGCTGCTCTCAGCTGCACACCGTGGGCCGTTCTTGACCAACTCAGAGTACTGAAGGCAAAGCCAGATTTATTTTACAGGCAAATGTATTTCAATGAAATGAGCCCTCCTCCACCCTGCAAATCCTCTGTCAGCACTCCAAAATTTAAAAGTGGGAACTTTTTAAAAGCCACAGCAAACGGCAAATGTTCAACCTGTCAAACAAGGTCTGTAGCTAGACACGCGCTCACTATACAACCCAGAGCTCCAGCCGCCCATCCGTCTCTCCCATCCCACTGAGACTTAACCTTCATTTGACCTTCGAAAACCCGCAGACGCATAAACAGCGTGAGATAACACACAGCCCTGAGACGTCCGCTCTGAAGGGAGGCTGGCTGAGAACCTCAGAGAGGGAAGTGGCTGCATTGTTTAAATAGAGCGTGTTAGTCAGTGAGTTCCAGTGCAGCCTCCTCCTAGCAGCTGCCTTTTGCTATACCATTAGAGCAAATGTGCCCTTGACTCCAGAATCACAGGAAAAGAGTGCAATGGAGGGGTCAAAGTGATAATACCTAGGAGCAAGGAAGCAGAAGCCGGGAGGAGGTGGTGTTCGAGGAGCACACTTGCAAAGCAGATGCTGGCGTGTCTTGCTACGCAACTGTCAGTAGCCTAAGAGCAGTACACAGACATTTCCATCACCTAAAAAACTCGAGAGAGTAAAATGCAACAGAGAAATCAGCTGATTTGGGCCAGGCATGGTGGCTCACCTCTGTAATCCCAGCACTTTGGGAGGCTGAGGCAAGCAGATCACTTGAAGCCAGGAGTTTGAGACCAGCCTGGGAAACATACCAACTCTACAGAAAAAAAAAATTGTAATTGGCCAGGCCTGGTGGCTCACACCTGTAATCCTAGCTACTCAAGAGGCTGAGATGGGATGATCCTTTGAGCCTGGGATGTTGAGGCTGCAGTGAGTCTTGACTGCTACTGCACTCCAGCCTGGGTGACAAAATGAGACCCTGTCTTTAAAAAAAAAGAAGGAAGGAGGGAGGGAGGGAGGGAAGAGGAAGGAAGGAAAGAAGGAAGGAAGGGAGGGAGGGAGGGAGGGAAAAGGAAAAGAAAGAGGGAGGGAGGGAAAAGAAAAGAAAAGGAAGGGAAGTGAAGGAAGGAAAAGAAAAGGAAGGAAGGAATCAACCTATTTATAAAAGATCTGGAATTAGGCATTTCTGTTGAAAAAGGGCCAGAGTTGAACCAGTGACACCAGTGTTAGAATTAGTCCCTGTGCTGGGTGGTCTGAGTGAGGTTATATGGAAGTATATGGTAGACACACGCAGTAACAAAAATTCAAAATGAAGACGGAGGCATAGCAAAGCCAGCATCAGCAAGTCAGAATAAGTAACCCAGTGGTAAGGCATGGACAGGACTTTCAGGAACCAAAAGCAGAGCATGGGAGGCCAGCACTTGAGTGCTGGGATGCTGAGAGGGTGGGGGCTGGGGAGTTCCACACTACCAAATCCTGAGGCAGCATGGCCAGAGGAATCCGAAGGAGTGGCAGAGTGACCCAGCAACCTTGCTGCGCAGGAAGAGTTCACACATCAGCCCAAGACCGTGCCCCTGGAAGGCAGCCTCCAAGGTCAGCCCTTGCCTGGCACCTGGGAACTTGGACCTGGCGAGGGTTCCCACCATTTGCAGAGCCAACATGAGTAGCTCCGCATGCCTAAAGTGGGTCAAGAGCTGTCACCAGAATGGTTAAAACAAATACGTTAGTAAAGCCAGCCACACCAGGCTCCTCACAGGACTTCCAAAATCAACGCATCCTACGTGTCAACTAGATTGATTACCGACAACAGCAACAAAAAATCAGGATTCACTTTGCCTCTCTGTTCTGGGTTGAACTGTGACTCCCAAAAGGATGTACTGAAGTGTGCACCCCTAGATCTTGTGAATGTGAACGTATTTGGATAGTTCCTATAGGATTTTTGCAGTGAAATAGGATCTTTACAGAGGAAGTCAAGTTCAGATAAGGTCATGCTGGATTGGGCTGGGCCCCCATCCGGTGACTGGTGCCCTCATAAGAACAGGGGAATCTGGACCCAGGGAGGAACGCCCGGTGCTGACACAGGCGAGACTGGGTGATGCATGCACAAGCCAAGGACTGCTGGCCACCCACGGAGAAAGGAGAAAGGCAAGGAGAGACCCTCCTCTGGAGCCTTCAAAGACAGCATGGCCCTGTGCACAGCTCAGCTGTGAACTGCTGGCCTCCAGATCTGTAGCTGAGCACAGTTCCATGGTTTTAAGGCATGTAGTTTGCGGCACTTTGTTTCGGCAGCCCCAGGAAACCTACACCGAGCAACGTAGTGTGGGTGGAACGTCTCCTGTATCCTCTGATGCCATGTGCAAAGCTTTCTCCCCCACTCCAGGTATTTCAAGGAGATGTACACGACCCGGCTTCCCTCCATGTAGAAGTGAATTGGCTTCAGCAAACCAAGCAGCACCAGCCGCGGTTTCACACCCTCCCCATCCACTTCTCTTCTTGCAAAGCAGAGCCTCTGACACTCAAAGTCAGGGCCGAATCAGTCAGGGTGAAAGGACACCTCCCTTGACAGATGGGTTAGTTCTCAGTCACTGACAGCCTGGCTTAACAAGAAGCCCATGGACACCCAGGCTCCTGCCGACGGGGTATAAACCACACAGCTGCCAGCTTAACAGGAGCTGTTCATGCGTGGGGAAAAAACTAGTTTTAAATTCTATATATGGGAATCAAAAGAAAAAAGCCTGTACCTCCAAAGCCCTTGTCCCGCGTGCTTTAAAATGTCCAAGACAGACTTTGGAATCTTGATACCACAAAGCAGACTTTTAATTCACATACACGCCCAGAAGCGCCAAAGAATTCATGGCAGGGTCTACAGCAAGTTGGCGACATGGACAAGTGGACAAGTGGATGGATAATTCACGACCTCATAAAAAGCTCCAAAGAAGTCACACTTGGCTGTGGCCACAGCTCTTCAACATCGTGTCTAGAGACTCTCAGGGCCTCTCAAAAGCGATCTTAGAGCCCCTGTTCCTCCATTCGAAGGATTAGGAATTTTGTAGCCAAGAACGTGAACTGACACTCTACGGGCTTCACAGAGGGAGGGGCAGAGCTGGGCTCCTGGCTCCCTGTCCCTTCCTCGCCCATGTCCAACATGGCCCAGTGGGCCTGCGATCCCCACAAGAGCACTCTGTGTATTTTTTTCTTAATTGATACATAAGCATACATATCTATGGGGTACATGTGACAGCCGGGTGCATGAATACAATGTGTATGATCAAATCAGGGTAACTGGGATATCCATCACCTCCATCTTCTGTCATTTCTTGCGTTGGAAATGTTCCAAATCCTCTCTCCTAGGTATTTTGAAATATACGATAAAGGCTGTTGACTGGAGTCATCCTACTGTGCTACAGAACACGAAACCCTACTCCCTCCTATCTGGCTGTATGTTTGGAATGAACTCGGCTGTCTCTCCCCCCTGCCCCACCCTTACCAGCTGCTTTGTGCGTTTCTGCACTCAGTCCATTTGACAGGTGGGAAAAAGGGCTCAGAGAGGCGAGTGATGTCTCAGCACGTGGTGGGGTTGGGCCGAGCGCCCAGATCAGCAGACGTTCTCCCACACAGCCTGCGCCTCTGAATCCTGGGGGAAAGAGTTTGATCCGGCCTGGAGGGCATCTGAGCAAAGACTCCAAGAAAGGCCTTCCTTGAGCTTCAGCGGGGGTATCTGTGACCAGGTGGAAGGAGTGCCTTCATTTTGGCACGAAGAAGGAAGAGGCGTGGGAAAAGGCACGCATCTCATGTGCCAGCCTTGGAGCCGAACGTCTCTGATTCTCGGTGCAGCAAAGCCAGGCCAGTGATCTGGGGGCATCTGTGATGATAATTCAGATGAGGGGGCTCACCCCAACTGTTGTCACGGGAAACAGTCCAGAACCTGGATGCTGCATGGGGACGCTCCCATGAGGTGTAAGTTCTCCCCCAGTGGCTCTGCGTTATCCAGCAGGCCAGTGCCAAGCTGGGCTCATTTCCAAGCGTTAGCCTTCGCCTGGCCAAAGCCATCTCCTGTGTCTCTGCATGACTTTGGGGACCACTGCGGATCACCAAGTCTCCCGCACACCAAGGACAAAGAGCAGAGGCTGTGACTCTGTGATTTGAAACTCTGCCCAATGCAGGAACACTGGAGGTCATCTGGGCACCTCTGCCAAGGTAGGGATGGGCTTGTGGACTCTGAGGTCCCCATGATGAGACAGCAGAAGAGATTGTGCCTGCCCAGGTTGGGAACTTCTGGAAATGGGTTCAGACATAGAAGGCTTTGGGGGAGGAGAAAGGCAAGTCAGCCTTCTCTCTGGGACTGATTCCGGCCTTGCTTTGCCCTTGTTGATAGCAGGAAATGTACCTGAGCTCACACATGCGGGGACTTCCCTTGCGGTCACCCTGAGCTCTGGGTGTGTGGTGTGGCTGGCTGCTTGCAGGATGAAGTGCAGGTAGGGGTTGGCAGAGGGGATGGAGGGTGCAGGAGGACTCACTCGAAAATGCTTCCTCCACCCTTCCAACCCTCAGTGACTTATGGGGTCATCGAGTCAGATGGGATCCCCACGAGGACCCTTTCCTTCAGCACTTTAGGAAGCGCCCCTTCTCCCTGCAGTCCCAGCATAGCTCAGGACACCTTAGGGCACAGGGCCCAGCTCTGTGTGCAAAGAGAAGGGCCCAGAGGGAAGGGGGCCCAGCTCCTCTGAGTTGAGGGAGGGCAGTGACTCCACGGGGGAAGGAAGGGGGCAAAGCCAGAGGGAGTGAAGGCTGTGTAAGGGGAGGCCAGAGCCGGCGAAGCCAGGGGCATGCTCCGGACCAGCTTGTGCTAAGGAGTTCAGGCATTTTGTCCCATTGGCTCCTTCCATCCATGCTCCAGTGGAGATCATAAGGCCCCGCTTTACAGGGGAGGATCAGAGAAGCTGGTGACTTGCCCCATGACACACAGCACGGGGCTCAGGCCGGGGCAGCACCACGGACACCCTGCCTGCCCTGCACCCACAGCCTGTCTGAAATTCAGCACACACACCGGGCCGCCCTGTGTCTGCGTCCCCATCCAGCTGGGATGTGGCCGTGCACGGTCGGGCAGCCGCTGGCACGCACAGCCCCAATTCCACACTCCCACACTCCCACGCCACGCCAGCCACAAGGAGACCACAGACCCGCGGCTGGGCCTTCCAGCTGGGCTGGGCCACCACCCGCTCCCCCGAGCAGCAACCCTGGGAACGGAGGCTCCATGGGGAACTGAAAAACAGTGGCACAGTCCAGCTGGAGTGGGGGAGCTCAGCTCATGGGGACTCCGCCTGGGGACCCGGTGGAAGCCACATCTATGTTCACATTTTGCTCACCAACCATTCCTCCAACACCTGCCTTTCCTGGTATCAGCGCGCCCCTTGAGGGCCTGACCATGTCTTCCCTCCCCACCTGTCTGTCCCCAGGCTTCCCACAGAGCCTGGCCACCATGAGACTGTGGGCTCTCCCCTGTCAACCAGCTCGCTGCAGCTGCAGACTCGGGGCTCGGGAGCACTCAGAGGAAGACTGAGGGAAGAAGAGAGGGGGCCTCTGGGACCTCCTCTGGGAACCATGGTCTGGGGACCAGGGGCACTGTCCCACGCTCCCTCCCCTCAGCTCTGAGCTTCACATGGCATACTGAGTGCTGGACGCAGGGGATTCAGTGGCACTCGGGAGAACGAGTTAGGAAACATGATTCTACCCCACCTGCCCTTGCCCCACATGGGCACCTGAGATGCACCCCAGCAGCTGAGATGATCCTTCGATAACATTTCACCCCTCTTTTGGGACCCCCATCAATGCTCAGCCTGCATTCAAGAACTGAGGAATCCTGTTTCACTTGGTCTCAGGGGCACACTGGGCACTGTGCCAACTGCTCTTGAGTGTTCTGGACAAGCTTCTGGACCTGCTCTGCCGGGCACACAGAGGCTCACCAACAAAGATGGCCAGCTGGGTGCTCCTGGACCAGAATGGAGTCTCAGGGCAGCACCGGAGCACAACACAGCCCGGCCGCCCTGCCGCCCTCCCCATCTGCCATGGGGTCTAACTTATCTTGGTCCCCACTCTCTAGTGACCCACCCCAAGTTCCATCCGGAAAGAGCTGGTACCCTTCACTCCATGGGAAGCCACCTGTAAACATGGCTCAGTGGCTTCTGAGTATTAAAGGACAGGAACGCCAGCGCCCCCCTCCCCCGGGGGACCCCAGGAAGAGGACCCAGGCCACACTGGAAACTAAACACCTGGGCCCAGCCTGTGATTTATCAGCCATGTTACCTGCCTGAGTCACCCCTGTGGCTATCGGAGGCCCAGGCCTTCTCACGAGAGTAGGGAAGGATTGAACTCAAGGCCTCCTGAAGTGGCCAAGCTCAAAGATTTATGATTCTGACTTACATAACCACCAGGGCCCATTTCCTCATTCAAAATGGAGGGACTTGCTGAGGATCCTGAGGCACTTCCACTTCTCCACGTCAAAGCCATTCTCTGCAAAAGGCATCGGGGATGCAGGCGAATTTCCGGGAACTCCAGGACATCCCCTGGAAGCTGAGGTTCCTTCTGTCCTCCCAAATGCCTGATGTCCACGCACTTTCTTATAATTTGCCTCTTTCTTCTAAACAGAATTTTCCTAATTCTCTTATTTGAGGTTTTACTTCATGATGAATTCTACGAACAGCATTCACTCGTATTTTTTCCAGGAAACACTCTGGACTCCAAAGCCAAATACAAAAGCACTTCCAGCCGAGCCCCCCTTCGGTCCTGAGAGCTTGGATAGAAACTGAAATCAGCTCAAAAGCCAGAAACCTGTTTTGAAAATAAGGTTTTCTGCCTTCCTCCTATTGGCTTTGAAACTTGGGGGGGATGGGGGTCGTTTAATTTCAACTTTTAGGTACAGGGAGTGTGTGTGCAGGTTTGTTACATGGGTATAGTGTACCCCAGTAGTGAACATTGCACTCCAGAGGCAGTTTTTCCTTTTTTCTTTTTTCTTTTTTTTTTTTTTTTTTTTGAGACGAAGTCCTGCTCTGTCACCCGGGCTGGAGTGCAGTGGCACGATCTTAGCTCACTGCAGCCTCCATCTCCCGGGTTCAAGTGATTCTCCTGCCTCAGCCTCCCAGGTAGCTGGGACTACAGGCACATGCCACCATGCCCAGCTAATTTTTGTATTATTGGTAGAGACGTGGTCTCACCATGTTGGCCAGGCTGGTCTTGAACTTCTGACCTCGTGATCCACTTGCCTCAGCCTCCCAAAGTGGGGATTACAGGTGTGAGCCACCATGCCCAGCCTCCTGAAAAGCCAATAGGGAGCTTTTCAACTGACGCCTCTTCCTCCCCCCCCTCCCTGGTGGTAATCTTCAGTGTCTATCCTTTCCATGTTTATGTCCATGTGTGTTCAAGTTTTAGCTCCCCCCTTACAAGTGAGACCAAGAGGTATCTGGTTTTCTGTTCCTGCTTGAACTTGCTTAGGTTAATAGCCTCCAGCTGCATCTGTGTTGCTACAAAGGACAGGATCTCATTCTTATGGCTGCATACTATTCCATGGTATACAGATACCACATTTTCTTTATCCAGTCCTCCACTGACGGGCACCTAGGTTGGTCCCCACGTCTTTGCTATTGTAAATAGAGCTGTGTTGAACATATGTGTGCATGTGTCTTTTTGGTAGAATGATCTGTTCTCCTTTGGACATATGCGCAGTCATGGGATTGCTGGGTCAAATGGTAGCTCTGTTTTCAGTTCTTTGAGAAATCTCCAAACTGTTTTCCACATGGCTGAACTAATTTACATTCATCCTTTTAATAGTAGCCTTTGAAATAATCTTTGAAGTCGAGAGTTTCACAGGCATTGATTGCGTCTGCTCCTCCCAGTTCCAAATTGGGGGGTCTCGGTCCCCATTCAACAGAAGAACCACTGGCCTTGAGGAGCTTAAGGGACAGTCCCTGGGCCATGACACCACAGCCTCCCATGGAGTGTGCCTCCCAGCTCCGTCTGGTGTGTTCTCTCCTCGGAAGCTCTGCCCCACAGAGGCTAATTCCAGGGTCTGGGCTGAGACCAGCTCCGGGGAGCTGTGCCTTCCACTTCCTCCAGCTGAGCTTGCATCACACACCTTGCTCACCCCTCTAACCTGTTCCACAGCCACTGACCCTGTTTCTAAAATCCGGTCTCGAAGAACAGAGTATGGGGTTGCAATGGCTTCTCCAGCCACAGAGTGGTGATTCATCCCTCCTTTCCACCCACTTTTCTATATTCAAATTTTACTCAGCTCACTGGGAAACATGAAAGATTCAGAACAGGAGTCAAAACAATTGCAGTGAGGCCACTGGACGTTCCTCCAGCCCAGCAGGTCTCAGGGCAGGGGGCACAGACGATCTGGCGTGGTCACCGCAGGTCCTGGCACTCCCAGGAGGCTTTCTGGTAGACCTGTCTGCTTCCACAACTGTGGTCTCTTGTGTAATTGTGACATAAAGTGGGCACACCCAGCAGTGGATGCTGTAACCCCACCACGTGTCCTCTGGGGCGGCACACCTGTGGCAGGCTTCAAGACACACCTCTAAAACTTTCCTAAGGGACCTTTGGTTCTGGTTTCCCTGGGTAGGGAGTCACGTCCCCCAGCGCACCTGTGCACAGAATCACAGTGACAGGGTAAGTGACTTGCGGCATAGCCGATTACGTTTCTAGACCCACAGGAGGCGTGAGGGCAGCGGAGCCGGCCTCCACTCCCACCCGGTCACCAGAGCCCATTCTGGGCCCCTTATTCCAGCTCCTCATCAGTGACACCGTGGCAGTGGTGTGCAATGGGCCATGGTGGAGGGTTTTATACCCTGTGATGATCAAGTGCTGGGTGATCGGGGCTTTCCCTGAGGGAGGTGATTGTTCGGTTCACCAGCACAACACCAGCGGAAGGAGCCCTGAGCAAGGGCTGGCCTACATTCCTCTCGCCTGTCCAACCCCTCTGGTTTCTGAACCAATGTTCTCTACTGCACAGCAGAAAGGGGCTCAGAGGAAGGGCCCGGAAGCCCAGACTTGCTGTCCGGTTTCCCTCAAGAGCTGCCTCTCTCTTTTCCAAGATGCATCAGCCCCCCACGGGGACAGGGCCTGCAGCTGCTCAGCATCTGTGTGGGGCTGTTTGACAGGCCCACTGAAACAGAGTCCCTCATCCTCACTCTCCAGCCAAGTGGGACTCAGTCTGCCGAGTGCATCCCTGGCTGAGTATTTATTTTCTGCTTATGATTTATAAGGGACACCCTCTCTTCCAGAAAGGCCAGGGGGAGCCTGGTACCCCTGCAGAGAAGAATCTGGAATGTGGGACACGGGGTGGCTGGGGGTCGGGTCATCCTCTCCAGGGGACCTCGTGGGGTGACATTGGTCCCCTGTCCCCAGTCCTGCTCCAGAATCTGCCAGCCTCAAAGATGCAGAACTGAGTAGAGACCCTGATCCCCTGGACCAGCACAGGGAGCCAGGACGCTGACATGGTGATCAGCACTGAACATTCTGCATGTCACGGCCTGGAATACACCTGCCAGTGTTACCGGCACAGTCTCTCGCTTTGAAATATCTGCTCAGAAGCCATATGATAAACAGGCAGCTTCTTGGCGAGCTGGGGATTAGACAGCAGGAGCTGCATGAGGCAGCCGCCCCACAGCCTCCGCTGAGATGCCTGGGTCTCCCCCACTACGATGTCCGGTCACTCACAGCCAGTAAGCCTGGGACACCGTGCAGCAGAGCTGACACCTGCTGCCAGGCACAACCTGGTGGGACAGCTGAGTTCCTGTGCCTCCGCTATGCCCATGCCCTCTGTGGTCCTGCCAGACCGTGAGTACCTGGAGCCCGCTTGCGACTTTTGCTGACTTTTGTCTCTGCACTGGTCCAGTCGCCTGACAAATGTGTGAGTGCCGGTCAAGGCTGCCCAGGTTCCAGCGCTGGCTCTGCCTCCTGCCAGCAGTGGACCCGGGGCACACCACAGACTGCTGCCTACCTCTGTGTGCTCAGCCTCAGGTCGGCAGGGTGCTGGGCTCACCTACTGGGCCTGGAGGGCTGCGTGGATGACACCTGGAAGGCACGTGGAACAGCACCCAGCACAAGGCCAGGATGCAGCACAGAAGGACCGTGGTTCCTGGAAGGGGTCAGAGCTGAGCTCTGAGGGCAAAGCTCTCTCCTTGTCACGCTCCACTCCAAGTGGTTCAGGAACTCCTCAGTGGACAGGAGCTCCTGAGCTCTCAATTCTTGGAGGTACATTAAGGTGAAGGAGGTTCCCCCCACACCCGTCCCAGATACCCAGAGAAAACCCATTGCACCGCCCTGTTGGAAGCTGCTGATGTTGAAATGGCTCCTGTGCCTTCTGCCCTGGGCCCACAGCCACTCAGGGTCCTACTCCCTTCTCTGCAAGGCGGCTGTCACACGACTCAGGGTTGCAGCCCTCACCAAGCCCCTTCTCTGGTGAGCAGCTCCCATTCCCTTTGCTGCTCCTCACTCCTCACCGGATTGCTTGGATCTCTGGACTCCAGCTGCACCCTCGCTGGTCAACTCCTGGTAAGTGGAAGAGTTTCTCCTTAGGCAGAAATCAAGAGCGCCACCCCATCTCTGCCCCAGTGGCCCCCACCATTAAGCACTGAACCAAATGACACGAGAGCTAACGTGCAGTCCATTACTTCCATGCATTCTCCTAAAAGCAAAAGAGCTGGCTCTGTTTCCCCCTCTCCCCCTCTTGCTGGCTTGAATGCAGACACGATGGCTGGTGCCTCTGCAGCTGTCTTAGACCCTGAGGTGCTGTGCCAGAATGGCAGAGGAGCATGAGAAGGCAGGCACTGCAGACCATGCCGTGGTCAGCCCTGAGCTGCTGCAGATACCTGTAGAGCTTTCTTGTTTTACTATGTTGGGCGGAGAGCGGGGTGTGCCCCGGGTCCACTGCTGGCAGGAGGCAGAGCCAGTGCTGGAACCTGGGCAGCCTTGACCAGCACTCACATGTTTGTCAGGTGACTGGAGCAGCGCAGAGACAAAAGTCGGCAAAAGTCAGAAGTGGGCTCTAGAGAAAAAAAACTGTTCCTCTCTCTCTTTTCTTTCCCTGTCCATCTCTCCCTTCTTTCCTCTTTCCTTTTCCCCTTTCCTTCCTCCATCCCTTTCTCCCTCCCTCCCTCATTCCTTCCTGTGATGCAGCCAAGTCTGACTCTGATATCAGCTGGCACTGTTTCCCTCTTTCCGTCCGGTGGACCAAGTGGAATAAAGTGAGTGGAGCCCTCCCACCACCTTCTCTGCAGGAGAATGCCTCCCATCAGAAGAGGGAGGCTCCTTCCACACAAGCCAGCCACCTGCTGCGGAGGAGCAGGGGACCCCACCCTGGGTGGGAGGACAGCCCACTCCTCTCCCACCTCTCACCGGCTGGGACAGGCCCAGTGAGCTTGGCCCCCACCTCGGGCATCCGCTCAGGCCTGGCTGAGGGCAGAACAGCCCCCTCCCTCACTGGCTCACTCACCACTGGGGTGAAGGGGACCCGCGTGACCTGTGCTGGAGCTGCATGCGTCTGATTTCAAGAGTGGGAGTGGGGGGAAGGTGGCAGAGGTAAGCCGAGGCCTGGTCTGGAGCCCAGGTGTCACGCAGCTGCCACCCCCAGTCTTATCTGGGGCTGGGACAGGGCACTAAACCTCAGTGCCGGAATCTCCCCTGACTCGAAGGGAAGTGAGGAACAGCATTTAGCATCAGCCCAAAGTACCTCTCCCCCAAAAACATATTAAAACAAAGGGAGGAAGCACGTTTACTATGGAGGAACCCAGCTGACGCCATGTGCACCAGGCAATGGAAGCCAGTGCCATCGGCTGGACAGGCCCCACCATGTGCCCCGCAGGTGCACTGAGAATATCTCAGCATCCCTTCTGCACTTTCCCAGCCACGGTGCATCACTTGGGTCCCATCGTGAGGAAACATCAGACAAAACCAAACTGAGAGGGCTTTGACACAAAACCAGCCTGTGAGACCCGCACAGGGTGAGGCCACAGATACGAGGAAAGACAGGACTGTTCCAGGTGAGGGAAGCGGAGCTATGGGCTCAGCCAGGACGTGCACCTGCACCCTGGATGGTACAGGACTACAGCAGCAGGTGCCCATCTATTGGGAAATCCAAGCGGGGTCGCTGAGGATGGGGGTGGGGAACACAGGTGTTTGAAATACTCTTTTTTTTTTGACACGTAGTTTCCCTCGTGTTGCCCAGGCTGGAGTGCAATGGTACAATCTCGGCTCACCACAACCCCTGCCTCTGGGTTCAAGCGATTCTCCTGCCTCAGCCTCCCGAGTAGCTGGGATTACAGACACGTGCCAACACTACACCCGGCTAATTTTGTATTTTTTAGTAGAGACAGGGTTTCTCCATGTTGGTCAGGCTGGTCTCAAACTCCCGACCTCAGATCATCCTCCCACCTCGGCCTCCCAAAGTGCTGGGATTACAGGCCTGAGCCACCACGCCCGGACTTCTCTCTGAAATAGTCTTACAACCTTTCTGTAAGTTTAAAAGGGTTTCAAAATAAACAGTAGCAATAAATGGAAGGAGAAAAAAAAAACAAAGACAGGCAGAACAGAGATCAAAGGAGCTGTGGTGCCTCCTGAAAGGACGAGGGGGACAAACTCTGCTTCTGCCATGTCCTCGCTGAAAGCTGGCCCTGAGTCAGGACGCCTCGGGGACAGACGGGCAACAGGCACCTGGGAGGTCCCCACTCACATCCCACATGTGAGGCGGCCTCGAGACGCTGGCCCAGCTTCCTCAATGAGCAGACGGCTAGAAAGAAAGAACTGAAGGAGATTTAAGAGACACGTCGACCTTTTTGCATCTGAATTCAAGGAAACCAACAAACCAACTTTAGGAAGACATTCATGAGAAAATCAGCGGAATCTGACTGTTGCCTGGATGTTAGATGATATAAGGGAAGTATTGTTAAATGGTCTACATGGAATGATGAGATGGCTGGGAAGGGTTGTTGTTTTTTTTTTCTGAGTTTTGTTTGTTAAGGTTTTTTGGTTTTTGGTTTTTTTGAGACGGAATCTCAAAAAAATCTCCTGTTGCCCAGGCTGGAGTTCAGTGGCATGATCCCAGCTCACTGCAACCTTCACCTCCTGGGTCCAAGCAATTCTCCTGCCTCAGCCTCCCGAGTAGCTGGGATTACAGGTCTACACCACCACGCCCAGCTGATTTTGGCATTTTAGTAGAGATGGGGTTTCACCATGTAGGCCAGGCTGGTCTCGAACTCCTGACTTCAGGTGATTGGCTTGCCTCAGCCTCCAAAATTGCTGGTATTACAGGCATGAGCCGCTGCACCTGGCCTGTTTGGTTTTTGAGACAAGGTCTCGCTGTATCACCCAGGCTGGAGTTTAGTGGTGGGACCACAGCTCATTACAGCCTCAACCTCCTGGGCTCAAGCAATCTTCCCACCTCAGCCTCTTGAGTACCTGGAACTACAGGTGCACACCACCTCACCTGGTGAATTGTTAAATTTTTTGTAGATACAGAGTCTCACCATGATGCCCAGGTTGGTCTCAAACTGCTGGGCTCAAGTGATCTGCCCCCTGCAGCCTCCCAAAGTGTTGGGATTATAGGCACGAGCCCCGGTGCCTGGCCAGGTTTCAGTTTTTTGTCTTCTTCTCTAAGACTATTTAGACACATTCATGGATGAAAGAAGACGATGTCTGAAATTTGCTTAAAAACACCGGGGTCACACTACACAAATGTCCATCAGCAGCTGAATGAATAAACAAACAGTGATATATTCAGATATTCAGATGGTGGAATATTATTCAGCCTTGAAAAGGAAATTGTGATACACACTATGACCTGGATGGACCTTGAAAACATTATGCCCAGTGAAATGAGTCAAACAAAAAGGACAGATACTATAATTCCACGCATACGAGGTTCCTAGAGGAGTCAAAATCGTGTGGCAGAAAGCCGAATGGCAGTGTTCAAAGGCTGGGGACGGGGAATGGGAGTGAATGTTTAATGGGGACAAAGTTTCAGTTTAGAAGATGAAAAGGTTCTGGAGATGAATGTGCTGCTGGTCGCACAGTAACGTCAATGTGCTTAATGCCACTGAGGTGTACACTTCAAGATGGTTGAGGGGGCCGGGCGCGGTGGCTCACTTTTGTAATCCCAGCACTTTGGGAGGCTGAGGCGGGCAGATCATGAGGTCAGAAGTTCAAGACCAGCCTGGCCAACATAGTGAAACCCCACCTCTACTAAAAACAGACAAAAAAATTAGCCAGGTGTGGTGGCACATGCCAGCTACTCGGGAGGCTGAGGCAAGAGAATTGCTTGAACCCGGGAAGTGGAGGTTGCAGTGAGCCGAGACCATGCCATTGTACTCCATCCTGGGCAACAGAGCGAGACTCTGTCTCAAAAAAAAAAAAAAAAAAAAAAGATGGTTGAAATGGTAAAATTTACGCTATTTGCCACAATAATTTTTAAATACCAGCCTGGGTGAGCGCTGTGCCAATTACCGTTGAAACTGGGTGTGGAAGCATGGGGAGATCTTTGAGTATCCACTGCATTTTTCTGCGTGTTTGAAATTTTCCATACAGAATGCTTCCCTTAAAACTTCAGAGTAGGGCTCAGACTCTGTCTCAAAAAAAAAAAAAAAAAAAAAAAAAACTTGAGAGTAAAACAGCAATCCAAATCCATCAGGGCTGATGAGGAAATGCAGGAAACAACGGCATGTGAAACTCTCATGGGATTGCGGGGGAAACTCTGGCTGCCCAACTATGTCTATGATATTATTTCAGTTACATGCAAAATAGGCATTAGGGAAAAAAGTCTGGAAGGAAATATACCAAAATTACAATAGCTATTCAGATAGTCGGGTAAGCAGTCATGGCTTTCCTTTTTCTGAACCTTCTCTGGTAGAGTTCCTTGTAGAGTTTGTTTGTTTCCTTTTGTTTTTGAGATGGAGTCTGGCTCTGTCGCCAGGCTGGAGTGCAGTGGCGCAATCTCATCTCACTGCAACCTCCGCCTCCCAGGTTCAAGCGATTCTCCTGTCTCGGCCTCCCGAGTTGCTGGGACTACAGGTGCTCACCATCACGCCCAGCTAAGTTTTGTATTTTTAGTAGCAACGGGGTTTCACCATGTTAGCCAGGTTGTCTCAAACTCCTGACCTCAGGTGATCTGCCCACCTCGGCCTCCCAAAGTACTGGGATTATAGGCATGATCCACCACGCCCAGTCCCCTTTAGAGTTTTATAAGTAAATTACATCCACCCAAGGCAGGAACAGGACAGACGATGTCAGGAAGTAACCAGGGCAGGCAATATCACTCCAGAGAGCCCAGCGGCTTCCTGGAAGAGGCAGGCTGGCAGTCCACCAGGACAGCCACAGCCCAGAGCAAGGAGCTTTCGGGGCTCTGCTCCAGCTGTCTGGCCCTCGATCTGAAGGCTGGGTTCCCATCCCAAATGGACACAGTGCTGGTCAAAATGGGAATGAAGGAGGGAGCCAGTCTGCAAAGGAGCTGGTCCACCTTCCCACATGGGCCTGCGCCTCTGCTGCCCAGGGATCCCGCCACGGGCCTTCAAGCCTCTCCCCGTCCTACCCTCTCCTGCCCACATTCTGTTCTCTCAGGGGTCCACCCTTTGCGGCTGCAGCTTGTTTAGGCCAATCGATGCTGGCTCCCGGGGGTGCGATGGGCCAGGCCGGTCCCGAGAAGTGTCCCTGGCAGGGAGGGGACCTCAGCACCCACCCAGCTGCAGCAGGCCCTGTGGAAGGCGCTTCCTGCCCCTTCGCCTCCCGCTGCGGCGTCCATGGGCTTGTGGTTGCCTCGGCCCAATCTGGACTCCGAGTTGCTCAACCAGCCATGCTTTTCCTGTTCCCCTTTTCCCAGGCGGGTGCAGCTCCTGCCGGTGTGGTCCTGGCCTCTGCGGGCTCACCGCAGGGAAGCACGGCCCCATGCATGGCGGCCCCCAGGGCTGTTTCCACGTCTCTGATTGCTTTTTCCCTCCTAGGTTGCTAAACAGTTGATGAAGAAACCCCTTTCATTTGCTTTTTTATTTTGAGGAAGGAGCCCAGGCTGTCTGTCTGGGAAAACGCTATAATGGTCCTAAGGACAAGCCCCCAGCAGACCCAAGAGCCACGGGAAGCACCTCTCCTGCCCGTCCCTGGGTGATGGTGCCCAGGTGGGGGTGTGCAGTCATAACCACTGGTGTTTAAGGCGACTTCCTGTTGACCCGAGGAGCGAGCGCTAGCCCATCCCACCCTCCCAGGAGTCCTCCAAAGGGATGTCGCTGTGACCCTGGGTGTGCTGACAAGATAACTGTGCTGGGCTCAGGGGAGGCGGATGGCACCACTTCCCCTCACAGGCCCACCAAGCACCGTGCCAGGTGCCCACAGGTGTCCACGTACCTCCCAGGCCACACAGACATGGGGGGATCCTTTGGTGAGTGGACTCATTCCTGAATTCACCCTTTTCAGAAGGAAATGTCAAGGGACAGAGAAAAACACCTACAACAAAGAACACCTGCACCCAGGAGACTCCCTTCTGGGGGCAGGGCAGGGCAAGATTAAGACGGGGTCCTGGGGTAATGTGGCATTCTTATGCCAGCTGATGGGTCCACAGGGGTTCACTGTGTTACCCTTGATACAATTCTGTGTGTTTGAAATCTTTTATAACAATTTTAAAGCAAAAAAACTTTAAATATCATTATATAATAATCATGTAATTTTAAAGCAAAAAATTGTATACTTTTCCTCCCTAACACTGAGGAAATGCAAGGAGGAATGTTAGCCGTGTGGCTGGTGGTCTACGTATGGAAGACACTGGGCTCCACCATTTATCCCAGAACACACAATCAGGATTCCAATACCCAACACACAGCGTGAAGGCAAGGGGAGGCCCACACTAACGCGTCACGTGGCATTGGCATCGTGGGTTGATGGAGAGTCCCACCACAGCCCCTCCAGCCTCCGAGGGCCGTCTGACCCCACCTCAGCCATAGCCTGTGCAGGTCACTCCTGAAGACCATCCCTCCCGTCCACCAGCTGTATAAAAACAGCAACCCTGACTCAAGGAACCTGCTATGCTTTTCAAGCCCAAAGAAAGAAAACCGCAGGCTGCTCAAACACCTGAAACAAACACTGACTTGGCTTTTGTGGCCCTGAGTTCCACAAGGATCTTCATTACGTAAACATCTGAAAGATCTGTTCTCTGGAAATGGACAGAATGCATGATTCACTCACACCATAAACAGCCCAGCGTCCCGCTGCTCCAGTCTGCAACTGTCTAACATTATTATTTTTATTTCAAAAAATTCACGGAGGGTTTCATGGCCAGTGATCAATGCTCACCTCCACGAGCAGATGGGAGAGCCTGGACTTGGCATGATAACTTGAGGTCCCTGGAGGTCCCCATGCCCTTGCCCACTCCCAGCCCTCTTCTGTGCATCTGGTGTTGTGGGGGGGGGGGGGGCTGGATTCTGAACTTTAAAATACTGAGATTGCCTCAGGTTGAAAACACTTTTACAGGACAGGGAACTATGCTTTACGATTTACTTTTTTTTGAGACAGAGTCTCAATCTCTTGCCCAGGCTGGACTGCACTGGTGCGATCTGGGCTCGCTGCAACCACCTCCCAGGTTCAACAGATTCTCTTGCCTCGGCTACCCAAGGAGCTGGGATAGCAGGCATGCACCACCACGCCTGGCTAATTTTTTTCTTTTTAGTAGAGACAGGCGTTCACGATGTTGGCCAGGCTGGTCTTGAACTTCTGGGCTCAAATGATCCACCCTCCTCCACCTCCCGAAGTGCCGGGATGACAGGCATGAGCCGCCGCGCCCCGCCTGCTTTACATCTTTACACGTCACCTCGGTGAGCCTGAGGTCTTTCTGTCAATGACACAGGTGGGTGGACTGGATCAGGGCAGAAAAGATCGCCTCACAGATCCAAGGTGTCCACGGTGACCCTGTGAAGAGCATCGGAGGTAGGGGTCTTGGTCACAAGTAACGGAAACCTGCCACGCTGATGAAGCAAGGAAAAGAGAGATGCATGGACCCACAGAACCAGGAAGTCCCAAAGTGAATCCACTGTGAAGGGCTGTAGAGACTCAGCAGTGTGTGTACACATGTGTGCCTGTGTGTGCATGTGTGTGCACATATGTGGTGTGCATGTGTGTGTGCTTTTCATGGGCATGCATGCATGTGTACGTGTGTGTATGTGTGTATGCATGTTTGTGCACATGTGCGTGTTTTGTTCATGTGTGTGCATGTGTGCATGTGTGCGCTTTGTTCGTGTGTGCATGTGTGCGTTCATGTATGCATGTTTGTGCACATATTGTGTGTGCTTTGTTCATGTGTGTGCATGTGTGTGTGCTTTGTTCATGTGTGTGCATGCATGTTTATGCACATGTGTGCATGTTTCGTGCGTGAGTGTGTGAAGCCCATGGCCCAGTGAGGCCTCTGGACACAGACCTCCTAGCAAACCCCTGAAGGAGAGTTTTTCTGTGTTTGCTTCAGAGAACGAAAACAGATAAAGTGGGGCCCCTTCATTCTCATGGTCCTCCTCCCCACCCTCCTTTCCTGAGGTTGGTAGGGATCCCACATGCCTGTGTTTCTTCTGCTACAGCGGAAGGCGCTGTAGGAACAGTCTGTTGCAACCTTCTGTCTAACATTTGTCCGGAGAGGCCTCATACGGCACAGACCCTCAGCAGCCTTTCTCCTCATGCCCTGCATGTTTCCAAGATCCTCCTGGCTGACGCAGGTACATCTGCTGCTCCCAGATCCACTGGGGGGATTCGACTCTCGGGTGTAGCCCTGTCGCAGCTGGTTTCTCCTTTCCTCCCTCGATAAACGCTCGGGCAGGGACCTCCACCCACAGCTACCCCTGGCATGGCCAGACAGCCTCCATAGCATGGTCACACCCGTTCACTCTTCTCCCACCCGCATTTGAGACTGGGGGACATACTTCTACTCAAAACAGGGTGGGCAGGGGACCTGCAGTGACGAATGATGGAGAAGAGGAAGGATCCCACCCCAGAGCAGGAGCTGCAGACACGGACACCCTACGCTTGCACTGGCTCGGGAATGCCTGGGAGGAACAGCCAGGCCAGCAACAGCCCATCCCATCTGGTCTCCCAGCCCGGAAAGGCTCAATACTTCCAGTGCAGGCTTCCAAGGACTTTTTAAACATTTTTAAAAGTAAAATTTAGCCTGAGATTCCTGGCACCTTGAAGGTCCATGAAAGAGATCCATGGACCTGACAGCTTGGGGTGCAAGAGATTTTGTGATCTTGCCCACACTTCTGGAAGAAGGTTATCAGCTCTTGTTGGGTTTTCAGGAGCTGGCAACTCTGAAAGTCAGGATCTGTGTGTTAGGTCAGGGCTCTTTCTGCTATGAATGACAAAAAAATAATAATAAAATAAAATAATAAAAATAAATAAATCCAACCTAAACGGGCTTGAGTGAGAAAGGAGAACAAATAGAAAAGATTGGTTCACATAAGCGAAAGGCCCAGGAGTACCAGGGCATGCTGACCACACCGGAAAACAGGGTCTCAAAGGCTTCACTGCCAGGTGAGTGCCCTCCACCTTGGGTCCTCCAAGCAGCTCCGCACGCCACGCGGCAGAAACTGCTGTCCCTCATTCCCTCCAGCAGAAGCCCTGGAGTGCCGTAAACCCATGTAGGTCATGTACCCGTTCGTGAACAATCCCTCTCACAGAAAACTGGGATGAGCGGGTGGGCTCCAGCCAGGTCCCAAGCCCACCCCTGGCCTGGGGGGATGCTGAGTCACCTGCCCCCACGTGGCTGGGCATGGAAAGTGCGAGTCCCCACCAGAAATGCATGCGATTCTCTGCAGGAGAGGGGGACGGAGCAGGACAGGGCATTCAACAGCCCTTGTATTCTGGAACAGGCACACTCCTGAGCCTCAAGCTAAGCTCCTGGGTAGTTTGCTGTGGTCAGTCTGGATGAGGCCTGGTGACCCTGGTGCCCTGTCTGCAGGCATATGCTGGGGGTGGGTGGCAGTGCCGTCTGTCATGGGCTGGATTGGGTCCCCCACCCCAGAAGTATGTTAAAGTTTTGGAAGGCCTAACCTTATGGATACGCCATTACTGGGAAATAGGGTGTTTGCAGATGTCATCAAGTTAAGATGAAGTCTTGCTGGACTCGGGGGGAGCCTAAATCCAATGGCAGCTGTCCTTAGAAGAAAAAGCAGAGAGGGATTTGCAGGCACCAGGGAGACGTCCTGGAGACAACACAGGCAGAGACGGGGTGATGTGGCCAACGCCAAGCAACGCCAGGAAGCACCAGAAGCTGGAAGAGGCCAGGCAGCCCCCCCCCGGAGCCTGCAGGTAGCCGTGCCCTGACCATGCCTTGACAAAGGGCCCCCAGGAACATGGGGAACACATCTCTGTTCCAGCCCCCTAGTGTGGGGCCATTTGTCACAACAGCCCCAGGACACTGTCACACCCACCGTCCAGTAGTGCCGTTGGCTCTGATGAGGCGGTGCACCCAGGCACCCCAATGCAGGTGCACGGTCACCCCTGGCTCATATCCCTCACAGCCCCAGACCACTGGCTCCTCCACACCCATGACAATCCCAACCTGGGGTTTTCCAAAAGGCCACGAGGAGGTTTGAGGAAGTCGTGGCCCCAATGGCTGGGAAAGTCCTCTGGGCAGCCTCATGACTCTGCTTCCCAGGTGACCCCAGAGAGACGGAAGACATGTCCTCCCCCAAATCCCCAGGAGGCTCCTGATCAAAGGGAAAACCCCAGGGAGCCCCCCTCCAGCCCAGCACACCCACTGCTTGTGTGGGACGCCTGGGCAGAACCAGAAGCCTACATGGCCATCAGCCAGGAAGCCCAGACACAGAATGACTGCCTGAGTCCCCTGCTGGCCAAGATCTGACCACACGTGGTCACCTGTAGCTGGCACTCTCTGGTACCTGGACATGCCTTGTCTCAGCATCCAGTGGAAGAGCCAAGCCACAGCCATTCCTGGCCAAGTTGGCCTCAAGGGCTCGTACCCCCCGAGCTCAACTCTTATCTGAAGTCTGTGCTATCAGCCAGGCTACGATGGCTCAAGGCTGAATGCCCAGGCTCTGGAAATAGACAGACCTGAGTCTGAATCCTGGTTCCATCAGGACTGGCTGTTTTCCAAAGGCAAGTTGTTTGGTCTTTCTTGGTGTCTCCATCTGGAACAGAAAACCATACTTCCTATCTCTTAGGACTGTAGGAAGAGGTGAGATGATGTACAACATAGGTGTTAGCATGACCGTATGGTTACAAGGCATGCATCCAGTAAGTGTTGACTGAATGCCTAATATGTGCCAGACAGTATCCTAGAAGCTACGGTTACAGGAGAAACACACACCATTGTCCTTAAGCTTATGAAGATGACAGAGATGGTGCTGATGGTGGCGATGAGGATGAGGATGAAGATGATGCTGATGGTGATGATAATGGTGATGGCAGTGATGAGATGATGATCAGGATGGTGACTATGGCGATGGTGATGATGACGATGATGATGATGATGGCGATGGTGGTGTTGATGGTGATGGTGATGATGACGATGGTGATGGTGGTATTGATGGTGATGATGACGATGATGATGGTGATGGCGATGGTGGTATTGATGGTGATGGTGATGATGACGATGGTGATGGTGATGATGGTGGTGTTGATGGTGATGACGACGATGATGATGGTGGTGTTGATGATGGTGGTGTTGATGGTGATGATGAAGATGTAGCTAAGACCACTCTCTAGACCACAAGATCTTCCTGAACAGGAACTGTATCTCACATTTTCTGTCCCCCTCAGCATGTAGCACAGTGCCTTGCACGTAGTAGGTACTCAAGAAACGTGTGTTGATGGACTTATCTTTCTTTAAGTTGCTTTCAGCAAAGGAGAACTCTCTGCCCAGAGTAGCTCCAGCTGGCCTGCATGCAAAGTTCTTTGAATTTGTGTATTTTAAGATTGACTTGGGCTTTTTATTTCATTCCACTGTATATCCATGTTTGTTTTACTTATAAACAACAAGAACTTTTTTCCAAAACTTTGAGTGAAAATGATGCCCCAAGAAAATATGGCTTGTTTATATCTGTGGCTTTTGAGACACTAACCACCCCCACACACTCACTGACCCTCCCACCCCTAACCCCGCAGGCCACCACCGCATGCGTCTGGAGGTTCACGGAGCCCGGGGCCAGATGCACAAACCCAGGCTGCTAAGCTGCTCTGGAAAAAACACTCTCTCTCCCAGTGGTGCTGGGGTGCAGTGAGCCTTTGAAAGCAGGGGTCTCTTCTGCCAGCTCAAGTGTCTCTCTGCAATCTGAAGAGACAAGGCCTGGGCGCAACCACTGGTTTCTTAGAGCCAAAGGATATCCAAATAAGAAGGCCCTGAAAAGGTCTCTGGAAACTTCACTTGCCCTTTAAAACCGGGTGTTTCCAGCATAGGGGCCACATAACGGGGCTGAACAGCCACTAGATGGCTTGGACGCAGCAGTGTGGGTTCTGGTATCACCTCCGCCAGACAGTCGGCAAGGAGCCAGCACGTTAGTGAGCCAGCTCCATGTGCAGCCGGCACCCTGGGGTCTGCTCTGGAATCCTTGCAACTCCCAGGTGCCGGAAGTGCTCTGATTAGGCCCCTTCCCAATGGTAGAAGCGAGCAGGAAGTGGGCAGGGCCCTCACCCAGGAAGTGGGGCAGCCCAGAGCTCCGTGCAGAGCTGGGCCCACCGTGGCCCCCCCGCTGCCTGCCTGGCAGCGCCCAGCCTCTCTGCCAATTCCCTGAGTTTCTATTTCCTGATTCCTAAAGTGAGGCCTTTCTTTACTCGACTGCTGAGATGTGTTCCGCTCTGTTACACACTCTCATCTTCAGAAGAGTGGGAGTGGAAAGCGCCGAACCGATCATTCGATAACAACACATGCTCAGAAGTAAATTGAAATTTATTGAGCAGATGAGAATGCTCTGGCTGGGCCCAGAGGATGGACGCCCCGTCTTTCCCCTGGCAGAGCATGGCAGAGACGAGGAGACAGGTGCGGGAAGGCCCACCCATCTCACTTTCTCCCTTTTAAGTAGGGAGGGAACCCTACAGCCCGACCACGTGGATTGTGCCTCGCACACCAGAGGCTTTGTCTGCCTCCGAGGGTGCGGGTTCGCAGTGCCAAGAATCCTGTAAAGCCAGTGCGTCTTTGGAAGATGCAAGTTGGGGAATTTATGGAAATACTTATTTCTGTGTTAAACACAGCAGTGTCGTGGAGCAAGATGGGAAATTTCCATGAATTTTCGAGATCAAGCACAAGACTTTTTAAAGGAATTTGACCTGCGTGGTAGGACAATCGGGTCACTGCCGGTAATCCAGAGGGCACAGGCTGCCTCTCGTGCTTCTCAGCAGATGGTTTCAGAAGAGCAGTTAATCGGGGGAAGCGAAGCAGCCGCCAGGGCTCCAGGACAACCGCGGGGCCCTGGCGCCACCTGGTGCTCACGCGTGATATGACGGTCAGCTCCGCGCCGCGGGCCGGGAAGGTGGCCCAGATTCAAATGCGGACAGGTGGGTAGAGTCCTGGGGGGAGGGACTGCTGTGTGGAGGGCAACCTTGCCTTGCGGACCTTCCCCTCTGCGACCCCTGCCAGCCTTTTTCAGAAGTTGGGCCCCCACCCCTTTATGAACGGGTTCCTTTGGCCTCATGGTGCTCACCTGTGGGCCTGTTAAGCGCAGATCTGTTCCCCTGGAGATTCTGATTCAGTAGCTCGGGGTTGGGGCCCAGAAATTTGTGTTTTCAACCAGTTTCCCAAGTGACTTTCTTGATCGGGCAACGTGGGATGCGGGGTTGAACCTGCATTAGAATCATCTGAAGAAACTTGAAACTATAGATGCTTCTGGCGTGAGCGCCTTGAAACAGTTGACCAAGTGATTCGAATGTGCAGCCTTCACTTAGAAACACTGGAGTGAAGGCCTTGGGCCAACATGCTGTTTTGTTTTGTTTTGTTTTGTGACAAAGTCTTGTTCTGTCACCCAGACTGGAGTGCAGCAGCACAATCTTGGCTCACTGCAACCTCGCCTCCGGGATTCAATGGTTCTCCTGCCTTAGCCTCCCGAGTAGCTGGGATTACAGGCACCCACCACCACGCCCTGCTAATTTTTGTATTTTTAGTAGAGATGGGGTTTCACCATGTTGGCCAGGCTAGTCTCAAACTCCTGACCTCAAGAGATCCTCCCACCTTGGCCTCCCAAAGTGATGGGATTAACAGGCATGAGCCACCACACCCAGCCTGGGAATGGGATTTTTTTTTTTTTTTTAGATGGAGTCTTGCTCTGTTGCCAGGCTGGAATGCAGTGGCACGATCTTAGCTCACTGCAACCTCCACCTCCTGGGTTCAAGCGATTCTTCTGCCTCAGCCTCCTGAGTAGCTGGGACTACAGGCGCCTGCCACCATGCCCGGCTAATTTTTTGTATTTTAGTAAAGATGAGGTTTCATCATGGCCAGGATGGTCTCGATCTCCTGATCTTGTGATCTGCCCGCCTCGAACTCCCAAAGTGCTGGGGTTACAGGTGCGAGTCACTGCACCAGCCTGGGAATGGGATTCCTAACATGCATCCCAAAATGAGGTGCTGGCCACAGCCCAGGTCTAGGAGTGGCTCACCAGGTAATTGGATAGTTGGAGACTAGTGGACGTCTGAGTTAGCTGCTTTCACTGTTGACCTTTGGTTAGGTTTGGAGTGGTGGCAAAGGGGCAAAAGGTGAGGAAGTTGTTTGAAAAGACCCTTAGAGGCAGCCCCAGGCCTAGGGTTTGCACCTACTTGTTGATGCAGTAAATACCATGTGCTCAGTGCTCTCAAGGTACCCCACTGGACTGGACTGACTGAATTCTGGTGTAGGCTGATGAAATTCATATCCCAGCTCTACCTTTATTGGCTGTGTGGCCTTGTGGAAGTCACTTAACCTTTCTGTGCTTCTGACCCTTAACTTATAAAATGGGGATAATAACCCCAGGGGCTCTGGTGAAGAGATAATGCATGCAAGGCAGCCAGTCGGGGCTCACATCAGGTCTGTCGAGTCAGCGACCCTGCACTTAACCCTGTGCCAGGTGACTTCAAGAATAAAGTCCTGGCCAGGCACAGTGGCTCAGGTCTGTCATCTGATCACTTTGGTAGGCTGAGGCGGACAGATCACCTGAGGTTAGGAGTTCCAGACCAGCCTGACCAACTTGGAGAAACCCCATCTCTACTAATAATACAAAATCAGTTGGGCCTGGTGGCAGGCTGAGGCAGAAGAATTGCTTGAACCTGGGAGGTAGAGTTGCACTCCAGCCTGGGCAACAAGAGTGAAACTCTGTCTCAAAAAAAAAAAAAGAAAGAAAGAAAGAAATGAAGTCCTGGTGTACTGTGAGTTAGGGCCAAGCAATGCCAGATGCTACATGCAACTGAAGCTGGGGAAAGACACATTTTTCCAGCATTGTAAGCCTGCAGCAGACGCTTATAAACAGTGTGCTTGCTTTCAGGGGCTGTGCCAAGTCAGCGTCTGTGCAAAGAATTCTTGGTGGTGAAATTGTTTCCAGGCTGCAGAGCTGTCACCTGCTATAAGACATTCCTGCTGGCAACGACCCTGCAGAAGGCAGAGCCCGGCAGCTAGAGGAGAGGGAATCACAGCAGCCACCCGGTGAGTAATGTGTTTGTCCAGAGCCATCCTGCAAGTCACCTGCCTGTAGGCAAAGTGCCGCTGCAAGAAGAGATGCAGCCGGGCACGCTGGCTCATGCCTGTAATCCCAGCACTTTGGGAGGCCAAGGCGGGCTGATATCTTGAGGTCGGGAGTTTGAAACCAGCCTGGCCAACATGGTAAAACCCTGTCTCTACTGAAAATACAAAAATTAGCCAGGCGTGGTGGTGCACACCTGTAATTGCAGCTACTCAGAAGGCTGAGGCAGGAGAATCGCTTGAACCTGGGAGGTGGAGGTTGCAGTGAGCCGAGATCGTGTCACTGCACTCCAGCCTGGGCAACAGAATGAGACTCTCAAAAAGAAAGAGGGCGGGGGGAGAGAGATGCATGTCTCAGAAAATAAAAGAGAGAGAGAGAGAAGAAGAGATGTGTGTGTCCCTGCCTTGCTCTCTGGGCTGGAGGAAGCTTCAAAGAGAAGGAAGCTCACTGAGCCGCGTGACCAGTTTCTGGACATCCCCCCCTCTACAAACAGAACGGGTTTTGTCTCTGTGCGCCCTCTGCTGTCCAGAGCTGAGAATGCAGCCCAGAGAAATGCAAGTCTAACTCAAGATGCAGGTCCCAGTGCCTCCCATCGCTAAGGTTTGAGATGCCTGCAAGTTGGAAACAACGCTTTAAAAGGCATCTGAGGCCGGGTGTGGTGGCTCACACCTGTAATCCCAACATCTGGGAGGCCGAGGCAGGTGGATCACCTAAAGGTCAGGAGTTCAAGACCAGCCTGGCCAACATGGTGAAACCCTGTCTCTACTTTAAAAAATACAAAAATTAGCCAGACGTGGTGGCGAGCACCTGTAATCCCAGCTACCTGGGAGGCTGAGGCAGGAGAATCACTTGAACCCAGGAGGCAGACGTTGCAGTGCACCAAGATCACGCCATTGCACTCCACCCTGGCAGACAAGAGTGAGACTGAGTCTTTAAAAAAAAAAAAAAAAAAAAAAAAAAAAAATGGCATCTGAGCCCCAGCTCTGGGGCAGGAACTGGGGATCACAGGTGATAAAGGACATAAACACAAATGAAGCTCCCGTGATGACACTCCTTTTTAGAGAGCACAGTGTGACCCTCTGTGGGGCCCAGGGATCTCTTAGGCTCAGAGCCCCGCCTGACACCTGACGGCCGCGGACCTGCACTCAGGTCATGAGGACGCTCCTCAGCATGCTAGACCTTGCTGCCGGCTGCTCTCCACCTGGGCTGGGACTTCTCAAAGAAACAGAAACCACACCAGCTTGATAGTAGAAACGTAAAATGGTGTAGAACACTTTGGAAAACAGTTCAGAAGTTTCTCCAAAAAAATTATATATAAAACTGATATATGGGCCAGGCACAGTGGCTCAGCCTGTAATCCCAGCACTTTGGGAGGCCAAGGCAGGCAGATCACCTGAGGCCAGGAGTTGGAGACCAGCTTGGCCAACATGGTGAAATCACATCTCTACTAAAAATAAAAATTAAAAAAAAAATGGCCAGGCATGGTGGCTGACATCTGTAATCCCAGCACTTTGGGAGGCTGAGGCAGGCGGATCAGTCCAGCCAACATGACGGCAACCCCGTCTCTACTAAAAATTAAAAATTAGCCAGGTGTGGTGGTGTGCCCCTGTAATCCCAGCTACTTGGGAGGCTGAGGCAGGAGAATTGTTTGAACCTGGGAGGTGGAGGTTGCAATGAGCCAAGGTCATGCCACTGCACTCCAGCCTGGGCGACAGAGTAAGACTCTGCCTCACAAAAAAAAAAATATATATATATATATACATATATATAGCAAGGTGTGGTGGCATGCACCTGTAATCCCAGTTACACAGGAGGCTGAGGCAGGAGAATTGTTTGAGCCCGGGAGGCAGAGGTTGCAGTGAGCTGAGATTGTGCCCCTGTACTTCAACCTGGGCAAAAGAATGAGACTCTGACTCAAAAAAAAAAAAAAAAAAATGCCAAAAGATACGCTATGAAAACAATAACCAAAATATTAAGCAAAATAGACTTTAAGACTAAAGTAGTATTGAAAATAAAAAGAATCACTTCATAATGACAAGAATTTCAACTTTCAGGACATTATAATGAATTTTAATTTGTAAATTCCTAATTATATAGTCTGAAGTATATAAAGCAAAAATTTACCAAAATTACAAGGAAATAGATAGATAAAAATTTGTCTCAGAAATAGAACAAGCAAACAAAAACATCAGTAAGAAATAGAATGAGCAGACAAAAATATCAGAAAGAGATGACATATGCAGACTTGCACCTGGAATCCCAGCACTTTGGGAGGCCAAGGCAGGCAGATCACCTGAGGTTGGGAGTTCGAGACCAGCCTGGCCAACATGGTGAAACCCCATCTCTACCAAAAAATCAAAAGTTAGCCAAGCATTGTGCCGGATGCCTATAATGCCAGCTACTCAGGAGGCTGAGGCAGGAGAATCACTTGAACCCGGGAGGCAGAGGTTGCACTGAGGTGAGATTACACCATTGCACTCCAGCCTGGGTGACAGAGTGAGACTGTCTCAAAAAAAAAAAAAAAAAAGAAAAGAAAAAGAAGAAAAACAGATGATATGAACAATACGACTAACAAACATGGGCCCATCGGACATACAGAACACCGCCCAGGGAAGCCAAGGACCACGTGTTACGTTCTAGCACACACAGAGTGGTAGCCAGAATATCCAGGTGTAAAGCCTGAAAACAGGTATCAACAAAATCTGAAGAAGTGAAATCACACAGAGCAGAGTTTCTGATCATAATGCAATTACACGTGAAGTTAATGGCAACAAGGTAACCAGAAAAATCCTATAGGTTGGAAATAACATGGGTCAAAAAAGAAATCCTAATGGAAACTAGAAAGTATTCATATATTTCACTGAACAAGAATGAAAATTCTACAGACCATAACGTGTGGGCTGCAACTGAAGCAGTATAAAAATGCCTGGAAAAGGCTAAAAATTAGTAAGGCTAATTATAAAAATACAATTCAGGGCTGGGTATGGTGGCTCATGCCTGTAATCCCAGCACTTTGGGAGGCTGAGGCGAGCGGATCACCTGAGGTCAGGAGTTCGAGACCAGCCTGACCAACATGGCGAAATTCTGTCTCTACCAAAAGTACAAAATTAGCTGGGCATGGTGTCACACGCCTGTAATCTCAGATACTCGGGAGGCTGAGGCAGGAGAATCGCCTGAACCCAAAAGGCAGAGGTTGCAGGGAGCCACACACCACTGCACTCCAGCTTGGGCAATAAGAGCAAAACTCCATCTCAAAAAAAAAAATGCTATTGAAGAAATTAGAAAAACAACAGCAAACTAGCCTGAAAAAAGAACAAATAAGGAGCACAACTTAATGACAGAAAGAAAACAATAGAGATTATCAGCAATGACAAAATTGTAAGAAAGACTAATAAACTTGAAAGCCACTGAGAAGAAAAAGAAAGGGGGAGTGAAAGTGACTTTGTTAAATGAAGTAAGCTTGTGAAAATCTTACGAGTAACCCCTAAATGAATAAAAAAATCAGAATGCATAACATCTCTGTCCATTGGGATACAGTTGTGCAAATCCCCTCCAGGAATTTTATCCTGAAAGGGACTGAATACAGATAATCACGTGCTTACAAAACCACAGGAGAGGCTGGAAAGGGAGCTGCAGCTGGACCTTCCGAGGAATTTTTGGAAACAGAGTGCACTCCCTAGAGGAGCTCTGACTTCCACACAGCTTGTAGGGTGGCAGTCCCAGGCCGTGGCTGGAACTGCTTCAGGAACTGCCGTCAGGCCAGGGGGTGGTGGCTCACACCTATAATGGCAGCACTTTGGGAAGCTCAGGCAGGAGGATCGCCTGAGGCCAAGAGTGTGAGACTAGCCTGGGTTACATAACAAGACTCCATTTCTACAAAATAATTAAAACATTAGCTGGGTGTGGTGGTGTATACCAGTCACAGCTACCCGGGGCTAAGTCAGGAGGATCGCTTGAGGCCAGGAGGTCAGGACTTCAGTGAGCCATAATCACACCACTGCACTCCAGCCTGAGCAACCGAGTGAGACCCTGTCTCAAAATAAATAAATAAAAACCTGCCATTGCTGTTAGTGAGGGTCACACTAACGCCCAGCAAGGTTCATTAGTGCCATTGTTCTGTCTCCTGGTAGAATCATTCATTCCCTTTGGAATCAAGACTTCCAAACCAAAATGCTCAGAAATGGGAAATAAAAACCCTGCAAGCGTAAATTACAATTGTGGCACCGCTGCCACTCCAGCCTGGGCAACAGAGACCCTGTCTGTATGAAAATAATGGGTGGCCGGACACAGTGGCTCACACCTGTATTCCCAGCACTTTAGGGGGCCAGGACAGGAGGGTCACTTGAGGTCAGGAGTTCAAGACCAGCCTGGCCAACATGGCAAAGCCCCACCTCTACTAAAAATACAAACATTAGCCAGTTGTGATGGCGCACACCTGTAGTCCCAGCTACTTGGGAGGCTGAGACAGGAGAATCACTTGAACCTGGGAGGCAGAGGTTGCAGTGAGCCAAGATCACGCCACTGCACTCCAGCCTGGGCAACAGAGCAAGACCTCGTCTCTAAAACAACAATAGGCAGCCAGGCGCAATGGCTCACCCCTGTAGTCCCAGCACTTTGGAGTGCCAAGGCAGGATGATCGCTTGAGCCCAAGAGTTCAAGGTCAGCCTGGGTAACATAGTGAAACCCTGTCTCTATTAAAAAATAATAGTGGCCTGGCATGGTGGCTCATGCCTGTAATCCCAGCACTTTGGGAGGCCAAGGTGGGTAAATCACCTGAGGTCAGGAGTTTGAGGCCAGTCTGGCCAACATGGTGAAACCCCGTCTCTACCAAAATTACAAAAATTAGCTGGGTGTGGTGGCAGGCACCTGTAATCCCAGCTACTTGGGAGGCTAAGACAGGAGAATCGCTTGAACCCAGGAGGCAGAGGCTGCAGTGAGCCGAGATTGCACCACTGCACTCCAGCCTAGGCAACAGGGCAAGACTCCATCTCCAAAACAAAAAACAAAAATAATAATAAAAATAAATCACATAAGTGGCTGTGATATGTGATCGTGAATGGAGCCACTCATACTTCTACTCCCTGGCGTCCTGACTTGCACATTCAGGCTCTAGTGGTCTCCCACGGAAAGCGCAGTGCTGTGTGAAAGAAGAGAACACACCTCAACAGGGGGTGGAGGCCCTCAGGCCTGCACGACAGGGGACAGGTAACGTGTTACCACCTGCATCATGACTGCTTCCACCTCTGGAAATATACCTCAAAGAACTGAAAGTAGAGACTCCCGCAGATACCTGCGCACCTGTGTTCCTAGCAGCATGATTTGCCAAAAGGCAGAAACAACCCAATTTCCATTGACAGATAAATGGATGAACGAAATGTGGTATATTTTATGTTACAAAAATGTGGTTTGTCTCTTCAATGCAGTGTTATTTAGCCTTAAAAAGGAAGGAAATTCGGACACATGCTACAACATGGATGAATCTGGAAGACAGCATGCTAAAGGAAATAAGCCAGACGCAACAAAAGGCCACGCACTGTGTGAATCCACTCATCTGTGGTCCCTAGAACAGGCACATTTGTAGAGACAGAAAGCAGAATGGGGATGGGAGGGGAAATGGGGAGTGAGTGTTTGGTGGGGGACAGAGTTTCCGTTTGGAAGATGAAAACGTTCTGGGAAAAGTGGTGATAGTCGCATGCGATGGAACGGGGAGTGTCCGCGGTGCCTGAGAGCTGTGTGCTTCCAAACGGCCACCCTGACACTTTCAGTAGGAAACAAGACAGAACAACTTCTTAAAGGTAAACGTGGCCAGGCGTGGTGGCTCACGCCTATGATCTCAGCACTTTGGGAGGCTAAGGTGGGCAGATCACTTGAGGTCAGAAGTTCGAGACCTTCCTAGCCAACATGGTAAAACCCACCTCTACTAAAAAAAAAAATACAAAACTTAGCCAGGTGTGTGATTACTTGGGAGGCTGAGGCACATGAAATCGCTTGAACCTGGGAGGCAGAGGCTGCAGTGAGCTGAGATCACACCACTGCACTCCAGCCTGGGTAACAGAGTGAGACTCCATCTCAAAAAAAAGAAAAGAAGGCACAGTTGACACTTTTAGGAACAGAAATGGGCCGTGCTGAAGACAAATCAGCCAGCAAGTTTGTGTTCAGTAACCCAAACATGAAAGGGACTCATGACCATGGAGAAAGCTGTGATATTTGAAACCTCAGGACTGCTCTGACCATGAGCTCCAGGAACACTCACAGAAGCCCTGGGGCTAGCTGAAGAAATCATGTGATTGCTGCCTGTTTCATGCGTGCTGCCTTGTCAGGAAAATTAAGTAATGCATTTTGAAAATGAAAAAAATGGTTACAATGGCAAATTCTATTTTATGTGTATTCTGCCGCAATTTGAAAAATGAATGTTTTTTACAAAACAATGTACTGCATCCGGTGGGATGGAGCGCCATCTCTTCAGAGTGTTGGCGCTCACTGGCCTGTCATAGTGTTGGGATGACCATTTCACCTGGGCAGCTGCTTCTGGTGAGGGCAAGGGCAAGGCCAGTGGAGTCCTCACCACTGAGGGATGAGCTCTAACCCTTAACTCTCTGGCTGTGAAGGGAGCTTCTTGAGCAGAGCAATGTATGGAATGTCCAGACAGCAAACGAGGCATGCGGGGTACTGTTTCAAAAAGGCAACTCCATTTCCGGAATATGAGTCTATTCTTGGGGGACAAATCTCTGCCCCTCCCCTAAAGGAGGAGGTCTAATGTCACCCACCTGCCACTGAGTGGCTGCCTGGTGCCCCCTCATTGAGCTGCCGTGTCAGGGCTGGGGTTTGCAGATTAGGCCCTCAACAGCAGTCCCTGGCAGGCAGCCCTGGGGGAGAGGAAGCTATAGGGAGGCAGTCCATTGCATGGCAAGAGTGAAGCCATCTGGGAGCTAAACTGCCACGATGACCAATGCTGGACTCCTGCGCACTAAGCTGTTCTGCAGAAAGGTCTTTAAACAATGACTTCGGCACTCATTACCCCTCCCAAAGATGCTTATCTAACCTCCCCAGTGGCGTCAAGTTTTGGCAAGAAAGCTGCCCATGTCTTTACCTTAAACACTTGCCCTGTAAAGGTTACTTTCTGGAAGGCAGGTATGGGGATCTGCTGTCTCATTGCTGTCTGTTCGTAAGTCCCTATTTCTGTTCCTAAGTTCCTATTATTTTTGCACCTGGCCCACACCTATACTCTCAACACTTTGAGAGGCTCAGGTGGGAGGACTGCTTGAAGCCAGGAGCTCAAGACCAGCCTGAGCAGCATAGCCAGACGCTGTCTGCACACAAAAAATTTAAAGATTAGCCAGGCATGGTGGTACATGCCTGTAGTCCCAGCTATTCAGGGAGCTGAGGCGGGAAGATTGCCTGAGCCCAGGAGGTCGAGGCTGAGTTAGCTATGATTGCACCACTGCACTCCAGCCTGGGGGACAGAGCGAGATCCTGTCTCTAAAAACATAATTATTATAATTAATTATTTCTGAGAAACTGACTTTGTCAGCCTCTTTCTTTGTGCTCCCTCAGCCTTTGGGGGGTGGGTCTGCACAGACCTGCTCCCCCACAGAATAACCCCTGTGGCCCGGGCCACGCAGTACCTCCGTCCCTGTGCCGTCGTTTCTTCTCCACTGCCCCAGCTTGTGTTCCCTGCTCTTGTTCCGAGCCCTGCTCATGCTCTCCTGCTGCTTTGCCTGTCCCTCCACTCGGGATTTCAATCCATTACAGTGCAGATTCTTCACTGCAGCCCAAACTCACTTTCCCACACTTCTGGAAGGAGGCGGGGCTCAGGATAGCTTTTCTACTCACAAGAGCTCCCACAGGGGTTGTTTTCATTTGAGGTTCAAAAGCATGGACCTGGCCTCTGGGATTTCGGGCTGTCTTCACTTTCCCCACGAGAATCTGGATCTTGCCTGTCCTTTCTTTGCCTGTCCTGGTCGGTCCCCTTCCACTCCCAGCAGTTTCTCTGTAGTGTGGGGCCCTGCCCCAGAGAGCAGCCCAGGAGGGTGGGTGTAGAGAGGCTTGCAGGCCCTTTTGAGACCCACTGAGGAGCCCTGCAATCGTCTGTTTCTGCATGGGGTGGCCTCCCAGCTTCATGGGAGGGTCACCGTGCTTCCCAGGGAGTGCCCTGCTGCTGTATCCCAGGCCCACCCGCTGTCCGCCAGCTTCATCTGCTGTCCCCTTGCTTCCCTTTGCATCGTGCCGCACCAAGGCAGATGCTGTGCCAGGCTGTGGCACAGGTGACTTGTCCCCACCCATTTGCATTCTGCAGATCATGGGGGGTTTGTGGGATATCTCCTCCCCCTCGTATTGTCCATTGGGTTTATGGTTTTGCTATCTAGTTATTCCATCTTTACATGGGGATTCAGGGAAATTCACACACTCTGCCACCATCTTCCCTGAACCCCCTCCCCTCTGTGTTTTAAACCAAATTGGCCACCATTATTTTTACTGCAGTATTCAGCCAGTGCTTGAGCAACTTTGTCTTCATGGTTTTCAGTTCCTTTGCTCACCATTTCTCCTTGCATCTCACTTCTCTTTGAGTTCAATTTTCTTCTTGCTGGGCCACATCCTTTAGCACTCTTCTCTACAAGGGCTTGGTAGTGGTAGACACTCTCCATCTTTGCCTGGAAATATCTATTTTTTCTCTCCTCTTGGTTAAGAGCGTAGCTGGTACTATCAATCTAGAGGAAAGCACTGCTCCCTTATCTTCCAGCTTCTAGGATGGTTTTTAATATGTCTGCTCTTGTCTTGCCCTATATAGGTAATCCTTTTTTTTAAGCAGGTCTTTTTTTTACGAGACAGGGTCTTGGTATATTGGCCAGGCTGGTCTCAAAACTGCTGGCCTTGGCTGGGTGCAGTGGCTCACACCTCCCAGCACTGTGGGAGGCCGAGGTGGGTGGATCACCTTAGGTCAGGAGTACAAGACCAGCCTGGCCAACATGGCAAAACCCTATTTTTACTAAAAATACAAAAATTAGTCAGGTGTGGTAGTGTGCACCTGTAATCCCAGCTACTCGGGTGGCTAACGCAGGAAAATCACTTGAACCCAGGAGGTGGAGGCTGCAGCGAGCCAAGATCACACCACTGCACTCCAGCCTGGGCAAGACAGTGAGACTCCGTGTCAAAAACAAAAAAACTGCTGGCCTCAAGCAATCCTCCTACCTCAGCCTCACAAGTAGCTGGGATTGCAAGCACAAGCCACCATGCCTGGCCATGAATTTTTACATTCTGGAGGGTAGAAAACTGCCAGCTGGGAAGAAGGTAAGCAGAGTTAAGGAAGAAGAGTGACAAAGAGGGACAATGTATCTTAAATTGCAAGGAGCTCTCCAAGGCTAGGCTGAGGGACGAGGTCTCTCATGGCCCCACATGGAGATGCATTGTCTGGACGGGTCAGGAGCCTCATCTCTGAGGCATCTCCCCTTGAGGCCCGGGCCTGGGGAGACAGGGGCTCCTCCGGTCTCCAGTGAGCTAAGCTCAAAGGGCTTGCTTTGCTCAAAGTCCTCCTGCTCCAATTTCATGCCTTGATAAAGAGCCTCGATAGTCTCCCTGAGCACCCTGGGAGGGGGTGGTCTAGGAGTGAAATGAGACCCCACACATCAACCAGGAAGAGCTCAGTCCTCCTCCTCCTGTGTCCCGCAGTCCATGTGCCCCAGCATCTGAGTGCTCCTGCCTTGCCCCCACCCTGCTTCCCCACAGTGGTTCTGCCTGGTGGTCGCCTTGCTGTCCTTTGAACACACCCGCCCCCATCGCCTCCCCCGTTGCACCTGCCATGGCTGCTCGGTGCTGTGTCCACCTGCCAGCTCGACCTCCCCTCAGGTTTCAGCATGAGTGTCTCATCTTATCTTCACGTCTCAGCTGAAATGTCCTCTTCAGTGACAGCTGCCCCACCAACCCCCACCCATAACCTTCTCTCCCTGCGCCCCTTCCCTCAGCCCTGCTGGATCCTCTCCTTCTCTGCGCCTCTGTTTCACTTGCTGTCTGCCTCCCTGTGAGCCTGGGAAGGTGAAGGCCTGGGGTCATCAAGTCGGCATCACATCACCATGGTATGTGGGTCGTGACTAATGAAGGATTGTGGGCTGAATCCAGCCATGAACCCCTGCGGCCTCCCAAATTCCCCCTAAAATGGCAGTAAAGGGATTTTTAGTTTTTTCAGCATGAGGACAAGGAGATCAGGGTGGACAGCCACGTTTTGGAAACTGAATCCAGTGGCCAAATGGCAGTTCTCTTAGCAAGGTCAAGAGCATGGGTTCCTAAGCAGTAGGAGGGGAAAGGCCAGGAAGAGCCTGACTGTTCTCAAGCGGACTCACTCAGAGCCACTCGAGGCTAAAAGCAGAGGGCTTGTGCAGCAGGCCCAATCCCACAGGCAGACACCTCTGCCTCCATCCGGGGGTGACAGCTCCTTCCTCCCTGCCTGTCCTGAGGGAGATGCGGGTGGTGATGAGCCTGGCCTGCTGCCTGGCCCAGGGCAGGTGGCTGTGGCTCCACCAGTGCTCGCTGAAGGGTCAGCAGAGCCAGGCAAAGGGTGGGGGCCCAGGTCAAGCACTTCAGCCGCCGCCCCCCAACCCCAGGAGCCCACCCTCAGGGAAGAGGCTGAAAATGGCATCCCCCAGAGGGCGGTGTGGGTTTTTATAGTTAAGCCATCAAGGGGCTCACACTAGTCCCCATGGCAAGACTTCACAAGGCCCTGTAGCACCACCACCCCTCCCCATCCCACTCTCCCAGGCGGCTCAGCTGGCCCTTGGAGAACATGGGATCAAGGGCATTTCTACGGCACTGGAAAAGACGCTGGATTGGGGTGTATTTGACCTGCTCTTGATTTTGAACTTAGCCCAAACTTTCCAGCCAGCCAAGGTCCTTGTCTCATGTACTTCCTCTCATCAAGCTCTAAGGGCCCCATTTCCCTTCCTGGCTACAGCTGGGCTTCTCCGAGCCATTCTCTTCCCTGGCCTCATTCCCATCCACCAGTGCTAGCAGGACAACCCTCTCTGCCAGCCATCACTGCTACTCCTGGCACACGTGCTACATTCAAAGATTTGTTCTCTTCTCCAGACAGGGTCTCCAGTTTGGGAACTGGTGCTTGGATGGGACAGGTAACAAGATGAGTCCTGGAGGGAGCATGCCAGCGACCAGGATGATGCTGGTAAGGCCACCTTATTTGACATTGGCTTTGTGAGTACTTTTTAGATCAAAAAGCTGTGAGTAGCCAGGGAGCTGAGTAGGCTACAAGCAGGCCAAAGCAGACAGGGCCAGCACCCACAACTCAGTCAGAGCTCAGAGTGGGGCTGTCTACCCCAACCGACGTGTCAACTGCAGGGAGGGAGGGACAGCCCCAGAGGAAAAGTGGTTCATAGGCTGGGCGCAGTGGCTCACACCTGTACTCCTAAAACTTGGAGAGGCCGAGGCGGGTGGGTCACCTGAGGTCAGGAGTTCAAGACCAGCCTGGCCAACATGGCAAAACCCAGTCTCTACTAAAAAAATACAAAAACTAACTGGGCATGGTGGTGGGCGCCTGTAGTCCCAGCTACTCAGGAGGCTGAGGAGGTGGAGGTTGCAGTGAGCCAAGATTACACCACTGCACTCCAGCCTGGGCGACAAAAGCGAGACTCCTCACCAAAAAAAAAAAAAAAAAAAAAAAAAAAAAAAGTTGGTGTGTGGTAACTTCCGCTGGTGTGCCTATTATAATGGGATTTTACTCATATAAAGACCTCTTGCCAAAAACCTCTTCCCCCACATCAAGGGATTCTATATTTTCAGTTTGTGTATGTCTCCTTATACAATTTAAGACACCTGATTTTTGCCATATCATTTGTACCCAAAATATATTTACTCCAGACCCTTGGCAGAAACCTACTGCTTTACTTGGCTTTCATGCAGGCATCATGAAAGACCCGATGACAAGGCTTTCAGGTAAACTGGTCATTTATTAGCAGTGGGACTGTTTGGCATAACAGGTTTCCAGTACAGAGGCATGGGGTCGCATGGAGGTGACAGAGCCAGGCTCGGCACAGGACAGCATCTCTCACTTCTTCCACTCCTTCTTGTCGTAGTCCCACTTGGAGGCGAGGCCGTCAATGGGGTTCACCTTCAGGTCCAGCATCCTTTTGGTCTGCATGGCCACCCACTCTTTGTCAAAGGTGTGCGGGAGGGGGCCGTACACTACAGGGTGAGACGAGGTTATGGGCAAGACTGTCCCGGCAGCTTGTTTCTAAGCCAATCCCTTCCAGGTGAAATCCTCCCGACACAGCAGCCACCAGGTCAGCAGAGCCGCCTGCCACTCAACACTCGCTCACACACACGGTTTCTATTTCTGACCACTGACAACCGCTGAGACTTTAAAATTATCCCTCTGTTTGTAAAAAGTTAGCAATGGAATACGCTAAAAGAAGAAGGTCCTCTCTAAAGGCTACGGACAACAAGGTCTAACGAACAGCCCAAGGTCACCTGGGAGATCAGACTGGGGTCTGTTACTAACCCACGTCCACATTCAAGCCAAAAGTATGAGAATATACCTATTCAGAATGCAAAAATACCTGCTCTGCCTCAACAGAAAGAACCAGGAAGAGCCATAACAATGAGTGCGCAACCCAGCAATGCCTAAACAGAAACTATCAGGTGGGAAGCCCCCAAATTCCGGCTGTTGAGACATGGTCCTCACAACAGTTGACATGTCATTAAATGACAGAGTCCCCTCTTGCTGGAATCCTCACAAAGTCATCTTTTGATAACTGACTGGTGAGCGTATAACCGCAACTGAAAATGTGGTATGCTATACGAAGTAGTTAAAAGTATTTCACCACCAAACAAGTCTGCCTGACTATGAATAATCAGATGCTGGCTTATAAACTAACCCCAACGACTTCGATTCTGCAGGTCGCCAAGGCCTGGAAACCTTGGCGTTGAGATGAACTCTGGAATGGAGTCCCTATCTCATGGCCTCGAGGTCAGGGGTCCCCCCACAGCCCACCACTGGGTACTGCAGGCTGGAGCCCCAGTCCAGGCGCCCCATGCCTTCCCCCGTCTCTACTCACCATAGCGCTTCTCCAAGATGATAAGAATTGCTGTGAAGCCGATGAAGAACATGGCAGCACCCACAACAGTCTTCCACTCGTTGGAGCCCCTGTTCATCTCGGCAAAGCTCTCCTTGAACTGAATACGATACACTGGGGGCAAAGAGGACAGCCATTTACAGGCACAAAGAAGTGGGTCAGCAGCTCCCCGCTCTGCAAGATTCAACCACTTCTCCCCAAAACCACACTTGTGAAGGAGAAACCCAGAGGTGAAGGACACAGCAGCCTGGGCCATGTCATGTTCACATGCGTGCGTCACACATGTGGCTGCACAGGCATGTGACGGGCAAAGGAGGGAAGAGAATGCATGGAGTTTGCTTTAGGTGGAAATTAAAACTGCGAAATTATTTCTTATTTGAGTGACAGTGTTAGGGTCTATTTGATCTCGTTATTTTCATGCCCCCCCTCATACCGAACAGTAAGCATTTTGCTGAGTTTCTTTCAACAATTTCCAGTAAACAATGTCCTACCCAGCAGATATGCTGACAGGCTACATCCACCCAGCACAGAGAAGGGGGCCTAGCAAAAGAAGTCAGCTGGCAGAGCACACAAACTGGAGCCCTGGGACAGTGACCCAGAAACCCGGGAGAGCAGCCCCACTGTGCAAGACTGCTCTCTAGACAAGTCAGCCCAGAAGTGAGCAGAGGCTCTCGAACACACACACTTCCGGGAGCTGCTGGGCTCGCCTGTGGGTCCCTTCAATACCCACACTCGACTTTCTCATCCATGGAGAGGCTGCTCCAGGAGGCCTTCTCCTTCTCCTTCAAGGCCTTCTGGCTGGCCGACAGGTGCCTGACATGGGCCACATCAGGCAAGGGATAGTCACGCCGATCCACATAACTTGGGAGCGTATAGTCTTCGCTCTTCACAACACTTCCTGAAAAACACATTGGATAAAGCTTTGAATCCATGTAAGCTGAGTCACAAACAAGGTGATACTTCTGAAAACCGAAACAAACACCCGTGTGCACACCTTGAAACCCTTAGTCATCTCAGGGGGTCACAGCCACTGTTTCAAACAGGTGCAGGACTGTGGTGGAGGGTGAACAGAAGCACTTTTCAACACTGCAAAGAAAAACCCACCAGTGGCAACTGCTAATGAACGCTGGGGCCAAGGTGGCTGGGGACAGCTCTTCCTACGTTAACAGTTACCCCCTGCCCTGAACAGGAGACTGGAAAAAATGAAGGCCCAACTGCAAGGGAGGGACTCAAACTACGAGGAAGAACAAAAACAGTAAAACACTCAAAGTGTTTCAAGTTCAGAAACAAAGACACGTGAAAAGATAACCACAACAGCACTGTTCAGGGAAAACCTGTGTCCAACCAGGACTGAGTGAGAAATCGTGCTAGCTCTGTGAAACAAGGATCATGGAGCCACTCATTCAAAGAGTATTTACCAAGCACCCTCTACAGGCAAGGCAGGGCTCTAGGTATCTGGGCTCATCTGTGAACAAATCAAACATTCCTGCCCAGTGGCACTTAACATTCTAAGAGTGGCAAACAAACAATAAACATAATGTGCAAATCACATGTTTAGAAAAAAGTACTCTGGAGAAAGAAGAGAGCAGGAGGGCATTGGGAATGTGTGGATGGCAGGAACCAAGAGGCAAGGTCCACAGGACGAGGCGGACCTAGAGCCCGAATGCGATGGCAGCGTGCACTCTGGAGCCACAGAACAAGGACAATGCTGTGTGCCTCTTTATGGAAATCATGCACACACACTCACACACACATAACTCACACACACACTGCCAACCAAGCCCCAAACTGTCACACATAGGAGGCAGGGACAACTTCGTGAGAATTTCTGCTCTATCTGCTTGTGATTTTAGTGCCTTCCAACCAGCAGGTATCATGAGGAAAGTTCAGAAATCAGACAGCTTAGGAGTATCTTGGTTGTAGTGAGAGTCTTCCCGTTACAACCTGTTTCTCAATTCTGTCCTACACCTGCAAAAACTCTGTTAGATACTGATGTGGCGGCCTTATGTCCTGCGACAATGCTTCCCCCTCCATTAGCTCAGTCCCAGTGATTCCCATCTCCCAAATCATCTTCATAGTAAATCACATTAAGCTTCAAGCAAAGTCACATATAGAGTTCTCCAGATGTTTATCTTAGCCATGCAAATGACTAGTGTACTCACAAACTTATACTTGACCTCATCCCAAAAATGAAGTGGGATTTAAGGGACATGAGGTGGAAATGGCCGGAATTACTTTCTAATTTTAAAGCCCTGATTCTATGAAGTGATATGTAAACTAAAAAGAACAGTTGTATACTGAATATTTTTATCAAGTTTAGCACACCCCAAAAGTTTCTAAAATTTAAAACAGTCTACACGTGAGTTATTAAAAATAGATGTAAATATGGGTGATGAGAATGTTCTAGAATGAAACAGTCATGGTGGTACTAATGACAAAACTCAATGAATATACTAAAAACCACTGAAGCATACACTTTAAATGGGTGACTGCTACATGAATTACATCTCGTAAAGCTGTCGTAAATGCCATGACAGGAAGACTGAGGGAAGAAATGCTGTTGTAACGATGTAAACCCTCAAAACCTTGGAGCAGGCAAACCTTAAAATTGCATCTTCCAGAATAAGAATAGCCAATTCCTGGTTTCAGGGGTTCTTCAGAGCTTCAGGCCTGGTCCCCCGAAGGAATGAAGGGGAAGGCAATGGTTAATATACCAAACATTTCTTTTAAAAATAGAGAAAAACAAGACTCCAGATTCTAATGAATGTCTGTCACTGCTTCCACATGGATGGGTTTCTGCTGAGCCTCCGCTGGGGAGATCTGGTACATCTGGGCGACCCTCACTCAGATGCGTCACCATGCAAATATCTCAACGGACTTCAATGATGGCTGATGGTATTCCAGACTGCTTTAATATCTTCTGCTGAGAACAGATTCATGTATTATTCATGTATGACTTACATAAGTTAAAATTTAATACGCAAGACTTGTCTAAGAGCCTGCAGTTCATCTTCATCTGCCTCCTAGGTGCTGGAGATACAGCAATGAGTAAGACAGCAAGGTCCCTGGCCTCAAAAGGCTTACACTCTAAGAGGCTGAGACAGCGATACTCAAATAGACACGCATTCAGGAGGCATCCAGCAAGGTGAGGTGACAGGGAGCTTCCTGAGAAAAGGTGGTCAGGAGAGGCTGTTCTAAAAGCACATTTGTATTGAGGGTGAATGATTAGACAGGAGCGACCATCCACAACTCAGAGCTCTACTGGAGGAATGGAATAAGACCAGGGTGCTGGGGCATGAAGCAAGTAGGGAGGGGCAGTTCTGATGGCAATTTTTGGTTTTTGAGTACATTACGAAGTAATGAGATTGGAAAGGCAGGCAAGACCAGCTCTAACCAGGCAGGGCATAGACTTCACTGAAGCAATGAAAAGACCATGGAGATTCTCTGCCAGAAGCCCTCCCTGAACCCCGCATCGGGCTAAATGCTTCTACCCGGAGCCATCTCTTAGTAAAACACTGCCTTCATCCATCTGTCCCTCCTCAGGTTGCAAACAGCCTCATGGAAAGAGTGTGTATTTCATATTCTTTTCATTCTCGGTGCCTAACAGTGCCCCGTACAAAGTAGATAGATGCCAGATACATGCAAAACTAAATGTGCTGTATGCCAGACACAGAACTAAGCTCTCTACATATGCTTCAGGTGAGGGAACAGATTCCTAAGCTTCAGTCCTTGATTAGAAATGAGATGAAAACCCAGCTCAGGCTAAGTCCAAGCTCTTTCGTTTCCATTGCCGCTATAAACAGATGTGATGCAAATGGTTGGAAGTTGTGGGGGGTGAGGTGGGGGAGGGAGGTCATTAAGGTCAGTTCTCGTGCAGAAGATCTTTTGAAAGGGGTAGATTTTGAAGCTTAAAAAAGTGGAAAGGAAGGGAAGGATAAGGGGAGGACATAGCAGTATAACCAGAGATCCAGAAGAGATTCAATCTGATTCATAAACATTACTTCATCTAGAACCAAGCCTGTGAGAATATCTGTATCTCCACTGAAGACCCCCAAGAGCAGTCTTTAAAACTCCAGCATAGGGCCTTATACACAGCAGGGGCAAAATGAAATTAGCTCAGCCTATTTAAAAGTGAGAAAAGTCACACTTACCGTGTGCTCTTACACACACCGAGGTGGAAATTGCTCGCTTGCCAACTAGGCTAAATACCCTGGTAGCCAACATTCTGAAAGATAAAAATGTACACCTTCTCTATGAATAACGGCAAACAGCAAGGAATGAGTCTTTTTTGCCCCAGAGCATTTTGGACCTAAATTCTTTTGCTTCTCTCCAACACAAATGATCCATTCTTTATTACTGACTCATCACAAAATAATCTAGGATGAGGTTTTTCTTAGTAGCTGGCATGCTTTTAAGGAGCTTCATTACAAATTAACTGCCATAACATATACGTGCTTCAGGCAATTAACACATTGGTCTTCTTAAAAAATAAGGAGGCTGGGTGTGGTGGCTCACACCTGTAATCCCAGCACTTTGGCAGGCACAGGCAGGAGGATCACCCGAGGTAAGGAGTTTGAGAGCAGCCTGACCAACATGGTGAAACCCCGCCTCTACTAAAAATACAAAAATTAGCTAGGCAAGATGGTGCACACCTATTATCCCAGCTACTCGGGAGGCTGAGGCAGAATTGCTTGAGCCCAGGAGGCGGAGGTTGCAGTGAGCCGAGATTGTGCCATTGCACTCCAGCCTGGGCGTCCCAGCGCAACTCTGTCTCAAGAAAAAAAAAACAAAAAAACGAGAGGCCGGGCACGGTGGCTCACACCTGTAATCCCAGTATTTTGGGAGGCCAAGGCAGACAGATCACCTGAGGTCAGGAGTTCGAGACCAGCCTGGGCAACATGGTGAAAACACGTCTCTACTAAAAATACAAAAATTAGCTGAGCATGGTGGTGGGCACCTGTAATCCCAGCTACTTGGGAGGCTGAGAAAATCGCTTGAACCCGGGAGGTGGAGGTTACAGTGAGCCGAGACCATGCCGTTGCTCTCCAGCTTGGGCGACAAGAGTGAGACTCAGTCTCAAAAAAAAAAAAAAAAAAAAAGGAAAAATGTTAGCAAGGTGACTGAAAAAGCTAGAGAGCATCAAAGCACTGTGCTGCCGTGACAAGTTCCTTTCTTCAGGGGTTGGTGGGAGGAGGTATATAGACTAGAAGGGGAAACTGGAGAAGGCTGCCAACACCCCGGTCTACTTCCAGTCCCTGAAGAGAGCGGATAACCTAGTAGACCCCCGCCTCTCCAGGGCCCTCCTCGATTCAGGCCCATCTACCTTACACGGCCCCTTTTAAATCGACACTTCGGAGGACTGGGGGAGAGTGATTTGGGAAAATACCATACTTGGGGGCAGAATAAACAAGCATGACGTCAGGGCTGAACGCTCGCGTCCAGGTTCTCTCCTCCGGGCTAGCCCTGGCGTGGGCAAACAACTGGCACCTTCCAGGCTGGGAAGCCCAGCGCCGCCCGGGAACCCCGCAAAACCCGGGAGAGGTTGCAGGGACCGTTTGAAGGAGCAAGGGCGGAGGCTGCAGGCACAGAACGCGGGCCCGCCTCCCCGCAGCCGGCGCCCTCTGCCAGCGGGCGCTCCAAGGTCAGAGCCCGAGGTCAGCTCGCAAACCCGGCGCGGCCGGGGAAGCCGGAACGGGCGCTTCGCGGCGGCCCAAAGGCCGCCGCGCGGCAGCCCCCAAGAGCCTGGAGCCCCCGCGAACCGGCCTCAATGTCACCCGGCTCGGAGGCCCATGCCGTGCCCCCTGCCCGCACCGGGCGGCCGGGCTGCGGGCGTGCAGACTCGATGGCTCCCGGCCCCCAAACCGGCCCGGCCTGGCGGCGCGGCACCGCTCACCCACTGCCTCACCTGCCGTCGCTGCCCGCCGCGACCGCCCTCTACGCCCGGTGTTCCGCGACCGGAAGAGAGCAAGGCCCCGCCGCGGAGCACCACGGGATCGAGGAAGACTCCGCCCGCACCCGGCTGCGCGGAGGTTTCAGTGGATCGGAAAGGGGGAGCGCCGCGAACGTCGTAAAATGCCGGGCCGGGCTGCTTTCCGGCAGGCACTGAAGAGACCGCTTTCCGGCGGTGCCGGGCGATAAGCGCAAGTGTAGACCGAGGCTGCGGCTCCCCCTGGGGCGCGGGTCGCTTTTTGAGGAGCTGAGGCCCGACCGGGGCCGGGCCTCTCGGCCGGGCCTGAGGGGCCGCCACCAGCCCACGGCCGCGCCATCAGTTGTCGCCGCCTCGTCCCGCTTCTCTGCTGAGGCGCCGCGCGGCCGGGCAGCAGGTCCAGGCCTCAGCCGCGTGCCCAGGGGCCTCCGGGGCCCTCCCGGGTCAGCATGCCCGGGGTGAAGCTGACGACCCAGGCCTACTGCAAGATGGTGCTGCACGGCGCCAAGTACCCGCACTGCGCCGTCAACGGGCTCCTGGTGGCGGAGAAGCAGAAGCCGCGTAAGGAGCACCTCCCCCTGGGCGGCCCGGGCGCCCACCACACCCTCTTCGTGGACTGCATCCCCCTCTTCCACGGCACCCTGGCCCTCGCCCCCATGCTGGAGGTGGCCCTCACCCTGGTAAGCGCGGAAAGGGCCCTTCCCCCGCCCTTGCAGGCAGCCTGGCCTCCCCCTCAGTCATCAGAGAGGAAGCTGGCCCAGCGGCCGCCCTCCAGCAGGATCCTAGGACCCGCTCCCTAGGGTCGCCGTGGCCAGGAATGGGGTCATCCACGGTGGCGCTTGGGTCTTGGCGCTGAGTAAATAGCGTCTCGTAGTAGCGTCGTGGATACTTTTAGAGGCCCTTTAAGGCGACTAGTTATACATTAGTTTCCTGAAATCAGTAGCCTTTGTAGAAGCAAGTCATCGTTAACTTGGTGAGGATTCGACAGAGTTTCCATTGAGGATTTCGAGTTGCAGGAAGTTTTCACGTTGTTGGGACATTAAACGCTGAGCGTTTGGTTCTTCGCACCTTCGCAGAGGCGTTTCCTTTCCTGGCAAAGTGTAAATGCTGTGGCTCTTGGCTGTCGGTCCTCGGGCACCCCAGAGCTCAGACACTTTTAGAAAGCATTGGCATCTCAGGCCTCGCTCCCCTTGAATGTGCCTGAGCTTTGTGTAAGGATAATTTGTCCCCGTTGGAGATCAGCAACTTATCCAGAATGTTTCCGTGGCTTTTAAAAAGTTAAGGAATTTGTGTGAAATTAAACAGCGGGAGCAGACGATCTATATCCAACACGCTTTTATGTTTCTGCTTGCAGTGACCGCTTTATTGAAGTACAGTGGGAAAAAAAGGCGTAGGGTGCAGATAGACTAGTTGGTAATTGAATTTTAGGCAGCAGCTTTTAAGTGGCAGTGATGATGAAGGGAAAAAGACCGTCTATAAATTCCATCAAGTTGTTAAAACCTGAAGGAGAAGTGAACTGTAGCCTCAGACCTGCATACCTGAGCTGAATTGCTGTTTGTTTTTCATTTAAGAATAAACTGTGATGCTAAAAAATAGTAGCTAATTCATGCAAGAAGTAGCTAAGCTTGAGAAGGTATAAGTAAAATTTCTTTATCTGTGCTCCCCCCCACCAAGTGAAACGAAGCCATTTCATAATCTGCCATTTCATAAGTTAACCTAATTATGACACCCAAGTCAGTTCTGGGCAAGCAAGAAGTATTTTTTGGCAAACAGTCCTGGCCAAAGGTTACTGGGCACATCTTTGAGTGCCTGTTAAAGTTAAACTTCATATCATTTCCAGGTAGGATTCAGATGATTATAATACTTAGACGATATTTATGAAATCAGCTATTTTAGCTCTAGAAGAAATGTGCTGTCAGTACCGCAACACGACTGGGGGAGTGTGTGTATATGTTTTAATCCAGGTCTTTCCAACCATCTTTTCTCTTTTTTGGAGATAGAGTTTCACTGTTGTTGCCCAGGCTGAAGTGCAATGGCATAATCTCAGCTCACTGTAACCTCCGCCGCCCGGGTTCAGGTGATTCTCCTGCCTCAGCCTCCCAGATAGCTGGGATTACAGGCACCCACTCAACACCTGGCTAATTTTCGTATTTTTAATAGAGACGGGTTTTTACCATGTTGGCCAGGCTGATCTTGAATTCCTGACCTCAAGTAATCCGCCCACCTTGGCCCCCCAGAGTGCTAGGATTACAGGTATGAGCCACTGCACCTGGCCTTTCCAACCATCTTAGTTGTTCTGTTCAAGAGAATTATTTGGATCTGTGAAATGCTTTGACTCGCAGGGAGCTAGATTCATCAGTAGCATTTATGCAGGATTATTCACTTCTCCAGTAAATGTTTTTGAGTATCTGCTTTGTGTCAGGCCTATGCTGGGGAGGGATATGGCTGTGGATGAAACGCAGTACCTGTTTACCACTTGAAGGTGCAGCAAGCCAACAAGCACAGTACCTAAACGTGACAGGCAGGGCTGAGTGAAAACTGGCAAGGGATTCGACAGACGTCAGCCAGTCTAGGCTTGGGCCGTCAGGGCAGTCCGTTGCCCAGAGAAGGGGGGGTGGGGGGCAGTTTGAAAAGAGCAAGAGGGTGGAGTGTAAAGGGGCAGTGGGCAGAGAGAGTTGAGCAGTGGACAGATTGCCTTATAGTGACCTTGTAGATCATGAAGACAACCTTATAGATCATGCAGAGGCATTTGGGCACCATCCTGAGGACAGAGGGAAGCCACTGGAGGAGAGTGGCATGGTCAGATCTGTGTCTTCGAGTGATGGCCCCAACCTGCAGCAGAGAGGACGCTGGAGACAGGAGTACACCCAAGACTAGAGGCAGGGAGGTGGCAAAACTGAGCGCAGCGTGTGTGCGTAGAAGGGGACAGACGAGGGAGAGAAGGAGGAGAATCCAGAGGTCTTGGTGACTAATTGTGCACGGACCTAGGAGAAGGAAGTGAGGGTGACACCTGGTTTGCTGGCTTGTGCTCTGGGAGGACGGCGCTCTGGGAGGACGGTGCACTGGGAGGACGGCACTCTGGGAGGACGGTGCACTGGGAGGACGGCACTCTGGGAGGACGGTGCAGGGGTGCCATTTGAGGTAAGAGGCAGAGAAGCAGGTCTGGAGGAGAGGTGATTACTTCTATTTGGGGTGTGTTAAGTTTGAGATGTTCAAATGAAGAACTCCTAGTGTTGAAAGGTGAAGAACGGGTCTGGGTACAGAGGCCAATGGTGTGCCCAGGACTTTTGAAGCCATGAGAGTATGTCCTATCACGGGGACTGCGCAGGGAAAAACTCTCCATCCGCATGCTTCCTCTGCTCTCACCACAACACTCAACACAGAAGAAGCCTTCTGTGATGTAATGTGTAGGAGTTTTCCCCATACACCGAGCAGTGGACACCAGCTAGGTGTCCCCCGCATTGTGTTCTGACACTACCTGCCTGGAGATAGTGTCGGATCCCACAGGTTGAGGGCTCCATGGCAAGTCCCGGCCTCTGGAACTTCTGACTCACCAGCTTCAGGTTGGGATTTCTGTGGCCTCCTGTTTGGGATTTGATTAATTTGTTGCACAGAGCTCAGGGAAACCCTTATGTTATGGGTTTATTATGAAGGACACTGGAAAGGTTACAGATGAAGAGACGCGTAGGGCAAGGTATAGGGAAAGGGGCATGGAAGCTGCCGGCAAGCTCACTGAACCCTGTCCTCTTGGGTTTTATGGAAGCTTCATGATATCAGCATTTTTTCCCCCAGGATCTAGAGGAGGGGGCCCTCTCCTGGGAGGGTCTTAAGACCCACTGTCAGCAAGGGGGAGGGGGGAACAATGGAGTGGAGGAGGGCAGGAGAAGGTGAGGCCCCAGCACACCTGAGGCTCACGCACCTGGCATTCTAACAGAAGACTAACCAGGGCCGTGAGGAGCCAGGAATGGGGAGGAAAGCCAGTATCTCTCACCACACCCCAGGAACATGCCCTGGGGGACACTCTGGCTTTTATGGGGTGAGTGGAGGAGGAGTTACAGAGCAACTGAGGACCAGCCCAGGGGTGGGAGAAGAAGGTGTGGCTGCTAGCCGGGTAAAATCCTGTCAGAAACTTCCAGGAGCTTCTTAAAGAACTTGAACCTCACTTGGAATGTCAGCTATCCCTTATTCTAAGTATTCTTAAGTAACCTTGACAGAGTTAAGCACTTGTGTTCCTATGATGGGATATGAATGCAGTACTTGACAGAATTAAACCCAGGACCTATAAACAACTGCATTTGAGTCCCCTGTACATGAATTTCCCCCAGGGGAGCCCGGCTGCCTCCCAAACCACTTACTTGGCAGGGAAGATGCCCAGAGGGGACCTTGCCTGCCTCCTACCTGAGCGTGAAAGGGCACCGCAGGGGACCACTCTGACCTTGCTCCCTCACCTAGCTCCTAGTGTAAACACTCTGCACTGTAAACACCCAGCTTCAGCACCTCCCCCGACCACGAGTCCCCGCCCAGCAAGTTAGGGCCACACTAGGCTCCCTGCAGTAATTACTCTTCAGCAGTGAAAACCAGCAGCCCAGGTTTTGTCCTTGCCAAGCAGTAGTTGTTCGTACTGACTTTTTTCTTTTTTTTTTTTTTTTTGGTAGAAATAGAGTCTCACTCTGTCGCCCAGGCTGGAGTGCAGTGATGTGATCTCAGCTCACTGCAACCTCTGCCTCCCAGGTTCAAGCATTTCTCCTGCCTCAGCCTCCCAAGTAGCTGTGACTACAGGTGCACGCCGCCACGCCCGGCTAATTTCTTTTGTATTTTAGTAGAGACAGGGTTTCACCATGTTTCCCAGGCTGGTCTTGATCTCTTGACCTCAGGCAGTCCGCCTGCCTCAGCCTCCCAAAGCGCTAGGATTACAGGCGTGAGTCACGGCACCTGACCCTGACTTTTCTTTTGTTGGCAAAAACTCATTGCCTCAGCAGTTGACAGCTATGAAAAAGACACCAGTGCACGTGGAATAACTCTCAGAGGAAAGTTACAGAGGAAAATTTGCAGTTGGAGTCCATCCAAAAACTTTGTACTTCAATTAAGCTGTTTAAATTTCTATTTACCTTTTGACTTTCTAACCTGAATGCAATGACAAATCTCAGTGTTTACTGCCATAGTTTATCAAGTTCTCAGCTACAGAAGATGGAATTATAACAAAGCATCTGCTGGGCGTGGTAGCTCACACCTGGAATCCTAGCACTTTGGGAGGCCGAGGCAGGTGGATCACAAGGTCTAGAGTTCAAGACCAGCCTGGCCAACATGGTGAAACCCCATCTCTACTAAAAGTACAAAAATTTGCTGGGCATGGTGGCACACGCCTGTAGTCCCAGCTACTTGGGAGGCTGAAGTGGAAGAATTGCTTGAACCCGGGAGGCGGAGGTTGCAGTGAGCCGAGATTGTGCCACTGCACTCCAGCCTGGGCGCCAGAGCGAGACTCCATCTTAAAAAAAAAAAAAGCATCTAAATCCATGCATCTGTGTAAGTGAGGCCTTATTCTCAGGGCTCTGTTCATTCAGAGAGCTTTGCATTAGAATTATTTTTGATAAGTGGGAAAGACCACAAGCTGTGCATCAAAGGGGGGCAACATTAGATTGCTTTGAACGGCTTTTCGTTATTTTCCATTACAAAAAATCCTTGCATTTCTGCATGCTTTTTTTTTAAGTACTTAACGCTTATTAACTTATTTATCCTTATAGCCCTTTGACGTAGATAGTGAAGCAATTATTTCTAATAGCAGCAACTCATGAAATGCTGGTGGGAAATTAGCTCGAACCTATTTCTCTGATCCCTTTGTGTCCTTTCCTCCCCCCCCCCCCCGGTTGATTTGTGGAGCAGCGCTCTGCGCGCTCCGTTCAGGTGACTTGTGGAGCGGCGCTCTGCGCGCTCCGTTCAGGTGACTTGTGGAGCGGCGTTCTGCGCGCTCCGTTCAGGTGACTTGCTTGCCTGCTCATTGGCCTCATTACCATGATTTCAGGCCGGAATCTTGCTGCCGCCTCCATGTGGGAGGCCCTGTGCTCCTGTCAGCGGCTGCCCTTGAGCTCTCCCATGCCCCCTCCTCCCACCTGCCCTTGGATCCTCTCCAGAATATTCACGTGCTACCCTGGGCATGGGGAGAGGGCTGCTCTGGCTCCCCCTTTGAGTTCTTCCCCCTGAACTTCATCTTCCATCTCTGTCCCATGGACTTCCCAAGCTTTTTCATGGTTCCCCCTCCTCATTCCATAGAAAAATCAGCAGCCGACTTGAGAAGGAGCGTTCCTTCTCAATGAAAATAGCAATCCCTCTACTTCTCAGCTCCAAGGCCTACTTTGTGCTACAGACAGGAAGGCTCAGCAGGTTACCTTCCGCTCGTTAGTAAGTGGCAAGTTGCGGTCCCTGCCTCGCCTTCTGTACGGTTATTGTATAGTCACAGGGACATTGGGGGATAGTGCGGGTGTTAGCAAGGCTGCTGTGAGAAATTAGTGCTTCTGGGCAGAGCCCAGTTGGGAATGAATGGGATGGCCCCAGCCCTTTCAATAGTTCTCTCCCATGTCTGGAACAGAAGGAGCTGAAAAGGGCATTGAACAGAGGGTGGTAGACTGCCGCCAAGGTGAAAATGACCTGTCTCTACACAAAGTAAATGAAACTGCATGAGCAGATGCAGAATGTGGAAGGTGTCTGTATTTACAGTCAATTTGACTGCATTGACAACAGTCTCCACAGAGTTTTTGCCTGAACTTTTATTTTCATGTTGATTTTTCACAAGATGCACATCAGAGTGTGGGGCGTCACACAGCAAAACAGGGACATGGAAATGGATCCGTTGGGGACAGAGGTTGAGTGGCTTCTCAGCCCTTGCCTTGCCTCGCTTCGGAGGAAGCTAGTTGTGTTGACTGTAGCTGCCACTTAAATCCTCAAATGATCCTCCCACCTCAGCCTCCCAAGTAGCTGGGACTACAGGTGTGTGCCACCATGTCTGGCTAATTTTTAATTTTTTTATAAAGACAAGGTTTCACCATGTTGCCCAGGCTGATCTGCACTCCTGGGTTTTCATGCAGGAGCCCTTTCGGCTGAGGGCCAGATCCTGCAGCCACTGGGGGAGACCTGACTGCCCCACCCACACCCACACCCCAGCACACCTCATCCTCTTCCACCAGCTCACTCCACTCTCACCTGACATCTAGTTCCAAATTCCAGACCATCAGAGGAAGCTGCCCTTCTTATTAGAACTTGTCCACCCTGCCGCCGTGTGCTGAAGCCTGGCCAAGTCTCCGTTCCCCCCCTTCGAGTTCTCCATTCCCTAGTTGATGAACTGGCTATGTGTGCCCCTCATAGGCATACGTACAGCTAACTTGGTTATTCTCGTTTGCGTCATTCTAAAGCCAGGCTGGCGCTTTTGTGACCTGATTCACTTTAAGGGCAGGGCAGCCTCTTCAAAGAGGTCTGCTAGAAGTTTCAGGTCTCGACGTTTTTCTGCTGGAATTTGCTTGGGCCCCTGGAGTTTTTCTTACAGGAATTTGTCCCTCAGCAGGCAAAATGTAAGTTGAGAGGTACATAGTGTTTGTCACAGGAATCATCTTTTGTACCAGGTGCTTTCTGTACTCTGAGAGCAGGTACAAGGTGACACCGTATGTGTTTACTGGGCTACAAGTCCTGACCAGGTGGCTCCATCAGTCCAGGAAAGAGGTGGAAGAGCCAGCTGAGACTGCTGCTGGGGGTCTTTAGGAAGTTGTCTGTAGCTAAATAAAAACAAAGTATGTCCTATGCTTTTCCTAGGAAACGTTGTATGGTGTGGTCAGCTGAGTAATAACCCCCAGATAATGTCAACAGTCCTAATCCCCAGGCCTTCCATAGCAAAAGGGACTTTGCAGATGTGATTAAGGGCTTGGGGTGGAGAGATTATCCTGGATTATCTGGGTGTGCCTCATGTAATCACAAAGGCCTTTGTAAAAGGGAGGCAGGAAGGTCAGAGTGAGAAGAGAAGGATGATAGAAGCAGAGGTCAGAGTGATGTGGCCATGAGCCAAGGAATGCAGGCAGCCTCTAGATGCTGAAAAAGGTAAGGAAAAGGATTCTCCCCTAGAGCATCCTGAAGAAGCACAGCTCTGCTGACCCTTATAGACTTCTGACCTATAAGATAAAAAACATTTTGGCTGGTATCGTCTTTAGCAACCTAACACAGGAACAGAAAACCAACCAAATACCGCATGTTCTCATAAATGGGAATTGAACAGTGAGAAGACGTGGACACAGGGAGGGGAACAACACATACCGGTGCCTGTCGGAATGGGGGAGCGAGGGGAGGGGAGAGCATCAGGACAAATAGCTCATGCTCGTGGGGCTTAAACTAGGTGACAGGTTGATAGGTGCGGCAAACCACCATAGCACATGAATACCTGTGTAGCAACCTGCATGTTCTGCACATGTGTCCCAGAACTTAAAATTTTAAAAAACCATACGCTTTAATCAAGTACAGTTTATTTCAGAAATGGAAGAAATTAGGGAATTAGAAGTTACAAAATCCAAAAATTATATGCTAAAAATTCTAAGAAAAACAATCATATGATAATCTCAATGAATGGCGAAAAAGCCCTCAATAAAATGTATTACTTAAAAAAAAAATATTTTGTCTGGGCATGATGGCTTGCACCTGTAATGTCAGCACTTTGGGAGCCAAGGCTGGAGGGTTGCTTGAACCCAGGAGTCCAAGATCAGCCTGGGCAACATGGTGAAACCTTGTCTTTACAAAAAATTTAAAAATTAGCCAGCCAGGGTGGCACACACCTGTAGTCCTAACTACTAAGGAGGCTGAGGTTGGGAGGATCACTTGAGCCAAGGAGTTCAAGGCTTCAGTGAACTGTGATCTCACCACTGCACTCCAGCCTGGACAACGGAGCGAGACTGTCTCAAAAAAAAAAAAAAAAAAAAAAAGTGTTGTTTTAAGCCACGAAATATGTGTGACTTGCCACAGGGGCAATAGGAAACTAAGACAGTGGCCAATCTGACTATGAAAATAAGGGCAGCCTGCACTGGACAGCATGGATAGGGACGCTTCAAGGGAGGACACACTCAGGAGGCCAGCTCAGGATAGCAGATGAAGGCTGGGAGCATGGTGCAAAAGGATCAGCTAATCACCGAACTTGACCAGATTTAGAGCTGGACCCTTTGATAGTGGATAGACATGTTTGTTGTAAGCAGCAATAGAAAGCTTCTGGAGTCTCTTCCATTCAGAGGTGGTAGAAACAGAGTATGAGTCGTTTTGGAGCTGTTTTCAGCAAAGTCACAATGATAGCACCATTACAGATATTTTAGGGACATAATCCTGATCTTTTGGGTGAATGACCAGAATGTCTAGTTGGTTCACTGAGCCCTGGTTTTGACCCAATATGGTAATTATGAGCTCTTAGGAGGCCAGAAATATCCTAATCCTGTGCAAGCCAGGGACCCTTGGACTCTAACTGTCTTGTCTGCTTTTGGTTACGAAGGAGACTCAGAGGCCCAAACCAGAATTCAAGAAAAAAGAGCAATAGGACTGTGTTTAAAAAACATACATGCATTTTTAACCAGTTAATTTACTGCAAAAAAAAAATAAAAGTACCAATTTTGTTTCCTCTTGTGCAGACTGAGAATAGACTTCATTGCAGTGTATTAAAAATCCTTGTGACAAAACAGAATAGCCTTTTGTTGTTTTTAATAACAGCCTTAGACCTGCAGGAAGCTACATCTGATGAGAAACATGGTATCATAAAAGAAACGCCAAAATGTCAGAGGTCCGCGCCCATGCTCCCATTTCAGAGCACACCATAGAGAGTTCAGGACATAGGCACGTGTGTGGACATACGCATATGTGCACCTTCCTAACTTTGTGCCTCTTTACCCTACACCCCAGCTGAAGGGAATGTCATGATGTGGTGCTCAGAATGCTGAAAGGGAGTATTAAAAGACTTGCTTTGGCCAGGCGCAGTGGCTCATGCCTGTAATCCCAGCACTTTAGGAGGCCAAGGCAGGCGGATCACCTGAGGTCAGGAGTTTGAGACTAGCCTGACCAACATGGTGAAACTCTGTCTTTTAAAAAAAAAAGACTTGCTTTGAAAAGTTCTGATTCTCCTTCATGCTCTACTTTTACCTGGTTGTGCAAACTTAGAACCTCTCTAAGCTTTGTTTCCTTAACTATGAAGGATTGATTTAAATAATTTTAAGGATTTCTCAAGCCCCAGAAAGCCCCACTTATTTATAAGAGAAGATGGGTAAAAATTATCTCCCCTCTGACTCTCCACAGCACTGCACCAGTTTAGTACCTGTAGACAAAGGGGCCTCCCGCTGGGACTGAGGAAGGCGCTCATTCCTTATGTTTGAAGTCCTGCCCTTCCTGACTTGTTTTTTCCTGAGTCCTAGCCTTTCTTCTGGGGAGCAGAGTATGAGGATTAAGATTCTGTCCTGTCTTGTCCCAGCATGTGGGGTGGGGTCTCTATGCTTGATATTTTTTTCGACTTGATATTTAAGGGAGAATCATTCATCTTTTCCCGGTTTTTGTTTCTCTTTCAGATTGATTCTTGGTGCAAAGATCATAGCTATGTGATTGCTGGTTATTACCAAGCTAATGAGCGAGTAAAGGATGCCAGGTAAGTGGATGCGGAACCCTCTGCGGGTGAGAAAATGTGCGCATGATGGGCGGAGCCCATCTCTCTTGTGCTTTTCAGCCAAATGCGAAACCTGTGAGCCCCACGCCCCTTCCATCTGTGCTTGTTTGTAGTATTTGAGGTGAACTGTGGTGTGGCTAATTCCAAACAGAAATTCCAAACATTTCTATTAACTTTGGGTTTCTGTTTTGTGTCTTCTTTATTTTGCTTGAAGGGAATTCATACAATGAAGGCGACAGTGAGGGCTCCGTTTCTGTCCCTGCTCAGCTCCGCCTTGCCTCCCCCTTCCCAGACCAGGGACAGTGTCCGGTGGAGCGCTGGGACGGAGTGCTGCTCTGTTTGCTGGTAAATAGAACAGCCTTTAGGTTTGGGGTCAATACTCTGATGAAAATGTGGTATTTGCTGCCCCCTTTATACTGGCTCCAACTTCCTTTTATCAGGATCCTTCCCCCACTGAGGCTCTCACTAATGACAAAGCTGAGAATTTATCTGCATGTCTGCGTCTGCGTCATCTTGGCCCCAACAGAAAGGAGATGACGCACTCAGGTTGGGATCATCTGAGAAGGGCTTAATAAGCAGGCTGTTGACAAAGGCGTGGGCTGTAGAGGAGAACGCACAGGGGTCGTGGGAGTAACCATGGCTGGCGACAGCAGTCCTGGGTCGTCCCTCGGCTCAAAGGGCAGGGAGGAAGGAGCTGGTTGAAGAAGTCCATCTTGAGAAGAACAGTGTCCTTGGGCAGGTGGCCACAGCCAGCCTGACGTGGTCTCCCATCAGGGGAGGGGTGGCCCACAGCAGGCAGTACATCATGTCCCTCTTCCATTTTCCCAAAAACCAGAGGGGTAGCTAGAAAGTGTCTACACGGTAAATCACGGGGGTGTGTGTCAGGCTCCCTGATGTGGCTTGCTCACGTTGTGAGATAGAGCCAACCCTCCAGTGTCTGGGGGAGATGGGCATGCAGTGAAGGGTCCTGGTGTTAGGTCCACCTGCTCAGTAAAGATGAGAAGGTGAGCTCGAGCACTCTGGAAATAATACAGTGAGCTGGTGGCAGCATTGCTGTCACCAGTGAGGCACCATTGCACTTTAGAAACACAGTTCTCTTACCCTTGGAGGGCTGGGTCAAGGTACAGAACCTGAGGGAGACCGATGTCCTAGGAGATGCTGGGCTCAAAGTGAGTCCTTTGAAGCGCCCGCCGGGTGGTTGGGAGCGCATGGGAGCCCCGTGCACGCTGCTTCCTCTGGGCCCATGGGCAGCACTTGCCTGCCCTCCTCAGCGCGTCTCTTCAGACTTGCACTCCTGGGACACCCTCTGTTTGATACCACCTGCCTCCCTTTGTTGATGACTCACTGTCTTCTGTGCCTCGCTGAGCGAGAGCCTACCCACAGGGCCACATCCATCTTAGTCTTTGTTACATGAAAGACTAGGCGTGGGCTGCAGCAGGGGCTGAGCCATGTGCTGAGGAAAGCGCAGCACTCTGTGCCTTGCCCTCACGTGGCTAAGTTGAACATGAAGGGCAGTGCAGGACAGCCACCCCTGCAGGGGGCTTGGTGGCAGGGGCCTGAGAGACTTACACCCTGTGGAATGATCCAAGAAGCCCCAGGGCATGGTGTCCTGTGAAGCAGGCCCTCGAGGGTGCAGACGTGGAGACTAGGAGATCAGCATTCCTGGCTGTAGGACAGCAGACACAGGTGGGGGATGGGGCAGGGGGCAGGGCCTGGGGCCGTGCCCACATGGAGGGAGATGCTAGGAAGTGAGGCTGCACAAGTTGGGCTACACCTGAGGGCTCCTCCGTACTCAGAAGCGTTTTGAACTTCACCTTGCGAGCAGTGGGGAGCGTCCTTGGCAGGAAGGTGGTCCTAAACCAAGCAGCGTCTCCCAAGGCTGCTCCTGCAGAAGACAGAGGAGACTGGGCAAGTGGAAATGGCACCAGGTTGCCAAATGAGTGCAGGGGCCTCCCTTTCCTTAACCCCCCCACCTGCAAATTCATGCCAGGCATGGTCGCCCCACACAGACCTGCGCAGGCTCTCCTGTCCTCCTCACTCCGCGCGCCTCATCTGGCTCCCAGCCCTTATGTTCTTGCCTCTGTGCTGACCTCATTACAGCCCAGCCTGGAGTTACCCTAGTCAGACACAGTTTTCCTGCTCTCCATACCTTCTAGATCGTCCTCTCTGTCCTCACCTAGTCCACGTCCTTCCGCGTCCTCCAGGAGATTTTGCAGTCCTTCATGAACACTGACTTTTAAATGCATCCTGAGCAGCCGTTTGTAGATCTGGAGAGAGGGTGAACCTCAGCTAGGGGTCTACCACCCTGTAGGCAGCCCGCCCCTGGTGTGCGCCTGTGGTCTGAGGAGTGAGCCTCAGGTAGCTCATGCTGTCCTAGCCTTGGGCTCTGTTGGATCATTTTATTTCATCCTCACAGCATTGCACAAGGGAAGAAACTCCACCAGAGAAAGGGCCTCACAGAGGCCACACAGCTTAGGAGCTCAGGAGCTAGGATCTTGCCAACTTCTGACTTAAGTACGGTTTTGCTTCTGTCTGGAAAAATTCACCTCTCCAGCCACACCTAGCTGGAAATTTGCTCTTCTTATTCTAGAACTATCGCCTGATTCACAGCGTCTTGCAGCATGATTTGGAGCCACGTAGACCTAGATTCAAACCCTACGTGGCTTTTAACCTCCCTGGGCCTCCGTGGCCCTGTCTGTGAGATGGAGCTGAGCTCATGCCTCGGAGAGTGACCGTGAAGACAGAATGAAACGGCGCGCAGTGTTTGGCCTTGTGCTTGCTTTACCGTAGCAGCTGGTACTGTTACTGTGCTGCGATTACTTTTTCAGTTATACTATTCTACTGTGGTGTTTATACCTTTTATGAATTTCCTAAACTTTAGGTCATTCCATCAAGTTTTATTCTATGATTCATTGTTCCTGGTGTTTTGCTTCATAGTTAGCATTTTATATGGGCAGGTTTCAGTGCCCGGCAGAGAGACTGGGCCTGAGGCAGATGCTCAGGAAGAGCTTTTAGATACACAATGTAATACAGCACCTCCATGCTGGCCTGCCATGGTGCTGGTGGGAGGTGTGAGCAGAGTGGTCTGCCTTCGGGGGTGCCTGCAGTTTTGGCTGGCAGCTGGCTCTCCTGGGAACAAGGAGTTACTGACTAGCAGGACACAAAGTGTGGCAGTTTTCATTAGGGAATGAAGTGGGTCAGTATTGGAGATTTAGTGTCTAAGACAGAAATGCAAAGTTGGCAGCTTTTTCAAATACTTTGACAGTTCATTAGCTACAAATTTTTTTAGGGGGTGGGGACGGAGTCTCGCTGTCGCCCAGGCTGCAACCTCTGCCTCCCAGATTCAAGCACTTCTGTCTCAGCCTCCCGAGTAGCTGGGATTACAGGAACCCACCACCACACCCAGCTAGTTTTTGTATTTTTAGTAGAGATGGGGTTTCACCATGTCAGCTAGGCTGGTCTTGAACTCCTGACCTCAAGTGATCCACCTGTGTCAGCCTCCCAAAGTGTTGGCATTATAAACGTAAGCCACACACCCAGCCAACTACAATTTTTTACACTTCTTTTAAAATAGTAAATTTTAAGCCAGGCATGGTAGATCACACCTGTAATCCCAGCACTTTCAGAAGCCAAGGCAGGAGGATCACTGGAGCCCAGGAATTCACTACCAGTCTGGGCAACATAGCAAGACCTCATTTCTACAAAAAAATACGAAAATTAGCTGGACATGGTGGCACACACCTGTGGTCCCAGCTACTGGGGAGGCTGGGGCAGGAAGATTACTTCAGCCTGTGCGGTTGAGACTGCAGTGAGCCATGGTCTCGCCACTATACTGCAGCCTGGGCAACAGAGCAGGACCCCATCTCAAAAATCGGGAAATAGATAAACGTTAAGAGTTCTTGCACATCTAAAATGGTAGTTTTTCTTTTTAATTAGTGTTTCTTCACCCTCTTCCCAATAAAAATCACCAAGCGCATACAGCGTTAAAAGTATGAGGGAAAGGGCTTTGCAAGCTCTTCGTAGCAAGTGGCCCTGCCTTTTGCTTTCCGAGCTCCTCAGCAAATGCAGGAGCAGGCGTAGGTGTTCATGGGCACCCTGAGGGCTGTGTACCCGCTCTTCACCATGTGCCGTCGGTGCCACGGGGACCTGGCACTCACCAACTCCTGATCGGTGCAGTGAAGCGCTGCCTTGTCTCTGCACTACGAGCTGCCATCATGCTGCTTTCTTAAATACAATTTGCTTCCACCTGGAAAACTTCCTCTTCCCTCTTAAGTCATATTTTTTTAACACTGCAGACTTACAATCAGTACATCACTTTGTCAGTTTTGAAAATAAAAATAGAATCATATAAGATAATTTGTTTTCATAAAACATTATTAATTTTTGTAGCCTAATCACTAGGGGAAGGATTCTAATTGTATATAGTGTGGGTTGTTGATTAACTCAGAAAAATTCATGTATTTTTGTGGCTGTTAAAAGAAATATGGATGGCTCTTGGTTCCTGCCTCAAAAAGCTGAAACTCTTAATTTTGCAGGGCAGATAGGATGCACAAAGAAAGCTGCACGTTCCACGGGCTCTGTGTCGGAGCCTCTTAGAAATAAATCCAGAACTCCAGTGGGGCGGGGGTCAGGGGTGGCTCATCCAGGGCGATTTGGCAGGGCTTTGTGGCGAGGGTGGCACGTCTTCTGGGCACTGGAAGAGGGGGAAGCAGTTCAGTAAGGAGAGCTTGGTCTGGAGGGCCAGACAGGGAACAGTGTGAGTGGAACAAGAAGGGCATGTGAGGGGAGAAAAAATAGGCAGATTTATTGAAATTAAAGACACAGCATTGCTCCTGCAAATAAGCATGGTAGTTCAGTTCACCGTGAGGAAGGCCCAACTCTGCCAGCTGAGGATGGCAGCCTTCATCTTGCAGGCAATGGTGAGCAGTGGTCTGTGGGGCTATGAGCACCAGGGGATGCCATGGAAGTTCGGTTTTAGGAAAATTCTATTAAGGAAAATTTTCAGGTTACATCGGATAAGAAGAGCCTAAGCTTCGCTTGGTGGCATGTGGCTGTGGTCCCAGCTCCTTGTGAGGCTGAGCAAGGAGGATTGATTGAGACCAGGAGTTTGAGGCCGTGATCCCATCTATGAATAGCCACCATGCTCCAGCCTGAGCGATGGCGTGAGACTCTGTCTCTCTATTTTCTTTTTTTACACCGAGTCTCGCTCCCTCAGCCAGGCTGGAGTGCATTGGCACAATCTCAGCTCACCACAACCTCCACCTCCTGGGTTCAAGTGATTCTCCTGCCTCAGCCTCCTGAGTAGCTGGGACTACAGGTGTGTGCCACCACATCCAGCTAATTTTTGTATTTTTAGTTAGAGACAGGTTTCGCCATGTTGGCCTGGCTGGTCGCAAACTCCTGACCTCAGGTGATCCGCCCACCCTAGCCTCCTAGAGTGCTGGGATTACAGGCCTGAGCCACTGCGCCCAGCTGACCCTGTCTCTTTAAAAGGAGAATGAGCGAGTCTAGAAATTATGAGGCCCTTTAGGGAGCAGTTCCAGAAGCCCCTAAGGTGCAAGTCTGAAGGAAATGAATGGCAGGGAGAATGCAGGAGGGAAGGGCAGAGAAAGGATCTGTGGTCTGCAGGGTGGGGAAGAACAAAGGGAAAGGCAGCCTCAGGTCAGAGAGGCTGGAAACAGAGTGGGTTGGCCTGCCTGAGCTTGGTAGGTTCCTGCAGGGAGGCTTTTGAGCAGCTAGCGATCTTTGGACCATCAAGCAGTGATCAGGAGACTTCCGGAGTGCTGCCCTGCAGGGGAGTGGGTAGACGGCAGACTGCGAAGAGCTGTGGGGAGAACATGGAGCAAGACTAGCAGCCTATTAAAGAAGTTCAGGAAACAGGCTTGGAAGGGAGGAAGGAAGTTGGACAGCAGCTAGAGGGAACCAGTTAAATGCTTTTGTTTTTCCCCTGAAAATAAAGACTTGCACAGATTTGAAGGCAGAACTGGGGCCAGGACACAGAAAGAATGTAAGTAAGGCCCTCGAGGAGAAGGCTCCTCCCTGCCATAGGCTAGAAGAAGAACTGTGTTTGGAGACGTGGAGCAGGAATGATGTAGGAGCCGCTCTGTGATTCACTCCATTAACTTCAGGTAGAAAGGTGTCACTCATAAGGGTTGGGTGGTGGCAGGGCCAGAGCCAGCTGTTGAAGCTCATGAGCATGGAGAAGATGTGCAAGGCCGAGGATTCCTAAAGCGGGATGGACTGCCAGCTGCCCTGAGGTCGCTCTTATTGCAGTGGCGAGGTTGCTTTGCTAGCGTGCAGATGGAGAAGGCGGGCCCAGGAGGCTTGGAGTTTGGCCCCGGGACTGGCAGGCACCCAGCAGTGCAGTTTATCTGCCTGCTTCAGGCCACTCTCCGCTGGGTTCCTGGAAGCCTTCATTAGGAGATGCCCTCTCAAGATCCCCATCACCAGGGCTTTCTGGTTGGAGGGAGGCAAAGGCCTGTTTGCATGGTATGCCCAATTGCCCAGCAGTGTTCCCCCATCCTTGCTGGCCACACCCATCACAGTGCAGCTGTAGTCACCAAGAGCCACTTGAAACGGGCGAAACGTATTTACCTGGCAGGAGAATCCCCCATGATCACAAAGCTGGCCTTCCCACGGCAAGGCTCATCCATTGCACTCCAGAGGCGCTGACCCCTGTGGTTTCTTCATATGTAGGGAACTGCACTCACTCTGCCCTGCAATAAAAATACGTAAGTAGGCTGGGCACAGTGGCCCATGCCTATAAGCACTTTGGGAGGCCAAGGCAGTAGGATTGCTTGAGGCCAGGAGTTCAAGACCAGCCTGGGTGACATAGCAAGACCTCGTCTCTACCAAAAAAAATAAAATTAACTGGGTGTGGTGGCATGTGCCTATAGTCCCAGCTACTCAGGAGGCTGAAGTGGGATGGCTTGAGCCTAGGAATTCGACGTTACAGTGGGCTGTGATTGGACACTCCAGCTTGGGCAATGGAGCAAGACCCTGTCTCTACCAAAAAATTCAATAATAAGTAAACAGGCGAAATGAGCACCTGCAGCACGTTGACTCTGCCAGTCTCTCTGTCATTGCTTGTTAAGTCTTGGTGGTGTGACTGTGCCTTTTGCAGACAGTGTTGAATGGCATTGACTGGAAGGTGATGGCCTGACTGTGTTTCTTTGGCAGTCCAAACCAGGTTGCAGAGAAGGTGGCCTCCAGAATTGCCGAGGGCTTCAGTGACACTGCGCTCATCATGGTAAGTGGCTTCTGTGCTGCCTGCAAGGCCCCTGCGCGTCCTCTTGGCCCACCTGGAGCTTGCTCTGCAGCGGTTTCCTTCCCGCTAACCCCTTCACTCATATATCTGCTTGAGACCATTGCCGACTCTTGCAGTTTCTCCCAGCTGCAGACCTGGGGCTGTCAAATCCCAGGCCGTGGCTCGTCTGCTCCCGCATCACCACACAAGTGGGAGTGGGGGTCCCCTGCCAGCTGCGCCACCACCTGGGAACCTGTTGGAAATGCGAATTCCAGGCACCCACTCCAGACGCCGCTGAATCAGAAATGCGGGGGGCGGGGGCCCAGCAGTCCGTGTTAACACACCTGCCAGGTGATTCTGATCCTAACACGCCAAGTGTGAGAAGCACTGGATTAGAACAGCCAGCACAGCCTCTGGGGCACAGGGAAGGAAGGCGCTTGTGTGTGAGCCGATGACCTGGAGGGCCTTGCTCAACAGCCTTGATTCAGACAGAATCCTAGGATGAGGGAAGAAGTCACGTTTGGAAGCTTCGCTTCTGTGAAAAACAATGAAGGACTTGCCATTTTCCTGCATAACACAACAGGTTTTCTCAGGCCAGGCCCTCGTGCCACACCACAGACCGGCCTATGGGAAAAGTTCTGCCTAGCCAGCGTGGGTGCTGCTGCAGGGAGAGCTGAGGAGGCGCCTGCCGCTGCTCTTCAGCTAGCATTCTGTTCACTCTCGTGTCCTTTGCCTTGTGCTCAGGTGGACAACACCAAGTTTACGATGGACTGCGTAGCGCCTACGATCCACGTGTACGAGCACCATGAGAACAGATGGCGGTGCAGAGACCCACACCAGTGAGTGCCGCATGCTGCCGTGCTGGCCTGCCCGTGTTTTCAGTTAGTGTTTTCTCCAGAGGCGTGACTCCAAGCTTATTCCCTGACACCTGTAGGTGCCAGTGCTCCAGTGCTTCAGGCAGTAGAGGGAACTTCCCTCCCCAAGCCCTAGGGCACAGACACTCTTCCCAGGCCTTTGCTTTGATGCATCTGTGGCCACTCAGAAAGCTTCAGTCATCTGCCTCCAGCTTTTTCAGAATTCCATATGAAGGGCATCCCTTCCATGTATTAATCATGTTTTGTATGCTCTACATGCAGTTACAGTGCCCATGGCTCTCAGTACCCTGCATCCTCCCTCCTCATACCACTGTGCATGTGGCTGGCCTTCTCTCTTGATGCTGTTTACAAGCCGCCCGTTTTCATTGTTAGATGCTGACTTCTTCATGTTTGACCCGTAGTGACTACTGTGAAGATTGGCCAGAGGCACAGCGGATCTCAGCGTCGCTCCTGGACAGCCGGTCCTACGAGACGCTCGTAGATTTCGATAACCACCTGGATGACATTCGGAATGACTGGACAAACCCAGAGATCAATAAAGCTGTTCTGCACCTGTGCTAGGCAGGCGTCACTGTGACTGGGCTCTGGGCATTTCCACTACGTTGAAGAAGAAAACCTATTTTTAAATGTAAATAAAATATCTTGTATCCTGTGTAGAAAGCTGACCATTTTAAGAAGTGGCATGTGCCTTGAAAGGGGGCAGAGTGTTAAGTCGGTCATGTTGGTAACACAGAGTCTCTAGAAGAGGTGCAGACATCCTGTCTGACTGTCCCTGTGGACTCTTTCTCAGTTGTATGTTGCTATAATCCTCCAAATCAAAGCTCTTTCTGCTTGTGCAAGATTGTTCCTATTAAACAGTTTTAACTAACCTTTTATAATCTGGAGAGAATACTTTTTAAGGCTTTTCAACTATCTTTTTTAAAAAAAAAAAAAGCCCACGTCTTATACTGCAATGAGTGTGTTTGTGAGTTTTTATCCTGTTTGAATTTTGATGTCGTCCAGGTAGACCCGTGGAGTGCTGGTGCCGAGCTGTTGGAGAAGCTCTGCGTGGGTGTTTCTGTGGTAGGCTGGGCTGTGAGCAGCACTGCGCACGGGGTCGGCTCACAGAGCCACTGCAGCTCTGCACAGCGGGAGTGACACGGCTGATGCCGGAGAAGGCTTTATCGTTAGGGGCAAAAGCAAACATCGCTGGGAGCAAGAGCTCGGTGCGGTGCTCAGTCACCCAGAAAGCTCACGTGCCTGCAGGCCCAGGAGAGGGGAATGATCATTTCTTTTGTATTAGGAAAAACAAGATGTAGACTTCCTGAGTTGTACAGTGTAGCATCTGTGCTTTTATACTTAGAACATTTGGTCAAGTTTTCTAACCAAACCGTAGAAAATTGAGAGGGAATCTTTATGGTACCTTTACCTTTTTCCTTTTTATGTGAATTATTTTTTACAAAGTTCAGAGAGCGGTACCTTTCCTGTCTTTTCTTGGACTACATGGAGGAATTTGTAACGATTGGTGTGGCATATTGAAAGGGTTTGTGATACAGCAGTCATTATTTTAACACATAGGAAAAAATTCAGACGTCGCTACAATAAATGTGCTTTATTTGATCCACCAAATTCTCTCTTCCCCTTTGTTCTAATACCTCTTACTCTTGACTTTTTAAGCTGGCGTTCTTTCACGTGGGGGAGCACAGGAAAGAGTGAGGTGCCTGTGCACCCCCTTTCTCTCCCGCCCTTAGATGCCACAGCGTCACAGCTGGAGCAAGGTAGGCAGTCTTGTTCAGAATGGGCTTGGGTTTGTTTTGTAAAGGAAGAAGAATCGCCTCCAGCATTTGCTCATAAGAAGCTGTTTTGTCCTGAGACGGAAACAGGAGCGTAGGCCACCTCCAGTGAGAAGTCCGGGGAGCTGGCAGAGCTGCTTGGAATGCAGGTGTGGTGAAGGTTAGTTTAAAGATACACCCTTCCTCAAGCCTTGCAACGTTGTTTTCCCTCTGTGTCACCTCCCTGTAGAATTATTTTCCTTGGTTCTCTTGCCTCCCAGGAGCGTATGCTGTTCGCCATTTTGGATTTAGGCCAAAGCTTAAACTACATACCTGTTCTCTGTCTGTGGCTGAGTCAGGCTTAAATTTTCTAAAGAAAGTATATGAGATACCCTGAAGGGAAGGATGTATTTGTGAAAAAGCCAAAACAGATCTCCACAGTGCAGATAGCTGCTCCTGTATTCCTTGTAAAAGTAGCAGAAGCCTCTGCTGAGCCCCTAGACCCTGTGCTGACACCTCTCTCTCTCGGTCTCCACGTACTGTGCTGTGTGGCCTCTGCTGCCTCCCTCTTACTACCCCGCAAAACATAGAGCCTGGCCCGGAGCTTAGGTTCTGCCTTGCCCCACCGCAGATGAAAGAACAAGCCTGTTACAGAGCCACCTGAAACTTCACACTCTGCCTTTTTGTGGAAGAGACTTGGAGGAGCAATGCAGTATGTTTGCATGTTGAAAATTTGCCTGACAAAATGAATCCAGGTCCAGCAGTGTCCACCTGGAGTTCCGACTACTCAGGAGGCCGAGTGGAAGGATGCTTTGATGCCAGGATTTTGAGGCCAGCCTCAACAGCTAGCAAAAACAGATAAATCTGAGAGAGGTTGCACCTACGCTCACGAACATTTAGAGACACCTCCCTTTAGAGCCGGCCGTCTGCTTCCAGTCATCTGGTGGTCATTTTCATCTTTCATGGCATCCATCAAGTAAGATACATACATTATTAGTTTATATGAAAATGTCATTTTCTATTTCTAGTCAGGGTTACCTTTAAGAACCGAGGATAGTAAACATGAAAGACAGGCAGTAACTGCATAAATACTTTAAAAAGCAGTGCACTTACTGCAGAAAAAGCTTTGCTAATTCAAATGAAATCGGATTCCTTTAGAATAGAAAACTAAGAAATCTTAGGTAATTTAAATGTTCCATTTTCCATGGATCTGGTATTTGTAAGCCTCGTCAATGTAAAATGTCTGTGTATAATTAGCTCTGGTTTATTTTTAGACAGGGTCTCATTCTGTCACCCAGGCTGGAGTGCAGTCGCAGGATCGTAGCTCATTGCAACTTTGAACTCCTGGCTCAAGTGGTCGTCTACTCAGTACTGATATTACTTGAATAGCTTATTTTTCTGACAGTTGTCTTGAAAAACCTGTTGTTTTTGCACATCGTGTTTCTAGCTTTTCACACCTGCCTTTTGTTGTTTTGCATTCGCGGCGTTTCCAAAACCTCCTTTTTAGCGTTACACTTCTCTTGCCGCAGTAGCTACTTTATGGCGACCTGGTAACTGGAAGCAGAAAAATAGCTTTGAGCAGCAAACTCTATACCCCGTGGACATTTTTAGCAATTTCAGTGAAGAGAGCTGAACTTAAAAATAGACTTCCGCTTTAGTAATTGATATTTCTTGAGGCTTCCCATCAACTCTTAGTGCCTCTTAGGCATTGGACTTTTTTTTTTCAGTTCAATAAAAAGCCTGGTAGGAATTGTTAGGGTTGCCCCTGCCAAGTGCTCAGGTATGTGGTGTCTTAATCTGACTTCATTTCCATACATCTCAGAATCCAGGAGATAATGTAAATATTTTTATCCTCACAAAGTTGACTTGTTACTCCTTAAAATGTTCACAGTATCCTTGAATGGGACATAATATCTAGTCGAGTTTGCTATTTCTAATCACTGGCTGGGCGCAGTGGCTCACGCCAATAATCCCAGCACTTTGGGAGGCCGAGGCCAGTAGATCACCTGAGGTCAGGAGTTAGAGACCTGCCTGACCAATATGGTGAAACCCCATCTCTACTAAAAATACAAAAATTAGCCAGGTGTGGTGGTGTGCGCCTATAGTCCAAGCTACTTGGGAGACTGAGACAGGAGAATCACTTGAACCCAAGAGGTGGAGGTTGCAGTGAGTCGAGATCACAGCACTGCACTCCAGCCTGGGCAACAGAGCAAGATTCTGTCTCAAAAAAAAATCTCCGTTCTTCTGAGGAGCCTTTTTCCCCTTAGGATAACTTCTTCGAGAGGACATTGCAGATTTCTGAAGTGCTGCCATTGGAGAAGTGATCTGAAGACTTCTGTGGGTATGAGATCTAGCCCAGCTTTAGAACAGCCGAGAATCGTGTTCTCCTTGGTCTTTGCTTTCAAAGCCGAGTGACAGGCACCGGCATAGCAGCCACTTGAGTTTGACTAGAGGAGCACTTCAGCTCCCACTTGTGTTACCTTGTAAAGCCGAATAGCATCCTGTATTTAGTGCTGACTGAAAAAATACTAGATTCCATCAGTACACCTAAAGAATTGCAGTTCAGAATACTCATGACATCCTATGGGCCAGGTGCCTGCCCTCTCGGCCCCCAGAGGCAGCCACCCCCAAGTTCCACCAAGCACCCTGGGTGCCTCCCCCTCACTGAGGAGTTCAGTGAAAACTTAGAGGTGGGCCAGGATTTAGTAGCCTCCAGGTTCTCTTCTCTGCATGCCCTTCAGTACTAAGAATACAGATTCTTCTTCACGGTAGGACTTTCTCAAAAAGAATCTTGTTGTTGGTTCCAGCAGTCCCTGTTCCCCCATTCTTTTTTCTTTTTTTTTTTTTAGACAGAGTCTCTCTGTCACCCAGGCTGGAGTGCAGGCAGTAGTACAATCTCAGCTCACTGCAACCTCTACCTCCCAGATTCAAGCGATCCTCCCATCTCAGCCTCCCAAGTAGCTGGAATGACAGCCGCCCACCACCATGCCCGGCTAGTTTTTATATTTTTGGTAGAGACAGGGTTTCACCATGTTGGCCGTGTTGGTTTTGAACTCCTAACCTCAAGTGATCCACCCGCGTCGGCCTCCCAAAGTGTTGGGATTACAGATATAAGCCACCGCTGCCCCCATTCTTAAGATAACCGAGCAGAGCGTGACAGCCCCTGCGGTTTCCACCAGCAGAGGGGAGCTAGTGTGATGCAGGTTAGAGTCCTGCTCCCAAACCTTGGGGCGCGGGGTGTGAATCCCAGCACTACCACTTTCTAGTTCTTTGGCCTTGGGCAAGTTACCTCCTAGTGATAACACCTACTTGCGTGGGGTTAATGGAGCCCCAGAGGGAAGAACACTTTTGCTAATGCTTAGCGGAAGATTAGAGCCACAGTGAAAAAAGGTCTTAGCTGGTTTGTTGTTTGGTAAATACAGAACATTCTGTGGGCCAGATTGACTTGAGAGGTACTTATTCATAGCAAACCTTCAGTGAACATTTATTGAATAAGTGAATCCATTCATTTCCAAATTCGAGCAGTTTACATTGGCCTTCCCAGCAACCCTGTGACATTTCCATTTGACAGACAGACAGGGAAACCAAGGCCCAGGCTGCGGATGGCACATGGAGCAGACGCCATCTCTTCCTTGGCTTTGCATACTCCCCCCATCCCCATTCTTGCCCACCCTCCACCCCGGTTTTAATACATTTTCTTACTTTCTACAAAATCAATGTATGTTCATGGTAGAAAATCAAAGAGAAATGGCTGGGTGCGGTGGCTCTCACCTGTAATCCCAGCACTTTGGGAGGCCAAGGTGGGCATATCACGAGGTCAGGAGTTCGAGACCAGCCTAGCCAACAAAATGGAACCCCGTCTCTACTAAAAATGCAAAAACTTAGCCTGGTGTGGTGGCGGGCGCCTGTAGTCCCAGCTACTCAGGAGGCTGAGGCAGGAGAATTGTTTGAACCAGGAAGCCGGAGGTTGCAGTGAGCCAAGATCACCTCATTGCGCTCCAGCCCAGGCAACAGTGCGAGACTACGTCTCAAAAAATAATAATAATAAAAGGGTCCAGGCACGATGACTCACCCTTGAAATCCTAGCACTTTGGGAGACCAAGGTAGAAGGATCACTTTAGGCCAAGTTCAAGACCACCCTGGACAACATATCGAAACCCCATCTCTACAAAAAATATTTAAAATTAGTCAGAAGTGGTGGGGCACACTGTAGTTTCAGCTCCTCAGAAGGCTGAAGTAGGAAGATTGCTTGAGCCTGAGAGTCTGAGCCTGCAGTGAGCCATGATCACGCCATGGTACTCCAGCTTTCAACCTGGGGGATAGAGGAAGACCCCCTCTCTCTGTGTGTCTCTCTGTCTCTCTTTTTACTTTTGGTAACAGGGTCTTGCTAGTCTTTAACTGCTGGGCTCAAGCATCCTCCCTCTCAGCCTCTCAAATCCCTGGGATTACCTGAGCAGCCACACCCAGCACCCCGTTTCTTTTTTGTTTTGTTTTTTGAGACAGACTCCGGCTCTGTTGCCCAGGCTGGAGTGCAGTGGCATGATCTCGGTTCAGTGCAGCCTCCACCCTCCAGGTTCAAGCAATTCTCCTGCCAGAGCCTCCAGCGTAGCTGGGACTACAGGAGTGCACCGCCATGCCCAGCTAATTTTTGTATTTTTAGTAGAGATGGGGTTTCACCACAGTGGCCAGGATGGTCTTGAACTCCTGACCTCATGATCCGCCTGCCTTGGCCTCCCAAAGTGCTGGGATTACTGGCATGAACCACCGTGCACCCGGCCAGCACCCCATTTCTTAAAGAAAAAAAAAGACATAAGTACCAGTAAAATATTAAAAAGTTTGTGCAGATTCCTGGGCTCAGGTCCAAAGAATTCAGACTCATTGAGATGTGGGGCTTAAAACCCTCATTTTTAGCAGCTGGATTCAGGCCATGCTACAAATACCCCTGATCTTTAACCAAAACCTGCATTTTACTATGAAGAATGTCATTGTATTATTATTGAGACAAAGTCGCTCTGTCACCCTGGCTGGAGTTCAGTGTCCCAATTATGACTCACTACATACAGCCTTGGCCTTCCAGGCTTAAGCCATCCTCCCACCTCAGCCTCCCAAGTAGCTGGGACCACAGGTGCATACCATCACACCGGCTAATTTTTATAGAGAGGAGGTTTTGCTTTGTTGCTCAGGCTGGTCTGGAACTCTTGGCGTCAAGCAATCCTCCCACCTCAGCCTCCCAAAATGCTGGAATACAGATATGAACTACCCAGCCACGCCTAAGAATTTCAGATATGCAGAAATAAAGCAATTTGCCCAATGGCACAAGTTCAGCCAGGAACTCAAGAATCGGGCCATATGGTTGAACCCTATGAAACTGCTAATTGGGTAGGTGAAAACCTCTAACATCAGCAATTTCAAAGGGGTCGACCTAACAGAATTCAAGCCTCCTGAATGAACCCTGTTACCTGTCTCCACGAGAGGCCGTCTGATTTTCTTCTCTTTCAAAATGTATTGCACACAGAATGCCCGGATGTGATCTTGCTTACGAACACTGGAGCAATATGAAGCAGAGTATGAGCCATCTCAGCCCTGGAGCCAGGACAGCAGGAAAGGACAGGGCTTTACACTGCTTTCTGTCTCCCAGAGCATCCTACACATAGAAGACCTAGTTGCCTCTTGGGGTTTTTCTTGTTGTTGTGTTTTTGTTTTTGTTTTTGAGACAGAGTCTCACTCTGTCACCCAGGCTGGAGTGCAGTGGTGCAATCTCAGCTCACTACAACCTCTGCCTCCTGGGTTCAAGCAGTTCTGCTGCCTCAGCCTCCCAAGTAGCTGGGACTACAGGTGGGTACCTCCACGCCCAGCTAATTTTTGTATTTTTAGTAGAGGCAGGGGTGTTTCACTATGTTGGCTAGGCTGGTCTCGAACTCCTGACCTCAGGCGATCTGCCTGCCTCGGCCTCCCAAAGTGCTGGGATTACAGGCCTGAGCCACCGTGCCCAGCATAGTTGTTATTTTTACTTAATTTTTGAGAAGTTGAGTCTCTAATCTGTCATGTACTTCCCGCTTCCAGTAGGCAACCCTGTGGCAAGACCTCTCTGTCAGCAGCGTGTCTGGTCTCTAGGGCCCTGTCCTAGTCCCTGTGTATGCAGGACATGGCCCCAGAGACATGGTATTGATCCCTGTTTCTTTCAAAATTGCTCTACCTTTGTCACCAGGATGATGGCTTGTTGGATTGTTGTTGTTGTTTCCAAACAAAAAAAGGTACAAACTAAAAAAGCAAAATCACCTAAAATCCCCTCATTTGCTGAGTATCCTTCTAATCATCTCTCTCCTAAATGTTGGGATTCTTTATTTCTGGCTTCTGAAGTCTTGAATTTAAATTTGTTGATAGAGACGTATGGTGGAACACTTTCCCTGGCAAGACCGTAATTCATATTTTCAGGATTATGTAAACACTTCATTTCCAGAACCGCTATTTCCCCACTATGTGAATATCCTAAATTCTGTTTGTATCCTCCTCTTAGATGGATTTGGCAGAGAGCGTTTTTGAAAATAAAACTTACGGCCGGGCGTGGTGGCTGACACCTGTAATCCCAGCACTTTTGGAGGTCGAGGCAGGTGGATCACCTGAGGTCAGGAGTTCGAGACCAGCCTGGCCACTATGACAAAACCCCATCCCTACTAAAAGTACAAAAATTAGCCAGGTGTCATGGTGGGCATCTGTAATCCTAGCTACTCAGGAAGCTGAGGCAGGAGAATAGCTTGAACCCAGGAGGCAGAGATTGCAGTGAGCTGAGATTGCGCCACTGCACTCCAGCCTGGGAGACAAGAGCAAGACTCCGTCTGAAAAACAAAATAAAGTAAAACTTACTTATTGATGTTTAAGAGGTACCCAGAAAAGGACACAAATCACAAGTGTGTAGCTCAGTGAATGTTCACAAGGTGAACAAAGAACAGGCTCCTGGAAGCACCACGAAGCTCAAAGAACAGGATCTAGACGCCCCGGCACCCAGGAGCCCTGGTGTCCACACCTGGACTGGTTCTGCCTGGCTTTCAGCCTGTGTAAATGGAAGCAGACAATATGTATTCTTACTGTGTGTGTGGGATTCACCCGTGACGTGTTATGTAGCAATCTTTTCTTCATTTTCACTGCTTTGTGTTACTTTGTTGGATCAGTGTGCCCTAATTTATCCATTTCTATGTTGATGGATATTTGGGTTATTTCCAGATTTTGGCTGGTACAGGTAATGCTGCGGTTAACATTCCTGCACGTGCCTTGCCACACACCTATGTATGCTCTTCTTTCAGGGTATGTAGACGTGGACTTGCTAGGGGTGTGTGTGTTCACATTTCAAGATATGTTGCCAGTGTTACAAAGTGATTGTACCAGTTGAACCTCCCACCCACAGTGTCCAAGCATTCCCATTTCCTCTGATCTTCAGGACTTTGTGCTGTCTTTTTTTTTTTTAAACAGGGTCTCACACTGCTGCCCAGGCAGGAGTGCAGTGGTGCAGTCATGGCTCACTGCAACCTTGACCTCCTGGCTCAAGCAGTCCTTCCACCTGAGCCTCCTGAGTAGCTGGGGCTACAGGTGTGTGCCACCACACCCAGCTAATTTTTTTGTAGAGACAGAGTTTTGCCCTGTTGCCCAGGCTGGTCTCAAACTCCTGGGCTCAAGTGATCCACCTGCCATGGCCTCCCAGAGTGCTGGGATTACAGGCGTAAGCCACCGCACCCGGCCATCCGTCTTTCTGATTTTAGACATTTTGGGGGTAGGTAGCAGTATCTCACAGATTGTTGGTCTAAATATGAAGAGTAAAACAATACAGCTTTTAGATAGTAACAGGAGGATATATTCATGACCTTAGGCTTGGCAAAGATTTTTAAACAGGACACATAAACGAGAAGTCGTGCTACATTAAAATTAAGAATTTTGTTCATCACAGCATGGTGAAAAGGTGAATCATGCAGTGGGAGATATTTGTAACACGATTATCCAACGAAAAACTTCTTTCCAGAGCCGGGTGCCATGCCACATGCCTGTAGTCCCAGCTAATTGGGAGGCTGAGGCAGGAGGATCGTTGGAGCCCAGGTGTTTGAGGTTGTAGTGACCTATGATCACAGCACTGCACTCCAGCCTGGGTGAGAGAGTAAGACCCCATCTCAAAAAAAAAATAAAACTTCTTTCCAGATTAGGCACATCCCAGTAAACATATGAAAATGTGTCTCACTAATGTCATCAAAGAGAAGCAAAGTGAAAACATGAGTCCGTTTTTGTCTTGTTTTTGAGACAGGGTCTCACTCTTGGCCTAGCCTGGAGTGCTCAAGTGATCCTCCCACCTCGACCTCCCCAAGTGCTGGGATTCCAGACTTACACGACAGCACCCAGCCATAAGTCTGTTTTCTTTCCTTTTTTGTTTCTTTCTGACAGTCTCCCTCTGTCGCCCAGGCTTGGGGGTAGGGGTGCAATCTCAGCTCACTGCAACCTCTGCCTTCCAAGTTTAAGCAATTCTTGTGCCTCAGCCTCCCAAGTGGCTGGGATTACAGGCACACACCATCATACCCAGCTAATTTTTGTATTTTTAGCAGAGACAGGGTTTTGCCATGTTGGCCAGGCTGGCTTCCAACTGCTGACCTCAAATGATCTGCCCGCCTTGGCCTCCTGAAGTGCTGGGATTATAGGCGTGGGCCACTGTGCCTACCCATGAGTTTCTTTTGTTTTTTGTTGTTGTTGTTGTTGGTTTTGTTTTTTTGGGGTTTTTTTTGTTTTTTTTTTTTTTTTTTTTTTGAGAAGGAATCTCACTCTGTCACCCAAGCTCGAATGCAGTGGCACGATCTCAGCTCACTGCAACTTCCGCCTCTCGTGTCAAGGAATTCTCCAGCCTCAGCCTCCCAAGCAGCTGGGATTACAGGCGAGCACCACCACACCCAGCTAATTTTTTTGTATTTTTAGTAGAGATTGGGTTTCACCATGTTGGCCAGGCTGGTTTCGAACTCCTGACCTCAAGTGATCTGCCCACCTCAGCCTCCTGAAGTGGTGGGATTACAGATGTGGGCCATTGCACCTGGCCATGAGTCTGGGTGTTTTTTTTTGGTTTTTTTTGTTTCTGTTTTTTTAAAGTAGACGGGGTTTCACCATGTTGGTCAGGCTGGTCTTGAACTCCCGACCTCAGATGATCCGCCCGCCTTGGCCTCCCAAAGTGCTTGGATTACAGGCGTGAGCCACCACGCCCAGCCGAGTCTGTTTTTAAATGGGAAGAAAATGTTTAGAAGCAGAATCCTCTTTATGTGCACAATTCAAGTGCCCTGGTTACCCCAGGACAATTTCACACGTGACTGAGCATCTGTCCTCAAACAAACAGCAGCCTCCACTACCGCCTTCAGTCCTAGGTCCGACTATTCTTGAAACTCTTGGCTTCAGTACTGTGAAACGCATGCTCTGAATGAAGAGACCTCCCAAGCAGGCTTTGTGTGAGCAACATGGCTGTTTATTCACCCGGGTGCGGGGAGGCCGAGTCAGAAAAGAAAGTCAGCAGAGGGCGGTGGGATAGGAGTTGGTTTTATAGGTTTGGGGTGGGCAGTGGAAAGTTACAGAAGTTACAGTTCAGGGTGGTTTCGCAAGCTGGAAGGGGCTCGTAGGGTCTGGAGTCCCAAGGTTGACCAAGGTCAGTTACAAAGTCCAGTTGCCTTATTAGTTGAGGCAGGACTAAGGAGAAATAGAAGAATGTCTCAGAGTTAATTAGGTGCCGCAGGGGCTGATCATTCGTCCTCTCTTTGTGGACTTCCAGTTACTTCGGATTTTCCAGGAGCTCATCTGGAGTGTCCGTGCAGGTCACAGAGGTCACCATGCCATTCATGGTGCAGTGAGTCGGCCTAAAGACCTTACAAGTACCTGGCCTGGGCACATAGGCAGCAGTAGTTCTTGGTCTGAGGACTTCAGCCATGGAATTCTCCTGCACTTTTGAGTGACTTTCCTCTGGGGGAGCTTTTAAGAAAGGCTACTGCAGTCCCAACCTGGGTGTTGTCACCTACTGCCGCCACCAGCCTGGCCTCCCATCAGTCCTGCCCTGGAGCACAGAGCAAAACCTCCCAGAATCCAATTGTTCTGTTAATCACCTATGATGCCTGGAATTCTCTCAGTGCCAGCTTTCTGAGGAGCTCAAAACCATTTGCACATCCTGCTGGTAAAATGGCTGCCCTGAGGTCAGCTGAGCTCTGTGCTAAATGACTTTTGCAATATGAGGCAGTTTTCCAAACTGTGCCTGAGAATCCCAGAGACTCAGAACTCTGCACCCTCTGGAAGCCCTGGGAGGAAGGTGCTGTTCAAACAGACATTCTGGGACTCCCCTGTCAGGGTGGTGGTCTCCATAGTTACTGGGATGTGCTTCACCGTGGTAGATGCATCTGCACACACAGCCACTCCACCTTCACACCTGGACAGAAGGAAACAAGCAGGACTCGGTCTGGGCAGGCGGGTAGGCCGGAAGTAGAGAAAGAAAGGATGCGTTTTCATTGGGGGGCACCCTGGAGCAAAGCAGGTGGGGAAAGTCCAGGACCCAAAGAAAGTGACAGCTTACCTCGGTATCTCCCCAACTTCAACAAGGGGTCCTTTGGCTCACTTCCCATATGCACTTCCCAAGCAGCCCACCCTGGCACAGCCCTGGACGTCCTGAAGAGCCCATGTCTTCCCTGTGCCTCCAGCAATGCTGGGCATAGCTGCTCTGAGCTGCCCCACCCAGACTCCGCCTTCGGCAGGTCTTACCCACGCTGACTCACTGTCCTTCTGTTACTCAGCGTTTTTGGGTGCCGTGTTTGGGATAACGGAAAACACGAAAAGTAGCCTAGGGGCTGCAGGCAGTGTTGAGACTGTAAATGGGGTGCAGGGCAGACCACAGATGGGAAGGAACCTGAGTGCCTGGAGGGGTGGGGGAGGTATCCTGGGGAGGAGTGCAGCCCCCAAGCAAGAAGGGTCATAGGTGGGGGCTCCCCATTTCGTGTCCAGGTGGCAGGGGGGTGACATCCTGTGGCAGTTTGGGCAGAGAAGGTCAGGCAGGACAGGAGAGGCGGCTGAAATGGCAGGAAGCCCTCTCCTGCCCCTAGCCACTGCCCCCTGTGCCGTGGTTCCACACAGCATCACTCCCTCTGTGCCTCCTGGGGCAGCCCCTGGGGATGGACGGAGTCTGGCAGTGGGTACAGGAACACGCACCACAGTGGGCGGCCTTGGGGGGACCAGGGCTACAGGTGACACATCTCATTCCATTTGCACCCCTAATGTTCCCGTGCCTCAACACCTAGAACAGGCAGGGTCCCCAGTGTGCATGGCAGAAGTGTGGGTGCTGTCTACACAGGCTCCACTGAAGGGGGCTCCTAGGAAGGGAAGTCGCACTCCGTGAACCAAGCAGCCCTTTTTACACACATGCCTCATCGCTGTGCCGATGACCTAAGGCCCCGAAAATATGGGGTTTGGGGCAAAGCCCTCTCTTCTGTCCTCACTCGAGTTGCCCACTTCCCATACTGCCAGCGTCCCCATGAAACCCCCAGTCACAGGCAGCTGAACCACCTGGGGGCACTGATGAAAGACAGACCCCACCACCTGTGCTCCAGAGCCCCTGGGAGACCTGGGCTTGTGCGGCTCCAACCTGCCTCTGGCAGCCCCTAGCTTTCTGCCTCATCTCAGAGGGATTTGGGGTGGGGGAGGTGGAACGTCACTGGCCAAGCCTGGAGCTGAGATGAAAGCTCATCATTTATTCTACCTGTTCCTAAGGGTGTTGTTGGCTGGGGCAGGAGCTCTGCAGGGCCAGCCCATGTGGTTGGTGGTCGGGATGCCCAGCAGTTGCTGTGTCTCGGGGGAAGGAGCCACACAGACTGGGTGGGTCCCCTAGCCATGGCCTCCACCTGGTCTCCCTCGACCACAATTGACCATCCCACCAGCCGGGAGCCCGTGTTTTCCTGGTGGCACACTCGACTGCTTGGCCAGAGTCTTGTCTTTCCCACCCCACAGGATAGGCCTAGCCCCCCACCAACCCAGGCTCTGTCAGGATATGCTGCCTGCGACCGGGAATGTGGCGGGGGCTCCCTCCTCCCAGGTGCCTGTAGCCTGGGAGTGAGCACAGTCACCAGGTCCTGGGCTGGCCGACAGCTTGGTGCTCAACACTGCAACCTCTGCCTCCTGGGTTCAAGGAATTCTCCTGCCTCAGCCTCCCAAGTAGCTGGGATTACAGGCATGCACCACTATGCCCGGCTAATTTTTTGGTATTTTTAGTAGTACCCGAACTGCTAGCCCAGGGCTCCTGAGACAGGGCTTGGACTTCTGGCTGGGGGGTGGGTGCCCTTGGGATGTAAAGATTGGAGAGGCCGAGGAGCAGACAGTTTAGGCCTCCCCGGGGCTGGGTGACAGCCCAGGCCCCTGGGAGGGAGGACGCAGCTGGCATGACAGCCAGATGTTTGCTGCAATCTCCGTCCCTCCCAGGCGTCTGGCTTTCAGAGCCGTGTGGCTGAGCATCATCGCCTCCTGGCTGGCAGAGTTTTGTCTTTTGTCCTCCGTGGTTCCCTCCTCTCTGGCTATGCTTCTCCTGTCCTTGGCTCCCTGCCTCACTTGGCCATGACCTGTCGGAGTTCCCTCTTCCTCCCAGGAGAAGTGAAAACATCTGTCCACACAAAAGAGTATGCTTAGGTTTGCACACACGTGCACAGCAGCATCAGGGACCCACAGTAGCCAAAAAGTGGAAACAACTCAGATGTCTCTGAACTGATGATGAATAAACACCACGTAGTCCATCGGCACAGTGGAGTAGTTGCTCAGCCGTAGAGAGGACTGAAGGGCAGATCCACGCTGCAACACGGCCAGCCCTGAACGCGTGGCGTGGGTGAAAGGAGCAAAGTCCCTGAGGGCATGGCATGGGGTGAAAGAAGGCAGAGCCCTGAAAGCATGGTGCAGGGTGAAAGAAGTCAGCTACAGGAGGGCCGCTAGCACATAAGGCCCTTCATACAAACCCCCCTCTGTCCGAAACAGGCTGGTCCACAGAGGCAGAGAGGAGACCAGAGTTCGGCTGGGGCTGGAGCGGATGAGGACATCGAGAGGGCGATGGACAGATGTCGGGGTTTGCTTTGGGAGCGATGGAAATGGTCCGGATTTAGATAGCAGTGATGGCTGCACAATTCTGAATACGCTAAAAATTACTGTATACTGAAAAAGAGTAGATTTCATGGTACATAAACTTTATATCTTTTTGGGGGGTGGGGTTTGAGACAAGTCTTACTCTGTTACCCAGCTGGAGTGGTGTGGTATGATCTCAGCTCACTTTAACCTCCACCTCCTGGGTTCAGGCAATTCTCCTGCCTCAGCCTCTAGAGTAGCTGGGATTACAGGCACGTGCCACCATGCCCAGCTAATTTTTGTGTTTTTAGTAGAGCTGGGATTTCATCCTATGGCCAGGCTGGTCTTGAACTCCTGAACTCAAGTGATCCACCCACCTCAGCCTCCCAAAGTGCTGAGATTACAGGCGTGATCCCACCATGCCTGGCCATGAAGTTTATCTTAATTTTAAAATAAAGTGGAGCACGGTGGTTCACACCTGTAATCCCAGAACTTGTGGAGGCCAAGTCTGGCAGATCACTTGAGGTCAGGAACTTGAGACCAGCCTGGGCAGAATGGCGAAATCCCATCTCTACTAAAAATACAAAAATTAGATGGGTGTGGTGATGTGCATCTGTAGTCCCAACTACTCGAGAGAGACTGAGGTAAGAGAATCACTTGAGCTCGGGAGGTCGAGAGTGCCATGAGCCATGATTGTGCCACTGCACTCCAGCCTGTGTGACAGAGCAAGACCCTGTCTCTAAATAAATAAATAGTGGAGCATCAGGAAAGGAAATCTGGAAAGGCGGCACAGGGATGGGGGAGCCCTGCTGGGCCACCTGATCACCACCAGCCGCCACCTCTCTCCCACCCCCATGTTGAGGGTCCCCAGCTGGGTATGGGGGGGACTGCATTCTGCTTTCCTCCCTGAGGTCCAGCCTCAAAGAGCTGAGGCCACACACAGCTAGTTCTCATGGGGGAGACCGGAAACTCCTCTAAGCCTCTCAGGTTTGCAAGGAAGTGAAACCGGCATCAGATCCAACCTTTCTAATAAATCCAGTGCAGCGATCAGCTCGTGCCCAACCCCCGACACGCAGGGACCTCACTGGGTCTTGAGCAGCTCAATCCCACTGCAGACTGCCAGAAATTCCCCCCCTTTTCAGTATGGAAACCATTTCCTGAATCTCCATACTGACCCCAGTGCCACCCCTAGGGTCCCCCAAGATCCCCACCCCTGCCTTCCCCGGGACACACTTCCAGAACTGGGCTCCTCTTCCCTGGGAACGCACTGCTGTCAGTCTTCCTCCCAGGTGGAGGCTTGGTTCCCCACCACGTGGGCGTCTGTATTCTGCGTGGGCTCCAGTTGGTCCATTCCTCTAACCTCAGCCAGACACTGGGATATGGAAAAGGGATTAAAGCCTCTGACAGCCACGGGGGCAACAGCAAGGCCTGAGCTTAAGGATAATTTCCCTTCTCTGCAAAGGCCAGGCATTTAGTCCGGATGGGCAGAGTCTGGAAAGAGTGGGCCAGGAAGAGTTGGGGGAGCAGCCACAGCCTAGATGGCCCAGAAGAGCAAGCGACTGTCCCCAACCTGAGCCAGATCCCTGAGGCACAGGGCAGCCGCGGATCTCTTATCCCCAGAGGTAGGAGGGAAGGTGGGTGGGAGCCTGGGAGGGGGCTCCGGGCAGAGCTGGGGGCAAAGCAGCCTGGTCTTCTGCCCTGCCCCAGGTCCCTGGGAGGTGTGGGGAAGAGCTTGTTCCTCTTTGCCCTCACTCTTCGCCTCCTCTCAATACTTAATGCCACCTTCTGGGTGCCCGCTGTGAGCCAAGCACTTTCCTGTATCCCTTCTCGGTGAATTCTGAAAGATGTTATCTTGAGTTCCTCATAGCAGAAGTCATATGTACTCTAGTTTGTTTGCAATGTAAAGATGACAAAAATCTATACAGAGAAAGCAGCGGCTGTGCTGCGGTTCCCCCCTACCCCGCCCCACCCCCACCCCCCACTCAGGCACGTTGGAGTGTGAGTCATTCCAACTGAAATTAAATGAGATATTGAAATTAAATGGCATGTAGAGAAGAGAGTTCATTTTCTTCTCACTGTTGGCTGGCAGCGCCTAGAGGGAAGATTGTGTTCATTTGATGCACAATTCATTTGCTCGTGGAGGAGATTCGCTGCCGGGAGAGAATTTCTGAGCATCCAGCTTTTCTCTGTGGAGCTGCAGGGGAGCTATACCCCACCCTCCATCTTCAGCTCAGGCAGCCAGGGACTCCTGGGGAGGTGAGCTGGCTCTCCCAGCTCCCAGGACAACGTAAGGGCGGACGCTAGGACTCAGGCTTCCCCGTTCTGTGCAGACGCCACCCTGTCAAATATATATATATATATATATATATTTTTTTTTTTTTGAGACAGAGTTTTGCTCTTGTTGCCCAGGCTGCAGTGCAATGGCTTGATCTTAGCTCACCACAACCTCTGCCTCCTGAGTTCAAGTGATTCTCCTGTCTCGAGTCTCCGGAGTATCTGGGATACAGGCATGCGCCACCACACCTGGCTAATTTTTGTATTTTTAGTAGAGACGGGGTTTCACCATATTGGCCAGGCTAGTCTCGAACCCCTGACCTTGTGATCTGCCCACCTTGGCCTCCCAAAGTGCTGGGATTACAGGCGTGAGCCACCGAGCCTGGCGTCAAGTGTTTTTATAGCTGGAAGATGGAAAGATGGGGCGATTGGTTGTGAGGTCCTCAGCAACCTTTATAAGTAGATGCACCCTTGTGTGCTGGGAGTGACCTTACAGAGAGACTGGGCCATGTTGGGAGAGGGCCCAGCCCTGAGGCTCGGCTGTGAGCCATCAGCAACCATCGCAGGTAACACCTGCCTCTCGAGGGAATTAGCCTGGCATCAAGTGCCAGTGGGTGATCTGGTACCTGTAGACTAAAAATAATTTTCAATCTCTGGAAAAGGAAGGAAATGAGCATCATTTAGAGGCAGTATACAGAAGGGGGTAAAAATGCAAATTTGGAACCTGACTGAGCTCAAATCCTGGCAGCACCACTTGCCTAGCTGGTGACACTTGGCAACTTCCTCAACCACCCTGTGCCTCAGTGTCCTGGCTGTAAAAGGGGACCATAATGAGTGTCTATCTTTTATGCATGTTGTGCTTAGGTGGCTTTTTGGTGTCCAGCCCATAGCCAGCTCTCACTAAATGTCCACGACTGCTCATAATGAGGGCCTTCCATTTCCAGACGCTGCTCATTAAAACTTGGGTGCATTTTTGTCCCACATCAAAATAGTACCACTGACACAGGCACTATCATCCTGTTGTTCAGATTTTCAGATGTGGAAACTAAGGCACAGAGAAGTTGGGTAGCTTTCTCAAGGTCATTCATTCATTCTTTTTTTTTTTTTGAGATGGAGCTTCACTCTGTTGCCCAGGCTGGAGTACAATGGTGCAATCTCGGCTCACTGCAACCTCCATCTCCTGGGTTCAAGCGATTCTTGTGCCTCAGCCTCCTGAGTAGCTGGGATTACAGGCATGTGCCAGCACACCAGGCTAATTTTTGTATTTTTAGTAGAGACGGGGTTTCACCATGTTGGCCAGGCTGGTCTCGAAATCCTGACCTCAAGTGATCTGCCTGCCTCGGCCTCCCAAAGTCCTGGGATTACAGGTGTGAACCACCGCACCCGGGCCTAATTCATTGTATTAATTGAGAGGGGTTTTCAGTTTTTATTATGAAATACTTCAAGAATGGGAAAGTACAAAGAAGACTTCGCATCCACCAGATATTTACCAAAGGTGCCATACATTGCCGTATCTGCTTAATTGCTTAAGTGATGAAATGCTCTGAGAAGACCCTCTTTGTCTTCTCTGACCTGGGTTGTGGTTTTTTTTTTTGGCGGTGGGGAGGTTTCAGGACAGAGTTTCACTCTTGTCACCCAGGCAGGAGTGCAGTGGTGCTATCTCGGCTCACTGCAACCTCCACCTCCCGGGTTCAAGCAATTCTCCTGCCTCAGCCTCCCAAATAGCTGGGATTACAAGCGCCCTCTGTCATGCCTGGCTAATTTTTGTATTTTAGGTAGAGACAGGGGTTTTACCATCTTGGCCAGGCTGGTCTTGAACTCCTGACCTCAGGTGATCCACCTGCCTCGGTCTCCCAAAATGCAGGGATTACAGGCATGAGCCACCTCGCCCAGCCTTGACCTGCCTTCTTCCCCTTCTCAGAAGCGCCCCCTCCTCTGCAGCCAGCCAGCGTCCCTCTCAGGTGGTCCTTGGTGTTTCTGTGTGCTGGATTCTGCTGTGTGTCTCAGACACGCTCGTGCCGGATGTCACTGTCCAATCAGCTTTCCGCCACCCAGCATATCCTTGGCTGTTTCCTGTGGGTTCAGGCGGACCTGGCGCATTCCTTCTAGCTGTGCCGTGGGCTTCCCACGGCCCTGTGAACAGGCCGTGATAACAGGCCACAGCTGGTTTATCCGTGCTTCTGATGAACATTGACTTCGACATTTGCAGTTTCACCAGCGATGATGCAGTTGCACCCCCGCCCGCCTCTTTGTGCTTGGGTGTGTGAGTTCCTAGGACCTTGAAATAGAGTTGCTGGGTCCAAGGCATGGGCTTTCCAGAGCTGCCCAATGCCCTCCAAGAACCGCCCCCTGCCACTCCCAAAGCAGAGAGGAGTTCCAGCCGCTGCAGCCTCAGCTCTCTGGCGGGTCTGGCTCTTAATTTTGCCAGTTGGTGGGCATGGAGTGGAATCTGGTAGTGGTTAATGCATTAAATGCTGACTAGCATTCTGCAGCTGGCCAGGCCCAGCGCACAGTTACCAAGGGACAAGCCAGCAATCCCAGATAGGAGATTCTGAACAGGCCCATCTCTGCTCTCCAGCACTGTAGCATTGACCAAGCCTGGAATTATATCAAGGTCAGCTTCTCTATTAAGCAGAAATCCCTTCAGTAAAGGATCTGGGTGTCACTGTGTTTTGTATCCCTAGACCTGAACTGTCCTGATTGGCAGCCACTAGCCATAGGTGGCTCCAGAGCCCTTGACCTCTGGCTGGCTCAGAGTCAAGGTGTTTTTTATTTTTATTTTTTGAGATGGAAATTCACTCTGTCGCCCAGGCTGGAGTGCAATGGTGCAGTCTCAGCTCACTACAACCTCTGCCTCCTGAGTTCAAGCGATCCTCCTGCCTCAGCCTCCCAAATAGTTGGGATCACAGGTACCTGCCACCACGCACAGCTAGCTTTTTGTATTTTTAGTAGAGATGGGGTTTTACCATGTTGGCCAGGTTGGTCTTGAACTCCTGACCTCAGGTGATCTGCTGGGATTGCAGGCGTGAACCACCGCACCCCGGCTGAAGGTGTGTTTTAATGTAAAATACACACCAGCTTTCCAAGACTTAGATTAAGAGAAGAGAAATGGAAACGATCTTATTAATAATTTTAATATTGATGACATGCTGAAATGATAATGTTTGGATAAATTGGGTTAAGTGAAAGATGTTATTACAATGAATTTCACCTATTTCTTTTTACTTTTTTTAACCTGGTTACTAGGAAATTGTAAGTGGCACTTGGGGCTCAAGCTAGGTTTTTATTGGATTAGGCTTTGCCGGCCTGGCACCCACAGGAGGTGCCCAGGAGAGCTTCATAAATGGACAAACGGATGGATGAATGAATTAAGCGAATACCCAAGTGAATGAAGGAGTGTGGGAGTGGCCAGACCTTTGAGAACAGGACCACGGTGCATCAGAGCCCCCGCTGGCCCCATTCCTGGTGTTCTCAGAATGTGCAGAGAGGCAGGTCCCTTGGTGAGGGTCTGACACCCCCAGGTGAAATGAGTGGACTCATTGGGGTAAATGAAAGATGTTATTACAGTGAATTTCACCTATTTCTTTTTATTTTTTATTTTATTTTTAGTAGAGATGGAGTTTCACCGTGTTAGCCAGGATGGTCTCCATCTCCTGACCTCGTGATCCGGCCGCCTTGGCCTCTCAAAGTGCTGGGATTACAGGCGTGAGCCACTGCATCCAGCCTACATTTTTTTTTTAACATGGATTTTTTAATGGGCTGCAGGAGCTGTGCCCATGAAGGACGGCCCGAGCGTCCTCCAGCCGGCCTATCCCCTCCCCTGGGCAGAGCCTCACAATGGCCGGGAAGCAGCATCCTGTAGAACAGCTCAAGCCCCTCTGGGGTCTGGTGTGCACCCCCGGCCCCTCCCAACCACTGACCGATGCATGTGACACCCCCGCGCTTCTAGCGCTGCCTCCAGTGTATACATGCAAAGCCCACGGGGGCCAGGACCACACTGTAGCAGGCTTTGAGCCAGCCGCTCTGCCTGCCCCTGAGGCCTCACAGAGGGGAGAATGCCAAAGCTGTGCTCAGCCCCCAGGATGCGGTGCCCAGGCCAGCCCAGGCAGGGGCTGCACACCACAGTGCCCACTCTGATGCTCCAGAAAGGTTAACTACCTTTGAAGCTGCCAGTCTGAGCGGCTGAGCCAGGCAGGCTTTAGTAAAAGAATGCTAAGGTTTCTAACCCTGCAGCCTCTGGTTCACCCAGGCACAGATGGGGCACGTGGTCTGAATTCCAAGGGGAAGCTCGCTGGACTCAACAGCACTCCCCTCTCTTTTCAAAGATGTGCAGAAACCCTGCCCATTTGGAACACTTGGGAAAAAAGATTGTACTTAAGCTTCCAGGTAACTGAATTTTAGCCCTTTAAGCACAGTGCTTAATTGAACATGGTAATGGTTTAGGGGAGAAGTGTCTAACAATGGCATTTGTCCTTTTCTTTATGACAAATGGTGGCATAGGGAGGTCCGAGGCTAGACTCTGTTGGACCAAAACGCTCTTGGCACTACTGGGCGTGGAACACTGGGCTGGGGGTCTTTCCACACCTCTCCCCAGCAGCCACACCGTTTGGATGCTGGGTCTCCTTTTCACAGTTCTTCGTTCTGGCTCCTGCTGCGTCAGGGCAGGGTGCTGTGTTCAGCCTCCTCCCTGCGGCCCCTCCCCCACAGCCTACATAAACCACCTTCAGACAGCTGCTTCTGCTACACCCAGCTGGAAAAGCCAAGCTTATTCAGTACATGTACAATTAGGCCAAAAGTAGAACCAGGCATGGCGGCTCACACCTGTAATCCCAGTGCTTTAGGAAGCTGAAGCGGGTAGATCATGAGGTCAGGAGTTCAAGACCAGTCTGACCAACATGGTAAAACCCCATCTCTACTAAAAACACAAAAATTAGCTGGGCGTGGTGGCGCTCACCTGTAATCTCAGCTACTCTGGAGGCTGAGGCAGGGGAATCGCTTGAACCCAGGAGGCGGAGGTTGCAGTGCGTCGGGATCATGCCACTGCACTCCAGCCTGGGTGACAGAGCAAGACTCCATCTCAAAAAAAAGAAAACCAGTTAGGCCAAACATTTGGGCAGCTCTTGCCTCTGATTGCTGGGTGGGCTTTGGTGCCAGGCTTTGGGTCCCCCCTAGTCTCCTCTGCTGCCTCCTAATTCTCTGTCGAGGTGCTGACAGGTGTGGTCCCCAGGCGTGCCCTCACATAAATGGCATTACTGTCCTTCTCAGGATATAATTGGTCTATGAACGGAAATACCTGTTGCTCGAAGGCAACAAGTTCCCTACAGACAGCAGAGTACCAATCCTTGTGTCTTCGAGATGGTTTCAGCGTCTGCTACTTCCTGAATTTGGCAGGAAATAATTAGTTTAACAAAGCAAGTTCACCCATGGGCTGAGGGGGGTGCAAGGCTGAAATCTGGGAGCTGTACTTAATCCCTATCCACTTGGCCACAGACCTGTCCCCCACCTATACCCCACCCACCCCCCATCACAGGACTCACTTTACCTCTCCACTCCCCACACACCCATCCCACCTTTCCGTACCCACGGCATCAACCCATAAGCAAAGCTGGGGCCTCCCATTCTCTTGTTTTGGGAGGTCCCTCTCCTGAGCCCAGCAAGCTTATAAAAAAAACCCACCCACTTACACCATGAAATACCATTTGTTCTGGAACATTTTTTAAAAAACTTTTTTTTCCCATTTCCAAGCAGAGTAGCAATTTGATAAAATATATATATTTTTTAATTTTGCCTTTGAAATTATTTGGCTATAGGTAACTTATTGAATGTAATGGTGGGCCGGGCGTGGTGGCTCACACCTGTAATCCCAACACTTTAGGAGGCCAAGGCAGCTGGATCACCTCAGGTCAGGAGTCAAAAAAAAAAGATGACAGGATATAAATGCTTTGTCATTCTGTGTGTGTGTTTTTTGAGACAGAGTCTTGCTCTGTCACCCAGGCTGGAGTGCAGTGGCACAACCTCTAATCACTGCAGCCTCCACCTCCTGGGTTCAAGCAATTCCCCTGCCTCAGCCACCCGAGCAGCTGGGACTACAGGCGTGTGCCACGTAGCCCAGCTAATATTGTGTATTTTTAGTAGAGACGGGGTTTCCCCATACTGGCCAGACTGCTCTGGAACTCCTTACTTCATGATCCACCCGCCTCAGCCTCCCAGTGTGCTGGGATTACAGGCGTGAACCACCACACTCAGCCTCTTTCTTTTTCTTTTTTTTTTTTAGAGGGAGTCTCTCTCTGTCGCCAGGCTAAAGAGCAGTGGCACAATCTTGGCTCACTGCAACCTCTGTTCCCAGGTTCCAGCGATTCTCCTACCTCAGCTCCTAAGGAGCTGAGGATACAGGTGCACGCCACCACGCCCAGCTAATTTTTGTATTTTCAGTAGAGACGGGGTTTCATCATGTTGGCCAGGATGGTCTTGATCACTTCACCTTGTGATCCACCTGCCTCAGCCTCCCCAAGTGCTGGGATTACAGGCATAAACCACCACGCCCAGCCACCTTTCTTTCTTTATGGTTACAAAGCAATCTTTTGCTTTCGGTTTTGGGGATTTTTTCCTTCTCTGGAACCCCTTTATAGGTTCCTGGAGAGCCCACCGACCTAGGCATTGCCCACCTCCCGGCGCAGCCCCCTCTCCCCTGAGTACTCTGTGCCCCACCAGCCCTGCTGAGCACCCACTCACCCCAGTGGCAGGTGGAGCCAGCTTCCCAGGCAGCCACTGATTCCGCCACCTGCCCCTGCTGAAAACACCTCGGTAGCCAGCTCCTAGCATCGGCAGAGTCGGGAGTCCAGACTCCAGAACGGGACCCCAGCGCCTGCAGGTCTCCGAGGACCACACTGCCCATGCCCTTGGGTCCAGCCCGCTGGCCTCCTAACCGGCTGATCCTGCCCTCCCCGGGCCTGCCCGCTCTAACCCCAGCCCTGCCATCTGCCCCTCTGGCCCCTCCAGTTTGCTTCCACACCCACCTCACACTCACCGTCGGTCATGGTGTCTGCCCGGGGCCGCAGACTCCATGAGTGGGGGAGGAGGCCTGGGAGCAGGGGTTCTTGCTTGTCTGTTCCCCAAACTGCCAGCACCTGACCGAGTGTCCAGCACGTATGAGATGCTCAGGAAGTAATGTCAGGAATGAGTGAGGGAGTGAGAGACTGCCATAGTTCTTCCTGTCCCAAGCGTGGGCTGGGAAATTCGAGACCTGATTCCTAATCCCAATTGCCCCCTAACCCATGGGGGACCTCTGGCAGCTTGCTCCCCACATGACAGCTTGACTCTCCTCACCTGCGACACTGGGGCACCCTCCAGGACCCGGCACGGCTCCCCCGTCCTCTTCAGTGCCCCGCCCGTCTCTTTTCCTCCCTGTCATCTCCTTCTGCTGTGTGATGGCTTCTGCTTTCTGGCTTCCTTCCTCTTTCCATGTGAATCTTCTTGTTTTCTTAGCACCCACTTTGCCCTTGTACCTCCTTCCCGCAGAAGGCTGCCCCTCCCCCGCAACTAGGGGCCAGGCTGTTCCTCTTTTTGTGTGTGTTTTTGAGACAGGTTCTCACTCGGTCACCCGGGCTGGAGTACAGTAGCTCAATCATGGCTCACTGCAGCTTTCAACTCCTGGGCTCAAGTGATCCTCCCACCTCAGCCTCCCAAGTAGCTGGGACTACAGGCATGCACCACCATGTCCAGCTAACTTTTTAATTTTTTGAAGAGACGAGATCTTGCTATGTTGCCCAGGTGTGCGACTCCTGGCCTCAAGCCATCCTGCCTAAGCCCTCCAAAGTGCTGGGGTTACAGGTGCACACGGCCATGCCCAGTTATGTTGCTCTCTCTCTGCTGCAGAGCCAGCCACTGGGACTGCAGGGCCCATGCACCCTTGGCTGTGCCACAGCAGTGGGGCTGCCTGGCGTCTGTGGGTGATGCGGAAATGCCAGGGCCTGGCTGCTGTGCTGGGTGAAGTGCACCTTCCTCCCTTGGCCCTCACGGCCACACCTCAGGGGTGTAGCCGTGGCGACTGTCGTCGTTGTCATTATTGTATTACAGCCTCACTGGGTAGGCATTTCATGCCATAAAATTCACCTGTTTTGCCAGGCACGGTGGCTCACGCCTGGTATCCCAGCACTTTGAGAGGCCAAAGCGGGCGGATCACCTCAGGTCAGCAGTTCGAGACCAGCCTGACCAATGTGGAGAAACCCCATCTCTACTAAAAATACAAAAAATGGCCAGGCACAGTGGCTCACACCTGTAATTCCAGCACTTTGGGAGGCCGAGGTAGGTGGGTCACGAGGTCAGGAGATCAAGACCATCCTGGCTGACACAGTGAAACCCCCTCTCTACTAAAAATACAAAAAAAATCTGGGTGTGGTGTCATGCGCCTGTAGTCCCAGCTACTCGGGAGACTGAGGTAGGAGAGTCACTTGAACCTGGGAGGCGGATGTTGCAGTGAGCCAAGATCATGCCACTGCACTCCAGCCTGGGCGACAGAGCAAGACTCCATCTCAAAAAAAAAAAATTAGTCGGGTGTGGTGGTGTATGCCTATAATCTCAGCTACTCAGGAGGCTGGGGCAGGAGATCACTTGAACCCGGGAGGTGCAGGTTGTGGTGAGCCGAGATTGCACCATTGCACTCCAGCCTGGGCAACAAGAGCGAAACTCCATCTCAAAAAAAAAGAAAAAATTCACCTGTTTTAAGTATACAATTCAACAGTTTCAGGGAATCGACAGGTCTCTCTGCCCCTTTGCAGCCCTCTTCCTTCCCAGCCTCGGTCCCAGGTCACCACCCGTCTGCTCTCTGTCTCTAAACACTTGACCGTTCTGGACATTCCATAGACATGGACCCATCCAGTATGTCGCGTTGTGCGACTGGCTTCCTTAAGCATCATGTTTTTGAGGTTTATCTACATTGCGGCATGTATCGGCACTTTATGTATTTTTATGGTGGAATAATACTTCACTGTAGTCCGGGCATGGGGGTTCACATCTGTAATCTCAGCACTTTGGGAGGATGAGGGGGGCAGATGGCTTGAGCCCAGGAGTTCCAGACCAGCCTGGGCAACATGGTGAAACCTCGTCTCTACAAAAAATGCAAAAATTACTGTATTTTTGTATACCAACGCTGCGGTGGTGCAGCATGCCTGCAGTCCCAGCTACTTGGGAGGCTGAGGTGAAAGGATCACTTGAGCCTGGGAGGTTGAGGCTGCAGTGAGCCAAGATCACACCAATGTACTCCAGCCTGGGTGACAGAGTGAGACCCTGTCTTCAAAAAAAAAAAAAAAAAACCTCTATCATCCAGCTGAAGCATATTTTGTTTATCTATTCTTTCGTTGACCCACAACCCACAGTTGTGTTGTTTCCATCTGTGGCCACTGTGAGTCAAGCACTGTGAACACGTGTGTCCAAGTCTTTGTATGAACATGTGTTCTCTTGGGTAGTACCTAGAAGTGAAATTGATGGATCACATGGCAAATAAATGCTTAACTTTTTAAGATTCCGCCAAACTGTTTTCCAAAGTGGCTGCATTATTTTACATTCCCAGAAGTAATTTAAGCATTCTTACACATCCTTACCAATATTTGTGCTTTTCTTGTTTTGTAAATCACAGCCCTCCTCGTGTGTGTGAAGTGGGGTCTCACTGTGGTTTTGATTTGCATTTCCCCAATGACTAATGACATTGAGCATCTTTTCACGTGTGTCTTGGCCATTTGTATATCTTCTTTGGTGAACTATCTACTGAAATCTTCTGCCCAGTGGTGTTTTTGTTTTTAAGACAGGATCTTGCTCTGTTGCCCAGGCTGGAGTGCAGTGGTGCAATCATAGCTCACTGCAGCCTCAACCTCCTGGGCTCAAATGATCCTCCTGCCTCAGCCTCCCGAGTAGCTGGGACCACAGGCACACACCAGCATGCCTGGCTAATTTTTTCTTTGTTTGTTTTTGAGACGCAGTCTTGCTCTGTCACCCAGGGTGAAATACAGTGCTGCGATCTTGGCTCACTGCAACCTCTGCCTCCGGGTTCAAGCAGTTCTTTGTCTCAGACTCCCGAGTGGCTGGGATTACAGGCACCGGCCACCATGCCCGGCTAATTTTTGTATTTTTAGTAGAGACAGAGTTTCACCATCTTGGCCAAGCTGGTCTTGAACTGCTGACCTCATGACCCACCCACCTCAGCCTCCCAAAGTTCTGGGCCTGGCTTGCTTGGCTAAATTTTTATTTTTTGTAGAGATGGGGTCTCCCTGTGTTGCCCAGGTTTGTCTGGAACTCCTGGCTCAAGCTGTTCTCCTGCCTCAAACTCCCAAAATGCTGGGATTACAGCTGTGAGCTACTGTGCCCAGCTCAGTCTTTTTGTTTTTCTAAAGACAGGGTTTTGCTATTTTTATGGCATGGCTGACTATTCCTGCGACTTCTCCTCCACTGGGGGGCGCTTTTGTGCTGGGTGCAACGGCCTGGGCTTGCTCAGGTCTGTTTCCTGTCATCCCCTTCACACCTGGGTGGCCACAGTGTGTGACTCTGATCCATGTCCACCGAGGAACAGCACAGCGAGTGTCTCGGATCAGGCTGCCTCGGCGGGAACCCAGGTTCTGACACCCACTCACCTGGGGCAAGTGAGGACATCACTCCACGCATCAGTCACTTCCTCTTCAAAAGGGGAATCAAAATAGTCCTGGCCTCTGAAGTCTATGCAAAGTTCACCCTTAAAGCAGTTCCTGGAACTTAGGCAGCTCACGACAAACACTAGCTAGGATTTGTCTGGTTGCCTCGATTTCATGGTGAATTTACGCTTACGCTCACTCCGTCTTCACCACAGTCCTCTGGGTGGGGCTGGTCAGCCCCTGCTGGGGCAAAATACTGAGACTCAGAGAGGCCGAATGGCTGCCGTGGCTTCGACCCAAGCTGGGGGATTCCAGATCCCCTGCCACCTCGGTCCCCGACAGCTGCTCCCAGGAAGACAAAGTGAGGTTCACTCCATCCATCTGAAAGCCCAGACAGAGGCTGTTCTGATGTCCCTGGCCCCACGCTCATGCTGCTGAAGAAACCAATGCGTGCCAGGGGCTCGGGCACAGGGCTCCGTCATGACAGGCTCAGCTCCTGCTGCTGCGAGAGGAGCCCTAGGCCCTGAGGGAGGCAGAACTGTGAGGACATGGGGTGGGGTTAGAGGGCCCTGGGGTTTGGGAACACTCAGGAGGCTGCAGAGGGGCATGAGGAGGGGGCATGAGCCTCCTGCATGGATGGGAGCGTCCCTGCCTCTGTGGCCATCAGAGTCCCCCCCACCTGACTCTCCTGACGCCTGTCTCCCCAGAGCCTGTATTGTTTGTTTGTTTGTTTGAGATGGAGTCTTGCTCTGTCCAGGCTGGAGTGCAGTCACATGGTCTCAGCTCACTGCAACCTCCACCTCCCGGGGTCAAGCAATTCTCATGCCTCAGCCTCCCGAGGAGCTGGGATTACAGGTATGCGCCACCAGGCCCAGCTAATATTTGTATTTTTAGTAGAGACAAGGTTTCACCACATTGGCCAGGCTGGTCTCGAACTCCTGACCACAGGTGATCTGCCCACCTCGGCCTCCCAAAGTGCTGGGATTGTAGATGTGAGCCCCCGAGCCTGGCCCTGTACTTCTTTTTGTTCATTTTTAGGCTTTGTTTATTTATTTTTTGTTTTTGAGACAGGGTCTCACTCTGTTGCCCAGGCTGGAGTTCAGTGGTGTGATCTCAGCTCACTGCAACCTTGATCTCCTGAGCTCAAGTATCTTTGCACCTCAGCCTCCCAAGTAGCTGGGAGGTGCCATCACTTTTTTTCTTGAGTTTTAGTAGTGACGAGGCCTCTCTCTGTTGGCCAGGCGGGTCTCGAATTCCTGAGCTCAAGTGATCCTCCCACCTTGGCCTCCCAAAGTGCTAGAATTATAGGCATGAGCCACCGTGTCCGGCCTTTCTTTTTAAACTCTGATTTAGGGAGTTTTCAAACATATATATGGAGAGAGACTAGCACAACAAACCCCACGTGCCCGTCACCCACCTCCAACAGTTACGGCCGTGTCTGCCCCCCCCCAGGCACCGAGTACCTTCCTGGCACCCTTTCCCCTCGGGCCTGGGCCCACCTCTCTGGAGTCCCTCAGTACAAGTGCAGCACACGTCTGCACACGAAAGTCACCAGAACCAACGGAGCCGCCTGCCCTTGACCTGCTGTCCGCCCGTGTGCTGAGTCCTGACCACAGAGGCAGCCTACCCCTTTCCAGCCGGGTGTCCTTGGCCCAGCCATGTGGCCTCTCTGAGCCTCAGTTTCCTCACCTGTACAATGGGATTCCAGTGCCTACTACCTTGCATGGCGGCCAAACAGTAAAAGCACAGCAGCGGGGCAGCTCTGGAGTCAGGGCAGGGAAGAAGGGGGAGGACTGCAGAAAGACTGGGGGGCACAAGCCGGGCTTTGAATGTCTGTAACAAAGAATTTCTTTTTTTTTCTCTCTTTTTTTTTTTTTGAGACGGAGTTTCACTTTTATTGGCCAGGCTGGAGTGCAATGACATGATCTTGGCTCACCACAACCTCTGCTCCCAGGTTCAAGCGGTTCTCCTGCCTCAGCCTCCTGAGTAGCTGGGATGACAGGCATGCACCACCACGCCTGGGTAATTTTGTATTTTAAGTAGAGACGGGGTATCACCATGTTGGACAGGCTGGTCTCAAACTCCTGACCTCAGGTGATGCGCCCGCCTCGGCCTCCCAAAGTGTTGGGATTACAGACATAAGCCACTGTGCCCGGCCTCCCTTTTTATTTTTTATGAGATGGAGTCTCACTCTTTTGCCCAGGCTGCAGTGCACCGGCTCACTGCAGCCTCCACCCCTCAGGTTCAAGGGATTCTCCTGCCTCAGCCTCCTGAGTAGCTGGGATTACAGGCACCTGCCACCACACCTGGCTAATTTTTTGTATTTTTTTTTTTTTTTTTTAGTCAAGGCTCCACTATATTAGCCAGGCTGATCTTAAACCCCTGACCTCAGGTTATCCACCCACCTTGGCCTCCCAAAGTGCTAGGATTACAGGTGTGAGCCTCCACACCCAGCCTGTAATGAAGAGAAAAATGTCTTATTGAAAAAAAGCTCAAGCAAATATAAAAAACTGGTTTGTGATAGTTGAGTGGTAAAGAGGTGAGCATACCTTTTCTCATGCTCTAGACTTTTTCTGGACATTTCAAACAGTTCAAAATCTAACTACAGCTAAAACTAATTTAGAAATCTAATTAGTCTTAACAAAGCTTAAAGCAAACAGTAACTCACAGTGTGTCTGTGCCTGGTACTTAGTAAGAGCTTGCTACCAATTTATTGCTGTATAACAAAACATCCCAAAACTTTGTGGCTTAAGACAATCACCGTTTTATATTTTCTCCCAGTTCTGTGTGGCCTAGGCTCTGCCAGGTGGTTTCTGGGCACCTCATGACACTGGCTGGGGCTGCTGTCATGTGATGGGGCTCTCCTGGGCTGGGCGTCCAAACTGGCTCCACACATGGTAAGTGTGAGTGTGCTGGCCCTCATGGGCAGAGTACTCAGCCACAGGTCCGCAGTGAGTCTACGCCCAGTCCTGCCTGCTGGCTTGGGCATCTCAAGGCACAGTGGTTAGGGTCCAAGAAGGAGCCTCCCGTCTTAGTCTCTATGGGCTTCTAATAAAAAGCTTAGACCAGGTCATTTGTAAACAAGACATTTATTGCTGACAGTTCTGGATGTTGGAAGTTCAAGATTAAGGCAGTTTTGGTGTCTGGTGAGGTTTTGCTCCCTGCATGAAAGGTGGCACCTTTTGGCTGCATGCTCACATGGCCGAAGGGTCAAGCCCCCACCGCCCCAGTCCTCTTTTATAAAAACAAAAATTGGCCGGGTGCAATGGCTCACGCCTGTAATCCCAGCACTTTGGGAGGCCGAGGCAGGCAGATCACCTGAGGTCAGGAGTTCGAGACCAGCCTGGCCAACATGGTGAAACCCCATCTCTACTAAAAATACAGTAATTAGCAGGGCATGGTGGCGGGCACCTGTAATCCCTGCTACTTGGGAGACTGAGGCAGGAGAATTGCTTGAACCCAGGAGGCGGAGGTTGCAGTGAGGCGAGATCAAACCACTGCACTCCAGCCTGGGTGACAGAGTGAGACTCTGTTGAAAAAAATTAAAAAAAAAAAAGCAATAATTGCATTCACAAGGGCTCCTCCCACGTGACCTAATCACCCCCTAAAGATCCCTCCTCCTAGCGCTATTGCAGTGAGGATCGGACTCAACAGCTGAATCCTGGAAGGACGCAAACATTCAGACCGTGCCACCCCCAGAGCAAGCATTCCAGGAAGGCGGAGGAGAGGCCACTCCTCAGGACTCCGATGGCAGAGCCTTGCTTCTGTCCCATTCTGTTGTTTGCGAAGCTCAGGGCCAGCTGAGTGCTAAGGAGTGGGGGAGGGGAGAAAGATCTGCAGCCACTTCATTTTTTTTTTTTTTTTTTTTTGAGACCATAGTCTCGCTGTGTCGCCCAGGCTGCAGTGCAGTGGCACAGTCTCAGCTCACTGCAACCTCTACTTCCCAGGTTCAGGAGATTCTCCTGCCTCAGCCTCCCAAGTAGCTGGGATTACAGGCACCCACCACCAAACCCAGCTAATTTTTGTATTTTTTGTACAGAGGGCGTTTCACCATGTTGGCCAGGTTGGTTTCGAACTCCTGACCTCAGGTGATGCCCGCCTCAGCCTTCCAAAGTGCTGGGATTACAGGCGTAAGCCACTGCACCCGGCCCTAGCCACCTTTAACCCTCCACCCTGCTTAAGAAACCATTGTTGAGGCCGGGCGAGGTGGCTCACGCCCGTAATCCCAGCACTTTGGGAGGCTGAAGCAGGTGGGTCACAAGGTCAGGAGATTGAGACTATCTTGGCTAACTTGATGAAATCCCATGTCTACTAAAAATACAAAAAATTAGCCAGTCATGGTGGTGGGCGCCTGTAGTCCCAGCTACTCAGGAGGCTGAGGCAGGAGAATCACTTGAACCCGGGAGGTGGAGGTTGCAATGAGCCAAGATCACACCACTGCACTCCAGCCTGAGTGACAGAGGAAGACTCTGTTGAAAGAAAGAAAAAAAAAGGAAAGAAAGAAGAGGGAAGGAAAGAAAGAAAGAAAGAAAAAAAAAAGGAAAACTGAATGTCACAGGTGCACCGCACGTTGGTGGAGACGTGGGGAACTGTGAATGGAAAGAGGGTCTCCCACCCTGCAGGACCCCTGGGAGGTGATGCGGAGCCCCCGGGCTCGGGTCCCTGGCGAGTGGGTGTGGCTGTGTGGTGCTCCTCGTGCTGCATCCTGGACCCAGAACTTGCCTGGGAGCTTTTTCTCCTTGCACCTGCCCGGGCTTCCTCCGGTCACTGGCTCATAGAGGCTTTTTCTTGCCCACTCTGTCTACAGTGTTGACTCTCCAGCCTCACCCTTTATAGCCTCTGCTGTAAACGTTTTTTGCGTAGCAGTCATGCACTGGTGCCCATGAGGCAGGGTTTGGTCTGTCTCGCTCAGCCGCTGTTTTCTCAGGGCGTGGAGCGCTGCCTGATAGGCACTAGTAAATGCGTAGAGCTCTTGTGGGACCGTGTGCACAGGAAGCTGCTCTCCCAACCTTTAATCCCCAAGGGGAGAGGAGGGGGAGAAATTACTCTAATTCTTCTTCTACTTCCTCTGCAGACCCAGAGTCTCCCAGGTCTGAGGGAAGGACGGGACTCAGAGGGCTTTGGTGTCAGGGGCCAGCTTCCCTCCCCACACCCGCACCTAGAATCCCAGTCTCCAGCGTCTGCCCTTCCCCACACTTCAGCAGATTCCGATCACAGCAGGTGTGGGGCTGCAGCCCTGGCCTCCTCTCCAGGTCTGCAGGTTCAGCGCTCCCTGCAGCTCTTCCCAGGTGGCGGTGCAAGGTGAGGCTGCTTAGCGGGACTCTCCTCCCAGAACCCCTGGGTCCCTACCAGCAGCTGCCCACCACCAGCCCCACCCCAAGATTAAGACCAAGTTCCTCGGGCAGGCACCTCTCCTGGCTGCCAGGAAAGTGACGTGCAAGTGGGCCCTCTGATGCTAAATTCAAACTTCTCTGTCAGAGGTGACTACTAACATCACCCAGGTCAGCCTCAACCTCCCAGGCTCAAACAATCCTCCCGCCTAAGCCTCCCAAGTAGCTGGGACTACAGGCGTGCGCCACTATACCTGGCAAACTTTTTGTATTTTTTGTAGAGACAGCAGGGGTTGTGGGGGGGGTGGGAGGTGTCTCACGATGTTGCCCAGGCTGGTCTCAAACTCTTGGACTTGAGCAGTCCTCCCACCTCAGCCTCACAAAGTGCTGAGATCACAGGCATGAGCCACCACACCTGGCCTCACCTGGGGTTTTTACGTAACACCCATACCTGGGTTCCACCTGGGCCAATTAAGTCAGAGCCCCTGGGGTGACGCCAGGGCCTGGGTGTTTGCTCTATTCACTTTTATGTATTTATTTGTCAGCTCGCCAGCTGATCCTGGCATACAGTAGGGCAGAGAGACTACTGGGAAAGACTCAGGGGCTCTTAGCCCAGGGCATGGTGCTCCCAGGGGACAGGTGGCAGTGTTGGGAGTATATTTTTTGGTTGTCATGACTTTGAGGGACGGTGCTCCTGGCACCTTGGAGGCAGAGGCCAGAGATGGTTCTCAGCACCCCACAGTGCGCAGGACAGCCCCCAGCACAAAGGGTGACCGGCACAGATGCCCACAGCGCAGACACTGGGAGACCGATTCGGGAGGGCAAACCCACTGTTCTCTCGGCAGCAGCCTCCTGCGGAGGAGGCAGATTAAACTGGATTCTTTCCATTCCTCATCTCAGTCTGTATAGTTGACAAAACACATCCTCCTTGGCCTCGGCTCGTTAGTGCAGCATCCCCTCCCCCCAGGGCTGAGGCTGGAGCCAAACTCCCCAGGGATGAGCCGCTCCTGTCTCCTCCGCTGGGGTCAGGAGAGCACAGGAGTGGAGACCGGGCAGTCTGTACTCCTCGCTGGCTGGGAGACCCACGACCTGTGACCTCCAAGCCTAGGGCCCCACACCTGGGAGGGTTGCCACGAACAGGCTGTCTGCACAGTGAGGGCTGCCTGCACAGTTGGCATCAGTTTAAATACAGAACCTGATAAGTAAATCCCAGGTTCTCCTTTGAGGAAACTGAGGCCCAGGGACAAGCCGATCTCCATCAGTGTCACCCCTTCTGCACCCTTCCAGAACAAGAAGGCAGGGTGGGGGTGACTGCCTGTCATCCCTAGGGACTTCCGCCACCACTATTAGAGGAGACAGTTCATAGCGGCTCCACCCCAAAGCTCCCTGGGGAAGAGCAGGACGTGGGACCCTCAGCAGCCCAGGAAATGGCCCCTTGGGACCTTCAGGAGGGGGCTGCACTTTCCCAGAGACCCCCTGACTCCTTGGAAGGGCTGGGGCACAGGGAGCCCCTGGGAAGGGCAGGGACCGGCAGTGCAGGGAGACGGATATTAAGCAAATCTTTGCCCAATCCTGAAAGGTAACCTGGCTCCAGGGCAGGCACACTGGGTTGTGAGGTGACTGATGGAGGAGGGAGTGCTTTGCTGCGGGGTCTCAGAGCCTTAGTTCTTAGTCGCCTAGGTTTGTCCATCTCAGTTCCTCAGGAGCCTAGATCTGGTCACTGCCTCCCCCACACCCAAAGGGCCGGCACACACCAGGCATGATGATTTGCCCACAGCCAGCTTGCTGAGCCCCCCCCCCCCCCCCCGGTGCCCTGAAGCCTCTGAGCTCTTCCTGGCTTTCTAACACCTCCCCCAGGGATGTGCCCTCAGCAGGAACCACCTGCACAGGCCTCCCTGAGCCCTGCAGCTGGGGCAGCAGCTTTGATGGGCACGCTCACCAGCCCAGCACGGGCCTGCGGCAGGTCCCATCCTGCCTCTAGAGGGTGGGGCCGAGTAGAAGGAAGGTCCTGCCCGAGGCCTACCCTTCTCTTTGTTAGAGGGATGGGAGTGGGGGACCATGATACATTTCCTGCCTGTCAGTCAGGGTAACCTAAAGATCACCCTATTTTTGGGAATGACTCAAGCAACAGTACATGGCTAGGACAATGACTCCATTTCCTGCAACTCTTTGCCACATTCACTAAGGCAATGTCACTTTCCTGCTCTGTGACTCTGTTTCCCCCTCCTAAGACTCCAGAAATATACAGGGCCCAGAGTGTGGAGACCCTGGGTTTGTAGGGTGGGGAGGGTACCACAGGCTTATGACAATGACATGGAAAGCACAGGGCAAGCTTCTTTGTGTTCCTACTGCCCCGCTGGGCAGATGTCCGCAGAGGCCTCCACACAGGTGGGGCTGACGGAGGGAGTGTGCCTGCTAAGAAGCCCATCTGGACAAAAGACCTCTGTGTCCACACTGCGGGGGAGCTGGGGGTTCCTCCGCGGGTGCTGAAGGTCAGCACCAAACACCTGAAGCCCCCCCAGGGGGCTCGGAAGCAAGCCCTGACCTCCTTGTAGACTGGACCCCCAGGTTCACCCGAAAGTGGGGTGCAAAGGCTTGCGTGGAGCAAAAGGAAACCCCCACAGCTGGAGCGACAGGGAAGGGGCACTGCCTACCAGTCCCTGGGGTCCTGCACCAGGGGAGGGCGGCTGCAGATGGCCAGATGGGGGGGGGCTCCCTGTTCTCGCCTCCACTCTTCGCATCAGGGCGGCAGGGTTCACTGAAAGCCGAGCCCCCCAGTATGGGAGGAACCCTGGTGCTCCGTTTCACCACCCAGGGCTGGGCAGGGTCGCAGGGAGCCCAGCACCCAGCCCCGGAGAGGGCGCACGGTGGGGAGCCCTACGGGCCGCAGCCCAAACTTTTCCCGGGACGGCCCAGGGCCTGGTGGGAGGAACCAGGCGAGCAGCGAGGGGTCCGGATCGCCGCCGAGGGCTCCGGGCGGGTCCTGGCACGCTCCCCAGGGAGGCGGCGGGCGGGCCCGCTCCGCCCCGCGCCCGGCCGGTGCAATCCCGGCGCCCGCGGCCCGGCGGCTGCAGTCAGCGCCGCCCTCCAGGAGTGGGGCGGGACCGCGGGAGGCGCGCGGCGGCCCGAGCACTGGCCGGGCCATGACCCCCGCTGTTCTCTCTTGTAGGCTTGTCGCCGCGGCCCCCCGAGCCCGGCCGCAGCCGCCACCGCCACCAGCTCCCGGGCGTGCCCCGCGCGCCCCGGGCGCGGCTCCGCAGTAAGCCCACCAGGAAGGAAGCGGTGAGTGCCCCGCGCCCCGCGCCCGCCGCCCCTTTCCCGGGACGCTCGCCTCCCCAGAGCACTGCGGCCCCGGCCGGGAGGTGTCCACGCCCAGCAAGGCAGACTAGGGGGCGGTGGGGGACCCACGCGGGCCCTGGCGTCCCCCCAACTTCTTGCAGACTTTGCCGCGGAGACACAGGCTTTGGGAAACTTGGGCAGGCTCCGGCCGCGCTGCAACTTGCACCGGCGATGGGGGTGTGTCCCCCGCGCGGAAGCCTCTGGCCCCCCTACTCCCCACCGGCCACCCCGCGCTATCACGAGTTCCTTGGGAATGGACCAGAACGCCATTCCTGAGAGCTGGAAGGCAGCCCGGCGGGGGGCGGGGGCAGGAGCCTCCCGAGGAACCATTTCCCCTCGATCGAGTATTTCCAAATCTATTATTTATAAACCGCCTCACTTAGGGGCGCCCTGCGCTCCCAGGGCATCAAAGCAGGTTTGCAACCGCAAAGGGCGACCCGTGTGAACGCACGCGTGCCTTCTCCTGGCTGTCTGCGCTTGAGCGGAACTGGGGGAGGCCTCAGTAAAAAGGGGCACCTGCGGCTCCCCCCAGGGATAGGCGGTGGGCGGGGTACAGGGGGCGACTGCGACTTCTCTCAGACCGCCTCTGGCTGCGGGGCCCACATGGAATCAAGAGAAAAATCTGTGCAGGCTGGACAGCCTTTGACGCCGAGGAAGAGGGGAGGAAGGGAAGGCAGCGAGGCAGAGGCACTTCTGAGATAGTGCAGGCCTCGGGGAAACGAACGCCTCAATGTACAGGTGGGGAAACTGAGACTCAGAGAGGCATACCCTGAGTCACAGGTGCTGGCGTTTCCTGCCTAGACCCCACCCACCCAAGGTGGGAGGAGGCCCCTGTTCTGGGCTGCGTTCACGCCAAAAAGCACCCTCACCTGTGCAGGCCATGCCCTCCTTGGGTCAGCGCCCCCACTGCTCGCGACCAGGTCCTGTGGAGGGGAGGAGGCCATGTATTTATGGAAACACTTAATCCCTCTGCCAGCCCCAAGGAGGCTGAAAGCTCACCACCTAATCTCCTCTCCCTGGAAGAGCCTTCCCATGCCGGCTGTGTGCACCCCAAACACACATAGAGTGTATTTTCCCAGCCCGAGGTGCAGGTCACCTCGGGGGACTTGAAATGGGAGCGTCCCCGTGAGTAGACACTGAAAAAGAGACCGTGGTATTCATGCTTACGGAGCGTTCCTCGTGCACCAAACCCTGTGTTTTCCGTTTTAATCTCCTAACCAACTCTCCAACCAAATACTGTTAGCCCCATTTTAAGGGCGAGGAAATAGGGCCGGGCACAGTGGCTCACGTCTGTAATTGCAATACTTTGGGATGCCAAAGCAGGAGGACTGCTTGAGGCCGGGAGTTTGAGACCAGCCTGGGCAAGGTAGTGAGACCCCATCTACAAAAAATTTTTAAATTAGCTGGGTGTGGTGCACACCTGTAGTCCCAGCTACTCAAGAGGCTGAGACAGGAAGGTTCCTTGGACCCAAGAAGTTGAGGCTGCAGTGAGCTATGATCACACCACTGCATTCCAGCCTGGGCCACAGAGGGAGACCCTGTCTCTTAAAAGAAACCCAAAAACGTAGTGGCTCATGCCTGTAGTCCCAGCACTTTGGGAGGCCGAGGTGGGTGGATCGAGAGGTCGGGAGATTGAGACCATCCTGGCCAAAATGGTGAAACCCCGTCTCTATGAAAAATAAAATAAATAGCTGGACCTGGTGGCGTGCACCTGTAATCCCAGCTACTGGGGAGGCTGAGGCAGGAGAATTGCTTGAACCCAGGAGGCAGAAGTTGAAGTGAGCCGAGATCGTGCCAGTGCACTCCAGGCTGGCAACAGAGGGAGACTCTGTCTCAAAACAGAAACCCAAAAAATTAAAAAATAAAAATGAGGAAAACAGAAGTTTGTAAAGGCAGAGTGACTGATGCAAGGTCACATGGCTGGAAAATGGCAAGGCCAGGCCTGGAGCCCTGAGCCGTGGCACTGAATCGCTCTTACCTACGGTGGAGGCCAGGCTAGGCCTCTGGGTCTGCTAAGTATAACTCCCCCATCATTACAAACATTAGTAAGTGGGTTGGGCATGGTGGCTCACGCCTGTAATACCAGCACTTTGGGAGGCTGAGGCAGGCAGATCACGAGGTCAAGAGATCAAGACCATCCTGGCCAACATAGTGAAACCCTGTCTTTACTAAAAATACAAAAATTAGCTGGGGCGTGGTGGCGCACGCCTGTAGTCCCAGCTCCTCGGGAGGCTGAGGCAGGAGAATCACTTGAAACCGGGAGGTGGAGGTTGCAGTGAGCCGAGATGGCGCCACTGCATTCCAGCCTGGTGACAGAGCGAGTCTCCACCTCAAAAAAAAATAGTAAGTGATGATGGGGCCCAGGCACAGCGGCTCATACCTGTGATCCCAGTGCTTTGGCAGGGTGAGGCAAGAGCATCACCTGAGGCCAGGAGTTTGAGACCAACCTGGGCAACATAGTGAGACTCCTACCTCTTTAAAAAAAAAAAAGATGAGAGATTGTAAACCAAAAAATAAAAATAAAAGTTCTAAGCCTCCCAGCCATCTGAATGGACCAATCCTCTAGGCTAAGGACATTCCAAAGTTAACCTGAAAAACGAGTTCCGGCCATGACGGGAAGGCAGAGTTGCACATGCGTCATCATACCCTCTTCCCTGTTGACATTCAGGCCCCGCTGTCCAGCACTGACATCAATGCAGAACTTAAGACTTGATGGGACAGACCTTTTAAGTCTGATAAGAAACATTTACAATCTATGCTCTCTGAAGCCTAACCCCTTATCATAACCCAGACATTCCTTTCTATTGACTCCAGGTCTTTAGATAATAACTCCTTCAACCAATTGCCAATCACAAAATCTTTGAGTCCTCCTATGACCCAAAAGCCAAGTCCCAAAAAAAAAACCCATCCCACCTACCCCCCCCACCAGTTGTCCCACCTTTCCAGATTGAACCAATGTATATCTTATATGCACTGACTGGTACCATATGTCTTCCTAATGTATAAAACCAGGTTGTAGGCCAGCTCTCTTGGGCACGTGTTCTCAGGATCTCCTGGGGCCTTCTGGTCACTCATATTTGACTCAGAATAAATCTCTTCAAATATTTTACAATGTGATACTTTTTGTGGGTAAGATGATATGACCATTGTAGCCAGAATTCCAGCCCCCAGGACACCCCAGCAATCCCCTTCATGCTCCTCCCAGCCGTGGTTTCCCTACGGGTAGCCATTAACCTGACTTCTAATGGTAGACCCCTTTTATTTATTTTGAGACAGGGTCTCACTATGTTGCCCAGGCCAGAGAGCAGTGGCATGATCATGGGTCACTGCAGCCTCAACCTCCTGGGCTCAGGCAATCCTCCCAACTCAGCCTCCCGAGTATTTGGGACCACAGGTGCGTGCCACCATACCCAGCTAATTTTTGTATTTTTTGTGGAGACAGGGTTTTACCATACATATTGCCCAGGCTGGTCTCAAAGTCCTCTTACTTTTTGGTAAATGTTTTTATTGTTGTATAATGTACAGAAAGGCTCTCGAATCCTAACATGTTCAGCTCTGATATTTCACAGTGGCCCAGGTAGGGATTTCAGTGGGCGTCCTGCCCCGACCCCATCCTGTTTTGCTTCCTGCTGGTGAAGGCTTCCCATGGGCCAGGTGGAGGTCGCATCCACTCAGAGAGAAGCTCACTGTCCCTGCAGGACCCTGGCTAAGCTGAAGGCAGCCCTCCCTCTCCCACTCTGCGGACCAGGATGGAGGCACGTGAATGCGCTTCCCAACCCAGTTCCTTTGGCTGGAATTGCAGGATTCTAATCCTGCTGCAGAAAGAAAGTAGCTTCGTAAATAAGAAAGAAAACCACCGTGTGTGTCATGAGCCTGCTGGGAGCCCAGCTTGCCCGCACCCTCTTCCCGCTAGGCCCAGAGAGCTGCAGGTCCTTACCCAGCCTCCCCACCACCCTGCCCCACCACGATTGGAGCCCACTCACCTGGCAAACTGTCACATTCCTCAGCTGTGACTCCTCTTCATTCCTGCCCTCTCCTGGGTCCTGCCAGGAGGTCTTTGTTAGGCAGACAGGGCACGGTGCCACAGTGACTCAGGACCTCCATGGAGTTACTCTGATTTCATCTGGGAGGTGGCTCTGAGGGGGACCAGTTCATTCACTTTCCCTGTCTGGTTCTGCAGATCCCCATTTGGGACAGCCAGACGTTAGAAATCAGATGACCTTGCATAGGGTGGCCAGATTCAGCAAATACACAGGAGGATAACTAAGTCAGCCAGCAAAGCTTTTGTTGTTGTTGCTGTTTGTTTGTTTATTTGAGGTGGAGTCTCGCTCTGTCACCCAGGCTTGAATGCAGTGGTGCGATCTCCACTCGCTGCAGCCTCTGCCTCCTGGGGTCAAGCGATTCGCTTGCCTCAGCCTCCCGAGTAGCTGAAATTACAGGTGTCCACCACCATACCTGGCTAATTTTTGTGTTTTTAGTAGAGACGGGGTTTCACCATGTTGGCCAGGCTGGTCTTGAACTCCTGGCTTCAGGTGATCTGCCTGCTGCCTCATCCTTGCAAAGTCCTGGGATCACAGGCATGAGCCACCGCGCCCTGCCCCAGCTAAGCTTCATTGCAGATAAACAATGAATGGTTTTTATGAGTGTGTCCCATGCAATAACTAGGCATCCCGTATTTTCCCTGGCAGCCCTCTCTCTCTGACCACTTCCAGCTCTAGATTTGTGTGATTCTCTCCAGGATGGGTTTATCTCATACCCTAGAGTTGAACTTCTGTGATCCACAGAAGTGGTAACTGAAAGGCATCGGCAAATCTTGGAACCCACTTTGAAAACCAGGGTCCCTGTAGCCGGCAGGAGATTAAGTATCTGACAGGCACTGCCACGTCTTGGTTGCTTTTGATTTTGTGAAAGAGCACATCATTTTTCATTTCTCTTTGCACCAAAAACCTGTAGAGGATGAGCTGGCAGGCAGTCATGCTGTGGGGTTGGTAATTTGTGGCAGCTGCCTTCAAGGCTATTGCAAAAACAAACACAGCTAACGTGGAAGTGGGACCTGTCCCTGGAGATGCTCTTAGCCTTAGAGAAGCTGTGTGGTGTGCATGATGTCTGATGTCCTTCCATCTTGCTGCCCATCAGGAGAGGGTGGACTTCTGCTGAGGAAGTCAGTTTTTATAATTGTTCATCCGTGCCATCAGAGAGAATCTCATGACTGCTCAGTCATAGGGAGTTGCGCTTATGTTGCCCAGGCTGGAGTGCAGTGGCACAATCTCGGCGCACTGCTGCCTCTGCCTCCTGGGTTCAAGTGATTCTCCTGCCTCAGCCTCCCGAGTAGCTGGGATTACAAGCATGTGCCCCCACGCCTAATTATATATGTGTGTGTGTGTGTGTGTGTGTGTGTGTGTGTGTGTGTGTGTTTTTTGAGACAGTCTTGCTCTGTCACCAGGCTGGAGTGCAGTGGTGTGATCTCAGCTCACTGTAACCTCCGCCTCTCGTGTGAAAGTGATTCTCCTGCCTCAGCCTCCCGAGTAGCTGGGACTACAGGCGCATGCCACCACGCCCAGCTAATTTTTGTATTTTTAGTAGAGAGGGTTTCACCATGTTGGCCAGGATGTTCTCGAACTCCCAACCTCAGGTGATCTGCCTGCCTTGGCCTCCCAAAGTGCTGGCGTTACAGGTGTGACCCACTGCACCCATCCGACAGGGAGATTTTTATGTCAGTGTGCAAGAAAGAACCTGTTCTTCTTCAAGCTGTTTTGCAAATAATTAAGAATCCGATATTTCAGAGGGAACATAAACAGAGCCCAATTCAATATGAAACGGAAGTTTTTCACACCCCCTGCAAATGCGTGAAAAAGATAGAACATTTATACCTAAACTAGCAGTTCTTATGGGCCCAACTGCTCCCATACCATCATGCCAAGTTAAGGGTATCCTAGCCTTAAATCTTTTTTTCTCCTATTAAATCTTTATTATATATTTATTTACTTATTTGAGACAGAATCTCTCTCTGTTGCCCAGGCTGGAGTGCAATGGCACGATCTTGGCTCACTGCAACCTCTGCCTCATGGGTTCAAGCAATTCTCCTGCCTCAGCCTCCCGAGTAGCTGGGATTACAGACGTGTGCCACCATGTCCAGCTAATTTTGTATTTTTAGTAGAGACAGGGTTTCACCATGTTGGCCAGGCTGGTCTAGACTCCCAACCTCAGGTGATCCACCTGCCTCTGCCTCCCAAAACACTGGGATTACAGGCGTGAGCCACCACTCCCGGCCTAAATCTTTATTTTCTAGTTACAAATATATATGTCTTTGTTTGTAACAAACTCAAACAATGTAGAACCCCAGTGTGTGGAACAGAACCCTGAAGCCCAGTGCAGTGATGTGGGCTTGGCTCTGGTGTCTGGCAGCCCCGTGCTGCAGCTTGCTAGCCCTGGGGTGCTGGGAAGTCGCTGGACATCTGTGAGCTCCAGCTCCTCACTTGTGAAACAGGATGGTGATCATGTTTATCTCTTAGGGCACTGTTAGGGTTCAGTGGTGTCATTTTTATAGCAAACTTGGCCCAGAATTTGGCGTATTGAAAACATTAGCTGGATATCTCTCAGCTGATGTCATGATGATAACGGTAAAGTTTAAGGTAGAAGTAGCTCCTCTCTGGGGTTAGACAACTGTATGGCTTCCATTCAGACAGATGTAGAATCAAGCTGTAACTCCTTCTCAGATACTTCAGCTCGTCTTAGGGACCCTCTTCCCTGTCAGCATCTGTGGTCTCTGCAGGGGACTGGCCCCCGATCTCAAAAGGAGTGGACAGGGCTCTCTGCGCTCCCACATAAATTCACCCCCAACACAACTGGCCACGCTGTGGAATCGGGGCCATGTAGTGGGGGGTGCCCTGGTGGTATCTAGTCAAGATCACACTGATGACAATGATGAGGAGGAGGATGGTGAAGGTGGCAGCAACGACAGTGACAAGGATGACAACCGCAAGGTGACATCTGTCTTCGTCCGTTTGTGTTGCTACAAAGGAACACCCACGGCTGGATAACTGATAAAGAAAAGAGGTTCATTTGCCTCAGGATTCTGCATGCTGCATAGGAACATGGCGCCAGCATGGCGAGGGCCTCGGGCCGCCTCCACTCACGGCGGAAGGTGAAGGGGAGCCACAGAGATCAAGTGGCAAGAGGGTGGCAGCAAGTGGGAAGCAGGGAAGGTGCCAGGCTCTTTTGTCTGTTTTTGAGATGGAGTCTTGCCGTGTCACCCAGGCTGGAGTGCAGTGGCATGATCTCAGCTCACTGTAACCTCTGGCTCCCGGGTTCAAGCAATTCTCGTTCCTCAGCCTCCCGAGTAACCGGGATAACAGGTATGCTTCATCACAGCCGGCTAATTTTATATTTTTAGTAGAGATAGATTTTGCCATGTTGGCCAGGCTTGTCTCGAACTCCCTGACCTCAAGTGATCCACCCACCTCGGCCTCCCAAAGTGCTGGGATTACAGGCGTGTGCCACTGCACCCAGGCCCCAGGCTCTTTTTAACAACCAGCTCTTGCATGAACCAATGAGGAGTGAACTCCTTCATTACCACGAGGATGGACGGCAGCGAGCCAGCTCTTCATGAGGGATCCGCCCCATGACCCAGACACTTCCCACCAGGCCCCACCTCCAGCGCTAGATCAGATTTCAACGTGAGTTCCGGACGGGAAAAATATCCAAACTATGTCAGTCAGAATGATGATGACAATGGCAGACAGTGATGTGATGATGATGATGTGGTGGCAGCTCTGTCCCAGGCTGTGTCCTGGAGGCTGGTGGCTCGATGCCTATTTGGTGGAGGAGGACACAGTGCCTGGGGGGACTGAGCCCCAGCACCTCAGACTCAGAAATGACTTGCCCAAGGTGACGCAGTTCCTCCGGACTCCGGATTCTCTCTCTTCCCCTCGGCCAGTCCTGGGCCCACCGCCTTCACCCTGTCCTTGGAGGGAGGCAGAAGCAGGGTGACAACAAGGGCAACTGCAGGAACACTGTGGGGGATGAGAAGACGTGACGCGTGAAAACTCTCCACGTGCTGGTTCCACACACCCCACGTCAAATTGTCGTATGTGGACGTGACCACCCTTGATGCTGCACCTGCCTGACCCTCACAGCTCCTGCCCCCAGTGTCACCTGAACCCTGGCTGGAGCTGATCCTGGTCCCCCCATCCTCTGGTTTGCTCCTTCCCTCCTTCCCTCCCTGCCTTCCTTTCTTCCCCTGCATGTTTTGAGATAGAGGTCTTTCAAGTTGCCAGACAGCTGTTCGTACAAAACCTGTCAGTTCCAGACACCTCTTCTGGGAGGTGGTGCTGCCGGGCACAGCATAAGAGAGAGGCTTTGCTCAGCCAGAGCCTGGCCCCAGGAACGCATCCCCCACCAAATCACAGAAGCCGCTAGGAGGAGAACGGGATCCCATGCACTGGCTGCAGCCGCGTCCCGCTGTGGGAGACCATGGTGGGGAGCCCAGGGGTGCATGCAGTGAGCTGTTCTCTCTTCTGGATGTTGCCTTTCTTTCCTTTGTAAGCCTTTTTCTTGAGGCAGTTTCAAACTTAAAGAAGAGTTGTGAGACTGTAAAGAGCCCCTGCGAATATCCTTCACCAGAAGGGAAGCTTTAGCTGCAGGCGCGTCCTCGCCGCTCCCTGCACATATTTGTGCCTATCGTTATTTTCCTGCTGAGCAATCTGACAGTTACGTTACAGACATGACTCTTGACCCCAGACATGTCAGTGCATATTTTCTTTTCTTTTCTTTCTTTTTTTTTTTTTTTTTGACGGTCTTGCTCTCTCACCCAGGCTGGAGTGCATGGCACAGTCTCGGCTCACTGCAGCCTCCACCTCCCAGGTTCAAGTGATTCTCCTGCCTCAACTGCCTCAGCCTCCTGAGTAGCTGGGATTACAGATGCCTGCCACCACGCCTGGCTAATTTTTTGTATTTTTATTTTTATTTATTTATTTATTTTGAGATGGAGTCTCGCTCTGTCGCCTGGGCTAGAGTACAGTGGTGTGATAGCTCACTGCAACCTCTACCTCCCGGGTTCAAGCAGTTCTCTGCCTCAGCCACCCAAATAGCTGGGACTGCAGGCACTCACCACCAAGCCCAGCTAATTTTTGTATTTTTAGTAGAAACGGGGTTTCACCATGTTGGCCAGGCTGGTCTCAAACTCCTGACCTCAGGTGATGTGCCCATCTCAGCCTCCCACAGTGCTGGGATTACAGGTATGAGCCACCACACCCTGCCATCAGTGTCTGTTTTCTAAGAGCAAGGATCCTTGCTTTTCTTTCTTTCTTTCTTTTGAGGCAGAGTCTCCCTTTATCGCCCAGACTGGAGTGCAGTGGTGTGATCTCAGCTTACTGCAACCTCTACTTCCTGGGTTCAAGCAATTCCCTAACCTCAGCCTCCTGAATAACTGGGATTACAGGCATCCACCACCTCGCCTGGCTAATTTTTGCGTTTTTAGCAGAGATGGGGTTTCACCATGTTGGTCTCCAACTCCTGACCTCATGAGAGCAAGGATTATTTCTTACAGAACACAGTACAATAGTCAGAATCAGAAAATTTAATATTGACCCCAAACTGTCACCTAAAATACAATTGTTTCCCTTCTGACCATTTTATTACTTCTTTTCTTTTCTTTTTTTGAGACAGGGTCTCACTCTGTCTCCCAGGTAGTGCAGTGGCACAATCATGTCTCACTGCAGCCTCCACTTCCTGGCCTCAAGTGATCCTCCCACCTCAGCCTCCTGAGTAGCTGGGATTACAGGCATGCGCCACCACAACCAGTTAATTTTTGTATTTTTTGTAGAGACGGGGTTTCGCCGTGTTGCCCAGGCTGGTCATTACTTTTCAGACAAGCACACCAGTATGTCATGCTCTCCGGTCTCCCAGTCCCAACAGTAACCAGCATTCCGCTGCCGTCACAGCCGCGCCTCCCCGCGCGCACGCCATTTTGTTGTTGTTTTCTCCTTCTTTTTGCTGCTGTTGTGGATGTTTTACTGGAGTATTTTACGGCAAATTCCAGACATCATTCCATCTGTGAGAACTTTCGTACAGATCACTGGGTTTCAACCCCTGGGTTGAGCTATGTCATAAAATCCGCCAGGTGGGCTGTGATCAGTGCTGAACATAGGCTGGAAGGCACTAGACGATCAAATCTGAGTGCGCTGTGCAGAGCCTGCCTGCACTTGGTTGGGATGTCGAGTATGTGTCTTACAGCAGGTCGCAGTCCAGGGAGGTTTGGGAAGCCCGGCCCGCAGAGGCCCTGGGGCTCTGCAGCTTTCTGTGTGGCTCATTTGTGGTTGATCCTGACGTCAGGGCTGCAGGACCCCTCAGCAAGGCTGGAGGCAGGAGACCCAGCATGGGCACGGTCGATGAGGGATGGAGATGAGGCTCTGCTCCGCCCTCCCCCTGTTCCTGGAAGCTCTGTCCTCCGGGGGACTCCGAGACATTCCAGGTCTGCCTGGTCACTGAAAGCGTGGGCTCCAGAGTCCAAAGTTCTGGCTTCAAATCCCTGCTCTGCCACTTGCTACCCATATGAGCTTGGGCAAGTTAACTAATTTCTCTGTGCCTCTGTTTCCTGTGAGATGGGGACAGGAATGATCCCAACCTCCTGGGGCTGTCGTGAGGATTCACTAACCATGAACATACATAAAGGGCTCTGGACAGTGCCGGGCACATGGTGAGTGCCAGGAAATGTGCCTGTCGCTCCCGCTGGCCTGGGCTCTCTTCCCCTCCGCCCCACCCCCCAGCTCCTCTGCTACCCATCACTCCTCCCTAAGGAAGGATTCTCCTCCTGCATGTTAGAGTCCTGCAGGGAGCTTTTAAAAATCCCCAGTGCCAGTCCAGGCACACTGGCTCTTGCCTGAATCCCAGAACTTTGGGAAGCTGAGGTGGACGGATAACTTGAGGTCAGGAGTTTGAGACCAGCCTGGCCAACATAGTGAAACCCCGTCTTTACTAAAAATACAAAAATTAGCTGGGCATGGTGGTGCACGCCTGTAGTCTCAGCTACTAAGGAGGTTAAGGCAGGAGAATCTCTTGAACCTGGGAAGTGGAGGTTGCAGTGAGCAAAGATCGCACCACTGCACTCCAGCCTGGGTGACAGAGTGAGACTCCATCTCAAAAAAAAAAAAAATCCCAATGCCAGCCACACACCAGACCAATTGCCCCAGAATCTCTTGGGGTGGGACTCAGACAGCAGCTTTTTTTTTTCTTTTAAAGAGACAGGCTCTTGCTCTGTCACCCAGGCTGGCGTGAAGTGGCACAATCAGGACTCACTGATGCCTCAGCCTCCTGGGCTCAAGTGATCTTCCTGCCTCAGCCTCCTGAGTAGCTGGGACTACAGGCACAGGCCACCATACCCAACTAATTTTTTAAAATGTTTTATAGCCAGGGTGTCCAATGTTTTGGCTTCCCTGGGCCATATCAGAAGAAGAAAAATTGTCTTGGGCCACACATAAAATACACTAATGATAGCTGATGAGCTGAAAAACAATTCTCAAAAAAATTCACAGTGTTATAAGACAGTTTATGAATTTGTGTCAGGCCGCATTCAAAGCTGTCCTGAGCTGCAGGCGGCTGGAGGGCTGGGGTTGTACAAGCTTGTTTTATAGAGACTGTCTTCTTATGTTGCCCAGGTTGGTCTTGAACTCTTGGCCCCAAGCAGTCCTCACGCCTCTGCCTCCCAAAGTGCTGGGATGACAGGTGCGAGTTACCGAATCCAGATGAAGCAGTATCTTGTAAAGCTCCTGGGTGATGTGCGGAGGCCGCAGTGCCCACCTTCCTGATTTCTGGCCCAGAGCAAGCATCTCTAACGTCAGCAGGCACAGGAATCCCTGGGGCCTTGTGCGCCTGAGTGGGCCTGAGCTGCTACCTCTCTCCCCCAGTCCCCCAGGGTGCTGATGCTACCAGTCCACCAACAGCCTGCAGGCGAGGGCCAGGCCCAGGGTCTCCTCACTGGCCCCAGCCACACAGCCCTCTAGAAAGCAGACTTGCTCCTTGGCATCCTCAGAATAAGCTCTTAACTCCAAGCCAGCCCCAGAGACCCCAGGTCCAACCCATCTTTGGCTTCTCCCCCACCTATTCCTGCCTGACCCCTGCTTCCTTCCACTCGCTGTGCCTTTATCTTCCTCTGGACCTCTGGACACTACAGGTCTCTGTGGGGTGGGCCTCCAGCTTGGGGATCAGGACAGTCCTGGGTTCGAGTCTCAGCTCCACAATCCCTAGTAAGCTGGTAGCCTCGGGCAGATGCTGCCACCTCCATGAGCCCTGATTTTTGTGTCTTTGAAGTGGGGACGGTAATAGTACCTTGCAGGGCTGCTACTGAGGAGTGAATGTCAAGAGCACGCGGGGGCCCCGCACCACTGGCTGCTGCTTTTATTTTACTTTTCAATTGCTCAGAACTCTAAGGATGCCTCATGTGGAAGGAACATCATGAGAACCCTGGTTGGGACAATTCTAATATCCTGTGGGCTGGGAGCCACGCGTCCTCTAGAGCTCAGGCTGTTAGATCTCCAGAGAACCTGCATTAGAAAAAAAACGAGGCAGCATTAGAAGGGGAGGTGCACCCACCTTGGGGGCCTCTGGGCCACCCCCCAGCCCTGGCTGGCAGGTCTTTGCACCTCCAAAGCAGCCCTCCTGTGGCTCTTGAAAGGAAGGGCTCAGTGGTGTCGGTTCCCCTTCGTCAGTTCATTGCAGCCTCCGCCTCCTGGGTTCAAGCAACCACGCAGAGCCGGGGCTGCCGTCGCCACCTTGGCCTCCTGTATGTTTAACTTTGAGGCACCCTCAAGTTCTTTCCGCCAGCACAGACTCCAGCCCAGATGTAGTTGACATGTGGCGTGACCTAGAGGCTGGTGGTTTCTCTCCACCACAACCTCCTGTTTTTGTACTCATCGGGGCTGGGGGTGGGGGCCTGGCCACACGTGGCCAATACAAACAAGTGGCCGCCGCCCCTCTCTGAACGCTCTCCTCTCTCCACAGGCCTGTGGAGGCGCCGACATGGGGCTCAAGATGTCCTGCCTGAAAGGTAAGGCTGCGCGTCTGCCCCCACCAGCTCTCATGGCAGGGGGTGGGCTGGGCTGGGGGGGCAGGAGGGAGGGGGGATGAGGCCGTCTGCCCTGCAGAGGGAGCGGGGCACCATCCCTTAAGCTGTGCTTTACACAGCAGGTGCTCTATAAATGCTTGTCCTGACTCTGAGCACCCCTCCAGGCCTTCCATTTCACTATCAGTGAGTGACTGGGAAGGTGGCAGTGCCCTGGTGCCTCAGTTTCCCCCCAGAGGGCCTAATCCCAGGCTGTGGAGAGTGAGGGAGGGGTGGCCTTTGCGAAGGAGCCAGGCACACATGGGGCTCTTTGCTTTCCCAGGCATACCTGGGCCTGTAATCACCCAGGTAGGAGGTCCAGCATCCTCATGCTGGGAGAGTAGGTCAGCAGGAGAAAGTTCTAGAAAGACACAAAACCAATGAAGGGTGTTATGGGTGTTAGTGAAGGCAGTCCAGACCTCTGTCCTGTGTGTGGACGGCCTTGGGGGACCTCAGACCAATGTAGCAGGAGGCCTCCCTTCCTAAGTCCATTGCTGCCCCTCTTGTTTACCCCGATGACAGTTGCTCTGGTCTCCCCAGCCGAAAATCTGGGAGTCACGTGGGCGGCACCTGGCCCAGGTGGGCAGTCCCGGTCCAGGTGGGCGGTGCATCTTGATTAACAGCTTCTCCAAGACTGCTTGCAGAGAGATTGGTTCCCCTGGTGAATATCGAGGTGTTGTTTGCTAAGTGGGATGGGATGCTGGACAAGCACCAACAGCCTGTGTCCCTTCCAGGGCCTGGTTTCCTCTGAGACTGCAGGCTGAGCCCACAGAGGAGTGAGGAGATGTTTGTTGAATGAGTATCTGTGAGTGGCTGAGGTTGATCCAGCAGCAGACGGTAGTTGAGAGGACCGAGCCTGAACCCTTGAAACTGGAGGACTTTCTTCTCTTAGACATGAGTTTCCCAGTGCCTGACACAGACACGCCATGAAGGACATTTTTCTTCTTTAAATAATTATATATATAACATAAAACGTGGCGTTTTAACCAAAGCGTACTAGTAGCATTAAGCACCGCCATCTTCAGAATGAAGGTTTCATCATCTCCCACTGAAACTCTGTCCCCCGCTAAGCACTAACTCCCCCGTTCCCTCCCCCAGCCCTTGCCAACCACCATTCTACTTCCTGTCTGTAGGAATCTGCTCTTGGGACCTCGTGTAAGTGGAATCACACAGCATTTGTCCTTTCGTGTCTAGCCTCTGTCACTCAGCGTGACGTTTTCTAGGCTCATCCACCCGGTAGCATTCGTCACTGCTTTGTTCCTTTTCACGGCTGAATAATATTCCATCCTGTATACGGACCACATTTTCTTTATTAGCTTATCCCACGCCGGACACTGAGGTGTTTCCACCTTTTGGCAATTGTGTCAAGACATCTTTGATGAAGAAACCAGGCCCTGGAGGTGTCTCTGGACCCCTTTCCTTCCAGCCCAAGGCTGGGGCTTTACCAGGAAGGTAGTCCAAGACGCTGCACATCCTGACAGTACCTGGGAAATGCACTCCCACCTCCACACACACACACAGACACACACACACACCCACCCCCGCCCCTCATGAGTGCAAGCGCAGGCAGCCAGCTCAGGGCCCCTGGGGCTGGGAGCTTTTAAAAGGACTGCCTTCCTGTCGGCCCTAGAGCTGCTAAGTGCTGGAACGGCTCCTGCCCGGAGCGCCGCTTGTTCATCCATCTTTCATGTCTGGCTCTGCTGCTATTGGTCCCTACCCACTGCCACCCACCCAGCCTGGGTCTCTGGAGGTGATGAGGCCCACACAAGCATGGGGGTGACTCGGGCAAAGGGGAGTGTGGGGGCTAGGACTCTTTTTTTTGGAGAGGGGAGCGAAGTCTCGCTCTGTCGCCCAGACTGGAGTGCAGTGGTACAATCTCGACTCACTGCAACCCCTGCCTCCCGGGTTCAAGCAATTCCCCTGCCTCAGCCTCCCGAGTAGCTGGGATTACAGGTACGTGCCACCATGCTCAGCTAATTTTTGTATTTTTAGTAGAGATGGAGTTTCACCATGTTGGCCAGAACTCCTGACCTGAAGTGATCTGCTCATCTCAGCCTCCCAGAATGCTGGGATTACAGGTGTGAGCCACCGCGCCTGGCCCAGAGAGAAACATTTTAACTCGACATTTGAAGTAGCCAGGAACTCTATAACATGGGCTACCATAGAGATTACCCCAAACTAGGTGGTTTAAAACAGTTCTGGAGGCAGAGGTGTGCCATCCAGGTGTGAGCAGGCCTTGTTTCTTCTGGAAGCTCTCGGGGGCTCCATAGCCTCTAGGGGCACCACCCATGCTTTGGCTTGTGGCTGCTTAGCTCCGGCCTCTGCCTCGTGGCACATGGCTTTCCTCTCTGTCTTCCCTTCTAAGGACAACTGTCATTTGCTTTAGGGCCACCCTCTTCCAGGATCATCTCATCTCAAGATGCTCAATTCAATTACATTGGCAGGGCTGCCCGGTGGCTCCTGCCTGTAATCCCAACACTTCGGGAAGCTGAGGCAGGAGGAGCTCTTGAGCCCGGGGGTTCGAGACGAGCCTGGGCAACATGGCAAAACCTCATCCCTACAAAAGAATGCAAAAATTATCTGGGAATAGTGGTGTGCACGCCTGTAGTCCCAGCCACTTGGGACGCTGAGGTGGGGACGATCCCTTGAGCCCAGGAAGTCAAGGCTGCAGTGACCTGTGATCACACCACTGTACTCCAGCCTGGGTGACAGAGCCAGACCTTGTCTCAAAAAAAAAAAAAATTCCATCACAAAGATCCTATTGTCATAGGGTCAGATTCCCACTCACAGGTTCTGGTTAGATGTATCTTTTGGAGCGGGCACCATTCAACCCTGGGTACAATTTCTCTCACTCCCTGGGGCCTCAACACTGCATGCTGCCCCAGGTACCGGGAGGAGGGACCTGCCAGGACCCAGGCCCTCTGTTCCTCTGCTCTAGCCCCACAGCCTAGCCCAGGGACTCAGACCTGCCCGGCTGTTTCCAGGTGACCCTCCCTGTACTATGCCCCCAGCTCCAGGCCTCCCTAGGTTCAAATCCCAGCTCTGCCCCTTAACAACGATTTGGCCTTGGAGCGGGGCAGCTTCACAGGCATGTGACCTCTGCAGCTATGCAGGGCCCCGTGCTCAGTTTAATGCTCTTAATACGTATTGAACAGTGGGCTCACATGGTCATTTTCCACTGAGCCCCACAAATGACATAGTGGTTGCTGCCTTAGGGCAAGTGACCTTGTCTCTCGAGGCCTCCGTTTCCTCTGGGGTAAACTGAGGCATCCCCGCGTCCAGCCCACAGGTTTTATTGAGTGCTGGGTTCTGGAGAGGACTTGAGGGATGGTAAAGACAGGACTCTGCCTGGGGACTTACTACCTAGAGCCACACCACCCAGTGGAAATGGGTTTTAACATTTCTAGCAGTCCCATGAATAAGGTAAAAAGAAACAGGTACGATGAATTTTACTGTTTTATTTAATTCAGAATATTCCAAACATCGTTTGAACATGTGGGGGTCCAGTTCACTGGTCTGGAAGATTCAGGTAGCTGATCTGGGGAGGTTCAGTTGTCTAGGGGATTCAGTTTTACGGTTCGGCGGTTTATTGTCTGGTCTGGTGTTGTGTGGTCTGGGGTTTTGGCAGATCTATGGGATATGGCTGTCAGGTCTGGAAGTTACATGGCTGGGCTGGGGTCTTTACTTGGCTGGTCTTCGAGGCTTGGTTGGCCAGTCTAGGAGGGTTTACCTGTTTCATGTGGGGGTTAATTGGCTAATCTGGGGGTTCAGTTGGCTGGACTGGGATTACTTGGCTGGACTGGGGGTTTAGTTGGATGTTCTAGGGGTTTAATTGGCTGGTCTGAGGGTTCGGTTGGCTGGACTGGGGTGACTTGGCTGGTCTGGGGGTTTAGTTGTGTGATCTGGGGGTTCCATTGGCTGATCTGGGGGTTCAGTGGCTGGTCTGGGGGCTTAGTTGTGTGGTCTGGGGATTCAATTGGCTGGTCTGGGGGTTCACTTGCCTGGTCTGGGGGATTTAGTTTGCTGCCCTCCTTTCCCTTCCCCTCCAGTCTGGGAATCTCTCCCCCTAGAGCTAAAGTAGGCTTTCTGAGGCAGCTTGGCACTCATTTTGCAAAGCCTTACGTTACAGATAGGGAAATGGAGGCCCAAGGAGAGGAAGTGACCAGGTACAGTCACACCTACTAGAAATGAGACCTGGGCTCCTATACGGAGGCAGCTCTGAGACCTGCTCTGGTTCCCTTAGGAGGAGTGGTTACGGGAGACGTGGGCTGAGCCCACTCAGCAATGTGAGGGTCACGGTGGGTGTGAAGCCCCAGCCCTCGCCACCTCCTCCTTCCTCAGCTCCCCCATGGGCTCTGAGGCCATGTAGCTGCCCAGGAAGACGCAGGCCCCTTCCCCATGGGGCTGGCTTTGTGTCGATGGCACCTGATGTGGCAGGCTGGGGTGGGGTCTGCCTGCTGCTGGGCTGGCTTCCGTCTCTACTATGCCTAACTGTTTGGTGGCTGCTGTGACAAATGACCACACACTGGGGGGCTTAAAACAGCCGTTTTTATTCTCTCCTCGTTCTGAAATCCACGCTGGCGGGGCCACCCTCCCTCCTCAGCCCCAAGGGAGGAACCTTCCTGCCTCTTCCTGCTTCTGATAGCTTCAGGCATCCTGGGTCCAGGCTCTGCCTCCAAGTTCACGTGGCCTTCCTGTCTCCATGTCACCCTATGTCCAGTCTCCCTCTTCTCCACTTCTAAGAACACCGGGCATGGGATTTAGAGCCCCTCCTAAATCCAGGATGAGCTTATCATGAGATCCTTAACTAATTACATCTGCAAAGACCACATTTCCAAATAAGGTTACATTCCGAGGTTCTGGGTGGATATGAATTTTGGGGACACTATTTGGCCCCCATCAGATCAGTTCACCTCTGAGCTTCCCCTGTGTGGGGCAGGAACATGCTTCTCCCGTCTGGCAACAAAGACTCAGTCCAAGGGTGGTAGGTATTCAGAGGCTGGCATGGGAGAAACACGGCTGGGCCAACACCCCTTTATTTCCGAGTCCAAAGGAGAGGGGCTGCATTGGCGGACCTTAAGCGGAGTCCCTCTGCTCAGGGGCCTGGCCGTGGTGACTGTGACCCATGGAAGTGTCCCACAGGCCTAAGAACGTCTCCCTTGTGCCTCACCCTATAAGGGCTGGCATGTCCTCGCATCAGCAGGAGCTGGGCACGGCTCATCCTCATCACAGTTGAACTCTACAGATGGGGGAGACTGAGGCATAGGGGATCTCTCACTGACTCAAGGCCACATGGCCAGTTAGCAGAGGTTGGCTCCATAGACGGAAGGGGAAAGGGCGAGTCGCCTCCTTGGTTCCTAAGTGCTCCCTCTCCGGGCTCCAGCAGGGCGGCACAGCCAAGGAAATGGCGTGGTCCTGCCAAGTGGTTCTCAGTGGGGTCCGGGACCTTCTGCAGAGGCATCCCTGGGAACCAGTCAGACCATCAGATTCTCAGGACCCACTGGACCAACTGAGTTAGGAACTCAGGGTTTTCAGCGTGTCCTCTGGGGATTCCAGTGGGGGATCACTGGGAAAGTGGCTCTGGGGTCAGAGATCTGAGTTCATATTCTGAGTCTGCCTCTGATTGACTGGCAGCCTTGTGCAAGTCACTTCCCATGCCCAGGCCTTATTTTCTGTATCTGTAAAATGGAGTGATGACTGGAAAGATCTCCTGGGTCAGGTCTCAAGGGTTTTCTGAGATAAGCATTAAAGATGGCGCCCAAGAAGGCTTTGCAGCTTCCCGCTATGGAGCTGGCTGCAGGTGTGGGGGGGGCTCCCGCAGGAAGAATTAAACTGGAAGCGTGGGCTTTCCCACTAGAGTGGCTGGCTTGGGCATCAGGGCTACCTGGGAGGACCCCTGTGGTATCTGAGGTTCTGTGGGGGTTGGGGGGTGGGGTGTCAGCTCCAGCATCACCATAGTTACAGACTCCTGGGAATGAGACTGGTCCCAGCACCTGTCCTGGGAAGGTCCCTTTGGGCTGCCTGGGACTTGGTGGGAAAGATGAAGGCTTTGTCTGGGCTTCATAGTTTGTTATTTTTTTAGTAGACTTTATTTTTTAGGACAGTTTTAATTCACAGAAAAGTTGAAAAGATAGTACAGAGAGTTCCCACATGCCAGCTTCCTGTTATAACATCTTACACTCACACGGGCCAGTCATTACCACAAATGAGTCAATACAAATCCATTTTTGTTTATTTTTCAGTATTTTATTTATTTACTTATTTATATTTTTGAGACAGGATCTCGTTCCCCCTCTGTTGCTCAGGCTGGAGTGCAGTGGTACAGTCACAGCTCACTGCAGCCTTGATCTCTGGGGCTCAAGCGACTCTCTTGCCTCAGCCTCCCAAGCAGCTGGGACTATAGATGTACAGCACCATGCCCAGCTAATTTTTTTGTAGAGAAGGGGTCTTGCTTTGTTGCCCAGGCTAGTCTTAAAGCCGTGGCCTCCAAAAGTGCTAGGATTCAGACATGAGCCACCGCACCTGGCCAAATCCATTATTATTAACTAATGTCCACACTTTTTGTTTTTTTTGAGACAGGGTCTGGCTCTGTTGCCCAAGCTGGAGTACAGTGGCACAATCTCAGCTCACTGCAACCTCCACCTCCTGGGCTCATGTGATTCTCCCGCCTCAGCCTCCCAAGTAGCTGGGACTACAGGCAAGCACCACCACACCCAGCCAATGTTTTTTGTATTTTTAGTAGAGATGCGGATTTCACCATATTGCCCAGGTTGGTCTTGAACTCCTGCGCTGAAGCTATTCTCCTCCCTCAGCCTCCCAAAAGTGCTGGGATTACAGGAGTGAACCCCCATGCCCGGCCAGATCTGTTATTATTAACTAATGTCCACATGATTCAAATTTCCCCCATCTATTTTTTCTGTCCCAGGACCCCACATGACATTCAGTTGTCACGCCTCCTAGACTCTTGGCTGTGACAGTTTCTCAGACTCTCCTCATTTTTGTGGGGGACCCCTGGCTGCCAGGCATGGCTCTCACTCCCTTGCTCAGGGGGCTCAGCCTAGGGTGGTCGGTGGTTGGCCATTATAACACCCACTTTTCTGATTGGCCTTCAGAGGCTTGCGTCTGGCCCCTGGTTAACCCAAAATCTAGAGTCCCTCCATATGGTCCCATGACAGTGTGAACGCCTGGCTCTGCTGGTGGACAGCGGCAGGCCAGAGTTGCGTGAGAGGCTGTTCCTTCAACAAACATGTATGGCGTCCCTACCGTGTGCTGGGCGCTGGCCCAAGTCCCGGGGCTACAGGGATGAACTAGGCAGTGTGGTCCCAGCCACCAGAAGGGTACAGAGGCAAGGAATGACCTGAGTGCTAACTCAGTGCTGGGTGGAAGCTAGCACTGCCTACCCAGGGTGGCTAGGGGTGGCATCACCCAGGAGCAGCCCAGCCTGAAGAGCTGGCCTGGTACAGAGTGGGGGAATGGGCGGGTGTTCCCAGTAGCAGAAAGTCATGGGCACAGGCTGGGAAGCAAGCAGGAGCCTGGCGTTCATGGTGGAGGAACTGGAGGGGCCACAGTGCCAGAGAGAGTGGGAACAGCCAGCTGGAGCCAGGCAGGGAATGTGGAATTTCCACCCCTGGGGACAGGAGCTTCATGAAATGGGAGGGCAAAGAAAGTGTCCGTTCCACTGATACATCTAGCGGTTTTCAGAACGAATTGGGAATTTCATACATTTGAAGGGAGGTCACATGGTAGAATCCAATCCCTGCTGCACCAGGAGTTAGAAAATAGCCAAGGTCAAGGGCCAGGCACAGTGGCTCACGCCTGTAATCCCAGCACTTTGGGAGGCTGAGGTGGGCGGATCACCTGAGGTCCGGAGTTCAAGACCAGCCTGACCAACATGGAGAAACCCCATCTCTACTAAAAATGCAAAATTAGCTGGGCATGGTGGCACATGCCTGTCATCCCAGCTACTCGGGAGGCTGAGGCAGGAGAATTGCTTGAACCCGGGAGGTGGAGGTTGCAGTGAGATGAGATCATGCCACTGCATTCCAGCCTGGGCAACAGAGCGAGACTCTACCTCAAAAAAAAAGAAAATAGCCAAGGTCAAGTGCCCCACTTCCCTGAGCTTTCCTGTCCCTGTCTGTAAAATGGGCTGCAGCCTCCTGCCTGCGGGGATCCTGGCCGAGGGCCTTGCCCGCTGCCTGCCAGTGCCACCGCCATGTTCCGGGGGTCTTTGTCTACTCTGCTGACCTCCACACCCACACCGCGAACAGGGGCCAACACACAGTAGGTGTTCCAGAGTGCCAATTCCCTTCCTTTGTGGGACAGAGCCCAGACGAGGGTGTGTCCCAGGCAACTTCTCACAAACATGTATTGAGTACCCGAGACACGCCGGGCAGCACCCTCAGCCCTCGGGATGCGGCAGTGAGCAGCGCAGAGCTCCTGTCCGTGTGGGAGAGACGGACACGTCAAAAAGCGTGTGTGGACAACACACACCCAGCAGGCTGGATGTCGTGGTGAGCGCCGTGAAGGGAATTGAGCAAGGGGGTGCAGTCGAGGGGATGAGGCAGGGTGAGGGGCTCTCTGTGGTGCCAACACTGGACTCAGCCATGTGGATGCAGGGGAACAGTGTTCCGGGCAGAGAAACAGCAGATGCAAAGACTCTGAGGCAAGATCAAGCGTGCTGAGCTGGTGAGCAGCGAGGAGGCAGGTACGGAGGCCAGGCTGAGCTGGAGGAGCTGAGGTCCCTGGGGCCAGCAGGTGGTAGAAGCTAGGTGTGAACTGAGCGTAATACAGGCCAGGGACAGTAACACAGGCCAGCACTTTAGAAAGCCAAGGCGGGCTGACTCTTGAGGTCAGGAGTTTGAGACCAGTCTGGGCAACATGGCGAAACCCCATCTCTACCAAAAATAGAAACATTAGCTGGGCGTGGTACCATGCACCTGTAGTGCCAGCTACTCAGGAGGCTGAGGTGTGAGGATTGCTTGAGGCCAGGAGATGGAGGTTGCAGTGAGCCAAGATTGCACCACTGCACTCCAGCCTGGGCAATAGGGCAAGACCCTACCTCAAAAGAAGTAATGCAAAGCACTGGAATCATTCTAGCCCAGGAGTCTAAACCTCCACCACGCATGAGAATCTCCCGGAAGACTTCCAAACAGATGCAGCCCTGGCCGGTTCCCCAGAGGTTCCAGGCACTGGTGCTCTAGGGGGCTTCCTAGTGATTCTCCTGGGTGGCCCAGGCTGACAGTCAATGCCCTTGCCTTGTAGATGGGGGATGCAGTGGGGACTGACAGCCCAAGGTAACAGGGGAGCAAGTCAGCCTGGCTGGGAACCCAGGTGTGCAGGCTCGGTTCCAGGACTCTTTCTGGAACCTTCTCAACAGACCTCTGCCCAGGAGGCAGGAACTCCTGAGAGACATCCCCTCCAGCCTCCCTTCAGCTCAGGGGAGTGGGGTGGATCATCAAAGCCTGTTTTAAACGAGGGAGCAGATGGCGCCTGATCTCACCCCACCCCCTGCCCAGGGCAGCGGGGCAGCCCTCTTGTCTCACAGCAGGGACTTAGCCTGGTCTCCCCATCAGTCACCCACGCTTAAGCTAAACCTTGGCACCTGATGTCCTCAGGAAGGAGGGAGGCCGGGCCAGTGACGCAGCAGGTGGGAGACGAGGCGCTATCCCCAGCTGTGCCTGGATAGGTCAGCCCAGCTGGTCTATACCCCAGCACTCAGTGTTGGTATTCGGGTGACAGTTCCCAAGGACGTTCTCCTCCTCCTCACACTCCTGGCTCTGCGGGATCAGGAACCTCGCTGCCTCATTCATCCCTGTAGCCCTGGCACCTGACCCAAGACCTGGTTACCTGACACACACAGGCCCTGCAACAAATGTTTGCAGAATGAGTGCACTCTAGCCTTAGCCACCACATGCAGACCCTCCCCAGACTGCCCCTCCTGCCAGCTGCGGTGGCTGCCCCCGTCATCCCCGTCATCCCACAGGGAGCTCAGCGCTCCCAAAGCTCACACCTCGCCATGCGCTTCGGCTGTTTCCCTCCTTCTTCTCTCATCCGCACAGCAAGTCTTCCACGCTGTTCATTTTCCCCACCATAGATACGGAGGCTGAGGTGTCAGGTGGTAAAGGTCACTCAGCCAGAGTGTGACTGAGCTGGATCCCTAGGGGCCTCAGGAACACAACCCAGCCCAGCAAGGCCAGAGCCCGGCCACAGCCTCCTGCTCGTTCCCTGCAGTTTCCTCAGGGCCTGGCAAGCACCACGTGCTCTAGAGGTATGGGGCGGGGGCAGGGGAAGTGGGAAATGAGCCTCCAGGGAGACTGGGGGAAGGTGAGGCGGGTGCTGGCACCCACAGTCCCACCAGGGGTCTCCCTGGCTTTCTGCTGCTCGAGGCTCGGAAGCCAGGGCAGGCCGGGTGCAGTGGCACACGCCTGTAATCCCAGCACTTTAGGAGGCCAAGGCAGGAGGATCGCTTGAGACCAGCCTCGGCAACATAGACCCCATTTCTACAAAATAAATGTAGCCAAGTGCCACTGCATTCCAGCCTGGGCAACAGAGTGGGACCCCATTTCTACAAAATAAATGTAGCCAGCTGCCACTGCATTCTAGCCTGGGCAACAGAGTGGGACCCCATTTCTACAAAATAAATGTAGCCAGGTGCCACTGCACTCTAGCCTGCGCAACAGAGTGAGACCCTGTCTCTGAAAAAAGCACCATAAAAGGAAGTTAGGGCTGTGCTGACCAATCACCAGCTGCTGGGCACGGCTGGGCACTGGAGCAGACCCGCCTCGCTATCCGGGCTGGGCCCTTGCTGCTTCCCTCCCCCGGGGCCTGGTTTCCAGGGAGCAGCTGTGCGTCTGGGCCCTGGCCTGCTCTTGTGCCCTGTTCTTGTCACCCAACAGCATAGACCAGGGATGGCTCCTGTCACTCCCCTAGCACTACCCACCCTCTTCCGCAGCCACACAGCACCGCCGTGTGCACACACCACCGCCCTCAAACCCAAACCTGGCCTGCCGTGCCAAGCAGGACTTCAGTAAAAATCCTTCTACAGACCATCCACTCAGAAGGCAGCCTAGGGTGGAACATTCTAGATGGTTGGAGGGTGTGCACTCTTCACATTTTGACAGCTTTGCCAATGACGCCCCTGAAGCCACACCAGCAGCCCCTCCCCGCTCCGCCTGCGGGGAGATGACCGAGACCACAGCATTAACAGCCTTCGCATTTTTGCCAATCTGATGGGTGCAAAACGGTACTTCAGGAGTTCACGTTTCCTCCCTTTTTAGCAGGAAACATTTGACTTTTCTCTCCTTTTTTTTTTTCTTTTTCCAGTACAGATGGGGTCTTGCTATGTTGCCCAGGCTGGCTTCATATGCATGGCCTCAAGCAGTCCTCCTGCCTCGGCCTCCCAAAGTGCTGGGATTACAGGCATGTGCCACTGTGCCTGGCCTAAGTTCTTTTTTCTTTTCTTTTCTTTTTTTTTTTTTTTTTTGAGACAGAGTCTCGCTCTGTCACCCAGGCTGGAGTACAGTGGCGTGATCTCAGCTCACTGCAGCCTCCACCTCCCAGGTTCAAGCGATTCTCCTGCCTCAGTCTCTGGAGTAACTGGGATTACAGGCACCCGCCACCACAGCCAGCTAATTTTTTGTGTTTTAGTAGAGATGGGGTTTCGTCACGTTGGCCAGGCTGGTCTTGATCTCCTGACCTCAAGTGATCCACTGGCCTCAGCCTCCCAAAGTGCAGGGATTACAGACGTGAGCCACTATGCCCTGCCTGGCCTAACTTCTGACTGAAGTGTAACATACAGGAGAAAAGACCCAGGTCATAAGTCAGCTGCTCCATGCATTTTCACACTGACCAACAAACAGTTCAGCTCCCCCAGAAGCTCCTCAAACTCCCTGCAAGAGCAGCCAGGCTCCTGAGTCCTAATCTTGACCTGCATGTGAGCTCCATGTGTCTCTTGTTGAGCAAAGAACTGGTACCCACCCACACCACACCTGAAGCTCCTCTGAGACCCTCCTCTGGGGGCTCAGTGCGCTGGCCACATGGAAGGGAGGGGTGAGCCTCCAGCCCGTACATGAAAGCTGTGGTCTCAGCTCCTCCACGCTGAGAGACCCTTGGTCCGCACTTGAACTTCTCCCAGCCTCAGTTTCTGTGAAGTGAGGGCTGACCTGCCTCTCAGCACAAACTCTTAGACTGCATGAGATGCTCTAGGTGAGGTCCCGTTTCCTGGCTGTCACCCTCGAATGTCATTTGTCGCCAGACAGAGCCTCACCATTTACAGGTGGGACACTGCCCCTGGTGGATTTGCTGTGGGTCCTTAGCTGTGTGATCCTGGGCAAGTGGCTCAGCCTCTTTCGCCTCCGTTTCTTCCATTATCGGCTGGGCCGAATAACAGCAGGGGCTGTTGAGATCGTTTTGGAAGCCAAGTCTGTAAAGACACCAGCTTCTGGAGCACCCAGGCCGCCATGAAACGCATCGAGGAGCTGTCACTGTGCTAGTCTGTTAACATGGGGGCCCTGGGCCAGGGCTTTCCCGTCATCAGTGAGCCCCTCTGTGAGGTTCACTGAGGTTGCCTGGGCAACAAAGGCCGGGTCCCAGACCATGCTGCTGTGGGAGCCCAGGAAAGGCCTGGTCCCTGATCAGGGAGGGAGCAGAGCAAGGCAGCCCCAGGGCCCAGGTCCCACCCCCGGAGGGAGCCAGGCCTCCGCGGACAGCCGGCTGGGCAGAGTGGCGGGGAGATGAGCTGTGAGTGACGTTCCTGCTGCTGCTTCCGCTCCTGAGAGCTGCTCCGACCTGCAGCTGAATGTCCAGCCCCGCCTTCTGTCTGCTCTGCTCTCTGGCTCTGGCCTCTCCCTGCTTCAGCTGCCCACAGGGCCCAGGTTCCCTGGGAGACCCCCAGTGTGCTCGGGTAGCACTGTCCACCTCCTGTCTCTGGTCCTAACTGGACTGGGCCTGCTTATATGACCCCTTTCATAGCAGTCTAAATAGTACTAATAATACGGCCTCACTAAGAGCCTGCCCTTGGACACCTTCCACTTCGTGCCATGCATCCTCCCACTGCCCTGCAGGATAAGGATTGCTATCTAGGGCAAAAGTTACAGGCAGGGCTGGCCGCAGTTGCTCACACCTATAATCCCAGCTACTTAGGGGGCCCAGGCAGGAAGATCACTTGAGCCCAGGAGTCAGGAGGGCGAGGCAGCAAGACCCCTTGAGCCCAGGAGTTCGAGGTCCCCCTGGGCAACATAGCAAGACCCCTATCTCTTAAAAAAAAAAAAAGCCGGACAAGGTGGCTCACACCTATAATCCCAGCACTCTGGGAGGCCGAGGCGGGTGGATCACCTGAGGTCAGGAGTTCGAGACCAGCCTGACGAACATGGAGAAACCCCGTCTCTACTAAAAATACAAAATTAGCCAGGTGTCGTGGCTCATGCCTGTAATCCCAGCTACTCCGGAGGCTGAGGCAGGAGAATCCCTTGAACCTGGGAGGCAAAAGGTTGCGGTGAGCCAAGGTCGTGCCATTCACTCCAGTCTGGGCAACAAGAGCAAAACTCTGTCTAAAAAAAGAAAGGTTAGAATCTCTGTCCCAATGAGAGAGCTGGCCATGCTTAGCGATTGTGAGCCTCGATAGCCCCCTTTGCAGCAGGCAACAGAGAGGGTAAGAAGCTTGTTCAGACCACACAGCAGGTCAAGGGCAGTCTCTGGCTTGGGCCATCCTGGAGCACCTCCGTGTAGCCCCAGGCAGTGGGGCTACATGGGGGACAGAAGAAGCCAGTGGCTCCGTGCCAGGCGTGTAGGGCCAGCCCTGAAATGTCTAGTTATTGTTGTAATGAATGTCAGTTGCCTGTGTGGTTCAGGATCGGGGGTGACTGGCCTGCTCCCCACAGCCCCGTGTAGAGTTGCCAGACTGAGGAGGACAAAAACATCAAAACAGGATGTCCGGTTATATTTGAATTTCAGATAAACAAGGAATACTGTCAAGCGGAAGCACGTCCCAAGTATTGCATGAGGCAAGCCTCTACTAAAAAACTATTTGCTGGCCGGGCACGGTGCTCACACCTGTAATCACAGCACTTTGGGAAATGGAGGCAGGCAGATCACAGGGTCAGGAGATCAAGACCATCCTGGCTAACACAGTGAAACGCTGTCTTTACTAAAAACACAAAAATTAGCCGGGTGTGGTGGCAGGCGCCTGTAGTCCCAGCTACTCTGGAGGCTGAGGCACGAGAAACGCTTAAACCTGGGTGGCGGAGATTGCAGTGAACCGAGATCGCACCACTGCACCCCTGGGCGACAGAACGAGACTCCATCTCAAAAAATAAAAATGAAAAACTGTTTGTTAACCTGAGATTCAAATGTGACGCGACGGATGGCCTGCATTTTACCTGGTGACCCTGCCCTCCAGGGACAGTTGGCAATGTCTGGAAGTGTTTTTGGTTATCACAGCTGGGGGTGCTACAGGATCTGGAGGCCAGGGACACCTGCTAAACATCACATGACACACAGAACAGCCCCACCACGGAGAATGACAAAAGTGTCAGCAGCGCCAATGCCAGGGGACCCTGGGCCACACGAGAGCGTTCCCATGGCCAGGCAGGGTGCCAAGTACGTGGCTTATTTATTTACTTTTACTTCAGTTCTCATGGTCGTCCTGCTCTCGTTTCCATTTTAGCAATGAGGAGATTGCGGGCTGGGGGAGGGGACACTGCCAGGAAGTGATGGGGCCAGGGCTGGACCTGGGCTTCATTTTTTTTTTCTTTTTTTTTTGGAGACAGAGGTTTGCCCTTGTTGCCAGGCTGGAGTGCAGTGGTGCGATCTCGGCTCACTGCAACCTCCACCTCCTGGGTTCAAGCGATTCTCCTGCCTCAGCCTCCCAAATAGCTGGGATTACAGGCGCCCACCACCACACCAGGCTAACTTTTTTTTGTATTTTTAGTTTCACTATGTTGGCCCAGGCTGGTCCTGAACTCCTGGCCTCAAGTGATCTGCCCGCCTCGGCCTTCCAAAATGGTGGTATTACAAGCATGAGCCCCCACACATGACCCTTTTTTTTTTGAGACAGAATCTCACTTGTTGCCCAGAATGGGGTGCTGTAGGGTGACCACAGCTCACTGTAACCTTGAACTCCTGGCCTCAAGCAGTCCTTCTGTCTCAGCCTCCCAGGTAGCTGGGACTACAGGTGCACATCACCATGCACAGCTAATTTTTAATTTTTTTTTTTTTTTTAGAGAAGGGGTCTTGCTATATTGTCCAGGCCAGTCTTGAACCAGGATTGCCGGGCTCAAGCCATCCTTTGTCCTTGTCCTTCCAAAGTGCTCAGATTACAGGCATGAGTCACTGTGCCCTCGCTGGAACTGGCCTTCGGAACCTGGGCTAGCCGCACTGTACCCTCACCTTCCACAGCCTTCCCAAACACCCAGCGCTAGGATGAGCAGGGACAGTCCACGGGAACTGGGAGGGCCGGCCGGGACGGAAGAAGCGCAGGCAGTGCTCAGGGCAGGAATGTGGATTGGCCGGGCAGAAGCAGCGGGGGACACCTTCCCCCACCCCCGCTTGGTGTGTTGAAGCCTCCTGTCTCCGGCTCCTCTCAGGTTCTCTCTCCAGCAGCTCATCCCTGACGCAAGCTAGGGCTTTTTCCTTAATTAAAAAGAGATTTAAAACATCCACTGCTGTCTCCATTAGGCCTGGGATGCCTCAAAAAGGTAAAACCACCAGAGCTACCCCAGCCTGATCCATAATAACACAAGGCTTTCCCTGTAATTGGAATTTAAAAAAAAAGATTAAATGCATCTGGAACACTTGGAGGAATTTCTCAGTTTGCTTTGGAAAGACCTGCACTAAATCCAGATACCCAGTTATCTCTGAGGGATTCGTGTCAGCCCCTGTGGCCCTGTGTTCCTGCCCCAGGGCCGTTGCCTGTGCTGTGGGTGCCTCAGGGATCTCTGCCGCTGCTTGCTGATTGGTCCCTTCTGGGAAGCCTTTTCCAGCTCCTAGTCTCCCCTAAACCCTGCTTCTCCCCCGCCGTGAGTGGGCTTATCATCTGCCCCCTCGTCCCTATGAGAACTGACCCAGGCTCTTGGAAATATCTGTGTGCTCCAGCCCCCAGGACACAAGGGCCCTGACCGCTCTGTGCCTCAGTTTACCCATCTGGAGGATGGGGTCTGCGTCATTGGGAGGATCAAATGATGAGTGTGCAGAGACACATAGTCCAGCCTCCTACAAGCACAGGTCTCAAAGCTCAGCATCGTGGGCCCCTCCCAGTGACGGCTTCAATCACCGGAGACCCTCCTCCTTCTTTTCCAGCTCACCCTGAAATCTTTGGGGCCCCATCCCTGCGACTGGAGCCGGGACAGGAGGTGTAGAGGGGGAGGCACAGATAAACCTCTGTAGAGGCTGTTCTTTCCTCAGCAGCGTCTGCAGCACCTGGGGCCATGCAGGGCACACAGCAGGTGCATAATACATGCCTGTTGGCTGGGCACCTCACTGGGCCAGGCTCAGAGCTGGGGCGTTACACCTGTGCCGCAAAGGAGCACGTGACATAAGCTGGCTCTCCAGGTGAGAAAGCCCAGGGCCAGAGGCAAAGTCACAGCAGGAAACAGAAGTGAGAGTCGGATGGGACTTCCTCCTTCCCAAGCCCCTGGCCATTCCCATACAGTAAGGGAGAAGTGTCCCCCCGAGAGTCAGATTGGAACCAGGAATATTTTGTGTAGCGTCCACTCCAGCTGTGTGACTGCAGGGGAGAGGACAGGCCCCGACCCACACTCACGGGGCTGTGTCAGCAGCCGGTGGCATCCAGTAGGTGTTGCATGTTGGCAGAACCAGTGAATAAGGCCCGGACTTAGGACAGTTAAACGTGTGGTTCAAATCATGTGATGTCAATCTAAGCTTAGTATCCACTCCTGATGTGAATGACTGTGCACAGCAAGGCCAGTACTGGGGTTTTCTCATCCACAAAATGCATATATAATCATCGCACCACCTTGCCTGGACTCCAGTGTGGTGCTTAACCTCTCGTGTTTGCCCACCCAGACCTGGGCACTGTTATTTACGCCAGTTCTGCAGGTGAGGAAGCAGAGGCCCAAAGAGGTGGAGCCGCTGCCCCGGCGCCCAGGTAGGCCTTCTGGCCGCTAGTTGCATGGTGGGTCCGACAGGCTGGAATCCTCTGTGTGTATCACGGTGCCCTGAGGAAGAGGGTGTGGTCCCATTCAGGGCCTCCAAGCGGAACACCCGGGGGCTCCAGCCTGAACACTGTTTTGTTTTGTTTTGTTTCTGAGACAGAGTCTTGCGCTGTTGCCTGGGCTGGAGTGCAGTGGCACCATCTCGGCTCACTGCAACCTCCACGTCTCGGGTCAAATGATTCTCCCGCCTCAGCCTCCCAAGTAGCTGGGATTACAGGTGCCTGCCACCACACCCAGCTAATTTTTTTGTATTTTTAGTTGAGAGGGGGTTTCACTATGTTGGCCAGGCTGGTCTCAAACTCCTGATCTGCCCACCTCGGCCTCCCAGAGTGCTGGGATTACAGGCGTGAGCCACGGCGCCTGGCCCTGAACACTGTTTTTAAAAGCATCAGGCTGCATGAGGTGTCTCATACCTGTAACCCCAGGACTTTGGGAGGCCAAGGCAGGAGGATCGCCTGAGCCTAGGAGTTGAAGACCAATGTAGGGAGGCCCTGTCTCTACAAACAAAAGTTTAAAACTTGTCCAGGTGTGGTGGAGAGTGTGTGTCGTTTCATCCAGCGCTTTGGAAGGCCAAGACAGCAGAATCGCTTGAGCTTGGGAGGTCACGGCTGCAGCGAGCCTGGGCCACAGAGAGAACCTGTGTCAAAATAATCAAGCAATTAATTTAAATGAAATGAAGAAATACCAGGAGAGGGCGCCTGTGAGCCGTGATGCCGGCACTTGCTCCTGCCTCCACCGCCTGTCGGCGGTGGTCTCAGGGCGGCTGGGAGTTCACCAAGAGCTGGCACAGGGAATGGTGCCCTGACCCCAGGGACCTGGGCATCCTGCGCAGAGCCCCGGGCACGGGCTTGCCTGGCTCAGGGCTTTGAAGGATGAGAAGTGGCAGCAGATCGGAGCAGTGGTGAGGGCAGTGGGGCCTAGAGCCTCATCAAGCCCCAGCTCTGCTCCCTGGCCTCTGTATTCCCAGCACGCTACCTCCGGTCTCCAAAGCTCAGTGTTCTCTGTAGCATGGGCGTGATCCTTGCGTTCTCCGTGGGATGGTGTGAGGGTTGCATACAGGAGTGCAAACAGCAGCCTCAGCCCAGAGCCCAGCCCCAGATGCTTAGGAAGGGGTGGTCTCAGCAGGGAGGTGAAATGGCACCCCCAGCTCAGGACCCCACCAGGCCCCGGCCAGCTGGCTCGCTGAGGGCCATTTCTCCCCCACACCTGGCCTTTTCTGCAAGGCTGGTGTCGTAACATTTTTACAGCCAGAGAAACTGAGGCTCCAAGAGTAAAGTCACCTGTTCCCACGGTGGTCCTAGCTCAGGGGTTCCCAGCGCTGGCTGTTAGAGTCACCTGGGAGCTTTTCAAAACCCTGGCGTGCCTCACAAAACCATGACTCAGCTCCTCTGGGGTGAGGTCCTACATGGATGATTGTTAACTTCCCAGGTGATCTCAATGGGCAGCCTCGATGGAAACCACTGTGCTGGGACCAGGGGAAGCGCAGAGCCAGGTCTCCACGCCTGTCCGACCTCACCACGGGGAAGGCCATGTAACCCACAGGGAAGGCCGACTCCAGTGGCCCGGGTTCTGTGGTTTGGTCTGCGTGGCTCTGCCCCCATTGCAGAGGACAGTGCAGGCAGCAGAGCGGGGGGTCAGGGCCTGGTGACCCGGAGCACGAGGCTGGGCTGCCTCCCTGGAAGAGGGAAGGAAGGGCTTCCTGCACGAGCTCCATCCCTCTGAAGCCTTGGGATGGGGCTGGGTCCCTGGGATCTGCTCCCTTCCTACTGGAATCCCAGGCTCAGGAAATAGGCTTTTAATAGCCCGAGGCAGGCATGTAATTAACAAATAACAATTCTGGCCTTAGCACAAATGAGCTCCTTGTCTGGGGCTAGGGCTGGCATTTGGTTTTAATCCCCAGCGTTGGCTTGATCCTCCTGAGAGCGTTTCCCTCCTGTTTGGCCACCTCTGCTGCTGAGGCTGGCCAGTGCAGCCCCTGGGGATGTGAGAGGAGCCAGGGTCCCTCCCTCCTCCTTGCCTGCCCTCCCCTCTCCCTCCAGTCCTCCTCTCCCCTACCTGCCCCTTCCTCCTCCCCTTCCTCCTCCCTCTCCCCCGTCTCCTCCCTCCTTTCTTCTCCTTCCAGCCCTGTCTTTTCTCTTCCCTCCTTTTCTCCCTCCTTCCCCTCTCTTCCTCCCTCCCTCTCCCCCTCTTCCCTCTCCCCCCTCCTTCCGTCTCCCCCCTCCTTCCCTCTTTCCTCCTTCCTTCCCTCCTCTTCCTTCTCCCCCTCTCCTCTCTCCCTTCCTCCTCCCCTTCCTCCCCTCTCTCCTCCTTCCCTCCTCTCCCTTCACTCCCTCTCTTCCTTCCCTCCCCCACCTCCTCCTCCTCCTCCCTCTCTCTTCTCCCTCCTCTCCTCCCCTCTCTCCTCCTTCCCTCTGTTCCCTCCTGCCTCCATTCCCTCCTCCCTCCTCTCCTTCCAACCCCCTCTCCTCCGAGCCTTCTGCCTCTCCTGGGCTCACTGAGAACCTGATGCCTCCAGATTATACGTGTGGGTTTATCCTCAAGCTCCAGACCATGTTAAAATGCAAATGTGGGGCGTTTTATTTTAGACTGTTGGAGTATTCACTGAGGAAGGGGTCTGGAGACTGAGCAGGGGAGGCTCCCTCCTGTTACAGATATGATCATCAGCGACTCCTTTTGTCGGGGGCCTCTGCAAGGAGCTCTTTATGGATGATAATACAGAACACTTGCAGGCCGCTGGCTGGGCAAAGTGCCTTCGTGATTTCGTTCATTTCCTCACATGCAGCCCTTCAAGAGGGGTCTGCCCTGCCCACCTGCAGCCGGGGTTTTGGCTGTGGCTTCTGGTTTTGGTATTAACAAGCCTCAGGCTTTGGAGATTCTATTATTGCTGGTTATGACATCAGATGCGTCCTAGATCCCAAGGCCCCTCTGCAGCCAGTGCTGGGTGCGCTGGAGCGGGGACTGGCACCACAGCCCTGAGACCCACTCCTCCCGGACGCTGCTTTGAGAAATAAAGTTTTATTGAGACAGAGTTAGGCTCGTTCATTTCCATGTTGCCTCCGGCTGCTTTCAGGCTGCCGTGGCAAAGCTGTGTGTAGTTTGTGTGGGCACAGAGACTCCTGCCTGGCCCCTTGCAGAAAGTTTGCCAGCTGTTCCCTGGATTATGGCTACGGGAAGCACCAGCTCTTAGACTCGGCCAGATCCCAGTGTGGGGATGGATCCTGGCTCTGCCTCCCACTAGCTGTTCGGTTGTGTGCGGTTGTTACTCTGTTAGGTCCCCAGTTTCCACGAGTGTGAGACGGGGCTGGTGACACCCAGCGTGCTGGCAGTGCAGCCTGAAGGACGCACACTCTCGGCCCCAGTAGCTTGTCTGTGCGGTGGCAGCACATCCCTTTGTTTGGGGTCATTTGGGGTAGGGGCGCCTCTCTCCAAGTGGCTTCCTTTGATTTGTTTCACACTCTGGGCTTCTGTGCAAGATTGCAGGAGAAACGTTCTCTTCTTTAAAGAAGGTTCGGCTGGGCATGGTGGCTCACACCTATAATCCCAGCACTTTGGGAGGCTGAGGTGGGCGGATCATCTGAGGTCAGGAGTTTGAGACCAGCCTGGCCAACATGTCAAAACCCTGTCTCTACTAAAATTAGCCGGGCGTGCTGGTGTGTGCCTGTAATCCCAGCTACTCAGGAGGCTGAGACAAGAGAATCGCCTGAACTTGGGAGGTGGAGGTTGCAGTGAGCAGAGATTGTACCACTGCTCTCCAGCCTGGGTGACAGAGTAAAACTCTGTCTCGGAAAAAAAAAAGAAGGTTCAAAAACCACTGTGTTAGGCCTGCTTCGGAGGGGCCGTGTGGGTGCTGCAGAGGGGCTTGGCGTTGCGTCGGGGGAAAGGTCGCCTCTTCCTACAAACTGTCCAGTCGGGGGCTGTCTTCCAAAGAAGGGAACAGGGTTGGGGTTCAGAGTGTGTGAAGATGACGGCGGTGTGGGCAGTGGCTGGGGGGGGAGGGGAGGATGCTGGTCACTCTGGGTTTGAGAATGAGGTGAGGGAAGTCAGTGGCCGTGCACAGAATGAAGGTGACTCATCATGGTCACCTCACTCCGGCCATGTGTGCCAGGGACCGTGGCGGTCTCTCCCCAGCCCAGGGGAGGCAGCTGATTCCCCGACTACCACCCCGAGCTTGTCCGTGAAAACAAGAAGCCTGTGAAGAGTTAGACTCACCACCGCGTGGAGGGGCGCACAAGACCACCTACCCTTCTGCCGCCAGCTGCGGGTTTGGGGGTTCCCCCAAAACACCCTCGTGTTTGCTTGTTGGCTGAAAGGACTCATAGAACTCACTGGAGGCTTTGATTCTCGGTTATGGTTCATTCCAGGGAAGGGACCCAGGTCAAAGAGGAAAGGGAAGGTGCTCACAGGGCAGATCCCAGGAGGCTCCAGGCACAGGCTCCCGCTGTCCCTCCCCATGGAGCTGTGGACAGCGCCCACTCCTCTCGTGCATGACGGCCCAGGGCATCGCCTGGCGGGAAGCCCCTGGCCTCAGTGGCCAGAGTTCTTACGGGGCATTATAGGCTGAACTGCGTCTCCCAAAAATTCCTAAATAATCCTCCTCGCCCCCAGGGCCTCAGAATGTGACCTTGCTGGGAGTAGTGTCTTTGCAGGTGTAATGAGCTAAGATGAGGTCATTTTAGTAGTGTGAGCTCCTAATGCAAAAGGACGGGTGTCCTTATCAAAAGGGGAAATCTGGGCCAGACTTGGTGGCTCATGCTTGTAATTTCAGCCCTTTGGGAGGCCGAGGCGGACGGATCACCTGATGTCAGGAGTTCAAGACCAGCCTGGCCAACACGATGAAACCCTGTCTCTACTAAAAATACAAAAATTAGCTGGGCGTGGTGGCACGTGCCTGTAATCACAGCTACTCGGGAGGCTGAGGCAGGAGAATTGCTTGAACCCAAGAGGTGGAGGTTGCAGTGAGCCAAGATCATCCCGCTGTACTCCAGCCTGGGCAACAGAGCGAGATCCATCTAAAAACAAAAAGGAGAAATCTGGACAGAGACAGGACACAGGGAGAAACAGTGTGAAGACGAGAGGCAGAGGTGGGTGATACTTCTACAAGCTTAGGAACGCCAGATTGTCAGCAGCCACCAGAAGCCAGGAGAGGGGCCTGGAACAGTCTCCCTTGCAGCCTCCAGAGGATCCAACCCTGCTGACACCTGGATCTGGAACTTCTGGCCTCCAGATCTGTCAGACAATGAGTGCCCGTTGTTCCAGCCCCCCCGGTTGATGGTGCTTCGCTGTGGCAACCCCAGGAGACGAAGGCACGGGGGCTCCTCTGGAGGCTGATTGATTGCTCACTTGGAGCTCAGGCTGCAGGCTGCCGTCTCGCTGGGCATGACCCAGGGCCCCCACCATCAATCACATCTTTGGACGCCCAGTGTAACCAAGGCCCCCGGCAAACCAAGACTCTCCTATCAGGCAGGATATTCCAAGGGCTGAGAGAGCACCTCCCAGAAACTGCGGACAGAAATCAGACCTCTTTTAGGCAAGGTTAAATTCTTTTTCTTTTTTTTTTTTTCTTTTTTGAGATGGAGTTTCGCTCTCATCGCCCAGGCTGGAGTGCAGTGGCACGATCTCGGCTCACTGCAACCTCTGTCTCCTGGGTTCAAGTGATTCTCCTGCCTCAGCCCACCGAGTAGCTGGGATTACAGCCACCCACCACCATGCCCAGCTAATTTGTTGTATCGTTAGTAGAGATAGGGTTTCACCATCTTGGCCAGGCTGGTCTTGAACTCCTGATTTCAGGGGATCCACCCACCTCGGCCTCCCAAAGTGCTGTGATTACAGGCGTGAGACACCGTGCCCAGCCAGATTCTTTACTACACAAAGGGCCCACGGAGGACATGCAGTGCACCCAGGGTCACAGAGCTGGTGGCCTGATTCCAAAGTCAGTGTGCCTGCTGCCTTCGGTTTTTCTGAGCCTACAGCCTTGGTCAAGGGGCGGGTGAACCAAGAGTTTGGCCTGAATGGCATGGCTTCAGGTCACCTAGGTGCACATGCTTTTTGTGGATTCAGACAGATTGTCCCGGACAGCCCAGGGGTAACCTGCCTCTCAGAGGAACACCCCTTTGGTGAACAAAGGTTGCCCTGAGAAGCCCGCTGTGATTTCCCCACAGCCAGGTATGAGATCCCCCACTGTGCACCTGCCATCCCTTCCTCCCAAGGTCAGGGAAAGATTTGCTGACTCTGTCAGTAATCTATCACTGCATAACAAACTATGCCCAAACTTTGAGGCTTCAACATCAAACTTTTATTATCTCAGAGTCTCTGTGGCTCAGGAATTGAGGAGTGGCTTAGCTGGGTGGTTCTGGCTCAGGGTCGATCGTGATGTTACATCCAAGATGTCAGCCAGGGCTGTAGTCTCATCTGACTGCTGGACTGGGGCTGGAGGCTCCGCTGCTGAGGTGGCTCCCTCATGGCTGTTTGCTAGAGGTCTTAATTCCTCACCCACATGGGCTTCTCCATAGGCCACCTGAGTATCCTCATAACATGGCAGCTGGCTTCCCCAAGAGCAAGTGCTCTAAGAGAGAGCAAGAAGGAAGGTGCAATGTCTTTTATGACCTTACCTGGGAAGTCACACACCATCTTGTCTGTCCTATTTTGTTTGTTGGAAGCAAGTCACTAAGTCCATCTTACACTCCACCTCTTAGGGCCATATTTTGAGAACCCGCACACTGACCCTACAATGGTCACTTAGGAACACTGTCCTAATGGTGGTCAAGGGAGGTCTGAGAACATTAGGAAAAATAGGTCCCCCCCCAACCCCTTATTACTCAGCTCCTCCTGTTGGTCAGGGGCTCTGATACTTGAGCTAATTTAATCCTAGCCTGGCACTGTTTGGAGCAAAACCCAAGTGATGGGGTGTAGAGACAAAGACTGTAACACATAGCTTAATGGTGCTTGATGGTTTTGGTTGCATTTAAATTTTATTTTATTATTATTTTCTTTGAGATGGAGTCTCACTCTGTCGCCAGGCTGGAGTGCACTGGTGCTATCTCGGCTCACTACAACCTCCGCCTCCCAGGTTCAAGCGATTCTCCTGCCTCAGCCTCCCGAGTAGCTGGGACTACAGGCGTCCACCAACATGCCCGGCTAATTTTTGGATTTCTAGTAGAGATGGTGTTTCACCATGTTGGCCAGGATGGTCTCAATCTCTTGACGTCGTGATCCACCCGCCTTGGCCTCCCAAAGTGCTGGGATTACAGTTGTGAGCCACCTCGCCTGCCCCCCGCTGACTTTTATTTTTAATTAAGGCAGAGTCTCACTCTGTCACCTAGGCTGGAGTGCAGTGGAACAATCTCAGCTCACTGCAACCTCCGCCTCCCGGGTTCAAGTGATTCTCTTCCTGCTTCAGCCTCCCGAGTAGCTGGGACTACAGGTGTGCGCCACCACACCTGGCTAATTTTTGTATTTTTAGTCGAGGTAGGTCTTCACCATGTTGGTGAAGCTGGTCTCCTACTCCTGACCTCAGGTGATCCACCCGCCTCGGCCTCCAAAAGTGCTGGGATTACAGGTGTGAGCCACCACTCCCGGCCAGCATTTAGAATGTAAAGCACTCCTGCATACTCTGTCACGAGCATGTCCTAGGCTCAAGGGAAACACAGGTGAATGAAATAGTGAGTATCCTCCTGGTGTTCACAGCAAAGAGCGACAGAAATGAAAAAAAAAAAAAAAAGTCATTCATTGATGAATGAGTGAGTGCAGATGGGCAAAGAGGGAGCTGCAGATCTGCTAGGATGCCTTTCCCAAGGAAGAGCCTGTTGCACTGGGCTTTGAAGAATAAGTAGGAGCTTGTTACTCTGGCAGAGAAAGAAAGAGCGTCCCAGGCCAGAGGAACAGCATATGCAAAGGCACGAAGGGGCCCAGGGAGTCCGGGGGAGTCTGGGGAAGTATGAGTGCTTTGGAGTGTAGGGGCTGGTGGCTAGAATGAGGCTGGAACTAGCTGGGCCACATGGTGAAGGCCGCAAACTGGACCGAGAGGCTGACTAGCCTGTGAGCAGCATTTCCCAAAATCTGTTTCCCGACTCATGGTTCCGTGAGATGTGGCGGGGGCTCAGTTAACGTTGCTGAGATTCGGGTTTTCATCTGTGAGGCGGGGACAGCGGTGCCCTTTGCTGTGAGGTGTCAGGACTCAAGTGACGGTGAATGGGGGGGGCAGCCCACAGTTCTCGGCGGCCACTGATCCTGTCTCTCTGTCGTGTGTGTACGTGCGTGTGTGCTCCACGCCTGGCTTCTCAGGCTTTAAAATGTGTGTCAGCAGCAGTAGCAGCAGCCACGACGAGGCCCCCGTCCTGAACGACAAGAACCTGGACGTGCCCGACATTATCATCACGCCCCCCACCCCCCACAGGCATGATGCTGCCGAGGGACTCAGAGAACTCAGGTGAGGCCGCCCCTGTGCCGTCAAGCTGGGTCGGGTCTGGGGGCCTGGCAGAGACAGCTCTCAGGGGCGTGCTTCTGGGCCACGGGGCTGAGCTTGCATCCTCACCTCTCCCTGGGTTCACTAACCATTTATGGTCAGACCTGTGTACACTGCACTGTGAGCCTCCCACCAAGGCGCCAGCCTCAGCGCAATGTGGCGTGTTAAGTAATTAGTAGACAGCCCCTGCCAGCCAACTGATGGATGGAGCCCGGCTGGCCCGCCACGCCGCGGCTCCCGCCAGCCAAGGTAATTGATGGATGCTCCTTCCCCTGCCAGCAGGAGGATTGCTGCTCTATCTTGTTGGCCGCTGCCGTCTGGCTGGACAGGACAGACTTGGAAACACAGCCCATGCCCATGCCAAGGCTGGGGCTGGACCCTGGGCCTTCCAGATGCAGCTCACTGCTGGGAACGGAGAGGAGGTGGAGTTCTTCCCAGTGAGAGGGCGAGGAGGTGGGAGACAGCGCCCCACACTGGCACTCGCACCTGCCCCTCTGGAGCTGGTGGGACAACTTGTTCACGTGTTCATTGAGCAGAGATTTTTTTTTTTTTTTTTTTTCACAAATAAGCCTTTTTATTTGCCACTATTATGTAAGTCTGAACTTTAAACAGATTCTTGGACTGGTGGTTCATATCCATCAGCTCGTTCAACTTTAGCACCTGTCTCGTCCCCAGTGGCTTTTCCAGAACTACTGCCTTCACCATGAAGCTCCATGAGTTTTCCCAATTCAAACTTGGGCTTCTTCAGCATTTTTACATTGAGCAGAGATTTATTGAGCTGGGCCTACACCAGGTACTGAGGCTGCTGCTGTGAAAAATAATAACAATAATGGTGATATCAGGTCATGATAGGTAGCACTGTACTGAGTGTAATGAATGGATTTTCTTTTGTTTTGTTTTGTTTTGTTTGAGACGGAGTCTCGCTCTGTCACCCAGGCTGGAGTGCAGTGGCAAGATCTCGGCTCACTGCAACTTCCAACCTCCACCTCCTGGGTTCAAGCGATTCTCCTGCCTCAGCCTCCCCAGTAGCTAAGATTACAGGCATGGGCCACCATGCCCAGCTAGGTTTTTTGTATTTTCAGTAGAGACAGGGGTTTCTCCATGTCTGTCAGGCTGGTCTTGAACTCCCGACCTCAGGTGATTCACCTGCCTCAGCCTCCCAAAGTGCTGGGATTATAGGCATGAGCCACTGCATCTGGGCTATTTTATTTTTTGAGATGGAGTTTGGCTGTGTTGCCCAGGCTGAAGTGCAGTGGCGTGGTCTTGGCTCACTGCAACCTCCACCTCCCATGTTCAAGTGATTCTCCTGTCTCAGCCTCCTGAGTAGCTGGGATTACAGGCACCCACCACCATGCCTGGCCAATCTTTGTATTTTAGTAGAAATGGGTTTTCGCCATGTTGGCCAGGCTGGTCTCAAACTCTTGACCTGAGGTGATCCATCCGCCTGGGCTTTGCAAAGTGCTGGGATTACAGGCGTGAGCTGCTGCGCCCAGCCACACCCCCATTTTAGAAATGGGTAAACTGAGACTCAGAGAGGTTGAGACACTTGCCATGCTGCTGGTCGGTGGTACAGCAGGGATGCAGCCCCAGGCTATGTGATCTGAGCTTCGCCCCACGGCCACCAGGCCGGATGCTCTCCCCCACAGGTGGCACCAATCAGCTGATTGCCATTGTGACGTGGGTCCTCCTGGACCCGTGCAGCGCACACGGCACCCATGAGGCTTCTGTGGGGGTGTGTGGAAGGCTGTCTGGGAGGGGGACTCCATAGAGCCTTCCAGATGTCCTGAGTTTGGGTCTCCGCTTGCCCAGCAGAGCGAGTGACTGGGAGAAAGTCAGGCCCCTCTGGGCTGGGCCAGTGCAGGTACTATGGTGGTTGCAATGGGGCACATTCCTCTGTGACCTTTCCGAGTCCATGGCACTGGCTAAATGCTTTTCATAAATCTCATTTAATTCTCATTCCAACCATGAGGTTGCGAGGACCACCCTTATCTCTAGTTTAGAAATGGGGAAACAAGCCAGGCACCATGATTCACGCCTATGATCCCAGCACTTTGGGAGGTCGAGGCGGGCAGATCACCTGAGGTCGGGAGTTCAAGAGGAGCCTAACCAACATGGAGAAACCCTGTCTCTACTAAAAATACAAAATATTAGCCACGTGTGCCAGTGGGCGCCTGTAATCCCAGCTACTCTGGAGGCTGAGGCAGGAGAATCGCTTGAACCCGGGAGGCGGAGGTTGCAGTGAGCCGAGATCACGCCATCGCACTCCAGCCTGGGCAACAAGAGTGAAAACCCATCTCAAAAAAAGAAAAAGGAAAAGCAATGGGGAAACAACAGGTCCAGAGAGGGACAGTGCCTCACCCAGGGGCACACAGCAAGGTGGGAGAAGAGCTGGGCTCCTGCTGCAGTTCTGCACAGCAGTGGTGTCTAATCAGAGAGCCAAGTGTGGGCGGACAGAGGCCCAGTCCTTAGCTCGGCTGCCACAGTCCCTTCCCTCTCTGAGCCTGTGTCGTCACCTATAAAGTAGGATCATACCATCTTCCCTGTTCCCAGGACCAGTGTGGGCACAGCGGATACACAGGGTCACTCTCCAAGGTCCAAGCCCCAGGGAGGTTCCTGAACCCTGGCAGGGGTTTCTCTTAAATTTAAGCATCTCCAGGGTCTCATTCACCCAGAAGGATTCACCATCACTGGGTCCCGTCTCAGCCTCTGGCAGCACCAGAAAACAAGGACGCCCAGAGGCCCCTGCCCTGCAGCTCCCAGGGAAGTGGGCCTGGGTGTGGTGGGGGCAGGGTGCATCCAGGTGTCCATCCCTCTTTCTCCTAGTCTGGCTGGATGAGACAGGGTCATGCCCAGATGATGGAGAAATCGACCCGGAAGCCTGAGGAGGTGTCATGGAATTGTGTGGCGGGCTCCTGCTCCAGCGTCCTGGCTTCAGGTGTCCGGGGGCGTGGCTGCCTGGGGAAAGTGGGCTGAGCACCCTGGATGGGAACAGAGCAAATCCGGGCCTCTGCTCAGAAAGACGTGGCAGGACCAGCGAGGAATCCGGCCTGCCTCCTTCCACAACAGCGTTTCCCAGGCCCCGCTGAGTGGACGGACCTCTGACGCCTCCAGGTTCTTGCCGACTCTGGCCTGGTAAGAGAGAGCGCCATGGTCCTGGCTGTTGGGGTCCCAGGGAAAGGCTTTCTTCTGGACAAACATGCCCTCCCAGCCCCCTGGGCCGGGCAAACATGGGTCTCTGCCATCAACACAAACAAGAACGTCTTGCAGGTGGAGTGACTGTTTTTTATGTGCTGTTTTACAGATATGGAAACAGTCCAAAATGGGATTTATAATTTCTTTTTTGCATTATAAATAAAGGTCCTGTGTAACAAATGGTGAATCCTTTCTCCTTTTCTTTTTTTTTTTTTTTTTGACATGGAGTCTCTGTCTTCTCTCCCAGGATGGAGTGCAGTGGTGTGAACTTGGCTCATCGCAATGTCTGCCTGCCGGGTTCAAGTGATTCTTCTGTCTCAGCCTCCTCAGTAGCTGAGATTACAGGCAGGAGCCACCACACCTAGCTAATTTTTGCGTTTTTAGTAGAGATGAGGTTTCACCATGTTGGCCAGGCTAGTCTCGAACTCCTGACCTCAGGTGATCTGCCCACCTCAGCCTCCCAAAGTGCTGGAATTACAGGCATGAGCCACCGCGCCTGGCCTCAAACAGTGAATCCTGCTTCCTGGGTCAGGAGGAGGCAATGGAGCACGCCAGGTAGAGCGTGGGAGGAGAGACACTAAACATGGAAGAGCCAATCTGGTGTGCAGGCCGTTGTGGGGGTCTCGAGCCCCTTCATCTTCAGCCTGCTGTGGAGGCTTCAGCATGGCCCAGGCATGGGCTCTGAGGTCACAGGGACCTCGTTTGAGTCCCAGCTGTAGGATCTTGGTGATAACACATCTCTAGAGTGAGAGGCAATATTGTGTTGGTTTTTTTAATAACATCACATCAGTGCCGGGTGTGGTGACTCACTGTAGTAATCCCAGCACTTTAGAGGCTGAGGCAGAAGGAGCTTGAGACCAGGAGTTCAAGACAAGCCTGGGCAACATAATGAGACTCTGTCTCAATCAAAGTAAATAAATAGTGTTCCCAGCTTCCCATAGAGCACTCTGACATTGGCGTGCATGTGTGTGTAGTGTGTGTGTGCATGAGTGGGTGTGTGCATGCATGTGCAGGTGTGTGCATGTGTGTGGCATGCATATGTGTGCATGTGTGGTGTGTGTATGTGTGCGTGTACATGCATATGTGCATGTGTAGTGTGTGCCTGTGTGCATGTATGTGTGTATATGTGTACATGTGTGTATGTGGGTGTGTGTGCATGTGTCCGTGTGTGTGCATGTGTATGTGTGATGTGTGTGGGTCTGTGTATGTAGATGTGTGTGTACATGTGTGTATGTGTGATGTGTGTATGCATCTGTGTGTATGTGTGTGCCTCTGTGTGTGTGTGTGTGTGCATGTGTGATGTGTGTGCATGTGTGTATGTGGGTGTGCATGTGTGTGTGGTGTTTATGTGCAAGTGTGTGTGATGTGTGTATGCATCTGTGAGTGCCTGTGTGTGTGTGCATGTGTGATGTATGTGTGTGCATGAGTGTATGTGGGTGTGTGGTGTTTGTGTGCAAGTGTGTGTGATGTGTATGCATCTGTGTGTATGTGAGAGCCTCTGTGTGTGTGTGTGTGTGTGCATGTGTGATGTGTGTGCCTGCATGAGTGTATGTGGCTGTGTGGTATTTGTTTGCAAGTGTGTGTAATGTGTGCATCTGTGTGTGAGTGCCTGTGTGTACATGTGAGTGCCTGTGTGTACATGTGTGTGCATGTGTGATGTGTGTGTGCGTCCGTGTGTGTATGCATGAGTGTGTGTGGGGGGTGTATGTGTGCATGTGTGTGCGGTGTTTGTGTGTATGTGGATGTCTGTGTATGTGCATGTGTACGTGTGTGTGTGTGGCGTGTATTCATTTTCTGTGGTGTCTCCTGAGTTTGATTCTTCTTGTGTCTCAGGGTCCCCAGAGCAAAGCCTGAGCCGAGGCTTTGGGTGTAAGGGGTAGATTTGGAGGTGGTCTCAGGACACACAGGTAGGGGAGCTGGGAAGAGCAGTTCAGGGGTCCCCAAGACCACCCCCAGGTCTAATCATGCACCAGAAGAACTGAGAAAAGCCGTGAGCGTCTTGGCAGTGGCTTATAATGGCAAGCAGATACAGGTTAAAATCAGCAGAGAGCAGGAGACCCCAAGAGAGGCCAAGCATAGGCTCCCGGCCAACTTCTCACCGCGGACTTGCGGAGAGCGGAAAAGTGCTAACTTCTGACCATGATGTGGGACCACACGCACAGAGCAACCAGGGACGCCTCAAACCTCAGTGTCCAGAGGTTTCACTGGGGCTCGGCCACGTGGATATGGCAGACACTGCGTGGCTGACTTTAGTCTCCAGCTCCTCCAAAGGTCGGCTGACAGCATGTAGCCCCAGGCCCCACCATAAATCCCATGGCTAGCCTAGGCCACCCTGTGTAGCCCACCACCTTGGCAAAGAAAGACACTCTCGTCAGGCAGGACTCTCTGAAGGCTAGAGGTGACGGGGGAGAGGGCAGGCCTGTCTCTGGACATGGCTAATCTTTCGCTGTGCAAGAGGCCAGGCGGGGTGGGAAGGAGCCCCTAAGGTGCCATGGAGGCGGGGGACCCCGTGGGTCCCTGGGGCCTCTGGGGAGGCAGTGCGATCCCTTCAGTGAGCGGGCCCCTGAGGGGTGAGATGTGGGATGTGCACCGTCCCCCCTCAGCCCATCCTCCTTAGAGGTTCACACACGTTTCCTTTGTTGTCCTTGGAGGAACTGGTCCACCTCCTCAGAAATGGGAAGTCTTCTTAGCAGCCTGGCACTAGCATCTAAGCTGCTAAGCCACCGCCCCATCTTGCCTCAGTGTTTTTGTTTGTTTTTGAGAGGGAGTCTCACTCTGTTGCCCAGGCTGGAGTGCAGTGGCACAATCTTCGCTGACTACAGCCTCTGCCTCCTGGGTTCAAGCGATCCTCCTGCCTCAGCCTCCAAGTAGCTGGGTTACAGGCGCCCCCCTCCCTACCACGCCCAACTACTTTTTGTATTTTTAGTAGAGAGAGTGTTTCACCATGTTGGCCAGGCCGGTTTGAACTCCTGATCTCAAGCAATCTGCCCACCTCGGCGTCCCAAAGTGCTGGTGTGAGCTACTGCACAACCTCCAGTTTTTAAACTTCCGTATTAAGGTATTACCTGTACAATTAAGTATACCCTAACATCAGCATGCAGCGAAGTCAGGTGTTTGTGCATGTCCACCGTGAAAGCACCTCCCTGATCGAGAGAGGACGTCGCTGTGACCCTGGGCACAGGCTTCCCTGGGCCCTTGGAGACGTCATTGCTGTCCCGATCCCTGACCATGGGTTCCTCTGTCCTGTTCTCGCCCTTCGTGTACATGGAATCTTCCTACAGTGGACTGCCTTTAGCTGAGTAACTGTTGTAGTCTGTTCCTGCTGCTACAGAAATACCTCAGGCTGGGCAATTTATAGACAATAAAATGCATGGTTCACAGTCTTGGAGCCAAGAAGTCCAGGAGCAAGGTGTCAGCAGATTTGGAGTCGGGTGAGGGCCTGTTTTCTGCCTCAAAAGAGGGTGGCTTTGTTCCATGTCCTTGCCCAGTGGAAGGGGCGAGGCAGCTCACCTTACTCTCCACCCTCCTGACTTAATCGCTCCTCTCAAGGCCTCAACTGTTAATTCTGTCTCACTGGGGTTGGGCACTGTAACTCACACCTATAGACCCAGCACTTTGGGAGGCTGAGGCAGGAGGCTCACTTGAGCTCAGAAGGCAGTCGAGACCAGCCTGGGCAACATGATGAAACCCCGTCCCTACCAAAAATACAAAAAATTAGCCAGGTGCAATCCCAGCTACTCAGGAGGCTGGGGCAGGAGAATCACTTGAACCCAGGAGGCGGACATTACAGTGAGCTGAAATCATGCCACTGCACTCCAGCCTGGGCGACAGAGTGAGACTCCAGAAAGAAAGAGGACAGACAGACCAGAGAGAGAGAGAGAGAGAGAGAGAGAGGTGGGCGAGGGGAGCGCAGCTGAGACGTGTGTGTCATCTGGGGCTAGAAGATCCACTTCCAAGATGGCACATCCACATGGTGAAGCACCTGCCCCGTGGCTGCCAGCTTGGTTCTGGGCTCTTGTTTTTCTCCACAACAACTTCTCTCTGGGCAGCTGGCATCCAAGCAAGAGCATCTCCAGACAACCAGGTGGAAGCTGTATCGCCTGTGATGACCCAGCCTCTGAAGTCACATTACATCACTTCTGCGGTAGTCATGGGCATCCTAGATTAAGAAGGGGGGAACATAGGCACCACCTCCTGATGGGAACAATGTCAAAGGCATAAGTAGAGCACAGGTTGAGTGAGGTGGCTTCTGCCTAGAATCCCAGTGCACTGGGAAGCCCAGGGAGGAGGATCACTTGAGGCCAGGAGTTTGAGACCAGCCTGGGCGATGTAGTGAGATCCTGTCATTACAAAAATAAAAAATAGGCAAGGTATGGTGGCTCATGCATGTAATCCCAGCACTTTGGGAGGCTGAGGCGGGCAGATCACCTGAGGTCAGAAATTTGAGGCCAGGCTGACCAACATGGAGAAACCCTGTCTCTCCTTAAAATACAAAATTAGCCAGGCATGGTGGTGCATGCCTGTAATCCCAGCTACTCAGGAGGCTGAGGCAGGAGAACCTCTTGAACCCAGGAGGTGGAGGTTGTGGTGAGCCAAGATTGTGCCATTGCACTGCAGCCTGGGCAACAAAAGCAAAACTCTGTCTCAAAAAGAAAAGAAAAGAAAAGAAAAATATAAATAAACTCGGTGTGGTAGTGTGCACCTGCAGTCCCAGCAGTTGGAGGCTGCAGTAAGCTGTGATCACACCGCTGCACTCCAGCACGAGTTACAGAGCATTAAGACCCTGTCTCTAAAAAAAGGGAGGAGGAGGAGGGGAAAGGAGGAGGAGGAGGAGGAGAAAGGAGGAGGAGGAGGAGGAGAAGAAAGAAGGCGGAGGAGGAGGAGGAGGAGGAGAAGGGGGAGAAGGAGAAGAAGGAGGAGGAAGAGGGACAGAGGAGGAGAGGAGATGGGGGAGAAGGAGGAGGAGGAGGGAGAGGAGGAGGAGAAGGAGAAGGAAGAAAGAAAAGGAGGAGGAGGAGGATGAAAAAAAATGTGGGATGGGAGATGTGGCCCCATTTGGAATTACAACTTGCCACCCAGTTCAGGCAGTTCTTGTCCCTGGAATGCCTTCGCCCCCAGTCCCAGTCTCTCTGCAAGATCCGGTCCCATAGAAGCCTGGTGCCCCTCTGTGCCAGGCCCTGCCAGCAGGAAGCCTTGCTGCCCTCCGGCTTGCACAGCAGGTGTTCCCTCCCGCCCCTGTGAGCAGGATGCCCTTCTGGTGTTTCCCGGTCACTGATGTGCAGGACATCACGGGAACGGGTGCCTTGTCGCTGGGCTCAGGGCCTAAGGTTCAGCAAGTCACCAACATCCTGGAACCCCTGCCGCTGGCTCTAATGAATAAATTTCCCGAAGGTACTGACTTAGTCTCAGTCTTCAGTGTATTCCCAGCACCTCTGTCTTAGGTGCCAATGTATTTATTTAGTTTTTGGTTTTTGTTTTGTTTTGTTTTTTAGAGACAAGGTCTTCCCGTCACCCAGGCTGAAGTGCAGTAGTGTGATCAAACTCGGGGGCTCAAGCAATTATCCTGCCTCGGCTACCCAAAGCACTGGGATTACAGGTGTGCACCACTGTGCCTGGCCCTTTTTTTTTTTTTTTTTTTTTTGAGAGGGAGTCTCGCTCTGTCACCCAGGCTGGAGTGCAATGGCATGATCTCGGCTCACTGCAACCTCCCCGTCCCGGGTTCAAGTGATTCTCCTGCCTCAGTCTCCTGAGGAGCTGGGATTACAGGCGCCCACCACCACACCCAAATAATTTTTGTATTTTCAGTGGAGACGGGGTTTCACCATGTTGGCCAGGATGGTCTTGATTCTGTTGACCTTGTGATCCGCCCGCCATGGCCTCCCAAAGTTCTGGGATTACAGGCATGAGCCGCTGCTCCCAATCCGGCCTTTATTTAACCTTCATATTGCCTGCTATGTAGCAGGCACTGTTCCTAACACTTTACACATATTTTAACTCACATTATTCTCATGGAATCCCTGAGAGATAGTGTATTAGTCAGTTTTCTTTTTTGCTGCGATGTTGCCGTGTAACAAACAACTCCCCCTCCTCCCAGCAAACTCAGTGGGTTAGAACAGTGAGCACTGATTCCTCGCTCTCGGCTCTGTGGGTTGGCCGTGACCTTGCCATGTGCCTGTGAGGAGCTGGGGTTTATCAGCTGCAGCTGGACTCCGATTTCCTCCAAGTGTCCTCTCACTTAGGAACCAACCAGAGTATGTTCATTCACTCAGTGGGTGGCAGAGGCACAGAGCACAGGCAGAGCCAATGCCTTTGCAACTTCTGCTTGTGACACGTGGCCACATTCCCTCAGCCAAGCAAGTGACACAGCCAAGCCCAACACAGAGCCGGGAAGTTTCCCGGCACCAGGAAGGGACAGAGAATTCTCCTCGTGAGCGGGATGGGTGAATGGGAAACAGTCATCTAATCTCCCACAGGTCAGTGCTCTGATTACTCCCATTTTACAGATGGGGGACTTGAGGCATGTCGGAGTGAAATCACTTGCCCAAGGTCATCTGAGGTAAGTGGCAGAGGTGGGATTCAAACCCAGAGCCTGTGGTCTTACTGCCCAAGGGAGCTGCTTCTCTGGCTCTTGTTGACTGCCCAGGCAAATCGCTGCCCACTTCCTTCCGGTTTCTCCGAGCCCCTTCTGTTCACCTGGAAGCCAGACCAGACTCTCTGCCCCTCCTGTTGAATCCAGGGGCCACTGGGCATCAGGGTGGCAGGGAACCTCACACCTCCCTGAATACTGCTCAGCAGCCTCCCATGGCTGTTCACCTGCTTCTGCCTACGCTTCTGGGGCCCACAGCAACCAGGATGAGGGCTCTGAGCTGGGGACACAGGCAGGAGGGCCAGCTAGAGGCTGCAAGGGCCCAGGACACTGGGCGTGGCTTTCTCTCAGGGGCCTGGGCTGAGTTTCCTTATCTCCTCGAGGAACTGGGGCCCAAGGCATCCATAGCAATCCCCGGCTTTGGGCTTGGTGTGGCCAGAGCCCTCAGCCCTAGTCAGCATCTGCGGTGAGGTCAGCGTTTGGGAGGTGTTACCTCATGATGGTGTCTGCTAAGGGCAGAGAGACCCTTCCTGGTGACAGCTGACCCCCACGCTGCAGTCAACCCTGTGGCATACCCACTGCACAGCTCCTCTGTCCCTCATGCCTCTGCCTCCTCTAGGAAGGGAGGGGCACGGCAGAGAGGGGCCTGCTCCGGGCAAGCTCTCACACAGGAAGGCAGGGGCGCTAGGGCAAGGGCACCCACTGCAGCCCTGGCACCCGTCCCCTGAGCTGTGAGATGGAGTCCGGGGAGTGGGTAGGAGCAAGGGCTTTGGTGTCAGCCAGCTCCCTGTTGTGCTGTGTGATCCTGGAAAGTCACTCGACCTCTCTGAGCCTCTTCTTCACCTGTGAAGTGGGGATGGTAACTACCCACCTTATGGAAGCACATGAGGATTGCGTGGCATCATCCACGTAATCCACCCACCACGAGGCTTCATAGCTGCCCAGAGGTGCCCAGTGGGACTGAGCCCTGGTTGCCAGCAGTAGAAACCTGCTCGCTAACCTGAACCGGCTCCTTCCCAAGGTCCCCGACTCAACCTCCCTTCCTGGGACTGCCTTCCGAATAAACCACTTCCACTTGGATCCTGTTTGGGGACCCAACCTCAGACGACATTCCCATATTCCACCCATCAGCTGGATTGTTGTATCCGAGCAAGTCAAGGAACTCACCACACTCTGAGATTGAATTATGAGTCCTTTATTATGCTGGCGACCGAGAGGTGGCTAACGCCCAAAATTCTCCTGGCCCCTAAGAAAAAGTTAGGTGGTCTTTTATACCCTAGTTTTGAAGGGGAGGGGGGAACCTAGCTGAAGCAAATTTTTCACAAAAGCAGAGTAAGCAAAAAGTTAAAAGATGAACTAGTACATGAGAAATAAAACAGTGCCAGGTGCGAGGGGTAAAGTTGTCATAAAAGACATACAACTTAGAGATAACAGGGATCTGGGCACTCGACCGCACCTGCATTCCCAGGCTCTGCTGGTACCACTCAACTCAGCCTCTTATCAGCAAATGTATTCCTGGAGGTGCCCAGTGTCAGCCTGCCCCAGCTACATACTACAGTTACATACTCAATGGTGGGAAAATAACTAAAATGAAGAAGCTAAGATGGAGTCTGTCTGGCTCAGGAGGCTTACATAAAGCCTGAACAGCTTTTAGTCTGACAAAGACAGAGTTCGTTTTCCTTGGCAAAAAGCAGCTTATCACAGGATGACCCTGAGCAAGTCACTTGGCCTCTCTGAGCCTCAGTTTCCTTAATCTTCAAATGGAGACAGTAACCAGGTTGTGCAGAAGATGATGTGACTGAACGCACAAAAGGAACCGGAAATGCTAGCAGCAGCGCCGATGGTTGCACAGCTGTGTTGGAGAAGAGCAAGGCTGACCTGTGTGTCACAGTGTTGCTGGGGTGTTGGGTTCTCAGTGAACCGGACGCTTCGTCAAAGGCCGGGATGCTCTGTAGGTGGAGTGGGTACCTCTTTGGAGCAAGTCCAGAGTGAGGATTTTTGTTGAACCCAAAACATCCCTCCCCTATTTTTTTCTTTTTGAGATGGAGTCTCCCTCTGTCACCCAGGCTGGAGTGCAGTGGTGCGATCTCGGCTCACTGCAACCTCCACCTCCAGGGTTCAAGCGATTCTCCTGCCTCAGCCTCCTGAGTAGCTGGGAGTACAGGTGCACACCACCGTGACTGACTAATTTTTGTATTTTTAGTAGAGACAGGGTTTCACCATGTTGGTCAGGCTGGTCTCCAACTCCTGACCTTGTGATCCACCTGCCTTGGCCTCCCAAAGTGCTGGGATTACAGGCGTGAGCCCTTGTGCCTGGTCCCCTATTCTTATTTTTTGTCTGTTTTTCTTTAAATACATCCTGGGGGGAATGGTTCCTAATGTCTGCAGTTTATTTTTCATTTATTTCTAATGCCAAAGCCAAGCATACTGATTAAAACCAAAAATAAAAAAGCTTTGTGAATGGCTATCCCAAAGTGTGTTGGGGGAGCGTGGGGCCACAGTAAATGGCAAATGAAGAGGAAATAGACGGAAATTAACAGCACCGGCTGCTGGCAAAGCCCGTTACCCCTAATCCTGGTGTGTCAGGGACGGTCCCCCGAGTTCCAAGACGCGAGGGAACGTTCTGGTCTTGAAACTTGGGATGCATGTTGTATTCCTCCAGGAAGGGAGGTTGGGAGGGAGAAAAGTGTGAAAACAGATGGAAATGTAATTTTTTAATGACAGCAGCAGATGGCAAAAAGACACAAGAGTGTATTCACACCATGTCGGAGCCATTTGAGAACGCCTGGCCCAGCCGTAATGTGCACGGCGGGGCTGTCATGATGGCTCCCCGGCCGAACCCAGGAGCTGGCGCGCTGCAGGCAGGAACATGCGGGTCCCCCAAGGAGGCGTGGGACGCGCTGCCAGGCTGTGCAGAGCTACAGGTAGATGGGGAAATACCTGTGGCCACCCAGGTTGGATCTGGAAGCTTCCCTGTGCCTGGCTCCTCTGGGCAGAGTGTAGATGGTCCATGGGCTCTAGATTCAGACAGACCCTGCTCTTTGGTGCCTTGGCTGCTCCGCTCACCTGCCTCCAGGTGAGTCTCCTATGGTTACACTGCATCCTACCCTCGACTGCGTGCGCCCTAAGTTCCCTTCTAGTGTGTATCTAGGCTGGTCATGGTGGTGTGCACCTGGAATCCCATTGCTTTGGGAGGCTGAGGCAGGAGGATGGCCTCAGCCCAGGAGTTTGGGGTTGCAGTGAGCTACTATCATGCCACTGGATTCCACCTGGGGAACACAGCAAGACCTGGTCTCTAAAATAAAATAGGCTGGGTGTGGTGGCTCACACCTATAATCCCAGCACTTTCGGAGGCCGAGGTGGAAGGATTCCTTGAGCCCAGGAGTTTGAGACCAGTGTGGACAACAAAATGAGACTTTGTCTCTATAAAAAAACTCAAAAAATGAGCTGGGTACGGTGGTGCATGCCTTTGGTCTGAGCTATACAGAAGGCTGAGGCAGGAGGATCACTTGACCCCAAGAGGTCAAGGCTGCAGTGAGCTGTGATTGCACCACCGCACTCCAGCCTGGGTGGCAGAGTGAGATCTGTCTCAAAAATATTAATAAAATAGGCCTGGCGCGGTGGCTCATGCCTGTAATTCCAGCACTTTGGGAGGCTGAGATGGCCAGATCACGAGGTCAGGAGATCGAGACCATTCTGGCTAACACAGGAAACCCTGTCTCTACTAAAAATACAAAAAATTAGCCAGGCGTGGTGGTACACACGTGTAGTCCCAGCTACTCGGGAGGCTGAAGCAAGAGGATCGCTTGAACCTGGGAGGCGGAGGTTGCAGTGAGCCGAGACTGAGCCCCTGTACTCCAGCCTGGCGACAGAGACTGTGTGTCAAAAAAATATATAATAAATAAATAAATGAAACGGCTTGCCTTAAAGGGCTTCCCATCGCCTTCAGGATCAAGTCCAATTTTTTCAAAGTAGCTTGCAAGAGCAGGCCCCTTCAGGCTGGCCCCCACCCGTCTTTCTGACTTCACCAGTAGCCCCTGCCCTGGTGGGATGCTGCACTCAGCGGGAGAGGAGGGTCTTGCAGAGCTGGGGGAGAAACAAGCACGGCTGCTGCCTAGAGGACGAGCCACTGTCTACTGAGCAAGGCTGTGCCAGACACCCCTGAGGACTTCACCGGCGTCAGTCCCTTGAAGCCTTGCAACAGCTCCAGGAGAAGGTGATGCTCAAAATAGGCCACAGGGGAAGTGATAGGGGCCCAGTCCACCAGACCTACTGCTGCTGGCCAGAAACACTGGGCCATGGGCACCAGGTGGAATCGGCCTGCAGGAGGCCACATGGTCACCCCCTCCCAGACCGAGGCACACTGAATGCCCAAGTCCCGCAGCAGGAGCTGCAGAGGTGTCCACTCTCCGGCACCCAGTGCACAGTGGACACCCCGCTTGCAAAGTCATCCCTTTCCGTTCTCAGGGTCCTGCTCCGTGCCACAGGCCTGGCTTCTTTCAGCAGAGGCAGGGCAGGAAGATTGACCCCTGAAGACTTGTTTTCCATTCTGTGTGTCTTTTTGGCTGTACTGTTTTTCTAGCCCCCTCCTCCACTCAGTGATGACACCACCAGCTGCTAGCTACTGCTTTCCCTAAGCTCCCCCAGGAGGCCCCAGGAGACAGTCTGAGCTCACTTTATGCCACAGCAGTGGCGCCAAACCTTGGCTGAGGAGTCTGGAAAATTCTGTTGCCCCAGCCCTGACCCTATAGGTGCCCATTTCTTTGGTCCAGGAGGAGGCCTGGATGTGGGGCAGGTGGTTCTACTGTACAGGTGGAGCTGGGAGGGTTTTTTGATTTTTTTCTTTTTTTTTGAGACGGAGTTTCTCTCTTGTTGCCCATGCTGGAGTACAATGGGTCGATCTTGGCTTACCGCAGCCTCTGCCTCTCAGGTTCAAGCGATTCTCCAGCCTCAGCCTCCTGAGTAGCTGGGATTATGGGCACGCACCACCACACTTGGCTAATTTTGTATTTTTAGTAGAGATGGGGTTTCTCCATGTTGGTCAGGTTGGTTTCGAACTCCCGACCTCAGGTGATCCGCCCACCTGGGCCTCCCAAAGTGCGGTCCTAGACAACTGTTTCACCCTCAGGAAGCTTTTCCCGCCATGACCACCCCATCAAAATCACCTGGCCCTGGATGAAATTCAGCTTTCTGTCCTCCCCCAGACTCCTGAATCCCAACTCACAGCAGTGCACACTGGACACGCACAGTGGGCGCCAGCTAGGGGATTGTCACACAGGTGCGCTCTAGTCACCGATGTGGCTTCACCTGCGCCCACTGTGCGGGGGCAGCCAGTCCAGCGAGCAGGTGAGTATTTGCTCAGGTGGCACAAACCTGCCGCTCCTGTCTCATCTGGGGCTCCTGCCGAAGTGCAAATTCCGAGCCCCTGCCCTGAAGTGTCCGAATTGGAAGCTGTCGGGTGGGATGGAAGAATCTGCATTTTAATAGATTTTTTAACCAATGTGTGCAGAAAGGGCAGAAGATTGTGAAATTAATGGAAACAACCTCTTCCCTCATCCCGGTATCTGTCAGCCCAGGTGATGCTGCATCCTGGGCCGGGTACTGAGCTTGCGCCAATAAATGCATTTACTCTTGGCCCGGCACAAGGGCTCACACCTGTAATCCAAGCACTGCGGGAGGTCGAGGTGGGAGGATCGCTTGAGGCCAGAAGTTCAAGGCCAGTCTGAGCAACATAGCGAGATCCCAAAGCCACAAAAAGTTGCTTAAAATTTAAAATAAAATAAGTGCGTTTACGCTTGGCCCCATGCAGAACGGTGTTTATGGTGGGCGCCGGGTGCAGGCGACCGGACAACAAAGTTGCCGCCGGCCGCAAGAGGTCCTGACAGCGCCAGGTGCGCGCCCACGGGCGGGGCGGGGCCTGTCACGGGCCGGGGCGGGGCCGGCGCTCAGCCTCACTCGGGCTCGCCAATCCGCGGGCTCCTAGCGACCGTGGTCTCGGCTCCCCGCCGCCCGTGGACTGCGACGCCGCGCTCCTATAGGCTGACGCAGGCCGTCTTCCGGTCGGGGCGGGCTCTCGCTGTGGCGGGAAAACGGCGGCCGCGGCACTACCTCCGGGACGCAGAGGGGCCAGGAAAGCCCGTGAGGCCCTGGCCGGCCACTTGCGCCGCCATGGAAGCGGCCGAGGTGGAGTTCCTGGCCGAGAAGGAGCTGGTTACCATCATCCCCAACTTCAGTCTGGACAAGATCTACCTTATCGGGGTGAGGCCCGGGCCCTCCGTGGGCCGCGGGGCGGGCGCGTCCGGGGCTTCCGCCTGCCCTTCTGAGCTGGGGTCGCGGGCTCGCCCTGCTCCCGCTTCCGCGGAAGCCACCGCTCGGGGCCGGACTCGCGCGCCGCCGCGGCCGCTTCTCGAATGAGGAAAACGAGGCTGTACTCAGTCGCCAGTGGCCCCGAGCGCCCGGGTTTACAGGGGTTTTGTTTGTTTGGTTTTGAGACCGTCTCCCTCTGTCGCCCAGGCTGGAGTGCAGTAGCGCGATCTCGGTTCACTGCAACCTCGGCCTCCCGGGTTCAAGCGATTCTCCTGCCTCAGTCTCCCGAGTAGCTGGGATTACAGGCCTCCGCCACAACGCCTGGCTAATTTTTGCTTTTTTGGTAGAGATGGGGTTTCGCCATGTTGGCCAGGCTGGTCTCGAACTCCTGACCTCAGGTGATCCACCTGCCTCGGTCTCTCGAAGTGCTGGGGTTACAGGCCTGAGCGGCTAGCTACTTTATTTGGTAGAGATGGGGTTCTCCCTATGTTGCCCAGGCTCGCCTGGAACTCCTGGGCTCCCCCAGGCCATCCTCCCACCTCGGCCTCCCAAAGTGCTGGGATTACGGGCAAGAGTCCGCTTTGCGTTTGCTTGTTTTTGTCTTTATTTTTTGAGATGGAGTCTTGCTCTGTCGCTTATGGTTCGATCTCAGCTGACTGCAGTCTCCGCCTCCCGGGTTCAGGTGATTCTCCAGCCTCAGCCTCAGCCTCCCCAGCAGCTGAGATTACAGGTGTGAGCCACTGCACCTGCTCAGCTTTGTGTTTTAAGTATAAAGGAGGCACCGGGGTGCTGGGAGTCCTAGAGAAGGAGGGCAGGCTCTGTACCTGCCCGCACTCACCTCCCCGGCACCCAGGACGCCAACACTGGGTGTGTGAAACCTGTTCTTGAGTTGGAGGGTGCAGGCGGGAGAAGGAGAGGGGGAGTGCTCCCGCCCGCTAGGGGGGCCTTGCATTTCCTCCGCGGAAGGGCCAGAAGGACTGCGCCCCAGCTCGCAGGTATCTCAGAGCTGCTTAGCAGGGGCTTTGTTGTGAGTCTGGTAACAGCTGGGTTTTGGTTTTTATTTGCGTTTGGACTTCAGCTTCTGCAATGCCTTGCCTCTTATTTGATAAGTGACACACAGTAATGCTTTTTGTTCTTTTTTAATCTTACGGGGAATTGTTTTACTTTTGGCAGGGGGATCTGGGGCCTTTTAACCCAGGTTTACCAGTGGAAGTGCCCCTGTGGCTGGCAATTAACCTGAAACAAAGACAGAAATGTCGGCTGCTCCCTCCCGAGTGGATGGACGTGGGTAAGGATGCATGAGTGACGGCGTGGGTGGTGCTGGGTTGCGGTCATGCCCTCCCACGGGTGGAAGCATGGGGCCTCCTTTCTAAGTCTGGGCTCCCTCTGCTCCATTACCCACTGGTCAGCTGAAAAGAATACTTCCAGATTCACCTCTCAGTAGAGTCTAGCCACGGTTACTAATACCACGTTAGGTTTTGGTGTTTGTGAAAATTGTAGTTTACTTTTTCAGACGGGGTCTAATTCCATCCCCCAGGTTGGAAAGCAGTAGTGCAATCTCGGCTTGCTGCACCCTTTATCTCCTTGTTCAAGTGATCCTTACACCTCAGCCTCCCAAGTAGCTGGGACCACTGGTGTGCCCCACCACACCCTGCTAATTTTTGCATTTTTGTAGAGACGGGGTCTTGCCATGTTGCCCAGGCTAGTCTCAAACTCCTGGGGTGAAGCGAACTGGCCGCCTTAGCACATCTGCTGGGATTATAGGCGTGAGCCACTGTGCTCAGCCTGTATTTTAATTTAAGATATTTCAATTTGCTTTAAAATAAATGACCTTAAAGAAGCACTGGTTTTAAAGTTTTAAAAATAAGTATATATTAGCATGTAGAGAAGCAGAGTAGTTATAGAGAATGCCTGAAAATAATGCATCACAATAGGGTTGAATAAGATTCAGCTATAAAAGGGTGACATTGTGATACATCCTGCTGCGTGGATGAAACTTCAGCTTCTTGCTGAACGAAAGAAACCAGGCACAAAGACTACAGGTAGGATCATTCCGTTTATATGAGCTGTCTGCAATAGACACATCAAGAGAGACAGTGTGGATGAGTAGTTGCTTAGGGATGTGGGTCTTGGGGGTGATGGAGGAATTGTGGAGTTTGTTTTTGGCATGATGAAAATTGGGATTGATTGAGGTAATGGTTACACAGGTCCGAATACGCGAAACACCATTGACTCGTACCGTTTTGTTAGTTGTTGTTCCTGAGATGGCGTCTTGCTCTGTCACCCAGGCCGGAGTGCAGTGGTGCCATCTCTGATCACTGCAACCTCTGCCTCCCGCGTTCAAGTGATTCTCATGTCTACGCCTCCTGGGTAGCTGGAATTACAGGCGCACACCACCATACCTGGCTAGTTTTTGTATTTTTAGTAGAGATGAGGTTTCACTATGTTGGCCAGGCTGGTCTCGCACTTGTGACCTTGTGATCTGCCTGCCTCGGCCTCACAAAGTACTGGGATGACAGGTATGAGTTACCGCGCCTGGCCCAGTACACTGTGTTTTTAATACTCCACAGTTCAACTAAAACTTGTATACTTTAAATGGCTGAATTGTGTGATACATTAATTATGCCTCAATAAAGCTGCTAGAAAAAACCAAAACAGTGCATCAAAGATGCAGACAGTTTTTGTTCTGAGCCTTCGCAACCGTTTTCCTCTTTTGGAGATAAGAGTAGCTCCTTATAGGAAAAAAACCTTAATTTTACTATTTTTTTGTGGGAGAGGGGTATGGTCATATATGTGGAATTTGAAAAGACCCTGGGTGATTTTGTTTCTTCTTGTGTAAATGGCATCTCAGCCCTGAGTGATTTTTGACTGCCCCTCCTTCCTGGGAATCCCTGGGGGTACCTCCCTCCTAGAAACAAGAACTCATTGAGCCAGCCACTGTCGGGTTCATTTAAGACAGACTGCTTGGTGTATCTGGGGTGCAGTGGTACAATCATGGCTCACTGCAGCCTTCCCCGTGTCAAGTCATCCTTCTGCTTCAGCCTCCTGAGTAGCTGGGACTACAGGTGTATACCACCATGCCTGATTGACTGATTGATTGATTGAGATGGGGGACTTGCTATGTTGCCCAGGCTGGTCTCAAACTCCTGGGCTCAAGCAATTCTCTGAGTGCTGGGACTACAGGTGTATACCACCATGCCTGATTGACTGATTGATTGATTGAGATGGGGGACTTGCTGTGTTGCCCAGCCTGGTCTCCAACTCCTGGACTCAAGCAGTCGTCTTAGAGCGCTGGGATTACAGGTGTGGGTTGTTGCCTCTGGCCTGAAGGCTTGTATTTTTTTAAGCAGAGAGATCCACGAGGCATGGCTGCATTAGTGCAGCATCCTCTCCTCTCCAGGCCCCTTATTTAAAATCAGTCTCTGGCAATTTGGGCCCATCCAGACCTGAGGTGATACATGGTAAGTGCCTGTCTCATTGCAGGCTGGAGTCAGAAGGTGTGGAGAGCTCTCCTAGAGCTTTCTCCCTGGGCTGGAGCTGTATCGTGGGAACAGTGAGGCATCACTAGCCAGTTGGTAGACCCTATATATGCCAGCAGCCTGCTGCCTCTGACTCTCCACCGTAGAGAAGTCCTGCCGCTTCTGGGACTGCACACAAATGGAATAATCCAGCACGCCATTGTTTCTGACCTCTTACCCAACAGAGTGTTTCTGAGATTCACTGATTGCTGCCTGTATCATTCTGTACCTCCATTGCTGGGTACTCTCCGTCATATGAGAAGACCACATATTTGTTCACCCATTCTTCTGTTGGTAAATATTTGGGATTCCCATTTTTGGCTTTTAAAGACTACTAGAAGCCAGGTGCGATGGTGCGCGCCTGTAATCCCAGCGCTCTGGGAAGCCAAGGCGGGTGGATCACCTGAGGTCAGGAGGTCGAGACCAGCCTGACTAACATGGTGAAATCCTGTCTCTACTAAAAAAAAAAAAAAAAAAAAAATGGCTGGGCGTGGTGGCACATGCCTGTAATCTGAGCTACTTGGGAGGCTGAGACAGGAGAAGCACTTGAACCTGGGAGGCAGAGGTTACAGTGAACCGAGATTGTGCCATTGCACTCCAGCCTGGGTGATGAGCAAAACTGCGTTGAAAAATAAAGAAAGAAAAATATACGAATAAGAGACGGATTTCTCTATGTTGCCCAGGCTGGAGTGCAGTGATTGTTCATAGGTGTGATCATAGTGCACTGTAGCCTCCAACTCTTGGGCTCAAGCGATCCTCCCGCTTCAGCCTTCCTAGTAGCTGGGACTACAGGTATGCACCACTGTGCCCGGCTTATTTTTAGCTTTTCAGACAGTCTCTCTCTGATGCCCAGGCTGGAGGGCAGTGGTGTAATCATGGCTCACTGCAGCCTCCACCTCCTGGACTCAGCTGATCCTCTCACTTGAGCTTCTCAAGTAGCTGGGCTACAGGTGTATACCATTACACGCAGCTAATGTTTGTCCACTTTGTTGCCCAGACTGGTTTTGAACTCCTGGGCTCCCACCTCGGCTTCCCAAAGTGCTGGGATTACAAGTGTGAGGCACTGCGCCTGGCTCATTTTTCGCTATTGTTAATAAGGCTTTTGTGAATGTTCTTGTCCAGGTCTTGTCATGGATACGTTTTTTTCCCTTGAGTAAACAAATACGTAGTACGATGGACTTGCTGGCTCTTAGGATAGACAAAGCTCAGCTTTGAAAGAAACTGCCACCTGGTCCTCCAGAGCAGCTGAGCCTTTACCCTACAAGAAATGTACATGAGTTCCCACTGTTCCATGTCCTGGCCAAAAATTTTGATTGTGTCTTTTTGACTTGCTGGAAAGTTGGACCAGGGGTGTTTGATAAGCTGACTCAGATGTTAGTCAAATGTGACTGCTGTGTAGAGAGGGTCGGTGTGATGGAAGGGGAGTAGGGATTCATGCAGGCAAGCCCTGAGTAGCCTCTGGCTGATGGAGGTGGGAGACCCGGTGGGTGTCTAGGTATGTTTTGAAGGTAGCAGCAGCCAGATTGGCTGAAGGACTGGCCGTGGGGTGTGAGGGAGAAGAGTGAAAGGTGACAGCCAGGCTGTTGGCTTGAGGCCCAGAAGGAGACGGAGTTGCTGTGTCCCGAGGTGGGAGGCTGTGGGAGCAGGGCGTGGGCTGCAGTGGGTACCAGGAGTTGGGGTTTGAACTGTTGTGCTTTCTGGATATTCAGGGGGAAGGTATGGCAGTGATGAGGTATTGAGTCAGGAGTTAGGACTTGCGGCTGATCGGGGCATACATTAGGAGGTCTTTCTGAGCACGAGGTGATATTTGCACGAGGTGGTATGGATATGAGTTTAGGTAGTGGAGAAGGGTTGGGAGCTGAGCTCTGTGTACTGGTGTCGAGAGGTCAAGAGGAATTTGCAAATGACAAGAAGGGGTATCTACTAAGGTCAGAAGAAAGCTCAGAAGGGTGTCCTGGTACCTGGAGAGGGATTTGGATGAGGGAGGGCCTTCTTTTAAGGCGGTAGATGTTAGTGTGTTTGCGAGGGTCAAGCAGGGACAGTGGTCATTCTTGAGGATGGGAGCTGCTGGAGTGCCTTGCTGTGCGGGTGAGAGGAGGGCCCCAGGACTCCTGGAAGGCTGGTCCTCTAGTGGGTGGGAGCTACGCAGGGAGGTTGGGGGATGGGATGGTGTGCGGGTCACACTCAGCTGGGGTGTCAGGGGTGAGGCGGGTGGTGGGTTGAGGCGGTGCTGACGGAGGTGGAGAGAGGGTGAGTGGACCGGGGGAATTGGGCCAGGATTGCAGGACAGCAGCAGGGGCCCTGGGGACGGGTAGCTGGCACCTGACACTGGGGTCCTGCAGCATAGTTGTGCTGCATGCTTGTCCGTCAGCTACATTCCGCAGTCCACACGCAGGACAGGTTTCTCCACGGCGCGGGGAGGGCTGAGGGAAACGGGCGTGTGTGAGAACAGTGCTGGTGCTGCTGGAATTGGACACAGCCGTTGGCTTCTAGCTGCTGGGCTTTAACCCCTTTACGATCCTACACCTCCTCCCGGCTGGGGTGGCTTCACCCCCTAGGATGTTGTGTTATGCCCGGGCCTGGGTGGCTTTAGTTTTGTAAGGTGAACAAGGCTTAATATAAATTAAGTCGCCGACTACTTTGACACTTATTGCATGAAAGATTAAAGTGCTGACCGGGTATGGTGACTCACTCCTGTGATGCCAGCACTTTGAGAGGCTGAGGCAGGAAGATCACTTGAGCTCAGGAGTTTGAGACCAGCCTGGGCAACATAGTGAGACCTTGTCTCTACAACAAATAAAAAAAATTAGCCGGTTATGGTGGCATGCACCTGTGATCTCAGCTACTCCTGGGGAGGCTGAGGCAGGAGGATTGTTTGAGTCAAGGACATTGAAGCTGTGATGGTGCCACTGCACTCCAAGCCTGGGCATCAGAGACGCTGTCTGGAAAAAACAACAGTAAAGTACTTTGTTCTTTCCCTTAAAAACCAAAAACGAAAACTAATAGCGAACTTTTGACTCTGACATTCTTTTTAGGAATATGTACTACAGGCCGCAGCAGCAACAAACCTTTCTTTTGGAGAGAGTTTCAAGGAGGAGGTCTCAAATTATCTGGTTAATGAGGCAGATGTTTTCCCAAAGTGTTTTTTCATGTATTTCCTAGTGGATGATATATTTGCTAGATAATATAGGCCCTTGGCAAATGTGGCAGGTTTAATACCTTATTTATAATGATGGTAAAATGTATTAACTTCTGAATTTCAGAAAAGTTGGAGAAGATGAGGGATCATGAACGAAAGGAAGAAACTTTCACTCCAATGCCCAGCCCTTACTACATGGAACTTACCAAGCTGCTATTAAATCAGTAAGCAGATACCCGCTCTTAGGGCCACACCCGAGGCTGGACTCACCGTGCTCTCCCTCTCACCCTCCCCTTTCCTCTCCCTGCTTCCCTGCTTATTGCCATAGAAAGTGGCAGCCGTGGCCCCCTGTTAGGTCCGTGACAAGGAGGAGGTCATCTGTGTGCACACACTTGCCAGGCGTTCTCTGTCCATTTGCGTGTGTCTTTTCTCTGTTCTTTCCCTTTTTATCTCTTTTCTTTCTCTCCACCCCTCGGTGAAGCCCTTGGCTCTTTTGTTCTGCCTCACGTCACTCCACCTTGGGCCCCGGTGTGAGCCACCAGCATCTCGGCAGTAGCCGTCCTTAGTCACGTATGTGTTCTGTTTAGCACAGCTTCACTCTTGTTTCTCCTTGGAATATGTGGGTATGAGTTTTTGTGTGTCTTTCACAGGAAAGGCCAGAGGGCTCTAGTTTGCCTCTGCCTTTGAGTTACAGGCAAGCCCACTTCCTGGCAAAATCATGCTGTAGTAACCTGGTACTGGCTCCTATCAGCCTCCCATTCATTGCTGACATCACAGCGAGAGTGGCCTTTGAAAGGCAGGACTGCCATCTGACTCCCTGCTTAAAATCCTCCGTCTTCCAGGGTTCTAGTGTGAAGTCCTGAGCATGGGGTTATAGCGGTGTGCAGCCTGGTGCGTGTTCCTCCTTCCTCTTCGCCCCTCTCTGCGGCTCTTTGCTCTGCTTCTGGAGGGCTCAGACTTACACTGGCCCCATCACTTCTTACAGCATTCTGACTTTGCATGTACTGTTTTTTGCCCCCGTAAGTCCGTCCTTTCCCTGCCTCTGCTCACCTCCTCGGGTCAGCATTATATGTCTTTCCTGGGTTGAGTATACATGTTCTCTTCGCAGCTCTACACGTTGCTATGGCATTTGCCAGTTGTAATTTTCTTGTTTGTCTGGCTGTGTCATCACATGTACCCATTTTGAATGGGCAGGGGCTGGCTCCTGTATGCATATGTCCCCAGTGAGATGCCTGGGGCTCATGTCTGTTGAGTGAAAGAGTGAAACAGGTAAAGGCTGACAAGTGTGGATCATTTTGCTTGGGAGATTCGTAGAATGTAATTTGTACAACGTAAACTTCTGAGGCTCCCCGAGCATCCTTTAACTGGGTTCAGGAGCAGAACTAGAATCAAAAATTGGGACTCTAGTGCTACTGCGTGCTGCAGAGCAGTGGGAAGGGCTGGGGCTCACTGAATGGCACTACTGAGTTTAAAGGAAAACTTCAGGTATGCAACATGGGCCTGTGCTTAGGCTGATAGGAGGCTGCAGCCAGCCACGCATTTCGTAAAAGCTGAGAACCAGCAATGCACCAAGAATTCGACTCAGCAGTGGAATTTGTCCCGTAGGCCTGGTTCCTGGTGTGGTGGGGTGGCGATGTGGGTCTGTGAACCCATAGTGAATCTTCATTGTGACCAACACCCTCGACAGTCCATCAGGCCGCAACAAAGCGAGGTGGTGGCAGAGAAGGGTTCATAGAGGTTTGCCGGGAGCACAGATCTGCAGGTGGATGGGAGACGAGGGTGGTGAGGCAGGAGGAGCTGATGAATGTGAAGGCACAGTGTGTGAAGGGGTCTGGGGTAGCCAGGCAAGCAGAGGTGTTTGAGCATGTATAGTACATTTGTGGGGAGCAGGGAGTGGAGCCATAGATTCTCCTGCAATGGCCAGCCCCTGGGAAGGGCGTGCGGTCTCAGAGGGACTTGAGAGAGACTGCAGTGGCAGTGGGGATGGTAGCTGGAAGGGAGAGGATCTATCAACAGACTAGATTTGCTGTTAGCTAGGTGAGGGGGCCTATTCATTTTTCATTTTTGAAGCTAAATATATTATGTATATAGTCTTTATCAAAAAACCTTGTTTTAGAATTCATTTGGCTAAGGGACCTAATTTTATGTTTGTTCTGCAGTTCAGTTGATAAGGAGTTGGGGTTCTTTGTTCTTTAATCTGCTGTTCAGAGCACGAGATCTGAATGCTGGGGTTTATAAATAAAACTAACTACATAAATTTTGTACCAGTGATTTGCCACCTAATGGTCATGAGTTAATTGTAGCATATGGAGAGAATGTCAGCATAGCGTGGAATGCCTAATGGTCGTGAGTTAACTGTAGTGTATGGAGAGAAGGTCCAGCATAGCGTGGAATGCCTGGTGACGAACAGTATTTGCTTCTGCTTTTATCTTGCCGTTTTCTTCAGAGGTTCAAAGTGTTTCACAAAGGGAGCCTCGACTTTGTGAAAGCCTTCCTTCAGCCCTTGCTGACTTTGAACTTCCAGCCAGAATTCTGCTGTGTGTAGGTGTGCTCACTGGATACTAATTTGCAGTTTCTTCTGTGAGTTTTGAAACTTGGTTTTGCCTTCTCTGAAGAGCAGGAGAGCCCCTTCCCTTCAGGGCTTTGGTGAGGACAGAAATGCCAGGTAATGTGCTGAGCCGGGTACCTGGCACAGAGCTGGTGTTTTCCTTCTCTGGGCTGTGAGCCCTGGATTCCTCGTGGGGTATAGGGATCTCCTCAACACTCGGTACATAAAGAGCAATAGAACTCGACCTTGGAGCCAGCCCTTGAAACCGATTCCTTGTAGATGGAGGTTATGCAGCAGGGAACGCTGTTACTCTGAGATGGAGGCTTCTTAGAGCTGATTCGCTACTAATTTTCTTAGGTAAACAGAGGTCCTGTTCAGCAGCCTACCACAGGGTGGTTAATGTGAGCAAAAGAAACTCCATGTGGATCACTGCCGAATGCCCTTGGCACCAAGCTTAACTGCTACAAATCTTTACATCTTAGAATTGAAAACAAAGCAAAACAGACTTTGTGGGTCTGGAATGGCCGGAGTATTTTGCCTCAGTTAATGGAGTGTTCCCTGGCTGACTCTTCCCCCTTGCTCCTTCAGTGCTTCAGATAACATCCCGAAGGCAGACGAAATCCGGACCCTCGTCAAGGACATGTGGGACACTCGTATAGCCAAACTCCGCGTGTCTGCCGACAGCTTTGTGAGACAGCAGGAGGCACATGCCAAGGTAGGTGCCACCTCACCTGAGTGCTGGTGGTCCTGATGTTACAGAATTTCACATGGCATCCTGTCTGCTGAGGCTATTACAGGCAGGCATTACTAGCTGTGCTTTTTAAAAGGTTGCTTCGTTTCTTATTTTTATTTGGTAGAGTTTGCCTTTTCTCAAAATCAAAAACTCCATGGCCAGCTTGGTCTGTTTTCTTGTTTTAGCTGGATAACTTGACCTTGATGGAGATCAACACCAGCGGGACCTTCCTCACACAAGCGCTAAACCACATGTACAAACTACGCACAAACCTCCAGCCTTCGGAGAGTACCCAGTCTCAGGACTTCTAGAGAAAGGCCTGGTGCAGGCGGCTCGCTGGGGGATATGAGTGCTCAGGACATGAGGTACTTGTGGTTCTGGAGCTCTAGAAACACTTGAGAATGCATGAAAAACGTGTGAAGGTGCAAGGAATGGATTCGTGACATTGCTGGAGAAGCAGCAAGTTTGTGATTCGTCCTTAAAACTTAGCTCCCTGGGACAGTCTTCAATTCCACATCTGATTCTAGAAACCAGTCTTTTTGTTCCCCCCCCCCTTTTGAGAAAGGAAAAAGCTTTAGGCAAGTAAGTTATTCTCCTTAGCAGAGCCACTTGGGTCTCCTGTGTAGACACCGCCACACTTGGGTAAGTGTTGAGTGACTGTTAGGTGTAAATACAGCAGGAGTGGCCATGTGGCCAAGGGCTTTTTTCCCCCCCCCCCTTCTTGATCCTGATTTTCTTGGGCTAAATTTAGACTCTCCCACAGAGGTAGCTCCCAGAGGATGGCAGATGGTGCAGCTAAGGATGCTGACCACAGTGAGCCCAGACCCACGATAAAAGTGGACTTGGCTCTGAGGCCGAGTTTTTGTCCTGCATAACTACCAAGTAAAAGGACTGAGCCCTGTGGCTGAGATGACCCAGTCAACTAAACTGAGGTGCATAGCAGTCCACTGGAAACTGCAGACCAACACCTGGGTGTCTCGTGCTCTGGGCTCCGTGTGGCTCAGGTCTAAGAGGAGAGTCAGGAAAATGCAATCTGATGTATTCAGCACGAGGACACTTAAGACAATGCTAGAAGAAAAGCAGACTTTTAACGCTGCTTTTCATGGACTTAGGACTTTGTTTTTGAGACAGTCGTGCAGTGGCGCAATCTCAGGTCACTGCAACCTCTGCCTCCAGGGTTCAAGTGCTTCTCTGCCTCAGCCTCCTGAGTAGCTGGGATTACAAGTGGTGTCCAGCGGTGTCCAGCTGATTTTTTTGTATTTTTAGTAGAGATGGGGTTTCACCATTTTGGCCAGGCTAGTCTACAATTCCTGACCTTGTGATCCACCTGCCTCGGCCTCCCAAAGTGCTGGGATTACAGGTGTGAGCCACCGTGCTGGGCCAGGAAAGGACTCTTTGTTATCAGTAACTGTGGGCTCAGGGGAAAGTACTTTTTTCCTAAGAGAAAATTATGTGTACCATTTTAGAACTGTTAGGTCCTTTGTAGAAATGACATTACCTTGAGAGGCGAAGTTGTCTAGCATCATGCAATGGGTAGAAGGTTCTGAACTGGCTTGAAAAGAAACTTTGAGACAGGGTCTCGTTCTTTCACCCAGGCTCCAGTAGAGTGGCGTGATTGTAGCTAACTGCAGCTTCGAACTCCTGGATTTAAGCAATCCTCCCCTCTCAGCCTCCCAAAGCACTGAGGTCCCAAGCAAGAGCCACCATGCCTGGCCTATTTTTGGCTGGGTGCTGTCTGGAGAGCTCTGAGAACACACGTGTGACAGGCTGAGCCTAAAGACGACCAGCCAGGGTCTGCCCTGTTCCAGTGTACAGTGTGCCTGCGCACTACTGCTCCATGTTGCTGCCCACGTGTCCCCGCCAGGCAGGTGTTGGTTGTGATTCAGACACTGAAGGGTCAGACCTGGAAGAGTGGGGACCGGAAGATGAGGTCTCCATTTTAGGTGCTGTTCAGAGTTCATTCGGGTCATAGGACTTCTTCTTTGATCTCACCCTTCCTCGGAATCCTCCAGCTTTCACCTGGAAATCTTTGCAAATGACACCACCTGTCGTTGTGGAAGGTGAGGGATCCTAATGCCCTGCTCTTAGAACCTGAGCCAGGCGAGGCAGCTGCATCTGTCTGCGTGTGTGACCTGTGGAGCTGTATAGTTGTTGAGCTTTTTATTGTTTGGCCTTGTTTTATTATATCATAAAAAAGATTTTCCTCTTAACATGATTTAGGAAGATTTTATTTTTTGGATGTTGTCAGAAATTACAGCAATATGTTCATAAATACCTAATTACTACATTCAACAAATAATATTACAATACAATTAATTCAAACAAGTACACTTAGAACAGGTTTAATTTCACAGCATCTAAACTGCCCCCAGGGTGACCGAGGCACCGGTGTTCCTCCTTCCCACCTGTGTATGTATGGGTTTACTGTTGTAGAATTCAGCACAGGGTACGTACAAAACAACACCAATGAGCATGGTCTTCCTCAGGTCAAGGCAGAGTTTAAGGAGTTTTTTAGGTTAAGCACTGCATTGAAAAGTTGGGGACAGGCTACTGCAAGTAGTAAGTCAACAGCTTGGTTACTTGAAAGAGTATACAGACTGCTAAGTGGCTAATACACAGTTTAAAGAGTAACAGAATCGATTGTGTTGACCATCTCCATCTTGTGGTGGATCCCTGGAATTTTCTACACTTGGGTGAAACACGTGGCTCAGGGAAAGGGGAGTATCTGGTTTGAAATTCAGCTTAATTTTTGAGATTTGGCAGTATTAGGAACTACTTGAAGAAAATACCATTCTGCTACAAACTGGGGGATTCCGTGTGTCAGAATCCTTTGCTGCTGCAGATGGGGGCTCCTTTAGATACTCTGAATTCTCTTACGGGTACAACCTATCCGAATGTTAGTGCCAATTCAGTGTTTTGTTCCTTTAAACTTAGAATATAGATGACAGTGTGGACAATACCGTCTTGGTCGCATATCTGAGACACTTGGATTAGGAACATGGTATTTTATGTCAGTCTGGCTCTGATTATATGAAACAAATAAGTTGTTTCAACGAGAAGCCAGATAATTTACTACTAGAAGGTATCCTTTTGTGGAGGATAGATGGCAGCTCCCTTCCAGGTAATGTAGGAAGATGGTCAAGGGACCAAGCTGAGGGCTTCATGGACAGTCTTGACACACAAGTGGCATAATCCGCTCCAGAGTGGATTTGATGTACTCAACGTGAAATAGCTGAACAAAAAGCTTCAGAGATTGCTTGTCAATTTTTTAAGCCCAACTGAAAACAGATTTAGATGCTACGGTGTTGAGAATCATCTGAAAGTAAGTTTTCGAAGTATGAAAGTAATTGTCGGATGGGAGAACTGCGACTGGGGGTTGTGTCTTAGTGGTGTGCTTTCACTTTTGAGAGATGCTGCTTGCCATTTTCTTTGTTTGTGTTGCCTTACTGCTTTGTATTCTGATTGTCGTATTACTTAAGAGTACTTGGAGATGACCACAGTAGGTGGAAGGATGGGGAGACAGCAGGAGAGAAGCTCAAGGGCAGGGCAGAAGGCAGCTATTGCTAGCTACAGGGACACTGCTCCCCTCCCCGGGCAGACCTCTCATAGTGTGCCACCTGTCCCCTGTGCTGTCACAGAAAAAGCCAACCAAGGGAGTGCTCCTTGGATGGTAAGGGATGGGCTGTGTTTTTATCAGATTTATGTTTCCCTTTTACTTCAGCCAAGGCCCTTACCAAAGCTAAGTAGCAAAAGCATTCAGACATCTGTGATGGAGGAGGAGGCCTGAGAGTGGAAGTGCTAAGCTGTGACTCCTAAGCAGACCAGAAACCTCAAGCAGGTTTTCAGTGGAGAAAGCCAGTGAGATTTTGTCCTGATTGTTGGTAGGAGACTCCCTCTAAACACCTGTGGAACATGCTGACCTCCTCGTGTCTTTGGGGGGGAGGCCTGTAGCACAGCCCCCCCGAGTTCTTTTCCAGCTGCTTCTGTGGAGAGCAAGGCATTTGCTGACTGCTCATAATACTGGTGGTACATCTGTCTGAGTTTGCTAATAACTGGAACATTCTTGGCAGACTTACAAAGCAAACTGTGCGGGGGCAGATAAAGTGACAGGCTGCCAGCTGCCAGCAAGGTGTTCTGCACAGCAAAGGCTTGGCTGCTGGGCTCAGCAGTGAGCAGGCAGCGCACAGGTCAGGCACCCTGCCCGGAGCTCAGGACTCCACCCCTGCACCAGTCAGTGGGGGCTCTGGCCTCTGCTGAGGGCCCACGGGACCAAGAGATGCCTTTGTGATCTCACCACCACCACCAGCAGCAGCAGCTGTGAGGACGACACGCCCAGTGCTTTGCCTTGGTATGAGGAGCCCAGCTTCTGGCCGTTCCTGTGCTTGTCCCAGTAAGTTCAAAAAGGAGGGGTTCCGCTCAGACCTTGTTTGCCCTACTTTAGGCTTTTACAAAGCTTAGCATTTAAAGCCTCTAAAGTTCCTATTCTGTACCTGCTCTCAGACACCTTAGAATTCTATCGCAGAAATCACCTTGTTTCTGGAAGGCTTTTAAAAGCCCCCACCCATGCATGCACATGGTTGTCACACACAGGTTCTACAGACTACCCCCCCCTCCCTTGGTAGCAGTGGGTGACAGAGCTTGTCCTGATGCTGGGGGGTGGGGAAGGGGGAGCGGAGGAGGTAAGCAGTAGCCCATGGCTTTCTACGGTAGCTTCTGGGGCAACCCAAACTAAAAATGAAGTGACCGCGTAGGCGCCAGTGGTCAGCTGTTTACTCTTCTTCTTTAATGTTTAAAAACACTTCAATAGTTTAATGTCCTGACCAGCAGCAGTACAAACACTAAAAGCAAGGGTTTTTTTTTTTTTTGCTCAAAAAAAAACAAACAAAACCCCCAAACAGGAAAAACAAACAAAAATCCCCTAAACCACATATTAAAAATGGCAGGCTTTTTATAACAATAGTTAAAGTAATAAAAACATACAAAACTTTGTTTTTTAATATATATACACAGTACAAGGCTGAAGCACCTTTGACTTTTCTCTCAAAATTTACGTCTGTATGAAAACCCCACCCACTGTAATAACAATTGGGTGGGTGTGAAGCTGTGTATCCACAGAGCTCTGTACATGCTCCCCACGGAGTAATAAAAAGGTACCTTCAGTTTGTGAATTCATTTTCTCTTTAGGTAAGAGCTTTTCCAGGGAAAAGCCTTTGGGTTGCTTTGTGTGCTCCTAGGACTTGTTGCTTTGAAGAAAATTTTGCAGGAAAGTAAATGAAACAAGCCCTTCTTACTTACAGTGCACCCAACCTTCTTTTCAGTGAAGCAAGTTTCACTCCTGGGAAGGGATGAGACTGCCCCATTACTGCGGCAAAAGCAGACTTGGCTTGAGGCATAGTAAGATGGCAACACAAGAACGAACAGAACCGGTGTGCTCCGCTCATATGCATAGGGGGGCTGAAAATCAAGCTTTAGTGTTGGTAATGGAGCCTTCATGTTCAGATTAAAAAACAATGTGGGAGAGGAAGAACTAAAACCGCCTGTAAAAAGAAACTATGGCATCCGACATTGGTTGCTCACTGAATGACAAAGGTGATTCAGTTGCATTGAAGTCAAGGTGAGTTCATTCTTTTTTTTTCTGGAGCCTGGAATCCTTTGCTTCATGCATGGCACATTCTCATTTTTTTAAGCTTCAAACCTCCCAGTGAAAAATATTAAATATTCAAGGTAATAAAATAGATAATATTTCTATACTATAGGTTCGGCCTAGTGCAAGGGAAACCGTCACCTGGGGTATCCCTTCAGGTAGCCCCTAGGCCAGTGCATTGCAGGCAAGGCAAGGCACTTTCGTAAGTGGTCCAGTTCCGCCTGGAGCCGCTCGCGTTCTGAGACCATCTTCTGTTTCTGGCTCCTCAACTCCTGGAGAGAGGGAAATCTGTGTCAAAACCAACCCATTTCCTCTGTAAGAACAAGCATGTGGCACCCAAACATGGTGGAAGGAAAGGCAATCCCGGTTAGAAAATGTCCTGGCTGGCCGTGGTGGCTCACCTGGAGTTAGGAGTTCCAGACTCCAGCTTGGGCAACAGAGCAACACTTACAAAGTCCCCCTTCTCAGCCTATGTTCTCTCCCAGGCTCTTCCAGAGTCCTAGAGAATAGGTGTCTTGGCTCAAACTCAGAGTTCTTGCAACCCCCAGATGTAAAAACTTTGGGGGTGGGGGGGATCAGAGACCTCCTTCCCAAGCAAGGACAGCTGCTAGACCAGTCCTGCCAGTGTGGCTGTGAGCTAATGGGTGCTGAGATGGTTTCAGGTGCTTTAGCTTTCCTTCTCTAATACAGTTCCCTGCTACCCTCCCCTAAAGTGCAAATCACAGTAGAGGAGACTGGTACAGGCAATAATTCATTCTGCAAACAGCATCCCTACCCTTCCAATATCAATATGCTTGTACGTTAAAGGTATTTCCGTACTTGTAGCTAAATCCTAGATGATCAACTGGTGGCTGAATTTTCCCTTTAAAAAAAAAAAAATCAAAACTTGTAGTCTTTAAGAAACAGTGCTCTTGCTCTGGTACCCCGGCTGGAGTGCAGTGGCATGGTGATAGCTGACTGCAGCCTTGAACTCCTGGATCCTCCCACCTCAGCCTCCCCAAGTGCTGGGATTATAGGTGTGAACCATTGCACGCAGTCCAAATTTTGCTCTCTTAAGAGCACATTACCTCTCTATAACTTACCTTCATGGGTGCTTTTGAACCCAAACTCAAAAGGCTGTGTGTTTTCACATTTCTGTCCCTTCCCAACTCACCGCCACACTGTGGGAGAGCTGCTCTGCCGTCAGGCTGAGGCTGTAGTGCCGGGCCTCCAGTCGTCTGCATTGTGTCTGTAACACCTGCCGCTCCAGATTTTGCTCTGAAAAGACCAGAGATGGTGATGTATCCTCTGTGTACAGGGATCCCAAGGCCTGGTGAGTGCTCTCCTCTTCACACACTGCCCCGCAGAACCCACAACCCCTTGCCACTGCAGCCAGCAAAGGCCTCTCCTGTGGGCCACAATGCTCCCAGGCCTTAGAATTGTTACACTAACACATAAACATCACTAAATGAGATCCAACCCATGGGAATAAGGACAAAGAGCCAGGACCTAAAGGCCATTAGGAAGACGTTTTATGGCCTTAAAATGCGTCTTTCAAAAAAACCAGGCTTTCAGTTTAGACTGTTGGAAAAAGGCCAGAATAAACTTAGAACACAGAGCAGAAACTATTTTAGTAAATCAATCTATCAGAAGATACCAGGACTAATTTTAATAGAGTGACTCCAAACTTTTAAGTCCTTATTTTATGCAGAGTGTTTCAGAGACTGACAAACAGCGAAGGTGACAACAGCTTGGATAACACAGAACAATAGAAGTAAAGAACATGAATTATAAATCCAGCAAGGACAGAGCAACAGCCAGAAAAAAAGCATCAACTACTCTGCGAACGGGAACCTTCTCTATCAAGGGATGCTTTACAGTTTGACGGACAAGGGCCCCACCCGTGCCTGTCCTCGGCAGCACTGGAGTGACGACAGAAATTCAAAAGGAAAGAACCAAAACTTGTAGTTGCAGAAGGTTTGATCATCTGTAATTCCTATGATCTAAGGAATGACCATAGGTAAAAAAATCCTAAAGCTTTGTAAGCTACAATGGTTTCTGGAAACAACCCCCAAAACCTATGTGATAGCTGAAACTAAATCTAGTCACAAATGATCACAAATCACAAACGACGATTTCATAGTTTGGTACCATATTCACGGACAAGGATGCCGACCAAGTCCATAAATGCAGTGCAACCGAAAGTGCTAACTGGACTCTGAGACGGGAACAGGAGGCGATTCCAAAATCTCTGAGGGAAAGCAATGGCCCAGGAACTGCTGAACAGTAGCTTAGAGGAAATGGGTTCAGGGCAGGTCATACCCCACCCCGTAGGTACAGGAGTGAGGCAGGGAAGAAGAACTGCTTGTCTGGGGTGGGAAAGATACAGTTAAGATTTCTACCTTACTCTATACACACGAATCTCACAGAACAGGAAAAAGCTGAGCTCACAGAAAACAGCCTTACAGCCTTGGGGTGTGGAAAGAATTCTCAACACCACAAAACCAGAAAAAATGGAAATATCTCATCCCAGGAGAGTTAAAAATCACTCTGCATATCGCTTCTGGATATTTATGTGTGTACTTAAAACAGCAACATGGGGCTGGGTGCCGTGGCTCATGCCTATAATCTGAGCACTTTGGGAGGTGGCCAGATCATGAGGTCAGGAGTTTGAGACATCGTGAAACTCTGTCTCTACTAAAAACACAAAAATTAGCTGGGCACATGGTGGCTCGTGCCTGTAATCCTAGCTACTCAGGAGGCTGAGGCAAGAGAATCGCTTGACCTGGGACCTGGGCAGCAGAGGTTGCAGTGAGCCAAGATCACGCCACTGTATTCCAGCGTGTGCTACAGAGCAAGACTCCATCTCAAAAAAAAAAATTAGAAACATGTAGGGAAGCGGTAGGCAATAAACTGGAAAGATTCTACGGGAGGAGGAAAGGCAGCCAAGTGCAGGAACCGACGTCCTGGTTGTGGCTACATGGGCATTTGTTTTTAGTCTGGAGAACACTTTTCCAAAGTGAGTTCTGGCAAGAGACAAACTACTTTTCAAAGTATTTGAAAAGGCTGACATTCATAATCAAGTGCTTATATTGACAACACTGTAATATGTGATGATAAAAAGTCATCTAGGATATGCTAATAAATCACTTGTAGGTGGCTGCACCCTTGCCCGGCAGTGCCCATGCAGAAAGGACGGTGAGTGCAAAATGAAGGCTGGACACCTCTGGGCCAAGCCAAATGGGCCTTGGCAATATCCTGGGGTAACCGAGGCATAGAGGCAGGAGGTGGGCTGCTGTATACAGAAGGATCAAACACTGCAGCGGCCAGTTTCATGGTTCTACTCCCTGGCAGAGGAGATGTGGTGGAGTCTGCCTGGTGCTGTGGCTTCCCAGGGGGAATCAAAACATCCTGGGTATTCTGAGAGGCAGCAAGCCTTCGACTAAGCCTTAGCCAGGAGCCTGTCTCCCCCGGCATAACACCTGACTAAAGTAAAGGTAGCTGATAACATGACTGGTACCCACTGGCCCCAGAGTAATCCTTGCAGCCACGCAGGAGGGGCACGCTCAAGCAGTGACCAGGCCTAGCTGCTGGAGCTCAGCAAATCGGCCAACTAGGTCATTTGCCAGGGCCCTTACACGAAGCTGAGGCCGACATCCACACGGATGCTGGGTGTCCGAGAGCAGGGCCCACGTGAAGAATGACAGGTGCCACCAAAGTTGGCATCTTGGTGCTTGATGCCCCAGTAAGACTGGCCTCAGGATCCACCATGGGGCATCGCCACTACCAGAGCTGAAAGAACCTTCCAGTATTTATATCTACTGTGCCTCAGGATGCAGGAACAGTCCCTAGGCTGGCAGAAGTCTGCATGAACTTGTCACTCAGCTTCCTTTCCAAAGCGTCCTTTACCCGCTCCCCCTCTTCCCCTACGACCCCCATACCTTCGATGTGTTCCTGGTAAGCTTCAAAAACGGCCTCAATCCCTTGCCACTTGCGCCTGGGGGCTTCCTCCTCCTCTTCTCCATCTTCATCCTCTTCCTCCTCCTCCTCCGAGTCCCTGTCCACCTCCTGCGTTGGGGGGGCCCTTCCTTGGAGTGGGTGGCTCCTGCTGCCCATTGTGCTGGGGTGGAGGGGCGCGGCTGGAGGACTGCAGCTCGGGAATGTTGTAGTGGACAGACGCGTCGACCTTATGGTTCTGCTCTGCAGATAGCACAGCCACGCTCCCTGCAGAAGGGACAGGGCTTGCGTCAGTGTGTTGGGGGTAGGGACACAGGGTGATGTCTCGGAAGGCAGCTCTGCCCTGCCTTTGCTGCAGCGTCAGCATGACTGCAGGGCTCCAGGGACCAACATGACACTGCACAAAGAGGAGGGGTCTAGCCAAAGGCCGCTGGGCCACAGACCCAGTGTAACAAGGCCTGAGATGGCGCAGCTCTGAGTACCAGTCCATCCTGGCACGTGGACCATTTTGGTGAAATTCATCTCTGAGCCTCCAGTTTTTTTCTTCTGGAGACAGTCTCACTCTGTCACCCAGGCTGGAGTGCAGGACCTCCTGTGAATACCAAAAGCCAAGTAGGTTCAAGTCCCTGTCGTAAAATGACGTAGTACCCGAATAGAGCCTACCCGGATACAACATAACACCCAGTGTACTGCCTACACTGGTACATAGAGTACTTGTAATACTTAATATATTGCCTGGATTTCACCTGATTTGCATGGATTCAACGTAGTACCTGGTGCTTGGCAAATTCAAGTTTTGCTTTTGGAACGTTGTGGAATCTACCCCACCCACAAATATTTCAAATCTGAAGTTGGTTGAATCCAAACACGTGGAACCCATGGATCCAGAGGGGCTGGAGGTGACATCTTTACATACCCCCAAGAAGGAAGGGAATCTCTACCCTGAGGAGCAGCGGCCATCTGAATCTAGTCGAACATTCTGTCTTGAAAAACACGATTCTTTCAAATGAATGCTGGTAAAAATCCAATCACACACACTTCCTGCCTTTGGGGGACCTTTTTTAATCGCAGCAAAAACCAGTGCCTGCTGCTGTCCTCCCCATTACGTCTCAGGGATCGATGCACCCCTACTCAGCACAGCATCAGCGCTGGCGCCTGAAAACGCTTTTCACCTACAAGTTCAGCTTTTAGAGTGTGGAGTAAGACACAAACATGGTTTTGGCACAGTAACAACTCCCATTGTTTTCTTCTGGTGATTGGAGTTTATAAAAATTGGTGCCCACGGCTGAGTAGCTGTGGCCACTCAGGGACTCCGGCCAGCCTCAACCACAGGCGGGAGCTGAGTGAGGACCGGCAGCCTCATTACCTTTATGCTTCTGCAGGGCCTTCTGGGTGGACTGCAGCACCGACTCGTGGAACTGATGTGCAAACTCTTCCGCCACAAAGGGCTCCCATGGCTTGCTCTTCCCGTTGGTGCTGTGGGACAGCGGCACAGGAATGTCCTTGGGTGCAGCGCCCCGGATGTAGTGAAGCATGCTCAGGCTCTTCTTGCCTCCAGGGCCCTCGCCCAGCCTGGTCTTCTCCGCACTGGCAGGAGCTAGCTCCTGGACTCTTGACAGCTCCTGGGGCCGGACCTGTTCCAGCTTCCCAGGCTCCGCGGCCTTTGGGACGTCAGACAAGGAAGCAGCAACACCACCCCGGCTTCTCCACGTCCAGAGAGGCTGGCTGCGTGGCTGGTTCTTTTAGAGACAGAAAGCAAAGTAAAACGTTAAGAGATGCAAATTAACAGGCTGAGGGTCGAGCACGCAGATCCCGGTCTTTAGAGCTTACTCCTAACAAAGACCGAGTGCAAAGAACCGACACCTGGGGAACATGTAACCGCTGCGCATGTGGCTCCGCTCTGAAGACAGGGGTGTTTGGTGGCAAGTCCATCCTTGAAAGATATCCCAAGAAGTAAGAAACAGATCTGCAGGAAGCAGCAAGTCCCCCAGCCATGGGACTGGGAGGGAGGGATTCACTCCAACCAGACGAGACACTGCGTGAGGAGCAGAGAACTGGGATGAACTATAAAGATTCCCTGTGACACTGGACAGGACAGAGGTCGCTCGACTAGAGATGTAAGAGGAGGAGAGGAGGAAAGGAGGGCAGGAGGTGCCGGCGGGGCCCAGAGAGCAGAGTGAACAAGACGAAGATGCAGGAGGAAAACCAGGGCAGGCAGGCCAGTGGTGGGACCAGGGCGTAGGCACGGAGCCTGGAGCACGCCCGCCCTCCTGGGATGGGGCCACTGGAGTGGGCTCCGTGTGGCTTTCTGAGCTGTAACTGAGGGACAGGTTACTCCACCACACTGGACCTCACACAGAGCTCCACAGAAGCCAGACCCTCCCCTCAACTCTGAGCCCCGCTTCAAACTGATGTTCTGTCCCCAGGACCGTCACAACTGTGCAAGGATGGTACACTTGTGCAAGAAGAATGGCGGAAGACAGTCTGCAGGAGGCCACTTTCACAACGATGAGGACCTCAAGCGGTCGCCTCCGAGCCAGGGCAGCCCTCGGGATGATCCTGGGTGGTGGCAGGTGGGGGCTATCCTTCCCTTACCACTCAGGGAGACGGCAGGACTGTCCCTCGGAGAGTTTGTCAAGGAGCCGGCCACTGCTGCTGACAGTGCCTTCTGCTTCATGGCACGGAGCATTTCAACAAGTCTCTCTTTGTCTATGGGAAAAGCAGCCTGAGATTAACGAGCCAGTTGCATCATTTTTTTGGAGGGAAAGATGGTGGGATTCTAGCAGAGCCTTGATGGGCAGGAAAAGCGCTAAAGCCAGAAAAACCAAAAGCAGGTGCGACGGGGCAGGCCCGGTTTAAAAGAGGGCACCAGGTTAACAGTGAACCCAGACTAACACACATCCACTACACAAAGTCTTAGACATGCTCCAAAGAGCTGTCTGTGCAGTGATTACACCTCTGTGAAACACTGTGCCCACGGACCTCGGTGGTGATTGTGAGAATGTATTTTATTTCAAGTCAGAAAAGGTGGCCCCAACACCAGGAAATGCCCCAAAGGCCCAGGCCTGGCCTCTAAGGCAGGGTGCCTTCTCCTGACCCGCGCCTGGCACTCAAGCACACCCCTATCATACTGCCACTTCCTGAGAAGGAAAGATGACCCCATGCTGTTACACACAGCAGATTCCTGGTGTCACACGGCCCTTGTTGACTCTGACACTTAAGGACTGCATTGCCCTGAATTTTTTTCCTCTAAAACTTCAGCCACGTGAAAAGATACTTTGTATCTAGGACTTGGGGCTGGCAAGCAACACAGCAGCAGCCCGCTAAGAGAAAGGAGAATGCCTCCTGACTGGCACAAAGCAGAAAGCAAACCGCTGCACCCTGACAAACACCTTGAAGCAGCTAATGGACCAACAAGTAACTCCGCTTTCCTTTCACTTTCTCCCAGAGAGGAGGCGAGGGGTCCCTGAGGACTTGGGAGGCTCGCCAAGGGGCAGGGCCAGGAACGTCATCATGCGGGCACCCGCCAGCCTGCGTCACAGGCCAAGGAAGCTAAAACACTAAGTGGGGGTTCTTGCCACGTTGTCTCTGCTGTGTGGACTCCAGCCCAGAGGATCTGTCCCAACGTGGCCCTGTGTGGCCAGACCAAACTGGAAGCATCTTTCAAGGCAAGCCGTCTGCTCAGGGTGTGCTGCCCTGCCTGGCAGCTTCCCCAGGCCGCCGGCCAGCAAGACACAGTGCCCAGCTCACCACCGAAGTAGTCCAGCAAGAGGAAAAGCCTGCAGCAAGATGAACCTGGACGCCTGGCACCTCCCCCTCATGCCTTGTGCAGTCACTGGCACACTCGGCTTAAAGAGCGCCTTCTCGGGCGCCGGGAGATGGATGAGTAACAAGGGTAGTCCTCAGCTCAGGACGGTGGAGGTCTCCGAGCAAAGCCCGCCAGGTAAGGGCTGCTGTGCAGGGCTTCCATGAGCAAAGGCTGTTCCCAGGAGCTGGGAAGAATGAAGGGGCAGCCTCCAGCCGAGTGATCCCAGATCCTGCCTCAAAAGCCCACACCCACCCCATTGAGCCCCCACCTTCCCACGCCGCGGAGGCCCCACCTTTCCTCTTCTCGGCGCTGACGTGTGTCAGGTTGAAGATGGTCAGGAACTTCCTCTTCTCTTCGAAGTTGGGACTGTTGTTCATCTCGTCAGGGCTGTAGCGGGTGGACAGTGCCAGTCTCGGCGAAGGCGTCTGCCGCTTACTCTGAATTGTGGGGGGCGACGGGCTTCTCTCTCTCAACATCCGCCGCCGCTTCCTCCGCTTCTGGGCCACCAATTCCTCCTTCTGCTGTTGGGTGGTCAAGCCAAAAAGTTGCAAAAACTCTAGCTTCTAGATTGGGAAAGAAAACAAAGGAGTTGGAAGCCACTGGCAGCGGTATTCTTTCACTGTCCCGGGGTCCCCTTCTGGGCTCCTCGAAGTCTGTGTGCCATGGCTGGCTGTGCCTGGCTACAGAGGAGCTTGGTGGGGATGAACCCCACCAGGACTTCTGGAAGAACCTAAAACCAGTGGGAGGGGCTGTGGAGTGTGGAAGCTGGGAGGCGGGCACTGATGTGGGGACCCAGCCCAGCCCAGAGCGCGTCCATGGGGAGGAGAGCCCAGTACCTCGGAGGACGTGTCCAGTTTGAGGGGCGGCTGCTCGGCCACGCAGCGGAGGTGGGCCCTGACCTCCTCCTCATCGCTCTCGTCATAAGAGTCATCCAGGTCGTAGTAGTACCCTGATGACAAATGGTTGTATTCAGCTGGACAAGAGCCTTCATCTGTCCAGTGGACATGCCCTCAAGGCACATGACTGCAGCCCACCCATCAGGCCAGGCCTGCTGGCACCTGAACACCCTGAAGGCCACTTCCTTTCCACCCAGGTGGAAGCCACCACTAACCCAGTCCTAGGGCTCTGCGTGACCGCAGGCACCAGGCTTCCCTGGGATCCACGGCCCTCAGAGGCCTCCAAGTGGCTGGGCGGCTCCCTGGGCTGGCAAGACCTCCCTCCTCCCCCCTGGCAGGGACCATCCATCAAACAGGCCTGGGGCCGTGTCCACGGCAACCTAGTGCTGCCTGTGCGCATGCACTCCCCCCCTGCTGTGACCGTCCGGGTCCGACCCTGGGAAGGGACAGGCACACAGTCTCCTGCTCTCAAAGGCACAGAAAACAATGGCAGAGCCCCTGCCCAGGGCACTGGGGTAGCCCCCTCCTCCTTTGCAAAGTGAGTAGGGGAGAGAAGCCTAGGTGGGCCCTCCATCCAGCCTCCCCCCCACCCAGAAGATGGCCTGTGCCCCAGCTTCTAGTGAAGGGGCGGCTGAGCTTGGCACGGGACGGGACCAAGTGTGCAGCGGTAGGAAGAGACGGGGGCTGCAGCCCTGCTCTCTCCTCACACCCAAGCCTGCCGGATGCTCTTCCTGGCTCTCAGGGAATGCCGGCTGAGGACTCCCCGACCCAAGCAGAAATGGGAATGAGGAGCCTGACCTCCTGCCCTGACCCCGGGGCAGTGCCGGCTGCCACCTCCTCCCCGCCCTGGCCCACCTGCTGCAGGCAGCCCCAGATGTGGAGCCCCTGCTGGGCCCAGGCCGCCTCCTGTTAGGCTGCGCTATTAATATTTAAAACCATCTTATTAGTCTCTGCTCATCACTTATTCATTGTGCATGTCTGCAGAACTGTCTTTACAGGCAGGCTTTGATTTGGCTTTTTGGGACAATTTGCACGGAGGCAGGACAGGCATGGGGCCTAGGGTCTGTCTCCCTTACAGGGGTGTCAAGCTGCTACACAGAAGCCAGTGCACTTGCCACCTGGGGCCTGGGACTACCCCAGGCGGAAAGCAGGAGGGGCGGGTGGCTGGCACGCAGGCTCCCCCCTCCCCACTGTGTGGCTCCCCCCTGAGCAGGTTGGGGCCCTCGGGGAAGCAGACCTTTCTCCTGGGCCTCCCGCCGCCTGCGCTCCTCCAGGTCCAGCTTGCTCACCAGCCTCCGGCGCTGCTGCAGGAACTCATCGTAGATGTAGGCAGGGTCAGAGCCCCGTGCTGCTGGGGGCCGGTAGGGCGAGCCAGGCTTCAGGGGTCCGCTGAGCTCCCCGAAGGTGGCGGCCTGTGGGAGGGAGGCCCGCTGCTGGCCCAGGATGGTCTGGGTGGACTTCTCGAGCTCAGCGAGGAAGGGCCCAGGCCCGGGTGGGAAGCTCTGGTGTTCTAGGGTCCCTCCCTCTCGTGGTGGTGGCGGAGGTGGTTGGTACTTGTCCAGGGGGGCAGGCTCACGCTTCCGTGGCCCCTCTTCCGCTTTCTCCGGGCAGAAGACCCGCTCCACCTTCACCAGTGGCACGGCTGCCTGGCGGCTAGGCTCAAATGCAGCCGGGTGGCTGTGCAGAGGGTGATTCTCAGGGCGCCGCGTCTCCAAGGTGTTGTCCATCAGGGACACGGGGTTCCAGAGGGCTGTAGGTGCAGCATGGAGCTGGGGCTTGGGCGAAATCAGTGGTGGTGGCCCCCCCCAAAGTGCTGCGGAGGGTCACGGCCACCTGGCTCGTGACGGTTCGGTCCTGGCCTAGGGGGTGAGACCAACCCGTCAGTGAGGGAGAAAAGACCCCTCAGCCCCCCATGGGCTTCCCCCAGCAGCCTGCGCTCCTAAGATAACCCAGATGGCACAGCCCCATAGAGAGCCGCTGCCAGCAGGACTGCAGGGAGAGGGCACACACCCCACCCCAAGGACCATGTTTTCCATCCTCCATTTTTTCTTCCTTTTGTTTTTGAGATGGAGTTTTGCTGTTATCACCCAGGCTGAAGTGCAGTGGTGTGATGTCAACTCACTGCAACCTCTGCCTCCTGGGTTCAAGTGATTATCCTACCTCAGCCTCCCGAGTAGCTGGGATTACAGGTGTGTGCCACCATACCCCACTCATTTTTTCCATTTTTAGTAGAGATGAGGTTTCACTATGTTGGCCAGGCTGGTCTCGAACTCCTGACCTCAAGTGATCCACCTGCCTCAGCCTCCCAAAGTGCTGGGATTACAGGAGTGAGCCACCAGGCCCAGCCCTCCATTTCCTCTTTAACACCCATGGCAGGTATGTACGGGCCGCTCCAAGAGGACAGGGAGGCTCTAAGCCTACCCTGCTCAGGAAGGCGGACCCACTCAGGCCCAGGACAGACCAAGCTGTGCTTGAGTTTCCCACCCTGCTTGTGCAAGTCCCCCCCCCAAGGGCAAGTGTCATCCTCACTTTCCATGGGAAACCCACTCTATTCTAGGCTGTGGCCCTGCCACCAGTGCCTTCCTCCTGCTGTGCATTGTAGGGGCAGGCTGACCCCGTGCACACGGCCAGTGCTCTTCTGTCCCCCACGGCCCTTGCAGGCAGCCACAAGCCACAACCTTCCAGTGCCTGCCCAGCCCAACCCAGAGCCAAAACCAACAGTGAAGTGCCAGGATGGGGCCTGTGCCGAGACTGCCCCGCAGTGGCCCCCATTAGAACTGCAGCGACTGCAAGTGGCCGGTGGCAGAGGCCCGAAACAAAGTGTCTTCAAAGACCCAGACTAAGGCCTGCTGAGGCAGGGAGGGAGGAGGGGATTTCTAATATCAGAGCCCTTCCATTAAACAAGAAGCTGCCCCTTAGTTGCACTAAATGACCTGTTGCCTCAGTGCATTTAAAACAAGATTTAATCTATTCAAAGGGCTATTTTTAGTACTGTTTTTCCAAAGTTTATCTTTTTATTTTATTTTTTTAAAGAGATGGGTCTCGCTGTATTGCCCAGGCTGAAGCAAAGTCGCTATTTACAGGTGCAGTCCCACTACTGATCAGCATGGGAGTTTTGACATGCTCCATTTCCAACCTGGGCGGTTCACCCCTCCTTCACCAGGCAACCTGGTGGTCCTCTGCTCCTGGGAGGTCACTGCACTGGTGCTGGACTTGCCTTGGATACCCATTGCGCACTACTGCCCCAAACTCCTGGGCCCAAGTGATCCTCCCACCTCAGCCTCCAGAGCAGCTGGGTCTACAGGCACGTGTCACTGTGCCTGGCTTTCTTTTTGTAAAGGAAGATAAACTCACAGGATGTTTGGACCAATACTCCCCAGTGACCCTGTGCAAGGCTTGAGGGGAAGGAAGAGACAGAGGCCATGGCAGGCACCTGGCCAGGCAGTGCCCCGGTGCTGTTTAAACACAGCCACCAAGGCCCTTGCTAGTAATTCCAGGCTCAAGGCTGGGGACAGATCTGGCGCTGACGCCTCTCTCAGGAGAATACAACAGGGAATCACGGGAAGAAACCCTGTCCTGAAGTGAACAGCAAAGGAATCAAAACTGCAGGAGAATAAATACGGTACATGCCACACCAAGCACTGGACACTTTTCCAGCGTGGAGCATGGGGGCCCTGTGAGGACCCCAGTTCAGCTTGCTGTAAAGCCATGTGTGCAGCCGGCCACAGGAGAACCTCCACAGTCAGGGGAGGCCTGGGCCCTGCTTCCCACCGTGCCCAGGTCCAAATGGGGCAGTTGCCCTGGCTGGAAACAGTCCATGGGTGGGCAAAGTCATGACACCTGTACTGGGGCCCTGGGGAGCTCCAAGGAAAAAGATGCCTGCAAGAGTCAGGGCACCCCAGTGGGGAGCTGGCTGCCTTGAGTTCTGTGGGAAGCAGGCAAGGCTGAGCCTGAGAGGCCTTGGGGGTGGGGGCTGGGAGAGGCTGAGACAGAGGGACAGTCGGCAGAAGGGGCCTCCCTTCAGCCGTGCTGGATAGCATGAGCCACAGGGAGACTCTGCAGTGGGCCCAGTGACAGTCATCCCTGATCAGCAGCGTGCATTTGCTCACTGCCTTACTGGAAAACGCAGGCAAATGGAAGGGGAGGGGCAGATTTTACATAGCAGCACACTCCCATCCCAGAGCTGGAGGGTTTCTTATTCCACGACAACACCATGGCCCTGCGAGCTGGAAAGAGGCTCAGAAAACACCCCACTCTCCTCAGTTGAGGAAACTGAGGCTCAGGAAACAGAAGGAGTGTCCCTAGGTCCCAGAGCTAGAGAAGCCTGGCAGGTCATCCCCCACCCACTCTTGCTGAGAGTGAGCCCTAGGGGGCTGTGAGGCGGGAGCTGGGACCAGCACAGCACCAGGGCAGGCAGGAGCACCAGGGCAAGCAGGAGCAGGCAGGCCCGGGGAGCACTCGGGCCCAGCTCCTAAGACTTGTGTCTGCAGCTGGGGTCCTAGGCACCGCCACAAAGCCTCCTGGGAATAAAGGGCTAGAAAATGGGCATTATCTTATTATTAATACGAAAGCAATAAAACTCATTTTTTCCTTAAAATCAAAAGCCATCCCCTTCTCTTTAAAAAAAAAAAAGCCCAGGCTCAAAAGCAGAGGAGCATCGAGAGAACAGAGGTATTATGAGTAATTAAAGCTTCCACCTTGCGCTCTCAGCTGCTGTGAATGGCCTCCTGGGAACAGGGCCAGGCTGCGTGGGCAGGGCCCTGGCTCTCAACATGGACCTGATTGGTCTCCTTACTTACTGGTGGGGGATACCTCTGAGCAACCATTTTCCTCCTCAGTCTCAGCTTCTCCACAGGCAAGACAGGCATTGTAATATGAACATGAAAGAGCAGAAATGAAAGAGGCAGGCAGAAATGCTGGGGCAGGACGTCGGGCAAACAGCAGGTGCTCAATATACACTGAACAAATCTGAACATGAAGGTTCATCCCTCCTCCCTCCCCCGGGCTCACACATGCGAGTCCCCACTGCCCGGGGCCCACCTGGTGGTGCTCTCGGGCCTGTGCTCCGCCTCTGCAGGTACTGGGGGCCGGCCCATGTCCAGGTGCTGCTCCAGCACCTGCTGCCGGAACTCGGACACCTGAGACTGCCGATCCTCCTTCTCCTGCCGCAGCCGTCGCTGCCTGCCGCCAGCCACTTCTCCTCCTCGTTGGTGCGCTGGATCAGCAGGGCCGTGGCAGCGCTGCTGCTCGGCAGGGAGAAGATGCCGTGGTTGGAGATGAGGCTGGGCACCGTGTGGTGTGGGGTGGGCACCGGATGCAAGGGGTGCTGCACGGGCTTGGGCGCCTGCAGGCCGGCATCCTTCAGCTTCTCTGTGGGGGGAACACGGTCAGGCAGGGTCTCAGCCTACTCAGCATACTCCATCCCCCGCCTCTCTCACCCAACTGCCCAGAGAAACCAGAGCCCTTCCAAAGGGTTCTTCCCACAGCCAGAACCAAGAGATTCCAGAGGGCCTTATGGGAGCTTTCAGGAAGCATGCCTTGTCCCCAGAAGGCGGCGCTCCATGGCTGGCTGGCACGTCTTGCCCAGCCAGTGGGGTGCCAGAGCCAGCTCACACTGGCTCAAAGAGCAGACTGTTAAATTTTCAGGAAACATGCAAAAGCCAGTTGTTATTACTAAAGAACTATTTGTAAACTGAACAGGAACATAAATTATATTACAATTAACAAAGCACTCAAAACTTACCCCTTCCTAATACCCTGGCTACATTTCACAACTGTGCTCGTGGGATCGCCTATATCCCGTGTCTGTATCGCGTGCCTGAGTGCCTCTGTTCCCTACTCTGTGTTCAGCTATGCCAGGCTTTTAGGGTGAACTCAGCAGGTGAGCATTTACACGATGGCAACTGGCACATGCTGCGGATCGGAGATCCTCCCCATGGGTGGCTGAGACTTCGGCCAGCACAGCCCGCCTGCGCCCAGGTACCTGCTCGGGTTGGGGTCAGCTGCTCTGAGGTCTTGCCCCGCTCCTCGGTGGCATGGCCACGCAGCCCGTGCAGCTCGGCCACAGGCAGGAAGGCGGGCTCCAGGGCCTTGGCGGCCAGCAGCTCCTTCTCCCGGGCCCGCTGCTCCCGCTGGCGCTCCAGTTCCCGCTCCCGCTCCTTCTCACGCTCCCGCTCCTTCTCCTGCTCACGCTCCTCTACGTTCACGCTCACGCTCCTTCTCCCGTTCGCGGTGAGCCTCGCGCTCTCGCTCACGCTCACGCTCCCGCCTCAGCTCCTCGTCCATCTGCAACCTGCAGTGTGTGGAAAGAGTTGGGGCTCTGCTGCGCCAGGAGCAAGAGGGGGACCTGGGGCAGGCCCTTAAAAAGCACGCCCAGGAATGAGCCAGGGCACCGATCCAAATCGTTCAGGAGGTAAGCAGCTTCTCCCTCACTTTTGCTGGTGCAGGAAGAACTTAAGGTCCATACCATCAAAGCAGCTTACAAAACCCCCAAGCGCCCCTTGAGAGCGCCTCGGCCTGTGGGCTTACAGCAGGAGACTATGGCTGCCGAGACAGGTGCTGTTTCAGAGTGCAGAGCCCCAACAATCACTGTCCCATTTGGCAGGTGGACAAACTGAGGACAGGCACGGCCCAGGACCCCAGTCAGGCTCCAGCCCAGGCTTTCTGCCTCGCTGTCATCTAGGGACAGGGAGGGTAGAGGGGCTCCCCCAGGCCGGGGACACACTTACCTCTCCGCACTGAGGCCGGACATGCGCTCCGAGTGCAGCGCCGCCAGGGATGAGTGGGAGAGCTCGGGGTGGGTAGCGGACCCCGGAGAGGTGGAGGTGCATCGCTGACGGGTGCAGTGGGGGCAGGGAGCCGGGGGGTGGGGGATGGGGTAGAACGGGGATCTCAGGGCGGACAGGCAGTAAGAATCATCCATCCTGTGTGGAGAAGACAGGGCCGTGAGCACCAAACTCTAAAACCAAGGGGAAGACCCAGTCCTATCAACAGGTGCACCTTGGCCAGGGACGCACACCTGCCTGAGTGTGGGGAACGTGGCAAAATGGCTGGAGGCGAAGGCCACACCTGTTGTTAGCCCCAAAGCCCCTTAATGCCAGAAGCCGCTGGGCGCCGACAGCTTGGGGATCCAGAGCGCTACTTGCCACCTCCCTCAGCCCAGAGTAAGCGCACAGGCCCTTCCGAGGCCGGCCAGCAGGCTGCGCTGCCCTGATGTGGGGTGGTCCACGTCCTGGCTACAGGCCCCTCTGGGTAGGATGTGTGGAGCTTCTCCCACGGACCCACGCTCTCCCACCACACGGCCAAGCAGCACCCCTCCCACAGGCAAAGCCCTGCTCTCAACAGTGACGGCGCAGTCACCAAGGGGACTGTTCACCAGTGGGCCATCATGGCTGAATTTGAGCTCAAAGCTGGGGACAATTTCGGGGGCCACTCTAGATGCTCCCCTGGGAGCCTGGCCTCCAGGCTGTAAGAAACACCTTCCCCGCCAGGTTCCGTCTTGCCAGAATAGACTAGCGCCTGGATGAGAGGGCACGCGGGGGCCACCTCACCTGAAGGCCGGATGGGGGGAAGGGGTGCGGGGCCAAGTAGCTGGGGTGGTAGTAGGCGGCGGCGGTGGCCGGGTCCAGGCCGAGGGGAGGCAGTGAGGACACGCGGAGGTCGTCGAGTGGTGTGGTACGGCCGGAAACTTCTCAGGTAGTCCTCGGTCATGGTGCTGGGGGGCACCACATGGTGCACAGGCCGCTGGAGGCTGCAGGCCGGGACAGTGGGCGAGGTGGGGAACAGGTGAGCGGAGACCTACTCCTGTTGGGGGAACGGCTAACCTCCCGGCGCCCCCCCAGCCGTTGAGCCGGCACCCAGACTCCTGGCACCCAGAACCAGAACGGTGCTGAAGCAGGGTGGGGGAGAGTGCTGCCATCAGCAGCCCAGCGTGGAGGGGCACAGACAGGCTGCAACACCGGGACTGAGTGGCTGCAGAGGCCGATGACCCTCTGGCAGGCCCAGCCTCACCTGGTGCAGATCCCAGGCTGCCTGGGGACCCAGACCCCGAACAGTGTGTCCCCGCCAGGCTGCCTCACGAAGCCCCCACTGGCCAACTTACTTGAGTGGCGGGGAGCGGGAATCCTGCACAACCGAGCTGGGGGAGAGGCCGAAGGGGTAGGGGGTGCTGAGCAGGTGCGAGGGGATGGCTGGGCCCCCTGCCTTCTCCTGGGGGAGCGGGGGCTCCACAATGAGGCGTTCCCGACCGCCACTGCTGCTCCTGGAGCCGGCGTCCTGCAGAGGAGAGTGTCCGGTCAGGGCAGGAGCTGGTATAGGCCACTGCACACTGGACAGAGCCAGGTCCTCCTGACTCACGGGAAGGCTCTAGATTTAGTTCAGGTTCTAGAAACATCCTTTCCCTAAGGCTTTCTACACAAAACATGGTGCAGGTGGCGTGGGAGGTAGAACCGTAGGAAGGGGACATGGCTCACCAGGCATGGGGTGAGGCCCGTCTCGGGGCCTTCCTGTCCCCCCTCCCTGGGCCTCCTCAGGCCAGTGGAAGAAGCAGAACCCCCCCCCCAACCGAGAACCACAGTGTGCACAGGTGACACATGTGGGGCGTGACAGGAGCTCCTGCCTCCTACCCGTCCTGGTGCCCACACCCGGGGAAGCGGACGCTGCTGGCACCTAGCATGCTGTGAAGTGAGTGTCATCATGTAGCCAAGATGTCAGCTGTGCCAGCAGCTGCCCACCCCCATCTCCGACTTCCTGGCCCCTGGTGCCCATGTGGAAGGCAGGGGCCGTAGGAAGCTGGCACTGACCCCTGGCTGAAGGTGCTGGTCTGCTCCCAGCCAATTCCTGGGGTGGCCCTGGCCCTGGTGCCCAGCAGAACAGGCAGCAGCTGGCCTCAACTGGCCTGCACTCAACCTTCCCACACACGGTAGAAAGGGAAGGCCACAGCTCACCTGTCCTAGGCTCCTGGACAGAGAATGGACCTGGGCCTAGCTGGGCAAGGTGGCCCAGGGGACTCAGATGAGGAGTCTGCTCCAGGCACAAAGCAGGAGGAGGTGGTGGCCCAAGGCCCACCTTCCCGGCTGAGGTCCCCGCCAAGTCCAAGAATGGGCCGTGCCACCCCTAGTCACTTGAAGGCCGTCTCTCAGACCCATCCACGCAGAATCCAACCCAGAGAAACCAGAGTGTGAAAAGCCTTGCTTCTTCCTGTTATTCGTGTGACTAAGCAGGGGCGGGGCAAGGCTTAGGGTGGCCCAGACAGGGGCTGTGCTCTGGACTCCAGGCTGCCAGCCCAGGCATCACTCCATCACCGGGGCAGCCGCTCTCAGCCCTAGCGCCTTCCCCATGTGGGGTCAAGGCCCACCCTGACCTGGGGGTATCTGAGAGCCATGGCCATGCTGGTCCCCGAGCTTCCCTGCCCTTCCTCACATCCGATGTGGCCACGTCAGGATAACGAATGCTCATCAGCAGGCAGCGCTCCGCTTCCCTGAGCCACAAAATGCCAAATACCCGGAAAACAAGGGGCCTGTGACTGTCTCCCCCACCAAATCGGCAGGAGTGACGGTGCAGGGCTGAGACCTGTCCCAGCACGGAGAGGCGTCTGCCTCCCAGAAGCCGAGCTGTGTCCCTGACCCGCCAGCCCCTCTTTCCTGGCCTATCCATCTTCATGGTGGCAGACGGTGACCCGGCAGTGGCACATGGCACCCGCACAGAGGCAGCGCAGCCAGGCCCGGCCAGCGCCTCCCGAGCTCCATCCTCCAGGAGACAGACAGCGAGGATTGATTGGAAGAGACACGGCCGTCTGGAATCTTCAATGAGAGGCAGCATCTGCTCCCCTCCCGCGGGCTCAGCCCGGGCCCCCACTCTCTGCAGGGTCCTCCTGGGTTCACGACCTCTGACCTGCCCTTCCAGGGTGCTGGTCTCAAGGGTGGGAGGCACACACGGGCACTGACGCCATGTGTGGGGGCGGGAACTTCCTCCTGAGGGGCCAATACCTGGGTTGGGGTGTCCAGCCTGTGTCAGCAACCGGGGAAGTGGCCGAGGGGCTGACCTCACCATCCTGGAACGCCTCGTGCACACATCAATGGCATGTACCCACCACAGCACCCACTCAAAGGGCAGTGGGGTCGATGGCACAGCTGGGCACAGGCGAGCCGGGGACACATCAGCAGGGTGGGGGAGCTGGACAGGGCAGGCGAGTCACCAGGCTCACCCGCCTACACCGGGCCTGTGAGGCCACTTCCAGGCCGGGTTTCTAGGTCATCCTGCACGCCTTACCCTGCCTGGCACAGGACTGAACAGCTGAGGACCGGATCACAAGGAAGGACACACCCTGTCCCTAGGGGCTGGGATGGGCTGGACGAGATGCAGTGGCCCCTGGATCCCAGCATCCAGGTAGTGCCCCAGTCAACACCAGGCCCAAAGCTAGTGGGCTTTCCGGACTCCCAGAACGGGCTCTCGCCTGCTCAGGCACCGGGGGGACCTGGGCTCCCCCGTCCCAGGCTGGTGCTGAGGCCTCCCCCGGCCAGGGAATGAGGAAGACAACAGCCCAGGGGCTCAATCAGCATTCAGCTGATGGAGTCAGAAGAGGGCTGGAGGATAGACCTTGACCCCAGGACGGACCCAGGCCTGCCGCCCTCCTCCACATGCTCCCCACACTGTGAGACAGGTCAAACAGCAGAGCACAGGGCCCCAGCCACAGGGAGGGGCCTGTCCTCGCTCCAGACACGCCCTTGAACCCCTTCTCCCCTCAGCCGAGAACAAAGCCCTGCTTGCAAGTGGCCAGGCCAGATGGCACCTTCCTGGCCTGGCTGAGGACAGACAGGGAGTCCGGGAGGCGGGCGGGGGGGGCAGCCAGCAGGTGGGACAGGGGCCCAGCAAGCCAGACACACACGTCTGTGGCTTCCGTCTGGCTGGCGCCCAGCCAAGCCTGGCACAGACACCTGGGAACTAGGTCAACGGGGCCTGGAGGGAGGCAGAGAGGTGCCCCCCAGCCAGGCAAGGCCCGGGAGGCCCGGCAGCCACCCCAAGGCACCCCCGACGGCAGCGGCCAAGGTCTCACTTCCGTCTCGACAGACAGGCGCATCAGGGTGCATCTGCGGGAGCTTTTCATTTCTGAGCAGCGGCTGCAGGCGCAGCTGCAACGATGAAAGAAAGAAGCCGGTGGGGGTGGGAGGGAAGGAGGGGCAGAGGGGGCTGAGGGGAGGAGGCAAATCCGTCATTCTCGGGTGATTAGAGCGAGGGTTCCACAGTCAGACAGGCAGGACATGCCCCGTTAGCTTTAAAATAGGCTTTTTCATCTCATCTCTCCTCTCCACAGCTCCCACTACCTGGGAGAGAAGGGTGACCCTGAGAAGGGGCTGAGAAGCCTCCCGTCCGGTGACCCCTGCTCGCCTCTGCAGCCTCGGAGGCCACTACGATTCCTGGTCACAGCCCTGGGAGGGGGAATCCTCTCTCCGCCTCCCCCGCTCCCTGAGAGGATTAAATTCCCCGCTGAGCCTCTGTGCCCGAGCGAGGAGCCGTACATCACCTGCTGATCCAGCTCCCGTCCCCGAGCCCTCCCCGGTGGCACCATGTTCCATTAAGCGCTGCAGCGGTAAACGGCCGGAGCGGATCTGTCGCTCCCCCTGCTCTGCCCGGGGGCTGCTCCATGTTCCTGAAGCAGGAGGACCCTCAGAGCAGAGGAACCAGCTCAGAGCACAGGAGTCAGCGGGAAAGGTGCTGGAACCTCCTTGAGGTGTCCTGGGCCTCAGCCCGGAGCTCTGGGCGGGCTCAATGCAGTGGCTGGGTATGGGGTCCCGGCCGGTGGAGGCTCCTGGTCCAGGCTGGGGCAGGAAAGTGCCCTCCTGTGAGCTGCGAGCTCCGGTGCCACCAGCCAGGCCCCACCACAGTGGGGTGGCCTCTGGAGACAAGGAAGCTGGTGACAACTCCCTCACCCTCCGTCAAACCAGGACCAGCACTGCCTTGGGCTGCTCCATGCCCCACGGGGTGTGGAGGCCCCTCTGGCCAGGGTCCACCCTCCAGGCCACGCCCTGCCCCTGTGGCTGCAGACCACACATAGGGAAGAGAAACTAAGAGAGGCTTCAAGGGCAGAGGGGTCCAGCAAGGTGAGGGCCCCGGGCAGGCTGTCCCCCTCAGCCAGAGAAGACGTGGAAAGAAGCAAAGGTAACGTCAGGTCCTGGGGGTCCCAGGCTCCGGGATACCCCCAGGGACCCTGCATCAGGACCTGCCCAGGGGTGTCACCTGTGGACTGAGGCTGGCTCTCTTCCCACCTCTGGGGGTAGAAGTCAGGCCCTGGTGAGGACCAGGTGGCTCTGACCCCCACATCACCCTGGGGGAGAGGGCTGCTCTCTCCTCTTCCTCCTCATCTTCTCCGTGGTTTAATTAGCATTTCCAAGTGGGGCTTCCCTCTGGAACTCAGCAGAAAGTCTAGGCGAGAATGGCCACTGAGAATCGTTCTTAATTACGGAGGGCCACCTCCAGGCTGCATGCAGGCATGGGGGTGCTGGGGAGCTCGCAGGGTGCCACCTGAGGGTGTGCAGGCCCCAGACAGGGCAGACAGCAGCTCCCAATGTCAGCTCCTTCCACACGGGCAAGCCCCAGCGCAGCGGCAAGGGGCCCGCTAAGATAAGGAGCCCTGAAAACTTGGGGAGGGGCCTCTGCTGGGAGCCCCAAAGTAAGACAGAAACAGAAAACCCAGCAGATGTCTTGTTCTGATGGCTTCTGGGCTGGCATCTTTCCTAGCTCAATTCCTTGCTCAGTGCACAGACTACAACAGTCACAGCTCCAGTCTGCCCAGTGTTCCGCAAACACCACCACAGCGTGGCAGCTTGCACCGGACTCCCAGCCCCGCCCAAGTCTGCGTGTCAAAGCCCGATGCCCACGACCTCAGAAGGAACTGCACTGGAGACAAGGTCTTTAAAGAGGCGATTAAACCAGGATGAGGCCGTCAGGGTAGGCGCTAAACCAACTGACAGGTGTCCTCACGAGAAGAGGCGATCACGACCCAGGGAGAAGGCGGCCAGCAGTGACCCAGGAGACGCCTCTGGGGAAGCCAGCCCTGCCGGCCCCCCCATCACGAACCTGTGACCTCCAGAACAGGAGACAGTAACTGGGGATGCCCCCTAGCCCGTGGTTTCTTCCGACAGCCTGGGCAGACTGATGTGTGGGCTGCTGTCCTCACCTGCACAGGGCCTCCAGCCGGGTGACGTCACCCCCCACGTGGCAGAGAAGACGGAAGCTCAGGGTGAGGGGGCTGTGTCTTCGGAATTTAAGGTCAACCTTGCCCCCAACAAATGCCACATCCAGCTTCCCCTTAGAGGATGCTGGGCGCCCCGCCCCAGGCCACTCACCTGCCGGCTTTCGCTCCTCCAGACGCCATTGACAGTTTTGGTTGGGGCGATGGTCACCACAGGGGGTGTGCTGGGCACGCTGTGGCCCCCAGGGGGGACGATGATAGGCCCATGGGCACACGCTTTGGTGTGCTGGCAGGGGAGCTGTGGTTGGTGGCCGGAGAAGACACGGGGGACGACTCGCTGCTCAGTGAGGACCCTGTGGAGGAGAAGGTGGACTAGCAGGAGCCACGGTGATAGCCACTCACCGTGCCAGCTGGGGACCCGGGCTCCAAGTGAGCCCCCGGAGCACCCGGTCTCACCAGCCTCGCGGGCCCCCACCCAAGACCAGTAGACGGTGGAAACATCCCTCCTGAGGCTGGATTGGGTCAGCAGGTTACCCTGCCCCGGACACTCCCTATCCCTTCGCCCCAAGGGCCCTGGTCACTCAGCAAAAAGCACAGATGCTCCGGTGACCAGGGCCACCCACTGCCACCAGACAGAAAAGAGCCGGGGCAGGGCGTGCAGAACCCAGCCAGACGTCCCCTGAGTGAGAGCCAAAGGTGGCACCTCTCAGGCCAGACACGGAGCCCCAGAGGAGAGCGCACGTTTTTAGGTGGTGTCATGAGCCAGGGGCTGTGGACATCCTGGGACACACAGGCCAACCGGGCCAAGCACCCTGCCCTGCTGAGAGGCAGCCTGCGTGTGAGCAGGCAAGACCCCAAGCCTGAATCTTCCCAGCGAGCCCCCGAATGCTTGGAGGGTGTGGTGGTTACAGGAGAAGGTGCCTCTCTGGGGGTTCCCTTTGGGCTGCAGAGACAGGTGGGGGTCCAGCCAAGCAGGGATGCAGCACGATGGTGGCTGAGGAAGCCCAATGGCAGCCACTCAGGGTGACCCTGGCGGAGTTTTTTTTAAAGATGAATTTGTTTTTAAATGTCAGAAATAAATATAATTCACCATCTTTAAGAGTACACTTCAGGGGGTATGCGTAGGTCCACTGTTTATATCCACCACCACGACCTACCCCAGAGCTCGCCCACCACCTCAGAAAGAATCCCTCAGCCCCGCAGATGCCGTGGGGACCGGAGAACGGGTGGCTGCGGCCTGGCTGGTGATGGGGAGGGCACAGGGAAGGCAGGAGGGCTCGGGGCCTGGGTGACTGGTGGCTACAGCCAAGAGGACACCCCAAGGGCAGGGGCATGGACGGGCAGGGCCACCCCGGCCCATCTGCAGGTGCAGTGGCGGCAGGGGACAGGGGCGGATAGGGAAGAATGTTCCCAGGTCCTATGGGAGGAGCTCCCACCATCCAGAGCAAAACTGCCTCCTTAGACCAGGGCTCCGCTCTGCTGCCTCCCCCCTCCCCAGGTCAGAAGGGGACCGAGTGTGCGTGGTAGCAGGGGTGGGACTGAGGATGTCCAAAGGCACCTGTTCCAAGGGTCCTCCTGCCCCCAAACAGGCATCACCCTCGCTTCCAGGGGGTCAAATCCCCGTGACTGAGGGGGAACAGCTCCCCATAGGCTGAGGCCCCGGAGCTCTGTGGCTTGGGGGTCCACAAGAACCCTGCCCAGACTGATGAGGCCCAGGGGGTACATGGTCACCCCCCCCAACACCCACACACACACACAACCACTCACACAGTTGTGGATTTGTACACAGGTCAGTGTCTGGCTCACCCTCCACACATTCCATTCCCCGGCCCCTACACAGGCCCAGGGCAGATCTCCACCCCCAAGAGCCACACACAGCACCCAACCAGGGTCCAGCACAGGCCAAGGTTCCCAACAGGGCAGGCCGAGAGGTGCCCTGGACCTCACGGCGCCACAGCACAGAGTTCCACCGGGGCGGGCTCCGGCAGGACCAAGCACACGTCCACCCACCGGCACCCAAAGGCGTCCAGGCACCCAAACGCTGGGTCACAGCGGCTGGGAGAGCTTGCATGTGGGCTCATGGGGGATCAACGCTGCCCTCTGAGGAGGTGTGGTACAATTAAGCACCTTCTGTTTGCAAAAGCCCCCACTTGGGAGGCACCTGCAGCCCGGGTCATGGTAGAAGCAGGGATCAGACACCCTTCCCAGAAAGAGAACCTCAGGCCAGCGACTCCCGGCATCCTCCGCGGCTGCTGCTCAGAACCGGCCTTGGTTCTGGGGGCAGAAGCAGCCTCACGTCCCCTTCACTGCGTCCCGAGTGTGCACACGTACATTCACCAAAGAAAACTGCTCCTTACAGGGGTGCTCAGAGGCCTCAGCCAGCCAGTTGCCTCAGTGTAGTGAGCAGGAGGCAGAGGCCCCACGGGCACCCCCGATGTCGAACAGAGCTCTTGCTCTCCAAAAGGTGCTCCCTTGGAGTGGGGTAGCTGCCCAGTCCCCAGGACATGGTCCTGTTGCCTCCCCGCAGAAATGCTATCTGGGCCTCTCTACAGCAGATTCCTAGGTTTCTGTGCAGCCCACACAACTAGACACGGATGCTCCATAGCAGACGGTCAAGCCAGACTCCGCTGTGCCCAGAGCAGCCCAGACACATTCACATTGTGCCCAGCAACCCCTAACTGCCCAAGCCAAGGCTCCCCCCCTCGTCACGCTCCCCACCCACGAGGACCTGGCCCAGGTGGGGGAGTGAGGCTGACAGCTGCCGGCCCTTAGGCATGACCCACCCCCAGACCCCTAGATGGACCAGCAGCTACTGCTCACACCCTGAGAACTCCACCACCCCAAGTCGCCTGGGCCAGCCCCTGGGACTCAGCACTTTGCCCAGCGGGCTACTAGATCCACCCAGGGAAGGACATGCCAGCAAAGGGCAGGGTTCCACATCCCTCACCTCAGTGGCAGAGGGTGGGGAAGGAGAACGGGCCTCAGCCCTCTTGATCTGTGGGTTCGCTCCAGACACTGGCAGGTATGTCCTTTTCTGCACGTATTTGGATAGTGAGAAAAAGTTTGCTTTAAGTTTCTGGGGAAAAAAACGAAGGAAAGGATCTTTCTCTTAAAAAAAAAAATTGGCATGGAACTTCCACGGCTCTTCGGCTCCAGCTGTGACGACTTTACTGCACTACGATTCTACCCTGCGCAGCTCGCCCACTGAGCGCACGGTCCCACGGTTCCTGCACGTTCGGAGTTGCGCAGCCTTCACCACAATCCGTTTGAGCATTTCCATCGCCCCAAAGACACCTCTACCCACAAGCAGCCACCCCCCTCTCCCCTCAGCCCCCGCACATGTCCGCTTTCCATCTCTACGGAGGGGCCTGTTCCGGACACTTCCCATCAAGCGAATCCCACGCTGCGTGGCCTTTCTTGTCCGGCTTGTGTCACTGGGAGCTGTGTTTTCTCGGCTCATCCACAGCACAGCAGCTAAGAGAATCTCTCTCCTTCCTGTGGCTGAGTGACAGTCCACAGTGTGCCTCGGTTTACCGGCTCCTTGCTCTTCTGCCCCTCAGTGGGTGGCACACAAGCTGGGCCCCACCTTGTGGCCACTGTGAACGGTATAGCACAGTGCCCAGCCCTCTCTTTTTCTGGGAGACAGTATCTCACTCTGTTGCCCAGACTGGGCTGGAGTACAATGGTGCAATCAGGGCTCAATGCAGCCTCCATCTCCTGGGTTCAAGAATCCTACCACACCTCGCCTCCTGAGGAGTTGGGACTAAAGGCATGTGCCACCAGTTCCAGCTAGTTTTGTTTTTTTTTTGGTAGAGACAGAGTCTCGCTATGGTGCCCAGGCTCGTCTCGAACTCCTGGACTCAAGTGATCCTCCCACGTCGGTGGCCCACAGTGCTGGGCTTACAGGTGTGAGCGACCACGCCTGCCCCACCACTCTCCGTGCTGCTCACATCCGGCCTTGGGCCCCTAGGAAGCCCTCCTTTGCACCCGGCCCAAACCCAGGGTGCCCCTGTCGAGATTCCTGCAGCTGTGAGTGGGGAAAATGTGGACATCTGTGTTCTGGAGCTGAAAAAGGAAAGAAACACACCAAGAGTCGCCACCCATAGAGGCAGAGGCTGATGACAGATCATGACCTGGGCTCCTGCTGCCCAGGGGAAAAGTTGGGACCAACGGCCAAGTGTGCTGGGTCCTCCCTGGGGACCAGACAGACAGAGCGGGGGAGCTGGGAGCGGGAGCTTCTGAGCCCCACTGTGTGCCAAGCCCCAGGGACCTCAGAGACGTCTCTGTACCTCAACTCTACAAACGGGGAGAACCTTGCAGCCCCCTGGTGTATGAGGGTATGCAGAGACCGAGAGCTGCCTGCCTCCAGACTCTGCTCTGCTCCATCCCTCTGAACCGCACCTCCCAGAGAGAACCCTTGCCACGACCAAACAACGGCTACTCCAGTCTCTGAGCCTCGTTTCTGAGCACCAGTGGGTGAGAGAGTGAGAGAGATGGGAGGGGAGGGGAGCCTTTCTGGGGCAGGGACTTGCCTGGGGCGAGGGGAGGCCATTGACACTCAGCGGCCTAATCCCTGCTGGTGGGGGCTGCTCACCAGCCAGCTCAGCCTCGATCGATGCCCCCACATTGCCAGGCCCATTAGCGAGGCTGGCGCTCAGCCCTCGAACCCTCATTCTCACCGCGTGGCTGGAGCAGGAAGGTCTGTGACTGCTATAATTAACTGGCGGTATTCAGCCAGGAGTGAGTCAATGAAACAGATCTGGATTGGGGATGACAAGAGGCAGCGTGCGTCCGCGTCACCTCTGCTGTATGACCTCGAAGATTAGCGCCGAGGCCCACGGGCAGATGTAATTAACAGCTGAGACCCCACAGTCAGCCGGGGAGCGGATCGAGGGCGAAAACGGGACCGGAGCGCCACAGCAGCACCTGTCAGCCACCCCAGGCTAGGACCACCCCGCCAGCCAAAAACCACGGCACCCCCTGAAGAGTCTCAGCCTTTAAGAGGCGCCTGGAGGCCAGGCCTCGGCGTACTGGAGACGGAGGTGGGTGGGGCCTCACCACATTCAGGCCCCAAAGCCATAGGCCATGGCCAGGCCAGCAGAGCGCATGGAAGGAAAGGGGAGGGTGGAACACTCGGAAGGGTAAAGACTCCCTGGCCAAACTCAGCAAAGGCACTCCCCCGGCCGCCATCCTGCTCAGCCCTCAGCCCTCAGCCCCTCCCCACCCCCCAAGCCCAGCCATGCTGCAACAGAGAGAACCAACGGTGGCTAACAGACGCGCTTCCCTAAAGAGGGTCCCTGAAGGGTCTCCGTGAGATGCCCATTTTCGTGGCCAGGGCTGCCCAGAGCGAAGCAGGGCCAGAGCCCCAGGGACGGCTCAGGTGTCCACAGCCTGTGCCTACCCCACGCTGCCGATGCAGACACAGTGAGGGGCAGCTTGAACAGATGGGTGAGTGACAGCTCCGTCTCAGCCCCGTAGGAGGGTCCCCGGCTGTGCTTTGCCTCCTGAGTGACAGCTCCGTCTCAGCCCCGTAGGAGGGTCCCCGGCTGTGCTTTGCCTCCTGCTTTCAACCATGCGGGGGCAGGTGCCAGCCAGGGAGGGAGCCCAGGGGATCTTATGTGTCCACGCACCTGGGGGCTCTTCCCTCCTGTCTTCTGTTCTGTCCCCCAAGTCAGTATTTAAATTTTTTTGAGACGGAGCCTCGCTCTGTCACCAGGTTGGAGTGCAGTGCTGAGATCATGACTCACTGCAGCCTCGACCTCTAGGGCTCAAGTGATCCTCCCGCCTCAGCCTCCAAGGAGCTGTGACTACAGGCATGCAGCACCATGCTCAGCCCCCAGCTCAACCTTTAAGCAGCCTCTGGGCAGAGGCTACCCAGCAGGAGCCTTGGTGTACCATGTGCCATGACTCTGGAGCAGCCACGCCCATGGCGATGCCAACGGCCTCCCAGGCCTCACTCTACCAGCTGAGCTCTCAGCCGGTGTGGGCCGAACAGCCGGAGGGAGGGGTGGGCCCACAGAACCTGCGCCTCTCAGGGCTCCTCCTCCACTCTCCACCCTCACCTACTGACCTGCTTCCATCCGAAACTTGGGAACTCGGCCCTGGCGGACTCATCCTCACGTGGACGTGGGAAGGAGCCCAGCTGGAGGAGGCCCAGTGGGTCCATGGGAGCCACAGGAAGCCGCCAGCCAGTGAGTGGGTGAGTGGGACAGGGGCTGAGTCACCCCAGCCGCCTTCCTTGAAATCTACCCAGCAGACCCCAAACGAATGAGCCAGTCAGCCCCCCCTGCCCGCTGGGAATGATCCGGGTGCAGGAGGTGGAGCCCCCACCGCACAGGTGACGAGAACAGGTGGGGAAGCCTTCTGGAATCACCGACGCCCCGGCACACAGGACAGCGGGCACGCCACAAGTGCAGGGCTGAAGTCACAGCCGCAATCCCTGCGTTTCAGGGCGAAACGGCCAGACGAAGGAGCAGTGGCTGTCCTACGAGGCTCCCAGGACACGGATCTCCCGACCTGCAGCCTGCATCCACCCACAAGACCCCACATCACAGTAACAAAGAGTGGGGGGGCGGCTGGCCAGCAGCGGGCTCCTGTGACCACCCGGCCATCCTGTGCCACAGTCATCAAACCCAAACTGACAACGGGAGGTGTGAGTTTCTATCTATGGGAGCTGCGGGTTCCTGGTTTGAAATGTATTTTCCTGGGGCTAATTATCTGCTGAACAGCATGAGGTGAGATGCTGGCCCCTGGGGGCTGGGAGAGTCCATGTGGGGCCAAAGGAGCTGAGAAGGGAACCCCGAGGGAGGTGGGGTGTTAAGGTGAGGAGGAAGACAGGGGTGGAGTGACTGGGGAGGCCTCGTCTCTGTCATCCCAGGACAGGCCTGTCATCTGACATACTAAGTCCTGGGTCCTGCCAACCCACACACGCTGCCCTCTGTGCTATGCAGAGAAGGGGCCAGGATAGGTGGTGAGGTCTTCTCCTCGGGCCTTGCTCCCCTGGCTCTGGACTCTCCTGCCCACCAGCCCCCTGCCCCCCTCCCCGCCCCAGCTGGGAGCACGCAGGGGCAGCACGAGGACGCCGAGGCACTCACACCTGCGCTGGAGACAGACGGGCTCCAGACGCCCGCAGAGCCGCTGCCGCAGACTGACACCCACGCGAGGCCCGCCTGCCAGGCGGGATCCTTCCTCCGTGTTTGTTTTACTGTTTTCTTTGAGAGGCAGATTTCCGAGAGAGCGGCAGAAAGGGGAGCCTCTCCCCAGCCTAGACTGGCTCCGTGGTGGAATCGCTCCCACGGCAGCTCATGGGAAGGCTCCACGCTCCCTGCTCACTCGGGCAGGAGCTGGGTTTTCGGTGGCACCAGGGACCGAACAGTAACCAGATCTGCCACCCCCTCTTGCCTGCAAAACCAGTGACAAGACGAGGCAGGCAGCCAGCAGACACTGCCGGGCCCCTTGGGCCTTGATGACAAGAGAGCAGCTCCAGCTCCACCGCCACCCCCCTCAACCCTGCCCCTGTGGCCCAAGCCAGGCTGTGGGTGGCTGGGCCACACTTGCTTGGAGAAGCCCAGGGCCACTTCCAGGGCGGGCACCACAAGCCCCCTGGCTGGAGTTAAGGGAGCAAAGTGTGGGCGGGGAAAGCCATGAGTCCCAGCCGCTACGCTGGTGACAACAAGGTGGGGTGGGAACAAGCTCAGCCTTGCGCGCCCAATCCCAGCTCCCTGCACCATGGGTGGCACTAGAGGCGAGGTGGAGCTTCCTCTCCAGCCAGGACCACCTGCTCAGACCCATCCTCCAGACTCTCCCATCCCAGCTGGGAAGGCTGCGGCGCCACTCTGTTCCCAGAGCAAAGGCCTGCAGCATGGTCACCCCTCACTGTTTCCCAGGGAGAGATGCCCGGCCCCAGGTGCTGCCTGTACCTCCCGGAGCAGCTGAGGACACTCGAGGCTCCCCATACCTCCGCCCTCCGCCCCCCCCGCCGCCTTGGCAGACGGGTGCTGCATTCCCGTGGGGAGGCTGCTGCCTGCTGCAAACGGCAAGCAGATGCCACACAGCTTGTGACGGCGCCTGGCAGCAGCCTTGGCTTCATCACACACTGGTGGGGTGGCGGTGGGGGCTCCAAGGCCTATCCTCCGCAGGGGCCAGGGGGGAAGGGGAAGGGCCAGAGCCACCAGGTGGTCCCCAGACTGGAGAGTTCTGGGGCAGGCCTGACAGCTGGCAGACCCCTGCCTGGCTCAGGGCTGCCTTCAGGGTGTGGGGCTGGGGGCTTGAGGCACAAGGCCTGCCTCCAGGCACAGGCGTTCCTGGGGCACCCTCTGGGCAACCAGCACCTCCAAGGATAAGGGATGATGTAGGATCCCGAAACTCCCTCAAGGCAGGCTAGGCCTGGCACCTGGGAGGCTTAGGGGGGGTCCAATGCTGTCCAGGGCAGGGGGTGGGGACAGAGGGCTGCGGCCTACGGCTGAGACCCACCCTCCAAGTCTTGGGACTCCTAGGCTGGGGTTTCAGATGCCTAGGGGGGTGGTCGGGTCTCTGTGAGAAGAGGTACTGGTGGGCGAGGCAGGGAGGGAGGCAGTGGCCAGGCCGTCATCCCAGGAGGGGAGAGGGCCCAGCTTGCACCCGAGGAGCCTGGGCTACGGCGGGAGACATCCCGGCGGCGTGGGCGGGAGGCGGGGGAGGGCCGGGCTGCCCCAGGGACATCCCTTTGGTGGCTGCGGCAATGTGGAAGAACAGAAACACCAAGAGCCACTAGGGCGGGACAGGGTCAGGGACGCCTGGGCTCAGACTGGAACCCTGGCCGGTTGCTGGGAAGGGGCCGGGGGTGCAACCCAGGATCCACTCGGGCTCACACCCTAAACGTGCAGCCCAAGGCTCCTTCTAAAATGCGCTGCGTGGGCCTTCGGTACTCCCAGCCCCACTTCCAACCACAAAGTCAACAGGCAGCCATGGGGCCCTGCCTGCACCCCGCACCACTGCAGACACCGCCCAGGGCCATCGACGGAGGGAAGCCTCTGCCGACACACACCTTCCAACCCCACCCAGAAGCACACGATGACGAGGGTCGCCAGGGCAGGACTGGGAGTGAAGGGAGGGGTGGGGCAGGCTGCGGAGGAGGGGGCATGGCAAGAATAATAAGGAAGGTGACAGGAGACAGCCTTAGGGTTGGGGACAGGAAGGGGAGGCGGGGGGGCGGGAGCTAGGGTGGGGGCCTGCATTACGCTCCCTCACTGCACCCGGCTGAGTACATTCCCACTCAGTCCCCACGATTCATGAGGTAGAGACCTGCTCCTTACCGAAGAAAAACCGGAAGCTCAAAGAGGTGAAGTGGCCTGCCCGGATCACACAGCAAGCAAGCAAGGTGTCAGGGGTGTGCACCAGCGATTCCCAGGGGTCCGCCCTCACCCAAGGAGCCTCAGCGTCGGGACAGCATAGGTTGAAGGGTCAGGCTGGCCCTGGGGGAGGGGCGTCTGGCCCTGCGCTAGTGGGCGGGCGACTGAGCTTTGAAGGTGAGAACACGTCTCAGGCGGCGCACGCCATGGCTTCGTCTGAATTGAATTTTTAAACTGCACCCTTGAGACACGAGGAGAGGAGAGAATCGGAGGCAATCGCGGTCAGATGCTGGAAAACGAGAGGCACTTTGAGAAGTCGGGCACACGCTGGAGAGGAGGCTCAAGGCAGGTGAGGAGGCTGCGGCAGGCGGGGCCAAGAGTACCCCTGAGGAGGGGCCGCGTGGGGGCAGCACAGCCTCTGCGGTTCCCTGGGTGCCACCAGCCCTGCCACCTCCCCCTGCAGTTCTGGGAGCTGCCCTGCTTCCATCCCTGCCCCTTCTGCCCAGGACGTGCCATCGCCAGGAGGCGGCCCTAGCTGCAGGCCTGTGAGCTCACCAGCTCAGCTGCTAGCCTGCAGGGGCTTGGTGCCCTCTTGAGCACCTGGCAGACACCAGAGAGACTCGGCTCCCCGGGAGGCATGGCTTTCACAGAGGCCCAGGCTCCCTTTCTGCAATGGCGGGGGAGGAGGCTATGGAGTCTCAGGCAGGAGTTAGGGATTGGAATTCCCCACGCCGCTTACGATGTGGGACCTGGGCATGCCGGAGGCTCAGTTCCCCTCCACCAGAGGCAAAGGTTGTGTGAGCATCACAGCAAGACCGCCAGGTGCACAGCAGGCGAGCAACATGCAGCCACTGCCGTGATGAACATGGGGAGGCCCTTGCTGGTCCACTCCCAGGATGCAGCAAAAGGCAGCTTCAGGTTCTCGGCCCCACCCAGCTCTCCCCCGGTCCGGGCTGTCCACCCAGGAGAGGCGATAAGGGCTGTCATGCTGCTGACGACCCACGAGGACCAGGAGACGTCACACTCGGAGCCCAGACACACACCTAGGCAGCCCACGTGTACCAAATGCTCAGAACAGACCCATCTACAGAGGCAGAAAGACCAGTCGCCAAGGGCTGGGGGAAGGCTTGGGGGCTGGTGGCAAATGCACCTGGGGTTCTACTCTCAAGGGTGACCCGAATGTTCTAGAATTACGAGAGCTGACGGTTGCACAACTGTGCACGAGAATCACCGAATCGCGCACTTCTACAGGGTGAATTTTATGGCATGTGAATTATAACTAAAAAAATTTTGCATAAAAATCCAGACCCCTCCCACTGCCAAGTCCACTGAGGATTCTCCCTGCTGCCCTCTGGTGCAGGTGGAGAGGTGCCACAGGGAGCTGGGCACACAGGGAGCGGCCCCACATGTCCCTACGGTCACCCAGGATTCCACACCCCCAGGAAGGCAGGGTCAGCGTGCTGACAGCCAGGCAGAGACTCTTTGGTGTGCCCAACGCCAGCTCCCTGCACCACAGCAGTGTTGCTAGGGGTGAGGGGGGCTTCCTCTCCAGCAGGGACCACCGAGACCCCCTGCTCAGAACTGTCCTATAGGCGGCTGTCCCAGCCCACCCAGGAAGGCCCAGCGGCAGGACATGTGCATGACCCTACCCGCGGTGGCCACCGTCTCGCAACTTGACCTCTGAACCTTGGCCTTTGCACCTGCACGAGGGCCCCGGGAGGGCTGTCAGCCAGTTCCACAGACAGGAAAAGGTGAGGTCAGGGTCGGGGCGACTCCATGAGAATGGGGACCAGGTGCACTAAGTGGCTGAGGTCACGAGGAGGAGTAACCCGGTCCCTCCTCATCCAGACCAAGGCCGGACCGGGGTTGACCAGATGGAGACTCATCAAGACGGGGTGGGAGCCTCAAGGCCCAGCCGCGAACACGGCTGCACGTCCGCACGTCCGCAGACCCCGAGCCCCACACACCTCAGCTTTCCCAGTTCAACAGGAGGTGACCTGCGTGAGTGACCTGGCAGTAACAAGGCTCAGGCAGCAACACTGCTCGCCCGCCCTCCCGAGACCTGTGCCACCCAGTTCCAGGCATCCATCCTATGGGGCATCTTTCCTGGGGGGATCCTTCCCAGAGCCTTTTCCCAGTGCCTAAGTCACAGCTGGGAGGAAAGGGCCCCGAGGCCACAGTGTCTGGCCTCCCGCCATGGGCGCCCAGCAGCACACTTTGTTCCCGGCCAATGGGGACCAGCGGCCTCTGGCACTCAGGCCGGGGCAGCAGAGAGGAAGCCCCATGAGGCAGGCTCCTGCTGTGACGCCCGTGACGTGCCGGGCCCACGGAGGGAAGCTGAGTCTGAACACCTCTCCACCACGTTCCCTGGCAGGCAGGGAAACTTGCCCTTTCCTGACCGCGTCCCCTGCAGCGTTACCCAGGGTGGAGTCCAGAGGCCCCAAAGCGGATACAGCTGCTGGTTGAAGCCAGGATGCAGGAGTAACCCAGACCCAGCAGCACCAGCGCCAGCCACGTGTCACCCGTGGCCTTGGAAATCCCGAGCCAGCCCTGGTTCTCCTGCCCCCAACGCTGAGAAAGACAACCACAGCAGGAGGAGCTGGGCCAGCTCTGCCCCTCACTTCTCAGCCGTCCCTCCCTTCTCTCCGACCCTCTCACGAGAACCCGAGTCTCAACTCCAAGCTCAACTTCCTCCCGGGGTATATCCTCAGCTGCCTTGTTCACCACCCCAGAGAACCCAGGATGCCAGGGGGCACCAGGCAGGGTGCCTGCTTCCCCCGAGCCATCTGCCTGCAGCTGCCCAGCCTCTTGACACAGGTGGGGCCCGAGCAGCCCAGCTGCTCAGGCATGGCCAGGGAGTCCCCTGCCCAAGGCATGGAGGCTTTTCTGGTGGTCCCAGCTGTGCCTGGTTCAGCAGGAGAAGCCAGGAGGCAAGGGGGTGCCCCCTGGTGGTAGAGAACCCAGACCCCACCTGGCCTCCCTTCTGGGCCAGTGCCCCCACCCTTCAGTGCCAGGCTTGTCCTCTTACACTCCCCCATCTCCAATGAGCAGAGGCAGAAAGGACCTGGGAAGGAGACGTTCAGAAAGGAGGAGACCCCCAGCCCGCCCTGGTCAGGGCAAGCGTCCCCTCTGCCAAGCTGGGACCCTAGCATGGAAAGACAGACACCGATCCTGCACATGCTGCTCTCTGGCTGCCCAGGAGGGCCCTGGAACCCGGGGATCCTAACCTGTGGGCCTTTGAGGGGAATGAAGCAGATGACAGGCAGAGCCACCGGGGTCCCTGCTTCCTCAGTCCCCTGCCCATGAGCAGCGACGCCAGAGGGTGTCCGAGGCCTGGCCAGAATCCACAGCGCCAAGGCCCCCCGCAGCTCCAGCTGCCCACTGCCCCTCCCATTCATGCCAGTAGCAACCTGGGCACAGGCAGCCAATGGTGATAATGGGCCCCAAAAAGCTCCCCAAAGTCAGAACCAAAGGGGGCCTCTCTAGAGCCTCACTGCACAGACCAAATAAATGGAGCTCAGAGGGTCAGCACTTGCCCAAGGCACACAGCATGTCCCACCCTGGTAATACCAGGAGCCAAGGCTCAGGACCCCCGGAGGCCCTCATCTGCGCCCCCTGGAGTTAAACAGTGGTAGGGTCCGCTGTGCCAGAGACCCCTGCTCCAAACCAGTGTGTTTCCAGGGACACCATGTCCTCTGCCATGTCTGGAGCGGGTGTTGAAGCCTGAGCAAGGGGCCACTCGGGGAGCAGCTCTCCTTCTGGAGCCTCTTGGGGCTCCCCCTGGTCCCACCCTCCTCCTGACTGAGCCACAGGGCTGGCAGGAACACCTCGCTACGGCCGGGAATCCCTGCAACGGCTCTGGGGGCCGAGGAAGGGCAGAGGCAGGAGAGGGGAAGCAGAGGCGAAGCGGAGGTGCTGGGGCGCGCGGGCGGGCCCGAGATCTGCAGCTGTGACAGTGCTGCCTGCTCCACGCGGAGCACACGGCGTGGGAAACAAGACTTGCTGTGAGCGTGCACGTGCACGGCGTGCGGGAGGCTGAGTCCCGGCCTCGGGAGCCGCCGCTCCCCCCACGCACAGCCTGGCGGGCCCCCTTACCTCTGGGCTCCTCCGCCTGTTTGGCGAGCTTGCGCAGCGCGGCGGCAAAGCTGGAGGACGGCGCGGCCTGGGCCGACAGCGCGCTGCTGGTGGCGGGGCTGCCGCTGGGCACCAGGGCGCCATTGAGCGGCGAGGGGGTGAGGGGGTTGACGGTGGCGGTGGTCCTGGTCGCGGTGGAAAGCATCCCTAGCGAAGGGGACTTGGGCTCATGGCTCATGCCTGAAACAGGAAAAGAAGAACCAGAGGTCACCCAGAGAGCAGGAGCGCCCAGCACCAGAGCAGGGTCGGCAGGGCCGGTGGGGGGGCCGGTGTCAGCAGCAGCATGCAGGGAGCAGGGGCAGCCCCGGGGCTCCAGCAAGCCAAGCAAGAGCAGACAGAGCCAGGCTGCAGAGAGAACAGACCCCGTCCCCAGAGTCCAGCTGGGACCTGGCACAGACCCAAGGGGCCCCCAGGACCCCAGATTCTGAATGGCTCGGGCCAGCACTGCCCTCTACCTCTCCAGGGCAGTCCGGGCTTGGCAGGCCATGGAGGATCCTACACATCAACCGACAGATCCCCAGCCATCAAAGGGTGCGGGGGAAGGAGACTGGGGCCCAGGGTGAGGGGGCATTCGGCCACATCCTCAGGATAGAAGCACGCTGGCAGAAGGTCCAGGGACGACGGGAACCAAGACAACTGCTGTGGCCACTGACACGACACATACACAGTGCCAGGCATGCATGGCAGTGCCCTCAGGAGGCTGGCACCAGCGCTGCCCCACCTTACAGAAAAGGAAACCGAGGCCCCAGCTTGGCCCAGTTCCACATGGGCACTCAGCGCAGACCCCTGGCCTCCTGCCACCCAGGGATCCTGTGCATCTCTCTCTGAAACAGGTCCCAGAGGTCGGGCCACACAGGCAGGCTGACGAGGAGCGCTGGGGGAAGAACACAGCCGCCCAAAGACCCCACTGTGGCCCCCTGCTGGGCACAGTCTGCCGTCAGAGGCTGAAAGCAGACAACCGCAAATCCAAACCGCCATCCAGCGTGGAACCCTCCCTTTCCTCCCGGGCCAAGTTCAGGCCGACCTGCGCAGCCATCCAGGTGACATCAAAACCACTAGGGGAAGGGCATGGCCACCTCCAAACATGCCCTCAGTCCTCCCACCCCGTGTGTACAATCAATGAAAGTCCAACCTGGTCAAAATGTTTGCCACCAACATCCCTTCCCTCCCCAGAGATGCCCCCCCCCACCCCCCACATCACCCAGAGGCTGGGTCCCGGCTCCCTCCTTGTGGACACATCTCAGGGGAGGGGCGCTGGGACCACACACAGTGGGGCTGGCATCTCAGAGATGATGGGGGGGGCATGCAACACAAGAGGGGCAGACTGTGCACTTCCTATGGGGCGAGGGCAAGGGGGCCCCCAGGCTCCCTCCCCGGGCTGTGGGCCCACCCCCAAGGGGCTGCCCTCGCCTCCAGAGCCCACCTCACATCTGCCAGATTCTAAGGTCGCACTGACAAGTCTGGCTGGAACCTGCTCGCATGGGCTGCACGCTGGGCGCAGCGTGCAGGGGACCCCTGGAGGCCTCCTTTGTCCACCTGCTACCCCCCAGAACTTGCTGCCAAAGGCCATGTGCCCTGGGAGTGTGTTCAGGGAGCCAAGTCCCCCATCTCCTGACAGAGGGGCTGGAAGGAAAGTAACTCTTTGGGGGACTCTGAGGCAGGGGCTAGGGACGCTGACTGCGAGTGGGGCTGTCCGATGAGAGATCAGCGAGGCGGGAGCGAGCTCACACCTCAGGAACAAAGGACCCTGAGAGCCCCGAGGCTGCCCAGCTGCCAGCAGTCACGAGGCAGCGTGGCCATGCCCTGCAGCAGTGCCCCACCGGGCCAGAGGGCCAACCCTAGCCCGTCCTCCCTCGGCTCTTTCTGGAGGGGCCGGGGGTGGAGGGGGGGACTTGCACACGCCAAACTGCCTTTCCAAGGTCACTTCAACCTGGCAAAGACACCCAACCACGAAGGAGAGCAAGGGCCTCTGCCCAGCAGCCTGACTTCCAGAAAACACGCGCTGCCAACTAGAGCCCTTCCTCAGCCAGCCTGGCCCCCGCCAGCTGCTCTTTGCTGCACGCCACCTACACTGTCCCCGAAGCTGGCCTGGCCTCCGCCTGTCCCCCCCCCCACCGGGCTGCTGTCAGCGCCTCTCCCTGTGCACAGAGATGGAGGGAGGGAAATGCATCTGTGGGTCAGACGCAGGCTCTGCTGCTTCTGGCTGAACCACCCTGGGTGAGTTACCTCACTCCTCAGGGCCTCAGTCCCTTCATCTACCTAATGGGGCAACAGCACAGCAAAGCCGACCTCATGAGGTCACTCCTCCGAGCGTAATGGGGTAACCGACGCAAGTGGCTTCAGAGCCTGTGGGGCGCCCCAGGGCCGTTACCAGACAGCGCTCCAGCAACGACAATAGACACCAGTCCCAGCAGGCAGGGGGTCCAGCCAAGGGCACGCAGATGTCCCAGCAAATGGCACCCACACTCTGGGTCTGTGCTGCCCGCCCCACCTAGGGCTGGAGCCGCAACGAGGAGGGCACAAGGCATCCAGCTGGTGGGCACCCTGCCCAAGAGCCCCCTGCCCTGGGCCCATGAGCCCATACACCTCCCGTAGAGGGCCAGCCTGTGACCCCAAAAGGGTGGTGGCTGGGGAAAGGTGACCCACAGGACACCAGGGGGTGGGGGAGACCAGAGCTCTCGTTCTGCTGCCTGCAGGGGACACTGGAGGATGTGGCCCATAGGGGGGCTGCCAAGGACCAGTCCAGAGGACCTCCAGGTCCCACCTGTCACCAAAGCACCCTCAGCTCCACATGCAGGAGGCTGCAGGATGTTTATGAGGGAATGTCTAGAAAAACCAAGTGGCACAGGACCAAGCCCCACCTTCACGGGGACCCAGGAGAACATTAATGAAACAGGTCACGGTGGTCCCAGTGAGGCGCTGAGGAGGGCAGCGAGAGGAGGGCTGCCTGGAAGACAGGAGCAGGGCCGCAGGGACCGCAGAGACCACCCTCCAGGGAAACTGCAGCAGCTCTCAGAAGTCACAGACCAGTGGGGGACCTCCCAAGACAGCCTCACCATGAGCCCGGGAGAGCCCACGGCAGCCCATCCCAGCCTGTGTCCCACCCCCTCACAGCCAGCGCCCAAGCCCGGGAGGCCTCGAGTGCAGATGGGGAAACCGAGGCCAGGAGATGACCTAAGCTTGGTCCAAGGTCAGTTAGCTGAGCAGCACGTCCAGGACTGGAACCCGGCTTCCTGGGCCCCCTCTGCTCACTACCAGCGCCTGCCCACTCCATGGCCCAACCAGGGCACGTGATCAGAACGCGTGAACAGTCACATGCACACGCATACACACACACACACACACACGGCTAAGATATACTGGACTGTAATGGTTAAAAACATTCATCCTGGGCGTGGCGCCTCACACCTGTAATCCCAGCTAAGTAGGAGGGTGAGGTGGGAGGACTGTGTGAGGCCAGGAGTTCAAAACCAGCCTGGGCAACATAAACCCTGTCTCTATAAATTACCCTTCAACAACAGGTGCGTGCCTATAGTCCCAGGTGTTTGGGGAGATTATGTGAGCCCTGGAGATGGAGCTACAATGGGCTATGATCATATCACTATGCTCTAGCCTGGGCAACACAACTCTGTCACTAAAAAAATAAAAACAACGTCTAGAAACTCTTCATCCATCATCCTTTCAGGAGGTAGAGACCGATTCCCCTTCCCGAGTGCGGGCCAGACTGCGTAACTCATTTCTGATGAACAGAGTAGAGTGGAAGTGACAGTCTGCAGCTGCCAAGGCAAGATCACCAAAGACACTGTAGCTCTCTCCTGGCCCTCCTGGGTCACTCCAGTGGGGCGGGGGGGGCAGTCGCCATGTCAGGAGGATGCTCAAGCAGGTTGCGGAGAAACCCACATTTCAAGGAACCAAGGCCTCCAGCCAAGAGCCATGTGAGAGGCCACCTTGGCAATGAATCCTCCAGCCCCAGGCTGGCCTTCTGATGAGACTGCAGCCCCAGCCAACATGCTCGTCACAGACCCTGAGCCAGAACCACCCAGCTAAGCCGCCCTCCAATTCTGGCCCACAGAAACAGAGATAACAAAGGTTTTGTTAAGCCAGTGAGTTGCAGAGAGTTGGTTACACAATTCCAGGTAACTGATGTGGTCAGCATCTCCACACCCTCTACTAATCAAGGATGCCCCTTCAATGCATCAGAAAGCCAACAAGTGCAACTATGTGCACACAGATACTCTGCACCTTCACCCAGTCTCCAAAACATGACCCTGCAATGCCAGAGACCATCAGCAGCCCCTGCTTTCCACATTCCTCAGCCAGCCACTCTACATTGCGGGCACCCTGTGAGAAAGGCGTGACTGGCCCATTTTCCCAGATGGGCAAAGGCAGGCTCAGATCCCAGAGCCAGAACAGAGCAGGGCTGAGATGACCTCAGCACACTGCCCGCATGACAAGCCAGCCAGGGCCCAGCTCCAGACCCACTCCCGGGCTGCAGGAGGGGTGGATCTCCGCCGACGGCTGGGTTGCTGCCTGTGCCCTGTGGCCCGCACCACACGCTGCCATAGAAGAAGGGGGACGTGGGGCGATGTACAGTCGTTTCACCTCCAGGTGACCCGCCCTGGAGGTCTGGGAGCAGATGCCAATTCTCTGTCCCCCGGCCTTCCGGACAGGCTGGCCGGCCACCCAGGCAGATGTGCTGTGACCACCGGCCACGGGCACAGGTTGGGTGGCTGGACGAGGCTATTTGTGCTGCTGTAAAGAAATACCTGGGGCTACGTAATTCATAAAGAAAAGAGGCTTATTCTGGCTCCTGGCTCTATGGGGTGTACTGGAAACGTAGTACTGGCACCTGCCGCTGGGGAGGCCTCAGGAAGCTTCCCATCATGGCGAAGGCAAGGGGAGCTGGCACATCCAGTGGCATAAGACGGAGCAAGAGTGGGAGGTCCCAGGCTTTTAAACACCAGATCTCGAGAGAGCTCTCACTCAGGCTTTTCAACACCCAGATCTGGTGAGGCTCACGTGAAACGGTGTTACGTCTCCTGGACCATCAGAGTTTGATGGCAAAGGTGATGGTGATATTCCCTTCGTGAGATCCAGTCCCTGCCACCAGGTCCTGCCTCCAACACTGGAGGTCACATTTCCACATGAGACACATCCTAACCCTATCAGTGGCACAGAGGAGAGGCCATGGTGCGAATCCCAGGCCGGGCCCTAAAATGGCGCATACACCTTGAGGCTACTGGCAGTGTCTTTAGATGGCAGGAAGAGGAGCTGTGTTCTTTCCCTTTCATCACTTTTCTATCTCTGTATGTTCTAATTCTTCTGCAGTGAACCAGGCTTTTAAAAAGGGGCCGTTCAAAGGGATGGCAGCTCGACGCAGGAACTCGGCACCGCCAACAAAAGCATGGGGCTATCCAGCCCCAGGGCAGAAGTGGAGGGAACTGGGGTGTCCCCCACGGAAGTCTGAACCTGAGCGGCCCCCTGCCGGCTCCCTCCATGCCCAGGTCTGAGGTCTACTTCTGTGTCACTATCACCAGCCTGCTGGCATCCTGACAGCAACCTCCCTACCTCAGCCTCTGACAAAGCCCAATACCTGCTCCCCAGGCCCCGCAGGCCCCCTCCAGCCCGAGGTACAGTCTCCCTGGGTCCCTGGGTGTCCCCTGCAGGCAGCATCCCTGCCCGGTGTCAGCTGCAGGCTCCCGAGGACTGGGAGCCTGGGAGGCAGCTCTGCTGATGTCAGGTCACTTAAAATAGAATTCCAAATGAGCGGCTTCATTAGAGGAATCTAAAATTAGCGCTGCTACTCAGTATGTGTGCACTGGGAGGGCGGGGGCAGGGGCTGCGTCGGCGGGGAGGCAGCTCCCTCGAGGCCAGGACCGGAGGCCAAGCACTGGGGAACCCAGAGATCCTTGGAGGGCTCCCCTTGGGCCTGCTGCGAATGGACATGGCCTCCAGGGCCCACCTGCCTCCAGCCCCTCTGTCACCGGCCTGGTGGAGTCACTTCAAGGCTGCTGCCCCCCCAGGCCTCGGCACAAAGCCCCCAGCCCTCTCCAGGGAGGCAGATGCGGGCCTCCCCCCACACAGGTGTTCTCTGGCTGAGGCCAGGGCAGGTGCCAAGGTGTCCATGGGGGGACCCAGGAGCAGCCAGGCAGAGGGGAGAGGGAGGCCCTGGGAGAGCGCACCACCCGCTGCCCTCATTAGAAAGGTATTTATTAACTTCTGCGCTCCTGGACATTGACTGAATTCTTGTCTACATTATCAGCTCATGTAAATTCATTATCCTAACAGCTGGGAATAAGCTCCACCGTGTGAAGGCCTGTGATGGATGAGTACCAGGGGGCTGGGGGCTATCTCCACACCGTACAAGCTCTCTTGACATGTGCAGCACAGCAGGCGAAAACGAGCCAGGGGTCTAGGTGGACCCTATCTGTGAGCCCCCACCCACCCCCAACCTCTTATTCACATCACGTGCTACTCTGGACAGACCCCTTCCGGCCACTGTCAGCTGCCACCTTTGCTCCCCCCCCCGCCCCCCAGGAAAAAAAAGCTGCCACATCCATACCCCTAACAGCCCCTCAGCCCTGGGCACCCTCAAACCGAGGATCCAAGGGACAGACCCCTTTTCACGTGAGCCTCAACTGTCTGCTCCCTGAACTCTTCCAGAAAGAACCCACCTGGTCTAGACAGTCTGCCTGGCAGAGCTGAGAACCTAGAGGCTTCTGCCAGAAGCCAGAGGGCAGGAAACAGAGAATCAGGCAGGCAGCCACAGCACCCCAAAACCCTCAGCCCCACATTTCACCGACAGGGAGGGTCTGGGAAAGCAAAGACCACCGCCCTTGGGGCGAGGTCCCCTGCCCTCCCGGCCCCTGTAGCAAAGCACTGCTTTAATCAATACTCTTCCCCCTCTTCTCTGCCTAGCTTTCTAATACGGTCAGAAGCAGCACAATGCTATTAAAAAAAAAACAAACGCAAGAAAAAAACGAAGCAAAGTCCCAGTGGAGGGGGCACGGCTGGCTGGCCCGGGGGAGCCCACCTTGTTCTCGGTTCTTCAGAATAGACTCCAAACGGGCTTGCCTGCTGTCCAAACGCTCGACAGCAGGATTTCAAAGAGGGAGGAGGCCTCTCTACTCCATTAAAGATGGTGTCCCATCCCTCGCTCCCCCTCCCCTCGAGGGTGGAGGGCTTATTAATCAGCGTGCCAGCCGCCCTCCCGGCCTCCCGTGGATCCTATAATTACTGCTTCCTTTCATCCCTGCTCTTCCCCCGGCACCAGACCTCAGGCCTGCTCCCTCCGTGCTCTGTAATTACAAGCTAATAGCCGAGATGAATTTTCTGCTGGGTCCCGGTTCAAGCACCAATCCGCCCCTTCCCTCTGACAGCCCCCCGTGGGGTAATTACACCCCGTGGGGCTGGGCCCAGCAGGGCTTCACTTTCTGGGCCGGCGTGCACAATCTGGACCTGCATTCTCTAATCACCCCTCTTGGTAATTTTTCATTACCGCAGAAGGAAATGTTTGTGAACAAATAAAGGGCGTCCCCCAGCTCAGGGACCGGTGCCCGCCCCCGTGATCCCCCACTCCCCCAAAAGGGCAAAGCTTCTGTGGCCCTAAGGAGGATGGGTCACCCTGCTACAGACCCTGGCGGCTGAGGCTGCCTGGGCACCACGTGATCCTGGGAGCCTGGGCGGCTTCATAATCAATTCATTATCATATCTGCTCTCCACGCGTTCTGAGCGCACTCACACAAAGCTATTTTTCTTGGGGGTGGAGGCAAGGGAGGGGGCTGGGAGACCCCAGGGGGAGGTCTTCTTGCTCCAGATGTATGGAGGTAAGCCTGCTTCTGCCTTAATTTTTCTTTTCCAACTAAGAACACCTCTCCCAGGCTGCCCTGAGTCCTCAAACTGGACTTGCTTCCCAAGCTGTATGCCCCAGAAACCGGCCAGGGCCATCACTCATGGCTAGGGCAAGGGGCAGCCCTCACAGGTGGCCTGGATCCTGACTTGGAACCAGAAGGGCCAGGAAAACACAGGCAGGTGGGCAGGGTCAGCCTGTGCAGCCTCCGGAGCCCCTGCCCCAGGAGGAAAATGAGCAACGCAGTGCCCAGCCCACGCAGACCACCGCCTCGGCCACGCTCCCTGAGCCACGGAAGGAGCCCCCAGATGCTGCCCGCCAGGGACCCAGTAAACCATGCGGAGCCACCCGCAGTGAGCCAGCTCCCAAGCAATGCCTAGGGTTTCCAGCAGCCACCCTGAACCCCATGCTCTGCCCGAGCCCCATGACACCCTCAAAGCTGCAGTCCCGCCCACTGCCATGCTGGGAACACAAGGTGGCCCACGTTCTGCAGAGAAACACGGGGTGCGGAGCTCTCAGAAGGCCCTCACACAGGGGCACTGGACAGTGCAAGGGACCAGGTAAAACCCGGGGGTGTCCCTGGTGGGGCCGGGTCACCTGCAGGAGCTGCCCAGGTTGGGTGCCACACTGCAGTTCCTCAGACAGCAGGGGGGCTCTGCACAACGGCGCCGGACACTGGGGTTGCATCCTGGGGCCAGCGGACAGTGGCCTCCTAGGAGTCGACAGTCCTACGACAGGTTCACGGCCACAGACGCGTCCCGGAGGTTCCCCGGATGGAGGCGAGGGACGGGAAAGTCAGGCAACAGATGGTGGCAACATTTGACGCGATTATCCTAAGCGGCTGCTGCGTGTGCAGAGAAGCAGGCCGGGCAGATGAAGGGCTGGAGAGGAGGGCGGCGGGAAGGGTGGGACTGGCAGATGCGGGCGGCAGCCTGGCCTCGGCGGGGGAGGTGGCCTCCTAAAGGGGCACGGCAGACCAAGGGGAGGGCGGGGCCCTGGGTCAGGGCTGGAGTCCAAGTCCAGAGCTGGGACTCCGGGGTATCAGAGGGTGACTTTTACAGGGCGCCGGCTACCTGTGCCCTTACTTCATGTAAGTAGACCCCAGAAACCAACCCTGCACAAACAGCAAAGTGACACAGGCTGCGGGGGCCACACGGCTCAGCTGAGACGGAGCCGGGGGCTCACCCGCGCTGGCCGGTTCCCAGCCCCTCTGCCACCCTGTGCCCTCGGAAGTCCCTGGAGTCCCCTGTTGCATTCTTCCCACAGGCTGCTTCTTGGAGGCAGGGGTCCTGGCGGTGCCTGGGCCCAGGAGCCGCCCTCCACCCGATTATTCCACACAGCGGGATGCTCATTCCCCATCTACACGGGGTGAACAGAGGCTGGAGATTCACACCCTCAGCCCAGGTCATGACTGGAGCCAGAAAGAGACCCAGCTGTCCCGGCCATGGTTCCAGGTGCTTCCAGGTGCTTCCCTTTAATGTGAGAAGAGACTGCAAATGGCTGGCATCACTTGGGATCCCCTCCCTGTGGCAGCTCTCACCCTATGGTGCCTGTTTGGATACCCACCCATGTGCTGTACCCGTTTTACAGATGGGTGGGGCTGGGGGCCTGGGCCAGCAGGAGAAAGGGGGTTGGAGCTGGAGGCGCATGGGTCAAGGCTACATGTCCTCGTCACATGTCCTCCAGGTGGACAGAGCCAGAGGGCGGATGCGGAGACACTTGCTCATGAGGACCCATGAAAGCAAGGACCCTCTCCTGCTCCCCAGTGTGGAGGGGCGGAGTGTTTAACAAGCTCCCTCAGGTAAGCGGGAGGGACAGAGGACCCAGGAACGTCTCCTACAAGTGCCTGTCCTGCCTGTAAACCAAGTGAGTGCCAACAACACCTGACTATGGGTCATCTGGGCAGCGAGGACACTCCCCCTGCCCAGGGCCCTTCGTCTCCAGGAACCCGGCTGGGCTGTGCAGGAGCTGGGTGTCAACAGGTGCTGAAAGGAGTAATGCAGGGAGCAGGGTAGATGCGGCGGGGGCAGGAAAGGCCACATGGCCTTGGAAGAAGGGCCCAGGGTCTCCAGCTTCAGAGGCGGGGAGATGGCCATGACTGGAAAAGGTCTTTTCCCTCCAGCAGGGGGTACGCCGACACCAGTGGAAATGGGCACCTTTAAGTCAGAAAGCACTCTGTGCCCACCTGCGGGCACCGGGATCCTCACATCCCACTCAGCCAGCCCCAACTTCCGCTGAGAGCTGTGGAGCTCGAGGAAACACACTATGGGGGCCGAGCTAAAGGGCTTCGTCGTGAGCTGGAAAACCCGAAGAGGCTGGGGTGGTCCCAGGCTGACTCACACCCAACGGCTCCACGCAGACTTGTAGGGCACTGCATGACCCAAGCCTCAGTTCCCCTGTCAGTACCATGGAGAGAGGGTGGAAATGATTAGAGTCAGTGAACAGAGGCTCATGCCTGTAATCCCAGCGCTTTGGGAGGCCAAGGTAGGGGATCGCTTGAGCCCAGGAGGTTGAGGCTGCCGTGAGCTGTGATTTCACCACTGTACTCAGCCTGGGTGAACAGCAAGACCCTGTTTCAAAAACAAGCAAACAAAAAAAAGAGTGGACAAGGGGCAAGCCTTTTACCCTTCAACCTGTTTTTATGTGACCTGAAGTCAGGCTATGTTGTTTAAACGAAAATCAATACACCACATTTTAAAATAGGAGGCTTCAAGTCAATAGGAAGGTATCCAGTTTCTCTCGAAAAATCAAAGCTATAAAAATCCCAATCCCATGAGTGGCACTTGTCCCTTAGTTTGCCCCTAAGCCTCCAGGTTGCCAGAGTTGCCCCCCCCCCCCCCCCCCACTCTCTATGGTCTCAGGCCGGCCAGCTTCCTCAACACCAGCCTGGTCTCCCCAGTTCTGAAACCACACCCAGGTCTGAGCAACTAACAGCCCTGCCGGAGCTCCAGCAGCAACCCTCAGCACAGGGACACGCAGCTCAGATGTTATCAACACGTTAAGTCCATCAGGGTGTAACCCCTTCGCATGCCCAGCTTCGGGGGGACACCTATGAAGGCCACAATTGTGGCGCGGGTCAATGCCAAGGTGGGTCCTGCCTGAATCAAAGTCAGTTCACCAAGCCAGGGCTTGCCCAAGTCATAAGCAGTTACATCTGCTTTTGCAAAAAGGTCCATTCTCATGAGGGTTCAAAGTGTCAGATCAGACCCTTTCCCCAGGAAAATACACCTACTGGATGTTATGTAGTTTTACCAAGTTCACAGAGCCTACCTGTAAACCCTGCGGGAGTACACGTGTAAACACGGATAGCATCTGCAAACCCAGCCCACAAACTCCTACAGCACAGGATTCCCCAAATAGGAACCCACCAGCATTAACACACCCTCTCCCCCCAATATGACCCACCTGGGCAGAGGAAATACAGAATGAAAAAGAAAGGGCCCAGAACGCTCCAAAATGAAGTTTCCTCATCCAGAGTCATCTCCCATCTGCAAAGCCCCACATGCTGTGCCCCGACATCACTAAATGCCTCACCGGAAAAGACCAGTGACCGCACAGCCAAGATGGGGCTTTGAGATGGGATCGTCGGGCAAAAGCTCCCAGAACAGTCAAGTTCCAGGAGTCCTGGACTCCCTCGTCCAACCCAGCCACCAAACAGGGCAAACTTGCTCACCGTCTCTGGCCACAAGGATCCCCGTCAACTGCCAAATGGCTGACTGCTTAAGTCTAAATGATTCTGTAATTCCCAACATGCCCACGTACACACCCCTCCAGAATCCCAGTGAGGAACTTGTAAGTTTCCCAGCGAAGTCCAGACCTGGCTGTTGGGAGCTGGCAGTCTCTGCCCACTATGACTGGTAACAAAGCTCTCCTGGAGTGCACCATGACAAGAAGTCCAGGCTATGTCTCCTGTCTTGCAGGCCGTGGGAGCATGGGGTGGGGGCGGGGAGGGAGAATGAGCCCGAGTTAGGCAGGTAAGCAGAAGTGGGCAGGAGCGCCCTGCCCACCCCTCTTCTTCAAGGGTAATCTGGCAAAATGAACACAACAGCCTCTCCAGTGGGCACGGAAGACACAGAGGACACGAAATCCCACAGTCCACACTGCCGACCGTGGCTGGAGAAACTCCAGCTCCAGTATCCCAGCAGACGCAGTCCTGCCATTACTGGATTCAGAGTCACTCCATAGGATCCGACCAGTTGCCACCTGGAAGCCAGCTGCTTGGTTGATGTCCTCCCTGTGCCCGAGTGACAGGCTCCAGGGGTCCAGCATCCCTGCTAAGGATGGATTAACTGCCTTAGTCCTACAAAGTCTTGGAAGACATACATTTAGGTGTTGTGAAACGTTAAGACCACGTGTTCAAAAAAGCCGGGACACAGGCTTCATTCAGAACAGACACGATCTCAGCACACACCTCTACTCCCACGAAAACCCAGGCACAGAGCAGGCCAGACACCCTTTTCAAGAGAGTTCCCCCAACAGCGCAGAGACCCGGGGCTGAGACCATCTAAACGGGTTCCCCAACAGCTCAGAGACCCAGGGCCAAGCGGTGTGCCAGCCCAGGCGTTCCACAAGGGCCATTCCGAAACCATTTTCTTATCTGTTGTTACGGGGTGACGAACCACACCCTCCTGACGGTTGGCAGAGACCCGAGGATCCGCAGCCTCTGGGAGGCGGAGTCTCTCCCAATGCGCCCATCTGGCTAAGAATTTCTGCTTTAACCGCATTCCACTTTGTGTCTTCAACACCCAGTATAGCATCGGCTGTCTAGTGATCCTCATATATTTAAGTGAATGGAAAAAATACCACATGTCAAATGCAAAAACATTACAAAAATACACTCAAAGAGAAATGTACACTGGGAATTCAGTTGGAAGAATCCACTCACATCCTGAGGCTGGGTGAGGCAACTCAGTGTCATTTTGTTTTTTTTGTTTTTTTTTTTTTTGCTGAGACAGGAGTCTGGCTCTGTCACCCAGGCTGGGGTGCAGTGCTATCATCACAGCTCATGGCAGCCCCAAGCACCGGGGACTCGAGCGATCCTCCCTGCTCAGCTTCTTGAGTAGCTGGGACCACAGGCCGTCCCACCCTGCCTGGCTAGTTTGTTTTTTTAAATTTTTTGTAGACAGAGAGTTATGAACTGCAAAGCTCAAGCGACCCACCTGCCTCAGCCTCCCAGAGTGCTGGGATGACAGGCTTGAGCCGCTGCGCCCGGTTATAAACAGGCCCTTCTGAATCAGCCTGTGACACCAGGCTCTAAGGGAGACAGGGCGGGAGTTGGATGAGGAGGCTGGACTGGGAATCTCACCGCATGGGTTTCTGTTCTTCTACCAATTACCAGCTGTGTGACTTCAGGCAGGATATGGATCCCCAAGGCCCCTTTCTTCCCCCGGTTGACGGCTAAACGGGGATAATCCCTACCTAGGAAGCCAGTCCCTCCCCCCGGGGAGGAGGAGAGCGCTGGAGTGGGAACACCCCCACTGTGCCTGGCGCACAGCCCACCCTGTGACCCTCACAGGCCAGGGCGGTCGCGGCACCTCTGGATACGGGAATACAGTCTTTCCCATCTGGTTACTAAATCCCAGAGACAACCCCTTAAGTGGGATCAAGACCTGGCCAGCGCACCATCTGGCCACAGATGACACCACGGAAAGGCGCCTGCCGTCCCTTTCAGGCCCCCATGGGGCTGTGGGGTATCACTTGGCACCCCCGGGCTCTGCCTCCCACCTCAGAAGAGAAAAGACTCTGGGTTAGCACAGAAGAGGCCCCTAAGGCTGTGCCCCCCCACCCACCTCCCCACTCTCGAGCTCTCCTGTGCTCAGCTTGACACACAGATTTTCCTTCGGGACGGCTTAACCTGTGCACCATCAATACCGCTCGACCAAAAGCCGGGCGATCAATACCGTTCATTGCTGCCTGCAGCCACAGACCCGCCATCTGAGAGCAGGAAGGGCAGGGCTGGGGTAGGGACAGTTTGTTAAAGCACCTCCTGCCACCTGGGCCCAGACTCCAAACCACCAAGGAGGCAGTGGTGTGCGTGTGAGCCCGAGGAGGCGCCGAGGCTCCACAACAGAACCTCTGGTTGCTGACCCAGCAGAGGGCTCGGCAGGGGCTGCTGTGGTGCCTGGAGCCTCAGAGCAGAACAAGCAACTCCAGGCTTGGCGGGAAAGGGGCTGCAGCCCCTCTCCCACCCGCACCACTGCAAGGGAGTAAGCTGAGGGTACGGGAGCAGAGCCTGGAGTCTTACAAATGAAAGCTAAGCTGGATGCAGCGGCTCATGCCTGTAACTCCAGTGCTTTCGGAGACTGAGACAGAAGGATCACCGAAGATCAGGAGTTCGAGACCACCCTGGGCAACACAGTGAGACCCTGTCTCCACAAAGAAAATTTTAAAAATCAGCCAGGTGTGGCGGCGCACACCAGTGGTCCCAACTTCTCAGGGGGCTGCAGCAGGAGGCTGATGGGAACCCAGGAGTTTGAGGCTATAGGGAGCTGTGATCATACCACTGCATTCCAGCCTGGGCAACAGAGCAAGACCCTGTCTCTAATTAACACAACAACAGGAGTAGCCCAAAGCCTTGCGGAGCCTGCATCAGGGCTGTACTGAGCACTGGGTAAAAAAAGCCTTTAACCTTCAACAGCCTCAGGACACAGGTGACCTCATCATTCCCATTATACAGATCAGAAGACTGAGGCCCAGAACACAAGTGCCCAGGTCACAAGCAACGCAAGAGGCGGATATGAACTCTCAGATGTGCCGATCACCACAGAACGGCTGACACTGGCCAGGGGCTCACCCCGCGCTCCAGGCCTTCTCAGCCCTCACCCGCATCTGTCCTTTACCATTAGGGGCATGGGGCGGCCATTACAGCATCTCATCCTCACCCTCAACTTACAGGTGAGAACACTGGGGTGGGGGGTGGGGGTGGGGCTGTGATGATCAACGTGGGAGGGGCTAGGTCACCATTAACATGCACCCACCCCCCCACCGCCCGTCCAGCATCCCAAAGCCACAGTAACACACCTCCTCAGACACACTAACTCCTCCAGCTGGAAGGACCAGTTCAGACTAGGAAAGCTACCCATGTCAACGGAAGTGTGCATTTGAAAACCTCTCCAGAAGGGCTCCAAGTACACCTGAGCCAGGCACGAACCACCATCTGCCTGGGACGTCCCGATTCTGCCTGGGACGAACACAAGGCCCAGAGACGTCCAGTGCCCGGCCAAGTGAGAGCTGCCCGGTCCTACGTGCAAGGTGGGGGCAGGGGGGAGATGTCCACTCTCAGTCACTAGGGTGCTCCATCCAATTCCGGGGGCAAGCAAGGCGGTCTCTGGCTTCCCAGGTGGGGAAGTCTCCTTCAACAGCGTCAGACCATCTTGCCCCAGGGTAAGGAATTCCTCCCCCACATTGACTCCCCCAGGAGAAGGCCCTTCTGGAGTAGGGAGGTCAAGCATTGAAAAGCTCCCACCCTGGCTGGGCGCAGCGGCTCATGCCTGTAACCCCAGCACTTTGGGAGACCAAGGTGGGTGGATGACTTGAGGTCAGGAGTTTGAGACCAGCTTGGCCAACGTGATGAAACCCTGTCTCTACTAATACAAAAAAATTAGCCGGACGTAGTAGTGAGAGCCTGTAATCCTAGCTACTCGGGGAGGCTGAGGCTGGAGAATCTCTTCAACCTGTGAGGCGGGGTTGCAGTGAGCCGAGAATGCGCCACTGCACTCCAGCCTGGGCAGCTGAGCAAGACTCTGTTCCAAAACAAAAACAAAAACCAAAACAAACAAACAAACCTCCCGCCCTGGCCCCCAGGTAACTAGGAAGCTACAGTAGAAGGCGGCAAAGCCAGGGTCTCAGCTTGCGCTGCACATGGCAATCACCCGGGCGTTTCAAACACGGACGCCCAGGCCTCATCCCCGAGAGGTGGGCTAAACTGCCTGGAGGAATGGCCTGGGCACTGCTACTTTTAAAGCTCCCCAGGTGATTCAAAAGTACAGCCAGGAGAGACCACTGGGCTAGAGGCTCCCCACTTCCTCCACCTGCCTCCTAGAAACCCCCAAGTCACACGGACCCACAAAAGCCTCAAGGGTAGCCCAGCCCCTTCTTTCCACAGATGCGCTGCAGGTGAGGGTGGAGCCAGAGGCCGCTCCGGTGCCAGCCTGCCCTCATCGGCAGCTCCTTCCTCCAGGCCTGGACTCGGCCCCAGCCTCCCGGGGCTGGCTCTCACTTCCCCTCTGAACTTGTTTCCAGACACGGGGGTGGGCATGGGGCTATCGGGTCAGGAGGAGCAGGTGGGCTGTCCTCAGGAACAGGTGGGCTTTGGAGCAGCCTGGAGAATCCCAGGCTGCGGGACGGCCCATGTTAGGACAGGGACGTCGCCAAACGCCGGAGTGTCGAGAGCGGCGTGTGGTTTCCTCTGGCTGGAGCCGAGGGCGTGAGAAGAAGCTAGTGGGGGGATCAGAGCTGCAGAAGCAAGATTAAAAGGCCCCCCAGTGTGCGTTTGGCAGGCGTGCAAAGGGCTGCTTTTGGCCACGCTCCTGTTTTATCTGTCTGTACACCTCCCAGCAGCAAGCACACGGCTGGGTTCAGAGGAGGAGCTCAATAAATTCTCACTGACAGGGACACTCAGAAACGTCACCTCCCAGGCTGTGGCCTCAGCCGGAGGAGAAAGGCCAGCGTGCGGAAGTGAAGCCAGCAGCACGGCGTCCCCACACCGCACCGAGATCTGAGGCGGTAGGGGGGGCGGGAATTAAAGCCAGTCGGCCCGGCCTCAACACAGTCACCAAACTGAAATGCCATCTGGAACATGCATCTCTGCAGGTTAAAATAACAGCTCTCCCAGCACACCAGGAAAGGGAGGGAAGCCCTGTGGTTTCAGAGGACCCTGCTGTTAGCCACAAGAGGCAATTCACATGCTACCCAGAAACGATTCCCATCCAAGCCCAGCCTGATCCTGGGGTTCGATCCTTAGACTTCGAGTAACCTGGGCTGGGAATTACAAGGCTTCAGACGGGGGCCAGGAAAAACCGGCCCTGCTAGCCGGCTCCACAAGCCCCTGCGAGTTCCTGGGGGCAGGGAAAAGGCAGCAGCCAGGCTTCTGGCTTACCAGCACTCTGCCAGAAAAGTGGGAGGTACCAGCTCCTGATGGTATCTGCCCCAGGGGGCGCTCAAGGGGAGTTTAGGACTACAGGGCTGGTGGGGGTGGTCTCCAGCTTGGAGGTGCAGGACCCCGGTCTGCCACAGAGTGGCGCTGTGCAGACTTGGCACTTCCTCGGGCCAGAGATGCTGAGCCCACAGGCAGGCCTGGCTTCTGCTCTAAAACCACAAGGTACTCAGATCTGCAGCCCCTGAACTTCCCCCCAGAGACAGGGAAGTGACTGCTGGAGGGGAGGGCTCATCGGGGCCATCGGAGGAGGCTTCCTGCTGTGAGAGCGGTGTCGGCTCCACGCCCGGCCTGGAGCCTCAGTTTGCCCACAGTCTGTGTATTAGGATCACCTGGAGGGCTCTGAAAACCACCCCCGAGACCGGGGTCAGGAACACCGAGGCGGTGGCTTAACTGGGCTTGGGAAGGCCCGGCCAGCAACAGTGTGAAGACACCTGGTTTGGAGATCTACAAGCCTCTTTGAACTCGGACACTCCAGGGTCCTAAAAACTGCCCCAAACAGCTCAGGGCCTGCTCTCAGCGGACACCTAGCCTTCCTTGTCTGGAGCGCAGCCTCACTGTGCCTAGAACCAGGACCTCCCCAGCTCCCTTCCCAAGGCGGGGCTGACCCCAGGCCACCTGGCTGGCTCTCCCCAGCTCTGGCACGGCACCGCCCCCAAGGCTGCAGGAGAGAAAACCTGGAGCGTCAAAACTGTGGCTGGCTCCAGCTGCCCCGCTTCCCCTACTGGCTTTGGTGTCTTCTGCCAGAGTGACAAAAGCCATCCTTGCACCCGGCCCACAGGAGATCAGGAATGCTGCCAACACGAAGCTCTCGGAAAGTCTCTTAGCAAGCACAGAGGGCGCTGCCCTCGCAGGCCAGGGCCTCTTCCAGTCTCCCTATTACCTGGGCGGGGCGGCTCCCTGCACAGCCGGCGGTCGAGATGACACACGCCGGAGCCTGCGCCCTGGGCCCTCACCTGTGGCGTGGCGGCTGAGTCAGGCGCAGCCTGTGCCTCAGGTTCTGCGGTCCCTGCTGGCGGAGGCGGCCGTAAACACAGGGTGAGCAACGCTGAGGTGACTCGAGCAGAAGCAGCACCGAGGCCGGCCGGGGAAGGCTGCTCACCTGGGCCCCGCCACCCATGCCACCCCTGCTAAGGAGTGGGCGCGCGGAATCCCGGGGGAGTGGACGAGGCGGCCGACCAGGGGACACATTTGAAAGCGCCCCACCAAGACCTTCTCTCTGCCCCTTTGTGTCCCCCCCTCCGCCCCTTAAGGCAACCCCCCCCCGCCCCCGCCGCCGCCTCCTGGAAATCGGCTTAGGCGGGGACGCTCCCACCCGGAGCGCGGCTGGGCCTTTTGTTCAGGCGCCGTTGACAAAAGGAGCCCTCTTCCATTTGGTGGTCCCGCTTTTTGTTTCCAAACCCCAACCTGTGTGGGCTCCTACCCCTCAGGCCCCAGATAAGGCACCGCAGGGGTCATCAAGGGTTTAGTGTATTTTAAACGCACTTTGCAGACAAAGGCTAGTTTGTTAGTGCCAAAGCGACTCAACTCCGGCTGGCATCCACCGCCCAGCTGAGAACCCGGCAGGTGCTCCCCCACCGCCAGCATGCTGCCCCTCGAACTCAGAAGGGCACCGGAGCCCGGAGCGAGGCCCCCGGCCAACCACGTGGAAGGGGCGCAGCCTCCACCCCCATCCACTGGGTATCCCTCCCCCCAATCTGGGAATCCCCCCCACCAAGGCCTGAGCCTCGAGTCTCCACTACACATTTCTCAGTGGCCCCCTGGTCCCCCACCCGGTGCCGGGGAGGGGAGGCGGGAAGCTGGGGGTGGGCGGGCGCAGGGGAGGGTGAGCTCCACTCCCGCTCCGCCTCCATGAAGGGAATTTAATTAGCCTGCTGGAGAGGCAGGCGGGCGGCCGAGGAGGTGTCTCTGGTGCTGCAATATAATTGAATCGGCTCCACTCGGTCGGGCCACTCGCCGCCCATCAGCACGGCCGCAGGGCCCGGGAGGGCTGGGGGCGGGGGAGGCGCATCCAGGCGGAGCAGGAAGGGCCGGGGGAGGGAAAAAGGCCAGCGCGGGTGGGGGGCGGCGGCGGATGTGCAATCCCTCTCCCACCTCCCAGGCTGGGGCAGCCATCTTCTGCGGGGGGGGGGGGGGGTGGGGGGGGGTGGGGGGGCAGGGAGCCGCTCCGCCAGGGGAGGCGGGGGAGAGGGGAGGAGAAGCAGCCCAGCCCGGGGCGTGCCCTTCCTTGGGAAGCAGGGCGTGGGGGTCACAGACCCGGGAGGCTGCGGTCCCGCCCTCCCGACCAACTCCCCCCGGAGTGAGGGGGGAGGGGGAGGGGGAGCAAGACAAAACCCCCAACCGGCGCGGCCCCAGTGGCGAACCCCGCCCCCCCGCCCTCCTGGGCCATCGCCAGCACCTGCCGCGGGGGCGCCCAGACACCCCCTGCGCTCCCTCCCGCGCCGCCGCAAAGTTTTCATTCCAGCTCTAGAGCACCCGCAGCTCTCGGAGACACCCCCGCCACCCCCCACCCCCCTACTTTATAGCCATCTAGCCCGTGCGCACTTACACCCCCACCCCCTCGCTGAGCCCGGGGCCCCTGCGTCCCCGCCGGCAGCCAGGCCGCCCAAGCTGCGACCCGCGGGCGGGGGGAAAGGGGTGGCCTTGGTCGCCTGCCCGCCCTCCCGACTCTTATCGCTGTTCACACTCCGGGGAAGTTGCCCGAAGCCGTTGGCGGCCGCCCCCACGGAACCCGCGAACTTCAGGAGGAGAGTGCGGTGGGGGGGGGGGAGGACCCGCGCCCCCGGCCCGGTGCGGCGCGCTCACCTTTCATGCCAGGGCCCCGCAGCTCCGCTTCGGCTGACACATGCTGGAACCACCGTCGCCCAGTGTTTGTCTAAACTGCTTATCTCACCCGGGGCTGCTCGGCGGCGGCAGCTCGGCCCGCTGGGGGAGGTGGAGCTTCCGGGGCCCCGGCCAAGAAAACCTGCTGCTGTCGCCGCCGCCGCCGCCGCCGAGGACACACCCAAACGCAACGCCGCCCACTCCCGGGCCACTGGCTCGCTCCCGGCTCCCTGACCTCAGCCAGCGGGAGGTGTCGGGTTTCAGCCGCAAACACACAGGCGCGCGCGCGCGCACCGACGGGCGCCGGGGTCCACCCGCCCAGGCACACGCCCCTCCCCAGTCCGCCCGGCCAGGTGAGCCGAGGACACCAGCAGGGCCGCGGAGGTGCCACCCCCCACGCTCCCGGGAACTCCTGGCTGTACTGCTCGGGGGTCCCAGAGACTTTGGTGGCAACGACCGGCCATTAGACTCTAAAAGTAGGGAGCAGCCACAGCACGCTCGCCACGTGAGAAGAGCCCTCACACTTCTCGCAGCCGCGTCCCGAGAGCCTACAATAGTGCCTGGCAATGAGCACGCCCAATAATGGGCGGACGGATAACTCCGTGGCCTGGAGGCCTTTTGGAAACAACTTCTTGGCGCGTGGGGTGGGGTGAGGCGACACAAAATAGGCGGTATACCCAACCCCCCCCATGCCTGACCTTATTACCCCAACTAGAAAAGGCTGAATACTAAGAACTTGGCCTCAAAATTCCGTAAGGCACCCATCCCCCCCGTTTTAAGTAACTTTTGGGAAAGCCACAATTCGGGCCGCTGCAAGGGGTGTTAGTTCTTTAAAGAACCCACGGCCCAGGGGCTGGAGAGCCCATGGAGGCGCCGCTCCGCCAGGGGGATCATTAAGTAGCTGGGGTTGCGGTCAGAGGCGAGGTCGCCCGCCTCCAGAAGCTGGCACGACCCACTGCGCTTCTGGCCCCAGCGCAACGCCTCCCCATTCCTGGCACCCCCCCCCCCCCACCCTACCTCACCCTGGCACTTGACTGGAATGACTCAGGGAGCGTCCTGAAATTCCTGGGCACCTACAGGCGGCGCGGAGAGGGACTGAGGGCCCCAGCCTCCCCACCCCCGGCTCCGCCTACCCACCCCGCCCCCACCCCATCGCGGCGGGCGCGTCCCCCAGGAAGCTCGGGGTTAAAGGGGCGGGCCTCAGGGGCTGGGGTCGCCAGGCCTCCCCCGCCGCCTTCTGCCGCCCGGGCTGTAAACCCCAATGCGACTCAGGCCCGGGGTCGCTCCCTCTTCGTCCTCTTCCAACACCCCTCTGATCTGGAGCGTCCCTACTTCTGAGCCCAGAGGCAAAGCGGCACCCCCAGGTCGGCCGCCCCAGCGCTGCGCTGCGCTGCGGGTTTGGACTCTCGGCCCCCCGTGCCAGCCCCAAACCTGCCCGGGACATGCCCGCGCCAGGCTTGGCAGGCGCGCATGCTGCGGTCCTCGCGGGCCTGCCTCCCCCGCCTTCCTCCCTCCCCTTCCCCGCGCCAGCCCGGATTGCGACGGGAGCGAGCGCTGGGCGCCTGCCACCCCCCATCCATCTGTTCCCGATGACGCTGGCCCGCCTAGAGCATTCGGGGCCCGCGCCAGCGGGGGAGCAGAACAAGCCTGTGTGCCCTCTGGGGGGCGGGGTCTGATGGGCGCCCCCAGGCCCCGCGCTCCCGGGTCCACCTCCGACCAAGCGCACGCCGGAGCACGGCGATGGGGGCGCACGCGGGTCGGCCCCACCGCCTTGCACAAAGCTCCCGGCCGACCACAAACGAAAAGGGAAACGGACCAGCGAGGCCGGGTCGGGCCGTTACTGGCTCCTACCTGCGGACGCCGGGCGGCCCTGGCACGGCGCGGGGCGGGGGCGCTGCTTGCCCGCACAACACGCCAGCTCCCCGGCGGCGCCCCTCCTTGCGGCCTCGGCCTTGGCCGGACGCTGTAATTTACGCACCACACGGTGGCTCGGCCGCGCGGCCCTGGGTAATTTATACCCGCACTGGCCGGCGAGTTCACCCGGCCCCAGGCGGCCAGGCTGGGAGGGGGGAGGGGCGCCTCCACCCTCCGGGAGTCACGGGCGGGGAGAGGGGAGGATAGGGAGGTGTTAGGAAGGAAAGGACGACGACTGGCCCGGAGCCTTAACAACAAAATTCACCTCCGGGACTAGTCCAGCCCCTTTCCCACCTGGATTACAGGCTGCGGGGGAGGAGGGGGGAACAGCATGCAAATGAGCCTCTCGCACCTGACCTGGAGCTGCCTCCGGCCTAATTCTCCAGGTAGACACCTAGGCCCCACGTCCACGTCTCTCACCGTGACACGGTGCCACCGCCTGCTGCCTACTTCCTCGGAGAGACCCTTGAGCCAGGGGTGAAGGCGGGGTGAGGTTTCTCCACCTGTCCGAGCAGGACCACGACAGCCAACCGCAAAAGCATGTGGAATGGCCACTGAGAGGGGTGGCACTTGGCTACTTTTTAGAGCTGGCCAATCCCTCTGGCGTGTACATCTAGCTCCACTGGATTACGAGATGGGTGGTCTGGTCCCCCGTTTCACAGATGAGGAAGTTGAGGCCCAGAGTTGCTCTAGATCACGTGCACGCAAGCTGCGGCCACACTGCTCACACCTGGAGGCTCTCCCCTTCCCAGCCCGGTAGGCCTAGGAAGCGAGAAGCTGCCGGACACCCCCCACGGCCGCCGGGGGGCAGCAGCGAGCCGCCCTGTGAGTCCTGGCCGGGAAACGCTGGCGGCCACCAGGCGGGCTGGCACGGCGGAGATGGATGACACTCACTGTCAGGGCGCCCGGCCCCCGGAAATTAGTAATCCGGAGCACGGCCTCGGAGTTTAAGAGTGGGAATTGCTCTCCTGCAGCCGGGGTGCTCCTCGCTAACGAGGTTTGTCGCTTGACTCCTAATTTCCCGGCACTGGGGCTCAGCCTGGCCTCCCTCCATTTCCCTCCAGGCTTGCTTCTCCTCTCTCTCTCTTCCTAAGCCGCGCCCTACCCACAGCCCCGCACCCCCAGATAATGCTAGCACTTCCTGGGCACAGCTCTCCTTCCCCGGACCTCCTCCCCCACCTTCCACTCCCATGTGCCTGGAAGGAGCTAGGTAGGTGCCAGGGCCAGGCCTGCGGAGGCATCTCCCAGAGCCAGACATATGTCCTGGTGAAGCCGTCCGCGATGCTCCTTACCACGGACTGTCCTCTGTGCCAGGACAACAGGATGCTGGCTGAGGCATGCTTGCTCGCACCCTGCCAAACTAAACTGTGCCTCCAAGAGTGGGAGGCCGGCTCTCAGGCCCTCACCTGGTTCAGGTACCTGCATCAGTGACACCTAGGTGCAAACTCCAACTCTACCTCCACAGCCCTGGAACCGATCAGACCTGCACCGTAAAAAGAGATTTAAAATTTAAAAGCTTTCTGATGGGGCATGGTAGCTCGCGCCTGAAATCCCGGCACTTTGGGAGGCCAAAGCAGGTATATTGCTGGAGATGAGGAGTTTGAGACCACTTGGACAACATGGCAAAACCCTGTCCCTCTAAAAAATAAAAAATAAAAAACAATTAGCCCGGCATGGTGGTGTATGCCTGTGGTTGCAGCTACTTGGGAGACTGAGGTAGAAGGATCACTTGAGCCCAGGAGGCAGAGGTGGCAGTGAGCTGAGATTGTGTCACTGTACCACACACTGGGTGACAGAGTGAGACGCTGTTCCAAAGGGGGAAAAAAAGCTTTCCGTCTCAGATGAACAGGAGCCACGTTAAACTTACTCCCTGAGCCCAGGAACTCAGAGGGGTGTCTGGAGACATGAGTTCTAGAAGGATCCACCAGAAAGAAGGGGATACCTTGAACCACAAGGGGTGGGTGGTTCTTCACTCAACAAACACACTAAACCCCGGGCTCTGTTTCACACTTGCTTTTCCAGAAACAAAACTGAAAATTCCAGCAAGCCTTCAGCAAGCGCCTCACAGAGGCAAAGGTTAGCCAGGCCTGGTGGTGCAAGCCTGTGATCCCAGCTACTCGGGAGGCTGAGGCAGGAGGATCATTTGAGCCCAGGAGTCTGAGGCTGCAGTGAGCTATGACTATGCCACTGCACTCCAGTGCCTGACCCTCTTTTTAAGTGGGGGACAAGGGACAAACACCAGAGAGCAGATGCTGACAGAGGAGACAGTTCAAGGCAGCAAAGAATTTGGAAGGCAAGGGGCAGGCTGACAGCACAGACCATCACCACCACTGCCTGGACATTCAACCTGGGCCACGTCCGGTGCTCCGGGGTGAGGGCGCCACATATGACTGTCACAACCCCACTAGGTGTTAGCACGGGGCCCAGCCCTGGTCGAGGACGAGTCCTGGACACGTTTTTATGGTTCTGCTTCCTCTAGGGCTCAGCAGAACAGCACACAGCCTAACCCAAGGCCCTTCTCCACCCTGGCCAGTTGCTCCCAGCACGTAGGGACTGCGTGTCACCTTCATCATGCTGCCTGGGCACCTTGTTCAGCGCCTGCATCTGCAAATAAGTAGCAGGGACCTGGATGTCTGAAGCCCGGGAACTAAAGATCACCTCTGCCACTCACCAAGCACCTAACAAGAGCCAGCGCCACTCAGCACATGTCACTGGAAGCCCTCCCAGCCCTGCAAGGCAGGCAGTGACCTCCATTACACAGCCCGAGTGGGGGAGACCTGAGAAGGTTAATTGACCTGCCTCAGGCACACACATTCCACCACTAGTTTCATCCAGACGTGGCTCTTACACCTGGCAGCATTTCTCGGTAACCACATGCCATGGTCACTCTGATTATTAAGATATACCTGCGGGGGGGGGTGACAGGTCTCAAGCGCCTTCAGGTTGATGCTGTCACCTCTGGCCGGCTGTCCAGTGCCTGAAAACCATTTTGGTTGGGGGCCAGGAGTGGGGGCCGTTCGCTGCCTAGAGCTAAGCACCCTGGGATTCACCCAGGTCCCCTTCATCTACGGCCCCCCCCCCTCCCCAAGGCTACCAGCCCTGGTGCAGGGGTAAGGGGGGCCTAAGGCCAAAGAGGGCACTAAATCCAGGGGGCATGACGGGCTGAGGGGGAGGTAGGAGGCAGAAGGCTGCCCAGCTGCCCCATCCGCCCTCAGCCCCCCAGCCTGCCCTTCGCCTGGGTGAAGGTGCAAGCCCTCGCCACTTAGATTCCACCCTCCTCTCTGTTTCCTGCCCTGCTGCTATCACTGGCCCAGAAATCCTCCCCATTCTTCAAAGCCCAGCTTACATCTTATCTCTTGCAAGAAGGCTTTTCCCATCCCTGCCTCTGGAATTCATCTCTCCAGGCTGCAGCCCACTCTTAGATAGCGATCACCAGTGCAGTGGGTCTTAAATCATGGGAAGCGGGGAAGGAGAATACAGATCCCCTGGCCCCTCCCCTTACTGAGCGAAAGTCTCAAAGCAGGTCCTGAGAGGCAGCATCCTGCACCAGCGGCCCTGCAGGCCAGGCCACAGCGTGTCTGCTGCAGTTCCAGGCTCCCTGCTCCCAGCGGCCGTCGGGGCCTCCTGTCTCCTAGCAGGGACAGGGTCCCCAGCCCCTGGGCAGGACTGAATATTCCACCGAGGTCTGCTGAACTCATCAAGGCTGGAGGCAGAGAGGGGAAAGCAGCCCCCGCCTCTCCCTGCCTTCCCCCTCTGGGGGGAGGAACCAGATTCTCCGGGGATGCCGGAGAAGCCCCACCCTGGCAGCTCAGGTGGCCCTCAGTAGCCCAGGTCACCTCCAGGGGAACAGGAAGGGGTTAAGGCCCCGCCAACGCCCCCCCCCCCCCAGGAGTTTTCCTCTTAACCCCGGGCTGCCCCACACTTCCTGCCCTCTCAGCGCCTGGTTCCAAGCCGCGCCCTGCACACAGCTGCACTCCTTTACAATCAGTTAACAGCTGTTTTGCATAGATTTTCAATTCTAATTGCCTCGCTTTGTGAGCTCGGCAGAGCCCTGGTGAATGGGGGACGCTGCCACCGCGGATAGAAAGCGGGCGGGAGGGAGTAAAAGGAAGCAGTGTGCGTCGGGGCTGCCGGCTTCTATTTTTCTAAATCAGAAAAGAATACCCCTGCCACCAACCTCCCCCCAGCTCCTGCCTCTCCTGGAGCAGGGAAATCTGAAATGGGTGCCCCCACCTCTGGAGGGGCACCAACCCTGCGACCTGGGCTCCCTGACCCCAACCCAGATACAGGTCCCAGAGGGCAGCTTCCAGCTCCAGAGCTGGCCCAGGAGCCACGGGTCCCCTCCTCCCTCCTGCCCCCCTCCTCCCTCTTGCCCCCCTCCTCCCTCCTGCCCCCCCTCCTCCCTCCTGCCCCCTCCTCCCCTGCCCCCCTCCTGCCCCCCTCTTCCTCCAGCTCCCCCTGCCCCTTGCCGCCCCCCTCCTCCCTCCTGCTCCCCCCACCCCAGGCTCTCCAGTATCCAGATATGGGAAGCTAATTGGACAATAAAGTTGAACAGCAAGGAAACGCGCTCTCTGGAGACAGCTGGCATCTATAAAAGAGAAATATTTGCATTTAAAACCTTTAAACTTTATATGGCGGGGCCAGGCTGAGGCAGTGGAAGGGGGGACGGGGGTGGGGGCAGTGCTCGGACCCTTGAGAGGGGCAGAGAATCCTTGGAGTTTTGCACCCTTCTGCCACCAGTGAGTCCGCCCACACACATGCCCCTTGCCCTGTTACTGTCTGGGGTCAAGTCGGCCCCTGCTAGCTGCATGGACCTGGTCAAGGGCAACCATCCAGGGGTCTGAAATGCTGGGAAGAGCTTGTGTCCACTAGGGCTGCCAAAGGCAAGCCAGGGGGATCGTAGGGCATCTGGGTCGGGTCCTGCACCCTGGTGGCGGGTCTGGCTCAGCTGCTTTCCACAACCTGCCTCTCTCCCAGGTCACCGAGAAGCTCCAAGGCCCAGTGGAGGGCAGACTCAGTGGGAAAGTGGCTCCTTCCTGGTAAGGGAGACGTTCCGCCAGGAACCTCCTCTGGTGGCCTGAAGCTCTGCACCCCGTCCCCCCGCACACCCAGAGGGCGCGGCTGTGTCAGGGCACCTGACCAGGTTGGCGTTCAGGGCCATATGAGCGGGCACCACTGCAGTGCCCAGATGAGGCTGTGGAGGCTGGAGAACCCGCCTTGCCTTCCCAGGGCTCCTGCTGTCTGGGGTGGGGATGCCAGGTTTTCATTTCCTCACATGCCTAGTTTCCATTTTTCATATTTGAGAGAAACCTGGCCAAATTCTCCTACTGTCAACATTGGTGATGTAAAGCAGGGAGAGCATGTGTTCCTGAGTGGTCTTATTTTAGCAGGCTTTTAGGAAATCGCGGCACACTGAGAGCCCCATCTACCTGGCAGGCCTGCTGGAGGGCGCTGTGCCACGCAGCCTTCAAGGGCCAGGGCCGAAACTTCTGTGGTGGAGGGAGGAGGAGGGCAGGGGATGACAGTCAAGCCCAAGGGACACACGGGTAGCGATGTCAGCTGAACAGAAGCCAAGGCAGAAACAGGTCCACTTCCCCCGGCAGCCAGAGGGAAGCAGTGTCTCCTCCTCGCAATTTCTCTTCCCATCAGGAAAACATCTCCAGTCCAAGCCACGCGGTCCCAGCTCCTGGGCCGCCAGGGAGCCCAGCCTGGCACTTCAGGCTTCCAATCACCTACAAAGCGGCCTTCAGTGTGTCCGGCTTTCCCCCTACAGGCAGCACCCTCTCTACCACTTACCACCCCGGGGCCAGACATGTTAACCCCATTCAGTGACCACCCAGAGAGCAAACGTTCAAATGTGGGTTTGCAGAGCACACACGGTGTTGCGGGGGGAGGATGGACACGGGTCAAGCTGCGGCACCGGGCACATCACCCACCACGCACCGGTTTCCTTAGCTGCTGCCCTGCAAGGAACGCGTCCCCTTCCTCCATGACGACCAGACAAGACGAGAGAGACAGCCATGTCCCGTGCCTGGGAGGCAGCTGGAGCTCAGAAGCGGAAGGGCAGCAGTGCGTACAAATAAAGTTTTACAAGGAAGCGCTTCTAGGCGCCAGACCAGACGGGCAGGGAGGTCGGTCACTTGAGACCACCTCTGCCCTGGGACATCAGGTTTGGAATGAGGGCAGCGGAGTTTTCTCCTCCCCCACAGACAGGAGAGGCCTTGGAATGTCACATACACTCCAAGAATCACACCAGCACTGTGCATGAGCCCAGCCCCTCCGGCCACTGGCTGGTCACAAGGCAAGGGGGAGCAGGACAGCAGGTGGGGCCTGGCCGGCCACCCAAGGCCCTGGCTTCTCTGAGTGTGAAGATGCCGACAGCAGGCCAGGGTGGTGCTCACACCTGTAATCCCAGCACTTTGGGAGGCCTAGGCGGTGCGTCACCTGAGGTCAGGAGTTCGAAACCAGCCTGTGCAACATGGTGAAATCCTATCTCTACTAAAAATACAAAAATTAGGCACACATGGTGGCACACGCCTGTAGTCCCAACCACTAGGGAGGCTGAGGCAGGAGAGTCACCTGAAACTGGGAAGTGGAGGCTGCAGTGAGCTATGATTGCGCCACTGCGCTCCAGCCTGGGCGACAGAGCGAGACTCTGTCTCAAAAACAACAACAACAATTCACAGAAAGAAAGACACTGACAGCACCCTGTCTGGCTTTCCTTCTGAGAGATGCAGCTTTTTCTTTTTTTAAGACAGAATCTCACTCTGTTGCCTAGGCTGGAGTGCAGTGGCGCAATCATAGCTCACTGCATCCTCGACCTCCTCATCTCAAGGATCCTCCCGCGCCAGAAGCTGTATCTTTAAAGATTATCCAATCAGCCCAAATGACCATCAACGGGGGAAGAGATAAACAAAGTGTGTCCTGTGTGTACACTGGAATATTATTCAGCCACAGAAAGGGTCCTGAAACACAGTGAGTCGTGAAACATACCTTCCTATCCACGCCAAACCCGTACAGATGTTCCCATCGGCATTGCTAATCATAGCCAAAAAGTCAAAGCCTACACGTCCATCAGATGACGGGCAGATGAAGAAAACATGGTTTCTCCATACAGTGGACCATGCCTCGGCCACAGAAAGGACTGAGGTGCTAGTCCGCGCTACAACTGATGAACCTTGAAGCCATGATGCTGAATCAAAGATGCCAGACATGACAGGCCACATACTGGAAGATTCCATCTGTATGAAATGCCCGCAACAGGCAAATCCAGAGACAAAAAGCAGATGAGGAGCTGCCCAAGGCTGTGGGAAGGGAGAGGGGAGTGGCCACTTACGGATCTGAGTTTCCTTTTGGGGGTCCATTGGTCCCTCTATCTTGCACTTGATGTGCCGGCCCCCCTTTTGCCTTCCCCCATGATTGTAAGTTTCCTGGGGCCTCCCCAGAAACTGAGCAGTTGTGAGCTTCATGCTTCCGGCAAGGCCTGCAGGTCCGTGAACCAATTACACTGCTTTTCTTTTATATTAAAAAAAAAAAAAAGGAAAATGATTTGGACCAAGACAGAGGTGAGGGCTGCATATTATGCATGTTCTGAATGCCGCTGAACTGCACCCTTTAAAATGGCTAATTGTATGTTACATGAACTTCACCTCAAATAAAAACAATCCAATCTGGGCGGAGCCCAGTGGCTCACACCTGTAATCCCGCCATTTTGGGAGGCCAAGGAGGGAGGATCGCTTGAGCCCTGGAGTTTGAGACCAGCCCAGGCAATATAGTGAGACTCCATCTCTACAAAAACTAAAAAAGAAATGAACCGGGCATGGTGGTAGACGTCTGTGGTCCTCATTACTCAGGAGGCTGACGTGGGAGGATGGGCTTGAGCCTGGGAGGTCGAGGTTGCAGTGAGCCATGATTGTGCCACTGTACCACAGCCTGGGTGACAGAGACCCTGTCTCAAAACAAAACAGAACAAAAAAATCCAATCTGAAGGCCTCCGCCTGACCCCAGGAGAGGCCAGATGCAGGGCAGGGCCTGCAGTTTCCAGAGAAGCCTCAAGCAGACGAGGCCTTAGGAGAAGCAGCCCCTGGAAACCCCCTTCCAGGCTGTGAGCATAACCCTTGGGCATTTGAGGCTGAGGGTCACAGAGAAGCCAGCCATGTGCCAGCACATTCTGCTTCCAGGGAACTTTCCCTGCCCAGCCTCCCACCCCCTTACACAGACAAGGCGCCCTCTCTGTGGACCCAAGCTCTGAGATGGAGGAGATGACAACGTCCCCTCACCCCGCTGAGCTCCCCCAACACTGATCTATTTTTGGCCTCACCCTCGGCTCTCCCATGCAGAGGGCAGGCCTTGCCACCTCCTGAGCAGCTGGAGGTGGTGACACTGAAAGGCACACACCTGTCTCCAAACAAGGCTGCAAGGCGGCTCCGGCCACCTCGAAAGCGGCCAGCTGTGACCCTGGCAGGCCTGGAGGGGATGGCATGGCAGCCCAGGCAGGGGCACAGGGAAGCAAGATCTGCAGAGCTCACCAGCTGGCCACAGAGCCCCCAGTCCCAGACCCCTGACCTGAGGCCAGTGTGCGGGGCCCCGGCGGGGGGAGGGCTAGGGCAGCTCCTATAGCCGGGCACATCTGTGGCAGCAGTGGGTACACGTCTACCTGTGGAACGTGGACACCAGCGGACCAGAAATCTGGGTGGTTCGCTCAAAAGCCCGGGAGGAACTGTCCTCCTTGGCGAAGATGAAGCGGCCGTCCTCGGGCAGGGTACGGGGCTTTCGTCCTCGGGCAGGGTACAGGGCTTTCCTGTGGCTTCCTGGTCCATCTGCTGACTCAGGACACCACGCCACAGACCCCCACCAAGGTCACCACCCAGAGACGGGCTACATGCCGAGAGAGCACCCGGGAGGGCGGGTTCTGGAGCAGCTGGGCACCCTAGGCCAGAACAGATGTGGGTGGGGCAAGGCAGGGGGAGCGGGCTCACACCAGGAGGCCAGGAGCCACTCCAGAACCCCAGGCTGGCAGGGCCGAAGGTCTCCGTTAGCCCCCAAGAGTCTCCCAGGGATCCTCAGACACTTTTATTTCTGAGTCCCCTGTTTCCTGATTTTCTACCACATGTTAAAAGCCTTCAAAGTTCTCTTACATATCAAATAGCACAGGCTGGGGACACGGAGGCCTGTGACTCAGTCCACAGGCTGCCCCCGCCGGGCCTCCTCCCTGCCTGGCCCCTGCCTCGGCCTCCAAACAAGCACCCTGGGCGCTGTGTGCTGCTAACACGGCCCTGGCAGCAGCCCTGGCTGCTCAGAATCAGCATTTGTCGAGTGCCCACTATGCGCCCGGCCTTCTGACTTCATCCTTGCTGCGAACCCGAGAGAGGCCAGCAGCCTCCCTGGACGGCCTCAGAGGCGCTTCTGCTAGAACAGCACTCTCTCTCCTTCCAGGCCGTCTCCTCCCACTCCCTCCCCGCCGCCTCCCAGTGCTCCTGACAAATGTCTTGATTAATACACTACTGCTTGTCATTAAAATCACAAACTGTCACTTGGACAATCAAATCCCAGTTGCCTTTATCACTCGCAGCCTCGACAAGCAACGCAGGCAGGCAGAGGAGACCCTGCTGTCCAGGCAGCCCCGCCCGCCCTCGCCTGCTGCAGGAGAGGCGGGCCCTGGGGACACGGGGCAAGGCCCAGGCTTGGGCCCCCTAGCGCAGGACGGCTGCTGGGAACCCTCGGCTCTGGCTCTTGTTGTGTTTATTCTTTATAATTTGGTCTCACAAATTAAAATTATCCAAAAGGGAAGGTTGGATGGACAGTTGTTTTCACCGAGAGAAGTTCCTGGTGTTGAGATTTTAGCCAGCTGCCTGTGGCCCTTCTGGGTGTCCGCCAGTCCCGAGCTGAAGGTGAGCCTGGAGGCGGGGGTCCACGGGTCATGCCCGGCCTCATTTCTACCTGTTTGCTAGAGCGCTCTGCCTCTTCCCGCCTAGACTGGCCTTCCTCGGGCCTCTGTCTTCCACCTCCCGCCCTGAAAGGCCTCCTCCCCCACCGGCCCGGCCCCTGCAATCCCTGCTGGTGCCTGAAAAGTTGCTGCCAGGTTCCCTGACTCTGCCATGAACCTGGCGGACACCCATGGCTGCCGCACCCCTGCTGCCCATACCCCCTGACCCCTCCGGCCACCCTTCTCCCTCAGCCTGCCTCTGGGGCTCCCACGGCCTTGTTTTCCCTCCGAGGCTCCCTCCTGGCCCTCAGGACTGAACCAGGCTTCTAGAAGCGTCTCAGAGTCTCTCCAGACTCACCCAGCCCCACCACCCTTCCCTGGGCCTGCTGTATCCTCCCCAGCACAGCCCCATCTCTTTTATTCAAGCCCTAACTTCCCTCAAGCCCTGGCTTAAAATTCTGCCTCCTCCAGGGAGTCCTCCTGGATGGCAGCTCTAACCCCCGCTGGTGGAAGCCGACCCCTCCCTCCTCCCTCCTCCCTCCTCCCACCCAGGGGTGGCTTTGGCATTCTTGCTCCCTGCCAGACGCTCACTGAGTCGAGCTGTTGGAGAGGAAACTGAGCTAAATGAAATCAAGAAGCCCCTAGGAGGACAAAAACCCTCATCAGTGCCAAGCAGCCCTCCTGTCCCCCAAAATAAACCCAGCCAAAAAAGGACACGGGGAACCTCCTGCAGGATAGACACCACGCCGTCTTGTCCAGGACTACTGAGTGCCTTTCCCCAACTGACAAGGATGGGTTTATTTCATCAGCCCTCAGAGTCCCTGCATCTGCTATGCCAGCCCCTCCCCATCTCATAGCTGGAGTGTTTTGCAAAGAGCCACCTGGGTTTTTGGGTGTGTGTGTGTGTGTGTGTGTTTACAAGGCTCCCAAATGGTCTTAAAAGAAGCACACAGACACACACACACCAGAGCCTGCCCAGCCACAGCCGCCACCTCTCAACAGCAACCTCTCACCCAGAGTTCAAACGCCCTCCTCTCCCATGAAAGACAGTGGCCTTTGAGAGAGCCCTTGGCCTGGCCTTCGCCATCAGGCCCGGGTGACAGCTTCCCAGCCCCTCCCCCTTGGCCCGCATAGAGGCACCACGGAGGCCCAGCCCCCCTCCTCCCAGCTCTGCTCCCTGCACAGACCGGCCCGGCCTGCCTGGCAATTTGAGCACAGGGTGATGGCTGCCCGGCTCAGGTTCTATTCCTGGCTCAGCCAGCAAATTGCTTCTCGACTTTGGGAAGTCCCCCACACCGCTCTGCCCCCCACATCTGTGAGTGTTCCCGTTATTAACCCAAGGTGGCACCTTAAAAGCAGGCTCAGCTCAAAGAAGCCACGTGGATGGATCAGGCCTGGAGAAGGAAGGTCCCAGTGTCTCTGGCTGTACAGAGCTGTGGCAGCACATGCGTGGAGAGCACCTGCAGCCGCCCTCGGAGGCCACAGAGACCCAGAGGGGTAGCCAAGCACGGCTTGAGGGGGGCCCACACAGGAGGGACCTTGCCGGGCCCCTGTCACAGGGAGGTCAGCTGCTGCCCTTCCATTTTAGAAAGGAAAAGTCTCAGAGCCCTGCCCGTGGTAACAGCCTCATTTGTCTTCTAGGTGGCAAGTCTCTGTTGCCCAGGCTGGAGGGCAGTGGTACAATCATAGCTCACTGCAGCCTCCAACTCCTGGGCTCAAGCAATCTTCCTGCCTCAGACTCTCAAGTAGCTTACGCCTATAATACCAGCACTTTGGGAGGCGGAGGCAGGCGGATCACAAGTTCAGCAGTTTGAGAACAGCCAGGCCAGCACAGTGAAACCCCGTCTCTACTAAAAATACAAAAATTAGCTGGGTGTGGTGGCATGCGCCTGACGTCCCAGCTACTCGGGAGGGTGAGGCAGGAGAACTGCTTGAACCCTGGTTGGAGATTGCAGTGAGCCAAGATGGCACCACTGCACTCCAGCCTTGACATACAGCGAGACTTGGTCTCAAATAAAAAGAACAACAACAAAAAAGGACAGAAGGACAAAGAGGAAGGAAGAGAGGGCAGGGCCTGTGCTAAATGTCTCTTCCATCTCGTCCAACTGCCTCAGCCCGTTTCTAGCAATTCTTCAGGTCCAGAGAAGACCACAGAGGTGAGATGCCAGAGGCTGTGGTCACAGGTGGCCAGGGCAGCATGTGGCCAGGAAGCCAGATCCCAGCATGGACCCCACCGCCACTTCCACTGACTCACAATCCCCAAACCTCACTTTGCACAAGAATCGGCTGGTCCCGTGTCACCACCCCCACCTCCCTCACCCACATTCCAGACTGGGGGCAGGTCTAGTGTGGAGCCCAGGAACCAGCACTGTCCATAGGGGGCCCCTGCCCCGACTCACTCGGAGGGGGTGCTCTCAGGCTCGCCCCAGAGCTCCACCCCGTGACGCCAGCTCGCCTCACCATCTGGCCTGCGGCATGATCCTCTTTTAGAAATTAACTAACTTATTTATTCTCCCCCCCGACTCTCTCTCCAAAAGAATCTGAAGCAGCAGCACCAACCTCTGGTATCGAGACGTGTTTATTATTTGTATGGTTTCTCTAGGAAGCTCTGAGTAACTCGAAGGGGAATTATATTCAGAGAGAATCGGGTCCCTAGTGGAAGTCAACATTATTCATTTAACAACTTCTATGCTGCATGAAGATGTGAGCGGGCCTCACCCGAAGACGCCTCCTGCGATTATTGGAAGACTGAATTCACAACATCCAAGAAAAATAATTAAGGGGGAGGAGAGAGGAGGGTACAGAGCAGGGCTTGTGGCCTGACAGTTTCTTGTGCCACCCACTGCCCGATGCTCCCATCATCACCTGTGGGCTTTGTCACTGATCACAGGCCACGGGTCCCTGCTCCAGCCAACAAGGGGCCACCTCCTCATCCAGGGGCTACAGACACAAATGAGGGGGCCAGCGCCACGAAGCCCATCTGGACAGCACTTTTGGAAGATGTGACGGCCAAGGTCCAAGCAGCCAAGCCAGTCCTCTCAGCACTCAATGGTTGGGGGGGTGCAGCCCTTGTCCCATGCCTACTTGAGGGACCCACTTGGCCTGGAGCCCCCGCCTCCTGGTCCGGCACCTTCCCTTGCCTTTGGGAGCATGGGGTCCAAGCACTAGAGATTAAATGCCCTGCTCAGCTATCTGGAGTGCCTGTGCTTTCCTAAGTACATTCGTTGTCAAGTACACTGGCAATCTCTGAAAGATCAAAGTTGGTTTCTTTTTTTTTGCGACACAGTTTCACTCTGTCACCCAGGCTGGAGCGCAGTGGCGCAATCTCGGCTCACTACAAACTCTGCCTCCTGGGCTCAAGCAATTCTCGTGCCTCAGCCTCCCAAGTAGCTCGGATTACAGACACACACCACTATGCCCCGCTAATTTTCTGGTAGAGACAGGGTTTCGCCACGTTGTCCAGGCTGGTCTCGAACTCCTGTACTCGGATCATCCACTCATCTCGGCCTCCCACAGTGCTGGGATGACAGGCAGGGGCCACCGTGCCCGGCCAAAGTTGGTTTCTCATATGCATAGTTTGGTGGTAGGATACCAAGCACGGAGAGCCAGACACACGGCTCTGGGACGGGGCTGGGCACTCTCCGAAAGCTGATGCCCGCAGACAGGCCTACCAAGGCGCGGGGACAAGCCCTCATGGGCAGCCCGCCTGAACTGCCCTGCGCAGCTGGGTGCTGGCAAACCCCAGCACAGCACATGGGTCCCAGAGAGCAGGCGCCAGGTGCACAGAACCTTGTGGGCCCTCTTATCCATCCTCTCCTCTGCTGAGAGATGAGAAAGTGAAAAAACAAAACAAAACAAAACAACCAAACCTCGAGCCCGGGAGAGAAGACAGAGAGAAAAACATCCTTGCCTCACACTGTTTTCTCCAGATGGGATACACTTTCTCCCTGAAGCCGTCCACGGTCAGGTTCCGAGGTGTCGCATCTCTCAGTGCGCCAGTCATTTCGGCGTTTTATGTTCCATCTTCCACTCTCCTCTCTCTGCCACTCCAAAAGAAGCATGGCACCCCTTCTGAATATCCTCAGGGCCAATCTCTACTGGCCAGAAAGGTTAAACACCTGAACCCTAGTCACACAGCAGCAGAGAAGATCAACATTCAAATCAGATTCCCAGCTCATTCTCCTACGGGGAGAATGCAGAAAGATCTAACTTCACACCAGTAACGGCTAAGGGTGGCCCATCTTTTAGTTATTGAAGAATCCGGCCAGGCGCAGCGGCTCATGCCTGTAATCCCAGCACTTTGGGAGACCAAGGCAGGCAGAACACTTGAGCCCAAGAGTTTGAGACCAACCTGGGCAACATGGCGAAACCCCATCTGTACAAAAATTAGCCAGGCGTGGTAGTGCATGCCTGTAGTCCCAGCTACTGGGGAGGCTGAGGTGGGAGTATTGCTTGAGGTCAGGAGGTTGAGGCAGTGAACTGTGATCTCACTGCTGCACTCCAGCCTGGGCAACAGAATGAGACCCTGTCCCCCAAAATAAATAAATTTAATTTAATTTAACAACAGAATCTATGTGAGTAAACTTGTAGAATAATGCTATCTGATAGAACTTTTTTTTTTTTTTGAGACAGAGTCTCGCTCTGTTCCCCAGGCTGGAGTGCAGTGGCACAATCTCAGCTCACTGCAACTTCAGTCTCCTGGGTTCAAAGAGATTCTCCTGGCTGGGCTCAGTGGCTCAGGCCTTTAATCCCAGCACTTTGGGAGGCCAAGGCAGGCAGATCACCTGAGGTCAGGAGTTCAAGACCAGCCTGGCCAACATGGCAAAACCCGTTCTCTACTACAAATGCAAAAATTAGCTGGGTGTGGTGGTAGCCACCTGTAATCCCAGCTACTTGGGAGGCTGAGGCAGGAAGAATTGCTTGAACCCGGGAGGTGGAAGTTGCAGTGAGCCGAGATCGCACCACTGCCTGTAGTCCCAGCTACTGGAGAGGCTGAGGTGGGAGTACTGCTTGAACTCAGGAGGTGGAGGCAGTGAACTGTGATCTCACTGTTGCACTCCAGCAGTGAGACCCTTTGCCTGCTTGACAGAGGGAGATGCCATCTCAAAAAAAAAAAAAATTATAAAGCCATTCTTCTGCCTCAGCCTCCCAAGTAGCTGGGGATTACAGGTATGTCAACCACGCCCAGATAATCTTTGTGTTTTTAGTAGAAACAGGGTTTTGCCACGTTGGTCGGGCTTCCTTCCAGCTGTGATGCAGCAGCGGGTGAGGCAGCCAGTCTGCCACAGAAAAGAGTCCACCTTTAGACCAAGCAGAGGGACTACAGATAGACGGTGGATGAGTGCACGGGCGGAGGGACAGATGGGTTCAGGGGTGGATGGAGGAATGGGTGGGTGGATGGGTGAATAGGTGGATGGGTGAATGGGTAGATGGATGGGTGGAGGGGCAGATGGGTTCAGGGATGGACAGAGGAATGGGTGGGTGGATGGGTGAATGGGTGGGTGGAGGGGCAGATGGCTTCAGGGGTGGACAGAGGAATGGGTGAGTGGATGGGTGAATGGGTAGATGGGTGAGTGGATGGGTGGATGCATGGGTGGAGGGACAGATGGGTTCAGGGGTGGATGGAGGAATGGGTGGGTGGATGGGTGAATGGGTGGGTGGATGGGTGGAGGGGCAGATGGGTTCAGGGATGGACGGGGGAATGGGTGGGTGGATGGGTGAATGGGTGGATGGATGGGTGGAGGGACAGATGGGTTCAGGGCTGGATGGAGGAATGGGTGAGTGGATGGGTGAATGGGTGGGTGGAGGGGCAGATGGGTTCAGGGGTGGACAGAGGAATGGGTGAGTGGATGGGTGAATGGGTAGATGGGTGAGTGGATGGGTGGATGCATGGGTGGAGAGACAGATGGGTTCAGGAGTAGATGGAGGAATGGGTAGGTAAATGGATGGGTGGGTGGAAGGGTGGATGGATGGGCAGAAGGACAGATGGGTTCAGGAGAGGATAGAGGAATGGGTAAGTGGGTAGATGAGTGTGTGGGTAGATGGAGGAGTGGGTGGGTGAATGGATGGGTTGGTGTGTAGATGGAAGAATGAGTGGGTGGATGGAGGAATGGATGAAAGGAAGGATGAAAGGATGGATAGGTGGCTGGGTGGATAAGTGAATGGATGGGTGTGGGGGATGGACAGAGGAACAGGTAGATGAATGAGTGGGTGGGTAGATGGATGAGTGAATGGATGGATGGGTGGGTGGAGGGACACATGGGTTCGGGGGTGGATGGAGGAACGGGTGGGTGGATAGGTGGGTGGGTGGGTGGATGCATGGGTGGGTAGATGAGTCGGTGGGTGGATGGATGTAAGGATGGGTCAGTAGATAGAGAAATGAGTGAGTGGATGGAATAGATGGGTGGTGGATGAGTACATGGATGGAGGAATGGTGGGTAGATGAAAGAATGGGTGGGTGGGTAGAAGAATGGGTGGGAGGATGGAAGAATGGATGGATGGATAGATGGCTGGGTGGATGAGTGAATGGATAAGTGTGGAGATGGACAGAGGAAAAAGTGCATGAATGGGTGGGTGGGCAGATGGAGGGTGAATCGGTGGGTGGGTGGGCAGATGGAGGGTGGATGGGTGGAAGGAAGGAAGGAAGGAAGGAAGGAAGGAAGGAAGGAAGGAACGTAGATGGGTAGGTGATGGATGGATGAATGTTAAAACACTGAAGAGATCTGACATTACAAAATCCCAAACACATGGAATGTGTCGTAGAGGTTTCTCAACAGGCATCAGTGGGTTTTCAGGAAGGAACATACTAGCGTTTGCTGATCAACAAGACCATGAGGTCTCTGAGCCAGCCATCTGCCCTGAGGAGTTTTTGGCCAGGAGGCACAATCCTCCCAGCAAGCCTAGGTCACTCAGCCTCCACCGAGGGGCCTTGAGCATTCCGGCGGCCTCTGTCAAACTGAAAAGGAGAAGCTGGGCTCCCAAAGAGAAAGGATGCTTCTTGAGTTTCTCCAGAGGCAAATGCTGGAAGACCACAGGAAATAAAGACACTCAGGGCAGCACTTCCAGGAGAGAACCCCGTCTGGAGGGGATGCAGGGGCCGAGCAGGGCCATGCACGCGCTGCTCTGAATGCAACAGAGTCAAGAACGGCCCGGCCTGTGCAGGCCCCAGAGGACCTGCCCTCCCTCGCTGCCCCTCTGCCCTCCACCCCCGCCCCCTGGTTTCTTTCCAAGGCTGCTCATTCCTGGGACCTTCCCACCGTACTTGGTACCTCCTTCCATCCACGCATTCAGCACAGCCTCATGGGCCTCCAGTGATGGCCAAGGCGAGCGGCACTGGTGCCCTCCCCCAGGAGCGGGCATGACCAGCAGTCACGCACCTGCCAACCACAGGCACTGGGCGTGTATTCAGTGCGGGTGTCCCCAGACTGAGTGTATCCACATCCTGTCCTTTGATCCTCCTAACAAGCCCATCAGACAGGGACAATAATGACTCCTGCTTTACAGAGGAAGAATCCTGCTCCGAGAGGCTGAGACCCTTGCTCACATCACACGGCGGGCGTCTGACCCACGGGGACAAAGTTAGAACCTGCACGAGCACTAGGAAGAGTCTCCGTGGGCGTTTGCTGAACGAATGAATGAATGCGCGCACGTGTGAGGGAGCCAGTGAAGGAAGGACAATTTCAAACAGTTCCTGGAGTCTAGGGGCCAGGAGCTCACTGGAGGGACAGCATGAAAGGTCAGCAGCTCGGAGGAAGGCCCTGGCCAGGCGACCCGTCCAGCCCAGGGGCTGCAATTCCCCTGGAGACTCAGGGCTCACAGATGGGGCCTGAGGCATGGAAAATAAAGAGCCTTCAGTGGAGAGCAGATGGAGGAGCTGACCGTGGCAGGGCAGGGAGGTCTGGCGGTTCCAAACCCGGCCCGCCTGTCCCCTCTGGCCCCCCACCCCCCAGGGATTGGACCCAGGCCCTCCACAGCAGGCCTCCTGCCCTGGCCCATCGGGGCCACCCGACAAATGCCAGGCAGGCCAGGCCTTGGGCAGCCCTGGCTGGTCCCCCTCCTCCCCTAGGCCCCTCCCCTCCCTCCCTTTTTTGCAAAGAAGTCAAATTTGCCACTCTGATGCATTAACCAAGCTGGATAATGAACGGGGAGTGTGTGGCGCGCCCGCTCAGAGAGAGAGGCGCAGGCCAGGCGCGGACCCCAGCAACCGGGGCAATTTTCCAGGCTCTGCTTCCGAGCCCCTCCATTCAACCCCCTCCGGCCCCCCCCAGACGAGAGAAGCAGCATCCTCCGTCATCAGAACCGCATTGTTCTGGCCAGAAGAAAAAACGGGTCCAGCAGATGGCAGGTGTAACAAAAGCAGCTTGCTGTGGCCAAACCAATTATTTATCTAATTATGATTTACCACTTAACCACATGATCTTTCTGCAGAGTTGTGGGCAATTAAAACCAGGGTGACTGTGTGGATTATGCAAATGGGCCGGAGCCCAGCGAATAAAATTGGAGATTAGACATTCACACAGGCAGGCGCTAGCACAGGGCAGCCCCGGGCGGGGGGGGGGGGTGGCAGCAAGGGGAGGCTAAGGGGCTGGGCTGGGGAGGGCCAGGAGGGCCGGGGGTCAGTGGAAGCAGGAAGGAGAAGGAGAAGCAGGGAAAGGGAGGGGAGGATGAGAGGAGGCAGTGGGAACTGCAGCCTTCCCCTCAAGCTGCCCCTGAATGATGCCATCAGGCCTCTGGGAGAGGGAAATCAAGGCAGTTGACCTGACTGGCCCTGAGAGAGCCAGCCTCGCTGGGCCCTGGACGGGAGGCACCCTGCGGCCTCCAGAGCTTGTGCTGGGCCCGGTGGAGCCAGGGCACTCTCTCCCGTGGAGGGATGGGGCGGGGCGACCTGGGCTCGTCCCTCCAGCTGGCTGCCCCACGGTGACAGCTGCCCCATAGGACCAGGTTTGGTCAGGTAGTTGGCAGCCACCACAATGACCCACTTGGTAGACCGGGACGCCCATGGTTGCCCCCAGCTCTGTGACTGACCCAGCAGCTGTGTGAAGCCAGCCAGGTCACTTGTGGTCTCTGGGCTCACTTTGCAAACAAAAGGCCTAGAGAGGATGATTCCTACACTTCCCTGCAGCTCTAAAAGATGGGGTGATGCTCTCCAAAAGCCAAATGCAAACCAGTTCTCCCAAAGTTGCTGAACAGAGGCAGGGGGGCCTAGAGAGAGAGGCGGCCATGAGGGTGTCCAGGTACCCCCTGGTCTCCTCCACACAGAGCACCCCCACCCACACTGCTCTGAATGCTTAGGGTGACTCATCCAGTTAAGCCTTCCAAAAGGTCTGTGAGGGGTGCCATTGCCAACTCTACTGACTGAGGCACAGAGACGTTCAGTAACCTGCCTAAGGTCACACAGCTTGTAAACGGCAGAGCAGGAACTGTCACGCATTTGTGTCTCAGGCTTCCCTGAAATGCCAAGCTCTGGTGGAAATTAAACATAAAAGCAATGTCATCAAGACCCCCATCCTTGAGGGGCTGCATTCTCCTGGAGTGGTATTTCTGGGTCTGCCACATTTAAGGAGAGGAGGGGGCCACAGGTAGAAAGGCTCCTCCCACCCCACCCTTGCAAGTGCCCAGGCAAAACCCTCCCAGACACGTGTGAAGGTTCCTGTGACTTGCAACCAGGGTCAGCAAAGAAAATTTGCACGGGCTGGGCATGGTGGCTCATGTGTGTAATCCCAGCAGTCTGGGAGGCCAAGGTGGATGGATCAATTGAGGTCAGGAGTTTGAGACCAGCTTGGGCAACATGGCGAAACCCCGTCTCTACAAAAAAATACAAAAATCGGCCAGGCTCGGTGGCTCACGCCTGTAATCCCAGCACTCTGGGAGACCAAAGTGGGTAGATCACAAGGTCAGGAGTTCGAGACCAGCCTGGCCAACATGGTGAAACCCTGTCTTTACTAAAAATATAAAAATTAACCAGGCGTGGTGGCGGGCACCCATAAACCCGGCTACTTGGGAGGCTGAGGCAGGAGAATCACTTGAATCTGGGAGGCAGAGTTTGCAGTGAGCCGAGATCGTGCCACTGCACTTCAGCCTGGGCAACAGAGCAAGGCTCCATCTCAAAACAAACAAACAAATTGGCTGGGCGTGGTGGCGCACACCTGTGGTCCCAGCTACTTGGGAGGCTGAGACAAGATGATCATTTGAAGCCAGGAGGTGGAGGTTGCGGTGAGCCAAGATCACGCCACAGCACTCCAGCCTGGGCTACAGAGAGAGATTCCATCTCAAAAAAAGAAAAAAAGCGCAATCTGCACAGCAAAGCTCTTCCTCATGCGGCGCTCTTCCCACTAGCTCTGTACTGACCAGGGGTGCCCCTGGCTGCAGGTGCTACTTAGCCTTAAACTGACATGAATTAAAATTAAATAAAACGAGAGCATCCGTTCCTCACTGCTTCAGCCACATTCTGAGCACTCCATGGCCACATGAGACTGGAGGCTCTCGATTTGGGCATTGCCAATCTAGAACGTTCTATTACTATAGAATTTTCCAGCAGAGAACGCTGCTCGGGAAAGTTGGCTCCAGGAACACAGGATTTTTGTCTTTTGTTGGCGGTGAATTCCCAGCACCCAGGACGGTCCCTGGCTGTCCATGATGGAGTGAAAAAAGGAATGAAATGCTTCTACTATAAAGAACAAGGGTTGATTTTGAAAAGGAGCCTGTGGAATCCCGGTGAGGTACGGACCCTGAGTGGCCGGTCTGCCTGCAGCCAGGAGCCCCCAGCCCCGCCAGCCCGTGCCTGCAGGCTAGCCCATGCCCATCTCAGGGCCATAGGGGGAGGTCAGTCTTGCCACGGGGGGCCCTGCCGACAGTCAGGTGACCGCCTCCAGGATCCCTCCCCAGCGCCCCTGAGCCAGCAAGGCTGTTAGGAGGAAAGAGTGGCTCTGTTTGCAAAGAACCCGTTCCCACCAAGGCTCCACCTGCATTTGAGAGTCAGGGGAGAAAAGTTAGGGACACCAGGCTCCCAAATCTCCCTTCTCTTAGCCCAAACTGACCATCCTCATCTTCCCACTTTCTAAGTTGGGGCGCTCAGTTCTAATGCAGGCTGGGGTGACAGGGTAGCAACTGGAGAGAAAACTACAGCTAAACAATTGAATTCCTGGGTACCTCCAGGAGCCCTGGAAATAAACCAGGAGCGCCCCATAGGGCCCCGACACCTCCACCCCAGGGTCAGGCGCTGTTCTCAGGATCCAATGAAAGCCGTGGGTCTTCTGCTAGCACTACAGGGAAGGACCCCAATTTTGCCACCAATGTCAGGGGGTCTGTAAGTCCTGATGCCCTCCGCCCCAGCATCTCTTCCCACATGGACAAGAGGAAGGCAGAAAGGGCAGGGTGGCCATTGGGACACACGCCTCAAATGCCAGGCGCCCTGCTCCCCTGGAGGGCACACAGCTGTGGGCTGCCTCTGGTCCAGCTCCGAGAGCACATGTGGCCCCCCCCATCACACGTCAGCACCGAGCACAGCCCGAGCATCATCCCAAGAATCCTTGGCCAGCCTTGGGGAAAACAAGGTACCCCTTTTACAGTACGGAAGAGAGGCCCCAAGAGGCAGAGCAAACTGTGGCGGGGGGGTCACAGAACCCAACGGCGGTGCAGTGTGGCCAGGCGGGAGCCCGACACCTGCTTCTTCCACAAAGGGACCGCCAGATGTGCTCCACACACATTGAGCCCCTCCCACACACACACGCTTTCTCACACATGTTCACATATCACACGTGCTCACACAATCACACATGCTCACAGTCATTCACACGCAGGCCCACTCATTCACACACACACAAAATGTCACACATGCACACTCATTCACAGGCAGGCCCACACATTCACACACACAATAATCACACATGCTCATTCATTCACACAAGTCACACAATATCTCACATCCACACACCACACAATCACTCACATTCACACACACGTTCACTTACATTCACACATGTTCACATTCATGCTCAGATTCACAATCACACATTCACACACACAATGTCTGTTACATGTTCATAGTATCTCACACAGGTTCACTTACACGTTCACACATTCACACTCACAGTCACACCCATCTCAGGTTCACACATTCACGCATTCAGTCACACATACATCACACATGCTCATGCAATCATACATTCACACAATGTCACATTCACACTTTCACACACACACATACACTCACAATGTCTCACGTTCATTCGCATTCCATACACATACATTTGCACACATCACACGTATTCACTCACATTCACACACATTCACATGCACACTCACAAACACTGGATCACACACACACACGATGCTTCAGAAATCTTTTCCACTTGGAGAACTGGTAAACAAATACCAAGGACCCCCCCCACCTTCCAGAGACGCCAGAGAAAGTCAACACACCAGGTTCCTGCCATGGCTCCTTTGGAGTTCCTCCAAAAATGCCCAAGCCTTGCCCCATCCATGCCAAGGCTGCTACCGAGCCCAGGCCCTGCCCACCCAGCATCCAAGCACTGCCCAACGTCCAGGGGTCTCAGGTCCACAGCCCCCTCCACCTGCATCCGCAGCTGAGAAACCAGGCCCCACCCGAGCTAGAAGCACCCCCCCCAACCCTCCCCACCCCAACAGGTGCTCTGGTGGCATCCTGGGTCTCCCGTGTCCCAGGTGAGAGGTCTGGGGTGCAGAATGGTTGTCAACACTCCTTTAGCTCCTGCTAGGAAGCAGGTGGGGTCAAGGGCTGAAAAATTCCCAGCTGGACAGAGAGAAGGGAGGGAGGGGAGAGGCGGGGTACATGGGGATACCAGGAAGGAAATGATTTGGGGCCTGGAAGTTAGGACAGCCCATGGCCCTCCTAGCATGCAGGAGTGTACCCCACCCTCGGAAGTGTGAGAGTATGAATGTGTGTGAACATGTGTGTGTGACTGTGAATGTGAGATACTGTGTGTGTTAACATGGGTGAGGGCAAATGTGAAATACTGTGTGTGAACATGGGTGAGTGTGAATGTGAGATACTGTGTGAACATGTGTGAGTGCAAATGTGAGATACTGCATGTGTGAACATGTGTGAGTGCAAATGACATACTGTGTGAGCACATGGGTGTGAATGTGAGATACTGTGTATGTGAATATGGGTAAGTGCGAATGAGATAGTGTGTGTGAACATCAGTGAGTGTGAATGTGAGATACTGTATGTATGAACGTGTATGAATGCAATACTGTGTGAATGTGAGATGCTGTGTGAACATGTGTGTGAATGAGATACTGTGAATATGTGTGTGACTGCGAGATACTGTGTGTGTGAATGTGAGATACTGTGTGTGAACATGTGTGAATGACACTGTGTGAACATGAGTGTGAATGTGATACTGTGTGTGAACGTGTGTGAATGTGAGATACTGTGTGAATGTGATACTGTGTGTGAACATGTGTGTGAATATGAGCCAGTGTGTCAACATGAGTGTGAATGTGAGATACTGCATGAACATGTGTGTGAATGTGATACTATGTGTGTGAATGTGAGCTACTGTGTGTGAACATGTGTGTGAATGTGAGCCAGTGTCAACATGTGTGAATGTGAGATACTGCATGAACATGTGTGTGAATGTGAGATGCTATGTGTGTGAATGTGAGCTACTGTGTGAATGTGAGCTACTGTGTGTGAACATGTGACTGTGAATGTGAGATACTGCACATGTGAATGTGTGAATGTGATACTGTGTGTGAACATGAGTGTGAATGTGATACTGTGTGAACATGTGTGTGAATGTGAGATACTGTGTGTGTGAATTGTGAACATCTGTGAGTATAAATGCAAGATACTGTGTGTGAACATGTGTAAGTCCCTGGGGGGCCCTCTCATTCCCCCAGAGCTGTGCACGACTCCCCCGCCCCCCAGGGGCAGCAGGTACAGGGGCTGAGGGTCGTTCAGAAGGTGGCAGGCCGCGGGTGCTTATCTGGGCTGTCCCCGGCCCTCCCAGCCTCCCGGGGGCCCCCTGACAAAGGCCCTCCTCCCTCCCAGAAAGTGCTCCTTGTTAATAATGGCCACCCGCAGATTTCGGCGCCTGCCCCGAGTTGACAGGAGATTTATGCAGCCCACCAAGTCGGGCAATACAGAAATATTCCTGATAATGCTTCTTGTCCCAGCAAAGGTCACGGACAGGGCCTATCAATCCTGAGAGAAAGAATCCCCCGCTTTTGCTTTCTTGGCGAGGCAGAAGAGCCCTTTCTTTCATCGCCTCATTTGGAGCACTGGCCGGGGTTGTATGTCACCCGAATTACAGATTCAGCATTAATTGACCAGATGTGGGGGGCTCTTTCAGGGCGCTTGAGGATCATAAAACCGTTCCCACACTGGTAATTAGCAGCCTAGCAGGCCCAGGCTGGGACACAGGTCCCCCAAGGCCCCCGGCAGGGAAGGGGGGAGCAGCCAGCCAGCGAGCATGTGCTCCCCTCAAGGCCCAAGGACCCCCTCAAGACCAGCCAGGCTGGTAGTGGCCGATGCCACGTAGGGGACGCTGCGTTCTGGGAAGCTGGTGGCAGCCAGCAGTGGGTACATTCCTTGGCCGGCCCTCTCCTGTCCTACTAGTAGAAAACTGAGTGAGATGCAAGAAGCCAGCTGGGGTGGGGGGTGGGGTGTCACCCCAGTGAGGTGAAGCTGGCGAGGATAGCATCGCCCTACACCAAAGGGGTGGGTGCAGGCCGGGCGCGGTGGCTCATGCCTCTAATCCCAGCGCTTTGGGAGGCCGAGGCAGGTAGATCACGAGGTTAAGAGATTGAGACCAGCCTGGCCAACATGGTGAAACCCCGTCTCTACTAAAAATACAAAAATTAGCCGGGTGTGGTGGCTCGTACCTGTAATCCCAGCTACTCAGGAGGCTGAGGCAGGAGAGTTGCTTGAACCCGGAAGGCGGAGGTTGCAGTGAGCCGAGATCATGCAACTGCACTCCAGCAACAGAGACTCCATCTCAAAAAAAAAAAAAAAAGGTGGGGGGGTGGGTGCAGTAGTGAATCCCCTGGCCTCTGGAAAGAGGAGGAGCAGAGGCACTGCCTCCTCTGTAGAAAGGTAGGGGACAGGGACGGCCAGGTGACCAATCACGATGACAGAGGGCATCCACAGGGGTAACGTTACATTTAACAACCAGCCCAGCAAGGCAGGGGCTGAAGCAGGGTCGGGCCTGCCTGTCCTGCAAAACCTTAACTCTTTCACTGCCCAGTCATGGGAAGGTCTGGGGGAGGGCCCAAGGGTCCGGGAAGGCTTGTGGGTAGGGACGGTGAGGAACAGGCTCTTTACCATCCAGCACAGAAGTCCTGCAACGTTTTCTCCACCAACACAGACTATCCGGCCCTCTAGCACTGGCTCCCTGAGGAGCAGCTGGGTCAGGAGAGGGTTCTCAGTGGCAGAACCTTCCTGGGTCCTTGCACATCACGTTCTGGCCTCTGCTCAGTGATCGAGTCAAACCAAAGGGGCCTGGGCTGAGCTGACAAGCCCCAAGCTCACCCAGGTTCGCACCTGGGTGTACCTGGGCCGAAGGTGTGAAGCCCCCGGTGCATCCCCCAGGAGTCCAGCAGGTGTGCGGTGCCCCTCGCCCTCCTGCTCTGGAGCCTGACCACCCGGAGCCCCACATGCGCACTGCCTCGCGATCAGTTCTGCTGTGATGTGTTTTATGAACATGCAGATGGCATGGCCAGGGCCAGGGGGAAGGTTTTACCTTGGGATAAGAAATTAACACTGGCAAATAGCAAATTTACTGCGTGTATTTTCATTTTCCTAATACCAGCACCATCTGCTAGCAATTGGGGCTCCATATCGCCGTTTTCCCCTTTATTTCTCCCTCCCGCTCTTTCCTGTTTTCATCTTCCCCGTGCCAGGCCCTCCAGACGCTGCCAGGGGTGGGGGTTTCATCCTCAGACCAGGGTGCCCACACTGAGACCAGCACCCTGCACCCCTCCAGCTTGAGGCCGAGGTCCATCCCACTTCTGTCTCCTCCATGCGACAAGAGATGGAAGTGCCCCCACCACACACACAGTTCCGTGCCTTAGAGGGGTGATGGGAGCCCAGCAAGGAAACAGCCTTTAACCAACCCTCACTCTCAGCCGCGGTCGTGCAATCAAAACAGCTCCATCCAGCCCCCGGCAGCTGTGGGCACTTACTCCTCCCGCGCTGCGTGCTGGATTTATCTAAAATATGAAAGTTAGCTACTGTGCCTTCTGCACTGAGCTTGCCCGGACTGAGGGAGTAGGGAGGGGCTGCAGGGGGGCCTGGGGGGCACGGAGGAGAGCGGACCAGGCTCCAGGGTTTCCTGCCGCCCAGGAGAAAGGGGCCCTCCACGCTGGGGCTGTGGATGGGGGCCTCACACGGCTGCTCTCCGAGGTGGGAGAGGTGATGCTTTCCACACGGGAAGCCATGGAGCAGTCAGGGGGTGCAGGGGGCTTGTGAGCATGTCGTAGGAGCAGCTGCTTCGACTCTTGGGTGTGCAGCCTGGCAGTGGGACAGCTGGTGTGGGCCAGCTCCCGAGAGGGACTAGATCCATCCTGGGAGCCCCTGGAGAGCAAACACGCCAGGGCCAACCCATGATGGCGCTCAAGAAACAGCCTTCGGGAGGAGCCCACAGGGAGGTGAGATCGGGAAGAGCCCACAGGGAGGTGAGATCTGAGGCACGGGGCTGGAGGAGAGGGGCTGCCCCCTCCCGCACTCACTCAGGAACCTCATGGAGAAAGGCACTCCAGCCAGGGCCCCTCTGTCCAAGGCAACGCTGATGTCATGGGCTGACCTGTGCCCCCCCAAATTCATACGCTGAGGTCCTAACCCCCAGTGCCACAGAATGTGCCCTTATTTGGAACTAAGGTCATTGCAGATGTAATTAATTAGTTCAGATGAGGTCACACCGGGGTAGGGTGGGCCTGAACCCAATGACGGGAGTCCTAACAAGGGGAAATCTGGACACAGAGACAGATGCAGATAGCAGGAGGAGGGTGCAAAGAGACGCAGGGAAGGGACGGTCCAGTCGGGGGAGAGGCCTGCCTCCCCTCCCAGCCCTCGGTGGGAGCTAGCCTTGGGGTGAACCTGCACCTCCCACCAAGATGTAGGCTCTTCTATTATCCCCCATTTTACAAGTGAGAGAACTGAGGCACAGAGAGGTTGGCTAACTTGCCCAAGATCACACAGCTAACAACTGTCAGAGGCAGGAAGTGACCCCAGGCAGGCTGGCTCCAAGTCCACACTCCTGACACCGGCTCCAGGTGCTACCTGCAGCCAAAGTGTATGTGGATCAGACACGTTGCTCGGACCCTCGCTGGGAAGCCCTCAGGGTGGGGATAACGCTGGTGTCATCACCGTCAGCTCTACACAAAGGAAACTGAGGCCCAGAGAAGGGAGGGCCCTTGCTCACGGTCATGAGGGGAGAGAGTGCCAGCATCAGGATGGGCCCCCTGGAGTCCTGCAGCTGACTGCAATGATGGGAGGCGTCTAAAACTTGGGCTGGGACAGGGCAGGAAAGTCCCCCCTCTCCCCCCCACATGGAGACACAGCTGGGCAGAGAAACACCCCAAAACCAACCATGTGCCAAAGCGTCTGGAGAAACTGTGAGTAACACAGAAGAGAGTCCTGCTGCCCTGGGCATGCTCCATGGGGTCTTGTGGCACGGGCCTCCAAGCTCAGGGGCCACACATGGGCACCCTAAAAATGCCCTCTCAGCTGCCACACAGAAGAACCACCAAAAAGGGAAGAGAGAAGGCAGGTCCCCCAGGCAGAGTGGGCCCTTCTGGAAGCCTGGCATGAGGGCAGGACTTGGAGCCATCCTGGTTGGGCCTCTGGTCCCTGGAGCCCTCGGGGGACCAATGGGTAGAAGCCTCTGGACCCCGGATGCCAGCGAACCGCAGCGTGGCAGGCAGAGCTGGGGTAGGGGCTCCCGAAGGCCAGCACGTTTTTATTGTCCCTTCCTCTGTGGCCCCGCTGGAGACAACGGCAGGTGGAAAGCGGCACGGCTCAGCAGCTGATCATGCCTTTTTTTTTCACCTTTTAAAAAATGTCCTCGAAACTTTTCTTTCCCATCAGCGAAAGCTCCCGCCTCATATGCTGGATTTGGCCTTGGAAGACGAGGTCTTTGGACTTCCCTGGCCATCTATGGCGTGTCCCGTTACTGTGGCAACCTGGGCCAGGCGGCCCCACGGTTTGCCTCCTTGGAGGTGGTGGATGGGGCTGGAGGCGGTGGGGGAAGGAGTGCAGGGGGCGGGGTCTTGGCACCCGCACCTTGGCACGAGCTTCTGTCCCGCAGAGCCACCCCCCACACCCTGCTCAGCCGAGCTGCTCCCACCAACTTTTCCGGCCGGAGGGGAAGCCAAAGCACGAGACTGGAGGATAAAATTTGATTTGAAAGAATTTTATCGTTCAGCCCAATGATGGTTTTAAATATTAAAAAGGCACAAAACGGAGGGGGAATGGAAAAGCAGTAGCAAGTACCAGCCTCAGATGGCTTTCGCCAAATAACGCTGCCATCTGAGAAAGAGCCTGTGCGGGGGAGAGGAAGGGGTGGGGGAAACCGCTCCATCTCCCCGATCCTACTGCTTTGCAGGCATTTTGAAAGCAGCATCCCGGATCTCCCAAACCTTACCGAGACAGGTAATACATTCATTATTGATGGATCAGTACCCGGAGAGTGTAAATTACTGAAACAAACACGGCATAATTAGGGCATTAGAGGCAGCGTGGAGGGAAGGCGGGGCGTGCTACGCTTGGCTGTGGCTTTCATCTTTGCAGGTGTTCATCTTGGTGGTAGCCAGCATCCCAGCCTGCCTACCATATGCACATCCCAGCTAGCCAGTTCTCAGCTGGGAGGCCCACTGGGAACTCCCTCCTGCCCAAAAGAGGGGAGCCAGGGGCCCCAAACCAGCCTGGCATCTCGGAGAACACGCAGAGGGGGAGGAAGCGGGTCTCCAGTCAGGGGACCACGCACCCGCACGCACGCACACAAAGACCCAAGGCCAGTCTACGGGCTGTGCAGCTGGCGAGCCTGTGTCCCTGTCCCCCATGCGTGCCCTCAGGATTTCATGACAAGAATGAAACTGATCAGGCAGCCTCCAGCTCCATAATTAGGGCCAATTGAAGGAAACAAAGAAATCTATGGAGATCACAGTGGGAAGTGGTAGTGATGAACGCTGGCTTTGAAACAGCGTTTTGTACTCACTGGACCATCACTGTCTTTACATAAAAGCTGCCTGCCTCCTTTCCCTCGCTCCCCCTCCCCCGGGAGCAGAGGCCGCCGGGGAGGCAGGCTCCAGACAGCCCCTCCACCAATTGCCTTTTCTGGGTCAGGCCTCATTTCTCGTGGCACGACAGGAGGAGGACAGGGGGCGGGTGAGGCCTCCTCTTCTGTTTTTTGTGTTTTGGCAGTGGGAAAAGACAAAAGGCAGGGATGAAAAGCCCCCGATCCCACACGAATCTGAAGTATGGGGGGGGGGGGGGGGGGGGCGCGGGGAAGGTGACTCACTCACTGGCACGCCGGGAGTGCACAGGGCCCGGGTGTGAGTTTGCGTGCGAATGTGTGAGCATGTGTGAGTTCTCGCATGTGTGACTTCAGCCGTGCATGTCTGTGTGTGTGTGTGTGTGTGTGTGCTGGAATGGGGGGGGCCTGGAAGAGCCAAGAGCCTTGGAATCTGAGGAGTCTGCAGCCCATTCTTGCTATTGCTTTACTTTCTAACATTATGACAACAAAACCACGCTGGAGCCCAGACCTGGAAGGCGTCAGCTATGGAGGACCCTGGAGGCAAGCAGACAAAGGTGACTCTGGGGGGGGGATAGGGAAAAGGGCACAGGGCACACCTGACCAGGGCTGCCTGGACACATAGCTCACTCCCTGGGGATTCTAGGAGACCCCAACTGAGAATCACTGCATGTCCTGCCTGTTACCCCTAGAATCAAGGGCCGGGGCGGTGGGGATCAAAGACAGGGCCAGAGTGCCCTGCTGCCCCCTAGCATTCCAGCAGGAGACCCCCAGGACACCCCCTCTCACAGGAAGGTGGCCACTGGAGAGCAGGGGGTGCACCCTGCAGGGGAGGAATTAGTGGCTCCAGGAAGCCACCCTGGCTGGCATCCCCGAGATGGTGCCAGCCTGCTCAAGCACACATGTGTGGCTTCCCTCCCCCGTGCCCACAGTAATCCTCCGACTTTACAGCAAATTATTAAAACTCACTTATATTTAATCTGCCTTCTGGAATTAATTGAATTTTTACGCTCAGCAAATGCCACAGTTTGTGCTGCCTCCTGATCGCTGGCTTGGAACAGCTAAATGACAAGGCGGCCGACCAACCGCAGGCTGTGCAGACGGGCTCTCAGGGGTGAAAAAGGCATTAAGAGGCAAGGGGGAGCTGCGCAGGACGGCCCCATCCCCACCCCGACGCCCTGAACCATGGAGAAGAGAAGCTCAATTTATCAACACAGGGATGCCTGAGCTCTGGGCACTCCAGGGGGCTGCGTGGGGGGGCACTGGGTGTCAGCTCTGGGGATGCCACCAGTGCTGCCTGGGGACCACCAGAGGGAGGAGCCACCCAGGAAGCAAGCCAGGCAGGGCTCGTCCCCTCACCAAGGGGAGGTCCTTCCAGTTGATGTCGAGGCCAAGGAAGCTTCACCCTTTCCCAAGTGACCGGGCTCTGGCCAGTCCCAGAAAAGGCCCCAAGAACACCATTTCCTCCCGGCACTTAGCGTTCCCGGGAACGCAGCACATGGGGGCTTCCCCATCCCCCCTGAACCACGGCCAGCTTCTGCAGTGAAGTTCCACCCAAAGGCAAAGGCGTGGAGGAGCCAAGGTCACACTGAATACTGGCAGGCGCCCCTCCTCACCGAGACACATTAATCCGGGGGTGGCAACACCTCGGGGGAGTAGGGGCAATGTTTTCAGAGCCCCGTGCGGGTGCCAAGTGAATCCTCTTGCATTTGCCAGTTTTGGCGTTTTCAGTGAGATGACACCAGGGTACCTGCAGAAGTGGCTGTGTCTCCTCTCGCCTCCTTCCCCACCCAGTTCCACCCCAGGAGCCCAGGGATGGGGGCCCAGGAGACGGATCCCTCAAAAGCCAGCACCCACTCCACCCCAGGGAGCCCCACGCTGGCGGTATCTGCCTCTTCAATCTGACTGATCCACTTGGGATGGGGAGCTTTGGAAAATGCAGACTCCCAGGCCCCGCCCCAGATCCTCTGGCTGGAATTTGCTGGGTGGCAGAAAGCCGAGGAAATTTGTATTTTCTAGAACCCCATGAGATTTGGACGCAGCCAGCGGGGACCAGGAAGCTGAGCAGGAGAAGCTGCAGCCTTGGGTGGAGACTCCGTCCGCTCGTGCCTGACGCAGCCCTCTCCTGGAAGAAGGGCAAGCTCGCCGAAGCGGACTCGTCATAGGTCAGCCCAATTCACCCTGAGCACAGAAACGCGCACTGCATTCAGGACAGCTGGGTTGCTGGAGCAAGCCTGTCTCTTGCCCCGCGTGCATATGGATGTGCAGTGGCACACACACGCTGAACTTCTATGGAAAAGAAGAGCAGGAGGACCAGGCTCTCCAGGGTCCTGCCTTAGGGTCCCTCCCCACAAATGTAGCATAAACCTCTCTCCAAAAACAGAAGGCCTGATAACCCCCCAGCTCCCCAAAATCCTAATTCTAAAAGGCACTCCCCCAGGGTTCTTCCGGCTTCAGCAGAGACCTCTCCCACCCAGGCCAGAGCCCCCGCATTCCAATCGTCAGGGACACTGTGCAGTGTGGCCCCCAGCAACGTGCAGACATCAAGGTCTCATCTCCCTGCTTCAAAGCTGCCAACCTGCCTCATTTCCTGGGCGGTGAGTAAGGGGTTGGGGGAGATGGGGGCAGAAAGAGGTCCTCCCCGTCCCTCGGGACTTCCTCCACCAGCCCCCTCCCCCACTGAAGCTCCTTTCTGAAGGAGGCTGGGGAGCTGCTGCAGGGAGGAGAGCCCATGTGTGACCCCCGCCCCCCAAAGGCTGATCACCTCACCAAATCCTTATTAAAATCATCCCTGCTCAAAGGCAAAATCAGCCGACCACCCATGTCCCTCTGACCTAATGCCCAGCAGGACAAGAGCTCAATGCCCATCAGCTCCAGGGCGCCTCAGCAACTGTGCCCCTCTGCTCAGGCTGCCAGAACAAAACACCCTGGATTGTGTGGCTTAAACATAGGAATTTGTTTTTTCATAGTTCTTAAGGCTGGAAGGCCAAGATCAAGGTGGCGGCAGGCTTGATTTCTGTGGAGGGCTCCCTGCTAATGTTGCAGACAGCCACCTCCTGGCTGAGGGCTCACGTGGTGAGGAGAGTACGCTCTCTGGGGTCTCCTCCCATAAGGACACTAATCCTAGCAGAGCAGGGTCCCCCCTGAGGACCTCCCTTCACCATAACTACTTCCTTAGGGGTTCCATCTCTGAATGCAGCCACCCTGAGGGTCGGGGCTTCCACATCTGAATATTGGGGGAGCACAAACGTTCAGTCTGTGACAGGGACCCTGACAGACGTCAGCCACCACAGCCAGGCCATGTGTCCCAGCAGGAGGACGCAGTCTCCCTGGGCATGGCTGGGGCATGTCTCAAATGGGTCTAAACGGGTCCCTCTGGCTGAGAATGGGTCTGAGGGGCTCAGTAGCAGGAAGGAGCCCAGTTCAGTGGCAGAGAGCATGCCCTCCTTGGCAGGGGTTCAGATGCTGCCCAGCTTGCGGGGCTCACCAGCTGCTGCCCGAGGCCCCCGCTTCACCAGGAAGGGGGCCCTCCCTTGCTCTCTCCCTCTCCTCACATGCTTTTCCATGAGACTGGAGCATCAGGGGACAGCCAGAACCTCCTCTTCCCCTGTAGGAGCTCAACTAACATCCGCAGAGTGAACATTCAGAGCAGCACAGTCCAGGAGCCACGTTTCAGCCATGAAGCCTCTGCACCTGCCGTCCTCTTCCCCCGGCCTCCCCTTCCCCCAGAAATCTACCCAGCTGGTTCCCCTACTGCCATCAAGGATTTGTTCAGAGAGGCTCGCCCTGCTTATCCCATGGAAACTCCACCCTTCTCTCCCCTCCCAGCTGCACCCCTTCTCTGCAGCCCTAACATGTATTCCACTTCATTCGCCTTGTCTCCTGTCTGCCTCTCTAATTACTAAGTCAGTGCCAGAGGCCCGGAGTTTTGTCTTTTTAGTTTAGCCCTGGTTCCCCAGGGCCTTAGTGACTAGTATGCAGTGCCTAGCAGCTAGCAGATGCTCAATAAATGCTTCCTGATTGAATGGGATGAGCTCCCCATCCACGGAGGTATTTCAAGCCAAGCCTAGATGATCTTTGAGGGCTAGTTCTAACCTAAGACTTGGTAGTTCCACAACTTTCTTCCCAGCCCAGACCAAAGAGGAACTTTCTGCAGGAACCCCGGGGCTGGGATCTGAGATGGGGCTCCCTGGAGGACTCTGGCTAGGAAGAGAGATGGGTGGGTCTCCCAAGCTTAGGTCTGGGGGAAATCTCCCAGGCTCCAGGCCCCTCAGGAGCGACCCTGCTGGCCCTGGATCTCCAGGACACGTCCCTCTGACCTGCCTACACCGCCTGTGAGTCCCCAGCAGCAAGCACTGCAGACACAGGCTGCCCAGCACCAGGGCCAGGCTGGATTATCATACATTAAGACATAATTACTCTGCGGAAATTTACAATACAAAGGGCCCTCCCCAAGTTGGCTTCAGAAGGATTCCAAGGATACAAAGCCCTGCTGTGTCTGCCACCGACCCACCCGAGCCGGCCCCAGCCAGAATTTCAAAAGAGGTGGGTGGGTTAGTTTTTGCAGAAACCCCATTCCACCCTCTAGCCAGAAGCCCCGCCCCAAGAGGAGGGCCCTGTGATACCCCAAGCCCCACCCAGAGGGGAGGGTCCCCTCCTTCCCCACCAGCTTTGCCCCTAAACTACTCGGGTTCCCCCAAGCCCAGAAGCTCCAAGCTGACACGGCCGAGGTCACCGCACTTCTCCCAGCAAGTTCGGAAAGAACCTTAAATACCAAGATGACAGCTTTCGATCTGCAGTGAAGTGTGGCATCCACCTAGCTGACATGGACTGAGCACCTGCTGTGTGCCTGGTACTGTGTCAGCTTCAGCTTTAGGATGCCACAGAGAACAAGACAAAACAGATCACTCTGCTGGGGGGGAGCTTACAGTCCAGTGGAGAAGACATTAAGATGCTTATTAAAAAAAATGCAAGTCACATGTGCAGGGTGGCAGGTGTCTGACTCAGGGGACACTTGGCCTGCTGTTCTGTTAGAATCCTGCTTCTACCACTTCCTGGCCCTGGGACGCAGGGTGAGTCAGGTAACCCTTTAAGCTTCTGACCCTCCCTGCAAAATCAAAACAGCAACCGCTAACTTGGACTTGTTGCAGAGAACCAGAGAGTTGGGAAAGGGAGGATCACGCATGTGAGAGGGTCACGCGTGTGAGGGGCGGGGGAGAAGCTCCCTGAGCCTCAGCTGCCCCGTCTGTGAAATGGGTACCAGCCCCTGGCAACAGAAAGACTAAAGGCCCGGTGATTTGTGCTCTGTCATTTGGGGAGCCTCGGCTCTTGGAGCCTGGAGTTGGTGAAAACACTGATGAGATGGTTATTTATCCCTCCGGCCATAAAACCCGGGGACAGCCGCACAGCAAGCAGCTGTCCCGGTGCCGCCCTCCCAGGTGTCCGTGTGCAATATCTGGGGCAGCTCAGGCGGTCTTGGGGAGAGGCCCTGCCAATCACCTCCAGCCTGCTGGGTGCCAGCCAGAGTGGGGAGCTGGGGAGGGGCCAGCCTTCAACGGAAGAATTGCAAGCCTTTCAGCAGCCTCCCGAAGGAGAACAAAGGCCGCAGCCTCCCAACACCAGGTGGCTGACAGCGAAGAAAGAGGCTCAGAGAGGGGGAAGGGGCTTGCCTAGAGCCACACAGCACACCGGGCTCTGCAAAGGCACAGCCATCAGGTGTCCGCACCTGCGCTGCTGACTGGCCTGGAAGGCTCGGCTCAGCTGAGAAATGCAAAGTGCTGGAGCCCCCGGAAGACTAAGAAGGAAAAGAGGAACCTGGAAGCCAAGCTGTTATCTGCCCTGCTGGCGGTGGGGACCCAGGCTTCTTCCCGAAACTCCTGGGCAAGGGTAGAAAGAAACATCAGTTCCTAAGTCAAGTGTAGAGCCCGTTCACCCCATCCTAGGATTGGTGATCAGGACCTGCCGGGTGACCCTCCATCTCTGTGCCACGCTCACACCCTGGGCAGGTGACTGTGCCTCTCTAGGGCTCAGCCCCTCCTCTGTGAAAGGGGCATAATCACAGTGCTGCCTCCTGGGCTACTGGGAAAGAGGAATGAGCCCGTGTGGGTACTGCATACAGTAAGCCCTCAAAAAGCTTCAGCTCTGGCCAGGCCAGGAAGGAGGACTCTCTGGAGGTCCTCCAGTTGCTGGATGGTGGGTGGTGGGGGTACTTGTCACAGCAGGCCTGTCCTGGCTGGCCCTGAAGCACCTCCTCCCCCACCCCTGCAGAGACAGCAGAGAAAATCCAAAATGCCCCGAATGCACACTCACTTTCCTGAGAGGACCTCGTCCTCCCTCCTCAACAGTCACCACTGGGCAGGCCAGGCACCTCCACCTTCTGGGACCCCAGCTTCAAGGATATCAGCCACCACCTACCATGAAGAGAACCTCAGAGAAGACCTGCAACTGCCCCTAGCCGGGCAGCGGGGGGACAGATCAGCTCACTTCCAGGACCTCAGCATCCTCACTGTGACAATCAAGACAGGGTCACCCAAAGCCCTCATGCAGGGCCCAGTCAGGGAAGGGCCTGCCTGCTCCTGTTAACCAGGCAGGGTGGCAACACTGGGGTGGGAGAAGCCGACAGCCCAGTGATAAGCCAGGGTCCCTGTGTATAACCCACAGGCTTTGCGGTGGCAAAGCAAGGCAGAAACACCATGATGTCCCCCAAGGACGCGCCAGGGCACCGGTGCCCAACCGAGCCTGGAGTCCCCATTTGCAACCCCAGGACACAAGTGCTTTTAGCCCTCCTGGACCAGTTGGGAAGGAAAGGCATTTCTAAAACTCTACATCGAGAATGGGTGACGCTTCAAAAAATGCCCTGTAATGCCCATAACATACCCCTGCTCTTAGCACTGCTTAGAAAGAAAGGGTCTGGGCCGGGTGCGGTGGCTCACGCCTGTAATCTCAGCACTTTGGGAGGCCAAGGCGGGTGGATCATGAGGTCAGGAGTTCGAGACCATCCTGGCCAACATGGTGAAACCCTGTCTCTACTAAAAATACAAAAATTAGCTGGGCGTGGTGGCAGACGCCCGTAGTCCCAGCTACTACTCAGAAGGCTGAGGCAGAAGAATCGCTTGAACTCAGGAGGCGGAGGCTGCAGTGAGCTGAGACTGTGTCATTACACTCCGGTCTCGGTGACAGAGCAAGACTCTATCTCACAAACACACACAAAAAAGCAAGAAAGAAAGGGTCTGGGGACAACATCCCCCTGGGAGAGGGGACAGTGAACCGGGGGCTTGCTGGAGGAAGGCGTGCTGCCCAAGCGTCAGGTGATCGGAGCTCCAGCACCTACCCCAGGCCTCTGGCAGAGACTGACATGGGCGTCTAGGCTCCAAAAGTAGTGGCGGGGGGGGGGGGGGCGTGTGGCTTCTCTTTGCTTTTAAAAAGCAAGCCCACCTCTTTTCCTTAAGAGATAAACAATTTCCTCTTAGGAGTCTGTAAAACTCATTGATTTTCAAGTTCCAGGTATACCAGAGACCACGTCCCTTTTCAGGGTGCCTTCCCCCTCTGGAATCCAAGAGACTCCGAAGCATTTGGTAATATTGTGTATTAAGGACGCACCATAAATAAATTGCATTGTAAAAGTGGCCTCTTACCAGACAACCTTAGCTCCAGGGTTAAATGTCTAATTCCGTACTATTATCCACAGAGAGATCAGATAAATCAAAGGGCACCCCGCATTCCGGCCCTGCCCCCGTGAGCCTCCTGGCCTGCCACGGAACGTGTCAAGCAGGGCCCCAGGATAAGAAGCCTCTTCCAGGTAATACTCCTCATCACTGCTATAATACCAGGAGCATCTTCAGACCCAAATGTTCCCAAAGACAGCTGTCAGACACATTAAAAAACAACAACAAAAACGAGGCAGCATACCAAATGCCAAAATATAATGAAAATTCAAACAGCTAAAACAAATATAACCATAAAAAGACTGGAATCCTAGAAAAGCGATCTCTACAATTAAGCAGTTTTCTGCTATATAGTGATAATCACCTAATTATACTATTAATGACAGTTCAACCTGCTTTGAAATAAAAGGACATTCTTCCATAACAGGATGCCAGCTGTTAGTTACAGATGTCAAACATCTTTAAAGCATTATTATTAAGGGGGAGGAAAAAAACCCTATAAAATGAACACATCCATATTCCCCGGCTCCATGAAAAAGAAATCACAATTAGCCGTGTGCTTTTGCAGTGCCCAAGCGAAAAAATAAAAATAAAACGTGAAAGCCCAAGGAAGAGATCAGAAGAGAGGGAGACGGCCCCCTTCCTCAGGCCCATCCACGGGGCACACAGCAGTGGAACAACGACGCTAGGACGGTCTGTGTGTATTTTAACGGCATCTTTAATTCCTTCCAATGGAATAATCTCCGGAACCAGGATGTTTATGCTGCATAACAGATCTCCCAGCGATGCTGCCAGAACTCCCCCGGGTAAACACAAACCGTTGAGAGCCTCGCAGGGAAGCTGTACGCCCGAGCCAGAGCTGGGAGCACCGGAGGTCGCCGAGGTGGCTGCAACCTGCCTGCCCTGGCCCTGCAGACGTATGCTCGGCCTCACTCCCTGCCAGTATTTCTTCAAACTGTGCGTGCCTTTGACATTCTGTAGCACCAAGGTGTGATAAATATCCAACTTTGTCTTCTGACAATAGGCAGCCACATTTAATTAACTGGAGCGTAAAAAGCCGGGGGCGGGGGGAGAGGGGGCGTGGGGAGCCCGCTCCCGAGTGAGGGGATTAACCTTTGAAGCAAGCCGCTGGCAGGGCAGGGGGGCTGCCTGGCTTTGTCGGGAGGGTGCGAAGACAAGCTGGCTCAATCTAAAGAGGGGGCGCTCGGGGTTAAATCCCCTGCCTGCCAGGAGCGCAGATCCCGATATAACCAGGGCAGGCTCCAGCAAGGAGCCCCCGAGGGTCTGCAACTGGGTCTGCGACTGATGCCTGCTGCCTCCACCCTGGCTGTAGCTGGGTGAGGAGGAGACCCAGGGGGCCTGAAGCACAGGAGGAGACCAGCCAAATCTCAGCAGAGCCACCAGCGGGCAGGCTGGCACAGTGCTTTCCGAGGGAAAAAAAACAAACATCTGGCACATTCCACACCAGCACCCTCTTGGCTCTTGGCATCGTGGCCCAGGTGTCCTCCGGAGGCCAGGCGGAGAGGCTCAGAAAGGAAGGACCTGGCTTTGGGTATCTTCTGAGTTCTTCTCCCTGTAGCTTCCTAACTCCGGGGCCTCGTCAGAGGTAGAAGGGACAACTTTGCAGAGTTCAGCTACTGCTGACACGCAGCAACTAAGCCTCGGGTTTTAATGGGATAGCAGACGGGACAGACTGCAGGGCCCCTGAAAGGCGCAGCCGGGGTGTCAACAAGAGCCCTCCTAGCCTGGCCTCTAACTGTCTGTGTGACCCCGGGCAGGTCACTCGCCCTCTCTGGGCAGCAGCTGAATAAGAACACTGGGATTTTCCCAGGCTGGCTTCTCACTGCGGAGCGGAGGAAAAGCATTCTGGGGGCCTGCTATGGAGGGTCATTTATCTAGTTTACAACTTCCACGGCCGGCCCTCAATGGCTTCCTTTCTCTCCCACAAGAGCGCTGGGCCAAGCCAGCTCTGCACCAGTTGGACGCCCCTCCAAGAAAAACTCAGGCTCTGGGGGCTGCTTGTCGGGACCAGATGGGAGGCCCGGCGCCCCCGCCCGCCATGTGTGGGGGAGCGGGCCTCTCCCAAGCCAGTCCCCGCGGGGGCTGAACTGATGGGGATGTCCCGCTTCTCCCCCTGGCCAAAGAGATGGTGCCACATCTGCTGAGTTCTCCTGAAATTCCCACCCAAGGAGGGTGGCAGCTGTCACCCGCCCTTCCTAGCTCTGGTCTCTTTTTCTGTGGAATTCAGCTTTGGAGAACATTTTCTTGAATTCCCAGGAAGTTCCCCAGAAACACGTGGAGGACACTTACTCACAGTAACTCCAATCTCAGCAACTGGTGGCTGGAGGAGGAGAACCGCTTCCCTGGCCAGAGTGCCACTAGCCAGCGCGCCCGCAGGCTCCCACTCCGGACGCGCCCACCGTGATGGCTGGGTGTTGCTATTACCAGCAACAACGTAAGATACCATTCAGCTCCTTCGTGTTTCCAAATAAAATATGTTACTTGATACAGAGAACCAGCAGGTCCCCAGGACACAGCTCCATTTCACAGCTGGGAAAACTGAGGCTTGGAAGAAGAGTCTGGCAGTTCCTCAAAAGGTTAAACAGACTTACCAGATGGAGCAGCAATTCCGCTACAGATACAAGCCCAAGAAAACACAGCCACACCGAAACCTGCACGCCAATGACCACATAGCATTATCTGTAATAGCCAAAAAGCATAACTCAAGTGTCAGCACCAGATGCATGGATGAACAGAACGAGGTCTATTCACGCCATGATGGACTGCTGCATGGGACGGAGAGGGGAAGGAGCCCCACCCAGTGCCAGGTCCTGCCTGCATGTGGCATCGCCCCCAGCCACAACTCGGCTATAAAAAGGAATGAGGTACTGGCCCAGCATGGTGGACACCTGTAGTCCCTGTTACTTGGAAAGTAAAAATGGCTTGAGTCCAGGATTTTGAGGCCAGCCTGGACAACATAGCAAGACCCCATCTCTTAAAAAAAAAGAAAAAGAAATGGGCCGGACGCGGTGACTCATGCCTGTAATCCCAGCTCTTTGGGAGGTCAAGGAGGGCGAATCACCTGAGGTCAGGAGTTCAGGACCACCCTGGCCAATATGGCGAAACCTCATCTCTACTAAAAATACAAAAATTAGCCGGGGTGTGGCGGCGTGCGCCTGTCATCCCAACTACTTGGGAGGCTGAGGCAGGAGACTCGCTTGAACCCAGGCAGCAGTGGAGATCGTGCCACTGGACTCCAGCCCAGGTGACAGAGCAAGACTCCGTCTCAAAAAAAGGAATGAAGGGATGAAGTGCTAATATATGTTACAACAAACGGATAAGCCTTGAAAACATGATGCTAACTGAAAGAAGCCAGACACAAAAGGCCACATTCTGCGCGTCCATCCATGTGAAATGCCCCTAGTGAATCTGTGGACACAGAGCAGACCCGTGGTTGCCAGGGCCCGGGTGAGGGAGACTGGAGGGTGACTGCCAATGGGTTTGAGTTTCTTCTGGAAGTAAAAGGAATGTTCTGGAGCTAGACAGTGATGAGAGTTGCACAACTTTGTATTAAAAACCACTAAATCGTACACTTTTTTTTTTTGAGACAGGGTCTTACTCTGTTGCCCGGACTGGAGTGACGTGACATGATCACGGCTCACTGTAGCCTCCACCTCCCCAGACTCAGGTGATCCTTCCATCTCAGCCACCTGAGCAGCTGGGACCACAAGCACACGACACCACACCTGGCTAACTTTTCTATTTTTCTGCAGAGGTCGGCAGGCAGGGGGTCTCGCTGTTACCCAGGCTGGTCCCGAACTCCGGGGCTCAAGCCATCCACCCACCTAGCCTCCCAAAATGGTGGGATGACAGGCGTGTGCCACCACACCAGGGCCAGGGTGAATTGTACACTTTCAAGGGTGACTCTCATTGTAGGTGAATTACATCTCAATAATGAGAAAAAAGCAACTGAGGCTGGGGAAGGTGCAAGGGCCGTGCACAGAACTGTGACTGTAGATGACGCCGCATGCAGGCAGGGCCTGGCGCTGGGGTGGGGCTCCTGTCTCTCCACACCACACAGCAGCTTTGTGTCCTGATCCTGGGGTTGGGGGCAACTGGGAGGCTGAACAACAAGGGGGTCGGCACTGTCTCTGGAATCAGAATGTCAGGGTTCAAACCCTGGCTCCCCCCTTACTAGCTGTGTGAGGCTCTATGCCTCCGTTTCCCCCCAAAGGCTGATAACAGGACCACCTGCCTGGCAGGGGTTGTGAGAGTTGAATGAAGCGAGCCATGAAAAGCCCCTTTAAGTCCTCACCTGGAATTCCAGGTGCCCCATAGCAAAGTCCCCCACACTCAGCAGCGACACTCTGTCTCAGAACTGAAACCTCCCCTGCCCAGTCCCAAGCTTCCCGACTGCCGGGCCTCTGAATGTTTCTCTCTCTCACAATGCCCTGACTTGTTCATCTGCAAGTTCTCCTAAGTGGGCCTTCCTTCAGGTAGCAGACGAAGGCCCACACCTCTTCCAGAAATCTCCTGACCACCCTCTGGCCTCCCTTTCCTGGATGAGGTCCCGGAGCAGCAGGGGCCCCTAGGGATGGGGGGAGCCCTCAGGAACTGAGGGAGGAGAGCGGGTTCTGAGCAGCCCATCCCAGGCACACCAGTTAACTTGCTCTGGAAAGAAAGCAAGGCACCTGTGCTCACACACGGCCTGGGGTGTGTGTGTGGGGGGGGGGGGGGGAGCAGGGTTGTGTGCGTGTGTGTGTGTGATGTGTGACGTGTGTATGTGTTTTGTGTGGTATCTGTTGTGTGTTTTCTGTGTGGTATGTTGTGTGTGTGTGTTATGTGTGTACTGTATGGTGTGTGTGGTGCTGTGCATGTGGTATGTGCTGTGTGTATGGTATGTGTTGTGTGTGTGTTGTGTGGTATGTGGTGTGTGTGGGGTGTGTGTATGTGGTGTGTGTACTATGTGGTGTGTGTACTATGTGGTGTGTGTGTTATGTTTGTGTATAGTATGTGTTGTGTGCATGGGTGTGTGTATGTGGTGTGTGTGTGTACTATGTGGTGTGTGTACTATGTGTTGTGTGTGTTGTGTGTAGTATGTGTTGTGTGTGGGGAGGTGTATGTGTGGTGTGTGTGAGGCGTGGGGTGTGTGTTGTGTGTGTGTTGTATGGTGTGTGAATGATGTGTGTTGCGTGTGTTATGTGGTATGTGTTTGTGTGTATATTAGGTGGTGTGTGTGTGTGGTGCGTGTGATGTGTACGGTATGCAGTGTGTGTGGTGTGTCTGTTGTGTGTGCTATGTGGTGTGTGTGCATACTATGTGGTATGTATGCTATGTGTTGTGTGTGTTGTGTGTGGTATGCAGTGTGTGGTAAGTTGTGTGTATATGTGTTGTGTGTGTGGGGTGTGTGTATGAGGTGTGTATGTGGTGTGTGTGTGGGGTGTGTGTGTGGTGTGTGGTAGGTGGTGTGTGTTTGTGTGTACTATGTGGTGTGTGTGGTATGTGGTGTGTTGTATGTGTAGTATGTGTTGTGTGTGTGGGGTGTGTTAGGTGGTGTGTGTTTTGTGTACTATGTGGTGTGTGTAGTATGTGTTGTGTGGGGGGGGTATGTGTGAGGTGTGGGGTGTGTGTGTGTAGTATGTGGTGTGTGAATGGTGTGTTGCATATGTTGTGTGTGATGTGGTATTTGTGTGTGTACTATGTGGTGTGTGTGCTATGTGGTGTATTTATGTGATGTGTGTGTGGTGTGTGGTGTGTGTGTGGTTTGTGGTGTGTGTGTACTATGTGGTGTGTGTACTATGTGGTGTGTTTGTGTGGTGTGTGTGGCATGCGTTGTGTGTGTCCTATGTGGTGTGTTTGTGTACTATGTGGTGTATGTGCTATGTGGTGTGTGTGTGTGGTGTGTTTGTGTGGTGTGTGTGTTGCGTGTGTTATGTGGTGTTTGTGTGTGTGCTGTGGTGTGTGTGTGTGCTATGTGGTGTTTGTGTGGTGTGTGTGTGTACTATGTGGTGTGTGTGCTGTGTGTTTTTGTGTGTGGCTTGTATGCCTGTGTGTTGTGCGTGTGTGCATGTGTGTGTGCTATGTGTTGTACGTGTGCATCACTAGACACTAGTACTGATGTCCTCTAGAGTCCACCTGGTCCCCCAGATCCAAGGCCACCTGCCATTGGAAACCACTCCTTCCTTCATGAAACTGCCACTTGGTGGTTTCTGCCCCCCACACCCAACTCACTTCCCCATTTCACGGATAGCCAGCGTCTCTCAGATTCCAAACATGCCCCTTGCTGCCAGCTCCTCCCTGGGCCTGGCCACCCACAGGGACCCTCTGCAGCCTGCGCTCTGCCACCACACCTCTGTGTCCCTTGCTGGGGCCTCTGCAGCCTCCGACCTGTTTCTCCTCCTCAGTCCTTCCTGTGCTTAACGTCAAAAGGTCAGTCAGGTCCCTCCTCCAGGTCCCTGCGGCCCCCAAACACAGCAAAGACCTCCCCCTCTGGGCGCTTGAGATCCTCCCCCAGGAAGACCCAGCGATGTTCCCAGGCCCATGCCAGTATCGCTCTGAGGACTGCAGCTTCTGGGCTCAAGACTGGCACGGTCCGGGAGAACTTTCTGGAACAATGGAAATGCTCTCTATCTGCACTGCCCGACTGGGCTGCCTCCAGCCCCAGGGCTACTGGGTGCTGAAGATGGAACTGCTGTGACTGAGGCACTGAAGTTTTCATTTTATTTAATTTTAATCAGTTTGGTGTTCAGGTGTGATCGTCATGATCCGTGCTAGTGGCTACTGTGAGGCGGTGCAGGTCCAGTGTCCTGGCTACCCTATGCGAGGCCTCTGCGCCAGCAGCACAGACGCCGCCCCGGCCTTGGAAGGGTGCACATGACTCTGGGGCTCAAGGGAGGCAAGTTCCCCTGTGCCTGTTAGAAAGGCCGAGCCTAGGGCCCCTCCCAGACCCGCTGAATCCAAACCTTCCCTTTAGCAAGATCCGGGTCATTGGAGTACACAGTACAGTTTGTGGCACGCTGAGATAAAAACCACTCTCCTCTTCACACCTCCCCCAGCTTCCCTTTTCAAAACCAACCAACGCTTCAGAATCTGTTTCAAGCACCACCTCCTGCAGGAAGTCCTCCCAGATCACTCCAGCCAAAGGGAAACTTGCCATCCTCCAAGTGCCTGGAGTCATCTGTATCCTTCCAACCCCCAGAAACTTGGAGTCAGTGGCCTGCGGCTGAGCTCCTGTCTCCTCCAGTGTCCGGGACGGCCTTGAAGAGAAGCCTGTCACAGACTTTCCATCCTCCCCCTCAGGCCCTCCAGAGCCTGGCACCAACAGGTGCTCAGGAACTGCCCTGGCACTTATGCTTGCGAGAAGCCAACGTCTCTTTCCAAACCAGGGCAAGGAGAACAAAGTTTGTTGTGGGCTATTTGCGTTCCTGTTCCTCCCACACGGCTCACCCCCACCGGTCTGACCCGCTGGCCGCCTCTCTCCGAGAGCCCTGGCACCTGGGAGGTGACAGAGCCCTGAGTCAAAGGCATCAAAATCAGATGAAAAGCCAGGCAGGTGAAGTTATGGGTTTCAATAGCCAAATAAAACCGCACATGCTTTTCATGACTCTCTCTGCAGGCTGGGATCGAGTGCCACGACTTTGTCACACAGCAGGTGTCAGTTCTCGAACTGCCTGCCAGCAGGCCACTGCGGGAACCCCCAAAGCCCCAGAGAAGCCCTGGTGATGGCGGGTCAAGGCCAGATCCTTCCTCTCCCCGGGGCACTCCCCCTCCCATACGCAGACTTGGCAGCTTCTCACGCACTGGGAGGTGCTGAGGACTTCCAGTGCCAAGGCCCACGAAGACAGCACTGACCAAGCGCCAAGGCCATGCAGAACTGCCCCCGCCCTGGAAGAGGCCCTCGGAACCAGCCTGTGTGCCCAGGACTCTGGCAGGCAACCTTGCATCCCATCCAGCCACTCAGCCAGCCCGACGGCTGCGCCTCTAAAAAGCTCACTGCAAGAAGTGGTCAGTTGAACCTGGGAACTCAGGGCCGCAGTTCGTATCTTGGCTCTAACCCCGGAAGCCACCAGAAACCTCACTTTTCTCTGTCCTCCTCCGAGAGAGGCGGGAATTGAAAACCCCCACCTCCACCCTCCTAGGGCTCAGGCAGGAAGTGGCCTCGTCTCCACGCAGAGGTGGGCAGTCTCCAGGGCTTGTATTACAAATGGGCCTGTCCAGGCAGTGGGCAGGTACAAGGCCCCCCAGAGAGACCAGCCAAGCCCACGCAGGCCTGAGGCGGTGCGAGGCTCTCCCCAAGGCGCACGTACCACCGCGGCAGTGTAAGCTCTTCCGATCCTGAGAAGCAGGGGAAAACACACGTAACACAAGACTCCAGCCATCCGCACGTGCCCCTGTGTGCTGGCACTGGGCCGGGGAGGCCTAGGAGTTCCCGCGATGGAGCTACTGTCCCAGCAGGGAATACGGAGATGACGAACGGTAATGCCAAGAGCAGGTCCGCCCCTCCTGACAGGCCGGGCGCCACGCTAAGCTCTCTAAACCTACACAGGCTTTCATTCTCATACCAGCCTCAGGAAAACTATCCTCCATGTTTACCATCCAAGTAAACTGAGGCCCAGAGAGTTTTAGTAACTTGCCCACGGTCTCACAGGGAGTCAAGGCAGAGCAAGAATTCAAATCTGACCATTTGACCCCTGGGCCCAGGAGCTCAGCTACCAAATAAAGAGTCACAACGGTAGGTCACGCTTGCTCAGTGTCTACCCAAGCGCACACAGCAGGGAGCAGCCACTCCTAACAGGAGTGAGCACTGGCCGTTCCCAGACCCTGGCACTCGGCGCTCTGGGCAGCAGGAACAGCCTGGACAAAGGTGTGGAGAACAGCAGAGGAGGTCAGGCTAGAGCGTTACGCAAGGTGGGCCTTGGCGGGGGAGGAAAGGATCCTAGCAGAGCCATCCTGGAAATGCGAACTCACTATTTCAGGTCGGTTCGAATTTGGGAGGACTCTCTGTTGCATGCTACCCAGAAAGTGACCTCGGTGATACTAACCATGATCATGCTCCAGAAGCCAAGATTATCTGTGAAAGGGACTTCATTTCTAGGGGTCCCCATCCTCCCCTAGGAGGCTCTAAGAGGGGACCAGGGGCAGAGAAGCAGGAGCTTCCAGTTCCTTCTGCACTGACATCACCCTCATCAGCAGGTCCACAGTGGCAACAGACTGCCGTGAGCCCAGGGGGACCCAGGGGCTCAAGAACCCTCTGACTTCTGCTCCCATCTTGAGCTGGCCCCAACCCAGCCCTGGTCTGGCTTCAACTTTGCCAATGAGCTCTGACTTACCAGCCCCACCTCTGGACCAAGAAACTAAGGGAGTGAACGGGGAAGGGTTTCCCAAGAGCCTCCACCCCAGGTAATAAGCCCGTATCTGGGTCACGAGGCTGGCTGCCTGCTCTAGCCACTGATCAACCCTGTGCTGAAGTTAACAATGAATATTCATGAGCCTATCCAGTTCCACACTTTCATTTCTGGCCCAAATTAATAATTTACCATGGAGTTTCATAAAAATCAGACATAGCTCATTAGTAGCTCCCCCAAAGGCACTCCCGTCTTCCCACTGATCTTAGTGAAGGGCTGGTCTTGCCTCTGTGACAAGAAACAGCGCCTTCATTTTCAGAGACAACCCTCACTGTTATTTCAGAGGGCTGGTGAATCTGAAACTGGGGGCTGCCATGACGGCGGAGGCCCACCCAGGAGGCCTACCAGCCTCCCCCTCCAGGGCACCAAGGCCTCTGCCCACAAAGCTCCATGTCACATGTCTTCAGGAAACTTCAGAAGCAGACCCTGAAAGAAGATGGGATCGCTTCCCTTCCTCAAGGCAAGGCTACCACTATCTGGAAACAGACCACATCGGCTGTGGGTGAGTGGAGCATGTGCAGCTGATGACATCTTCCAGAGAGGCAACGTCAACCACATCTGCCATTCCCCCATTAAGAGGTAGAGCCTAGGTCAGGCATACTGGCTCATGTCTGTAATCCTAACAACATTGGCAGGCCGGGGCAGGAGGATCCCTCGAGCCCAGGAATTGGAGATCAGCAAGACTCTGTCTGTCTCTACAACAAATTTAAAAATTAGCCAGGTGTGGTGGTACATATGTAAGATCTCAGCTACCTGGGAGGCTGAAGCAGGAGGATCACTTGAGCTCAGGAGGTAGAGGCTGCAGCGAGCTGTGATCGCACCACTGCACTCCAGCCTGAGCCACAGAGTGAGACCCTGCCTCAACCAACCAAACAGAAAGAGATGAAGCCTAACTCCCCTCCCCGCTGAATCTGGGGCAGGCTTGTCCCTCACTTGCCCAGTAGAATGCAGTGTGGCACAGCTTGCCTTTTGAGGCTAGACCCTGAAAGGCCGTGCAGCTTCCCCCTTGTCAGCTGGGACCCCTGCCTTTGGAGCTCTGAGGCCACCATGCTGTGAGGAAGCTCACGCCACACTTAGGGGCCACGAGGAGGCACCCCAATGTGAGAGCCCCGGCTGTGGTCTGGCCAACAGCCAGCACCAACTGCCAGGCTTGAGTGCGAAGAGCCTTCAGACGACTCCAGGCTCCGCACGGCCCATCACCTCGCCTTCAGTCTTCAGGCATAGCTGGCCAGAGACTGGCTCGACCCCAACACTCCCTTTCTGAATCTCCGACCCACAGCAGCTGGGAGAATAAACCATGTTTTATGACCACACGCTTGCTCACGAAGTCTTCCTCCACGCCAGGAGTCTGGGTCCCCCGCAGAGCCACTCACCAGCCCCAACGCTTGGTCTGACCTGCCCACCCACAGGCCACCACCCTGCGGTGAGTGCTGTCATAAAGCCGGGTGGAAATCTGCCTGTGAGTGAAATGTTCCAGGAGGGAAACCGGCGGCAGGGGGGCGGGAGTGACACCTCGTCCCTGGGCCCTTAAGATCTAAGATAAAGGCAGTGACACTTCCGACAGAGACACAGGTTTTTAGAGCGAGTGAGAGGCCTGCGCGCCCGCCCCCACCGACCGCCCATGCAGTGGCTGGCCCTCCTCACCTCCGCCCTTCCTCCGAGGCCCTCCGTAAGACCCCGGCATTATCTCCTCCTCCCTTCTTTTATGTTCCCTGCCAGCCCCCTTTCTCTTCTCAGATAATCACGGGAAACCAGCAAACGGTTGACACAGTTACCAAGACGACGGAAGTTAGGGCCGGCGAGGAGGTCTGAAAGCTAATCCTAAGTGAATTACAGGACAAGAATGACGAGACGTGGGGAGGGTCGGGGCCAGTTCAAAGGCTCCAGAGTCTGAGACAAGGTGCCATCGGCCTCAGGGCACTGGCGGTGGGCTTGTCACTCGCTACGGGTGACACTGAAGTCCTCTGGGGGGTGGGGGAGGTCGAAGAAGATATCTATTCCGATGAGATTCTCCACGGAAGCGGGGCTGGCCAATGGCGTCTTCCATCCAATGTCTCCAGGGCCCGGGGTTCACGCAATTCGGCTTTGCTTACGCGGGTGGCAGTGGAGGGAGGACCGGGACGACCTCGGCAGGCGATTCCATTTCTTCGTTACTTATTCAGAACTTGCCGCCTTGCGACCGTGGCGCTGTGCACGGCCCAGGCTGGCTGACAGCCATTTTCGGGAGCCTGAGCTCCTGAGGCCCTCCCTGCCCGGCCCACTGCCTCCATGTGGAGTGACTTGGCCAGGTCTCCCGGGTAGGGCCCTCCTCTTCCAGGCTACTCCCAAATCCAAGACATGGACGGTGTGACACCCATAGCCAGGAGCTGTCACCCCAAACAGTAATTGCAGCTGAGGGTCCTACAACGCTTGGTCCCTCCAGCCTGCCGGTTAACTCATCGCACGCTCTCAGCAACCCCGAGAGTCAGCCTCTGCTCCTGGTCCCATTTAGCAGATGAGGAAACACAGATCCAGAGAGGGTAAGGAAGCCACCCAGAGTCACACAGCCAGTAAGGAGCAGAGGCAGGAGTGGAACACAGCGCCTAGGCAGAACGGCAGCCTCAGAAAAGCCTGCTGCCCTGGAACCCGCGGGGCCTCCAGGAAGACCCAGCAAGGACACCTGGGAACCCAGGGTCCCTCCTGCTGCTTCTCACACCTTCTCCCCGGCCTTGGGCCAGGTTCCAACGCCACTCACGCCACAGCCCACCCTTGAACCTCCTGCTGGTGGCGGGGTCAGGTAAAGGGGTCAGGCCCGTTCTCTCACTCCGGCCGCCACTGGAATCCCAGGGAGCGCTCAAGAACACGCGGACTCCATAGAAAACAGACTCGGCACCCCCCCACACCCCCGCTTCTCCGCAGAGTCTCCCTGGAGAGACCCTTCACCATGGGCCCCTCGCCGGCGTGGGCACTGCATGAGGACACAGCTCTTGCGGCTTCTTGGCGGCATCTTCCTGTGCCTGGCTCGTACTCTACGGGCGTTAAACAAGCACAAGGAGCTGTTTGCCATTTTTGTGTTCTGAGATGGAGTTGTGCTCTGTCACCCCGGCTGGAGTACAGTGGTGCCATCTTGGCTCACTGCAACCTCCGCCTCCTGGGTTCAAGTCATTCTCCTGCCTCCTGAGTAGCTGGGATTATAGGTGCGTGCCACCACACCTGGCTAATTTTTTGTATTTTTAGTAGAGACAGGGGTTTCACCATGTTGGTCAGGCTGGTCTCAAGCTCCTGACCTGACGATCTGCCCGCCTTGGCCTCCCAAAGTGCTGGGATTACAGGCGTGAGTCACCGTGCCTGGCCCAGTTGGTTGCTTTAAGAACCCAGGTTCCCCCCTGACAACAGAATCGAGCTCACATGTCACTGGCTTGATGACATTCAAGACCCTCCAAGACGTGGCTCCCACCCACTCCCTGGCTTCATTCTCACATGTTACCACCCCCCCCACCGCACTTTCCCCACCCTAACCTCTGGGCTCTGCTTCCCACCGAAGCTGTGCAGGGTTCCATCTGCCACACCCCCGGCTCTCTGAGGACAAGGACTGGGCCTGCAGGACCTGGCGCATGTGGACTTGCAGTTCCCAGGCACAGCTGCCCCTTCCGCGCAGCCTCCTGTGGCCTGCAGGACCTGGCGCATGTGGACTTGCAGTTCCCAGGCACAGCTGCCCCTTCCGCGCAGCCTCCTGTGGCCTGCACACTCTCTCTCCTACCCTTCCTCGGCTTCTGGAACCGGCCCTGCTGTGGACAGCCTCCAAGAGAGTCCCCATGGTATCTCCGAAGGAAGCGCAGGCTTCAGAGCCCCACCCCTAGAGGGTGCTGCTGAGCACGGGGACAGGAGTGGTGGCCTTCCCCTCCCAAGTCCCCACTGGTGAGGAATGTGGGTTTCCCCAGAGCAGAAAGGACAGCTCAAATGTCACCTCCGCTCTGTGGCCCTCTTGGACACAGCCTTCACCCCCGTCTCAAACCAAACTGTTTTCCTCTGCATGCCGAGAAAATCCTACTCACAGCTCTCAGCTCCAGGACTCGTCACCCTGAGTACTCAATCTTCGCCCCCCCAACCACCACAACGCGGGCTGGGAAGGTACCATGCCCAGCTCTCGGCACACCCGATGTGAACTCAATATGCTGAGTCTTGGAAGACCAGTTTCCCTATTTCTGCTCATCCCTCCTCACTGTGCTAGCCTCTTCCTCCCAGCCTCACCCACCTCAGAGCTCCCACACTTCCAAAGCCTGCCTTTACTGCCCCTCCTCCAGAAAGCCTTCCTGGATTCCCTCTGCCACAGTGCTTCTAATACTTTCCAGAGCGTTCCCTCTTGCTCAGCTCTCTGTTTGCTCCCAAAGTGACTTATGGATAAGACACAGACCTCCTTTGCTGCTCCTGCCCAGGGAACGGATACAGCACAGTACATGGCACCCGCTGGCACAGGCCCTGCCCAGCTCAGTGGGGAGGCCAGACCGGAAGATGCTCAGGAAGGGGAGGCTTGGTCTGTGTCCTCGGAGGACAGGACTCGGTCACAGGCAGGTGCTCTGTGCAAAAAGTGACATCCTACCTTGCCACAGTGGCACAGCCCGGTCCAACCAAGGGCAGGACATGCACGTGCCCAGCTTGAGGTGACCACGAGACCCCCAAGTTCAGAGACAGGAAGGACAGGCCGTCTGACCTCTGAGGTCCCTCCCGAGTCCAATGTTCCATGACTTCCTGACCCCGCGGGCCATTAAGCAAGCAGCCAAATGCCCACTGGGCGGCGGTCCAGGCCTGGTCAGAGGGCGCTTCCTGTTTCATCGTGGGAGGGAGAGGATGACAGAGCTGCCCGGAGCCTTCAAGACCTGGGCTTCCGGCAGGCCTGGGCTCCAGGGCTGGGAGGGATGGCGCTCTGGGGGAGGAGACCTGGAGCTGGCTGTCCCCAGCCCTGCCAGTGCCCTGCCCCCACAATCCCCAGCCCCAGCACCCGCTCCAGGCTTCCAGGGTGGCTGTAAGTGGGGCTGAGGGCAGCAAGCAGCCCCAACCCCAGCTGCCGAGGGCCTGGCATGAGTGGGCAAGAGCCGGAAAAGTGCATTTTCCCCTGAAGACTTGCAAGAAAATTCTCACTGATTTTTCTTCCTTTTACCTCAAGCTTTCACAGCACTAAATATGCCACACTTAGTCATTTTACGAGCAAACCAAACCATACATCACACGGTTTTATGTTCCTAAATTAACAAAAGGACTTGAAATCTACACGGAGCTCTTAAAAAAAAGAGGAGGATACCACATAGATTTTTATTCCCTCACCCCCAATTTCCCTCTTCCCTTTCTAATACACGGCCCCTGTAGTTTCAGAATTTCTGCTGATCCTGCAGCTAGACCACTGAAGGGGGGACAATCCCACATGGGGACAAGGATCTACTTTGCTGAGAAGGTCCCCTAAGAGGGGACCCCACCATCCTTCCCGAAAGGCATTTTAGGGGCCACAACAGTCGATTTTCCCACAAAGAGTATGATGGGATGCACCCCAGTTGATGAAGACGCTGCCTCTACCGCCCAGTCTCCCCGAAAGTCTAAGGAAGAGAATGTGAAGTCAACAGGCCCCTCGGAATCTCCTGACCTCTGTGTCCTCATCTACACGATGCCAGGTAGACCAGGCGACTCGATCTCACTGGACGCTGGTCAGAGGAAGCCCCGTGGGACGGCTCCCCCTCACACGTGTCCACGTCCAGAGGGAGGATGGACAAGTGACCCGGAGCACCAGGTTCCAGGCGGGAGGCCAAGTCCAGACACATCCTCCTCTTGCCGGCTTGGCCCACCCGCGGCTCCCACCCTGAGCTTTCCCTGAGCATTCCTGCCCTGGAATCCAGGTAACATAATGACCATTTGCTCCCAGAGTACAAATAAACGTCTTCTGTCTCCAGAGTCAAGGAGATAAGAAGTCAGGGAGTTTCCAGAGGGACTGTATCAGCTTCCCACCCACGGCGACACAACAACACATTTAAGCAAGAAAAAAAATCCTTAATGAGAACCAAATTGGGAAGGGGGGTGGGAACCAGACCAGGCCCCTCAGAGAAGGGCTGGCTGCAGCTGGGACAAAGGGCCCCCGGCTTTCCCAGGCGACAGATGGAACCGTGGCGGCCTCCCCATTTCTCAGGGGTATCGGAAGATTAATTAGTGACTGCCTGGAAAGTATGCTAGATGGAAGCCGAAATGCCTGTCCCCCGCTGAGTTTCTGAGCTGTAAATAAGCAGCTTTCTCAATCACAACTAAAATAGCCATGTTTTCCTTTTATCTGAGTCAGATCCCATTAGACCTAACCTGCCCTGGAGCAGGTCTTGGGTGGTTGCTGCGCCTGGCTCCTGCGCCACAGCTATGGTTTCCTAAGTCCCATGACAAGCCTGAGGCCATGCAAGACCTCTGTCCCTGTGGGCGCCCCCTCCCCGCCTCGGCTCCCAGCACCCTGGGAGTTGGGTTCCAGCCTGATCTCCCCTCCGGACACCACCCCCAACCCAGGAGGGCCTGCACAGAGACCAGCACCTGGAGGGCCCCGGGCAGCCTTCCTGGCAGTCCACGGTGATCCTGAGAGAAGGTCGGGGTCACCCAGAGTTCAGTGTGGGGCTGGGGTGGGGTGAGCTGATGGCTGAGGAGTCCTCCCTCCAGAAACGACAGGAACCAGATAACAGGCTGGAAGGGCGCCGCTGCCAGTATCAGCGGCCAGCTCCCCCTCAAACGGTCCACAAATATTTACTAAACAGTGACTCTGGAGCCAGACTGCCCGGGGTCAGCGCCTGGCTGCACCATTTACTGCACGTGTGACCTCAACCACTCTGTACCTCAGTTTCTCCAGCTGTCAAGTGGGACGAGAGAAGGCTGATCTCCCAGAGTTCTTCTGAGGAAGCAGCTTGTCTGGTGTGGAATGGGAACAGCACATGAGGCAGCCACTGCCGCTTCCTCTTCATTAATAATTTTTTTTTTTTTTTGAGAGAATCTTGCTCTGTAGGCTGGAGTGCAGTGGCACGATCTTAGCTCACTACAACCTCCCCCTCTCGGGTCCCAGTTCAAGCAATTCTCCTGCCTCAGCCTCCTGAGTAGCTGGGATTACAGGCACGCGCCACCCAGCTAATTTTTGTATTTTTAGTAGAGACGGGAATTCACCATGTTGGTCAGGCTGGTCTTGAACTCTCGACCTGGTGATCCGCCCACCCCGGCCTCCCAAAGTGCTGGGATTACAGGCATGAGCCACCACGCCTGGCCTTTTTGTTTTGTTTGGCTTTGTTTTTTGAGAGAGTCTCACTGTCGCCCAGGCCGCAGTGCAGTGGTACAATCACAGCTACCGCAGCCTCAACCTACTGGGCCCCCGACATCCTCTCACCTCAGCCTCCTGAGGGGCTCGGTCTACAGGCATGCCACCAAAGTCGGCTATTTTTTTTACTTTTTATAGAGAGGCGTTCTTATCATGTTGCCCAGGCTGGTCTCGAGCTCCTGGACTCAAGTGATCCACTCACCTCAGCCTCTCAAAGGGCTGGGATTATAGGTGTGAGACACCTTGCCCAGTCCTCGTTATTATTTTTTTTATTTTTAGGATTATTATCGGCCTGGTACTGAGTCCGGTAAAAAGGAGACACCCAGACCCCACCAGCATGGGGCTAGCCGCCTGGTGGAGTTCAGGAAAGGGGGAATCTAGGCGCAAGTACATACAGAGGAAGGTTTAAGAAGGGACCCCTGTTTGAATTTCCCGGTTGCCCCAACTGCAGGAAGGTGGAGGCCACACCTTTCGCCCTCCCACCCGCCAACACCATCCCCTTTCACACAAGCCCCTGAACCTTGCTCTCCCTGCAGCCAGCGTCCTCTCACAGCTACCATTTCCCCCCTGGCCAGTGAAGCACACCAAGAGGCAGACGCTACAACCATGGTGGCAAGAAGCCCAGGCCAAAGACAAGAGTTCAGGTCCCACTAAGAAGCTCTGACTTGGCCGGGCGCCGTGGCTCACGCCTGTAATCCCAGCACGCTAGGAGGCTGAGCCAGGCGGATCACGACGTCAAGAGATCGAGACCATCCTGGCCAATATGATGAAACCCCATCTACACTAAAAATACAAAAAGTGATCTGGGCATGGTGGTACGTGCCTGTAATCCCAGCTACTCAGGAGGCTGAGGCAGGAGAATCACTTGAACCTGGGAGGCAGAGGTTGCAGTGAGCCGAGATCACACCACTGCACTCCAGCCTGGCAACAGAGCGAGACTCCATCTCAGAAAAAAGCTCTGTAACTTGCTGCAAATAATTCCACCTCAGTAACAATAATATTGACCACGACAAAATAATAACGATGATTATTACAGTTATTCTAATTTCGAGCGCGAACTTCATCCTGGGCCCCATCTTCAGGGGACCCGCTCATTCCATTTCTTGCAACAGAGGGTGAGCAACCTTTCTCCTGTCCAGGGCTGGATAGTAACTAAAGATTTTAGGCCTGGCCAGCCCAGATGGTCTCTGCCATTGTAATGTGAAAGCTGCCAGAGGAGCAGGCGTGGCTGTGTGCCAATAAAACTTGACTTACAACAGGCCCGGCCATGGATTGCTGACCCTTGCCTTCCACTGAGCCTGAGGGAGATACAATTATGGATCCCATCTTACAAATGAGAAAACAGACTCAACTCAGAGCATCAGTCACCTGCCCAAGGACACAGCTCGCAAGGGGCAGAGCCTGACTTCAAACCTAATGCCCGGCCTCAGTCCTCTCGCCTGTCAAACAGGAGGAGCAGGTGCCTGATGCCAGCCTGACTGGGAACTGCCCCCCAGGGCAATGGCTGGACAGGCGGGTTCTGGGCCCTTGCTCCCTGCAGTGCCTGGAATCTGGCATCAGTCATGGAAACCAAGTCCAAGAGGCGGCAGAGCACCAGGAGTGAGGCCTCGGTGGGGTGGAGTCTGCCTGTCATCCAGAACCTCAGGCCCGAAGCAAGCCAGGCTGGCTGCTGCACCTGAGCTCCCTCATTCCCAGATCAGCGTGGCAGACGAAGCCAGCTCCACGTCCCAGCTGCGCTGCTTCCAAGCTGGGCAAACTGCTGAGCCCCCCTGGGCCTCACTTTGCTCATCTGTTAAATGGGCGGATGGCAGCACCTATCCGAGAGACAGGAAGTGAGATCTACAGAGAGCCCACAAAGCATCTGTAACAGGGCCTGACAGCACTCAAGAGGACCAGGCCAGGGCTGAGCATGTAAAGCCTGTAATCCCAGCACTCTGGGAGCCCAAGATGGGTGGATCACCTGAGGTCGGGAGTTCGACACCAGCCTGGCCAACATGGCGAAACGCCATCTCTGCTAAAAATACGAAAATTAGCCTGGCATGGTGGCAGGTGTCTGTAATTCCAGCTACTTGGGAGGCTGAGGCAGGAGAATCTCTTGAACCAGGGAGGCAGAGGCTGCAGTGAGCAGAGATCACACTACTGCACTCCAGCCTGGGTGACACAGAAAGACTCCACCTCAAAAAAAAAAAAAGAGGACCAGGCCGCTGCTATTACTATCACTCTCAACGCATTAACCCCAGGCCTGGGAAGCCCGGGCACCTGACTGTGGTTATTCCCGGTAAGCCCTCACCCTGAATATTACACTAAGACAATAAAGCGTAAAACCCCAGTGGGAACTTTAAATACAACCAAAAAAACTATAATGCAGGAAAAGCCTGCATCCACAGGCTGAGATTTGACCCGACCTCCCCTCCCCTCATCTCCCTGGGAGTCGGGACAAAGTCACCCCTTCTGCCTGCCCACCGGGGGCTTAACACCAGCCTGGGCAGACCTTCCTTAATGGCTTTGAATTTCCTAGCCTGACACTTCCTCCTCCTCTTTCTGAGACTCCCTGTGTAAATAGAAAATCGGTCACCTGATGAATAAATATGCAGCAGCAGCCTCCAGTGGCAGGTGAAGAGGGGTGCAGATTACAAACACCTGTGCTTTGAAGACGCCCTGTACTTAAGAAGATTCATTCTTGGCACCAGCTTGTCCTGAGAGCCTCCAAGGCAGGCACAGCTGCGGGGGAGGCACAAGCTCTGCTTTTCCCCAGCCACAGCCCAGGAGGAGGCAGACGAGAAAAACCCTGATACAGCATGAAGATACGTCACATTTTGGGTTAAAGGGCTCTGGGGAATGTCACCACGACTCCCACCCAGCCCTCATTTACCTGGAATCTTCCAATGGGGGAGATGGCTCCGAGCTCCCATAAGGCTCTTTACGCCCTCGCCTTACAACCTTTATTTTACTAAGTTGGGGATTCCCGGTTCTAATTTGGATTGGATCCGCTAAGGGAAGCGCGGGAGGGGAGGGGAAAAGCCAAGCTTGCTGTTTGTTGATTTGCATTTCCGGCAGTGGAGTGGGGGGAAAAAGAGATCAAGAATGAAATGGAAACGCTGGGAAATATTCAGTATTCTTCCTATAAAAATGGCATAGACACCAAGCAAAAACATGGACCTGATCAGTTACTGGGAACTAAAACAGCCACCACGAAACTCAAAAAGAGTAAAGTACAGACTTCCTAAAGGAGGAGTTTTCCTGCCCCCCCCCTTTTTTTTTTTAAGTCAGTTGGACTCCGGTGACCCTCCACCCTGCTCTATTAACTCAGTGAAAATGTTTGCCCTGGTTAGGGTAGCAAAGGCCAGATCCAAGGGAAGTGGGTCCTGTCCAGGCCCCTTCCTCCCCCCCACACACTCCTCTTGGGGACTCCAGGGCGATGTGGAAGGCTCAGCAAAAGTGACAGGATCTTCTGAATAGAGAAAGAAAAAAAAAAACCCGAAACCGAACACCCGGCCACGTGCACCTTTCCCCAGCAAAACAATTCAGAAATAAAGCTCCAGGGCAGCGTCTTCTGCAGAATTTTATAAGCCTCGCCATAGGAAAACTAGGAACTTCCCCTCTGCTCTCTACAGCCCCACATCACCTCCCCCTACACCCCATCTTCATTAGGTACGGTGTGTCAAAGCCCAAGGGAGATCACCTCAAAAGGAGAGACGAAAAATAAAATCGGCTCATTCCTAGAACCTGCGGCCACAATCAGCACAGCCTTCCTGACCTGTGGTCACGTGACCCCACCTGGGGCAGGCCGGCGCATTTCTCCCCGACCCCAGGGGGAATAGGGGTGGTGGTGCCGGGGCGCCGTGGGGCAGGGCCCTGGGGTCCACCACCGAGGGCTCCCTCGCCAGAATTTCTGGATCACCAGCTTCCAATTAGTCTACACTCAATTTTAAGGTTTAGAAGTCCAAATAAGGTGAATTCAGGAGGGGCTCCCCCAAACCTCCAGCTGTCAACCCCCCTCCCCTCCCCTCCAGGTTGAAAGCGCGACTAGCCCCGAAACAGAAAGTTACAGGGCGAGCGGCTGTCACGGCGCAGGAAGGTTAAGGAAACAGGAAGCCACGCCAAATACCCTCCTGAGCTTCCCCGGCCCCCTCCTCCGACCTCGGCGGAACAAAACCTTCCAGGGAATCCCAGGCAGGAGGGGGGCGGCGGGATGTGGGGGGGGGCCGGCGAGGGACGCTCTCGCCGAGACCGCGCAAAGGGGCTGGCTGGAGGGGAGAGGGAAATCAGCCCCAGGACTGGGGTGGGGGGGCATGCTACCCGATCGGGGCGGCCTGCAGCAAAGTAACTTCACACCCGGCGCTTAATTCACCTTGGAAGGCTTAAGTGCCTCGGCCGCTCGCCGCGCCGTCGCGGCGGAGCCGGCTCCGGGCAGACAAAAGGAGCGAGACGCGCAACCCCCGGCGGCGGCGCGGTGGGGGCGGCGGGCCGGGTGGGCGCTCCCCGCCGCACGTAGCCGCGCACACCGCGGGCTTGACCGCAGCCGGAGGATCCGAGGCCGCGAGCGCCCGCCCGCGGGGGGCACCGCGGACCCACTGCCCCGACCCTGACTGGGGGGTCTGGGGAGGGGGTCGGATGAGGGGAGGGTCCCGGGCGCGCGGGCGCCGCGCGGGACCCGGGGAGGCGCACGGCTCGCTTACCTGGTAAGTAATACAGAGGCGGCTTCAATCCAAACATGGTTCAAATTAGAATTCCATAGTGGCCAGAGAGGGATGAAGAAGGAAAATAATATTAAAACCCAGCAATGAACAAAAAGCACCGTTCAAGCCACGGCGCTCAAAAATGTCCAAAACAATAAAATAAAGGCAGAAGAGCGATCCCGAGAGCGACGAAAAAAGAAAATCAGTCTTTTTCCCCCCCCCACACACAAGATGATCAAAAGGCTCTCTCTCCGGCCAGCGCCCGGGCAATTTCGGCCACCTTGGCCCTGGCAGATCCACAATGAGGTAATTGACGACCAAGGACGGGCCGGAGCCTCCACGGCTGCCCGGGTGTCTTCGCCGCGTGTGTATTTTCTGCCTTTTGGACTTGAGATGCAAATAAAAAAAAGGAGGGGGGGAGCACGGCGGAGGGAAGCAGGCGGGGAAGAGAAGCGAGAGAAAAATAAAGGGGGGGAGGTGAGGGTGATGAAATTGGGGGGTTAAGATCTTCAGGGATTACTCATTTGAAAGGAAAAGAGAGGGGGGGAAGAGAAAAAAACCAGCCCCCAAGACGTGCGAGTAGCAATCTCTCCTCCATTCAGCCATTTGAATGTCAAGGGCGAGGGTCAAGAGACCTGTTTCCAACAGGGTTTCACGTTCAGAACCAGAAGGAAAAAGGAAGGGGGGGCGGCGGGAGGGGGTATCTCTTGTTGCCAAGGAGAAATCGGCTTTGTTTTGTTTCCCCTTAGCTACTGGGTGAGAGGGGCGGGGTGGCGGAGAGAGGAGGAGGGGGCGAGCGGGGAGAGGGGAGAGGAGAAAATTAATACCCAAACAGCCAAGAAGTACCGAGGGGGAGATTTCTTCTCGTAAATAAAAGAGGCAACGATTGCAAACAAGTCTCCGGCAGGAGAAAGCAGGCCGGGGCGCCGGCTCCCCTCCCCCTCTCGCCACCAACACCCCTCCCCCTTTTTTGGTTATCTCCCTGGCCCGGCGTCCCACCACTGACTCAGACAGAGGGGGTGGAAGGAGGAGGAGAAAGAACTCGCGGGGGCTCTGGCGCCTGGGCAGAAGGAGGCAGGAGGAGAGCGGGGGAGGCAGGCGAGAGCGCACGGCGGTGGAGAGCCCCTCGATCAATTTTCATGCAAGAATCATTATCGGTAAATTGGAAAGCTGGCTGCCTGACAGCAGATTTGTCTCCCCTAATGAAAGCGAAAGGGTAGGGGTGCAGCGGCGGGCGGCTGAAGGCGGCGGCGGCGGCTCCTTCCGTCTCTACGCGGCATCTTCCAACAGCTCCATGCTTCGCAGGGCGATAATAATAGTTTCACTTGCGAGCTTCCCCCGCGCGGCTGCCGAGCTGGGCGGCAGATGCATGCGGACGGGAGCGGGGCGCAGGAAGCCGGGCACCCCTCTCCAAATCTGGGAAGGGTGCCGCTGCCGGAGGCGGGGTGCTCCCCTTCGCTCTCAAGCGGGGGCCGTTTGCAAACAGTGGGCGGCTGCGGGCGCCGCTGGTCCCCCCTCCGGCTGCCCAACTCCGCGCTCTGGCCGCCCGCCCGCCCGTCCTCCCTCCCTCCCTCCCCACCCACGACTGACAGCTGCGGGAACCAGGAGTTCGCCCTCCGCCAGGACCCGGGAGGAGAATCCCCACACCGTGACCCGGGGACTCGGGGCCGCCTTGTGTGGAACCCACGCGGGGCTGCGGCAACGCACACGCCGGCCGGCCCCGGTGAGCTCCTCGGGCGAGCGGTTTGTTTCCCTCCTTTCTTTCCCTCTCACCCCTCACCCCACCCCCTAAAAATCCCTGTTGCAAGTGTAATCAAATGCTTGATAGCATCTCCCACACTCTCCGTGCTCTGGTGCATTATCAGATCCGGGAAGGCATGCTTCCAGGCAAATAGACCTAATAAACGCTATTACTGGGATTCTGCAAGCCCCGGCTGCACCATAGTAACGAGAGCCCCGGCTAATTTGGTTTAAGAAAACGATCAACTGCACAGAATGTGTGTGAGTGTGGAGCCTGTATCTCTCCTCCCCACGCCGCCTTCCTTTCACACCAGCTCAAGAAGGCCCCATGTGATAATCCCCCAAATCGAAGGGGAAAAAACCCTGCCGCCAAACCACATCCTGTGCGCTCATTGTCCAGCCCAGCGATTTTAAAGAGACAGGATCCATTTACCCACGTCCCCCCCACCCCCTTCTTGAACGCACGCTGCAAAGCTGCCTCTTGATGTGACAATTTATTTTCAAGCCCTTTTACCTCCCGAAGGGCCCCTCGGTGGCACAACCAGCGGGAATCACGACTTGGTGACACTAAGGGGTCACCTTTTGACCCCAAATACAATCATGGTTTGAGGAACAGACCTGAGCCCGCAGGTACGCACGGCGGGGCACCGCGGTCACGCCAGGCTTGGGTTCCTGCCAACGCTCTCCAACCACTGCGTAAATCAGGGGTCCCCAGCGGCAGCCCCGGGGTCCCTGCTAAACGCTGCGGCTTCAAATGACAGCTGAACTCCCGGAATACGATACCCTAGAGAAAAGCTCCGGTGGGCACATTGGAGGAGGTTGGGGAGCGGGAGCGGCGTGCCTTTTGACCTCTCCAAGCCAATCGCCAAACCCTCGCCTACCCCGCCAGAAAAATCTTAAATGAGCTGGGCGGAGCGCTCGCCGCCACGGGAGGGGTGGCGCTCTTCCCCCGCTGCCGCCAGCGGCTCAGTGGCTGCAGCGTGCGGGCGGCCGCCTTCCTCCGGGGTGTGAGGAGCATCTCGGAGTCCCCCAGCTCCCTGCTGGCCCCGCCTGGCGCCCCCCTCCCCGCGGGCGGCCGAGCGCACGCGTGCGCAGGGGAGAGCGCCAGAGCTGCTGACCTGGAGGAAACCGGCCGCTCGGGGCCGCCCGCGCCCGCCGCCAGCCTGAGGCTGCTCCGCCCCGCGCTGACCCTGGAGGTCGCGCCAGGCCCTCGGCGCCGGCGGCCCTTTGTTTCCGGAGCTGCGTGGCGGCGCGCTCTCTGCGCCTCCCCTTGCACCCGCCGGCGGCGGCGGCCTGGCAAGCGGGACGGCGGGGTCGGGGTCCAGCACCTGCCCTCCCTGCCCCCACCCTGCGCGCCCCGCCAGGCCTCCCCCTCCAGCTCCCGCTTCCCCCCTCCCACCCATTTATCACCCATTTATCACCCGTGCGCGGTTCAATCTGCGCCCCTGGGGGGGCCGGGGAGGGGGCGGCGGCCAGGACCTGGGTTAGACCGCCCGGGGGAGCTACCACCCACTCGCTAACCTCTCAAATTGGAAAAATCTCCCATCTTACTTAGGGGGGAAAAAAACTATTTTTAAAAGACCCCAAACTATCAGTTTCTGTTGTCATTCTTTTATTGGTTTTTAATTCTCCGGGATTACACGAACAACAGTAGTAATTAATACTAAACCTTCCTCTACTGTATATGCTAATGGCAGGAGCCATAAAAATTAATTTGCAAACATGTCATTACACAATAGCTGTACAGGCAATAAACCTGTAATTATGGGCCAATCACAGGCATGGTACAGAGGGAGGGGTGCTCCCCCAATCTGCTGGGTGCCCCCCTTCCCCTGCTCCAGTGGGGGAAGACGATGCCAGAAAGAAGCTTGCCTCCTGGGAGCCACCTGTGGGGAAAAGGAAAGGGGGTCTCTAGTCTGGAGCTCCCATCAGCCTGGCTTCCAGGCAAGACCACTTGGAGCCAGCCATCGAGGTCCACCTGAGACTGAAACAGATCGAGGAGAGGCAAGGCTGAGGCTTGGAGAGCTCCCTAGGCCTGGCTGGCGGTGGGTGGGCCAAACCAGGAAGGAGAGGGCCAGAGAGGAGCGGGCACGCTGGTGGGCCAGCTCCTAGCTGATCTTTGCTTCCTTCTCCAAGACAAGCATCTCCCCCCAATAAGTATTTGAATGCCTGCATCGAATTACCTAATTGCTTTTAGCCACACCCTTGGGAAAGAGAGCTGTAAGATTCTAGTGATAGCTCAGCCTCCTCTGGCCCTGGGTCTGGACGTCTCAAAGTAGGTTAGTGACATTTCCTGGTGACAGGGACCTTTGTAAGGGAGGAAAATGAGATCCACTATGGCAGGGTGGTTACACCGCAGCTGCCGACCTGATGCCAAGCAGCTGAGGAATAGAAAGTAACCCCACCGTGCCCCACCGCGGCTTTCCATTGAATGGGTGGTTGTTTGCCATGATGGGGCTGAACTCGGTAGTGGGAAGGATTTTCCCCTTTCCACTGGCCCTTGTGGCTTGGCTGTGGTTTTTGGAAGCCATCACTACAGCCATTCATTCCCAGGGGAGCCACAACCCTGCCTCTGAGGGTGCCTATGGCCTGGCTAGGGGTCATGGGCCACTAGTCTAGGCCACACCAGGACGGAGTGCCAGGTGCCCAGGTGAGAAGGGCAGTGCCCTTTGTAAGATTTCATCCCAGAGGGATTCTGTCCAAGGAAAGGATGTCTCTATTTCTCTCCACCCATACTTCTCCAGAAAAGCCCAGTGGTGGCAATGCCCTCTCTCCCTGTCCCTCAGCTCACCACTGGAGAGGAGTCAGACATTTATGGAAAAGAGGTAGGAAACTGGGCAGTCTGGACCACCCAGACCTGCGCCTCCAGGTACCCCGTTAAAGGCTGGGGACACCACGGAGCAAACTCACCCCGCACCTACCCTGAGAAACCCTGCCCACGCTGCACGCCCACCCAGGGTCAGAGGGAAGAATGGGGTCTAGCAGCTAAGGGCCACTTCTGAACACGGCAGAAAAAAGAAAATTCGGTGGCTCACTCATGCGAGGCCGAGGTGGGCAGATCACGAGGTCAGGAGTTCAAGACCAGCCTGGCCAACATGGTGAAACCCCATCTCTACTAAAACTACAAAAAAAAAAATTAGCTGGGCATGGTGGCACTCGCCTGTAATCCCAGCAACTCGGGAGGCTAAGACAGAATTTCTTGAACAGGGACCTGGGAGGCGGAGGTTGTAGTAAGCCAGGATTGCACCAGTCCGGGCTACAGAGCTAGACTCCCTCTCAAAAAAAAAAAAAAAAAAAAAAAATTGCTTCATCTCTTCATCTCTATGGGGAGAAAAAGCTGGGGGGGGCTAGGCTGCTTCCCAGGAGGTTGCATGTAGCCCTCCAGATCCCTACCCTGAGGATGCAGGGACCCCAATCATCTGTACCTTCACAATAGAGGGTCCCCAGACTCCTCTAGCGGGGCTGCCTTCACCCCAGCACAGAAACAGCCTAGCTGGCCAAGAGAGTCAGCTGAAATATAAATAGCCTCCCAGCACGTGCTAGGAAAATTGAGGCTGCAGTCTGGGGCCTGGAGTGCATGCGGCGGGTGCCTCGGCTGGAAGCTATGCCCGCGGGCATCTGGTGGTCCTGCAAGGCCAGGCTACAACCACCCCTGTGGAGAGGGGCGCTGCTCCCCAGATTCCAGGAAAGGGAGCGACAGGAAGCCGCACGGCTAACCTGGAATGCCCTGTCTGTCCTCGGGTGGGCAGCCTCTGTTTCTCTCTTAGGGTGATAATACCAGCTGATGCTTCCCGAGTGCTCAGTCTGTGCCAGCTGCTGTTCTAAGGACTTTTCCTGGATAGTGCATTGGATCCTCATGACAATCTTGTTCAAGGTCACCATGAGTTCCATTTTCCAGATGAAGCACAGAGAGGTCAAGCAACCTGCCCAAGGACACACAGTCAGTGGGTGGCAGAGCTGGGGTGGGGAACCCGGGCTGGCTCAGAGTGCAAGTTCATTACCATCAGCAAAGGTTTGCGGTCAGACTTCAAATTCCATCTGGGCCCCACCCTCTGCATGTCCTCAGGTGGTGACGTCAACATTCTGACCTCAGTTTCCTTACCTGGAAAATGAGGCGAATCACCCCTGCACTCAAGGCAGATGTGTGTAATGACTGCGGCGATGGGCACACAGAGACGCCGTGCACAGAGCAGCCATGAGTCCTGCGATTCGGATAACAGCGGTAAGGATGCTAACAGCAGCTCCCACTGCTGGGGCCTCAGGCCCCGGGACTCCACGCTGCCAGCTTTCCTGCAATGTCACCTTACTTGGGACCCGCCCCAGCATCCCCCCCCCCCCCCCGCGAAAGGGACACCACAATGGCCATTACCCAGTTTTGTGCATAACGACGCTGAGGCCCAGAGAGGTGAAGTCACCAAGGGCATATGGGGGGGGGGGGGGGGGGACACACCCTGCTTCTCTTTCTGTCTGGCTCTAGTTCTGAAGTCACTGGACTGTCTATGAACATTCCAAGTCTCAAGCCAGTCTGAGGTTGAAAGAGAAAAAGGAACCTCTGTCTGGTCGCACCTCACGGTGACTTCTGCATATCCAGCTTTTGTTTTCACCTTTGCTTGGTGGGAGCTACAGGGCACGTCCCACCCACGTGTGCTGTCTCGGCTCAGAGCCGAGGCCTAGCCAGCCTACCCCATGCAGCAAGAGAATGGTAATCTGCCAAAGGTACGTCTACACTGCCAGGTACAGAGGCTTATACCTATAATCCCGACGCTTGGGAGGCTGAGGTGAAAGGATTACTTGAACCCAGGAGTTCAAGACCAGCCTGGGCAACATGGTGAGACTCTATCTCTATAAAAATAAAAATAAAAATGTTAGCCAGGTTTGGTGACATGTGTGCCTATAGTCCCAGCCACATGGGAAGCTGAGGCAGGAGGATTTCTTAAGCCCAGGAAATCAAGGCTGTAGTGAGCCATGTTTATGCCACTGCATTCCAGCCTGCGCGACAGAGCAAGACCCTGTCTCAAAAAAAGAAAAGAAAAGAAAAGAAGAAGATATGTCCGCCTGGTACCTGTGAATGTGGCCCTATTTAGAAAGAGTCTGTGAAGACATAATTAAGAATCTCCACGCCAGGCACGGTGGCTCTCGCCTGTAATCCCAGCACTTTGGGAGGCCGAGGTAGGCAGATCACCAGGTCAGGAGTTTGAGACCAGCCTGGCCAATGTGGTAAAACCCCGTCTCTACTAAAAATACAAAAATTAGCACGGCGTGGTGGTGCGCCTGTAATCGTAGCTACTCAGGAGGCTGAGGCAGGACAATCACTTCAACCTGGGTGGCAGAGGTTGCAGTGAGCCGAGATCACACTATTGCACTCCAGCCTGGGCAATAGAGTAAGACCCCGTCTTAAAAAAAAACAATCTCCAGGCAAGGCGTGGTGGCTTACACCTGTAATCCCAGCACTTTGGGAGGCTGAGGCAGGTGGATCGCGAGGTCAAGAGATCGAGACCACTCTGGCCGATATGGTGAAACTCCATCTCTACTAAAAATACAAAAATTAGCTGGGTGTGGTGGCGCACACCTGTAATCACAGCTATTCAGGAGACTGAGGCAGGAGAATCACTTGCACCTGGGAGGCAGAGGTTGCAGTGAGCCAAGATTGCACCACAGCACTCTAGCCTGGTGACAAAGTGAGACCCCATCTCAAATAAAAAAAAAATCTCCAGATCAGATAATCCTGGATTATTAGGGTGGGCCCAAACTCAATGGCAAGGGTCTTTATAATGAGAGGAACCATCTGCACCCCCCACCTTTATCACAGCGCTATTCACAATAGCCAGAACATGGAGTCAACCCTGGTGTCCAACACACATAAATGAATCCAGAAAATCTGGTACATACACACGATGGAGTACTACTCACCCATAAAAAAGCATGAAACCCTGTCACTTGCAGCAACACGTGTGGAATTGGAGATTCTTACGTTAAGTGAAACAAGCCAGACACAGAAAGACAAATACTGCATGACATCACTTATAGGTGGGAGCTGAAAAGGGGCTCTCGTGAAGACAGAGTTAGATGGTGGCTACCAAAGGGGGAGGGGGAGGGCGGTCGGAGGAGAAGGTGATTAATGGGTACAAATACACAATTAGATAGAAATAAGACCTCACTACAAAAAAGAAGACCTAGTGTTCTATAGATCAGTAGGTGACCACAGTTTCTATTGTACACTTCAAAATAGCTAGAAGAGAATAATTTGAATATTTCTAGATTAAAGAAAAGACAAATATACAAAGTACACTGATTTTGTTTTGTTTTGTTTTGTTTTGAGACGGAGACTCGTTCCGTCACCCGGGCTGGAGTACAGTGGTGTGATCTCGGCTCACTATGGCCTCCGCCTCCAGGGTTCAAGTGATTCTCCTGCCTCAGACTCCCAAGTAGCTGGGATTACAGGTGCATAACACCATGCTTTTTGTGTTTTCAGTAGAGATGGGGTTTCGCCATGGTGACCAGGCTGGTCTCAAACTCCTGACCTCAGGTGATCCACCCTCCCTGGCCTCCCAAAGCACTGGGATTACAGGCATGAGCCACTGCGTCCAGCCCCAGTACACTGATTTGATCTATACAAATTATATAAATGTATTAAATTATCACATTATTAAACTATCACAGTACCCCCCTCCCCCCCCCCAATTTTTTTTTTTAAGCAACAATACAAAAGAGAAGATACGCAGGAGAGACGGCCACATGAAAACAGAAGCAGAAACTGGAGTAATACAGCCACAGGCCGAGGGACGCCTGGACCCCCGGGTGCTGGAAGAGGCAGGAAGGAGAGTCCGCTGGAGTCTGGAGCACGGCCCCGCTGACATGGATTTCAGTTCATTCCGTGAGAGAAAACCTCTTTGTTGTGTTAAGCTGCCACCCCATTTGCAGTGATTTGTTACAGCAGCCACATGAAGCTCATACATCCTGTCACTTCTGTCAAATGCCCTCTGTCCTACCAGCCCCGGGAAGCCCTGGGCACTGTCCAAGTCTGGAACCCACATGCTTTGGGCCAGCTGGGTCAAGCTGTCCTTCAGGTATGTCACAAGGGCTCAGACTGAGATAAAGTATCCCGAGGCCCTGGACAGGGGCGTGGTGAGGCTGCCCGCCCTCCAAAAAACTCACGTCAACACTCCACTGCGACCTGCCCGCTCTCTCATCTCACCCCCTCGTGACACGCATTTGCCAGCCAGGATTTGGGTGGAAGCCTGGCCCCAGGAGATCATCAGATGTGGCCATCTGCCCCGAGAAATGGCCCTCCAGCCTTCCTGAGGGTCGGCCTCTAACTGCTAGCCTTGCTCACGCCTGCAGGTCCTGTGGGGCCAGGGGGACGGTAGGACAAGAATCTCTGGTAGCCAGCTTCTTACCAAGTCATGCCGTTTCATCCCAGCCTCTAGGGCAATTGTGTGCGGCCAGATGACCAAGTTCTGGCCAAGAGAATGTGGTGGATGGGATAGCTGGCCACGTCCAGGCCTGGCCCGGAAGAGTTGCCTGTGTGAGCCTCTGTTTTCCCTTCCTGGGTCTTTGTAATGGATGCCAACTCCCAGGATGACCCTGAGTGCAGATACTGAATCTGGCAACACCTCCATCAACTCCCCAGATGCTGTTCAGGACAGAGGACCCTGTCCTGGCTCCCCACCAATCCTACATTATATGGGCGTGTCCCTCAAAATAAATATCTACTGTACAAGTTCTGTTAGAAGACGCTCCTGCCGTGTCGAGCCTCTCGGTTACGGGGGCTTGTGTGAGATTAACTAACAGCGCAGGCCGGATGGGATGGCTCCCGACTGTAATCCCAGCACTTTGAGAGGTTGAGGCGGGCGGATCTCTTAGGCCATGAGTTTGAGACCAGCATGGCAAACATGGTGAAACCCCATCTCTACTAAGAAACACAAAAATTAGCCAGGTGTGGTGGCGCACATCTGTAATCCCAGCTACTCAGGAGGCTAAGGCAGGAGAATCGCTTGAACTTGGGAGGCAGAGGTTGCAGTGAGCTGAGATCGGGCCACTGCCCTCCAGCCTGGGCGACAGAGTGAGAGTCTATCTCAAGAAAAATAAAAATAACAACACATACCCGTAGGCCTCCTTTCCAGATGTCTGTGTTATGCCAGGTACTGCGTTACTTGCTTTAAGTACATTATCTTGTTACATCTTCACAACAAAAGTAAGCCTATTATTATCTCCATTTTTTTTTTTTTTTTGGAGACGGAGTTTCACTCTTCTCGCCCAGGCTGGAGTGCAATGGCACGATCTCTGCTCACCGCAACCTCTGCCTCCCGGGTTCAAGCGATTCTCCTGCCTCAGCCCCCCGAGTAGCTAGGATTACAGGCATGTGCCACCACGTCTGGCTAATTTTGTATTTTTTAGTAGAGACGGGGTTTCTCTATGTTGGTCAGGCTGGTCTCAAACTCCAGACCTCAGATGATCCGTCTTCCTCAGCCTCCCAAAGTGCTGGGATTTCAGGTGTGAGCCACCACGCCTGGCAACTATTATCTCCATTTTTTAGATGAGGAAATTAAAAAGGCCTAGAGAAGTAAAGTGACTCGCCCAAAGTCACATAGCCAGTGAGGGAGAGTGCTCACACTGGAACTCAGACAAGCCGGAAGCCAGCCCCCTGCTTTCCAAATCTCCATGCGGCCTCCCTCATCTCTCTGTGGCAGGAGATGGCAAAGACGCTTTCCCCAGAAACCCTTCTTAATTAAAAACAAAACAAACAGAAAACAGGAAGGGCAGGAACACTGCGTCTGCAGTCTGCATGCAAGGCCGTGTGTCTGGCCTCCAGTTCAGGCCTGCCCCTGGAGCAGCCTGCCAGCAAGCTCAGGATCTGGGAACTCTTTAAAATAATGGTTTACAAGATAGAGGCAGCAATATGACAAAAGGCCTTCCTTCCTATGGCTACGGAGATGCCAGAGAAACCAGACAGCGGCCACGCTGGGGACTGCCAAGGCCACATAGCTCATCCCCGTGAAGGGACCCTCTGCCTGTCCTCGAACACCTCCCGGGACACAGACGGGCCACTTCTGGAGGGAGTCCATTCATAATCTCAGACAGCTCTGGCTGTCAACATTCGGCATCGTCCAGAGCCAGCGGAGGCCTGGCAAGAACTGCTGGAAGGCACCGTGGAGGTCTCCCGAGGGGAGGAGAAATAAGGGAATAAATGCAACTCCACAGTCCCTGGACCAGCGGCCCACACCATCTGTGGACGCCGTGGCAGCCCGGGCACAGCTGGCCTCCGCACGTCCTGCTCTGCTGCCTGGGGCAAAACGACAAGGCTTTCTTCTCCCCCACTGGGGCCGGCCCTCCAGAGACGGCCCTGCTCCAGGGAAACAGGCTTTGTGAGCAGTCCTGCCCGCTGTCCGCAGCTGGGGTCTGCTGGGCAAGAAGCCACTGCCAGGCTGTAATTCCCATTTGTGGATGACACACAGATCCCGCTGTCTCCCCCTGGGCCTGACTGGTTCAGGCCGTGTAGCCCTCTGGCCAACAAGATGTGGTTTCTCCCAGCGGCCTCATCTCTGCCTTTCCCCTCATGCCGGCTGCAAGCTTTTTAGTGCGACAGACTGGAGTGGGGTGCTGGGGGCCCTCTGTGCCCTTCTCTGCCTTTACCTTGCAAAGAAATCCGGAGTCACCCCTGGCCACTTCCTTCCCTATCAGTCTTCCTCGCCTGCTCTTCTGGGCTGTCCCCGTGGCTTGAGCTGTCCTTTACCTCCCCTCTGGCGGGTCATGGCGGAACTGATGAAGGAATTCTTGATGTGTCCCCAGCACGGGGTATTCGGTAGAACAGCTCCCTTGTCCTGGCACTTACAAAGCATGGGCACGGCTCAACGTTTCTCAGCCTCGGCACAACTGACATTGGGGGCCGGAGATTCCTCACTGCGGGGGCTGTCCTGTGGATCGCAGGATGGTTAGCAAATAAAACGGCATGGTCATGATGACCACCACCTGTACAGCCTGGCATGGCGTCTGATGCCTATAATCCCAACACTCGGGGAAGGCGGGGGTAGGAGGATCACTTGAGCCCAGGAGATCCTGACCAGCCTGAGCAACGTGGCAGAAACCCATGTCTACAAAAAATACAATTAGCTGGGTGCGGCAGAACATGCCTGTAGTCCCAACTACTTGGGAGGCTGAGGCAGGAGGATTGCTTCAGCTTGGGTGGCGGAGGTTGCAGTGAGCTAAGATCGCCACCACCCAGCCTGGAGGACAGAGCAAGACACTGTCTCAAATTAAAAAAAAAAAAGTTTCCAGACATGGCCAACTGTCCCCTGAGGAGCAAAACTGCCTCAGTAGAGAACCACCCACATAGCCTAAAAAGCCAGCACCTGGGTGACACCCATGGTAGACCTCCTTCTCCCACTGGCCTTGAGCGAACAGCCGCCCTCTCCTGGCCCCAGCTTTACCACACACACATGTAGAAAGCCCGCGTGGGGCGCTCCGGCCTTCCAGCTGTCTCAGATTCGCCACTGCTGCTTAGAACCAATGGTTCCAACATGGGGTAGGCTTGTGACTCAGGACAACAGGATGAGAAGGGAAGGCACCCAGGGCCTGCCCCCAACAGGGCTCATGCAAAAACACAGGGAATGGGGTGTGGACTATATGGGGTGGGCAGCCCTGGTGCCTCTGGCATCTCGTCCCTTTTCTCTGCAGTCTTCTTCTCTCCCAACCTAAACAAAACCTGCTATGAAAAGCAGTATCTACTACTAATCATTCACACTCTAGTATGAGTTAGCCTTACCTCTGCCATCTCTATAGAATCCAGGCTGTGTCCCTGGTTGGGGCCACCTCCCAGCCCCTGGAAGAGGTATAGGATATATTTGGAAAACGCAGGGTAAAGGAGACATTCTTAAGTGCATTTAAGCTAAAAAACAGTGGCTTCCAGCTCATCAGGTCACGTGATGAGGGAAACTACTGAGTGCCCTGTATTACAGCAGCAGGGAGGGAGGGGCCCAGCCTGGTGCTGGACTTGCGGGGAGGTCATGCGACTCAGAGGTAGCATGGCGAAGAGGTGGGTCCAGCAGGGCCACCTACAAACCAGGTGCTGTGCGGCCAGTCCCCCGGGCTTCCAAACCATCAGTCTCTACGATGAACACCAGCTTGTGCTGGGCTGAACACAGCACCCAGGCCAGGGCGCTCTTAGTTAGCAGCCACAGTCCCAGCCCATGTGCCCCAGACAGCCCTTCCGGCTGTTTGTGGGGGGTGGAGTCTCCCAGAAGCATCTCCGTTTCGCCTCTGCATTGGGAGGTAGGCTGGCTGCGCCTGGGCAGAGCGAGACACACCTGTTCATGTCGGCATAGTGGGGGACTTACGGTGTGGGGAGAGGATGCTGGGTCCCAGCAAGGCTCTGCCCCGGTGGCAGCTGCAGTGTGGCTCTGGCCTTCTCTGGCCTTCAGTCTCCTCCTCTGTAGGACGCTTGGACGAAACGATCCCCTAGGCCCTCCAGCTCGGTGAGCCCATGATTAATAAAACTCAGACACACCATCTGCTCACTCTGACATTTAAGAAACAGCACGGGTTTCCAAAGAGAAAGCTGCCCTGTGCAGCCTGCTCCCCGCCTTCGCCTGCTGATCCAAATGTGGGTTCACACCCTCCCCGCATCGCAGCCCTGACTCTACAAATTCCAACATGCACACACACAATCACACACAGAGTGAGCTCCCTCTCCTCCACCCAGAAGGTCAAAAACAGATGGGGTGGGGTCAGAGCAGGGTGGCCGAAGGCAGAGGCCTGCCCTAATAAAACCCTGAAAAGACTGAGTCTCCTGGGCCTCCCACCGTTTACACTGCCTTCTCCAGCCCAGGGCAAGGATTTCCATAACCACACGTCTCCACACTTCACAACTCCCTCGTGCGGAGAAATTTCCCGCGTGCTCGGCCCGGACCCAGTGCTGGGGGAAGGAGACTGCTTTCCCCTTCTGCAGATGGGGAGTCAGCCCAAGGTCACACCAGGGACAAGCAGCGAGGCAGGGACGCGGCCCCTGGCAGAGTACACACGTGTAGAACGATCTGTAGTGTGCAGGGTCCACTGCCCTTTAATGCTCACCACCACCCCGCCCTCCGCCCTCCACACCGCCCTTCACTGTGCAATGCGGCTCTGCCTCTTACACAAGGATGCAGAAACGAGGCCTCAGGCCCACTCCAATCCCAGGCACAGAAGCGAACCCTCTGTGCTGTGCCCGTGCCCTGCCTTGGCCAGGGAGTGGCTGGCAACTGTGAGCCCTTAAGGCCAGGCCGAGAGGAGGGCAGTGGGGGACAGTGTGAGCCCCCAGGTGAGACTCTCCCATCAGCCGCACTCAGGATGGGATTTCACTTGGCCCAGGAGCTGAGCCGGGGCGGTGGGGGACATGGTCAGGACAGCGAGGCCTGTGCCAGCCAGGTGGGACAGGCCTGCTGTGTGGCTTCTTCCAGGTACCCAGGCACGGCCTCCAGCAGGGCACAATGGAGAAAGTCCCTCAGGAATGCCCTAGCCTAGGCCCTGGCACTCTTAAGATGACTGAGTCTCAGTCACCCCCAACTCAAGCTGTCCTCTTGCAGCCCTCCTGGACCCCTCAGGTGGTCAGCTCTCACCGTCCCAGCCTCGGCCTATCGGCCTCCCCCGCTGACTTCTAGACTCTTCCTCTGTGCTGGTCTCTTCCCACACACAGCACGCAGCTGCCTACTCCCACGCTGACTGCGCTGGACACACCGTCTGCTGCTTCCCGCCATTCTCCCTGCAGGCACAGCCCCCAGACTCTCCTCTCAGGCGCTGTCTCCACCCCTACCCCAGTCCTGCCACACCACCCTGCTTGGAGAAGTGGCCTGAATGTTTTTCATAATGGCCAGTCAAACCAACCCAAAAGGCTAGATAAGAATGTGCCCTCAGCTTTTTTTTTTTTGAGACAGGGTCACTCTATTGCTCAGGCCGGAGTGTAATGGTGCAATCACAGCTCGTCACAGCGTCAAACTCCTGGGCTCAAGGGATCCTCCTGCCTCAGCCTCCCTGGTATCAGGGACTACAGGCCCATGCCACCTGACCTGGCTAATTTTTTGTAGAGACAGGGTCTCACCACGTTGCTGGTCTCAAACTCCTGGGCTCATGCGATCCTACCTCAGCCTCCCAAAGCACTGGAATGACAGTTGTGAGCCCCCACACCTGGGTACCTCCAGCTTCTCAAAAGCACTAAAGAGCAGGCCTGGCTCAGTGGCTCACGCCTGTAATGCCAGAACTTTGGGAGGCCGAGGCGGGTGGATCACCTGAGGTCAGGAGTTCGAGACCAGCCTGGCCAACATGGTGAAACTCCATCTCTACTAAAAAGACAAAAAATAGCTGGGCGTGGTGGCATGCACCTGTAATCCCAGCTACTTGGGCAGCTGAGGCTGGAGAATCGTTTGAACCCAGGAGGCGAAAGCTGCAGTGAGCTGAGATCATGCCATTGCACTCCAGCCTCGGCCACAGGGCAAGACTATCTCAGAAAAAAAAAAAAAAGAAGCAACAAAGGGCTGTGAAGACTAAAAGGAATCCCCATGCCAAAAGGAATGGGAACAGGACACCCTCAAGCTGACCTACTGCAGAGGCCACATTTGCCCAAAGGACATCTACAATGCTAGGACATTTGACTTTCTGTTTTTATGGCCTTGACAGTCAAGGGGGAACACAAAGCTAAGCCTCAGGCACTTTGCACAAGTTGGGGGATCTGATAGGAGACCCTCCCCACAGTAAGCTGGGACTTCAAAGAAGTACCTATTCTGCATGAGTGACGGGCAATCGACCAGCCCCTGTGCGGAGTACAGGCAGGGGTGGCATCTCTAGTGCTGCCCAATGAACATCAAGTCCTGAACTGGATGAAGGGGGTCCAAAGCTGTGTCTCTAGGCACCTACCAGACATGCAAGTCCTCCTGAAGAAAAGCCCCTTCAGGGCTTCAAAGGACGCCTACAAAAATCTTTCAAATACAATGAGCTGTACACAATAAAAAGAACCAGGCACACAAGAAACTGCACTTCCCAGTTGAGAATCAGCAGCCACAACAGCTGACAGAAGCAGACCCATGGTGACTTTGGAAAATGGAATTACAGGTACCTGCACAACAACCCTGCTGACTTTGATATAAAATAAAAGACAAGCCTGCAGCTGTCTGCAGAGAACAGGAAATCCTAACAGGAGAAGCAGCACAGCCTCACCTCTCACCGCAGCACAGGCGCCGTGAGCACAGGCCCCATGAGGGCCAGGCTCTCCGTTGTTCCCCTGCCATGACCCCTGGAGCAATGCCCTGCCCACATGGGAGCTCAGTAGCAAACTAACTAAATGAACACACTGGACTAAGACCTTCAGGGAGAGCACAGGGCAGCCATCTGCCTGTTTCAGGCGAGCCTGGTGAATCATTCTAGTCAGTGAGCAGATAGGTGAGAGAAGGTGATTAACCCCAGATTTCCCTTCAACGTGACATTTCTCTGTGTGAAGGCAGGCGCTAATGAAAAAACAAACCCAGCCACAGAACGGCCTCCACAGTGGGGGAAAAACAATCCAGAGGTGTAATGACTATTGCAAAAAGCTGAATCCTTTAGGCCAAAACAAGCACCCCCCCCACCGTTATAATTTCGAGTTATCCATTCTTTATTACAACTCATAGCCTTGGCTTGAAAAGCTTCTACCAGGGATTCTTTCTGTGGGGGCAATTTTGGTGCCTGCAATTAGCTGAACAGGCAGCTTTTGTCCCTGCTAAAGCACTCAATTGCAGGTGTAATTAGGTTCCCTCACCCCTGAAATCTGCAGAGAGCCGCCCGCCTTGACTAACTGCACCCACAATTAAGTGCTTACGGGCATGTGGCTGGAGCCGGGAAACATGTGCACGCAGCTAATAGCAGGGGGCACCAAGCAGGTTTGCAAAAATAGACACTGCGGTGGAGAGATCCAGCCTTTTTGGATTTGTTGTTGAAACGACTCTGTCAGCTGGGAATAACCAGGAAAGACAAACACACCAATTAGGCTAGGACCATACATAAATAAACTGCACAGCTCCTTAATTAAGATACTTACAGGAGTGGGCAAAGCTGTGTGGAGGCAGGGAAGGTGAGCCATGCCCCATGGGGCTGGCGCTGTGTGGGGCACCAGCTTCGAAGAGCACCTAGAGTGGACGCCGAGGTGGCTGGGATGGCGGAGCTGACGGCAGACCCACTCCTGGCGAATGCAGCTGTGGGATACCGAGGCAGGTGGGAGAGACTTGGGGGCTGGAGAGGGACTGGTGGGGATATGGGGAGGAGCCCCAGAGGCCCCTCCAGGGCAAGAGGGAGGTAAAGGCAGGAAAGGAAATGAAGGCGGCTAAATGCAGTGCTCAGGGAATGGCAGTGGGGCAGCGAGCCTGCTCCCGGGTCCTTTTCCAAGAGCTGCTTGGTCTGGTGGGTGATCTCCTCCCTGCCAGCAGCGGCACCTGCCCTCTCCTTCTCCACTTCCTCCCCTCAGGGGCCTCCGAAGGTGGCAAGTCCCCAATCAAACCACCAGCGGCTTCCAAGGCCGGCTCCCCCAGGACACCTTTAATGGAGACCCAGGCCCTTGTCAAGCTCCCTGGCTACAAGCACAGTCAGAAAAAGGAAAGGACGCACGCGGCGGGCGGCGAGGACGGTACATGGCAGGAGGTGAAAGGCCGCTGGGGACGGAGGGTAATTTCTGTATATCTGCCCCCCCCGGCCCCTCACACTTGTCAATTCCCTACCTCGCTGCCCTATTGCCTGTCAACAAGAAAACCAAGCAGATGATAGTCGCTGCGCTCAGACCAGGGACAAAAGCTTCCCTCTTCCCACAAGTCGCAGCCACTGAAAGCAATTTGCCTTTTGCAGGGCTCAGCAGTCCTGGCTGAAAGCAAAGGGCAGAGGCAATATTTAGATAATTAAAAACCCACTGCTGGTGGGCCAGCCGGGCGGCCACAGGTGGCTCTAGGGTGGCCCGGCAATGGCTCAGAAAGGCCAGCGTGCGTTCTTCTCCCCGCCCCTTCTGGCCTGGGTCTCCGCATTCAGCTATGGCTGCGGGAGACAAGAGGCCAGCAATCCCGCTGTGACCAGTGGGGAATGCAGCCCAGGGGAGGGGTCCGGGCCAGGGCCCTCACTCAGGGGCCAGCCTCAGCTGCCTTTCCGTCCACTGCTGCTCCAGCCACGCCCGCCTCCCTGCCTCAGGCCTCTGTACTAGCCGTGCCCTCTCCCTGGCTATCCATGGCTCCCGGCTCTATCCCAGTCTGTGCAAACACCACCTCTGCAGAGAGGCCCTCCTGACCTCCCCAGCCTCCTTTACCCTCGCTCTCCTGTGGGGCTCTGGGTACCATGTGGTCCCTGAATTCACACCTGGCTTTTCTGTCTTTCATTCATCCTTCTCTGCAGGGCCTCTTCAGCCTTCACCCCAGGGTCAGCTGTGCAGTGGGCACACAGTGACTGGATAAGTGAGTGGCTAGGTATGAAGCCACCCAGGCACCTCAAAAGGGAGCTGGGCATGAATCCAGATGGGGACTGTGACCTCTGAACTCTCTGGAAGCTTCCTTCCACGAAGGGGGTCCCTGCTCCATGGCAGCTCCGGCCTGGAGGGTGAACCCTGGTTGAGCTCTGCCCCAGCTCTCAGGAGTCCGACCAGGCAGCCCTCAAGCCTTCACTTAGCTTTGCCTTTGCATTTTTACAGCTGGATTCAGGATCAGGGGTTTCAGAGCTCCCAGGAGCAGGCAGGGGTCCTCGGTCCGGCCTCTCTCCACTCCCCTGCTCTGAGCAGATGCCCGTGAAAATCAAAATCGGGATCGGCTCCTTTCACATGGCCCAGCCTCAACGATCTGTTGTAATGGGGGACAGCCAGACCGTGGTGACCACCGTCCACAGCTAACCTGCAGCCCCTAATTCTAGGCCCTGCGTCACCTGTCTTCCGACCAAACACTGCCCAGAGCCACTAATGAGCCACCACATGGGCAGCTGGAATTTCTCTCCTGTGTCGCTGCTGTGTCTGGGTTTCACTGGAGCCTTCCTGGGTGACATGCTGGAGAGGGCAGGCCCACTCATTAGGGTGGGGCCTGATGGCTGGAAGGCTCGATGACCTCGTCAGGCCTCCTGCTCTTTCTCCAAACTCAGTCACCATTCCTTGCCGACTCATCCCAGGTCCTGAGTTTCTAAAGACTTCCCCTGTGATCAGTGATCTATCCTGACAGCTGCCCCATCCCTTTGCCTGTAGAAGTGGCAAAATCAGCCACACCTGACTCTTCTTAGGAGGCCCGCGGTGCCTCTTCCCTCCCTCCCACCCCTCAGAGACAGGCACAGTGAGATGGCCATTCCAGGTCAGCCAGGCTCCTGAGGTGGGCAGGGGCCGGGAGCCAGAAGGCCTGGGTTCAAAGCCGCTGCTGCGCAGGGCCTGTGGCCTCGCGGTATCTCAGATCCTTGACGCACTGAGTGTGGGTGAAGGAGCTGCCTCCTGACAGCATGAAACATAGCAGAGCCCCAGCCCTTCCCTAATCCGTGAGATGCAGCTGACGCCCCACGTGCTAGGCGAGGCCCTGGCCATGGCCCACACAGGCAAGGACTGCAGAGGCGCCTGGCGAGCGGCAAACGCCTTGGAGACCCTCCTCCTTCTCCCTGGGGAATGAAGGCTCTTGGCCGACTGTCCGGGCCTCCTGTAGCTTCTGGATGGGGCCCTTCTTCTTCTTACCCCCATGCAGCCAACTCCACTATTGGTTACTAAGGGAAGGTTCGGCCTCTCCATTTTTTAAAAAACTTTTTATTATTTATTTATTTATTTACTTATTTTTGAATTGGAGTCTCACTCTGTCGTCCAGGCTGGAGTATAGTGGCGCACTCACCTCCCCGCAACCTCCGCCTCTCGGGTTCAAGTGATTCTCCTGCCTCAGCCTCTGGAGTAGCTGGTTTACAGGTGCCCACCACCACGCCCAACTAACTTTTGTATTTTTAGTAGAGGCGGGGTTTCCCCATGTTGGCCAGGCTGGTCTCAAACTCCTGACCTCATGTGATCCGCCCACCTCAGCCTCCCAAAGTGCTGGGATTACAGGCAGCCTCTCATTTTTCAGAGGCACCCAGTCTACACCTCCTGAGCACCAGGCACTTCCCTGAAGGAAGCAAGCCAGGGGGCCACGGAGAGAACTCCGAACTTCCTGGCCTTTACCCACAGAAGCCTTGTTGGTGACCTGGCCAAACCCCATGAATCTCTAGAGGTGGCTGGGCCTCCCTCCTGGGGACCGTTCCCCTCAGACGTTCTCTCCAAGTTCCTCCGAATCTCTTTCTAGTGGCTTTCTGGGTCTGCTTTGCCACTGTCCCCTCTTCTAGCCCCCGTCCTGATGACTCAGCCCTTACTGTGTCTTCCATCTTTGAATCTCAAAGCCTAGGCCTAGGGCCTCTGTATGGCAGGTGCTCAATAAATGCTTGCCAAGTATACAGCAGGTATCCAATGAATGCCTGTCAGAGACCACATGCAGCAGAGGCAGGGCCGGGCAGGGCAGGCCTTTGAGGCTGGAGGGAATTAAGAAAGATGACCCACTGGCTCAGTGGCAATGGCTTTATTTCTGCAGGCAAAGTAGGGGTGAGGGTAGAAAAATGGCTCCCAGTGGGGCCAGGCCAGGGGCTGGTTTTGTGCCGGTCTCTCAGGCCCTGGGGCTGGTATCATGACACAGGCAGCTCCAGGTCAGTGACAGGACCTGTTGGTGGCCCCACCCACTTCTCCTTTCACCCAGTATCACCCCAACCCCTAGGAGCCTTCCTCTTATCAGCCAACTGTCACACCCAGAGGGCCACTGTGGCTTTGCTTTTTAATTCCTCTCTCCTGGGCCCAGATAAGGAGGCCAACCTTTACCCTCTGCTGCTTTCCCTCAGCCGTCTGGAAAAGCTCCCAGGTCACACAGGTCTAGGGCGTCCATAAAATCCTACTGACTCTGGAAACCCAGGCGGTGCAGAGAAGGAAGGCTGAGGCCAGGGTTTCTATCTGGGAGAATCTCATACCCCCCCAAGACCTGGCTGTGGCCCCAGACAAGAGGAGGCACCGATGAGCGCCTCATTCCCCAAGGGCCCCGTAAGGACGCCTTGTGGTATGACCAGGCTCTGAACTTGCTGCTTTACCATCTTGGCACCATGAGGCAGGAGCCAGAGTCAGCCAGGGGCACACAGGGCAAGCCTTGCTCACGCCTCCCCCAGGCAGGCGCGGCCCTGCTCCACCTCACTGAGCCTGGAGCCCTCTGGGGCAGGGGCTGGGTCTCATTTCTGTCTGTATCCTGGCCCTGAGAACGCCTGGCCCCTGCTCAAACTGTCTCTGCAGGTATGAGACAGTCCCACACAACCAGCTCTAATAGGTGTGTAAGGAGCTGCTGCCATGCTGTGCACACAGGCTCCGAGACCACGGGCTCCTCGCTCCTCATTCACATAGCCCTAACCGGAAGCGACCCAAGCCAAAGAATGGACCCAACCACTAACGCCCCACCACGGAACACCGTGCAGCGAAACGACAGGCCATCAACACTCACAGCAACGCTCACAGATGTTACAGGCAGAGGAGCGGCGCTGTGTGACTGCATTTCCGTGAGGATCCACAGCAGGCAGTGCTACCCCAGTCATCACCCAAAAGAAGCGACAGCAGGGCCCCCCACAGACACTGCACAGCTGAGCTCATGGCAGCATGACCCGCAGCGGCCAAGAGGCAGGCACAACCCGAGAGTCTGCGGACGAATGACGGATCCACAGAACGTGGCACGCACACACAGTGGAAGATGACCCTGCCTTAAAGAGGAAGAAAATGTGGACCCATGCCACAGCCTGGGTCCTGCACTGGGTAAAATGAGCCAGTCACAAAAAGAGACTGCAGGATTCCACGTAACATGATGTGTACTTTACCACGATCTTCAGCAAAAAAGAAATTGGCCAGGCGTGGCGGCTCACTCCTGTAATCCCAGCACTTTGGGAGGCCGAGGGTGGGCAGATCACTTGAGGTCATGAGTTCAAGACCGGTCTGGCCAACATGATGAAACCTCATCTCTACCAGAAATACAAAAATTAGCCGGGCGTGGTAGTGCATGCCTGTAATCCCAGCTACTTGGAAGGCTGAGGCAGGAGAATTGCTTGAACCTGGGAGGTAGAGGTTGCAGTGAGCCATTGTGTCACTGCACTCCAGCCTGGGTGACAGAGTGAGATTCCATGTCAAAAAAAATAAAATAAAATGTAGCCTAGAGGGATGGAGAGCAGCTGGCGGTTGCCAAGGCTGGGCTATGGCAGAGAGACGATCGGGAAGGAATACCTGGGAAGGAACGTTCTGGAGTGACAGGGGTGTTCTTGACTTTAGCAGAGTGGGGGGTTACACAGACGTACGCGTGTGTCAAACACCAGTGAGCAGTACCCTCCCAATGGGTGCATTTTATTGAATACAAACAATCCCTCAGTAATGCTGAGTTTATTTATTTTTAAGACGGGGTCTCCTTCTGTTGCCCAGGCTGAAGTGCAGTAACTGGATCACGGCTCACTGAAGCCTCCACCTCCAGGGCTCAGGTGATCCTCCCACCTCAGCCTCCACCTCCAGGGCTCAGGTGATCCTCCCACCTCAGCCTCCACCTCCAGGGCTCAGGTGATCCTCCCACCTCAGCCTCCCAAGCAGCCGGAACCACAGGTGCATGCCACCATGTCTGGCTAAGTTTTAAATTTTTTTGTAGCGATGGGGTCCCACTCCCACTATGCTGCCCAGGCTGGTCTCAAACTCCTGGGCTCAAGTGATCCTCCTGCTGCAGCCTCCCAAAGTGCTGGGATTACAGGCAGGAGTCACCATGCCCGGCCAATAACATTGACATTAAAAGCTAAAAACATACTTTGAACACCCATCTGCCAACATACGCATATTTATTTAGGAGTTATTTTTATGTACTATACGTTAAAGAGCTTTCCATTATAACATATGCAAACAGAGAAATTTCTTTTTTTTTTTAAGGAGTCTCACTCTGTTGCCTATCCTGGAATGCAGTGGCGCAATCTTGGCTCACTGAAACCTCCGTCTCTGGGTTCAAGAGATTCTCCTGCCTCAGCCTCATGAGTAGTTGGGATTAGAGGTGCATACCACCACGCCTGGCTAATTTTTGTATTTTTAATTTTTTTTAGTAGAGATGGGGTTTCGCCATGTTAGTCAGGCTGGTCTTGAACTCCTGACCTCAGGTGATCCACCCGCCTCAGCCTCCCAAAGTGCTGGGATTATAGGCGACAGCCAGTGTACCCGGCCAAACAGAGAAATTTCTAAAAAACAAGATGAACTGAATTCTAGCATTTTCTTCCAGAGCCTGCTGGGTTGCTATCCTCACCTTGGAGACCAGATCAACACTCTTCACAGGCAGTGGCTGACCCCGCCGGCAGGATAGGAGGTGGGGGAGCAGGCTGGTTTGAGCTGGTCTGGGAGTACATGCGGCATGTTCTGGGGAAAATCTCAAGCCCCTAAAGTCTGCCAATGACAACCACCAAACCTGGGGCCACAGGCACAGGATTTTTGGGGAGACCCGTTTCATGCCACATGCACTTTGTAGCTTCCAGGGCCCTTTGCCTACACCCTCACATATTAGAACAGGTGTGACCCTCAAAATACAGACGTAGCAGGTGGGCCAGAATTCTACAAAGCAGCCAAAGTCTCCGCCTGGAGCCACAGGCCCATCCTGCCTCCCACCCGACGCCGGACCCTGGGAGCTCTGCTCAGAATCCAGGCAGGGGTCGGGGGCGACCACCGCAGACACACAGACGTGGCACGTAGGGCGGTAATCAGGAAGGAGGGGTCCAGAGCAGAAATACCCAGGGTCACATTCCAGCACTAGGCCAGACGTGGTGGTTCACACCTGTAATCCCGGCACCCTGGGAGGCCAAGGCAGGAGGATCGCTTAAGCCCACGAGTTTGAGGCAGCCTGGCCTACAAAGGGAGACTTCGTCTCTGCAAAAAATAAAAAGTTTAGCCTGGCGTGGTGGTGTACACTTAAGGTTCCAGCTACTTGGGAGGCTGAGGCAGGAGGATGGCTTGAGCACGGAAGGCCAAGGCTGCAGTGAGCCAGGGATGCGCCACAGCCTGCAGCCTGGACAACAGAGCAAGACTCCGAAAAGCAAAACCATCCCAGCTCCACCACATCTTAGCTGTGTGACCGTAGGCGTACTCCTACATGCCTCAGTTTCCCCATGCTTGGGGTCATCAAAGTTGTGAAGACTAAGAAGCTAATATACAGAGCCAGTCTACACACTGTATTAAAACGGAGCGTCTGTGTCCGTGTTTGTGAAAGCTAACACAGTCAACACACACACCCTCGGAGCAAGCCCAGGGCTGCAGGCTGGTAGCCGTTACTGTCTCCCTAGACACCCGGGTCCTGCTTACTCCGCCCACCCCCTCCCAATCCGGCCCCTTCTCCGTCGTGCTCGGCTCCCTGGGGAATCTGTGTTCTCTCTGAGGGCACCAGGGGAAGGGGCGGAGCGTCTCAATCTGCCAAGAGTCTCTCACCTCTGCAGCCCAAGTTCAAGTCGCAGTTGGGTTCGTGTTTATCTTTAAGTTGTCCTTTTCCTGACCTGTGCCCAGCACCTGGCCCCTCCCCTGCGCCCATTGTCTCAGGAGCCAGGGCCATCCGGTCCATCCTGGGGGGAGAACAAGGGAGCCCCCGCCCCCATTTCCTCGGACTTCAAGTTCCTTGGCCGAATAAACACAACTGCACACAAAAGACATCCCAGCAGCGTGAGGCCAGGGCAGGGCGGAAGGGGGCAGGCGGAAGCCACTGTTCCAGAACATTCTGCGTAAGGTGCCAGCGGAGCCATCCTTGGGTTCCCGGGATTCTTTCAGCAGAGGTTGGGGAATGCCTGTGTGGACAACTAAGGCCCTCCTAGAGGGCTCCTTCTTCCCGCTCTCCTACCCACACCATACTGACATGCCCTATGAGCATCTACAGATGAGTCTGTGCTGGCCCCCCGACCTGGGCAAGGGGCCGTGTCCGGGGTCAGTGGCCCTGGACAACTCGCTCCTCTTCCCAGGCTGTCTACAGCCACCATCTGACCTCCCTGCCCCAGCACTGCGTTTAGGGCCTCACTGGACACAGGACAGAGGGGCACTGGCAGCTCAACACCCAGCCCTCTCAGAGCTGAGCAAGGCCCCCTTCCCACTTTCTCCTGCTAGCTCCAGAGATCATTTCCCAAATAAAGCTCCTGCACTGAGATCCTTCAGTGGAGGCCTGAATCCAGGCAGCAAACCAAGCTAGAGGCAAAGATGTGTGCATGGCATCAGCTGGCAACCTCAGAGGCAGAGATCAGTGCCTGCTCCCAGCACACGGCTGGGCCTGGTGGGGTTCAGCCCAAGGTGGCAACCCGACAGTGCAGGTCACACAAAGGGAAGCTGGGGCAAGTCGCCATCCAGGGAGCACCCGGGGGCTAGGCCTCTGTCCTGGGACGGAGCTGCAGGACGAGAAACTTCCTCACTTGGGCCTCATGGCTTCCCCCTGGTCTCGGTCACGTTCAGGTTTTCCATCCTCCGAGGAGACCCGACTGTCTTGGAAGGAACCGCCGTGCAGGCTGTAATCCTTTCCTGTGTATTCCATCCATTAACAGGAACTTGGATCCCCCAGCTGCCGCAGCTCCGTGAGGCTTCAGGTAGCAATTTCCCATTTGTGTTTCAAATTTTAATGAACGCACCTGTCCCCTGGGCCCTCGCTGCAGCCTGTAATCCTCACAGAGCGGGTCGCAGGCGTGTCACCCAAGGCTGGGCTCCAGCGGGATTTCTACAAGGGCTTGATTTCTCCAGGGAATTGCTCCAACGAAAAATGGTCCATGCCACAGCCTCCTCTGCCCCCACCACCCTCCCCACTGGCTCAGTGTCGAGCTGGCTGCAAATCGTAAGATTATTATTTCTTTCCGACATCCCCAAAGTATCCTATATCCCAAGATAGAGAGCAAAGTTCAGCTGTGATAAGATTGCATCACTGGGGGGGAGATACATTCCTGCCCTTGCTCCCTCTGCCTCTGGCTAACATAATTCCTTTCTGATCTTACCCAGGGCATCCAGTCAGGCTGGGAGGCAAACAGGATAATCCATTTTAGAGAGATTGATCAATATCGTTAGGAGCCTTTTAAATGGTTCCACAGGCTTCAGGGAGCCAGGGCAGACAGCTGAGCTGGGAATCGGGGGCTGGAGGAGGCAGGAGGGCAGGCGCTACCCTCGGGGGATATCCAGACAGTCCTTCCATTTCCTACCAGGCTTCAAGAGCTGGTTCCCATCAGTGCAGGAAGGCCAGGTACATGCAGGCAGGTTGTGTACTGCACAAGGGGCGGGGCAAAGGGGAACAGCAGGCTGAAGTCTAGCTGACCTTTTCACTCGTCTTGCCAGCGCCCCCTCCACAAAGAGGAGGAATCCCTTTTCTAATCAGCAGCAAGGCGCCCTAAAGGCCACAGCTGGTCCTGCTGGCAAGGGACAGAGGAGTTCCCTGGCTCCTAGCTGCCTAGCATCCTTGGTCCTGTTTCCTAGTAATCAGGAAGACAGTGTTTCTGGCAAACCCCCTCTAGTTAGAGGGTTAATGGGTGAGGTTCTGGAAGCCTCCTTCTTCTGTCTCCACCAATCCTTCCCCCCGCCTACCCTCAAACAGGCCTCCATGTTCCAGCCAGGGACACTTCCAGCCAGGGCTTAGAAACTCGGGTGTTGGGAGGGCCAGTTAGGCAGGAAAAGGGGCCTGGTGGCAGGGGTGGGGGGTGGATAGAGCAAACAGGAGGGCACCTGCCCTGTCAGCACTGCAGGGGCTGCTCAGCTCCCCCCTAACAGTTGCCAAGGGGTGCACAGACCCAGGGTACCTGGAGCTTTAAAGAGATGCAGGAACTCTGGAGTTTAAATGTGGGGAAGAAATTTCTTTGTTTTTAATTTTAAATATTGGCAATACATCTTAAAAAATAAAATCTCGTATAGGAGCCAAGGAAGCATGGCTGCAGGCTGAATACGGAGCCATCGGGGCCTTCCACCAGCTGCAATCTGGAGACTCTGCCCCTGTATCCCCAACCACGGCTCACGTGCCACGGAGTCACTGATGTGTCCTTCCAGGCCACACACCAATGGCACCGCTTCTCTGCTGAAAACCTGACAGCTTGACACCCCAGCCAGTCCCACACACAATTAACCACCTGCACATCCGGAATTGGACCAAGTCTCACCCGGCCCCGACCACCTGGGACCACTGCAGCAACGCCTCGCTGGCCTCCTACTGCCACCCATGCCCCCTACAGTCCATTCTCAGCACAGCAGTAGAGGAGGCTGGTCCACCAAGATGTGGCTGCCTCTGCCCAGAACCTCCACGGCTCCCATCTCATGCTGAGTAAAGGCCAAGTTCTTACAATGGCCTGTGGGGTCTCGAGCTATCTTCCTCCCACTGGCTGATGTGCTGGCTTTCACTCCCGCCCCTGGGCCCCTGCACCTCTTCCCTTTGCCTGTCTAACCTTCTCCACGAGGCATCCACAGGACCAGACAGGGCTTTATCAATCATCAGGTTGGAACAAGGGCACAAACGTGCACTTCCGCAGACGATGGGACATCCCACCACCCTTTGTCTCTTCTGTGCCCTGCCAAAGGGTATGAGAAGGCCCTCCTGACCACCCCATTTGAAAAAACAAAACAAAACAAAAGCAGCAATCCACAGCTGGGTGCAGTAGCTCAGCCTGTAATCCCAGCACTTTGGGAGGCTTCGGCAGGAGGATCGCTTAAAGCAGGATTTTGAGACCAGCTCTGGCAACATAACGAGACCTCATCTCTACCAAAAATTAAAAAAAAAAAAATTAGCCGGGGGTGGTGGTGCACACACCTGTAGTCCCAGCCACCGGGGGCCCGAGGTGGGAGGATCACGTGAGCCCAGGAGGCTGAGGCTTCAGTGAGCCGGGATCATGCCACTGCACTCCAGCCTGGGTGACAGAGCAAGACCCCGACCCAAAAAAACAAACAAAAAACCCGTCATCCCTCCCCCGTCCCCCAATCCTTCTCACTCCATTATATCTTCCCCATACCGCTTTTCACCATCAAACCTAACACAGATTTATCTATTTATCTGTTAGCTCAAGGCTCTCACTACACTGCACGCTTCACAGGAGTCTTGTCTGTCCAGCTCACGGCCACGCACCCAGGTTAACACAGTGCTGGTTAGAACAGTGCCAATGGCTGAAGGGTTCCCTGCCAGGCCCGTGAGAGCTGCTTTGACTAATGCTGAGCCCCCGACACCCCTGCCCACCTCTGCAGCTGCCCCCGTCTCTCCTGGTCGTGAACCACTGGAATGCGAGAACACACGTACGCACTTGCTCCTACCTCCCTTCCAGGAATGGCCTTCTCCTTCCCCACCTACCAGGCAAACTCCCATCCATCCTTCAAAACCCAGTGAGGAAATCCCCTACTTTAGGAAACATTCCCTGACTCTGTTCCCACTTCCACCAGTTAATCCCTCCTCCGACGGTCACTCCTGGATATGTCTGTGCTGCCATTCATTCACACACTCCACACCCATCGCTGTGGGCAGGTCCGTGCGCTCTCTTCCAGAGCACAGGCTGCGCAGTCAGCCCCTGTCCCCAGCCCACTACTGACCCCATCTCCCCGGCCAGGGCAGGCTGCTGGTCACGGCACTGCACTGACTGCTGCGAGCCCTCCCCAGGGCGGCGTGGCTTGGGGTGCATGGGAAGGAACCGCCTCCCAGCACAGAGCGACTGCCTTTTTGGCAATGGCTGTGCAGCCGGGAAGAGGGTCAAGAGCCTGGCTGTGGCCCTAGCTGTGGGCACGCTGCCCCTCGTCCTCAACCCCCGCCTCCTCCATAACCCTGGTCCATCCCAGCCCAGCTTCTTCCCCCAGGAGGGGTTCTTCTGAGGGTGAGTCTCTTTAGCATTGCCTATTCGGCTTCCTGCCCTCCCAGCAGGGCCAGTGGCCTTCCCATCAATCATCCGCCTCACACAGTGCCCTGTAATAAACGCGTGTGCACAGGTGGGTGAGGCCGGACCCGCGGGGGAGACAGGCCCGGGCAGCAGCTCCTCCCGAGAGGGGAGGCACGAGGAGCCGGGCAGCAGCTCCCTGGGCTTGGAGTCAGGCCGCTGCTCAGGAAGACGGAGGAAGTGAGGCGTGGGTCAGGGCCTCATCCGCATCATCCTGACCGGACAGGCGAGGGCAGAGAGAGGTCACCCCCTCCCCAAATCCCTGCAGCAGGAACAATATTTTTACAACACTGTTTTGGTCCTTCCACTGTGAACTTAATTTAACATCCATATTGCCACTACTTAATTAAATAGATGAACTCATTTTACATTTACAAGTCTTAATTCATCCTGAACAAAACTGGCCGTGTTTAGTTCTTTACACACTAGCAGCTCCCTGGAACAAATGGTGACCTTTTCCAGTTAACGGTGGGGACAGGTTAAAAGCTAATTATCGGCTCTGGTCGCCTGTGAGAGAGCGAGCGGACGTCTTTATCCATCATCAGAAGTGAGTAGAGAGGTGGCTGGGTTGAATTCTTTCTTATGCAGCCACAGGCAGCCGGGCTGGCAGGCGGCGTAGACCTGGGCCCAGATCCCTGATGGTGGGCAGGTGGCTCCGCCCCCCCCATCCCTGCTTTCCACTCACATCCCACCCTGCCTATAACAACTGTCATCTCTGTACTGCTCAACCCACCCCACGTCCCTCGGGCCTGCCCGGCTGACCCCAGCCTTGCTCCCAGGCAGCCCCTGCCCTTGGACCCACCCTCTCTCTCCCCCACAGGCTGACCCTTCCAGACCCCTCTGCCCTGGATGCCAAAAGTCCTGGCTGCTGGCACGTGGGAGACCGGCCGTTCTTCTCACCCTGCGCCAACAGTGGGGCACACACTCTGTACTTCCTTTTTTTTTTTCCGAGACAAAGTTTCACCCTATTGCCCAGGCTGGACAGCAGTGGCGCGACCTTGGCTCACTGCAACCTCTGCCTCCCAGGTACCAGTGATTCTCCTGTCTCAGACTCCCCAGTGGCTGGGACTACAGGCACCTGCCACCACGCCCAACATATTTTTGTATACTTAGTAGAGGTGGGGATTCACCATATTGGCCAGGATGGTCTCAAACTCCTGACCATATGATCCACCTGCCTTGGCCTCCCAAAGTGTTGGGATTACAGGCATAAGCCACTGTGCCCGGCCTAACACTCTGTACTTCTGTAGCACCTGAGGGTCTGGGGCCAGTGGCACGGCAGCCTGGGTCCCCAGCAGTGCCCTGGAGGCCCCATTGCTACAGGTGGCAAAGGGAACAGCCGAGTCCCAATTTGGGGCTGCTGTGGAGAGGGTTCTCGAGCTAATGCCTTGTGGGGAGCTGGGCCTGGCACACAGTAGGTGCCAGTGAATGTGGCTTGCTGCTGAGCCCAGGGTGTGGGTGGCAGAGATGTCTGGCTGGTGGGCTGGAAGTCAGGTATAAGGCTCAGGTGGCTGTCTCTCAGCAGCTGTACTGGGTGGGGACTGTCTGCACCCAGGAGCCAGGACCTAGGAGACAGAGGGAAAGCTGCATGGTCCCCAGACCCTTGCTGGAGACATCTGGCAAGTTCCTGCCTTTCCACACCAGCAAAGTCCATGCAGCCAATCCAAGGCTGGCTGGTGTCCTAAAAGGCTGATGGAAGGCCAGAGGGCTGCGGGCTCAGGCTCAGCCACCATTGGTGAGGCACCCAAGGCGGCCAGTGCTCCCTTTATGAGGCAGGCAGGTCCCATTACTACCCCTGCGTTATAGGAAGAAACTGGAGCCCAGAGGGGTTAAACAGCTTGTCTGGGGTCACACAGCTATCAACTGTGGGGACAGGAATTGAGCCCAGACACACTGGCGGCAAAGTCTGTGGTCTCAACACAAAACACACTGCCCCTTGAGGGACAAATGAAACCCCCCGAAGGTGGGTAACTCTGTAGCCTGGGCTCTGTGATGTTAATTGGTCCCCCAGGCATGTGGGCAGTGACACCCTCCATTTGGGGGGTCAGCTCCTACACGAGGCATTGACCCCCAAAGGAAAGCCTGCCAGCCTGCCCCGGGCATTGTGAGCAGGGTAGGAGAGAGACCACACAACAAAGAAGCCTGGCAGGGCATGGTGGCACACGCCTGTAATCCCAGCACTTTGGGAGGCCGAGGTGGGCGGATCACAAGGTCGGATCAAGACCATCCTGGCCAGTATGGTGAAATCCCGTCTCTACTAAAAATTATAAAAACTAGCTGGGCGTGGTGGCTCATGCCTGTAATCCCAGCTACTTGGGAGGCTGAGGCAGGAGAATCACTTGAACCAGGGAGTCGGAGGTTGCAGTGAGCTGAGATCGCCGCTGCACCCTGTCTCAAAAAAAAAAAAAAGAAACAAGGAAGTCTGGGGCCGGCCTGGCCCCCTCGCTCCGTCTCAGCCCCCTGGATCTCCCAGATGCCGGGCAGATGACAACCACGCCAACAGCCACTCTCCCACAGTCGCCTCGCCCTCGGGCTGAGCCAGCCAGATTGTGTCCACAGCGGGGGAGAGGGGCGCTGATCCCAGGAGAGGGGCCGTCTGTGGCCCTGGTGGTCACCTCACCATCATTTGGGGGGGTCAAGTGGGCCAGAGGAGCCAGCTGTAGGCAGAGGGGCAGCCGCTGCCAAGGTGACCCTGGCCGATGAAACCACTGGGCCGGGCAGGGGCCAGTCACCCCCTGACCCACTGGCCTCAGGTTCCCTGAGGAGGCCAGGAGGCTGGGGGAAACCCCCAGGGCGAGCGGGCATGGTGACGAAACCATGAGGGCTGATTGCAGCAGAGGCTGCTGGTGGCGGGTGAGACTTGAGGCGGCCAGATCACCCCAGGGGGCAGGTTGTTTGTTTGGGGAAAGGGGAAGCGGCCGTTGGGGGGCTCACTGATTCGTGTTTAATCCTGCCAGGCTCACTCCTGGCAGCCTCCGTGGCCTCAGGGGCCTCCAGAGAGCCCAGCAATGCACAGAAGAGGCAGGGCTGCTGCAGACAAGCCCGAGATCGTGGACCGGCTGCCTCAGTTTCCCTAGGTATAAGCATCCTGCCCCTACCTCCCACTCATACAGGATGCAATGAGGCTATCAGACGACCCTCGGGGGGAGGCTAACCGGCCCCTGTGCCCTCTCCCCTCGTGTTTACAGGCCTGGCCTCAGGCTTCCTGGCCCAGGAATGCAAACAGGTTGGGACAGTGTCCACACACCCGGCTTCTTGGCTGAGGCTGACAGCCCCTCCCCGCCCGGGGCATGAGGCCTCAGCATCCCTCAGCTCCATTTGGACCCCACCCTCCCATACGTGGCAAGCCCTAGGAAGAAGACTACAGGACCCAGGGGTGCTACTGGCCTGGAAGCAGGGTCCCATTTGACAACTGCCACAGCCACGGCAGCCACACTGGCATCTAGGAGTCCTTGTGTCTCCACCATCTTGTTCTGAGCTTCGCAGGCAGCCCCATTTCTGGACGAGCAGACAGAGGCTCAGAGACGCAGAGCTCCCTTCCTAAAGCCGCACAGCTGGCAAGCAGCAAGACTGGGCTCGCACCTGAGGTGCCCTGAGGTCTCAAGGCCAGAGCTCTTCCCATCCCCCCCCCCCCACCCCCGCGTCACCTCCGCTGACATCCAAAGGGCAAAGATCTGGGCCACCAGTCTGCCAGCCAGAGACAGCTAGCCACCTGTAGGCAGCCACCAGCACAGGAGTCAGAGCGGGGAGGCTTGGACATGTAGGTTCGCCCACCTCACCGGCCCCCAGACCCAGGCCCCAGAAATCAGAGGGATGAGGGGCTCCTGGCTGTGGTTGCTGGCCCCGGACCCTCCTTCCAGGAGGCAGGGCTCAAGGCAGGCACACCGGGATCTGGGAAACAGCAGCACCCCAAAAGCCTTCCTCTCCCTAAGGCATTCCTCAGTGGGCTGGAAACGGAGGGAGTCAGCTGCCCCCCTCCCGCACTCTCCCGCCCCTGCTGCTCAGTCTGGGCCAGTTTGCCCCCACCTCCCGCAGCACTGCCCTCCAAGCAACAGCCCCGAGGCATCTGTCTGCGCCTGAGGGCAAGCCCCTCCCCTGGGGAAAATGTGACACCTACACTGAGCTACCCAAGCCGTGCAGCCGGGACTCCCCCGGGTCTCCCATGTCTGGGGAGCCCACCTGGGGTGACGCTGGAACCCAGGGAGAGTTTGGGGGCACAGGCAGTCAGGAGGAGGGGCCCGCTCTGTCCCTCAGTCCCGTGGAACAGCATCAGCTCCAGCCCCCAGGGCTGGGGTCAGGGGAGGGGTGGGAGGCGGTTCCCGGGGGGCTCCTCAGCCCCGCTTCAGTCCTGGCCCCGGCCCTGGCTCCTGCCCCAGTCCCTGCAGACTCTCCCTGACCTGCGGAGTGTGGCCAGCTCCTCCCGACCCCAAGGCTGTTCCATGCGACAGTCCGCAACACATTTACCCAGCACCGTCCTGAGCACAGAGGACGGAGATGGGGTTTAACCAAACTGGGAGAACAGAGATGAGGTTTAAGGAAGGCAGGAGAGGGAGCTCTGCTGGACGGGCGTGACAGGCACGATGCCACGTGCACACACACACAGGGCACACACCACCACAGGCACACGCGCACAACACACGCACAGGGCACACACCACCACAGGCACGATGCCACATGCACATACACACACAGGGCACACACCACCACAGGCACACACGCACAACACACACACAGGGCACACACCACCACAGGCACGATGCCACGTGCACGTACACACACAGGGCACACACCACCACAGGCACACGCGCACAACACACGCACAGGGCACACACCACCACAGGCACATGCGCACAACACACACACAGGGCACACACAACCACAGGCACACGCGCACAACACGCGCACAACACACGCACAGGGCACACAACCACAGGCACACGCGTGCACACACACACGGCACACACCACCACAGGCACACATGCACAACACACAGGGCACACAACACAGGCACATGCACACAACACACACACAGGGCGCACACACACACACAGGGCACACAACCACAGGCACACACGTACAACACACACAGGGCAACCACAACCATAGGCACATATGCACACACACAGGTCTCACACAGGTGTGCACACACACATCTCATCCACACACAGGGCATGCACAACCACATGCATGTGCACACACACACAGAGATCTCACACAGCCACAGGCACACGCACACATAGGTCTCACACAGCCACAGGCACACACACACACGTCTCACACAACCACGTGCACACATGCACAGGGCATGCATAAACACAGCCATGCACACACAACACACACAGGTCTCACAGCCACACACACGCAAGGACATGCACAAACAGGCACACGTACACAACACGCAGGTTTCACACAGACACACACACAGGTCTCACACAAGTCACACGCACACACACAGGCACACACACAACACACAGGTTTCACACAGCCACAGGCACACAACACACACAGGTCTCACACAACCACAGGCAGACAACACATATATCTCACAAACACAGCCACATGCACACACAGGGCACGCACAACCACGGGCACACACAACACACACAGGTCACACAACACAATCACATGCACACAGTCACACAACACACACAAGACATACACACACACCTACATAGTCACATTCATACACAATGCACAATGTCACACACAACATACTCCCACACAGATCAGTCACATGCACATACAACATACACAAACACAAAATCACACAATACACAGCCATGCATACAACAAAGTCACACACAACAGACACCCATATGCACATACAACACACTCCTAAGACAGTTATACATATATCCAACACCCATTCACACCACACAGCACCACCACACACATACACACAGTAAAACGCCAACACTGTGCACAATACACAGACACCCACACAAGCACCCACTCATGCCCTCACAGACTTGGAGCCGGCCTGCTATGCACCTTGGGCAAGTCATGTCACCGCCAGGTGACTCAGTTTCTCATCTGTAGGGTGCGAATTATCCCCTCTTTGTGAGCCACAGATGGGCTAAGGCTGAAGGCACAGGCAGTCCTCAGAACAGCACCACGGGTAACTCTCACCCCCATGAGACTCGCAGGGGCAAGTCGGTTGGATGAGGTAGGCAGGAAGGTCTCCTCTGCCAGGGAGAGGGTCGTGCTGATCCCAGAAGAACATGGGGAGGGATGGGTGGGAGAGGGGAGGGAGGGCTGTGTCCTGGGGGCTGGCAGGTGGGCACGGGCTGTGGACATCTTGTTTGTTTGTTTCTTGTTTTGAGACGGGGTCTCGCTCTGTCGCACAAGCTGGAGTGCAGTGACTTGATCTCAGCTCACTGCAACCTCTGCCTCCCAGGTTCAAGCAATTCTCCTGCCTCAGCCTCCCGAGTAGCTGGGATTACAGGTGCGTGCCACCATGCCCAGCTAATTTTTGTTTTTTTTTTTTTAGTTGAGACGGGGTGTTTCACCATGTTGGCCAGAATGGTCTTGATCTCTTGACCTCGTGATTCATCTGCCTCAGCCTCCCAGAGTTCTGGAATTACAGGCGTGAGACACTGTGCCCAGCCTGTGGGCATCTTTTATACCTGACCCAGCCCTGATGGCCCTGACCACAGCTCGAGCAGGCGTGGGGGAAGGGCGCAGTGCAGGGGAAGAGACGGGGATACTGGACAAGCCATCGGCCCAGCCATTCCCACAACTCATCCGGGGCTGTGGGAGGAGGACGGGAGGGAGCCCCGGTTCCTCAGGCACCCACTAAGGCTGGTTGGGTGGGGGCTGGCGATTGTCTCATTAAATCCTTAGTGTTGCCACCCACCCAGATATGCCTGCCTGGCTTCCAACGCCACCTTCCCATGGGGCTCCTGGAGTTTCCAGGAGGCTCTGGAGAGGCTTCCGTGGGAGGCTGTTTCTGCTGCCACCTTTGCAGCTAGAAGATGCCCCTGGCTTCTGTGAGAGGGGCGCAGCTTCATGCTGGCACGCTCTGTCATGGGAACGCTTGGCATCGCCAGGCCCTCATTAGCAGAGGATCTTAAAACAGTCATGTGGAAACCCTTCACGACCCCCTGGGCCGAGTGCCAGCGCACTCCGGATTTTATGGGGTGAGAACACTCAGAAGAGGCTGGCCCTTCTCAGGGCGCTTCCAGTGCACAGCCAGGCCCCTGCCCTCCACACAACACCCTCCTGCTCCTCCAGGCGGGAGCTGGAAACCCCTTAGCCGCTGCTCAGATGCCGAGGAACAGGGAGGCTGCAAACACACGTTACTGACGGCAAGGGAAGGATGCCTGAGCTGGAAGGGGACTTCAGGGACACCACTGCAAAGCAGAAGATACTGAGGTCCACAGAGGACCCAAACATGCCCAGAGCTGAACTACGGCAGGAAAAGCTGGGGCCTGAAAACCCCAGCCTCCCGACGCCCACAGGCCTGGCCCTGGACAGGATTCTGAAGCAGGCAGGAGGACAGCCCGTGCGCCCAGACAGGCTGGGATGGGAGGACCGCACTGGATCCGAGGCAGGAGCTTCGGACCCCATCCTGGCTGCTTCACAAACTTGCTCTGGGCTCCAGTTCCTCTCCTACAAAGGTGAGCACAAGGTGAGTTTTAAGTACAGGCACACGGTCACTCTTCGGGTTTATGCCTCTAAATCTAAACAGAAAACCAGCTCCCAGGCCTGGTGGCGGTGCCTCTGATCTCTGACCCTGCCCTGGGACCACACCAAGTATCGCTGGATGGCAATCAGTGGTCAGGGGTCGAAGGCCTCTGGGCTCTGTTCAAGACAGAGGTGCAGCCTGGAGGTCAGAGTGTCAGCAGTGACCGTGTTGATCCCTGAGATCTTCGCAAAGAACCCAGACAAACCGGCTCCCTGGGCTCCCAAAGGCTCCTCAACTCTGGCTGAGACCTTCCAGCCCCAAGCCAAGACCTGCTCGACCAGTCTCTCTGCCAAGCCACCTCCATCCAGGGCGGTGCTGGCCAGCTGTCAGAGGCTGGCGGGACCAGGCCCACTCCGTCCTTGGTCCTGCACCTAGGACACTGTCCTGTTTCTCCTTCCCCCGAGACTGGTCCCCATTGTGATCCACAAAGCCCTTTTCTCTGGCATAAAATCAGAGAAACAGAATGTGGGTGTGTGTTGGGGAGTCTTGGCCTGCGAGAGATTGGGAATAAAAATAGGAGCAGGGGCCGGGTGCAGGGGCTCACTCCTGTAATCCCAGCAATTTTGGAGGCTGAGGCGGGCAGATCACCTGTGGTCAGGAGTTCAAGACCAGCCTGGCCAACATGGTGAAACTCCGCCTCTGTTAAAAATACAAAAATCAGCCAGGCATGGTGGCAGGTGCCTGTAATCCCAGCTATTCCAGAGGCTGAGGCAGGAGAATCACTTGAACCCGGGAGGTGGAGGTTGCAATGAGCAGAGATTGTGCCACAGCACTCCAGCCTGGGTGACAGAGCAAGAATCCATCTCAAAAAAAAAAAAAAAAAAAAAAAAGCAGCAGGGTCAAGAAGATCTCCTCAGAGACCCTCCATGTCTTATCTCGGGGGTCTGTGACCATCCAAATGTTTGTGTCCCCTGCCCCCAATTGCTGTGTTGAAATCCTTACCCCGGAAGTGATGGCATTAGGAGCGGGGGCCTTTGGTGGTGACTGTGGCATGAGAGCACACCCCTTACGACAGGATCAAGCTCTTGTTAAAGGACCCCCCTTCCACCATGTGAGGACACAGCGAGAGGGCACCGTCCATGATCCCCGAGGTGAGCCCTCAGCAAACAGCTCATCTGCCAGCACCTTGATCCTGGACGTTCAGCCTCCGGAAATGGAAGCAATACACTTCTGTTGTTGTTAAGCCTCCTGTTCCGTGGTATTTTGTTATAGCAGCCTGAGCTGACTAAGACAGGGCCTCCCTGCGCACCCAGAAGGGCTGGAAGCCCCAAAGCACAGTGGGTCATCAGCGGAAGCCTCTAGGACCCTTTCCCAAGTATAGAGAATATGAGAGAAAGGTACCTTCCTGCTCCTCACCCCCAACCAGGCTTTCCAAATCCCAGGACATCAGCCTCAGGAAGGAAGGAGAGCACTAGGAATCCTTAGCCATGAATGAGGACGACAATGACAAATGGTAGTGGTGATGGGGACGGTGGTGGTGATGGTGATGATAATGAAGGTGATGATGATGGTGGTGATGGGGACTGTGGTGATGGTGGTGATGGTGATGATGGTGGTGATGGTGATGATGGTGGTGATGGGGACTGTGATGATGGTGGTGATGGTGATGATGGTGATGGTGGTGATGGTGATGATGGTGGTGATGGGGACTGTGGTGATGGTGGTGATGGTGATGATGGTGGTGATGGGGACTGTGGTGATGGTGGTGATGGTGATGATGGTGGTGATGGGGACTGTGGTGATGGTGGTGATGGTGATGATGGTGGTGATGGGGACTGTGGTGATGGTGGTGGTGATGATGGTGGTGATGGGGACTGTGGTGATGGTGGTGATGGTGATGATGGTGGTGATGGGGACTGTGGTGATGGTGGTGAAGATGATGGAGACTAGTAATGACGGTGGTGATGGTGATGAAGTGATGGTAAAAATGGTGATGGGGACTGTGGTGATGGGACTGTGATGATGGTGGTGAAGGTGATGGTGATGGGGACTGTGGTGATGGTGGTGATGGTGGTGAAGGTGATGGTGATGGGGACTGTGGTGATGGTGGTGATGGTGGTGAAGGTGATGGTGATGGGGACTGTGGTGATGGTGGTGATGGTGGTGCAGGTGATGGGGACTGTGATGATGGTGGTGAAGGTGATGGTGATGGGGACTGTGATGATGGTGGTGATGGTGGTGAAGGTGATGGTGATGGGAACTGTGATGATGGTGGTGATGGTGGTGAAGGTGATGGTGATGGGGACTGTGGTGATGGTGGTGAAGGTGATGGTGATGGGGACTGTGATGATGGTGGTGAAGGTGATGGTGATGGGACTGTGATGATGGTGGTGATGGTGGTGAAGTGATGGGGACTGTGGTGATGGTGGTGATGGTGGTGAAGGTGATGGTGATGGGGACTGTGATGGTGGTGGTGATGGTGGTGAAGGTGATGGTGATGGGGACTGTGATGGTGGTGGTGATGGTGGTGAAGGTGATGGGGACTGTGGTGATGGTGGTGCAGGTGATGGGGACTGTGATGATGGTGGTGATGGTGGTGAAGTGATGGGGACTGTGGTGATGGTGATGGGGACTGTGATGGTGGTGGTGATGGTGGTAAAGGTGATGGTGATGGGGACTGTGATGGTGGTGGTGATGGTGGTGATGGTGATGGGGACTGTGATGGTGGTGAAGGTGATGGTGATGGGGACTGTGATGGTGGTGGTGATGGTGGTGAAGGTGATGGTGATGGGGACTGTGATGGTGGTGGTGATGGTGGTGAAGGTGATGGTGATGGGGACTGTGATGGTGGTGGTGATGGTGGTGAAGGTGATGGGGACTGTGATGGTGGTGAAGGTGATGGTGATGGGTACTGTGATGGTGGTGAAGGTGATGGTGATGGGGACTGTGATGGTGGTGAAGGTGATGGTGATGGGGACTGTGATGATGGTGAAGGTGATGGTGATGGGGACTGTGATGGTGGTGAAGGTGATGGTGATGGGGACTGTGATGATGGTGATGGTGATGGGGACTGTGATGGTGGTGGTGATGGTGGTGAAGGTGATGGGGACTGTGATGGTGGTGGTGATGGTGGTGAAGGTGATGGGGACTGTGATGGTGGTGGTGATAACGACAGTGATGGTGATAGTGGTGGTACAGATGGTGGTGAAGGTGACCAAGGTGAAAACATGAACAAATACCTAGAACCTAAGTGGTCCCAACACTTGATACCCAGTATCTCATTTAACCCTCATGGATCCCTATGAGGTAGTGGCTTCATTACCCTGTCCAGAGGAGAGACTGAGGCACAAAAGGAAAAGTGATCTGCAGTCACACATGGTGGGGGGAGGGGCTGGGATCTGAACCCAGGCGGACGGGTCCAGTGTGCACTCCTCAACACCACATGGTCCTGCCTCGATCCAGGTCCAGAGAAGAAAAAAATGAGCTGGCTGAGGGACAGGATGGGGGTCTGTGTTGGGGACCCAGGTGTGAGCCTGAGCTGGGTGACAAGAAAGGCCCTTATTTTCTACATGGGCATCTCACAGTGCCAGGTGCCATTCTTGTGTAAGGATAGGTCCTTTTTATACCACAGGGGTGCTAAACCCACAGTAGCAGCTCTGGGCACACCTGAGGGCACGTCCCCTGCTCACTGGGTGATTTCCACACCACATTTTGGCTTCATAGCCTGACTCTGAGTCTCCTCTATGCATAAGACGCAGTACTGTGCTGTCCCCATTTACAGCTGGGGACACAGAATCTCAAAAGAGCAACCATTGGCCGAAGGCAGAGTTGGGGCCAGAAGCTGAACAAGACCCACCCTGAAGCACCCTCAGCAGCCCAGCCTTGGCTCCCAGTCGTGTGACCTTGGCCAAGTCATTTCTGTGCCTCGGTTTCCTCTGATGTAACGCGGATGGTTGCATAACAGTGAATGAGATGACGCAGACACAGCACACAGGACAGTCACGGCTACTCGGTCAGGGCACCACCCTGTGGCTCCTTTCCATAGCTCCTTCCACAACCTGCCCCATCCACGGTGAGCACACTCATCACCCAGAGACCCCCTGAATTCTCTCTTTTTTTCCTTTTTGTGGAGAACGGGGTCTTACTATATCGCCCAGGCAGGTCTCGAACTCCTGGGCTCAAGCTATCCTCCCGCCTCTGCCTCCCTAAGAGCTAGGATCACAGGCTTGAGCCACCGTGCCTGGTGACCCCCCTGCATTCTCTCTTAGACCCCCACACCCAGAGAAAACTGACCCCATGGGGCACCCAAAGTCCCCCGCCATGGGGTCACTAGACCTGGGCCTGCAGGCACAGATGTCTGGGTGGTCGGGGATGGCAAGGCCATCCAGCAGCCTCTGCAGTGCAGTGATAACCCGGCTGGCACTGGCGGGCTGTGCCCAGTTTCAGCGGACGCACCTGTCAGGGCATCTCGGGCCAGGAGCCATATCCCTGGCTCCCGGCTCCGGGCCAGCAGCAGGAAGCGACAGGGAGGCAGAGCCCCTGACAAAGCACGCGTCCTCTGTGAGCAGAGATAAACCTTGGAGGGGGAGAGGGGCGCTCCATCAGCCTTGCGGCAATCCGCCACACGATGACAGGCACATGCGAGGCCTTTCGCGGCCACGAGGCTCTGTGTGTCGTTATTCACGGCGGAGCCTGCTTTATCTCCCGCACAGTATGTGAGGCCACAAGGCGGGTGCTGGCTCCGCACACAGGGCTCCCTTAGAAAATATTAATATGTAAATGTCACTCTCCAAAGACCAGAAATGAAATGGAATGACCGACTGCAACATGTTCTGCTGGCGAGATAAACCGAGAAAGAAAAGGAGAAAAAGCTGCCAGGGCTGGAGGTGGGGGCGAGCGTCGAGCTTAGGCAGGGGGGCTGGAGGGGGAGCGTGGGATTCGGGGCCGGGGGGTCAGCCACTTCCACTCTCTCCAGGCAAACAGCTTCGGCACAAGGCCTGAGAGCAGGTGGAAGCTTCCGGGCTGCGGCTCCAGTGTCTTCTCCCCCGTACAAGATGACACATACGGGCACTCGTGTTACTCTCTCCAGGGGTCTGCTGGAAGCTTTTCGTGCGCAGAGCTCACTTGGTCACTGGCAGCTCTACTGCCCCATTTCACAGATGAGAAAGCTGTGGCACGGGGGAGGCTAAGTGGCAGGGCCAAGGACCCACGGCTATGCTAGAACCTAGGTCCCCGAGTGTGTCTTCGGGGGACCCCATCTCCTCCCATGTCCCTCAGAGACACCAGGAGGGACCACATGATGGCCTGTGTGCCTAGGCTGCCTTCCTCATCTCTCCAGCAAGGGGGACACAGCCTGCCCTCAGTGAAGGCAGAAGCCCTTACCCACCAGGAACATAAAAACCAGGACACACCCCCACGCCAAGCTGCACCCCCGATTACTGGTAACACTATGAATACCAGCTGGCTCCTCAAATCGAGGTGGAAAAAATGGCAGGGGGCCTTAGAAAGAATCCGGCGCACCTCCTGGTTCATTTCTCTAATTTTACAGCTGAGGAAACTGAGTCTAGGGTAATTTTTAAAAACTTTTTTTTTTTTTGCCAGGCGCACTGGCTCATACCTGTAGTCCCAGCACTTTGGGAGGCCAAGGCAGGCAGATCACGAGGTCAGGAGTTCAAGACCAGCCTGACCAACATAGTGAAACCCGTCTCTACTAAAAATACAAAAATTAGCCCGGCGTGGTGGTGGGCACCTGTAGTTGCAGCTACTCAGGAGGCTGAGGCATGAGAATTGCTTGAACCTGGGAGGCAGAGGTTGCAGGAGCTGAGATCGTGCCACTGCGCTCCAGCCTCGTGACAGAACGAGACTCCATCTCATCTCTTTTTGAGACAGGGTCTCCCCGTTGCCCAGGCTAGAATGCAGTGGTGACGTCATGGCTCAGGGCAACCTCCACCTCCCGGGCTCAAGAGATCCTCCATGCCTGGCTAATTTTTGTTATTTTTTGTGGAGATGGGGGTCTCACCCTGTAGCCCAGGCTGATCTCCAGAGAATATTTAATCATTGTTGAAATATCTACCACCCCCCGGGCCACACCACACTCCAACATCTCCCGCCTCCCACCCCTTTGAACTCTGGTGAATGGGTGCTGGCACCATCTGAGAGTCTCAGTCACAGGTCACAGGTAGAGCAGCAGCCTGCCCAAGATCCTGCCATCCCAGGTGCTGGCACCAGGTCACAGCCCAGCTCCGCCCCCTTCCCGAGGCTTCCCAGGAGTGAGTACTCCAGGGGGCTGGTCCCTGTGAGGCTCACATGCCAACAATCTATCCCCAGCAGGGACCAGAGACTTAGCTCTAGGGAAGCTCTGTCAAGACTGGAGTGAAGACCAGGGACGCCACTGCCCCCAGGCCTCCCTTCCCAGCCTCGGCTGCTGCCAGGCACCGGCATCTTATTCCTCCTCTTCTCATCTCTTCTCCACCCCTTCCCCTGCTTGCCCCCTTTCCCACGTGTGCAGTGCTGAGACGGCAGAGAGTGGCATCCTGAGCTCCGGGTGGGGGCACCCACTGGCCACAGCCAGCGGGGGAAGGGCAGGGTTAAGGCCTCGGTAGAAGAGGCAGGAGGAGGCAGGCTCTCTTCCCCTGGGTTTCTGGTGTGCTTAAAGGGCTATGTCCGTGTGTGCTGGGGGCCACTGAAGAGGACTGGGGTGGGTTCCAATGTTCCCACCCCACCCCATCCTAGCCTCGGACCTCAGCTCTGCACAGCCCAGCTGCAGGCGCCCTGGAAGGCATCAGGGGCATTTCCATCTCCAGCCCCCACCCTCCACGCCGCCGACCTGTTCAGGCGATCTCCCCCTCACACAGAAAACTGCCTGGCCCAGCCCGGGCCACTGCTGCCCCTGAGTCCCGAGAGGGCACAGGCCAAGCGGAGACCAGCCTCTGGCCCTTCTTTCTGAGCTCCTGCCCTCCCTCACGTCCCTCCGCCCACCTGCTGCCAGATCTCATCAGCAGGCTCACAGGGCGACCCCAGGCCCCGAAGCTAAAGGAGCAGTTGTGTTTCTTCGTCAGTCACTGCCAGCTTGCTACTTAACCCCACCAAGCACGGAAGCCCACGGCCCGGGAGGCTGGCAGGAGGGGCCACGGGGGAGCGTGGGCTGAGACCAGCAGGCTCCTGGCTCCCCCAGGCACTGCCTCCAGGCTGGAGTGCAGGCTCCTGGGACAGGAATGGGGGCAGAGGTGAGGCGGGCACCCGCAGATGGAAACAGTGATTTCAGAAAGCTGGAATGCTGCTGGGGAAATATCAGGGCTTGTTCGTCAAAGTGAGGCGCACCGGGAGTGGCGAGGCTGGCTCCTGTGGTCCCCAGAGGCGGAGTGCCCCCGACACGTGTGCACACAAATCCAGATGCAGGCATTCATACACACACATGTACACACATCCACCCACACAGATAGTCACATGTGTGCATGGGTATGCCTGCACACAGACACACACACACGCGCATGCCCACTCACACGCACAAACGCAAAAATACATGCCCACATGCACGTACAGGCAAACACACACACGTGTACATGAGCACACACATCCCTGCCAAGCCTCTGACTCACCAGCCTGCCCTGCAGGGACCGGGGAGAGGAGCTGTTGGGGGCTCAGGAACCTCCCGCCAAGGCCCTGAGCACCCCCAGGCAAGGGGCAGGCAGAGGGCAGGCATTTGGGGCCTGGATGTGTGATCTGGCCTTGGGAAACCTCCATCCTGGAATGAGAGGTTTCTGGCAGCAGAGGCCCTTCCCAGGGACAATGGGCGCAGAGCCTCTGAGTTCGGCGGCCTGTGTGAGGAGCCGGCAGGGTGAAGAGCGGGGCTGGCCGCCTTCCCAGAGGCCATGCCAAGCCTTCTGCAGCGTCACTCTCGCAGGCAAGGGGGCTACACAGCCAAGCCTGCCACCTCCAGGCCTGACTGCCCTGCCCTCCTTCCAGAGCCAAGGAAGCCCCAGGAGCTGCCCTCTTGGGGGGGACTCGAGCAGGCAGGATCCTGGGGGCAGAACTCAGAGGGTGCAGGGGATGGGGGGGTCCCACGAAGGGGGAAGCGCTGGGGGCTCCTGGCCCTCCTCCCCTGAGGCTCAACTAGAGGGAGAGGAAGAGGAGAGAGGGAGAGGGGGAAGAGAGAAACAGGGGAGGTGAGAGGGGAGACAGAAGAGGAGGAAGAGGGGGAGGAGGGATGATGAGAGGAGGGAGAGAGCAGGGGGAGGAAAGCCGGGTGGGCAGGGGGTCTTCTAGGAGGAGGTGGGGGAGAGTGAGTAGCCCTAAGCCGTGCACCCAAGGGAGAACCCCCTCTTCTTCCAGCATGGTGCACCCTGGAAACACCTGGGTACCTTGAGGTCTTTTGTTGTCTTTAGGAGGCCCCAGTGATTGAATGTGGAGTGGTCTCAACGCAAGACTGCCGCACAGCAGCCACACTGCGTGGGAGCAGAAACGCAGACTCAGATCCCGGGGCCCTGGCCCAGAGAATCAGAGGCCGCGGCAGGACCCTGATTTCTGTGTTGTCCACGTGCCTGGCCCCAGGGGGATTCTGATGTTCCCCCTGAGTCTGCACCGGGGCTGGGGTGGGGGTGGCTTCAAGAGCAGCCCTTTCTCAGGAGGACAGGAAAGAATGGCCCAGGGGCCGCGTACCAGGTGGGAGGCACAGGCCCAGGAGAGCTGTGGGGGATTTCAGCGGGATTCCTTTTGCTTCCTGGAGGAGGAGGGGGGAGGCCTGGAGGCAGCAGATCCCCTCAACTCCCTCTAGAAGATAGGCGACAAGGAAAGGGCTGGCCCAGTGAAGCCTGGGAATGTGTTTTCAGGCTGAGGAGAGCAGTGGGGGAAGAAAAGAGAGGAAGTAGCTAGTGACGGAGAGAAGTCCTGGGTGCCTGAGTGCTGAGGGGGGCAGCAGGCATGAGCCCCCCACGGTGAGGATGGCTAGTGCTTCTCCGCTCCGTTTCAACCACTGTGTGAAGGCTGTTCTTCCCATACTACTCAGGGGGCAAACAGGGCACAGAGACGTTAGGCAAGTGGCCTTAAGTCACCCAGCTGCAAAGTGGCTGAGCCGGGGAGAGGGAACCAGGCGGCCTGGAGTCCAGGTTCATGCTCCCAGTCACCCTCTCTGAGCTGGGAGAGGAAACCAGGCGGGCCGGAGTTTAGGTTCATAATCCCAGTTAGCACCTCTGAGCCGGGAGAGAAAGGCAGAACACAGAGGTGGCAGGAGTCAGGTGTGGCTCGGGGGTCCCTGCTAGGCCGGCTAAGACGCTGCCCAGATGGCTGATGGACCACAGGACAGAGTGATAGGGATGCCCACAGGACCCAAAACTCAGGCTGCGGGTCTCGAGAAGCAGACAGCAGCCAGGGCACAGGAGTGTTTTCAGGGCTTCCAGCTGGGCTTTAGGGTCAGGTAAAGTGTGGTGGGCAGAACGGCACGGCTGTAGCTGGCCCTTCCGACTCCCCCCGGGCCCTGGCTGGCCATGCGCCACTGCCCGGCTGTCCCTATGACTCAGCAGGCCGGAATACGCAGGCAAGACTGGGGTCCCCCATCCCCCGAGCCTCTCGGACCTGCAATTAAATTGGCCTCTCTTCACCAGCATCGCTGGCTAATCAGCCCCGCCGCTCCTGTTCCCTGGGTGATGGGAGCGCTTTGATATCAGAGTGGACTCTAATGTGTGCGGTGTGAGGGACCCTTAATTTATTACGTGCCTGTAATTGATGTTTATATAAAGTAGCTCTTACAGCTACTCAAAGTAGGAGATGAAAAGCAATCAATCAGCCATTTACCTCAGAAGAAAGGGAAGAAAACACCACGCATCTCAAAAGCAGTCCCCGAAAAATCTTGGGGAAGGGGCTGGATTAGCATGTGAGCACTTTGAAGCGTGGGGTTCCCACCAGGCAGACGGATGGCACAGCCAGGATTTGGGGAGTGACACAGGCTGCCCTGGTTCACAGAAGCACAGCGAGTGAGGGGTCCCTTCTGGAGAAGCCAGGCCTCTGTGTAAGACGCTGTCCTGGGACCCAACAGCTGTCCTCGGCACCTGGCTGGTCCTGCCACCTACGCTAACCCCTTCACAGCAGCCTGGTGTGTTCCCTCTGGGTCTCAACTCCAATGAATACTGCCTGGGTCCAGGCTGGGAGTTGAGAAGGCTCTGCTGAGCCTGAGGATGACCCCAGGGCCACACCCCTGCCTCACAGCTGAGGTTTAATGACGCCCATCGTGGGCCCAGCCGGGCTCTGGACTCACATAACAGTGCTCCCTACACCTTGCGCAAATTCTCTCCCCTCTGCTCCCGCCCACATATTGCATCCACCCCCACAACCTCCCACCATTGCAAAGCACCTTCCCCCAGTCCTGCATGGAGACCCCAACTACAGAGTCAGGGAGAGGCTGGGATCGGAGCCCTCCAAGCAGCCTGCATGGGTCCCTGCCCTGCATTGGCTTAAACAGCAGAATGGCTTCCTCACACTTCTGGAGGTCAAGAGCTGGAAATCAGTAGCACTGGGCTGAAAGCAAGGCAGAGGCAGGGCCCGCTCCCTGCGGAGGCCCTAGGGAGGCGCCTTCCTGCGTCTTCCCGCTCTGGGGCTCCAGGCATTCCTTGGCTTGTGGCCGCATCACTCCAGCCCGTGTGTCTCAAAATCTCCCTCGCCTGTCAGTTCGGAAGACACGTGAGATTGCATTTAGGCCTCCTCGATACTCCAGAATAATCTCACCTCCAAATCCTTAATCGCCTCTGAAAAAACCTCTTTTCCAAATAAGGTCCTGTATACAGATTCCAGGCATCAGGGCGTGGGCCTCACTTGGGTGGCCATTTTTTGTTTTTGAGTCTTTCTCTGTTGCCCAGGCTGGAGTGCAGTGGTGCGATCTCAGCTCATTGCACCTTCTGCCTCCCGGGATCAAGCGATTGTCGTGTCTCAGTCTCGTGAGTGGCTGGAATTACAGGTGTGCACCACCATGTCTGGCTAATTTTTGTGTTTTTAGTAGAAACAGAGTTTTGCCATATTGGCCAGGCTGGTCTTAAACTTCTGGCCTCAAGGGATCTGCCTGCCTCAGCCTCCCAATGTGCTGGAATTACAGGCGTTAGCCACCACGTCCAGCCTTGGGCAGGCCATTTTTCAGCCTATCACACAAAGGGAAAAGCCTTCCAGGTTCTTGCTTCTCTAAGTCCAGCTCAGATGGCCACAGAAAGCCAGGTACTGGGCCAGCAACTCTTCCATCCAGCTAATGTTCACGGAGTGCCAGGCGCTGCTCTGGGCAGTGGGGGACATGAGTGAAGAAAACAGAGCACAGCCCCTGTCTTCGTGGAGCTTATGGGTACCTGATGTTAGAGCAATGCATACTAATCCCAGCACTTTGAGAGGACCAGGCGAGCAGATCACGAGGTCAGGAGTTCGAGACTGGCCTGGCCAACACCCCGTCTCAACTAAAAATGCAAAAAATTAGCTGGGTGTGGTGATGTGCACCTGTAATCCCAGCTACTCGGGAGGGTGAGGCAGGAGAATCGTGTGAACCTGGGAGGCAGAGGTTGCAGTGAGCCAAGATCACACCACTACACTCCAGCCCAGGAAACAGAGCAAGACTCCATTTCAAAATGGGGGAAAAAGGGGGCAATGCACACAAGTGGAAAAGTAAAGCCAGAAGAGGAACTGCATGTTTTTTCACCCTATTTTTGACAGGGCGGTCAAGTCGGCTGCTTTTGGATAAAGGCCTGGAGGAGCCGGGAGCATGAGCTTATGCAGATCTGGGAAGGGCGCTCCAGGGAGAGGGGATGGCAGGTGCAAAGGCCCTGGGGCAGAACCCATGAGACCTGTGAGGCAGGAGCCATGAAACCTGAGAGGCTGGAGTGGGGTACACGGTGCAGGGGCAGGATGAGCAGGAGGCCTGCGGGGGTCTCGGGGAGCTCTGGGGTTCCAGTTGGGGGACTCTTTCACTCTTCATGGTGGGTGGGAGCTGTGGAAGGGTTCCTACAAGACCAAAGCTATGTGCACGCACACCTGGGGGCCTGCCTCCCTAAGAAGGCTGGGTTCCCCTCCCTCCCAGTGTTTTCTTCCAGCAGAGAGCCTCGGAAACAGCCCCGATCCCTGCTGAGGTACCAAGCCCAGGGCCTGTTCCCAGGCACACAGCTCCAGGCACAAAGCAAGGCTGCCATGTGTGCCCCTGCCAAGGCAGGTACGTGCAGGCCACACACACACACACACACACACACACACACCAACACACACACACACACACACCAACACACACACACCAACACACACACACACACACCAACACACACACACACCCCAACACACACACCCCAACACAAACACACCACACACACACACACACACACACACACACACACACCCAACACACACACCCCAACACACACACACACCCCAACACACACACCCCACACACACACACACACCAACACACACACACACACACACGGGCCCCCCCCCCCCCCACACACACGGGCCTGTGCAGGCCACACCAACACACACACACACACACACACACACACACACGCCCTGCAGGCCACACCAACACACACACACACACACAAGCTGGGGCCCTGGTCCTGGGCTGGGGGAGGTGGTGGGTGAGCCCAGGGGACTCTGGAGTGCAGCCTCCATTAAGAATTTATCAGCCCAGAGGGAAGAAGTCTTTCGTGCTGGGCCTCACACAGTGGGGTCCTCCCGGCAGCAAAACTTTGCTTCTGGGAATAAAATGGAAATTCAGCCCCCGGAGTATAATGAAAAGCCGGCTCACAAAGCATTTTCCTTCTGAGCGGCTGAGCGGCCCCCTAATGATGGGAGAGCCGAGGGGCAGGCTGGAGCCCTGGGGGCTCCGGGGCGGGTGCATCTGATGGTGGCTTCGTGGGGGTGCTTGGCCCCCCCCGGGCCCCACCTGCTCGGTGCTGCCTGGCCTAATAAAGCCTCTCTCTTTGGAGTCACATTCAATGTGGTTCCAACAGGGAGCCATACGTCACCAAATCCAGCAAAAATTTGTGCTAAATTGAATCAATCCATCTTGGAAATGGCTCTTGTCAGCTTCTGTCAGAGGAACCGTCTGCGGGGGACGAAGGGATCAGGATGTGGGGGGCTGGGGGTCTCCTCTCCCTTCCCAACACCTGCAAGGCTTCCACACTCTCTGACGGAGGCGAGGAAGGGACTCACGCACACACATTTACCCTCGAGAATAAGGCTCATGGCACGCAGCCAGGGGGCAGGCGGGCAGCGGAGGTGTGCCGGTAACAGCACGCATGTCCCCCACCCAGCATGACCAGTCTGCCCTTGCTCCCCACGCTGGCCTTCGGGGCCAGCACATGGCCTCAGATGGAGCCTCCAGGCCCCTCCATTCGATGTCACTCCATACTCATCAGGCGCCTGTAAAACATCTGCTGACAACATCGGGGCCGGGGTGGCCGGCCAAACGGAGCTCGGACCCTCCAGGTGGGTGACCAAGGACGACGGCCCTTTCGTACTCTGGAGCTGGCTGGGAGGGCCCTGGACTTGGCCTTGGCCTTGGAGCTGGGGGCTCCTGAGATAAACAGGACACAGTATGGGAGCCAGCCATTCCCCCACTGTTCTGAGGGGCAACTGAGTGAGACTCAGGCAGTCTCTGAAGGCCCCAGCCTTGGTGTCCCCCACCGACACTGTCTTCCCATGGCCGAGAGCTTGCTACCTCCACCCAAAGCTGTCCGCGGCATGGATCGAACCCTTCCTGCCCCTCGCTTTCACACGCACCCACACAAACCCACACACCCATCATGTGGGCGGGCCACCTTCTCCGTCACACAGAAATCCCACTCTGCCCGGCCTTCCGGCCTTTGTCTGTGCTCTTCCCCCTCACCAGGTGAGCCCTTCTTCTCTACAGAGGCCACCTGGATCCCTCCTCTTTCAGGTCCTGGTTCAAGACCCTCTCCCTGCCGTTCCCGCCTCTGCCCAGCCCTACCAGACATATCTACTGTGACCCAGACAGCCAGGTGCCAGTGACCAGGAGTGCTGTTGACCAATGAACCATGTGTGCCTGACCAGTGGACATGCGTGGGGGTGGGGGAGACCCCGACACGCACGACTGTACATCCCCCAGGACCTGACACCAGGCTGGGCATAGTGACCAACCTTTCTGCTGGACGTCCAGTTCAAGGGCCCCAGTTCAGGTAAAAGACAAAGCATGATTAGCTGCCTGCTTATTTCAGTCTCTACAGAAAAACAGACCAACATAGCAGCTGCCGCCAGCATGTCCAGCACAAGGGAAGCCTGCCCTGAGAGGCCGTGTCTGCGTTACTACTGCCACGTGTTCATAAGCAGCTCCCTCAGGATGTTTTAGAGGCCTCGGTCCCCACCCTGACACCCACCCAGGCCACAGCTGGGGGCATGGATGGCTGGAGGTTCAGGCTGAAGTTCAACCACCTCCCCCCCTCGCAGGCAGGCTCCTGCAAAGCCCTCCAGGGCCCTGTGCTCCTCCTGGAGCTGGTGGCTTCACCCCCGTCCCGCTCCTAACTCACCTCTCTCCCCTGGTGGTGCAGAAACAGAGCAGGGGCTGGCGGAAGCCACCTGTGTAGGTCACTCTGTAACATCATTTGTTCCAAAAATTAAGTGAGAGAGGCTGGGCGCGGTGGCTCCTGCCTCTCTTCCCAGCACTTTGGGAGACCGAGGTGGTCGGATCACCTGAGGTCAGAAGTTCGAGACCAGCCTGGCCAACAGGGTGAAACCCCATCTCTACTAAAAATACAAAAATTAGCTGGAAGTGGTGGTGTACACCTATAATCCCAGCTACTCGGACGGCTAAGACACGAGGATCACTTGAACCCTGGAAGAGGACATTGCACTGAGCCAAGATGGAGTCACTACACCCCACATGAGCGACGGAGTCACTACACCCCACGTGAGCGACAGAGCAAGACTCCGTCTAAAATTAAAAAAAAAAATAAGTGGTGACGTTAGAAGTCGGGGCACTGGCTGCCTCGGCAGGGGGCCAGAGAGCGCTTTTGGGAGCTGGGCACACTGTTTCTTCTCTAGGGGCCCGTGACACAGTGAGCTCAGGTCCTAGAAATGCACGAGGCGTGTGCTTGCCACAGTTCTGATCAATGTGACGCATCCATTTCAAATTGAAAAAGGGAAAATGGGCTGGGAGCAGTGGCTCACGCCTGTAATCCCAGCACTTTGGGAGGCCGAGGCGGGCAGATCACAAGGTTAGGAGATTAAGACCACCTGGCCAACATACTGAAACCCTGTCTCTACAAAAAAAAATGAAAACATTAGCCAGGCGTGGTGGCGCACACCTGTAGTCCCAGCTACTCGGGACGCTGAAGCGGGGCAACCGCTTGAACCGGGAGGCAGAGGTTGCAGTGAGACGAGATCTCGCCTTGCACTCCCGCCTGGTGACAGAGCAAGACTCTGTCTCAAAAAAAAAAAAAGAAAAAAAGTCAGCGCACGGTAGCTCACGCCTGTAATCCCAGCACTTTGGGAGGCTGAGGCAGGCAGATCATGAGGTCAGAGTTCAAGGCCAGTCTGACCAAAATGGTAAAACCCTGTCTCTACCAAAAATACAAAAATGAGTCAGGCGTGGTGGTGGGTGCCTGTAATCCCAGCTGCTTGGGAGGCTGTGGTGGGAGAATCGCTTGAACCTGGGAGGCGGAAGTTGCAGTGAGCAGAGATCCCAGCATTGCACTCCAGGCGGGCAGCAGAGTGATGACTCCGTCTCAAAAAAAAAAGGGAAAATGACACCTCTGATGGGCTGACTTTCGTCCTCCCAACATTGATATGCTGACATCCCAGCCCCCAGGCCTTAGAATGTGACTGTATTTGGAAATGGAGCCTTTGAGGAGGTGATAAGTTCAAATGAGGTCACCTGGGTGGCTCTCATCCAATAGGACTGGTGTCCCGGTAAGAAGAGGAGGTGTGAACACAGACCTGCACACACAGGGAAGACGGCATTCACACGCCGAGGTGACAGGCCCCAGAGGAAACCATCCCCGCTCCCACCCTGACTTCAGGCTCCTGGCCTCCAGAACTGCGAGGACATCCATTTCTGTGGCTGAAGCCAGTGTGTGGCTTTTTGTCCTGGCAGCCCCAGCAGATGAACACAGCACCCCCCGGGTAAGGAGCAGTAACCCTGCGGTCCCAAATGGGAATCCCAGCCTTCCGGCTGCCCTCTCCACCCTAGCCCAGAAGCCTGGCTGAGGCCAGAGGAAGAGAGAGATGAGTGGGGTTTCGCCTTGTGGGGTCACCTACCACAGCCCCCCCACTTGGTTTTCAAACCGGACAGCACATACGCAGAACGCTGAGGACGGGGGCTCTGCTGAGGGATGTATGAGGAGGCGGAGAAGACAAAAGCAATCTCGCCTGACACAAATCTAGATGAATACGTGGATGGGAAGCCCACAGACTGGCAAATTAAAACGTGGTTCGGGGCCGGTAAGTGACGAGGACGCCCGCTGATGGATCCTCAGCCACGCAGCCACGCCAACCAAATATGTCACCATGACGCACTCCTGAGAAACCTCAACCCCACATGGCTACCCCAGGGCCAGGAGGGAGGAAGAGCTGCCGGTCAGCGTACGCAGGCCGCTAAGGCTACGGCTGCCAGGCTTGCGGGGCGGTGTGCGCGAATCTCTGGACCATGCCTTGGGAGGAGGGGGCTGTCGGGGCCTCCCGTGGCTCAACAGGGGAGGGTGGCTGAGTAATTGCTGGGTTGCTAGCCCTGTCCCCTCACTAAGCTGTAAGGTTTGGGGGAACAAAGGCTTCCTCTGCTATGATCACCTCCCCCAGCAAGTAGCAGGAGCTGACGAAACAGCTGATGAATGAATGAATGAATGAATGACAGTGGCTGGCACAGGGCTAATCAATGTTAGCAGTTATGATTACAGCGCCAGGTTAAAATGCATTGAAAACACACCCCATCTACGTACAGAAACACAACCAACCCAGGAGAGTGCGTTTCCCCTACCTGGGACAACCTCCTGTTCCATCCTCAAAACCGCCTTCTGCACCAGCCACTCCAGAAGATCCCCGGACTGTCAACAGGCCCTGCTCTTCCGGCTCCTTCTTCGCTTAAGAAAAGGACACCCTTTTCCTGGAATAACCCTTCCCTCCCTCCCTCCCCGGTGGACCCACCAGATCCCTCAGGGCCGCGCTTGGACGCCATCCATCAGCTGAGCCTCCCACCACCGCGCCTGCTCCTCCCCACCCCCAACAGAGCCGCACCATCCATACGGTAGCCACATGTGGCTATTTACATTTAAATTATTGAAATAAAATCAAAGGAAAAATTCGGTTCCTGGGCCTCACGGACCACATTCCAAATGCTGAAGCCCCACATGTGGCTGGCAGTGACCGTCAGGGACACACCAGACACAGGACATTGCTCCATGGATGCAGGAAGCTCTGCGGCACAACTGCTCGCAACAGCTGGTGCCTGCAGGGCAGCTCCCCTGGGGACGCTGGGGTGCCTGCAGGGCAGCTCCCTGGGGGTGGGTGCCCGGTCAGACTCACAGTGGCGTCCCTCTTAAAACCTGGCATTCAGGAGGCACTCAAAACTTGCACACAAACTGGAGATGTTTAGGGTAGCAGCAGGTCTTTTTTTTTTTTTGGAAACAGGGTCTCCCCCAGGCTGGAGTGCAGTGGTGCAATCACAGCTCACTACAGGCTTGATCTCCCAAGCTCAGGCAATTCTCCTGACTCAGCCTCCCAAGTGGCTTGCACCACGATGCTCAGTTAGTTTCTTATTTTTTATTTTTTGTGGAGACAGGGTCTTGCTATGTTGCCCAAGCTGGTCTTGAACTCCTGGCCTCAGCCTCCCACAGTGCTGGGACTGCAGGTGTGAGCTACTGCACGCGGCCTACCTTTTGTTCTTGATTCCAGGGAGGCAGTTTCCAAAAGATTTTGTATCACAATCACGTGTGAGGAGTATCTAGACAGGCCAGACCCGGAGCAAGTGCCCCCGACTCCCACCTTCGCCCTGTGATGTCTGATTTCACATCAATTGACACTGATGCCCTCACTGGTGACGGAGCTGGCAGTGGCATGGTGGGTCTCATGCTACAGCAGCGCCTTAAAATCACTGCTGTAGGGCCTGGGCTCCATTCCAAATTCTTGGTAGGACCAGCCAGGGGGCATCCTCCGTGACCTTCCCCCGCCACCCAGGCAAGTGATGGGCACCATCGCAGGCCCAGGTGCACTCGCTGTGACGGATGAGGGCATGTGGTAGCCTCAGGAAGACCTCCCAGGTGGGACTCCCGGGCTCATGAGAGGTTGGGGCTGGAAGTGGCCTTGGTCCCTCGGTCACATGGCAGGCCCTGAAAGGTGAGGGAAAGGCCTCAGGTGACAGGAAAGTGGGCAGATGCAGAACCTCATCACCCCGTCACCCTGCTCTCGGCGCACCCCCCACCCGCAGCGCCACCCTTCCATGTGCGTCAGAGATTCCATCCTTAGGCACACGACGGGGCCAGGCCCAACATTGAGCAAACCAGGGTCCAAATCGGAGAACAAGAAGGCAAGTTCAGCCTGGGTGAGGGATGGGAGTGCTGGGTCCCATGGGAGTGTGCGTGCATGTGTGTGTGCGCACGCGTGTGTGTGTGTGCACGTGTGTGCGTGTGTGCACGTGTGTGCGTGTGTGCATGTGCATGTGTGCACACAGGATGCCCATGAGCAGAACGGCTGGGAACAGAGGGAACTCTCTCAGTGCGGTGACTGCATCGTCATATCTTCCTTTCAGGCCTTCCTCTTCCTGTAAATTCTTCATGCACCCAACAAACGGCCCCAAGGGCAATGCTCACACAGAGGAGCAGAGCCACGGCCAGAGCCACCGGCCTGGAGCCACCGCCCCCCCCACACCCTAGCTCTGCACCCCTTGTTCCGGGACATTAAAACTCCCTAGACGGTTTAAGCCAATTTGACTCAAGGTTTTCTGTAACCTGCAGCCCCACCCATCCTGACAAATAAATTTACCTAATACTTATCTAAATTGGCTAACTTGCCATTTTTTTTTAAATTTACCTTTCTTATTTGTGTTTAAAAATTGTTTTCTTTTTTTTTTTCTTTATTTCTAGCTCCTCCAAAGCAGAATCTTTTTTCTTTTTTTTTTGAAATGAAGTCTTGCTGTGTTGCCCAGGCTGGAGTGCAGTGCCGTGATCTCGGCTCACTGCAACCTCCGCCTCCCGGGTTCAAGTGATTCTCCTGCCTCTGCCTCCCAAGTAGCTGGGACTACAGGCATGTGCCACCACACCTGGCTGATTTTTGTATTTTTAGTAGAGAGGGGATTTCACTGTGTAAGCCAGGATGGTCTCGATCTCAACCTCATGATCTGCCTGACTCGGCCTCCCAAGGTGCTGGGATTACAGGCGTGAGCCACCGCGCCTGGCCAGAAATTGTTTCTTTCACCTCTTTATTTCACAATTTTAACTACGTGGCAATCACTCACTATTTAAAGCGACTGTCCCTGAGCCCAGACACCCAAGGACCCATGGGCTTCACATTAACTGTACCCTGCCTGGAAATACCTTCAAACAGCCATCGGGTGCCTGGTGAGTCAGAGACACACGTGTGTGGCCCTGTGACCACTCTGCCGTCTGCAGCTACCCTCACACCCAGCTTTGGAAAGTCAGACCTCTGGGTCTCAAAAGACTTTTCCAGATCTGGGCTCTACCATTCCGCCTCTAAGGGGAAAGCGTGTGGCCCGCAGAGCAAGCCCAAACCCACTTGCTCACAACAGGCTTTGCAAACCCCTCTGCGGGTGGCCCTCAAGGAGGGTCCATACCCCCACTCCTCACCCCACCTACCCCAAGATGCCCTCCGCTAAGCGGGGTCCCTGCTCCATCCGACCCCTCTTCATGCATGGGGTCCTGCAGAGTGCTACCAGCTGGTAGGGATCAGCAGTAAACACAGGCCTGGAAGAGGGGTGCGGGCGGCGCCACAGGAGGCAGAGGGCGGGCAGCCGACGGTGCTTTTCTGCAGGGTCAGCAGCCCAGGCTCCCGAGACCACCGCCACACCTGACCCTCCCTCCTAATGAAGGAAGCAAAAAGGATGACCATCCATCTTCCGCACTGCTGGTCCTAATTAAGCGCCGGCGAATTCCCCGGCCTGGCTGCTTTCTGTCCCTGGCATAATATGTTATTTACCTGCAGCTAATGGGTTCACGGGTGATGATAGTCTTGTATCAAATGACGGCCGCTTGGCTTCTCGAGTTTTAAAGACCAGTCTCGGGGACACCACAGTTTCTAATTACAGAGTCTGTCATCGGCGAGGTTTGCTTCGACACTGCCTTCTTCTCCCTCGGGTGACACTTCTTGTCCAGATAGGAAATTTAAGTTCAGCCCCAACAGTTAAGGTTAAAAATCCTGCTTGGTACAAGGCAAGAGATCATAATTTGGGTCGCTGCTGTGTTTAATTAACTGGGACTGCGGCAATGAGAGCTCCGCGGCCGTAATTACCGGCAGGGCCACAGGCCCCGCTCCCCCCTCGCCGTGTCCTACAGCTGTAATTTTGCGGAGGCTCTGACCCGGCTCTGAGCAAGAGGCCCCAGAGCTGTCTGCAGGCCGGAGGTCCTTCGTTAGGGAGGCCGTGATGTGGGAGGAGCTGGAGGGGGGAGGAGGAGGAGCAGCCCAGGCCAGGTGGAGGCTGGGGGAGCTGGGGCAGGAGGGGGCTGCACCTGGCCATGCCCTTCCCACCCGGGGGCTGCCTCTCCACCAGGTCGTTTTGGAAGCTGACCCTCCTGAGACACCAGTGCGGTGACCCCTGGATGCTGGAGAAAGTCACAGGTAATGAAAATCCAGGTTTCAGAGTCTCCCTCGACCCCGTGAGTGGTTCCCACCCACTCTGGGCTCCTGCTGTTCTGCAAATGGGCTGGGCGTGCTGAGACCTCAGGGCCTTGGCACTGGCCGTGTCTCTGCCTGGGGACACCCGTCCCTCAGTGTCAACAAGGTTTCCTGCCACTCTTTATTCACATACAAGCTCAGTGCGGCCTCCTCACGGGGCCTTTCCCAGCCTTCTTACCCGCATCACACTCCAACCCCGGATCCTGCTGTCTCCTCTGACAATCCTCCTCCCCGGGACCATCCTCCATCCGCCCTGCAAACTGTCTTCCGTGAGGACCCAGCCCTGGCCTGGCCTGGACAGGCAGCTCTTTTTCACCCCACTGCCTGTTCCTGGTCCCCCAGGGCCACTACTGCTCTCCAGCCCAGGCTGACCTTGTTCAAGCTTCAGGGGGATCCCTGGACAAGCCAGAGTGAACGCTTCCTGGCTCCCCAGGTGCCAAGATGGCCCTGCCGCACTGGCTCCTTGACCTTGCCCCCAGGCTCCTCTGCAGGCCAGGGGTGGCCTTGCCTCTGACCCTGTAGGGGTCCTTCTGCAGCTTCTTTTAGCTCATGATCTCAAGGGGCAGAGGCCTCACAGTCAACATGGCAGACAAGCCAAGAACTCGGACCACCACCTGGAGGAGGTCTTGGCTCAGGCCTGGTCCAGTGCGGCGGAGCTCGGGAAGGCCCGTTGCCCTCAGAACCTCTCTCCGCGGCTTCAGGGTGCACTGGTGATAGCTGGAACTTTGGGACCAGACTGCCCCCTGCTGAACCTCAGTTTCCCCACTGGTAAAATGGGAAGAGTCCTGTTTCCTCCCTCCCAGGAGCTGTCCTTCCAAGCAGATGAGCTGACGGTGCTCACGGCCGCACACCTGAGACCATGAAGATGTGCTATCTGTGGTGGAGGTGGGAGGGGCCAGGCTGACCTCCTGGGGAAGCTGCCAGGATAGAACTCAATCATACAGGTCCTACAACCACACGCCTGAGGCGTCGCCAAGGCTGACTCGGCACTCAGCCCATATGGCCCCCGTGGCTGCCCCAAGCTCAGCTGGGCAGGTCCCATCCCACCTTGCTCAACCGCAAGCTGACTTTACTTGGGCTCAGCGCCTGCAGCCAGCACAGTCCCTTCCCACGGAACCCCATCGAGCACCCCTGCCGCCCACTCCCCCTCCTGCCGGGATCTTCCTGCCAGACAGAGCTCTTGATGGGCATCCAGCTCCCTGCTGAGACCCCTGTGAGGGGAGCAGTCCCTCAACCCCACACCCCACCAAAAAATATTCTTAGATGACAGTTCTCCCAGGGCCTGGTGGAAATTCAGAAATAAAATTACTCATATGAAGGAGATCTAGCCTGCAAGCGCTGGAGAATGAGCGGAGGAGGCAGGGCCCCGTCGGGGGTGGGTTCCCATTCTAAACCCACACAGCCCAGGGGCAGCATCGGTGGGTGGCAGCCTGACCTGGGCAGTTCTCACCCCAAAGGGGGTGTTGTGGGCTGAACTGGCACCTCCAAAAGATATGCTGAAGTCTTGGCAAGGCATGGTGGTCCATGCCTATAATCCTAGTGCTTTGGGAGGCCGAGGCGGGAGAACTGCTGAGGCTAGGAGTTCAAGACCAGCCTGGGCACCACAGAGAGACCCTGTCTCTGCAAAAAAATTTTAAAAAATTAGCTGGGCACGGTGGCACACGCCTGTAGTCTCAGCTATTTAGGTGGCTGAGGCAGGAGATCACTTGAACCCAGGAGTTTGAAGCTGCAGTGGGCTATGGTTTGCACCACTGCACTCCAGTCTGGGCAACACACAAGACTCCGTCTCTTAAAAAAAAAAGGTGAAGTCCTAATTGCAGTGCCGTGTATGTGACCTGATTTGGAAAGAGGGTCTTTGTAGATATTAGTTAAGGAGAGGCCAACCTGGAGTAGAGTGGGCCCTTCATCCCAAGACTGCAGTCCCTAGTAAAGAGGAGAAAGGACTCACATACACACAGGGAAGACAGCCACGTACTGACAGAGGCAGGGACCGTCAGGAAGTTGGAAGGGCTGAGGAAGGAGTCTTCCCTGAGGCCTCAGAGGGAGCATGGCTCTGCAGACACCTTGATCTGGGACTTCTGGCTTTTACAACATAAAAGAATACATTTCTGTTGTTAGAAGCACCCACCCCCGGCCCCTGGTTTTGGTATTTTGTGTCTGCAGCCACGGGACACTGATGGGGGAAAGGGGTGACATGGAGAAGGAGAAGGGCAGAGCAGCTGGCTGATGCCCTGGCACACCCCACTCGGTGCCCTCTGCGGCATGCCTAAATCCATCACTGCCTCGACGTGCCCCTCCCCCCCAGACCCTTGGTGTTCGGTTCCCATGGAGCTCGGGGACTCAGGGTGGGGGACAAACGTGTCTTTTTATTAGGAATCGAAGGCTGGGCTGTGCACATCTCAGTGGAGAGCTGCTTTTGAAGTGCCGAGTGATTTATTTTAGTCAATTACTGGTGCACTTCCCCCTTCCCCCAAGACCACACGTAATTGATTGAAACCTATTGAAAACAAATTAGCCAGCACCAGGATGCAAAGATCTGTTTATCACTTCTCTGGAGGTTTGCAGGAAATCCACGTGAATGACAAAACACATTCCCATTTGTTTTTCCCTTCCCTAGAAGGACAGGAGGAGAAAAAAGAACAAACCTTTTCCAGACTGAGCAGGCCTCCCTCTGTACCTGGCAGCCTGTTATTTTCTAGCTCTTGCAATATCGGGGATGATGACCTGGAGGGGGCCCTAATATTCCACGGTACTGACTGGGCGCAGTGGCTCACACCTGTAATCCCAGCACCTTGGGAGGCCAAGGCGGGCAGATCATGAGGTCAGGAGATTGAGACCATCCTGGCTAACACGGTGAAACATCGTCTCTACCAAAAATACAAAAAATTAGCTGGGCATGGTGGTGAGCACCTGTAGTCCCAGCTACTCGGAGGCTGAGGCAAGAGAATCGCTTGACCCAGGAGGAGGAGGATGCAGTGAACCGAGACCGCACCACTGCACTCCAGCCTGGGCGACTGAACGAGTCCTTCTCAAAAAAACAATTCTGCCATACTGACACCACTGCTCTGTGGTGGGGTGTTTAGGGTGCTCCCATGATTCTGCTGCAGAAACAAACATCTGCATACCCCCATTTACGTGTCTGTTCGCTATGACTTGCTTTCTTACAATAAATTCCCCAGCAAGGGATTTCTGGAATCCAAATGAAGAAACATCTCCACTTGCCTTTTTGCTTTTCCAGAAGGGTTTTTCCCATGTATGTGATACTAGGGCTGCAGAAGTCTGTCCATTTCACCACAACTGTGCCAGCAAGAGATGTTATCATGTTATGTTTGGGGCTGACCTAGCAAGTATAAAATGGTACTGTAGGGTGGCTTCAAATTGCACCTTTTATGTAAATTTTTAAAAATTATTTTTAATTGCAGTAAAATGCACATAAAATTTGCCATCTTTGCCATTTCTAAGTGCGCAGTTCTGGGATATTAAGTGCATTTACATGGAGCTGCATTCTTAAAGATGACTTTCCTGTCTTCTCTGTGACAGCTGGCAGGCGCCCTCTGGCTGATGGCAGTCTGGGTCGTCCTTTATGCCACTGATCCAATGAGCTTCCCTGTGCCCTAGCCGTGACCTCAGGAGCCACTCCCAGGAGTGTCCTGATTCCTACTTATACTGAGGGGCTACCACGAGGGCTTCCTCCCCTGCTCAGAAGCTGCAGTCTCTCTCCTCTGCATTTCTCATCAGGCCTCAACTCCTCCTGGATAAAGCCCTGCAGGCCAGGCACGGTGGCTCACGCCTGTAATTCCAGCACTTTGGGAGGCTGAGGCGGGCGGATCACAAGGTCAGGAGTTGGAGACCAGCCTGACCAACATAATGAAACCCTATCTCTACTAAAAATAAAACAAATTAGCTGGGCATGGTGGTGGGCACCTGTAATCCCAGCTACTTGGGAGGCCGAGGCAGGAGAATCACCTGAACCTGGGAGGCAGAAATTGCAGTGAGTCAAGATTGCACCATTGCACTCCAGCCCGGGCAACAGTGTGAGAAGACTCCGTCTCAAAAAAAAAAAAAAAAAGCCCTGTTTTCCACCAAATGCAGGTCACATGGTAGCCCCAGCCCTGCCCGTCTCCCCGCTCTGGCATCAAGCTTCCAATTGCTGGACCTGGCATTTTCTCTTCCCGGTCTGTGCGATGTCTCTCGCTGCCAGTCAGCCCAAGCCAGGTGCAAGCTGTTCTAACCACAATGGCAGTGCCAGCCTCCAGGGGGCAGGGTGGCCGGGCCAGACAGCGGTTCCTCCAACTGGAGACCAAGTGAGGCCTGCCTGTGCCACCCCTGGCCAGCTGCACCACTGGCCAAGCCCTGGGAAACCCCAGCCCTGTCCCCTGCTGTCACAGTTACCACCGCACACTGACGTGTGCAAACGTGTGAGTGTGGGGGTGGCCTATGTTGTACGTGTGCATGTGTGGATGGTCTGTGTACACGTGCTCCTGTCATGTGTATCTGTGTGCATGTGTGTTATGTACATATACACACACATCTGTGTTTACACACGTCTGTATGCATGTGGGTGCATGTATGAGTCTGTATGCATGGATGTCTGCGTACATGTACGTATCTCTGTGTATGTGTCTATAAGTGTGGTGTCTTTCCATGTGTATACATGTCTGTGTGCATGTGTACAGCTGTATGCAGGGGGTATCTGTATGTACATGTGTGTGTCTGTGTGTCCGTATGTCTGTATGTCTGTGCATGTGTATGTCTGTGTGTGTATCTGTGCATGTGTGTTGGGGGGGTGGGGAAGGGCGCACACAGAGGACACCCCAGCAGCTCAGTGCCATGGATGGAAGGATGGGCATAGGCTGGGAGGACCCTGGGAGAGGAACCGCAGCCTGCAGAGCAAACATCGGGGGTGGGCACTGCGCCTCCCTCCCCCACCAGCTCCACCCCTTCTTCATCAGCCAGCACAGCCCTGCCCACACACGCCAGGGCCCCACCCCCCACCCCTCCCCACTGAGGTCTGGCACTCCTACATAGCACACAGGCATGGTGGTCAGGGTACAGGGTCCCTAGGTCACCCATACCCCCCAAATCCCAGCTGTCACACCTCTGGTAAAAGCGATGTTAGCTCCTCATTTCTCAGTTTCCCCATCTGTAAAAAGAGGGTAACAACAGTGCCACCCTCCCAGGCAGCCTGTGGGGATTCACAGTGTTGCCACATCAGCTGCTGAGAAGGTGCAGGCTCTGAGCTGGGGGTACAGAAGTGCAGCCCGCCCCGCCCCGGGTTCCCCAGTCTCAGACCTTAAAGAAAGTGCTGGTTGTATCCCCCAAGGAGGCGTGTCCATGTCCAGTCCCAGGACCATGCATGGGACATTATGTAATGACGGGGTCTTTGTAGATGTGACAAAGGTGTAAGTGCAACCCACACCATGCTGCTGCCCGGACGTGAGAGGCCTGGTCCCTTTCAGCAGGTTCCTGTGTGATCACAGTTAGGAGAAAAATAGATTCCCTTTAGAAATAATGACCAAAAATGAGAACAGGGTGCCATTCCGGGAACGATGACTCTGTGCCGGGCACTGGCTGAAGAATTCACACGCACGGTCTTGCCTATCCCAACCATCCTGTGGCCCCCTGGAGAGCTCTATAGCCCCATTCTACAGGAAACTGAGGCACAGGGCTGAAGCCTGTCGCTCTAGGTGCCACACGTGCTGGGATCCGGGAATCCCTGCTGCCACAAGAGTCCCAACGTAAAGCGCAGAAGGCAGAGAAGGAGGCCTAACACCAGAGGTGCGCCCACCCCACTTCACCCACCTGCTTCACCCTCAGGAGACCCAGCAGCTTCAATGAAACCAGAAAAGCCCAGACCAGGGCTGGGTGCGGTGGTTCACGTCTATAATCCCAGCACTTTGGGAGGAGGCCAAGGTGGGTGGATTACCTGAGGTCAGGAGTTCAAGACCAGCCTGGCCAACGTGACAAAACCCTGTTGCTACTAAAAATACAAAAATTAGCTGGGTGTGGTGGCGCATGCCTGTGATCCCAGCTACTAGGAAGGCTGAGGCAGGAGAACTGCTGGAACCTGGGAGGCAGAGGCTGCAGTGAGCCGAGACTGCGCCACTGCACTCCAGCCTAGGTGACAGACTGAGATTCTGTCTCAAGAAAAAAAAAAGACCCAGACCAAAAGGGGGGACGTTGAAACCCTCCTGCCATAGGGGCTGCCCTGAGCCCCAAACTGGCCAGTACAGGAACAGGTGAGGAGCACTTCACAGGGCTGCCTGTCCTGGGTCTCTGGCAACAGTGTCTCTTTGCTCCCGCCTCCCTTTCCTGCACCCCCCACCCCCACTCACACCCTCCATGGAACCTGGCCTCGAGTCAGGCTCTGAATCTCCCAAGCACTCCATCTATCTGTCACGACACCACAGTCCCAGCTCCCTGAAAAGAAGTCAATTTCTCCCCAATTCCATGTCCACCCTCAGCCTGCAAAAGCTGCCCAGTGCTGGGTAGGTCAGCCCCCTGCCCACAGCTGGCCCGGCTGCCACTCCACAGACACGCCCCGGTGAGGCCTCCCAGGGTGCCCGCCTCCCCAGCACCCTTTGCTGGTCTCCTGGGCGCAGTAATGGTTCCCGCTCTGGAAGCGGCCACACGGTGTTTATCGCTCTGCTCTCTGTGAATCTCGGCTCCGGCACTGTCGGGTCCCAGCGGCGCAAACACCATCACTCACGCAGCATAAACCTGTTGTAACCATCCCAGCAGGCCCACGAGGGGCGGCCCATCACTCATTCCTGAGGACGGCCTTGGAGGCACGGGGTGGCGGGAGATGGATGGTTCTGGGAATTGCCATTGGCTGGAAAGTGGGCACCTCTCACCTCTGGGGAGTGGGGTCAAGTCACTGTCACCATAGGCTCAGGCCCTGGGGAAATGAAGCCGGAGACCCTGCTTGAGGCCATGCCCCCCACAAGTGTGTCTGGATGGATTCCACACCGAGATCCAGCTCTGGCTTGCAGAACAATCGATTCCCCCTGGCCCCCGGGGCTTCTGACAAATGAGGAGTCTGAGACCCATGGACACTGGATGAATTACCCAGGTCTCCAGGCTCCTGCGTCCTTTCCATCAGGACAAGCTGCTCTGGCAGGCCTCAAACTCAGCCTCCCCCTCCTCCAGCCTCCAGGAGGCTTTGATTAGGCCTTAACTGCCCTTGCAGGGATTTAAAATGTTCCCAGCATGGCTGGGTGTGGTGGCTCATGCCTGTAATCCCAGCACTTTGGGAGGCCAAGTTGGGTGGATCATCTGAGGCCAGGAGTTTTGAGACCAGCCTGGGAAACATGGTGAAACCCCGTCTATACTAAAAAAAATTCTTCTTTTTTTGAGATGGAGTCTCGCTCTGTCACCAGGCTGGAATGCAGTGGCATGATCTCAGCTCACTGCAACTTCCGATTCCCTCGTTCAAGCTATTCTCCTGCCTCAGCTTCCTGAGTATCTGGGACTACAGGCGCCCGCCACCACACCCAGCTAATTTTTGTATTTTTAGTAGAGACGGGGTTTCACTATGTTGGCCAGGCTGGTCTCAATCTCCTGACCTCGTGATCCACCCACCCCGGCCTCCCAAAGTGCTGGGATTACAGGCGTGAGTCACTGCGCCCAGCCAATTTTTTTTTTTTTTTTTTTTTTAGTTAGGTGGATGTGGTAGTGTGCGCCTATAATCCCAGCTTCTGGGGAGGTACAAGAATTACTTGAACCCGGGAGGCAGAGGCTGCAGTGAACTGGGATCCCGCCATTGTACTCCAGCCGGGGCACAACAGAGGGAGACTCTGTCTCAAATAAAATAAAACAGAAACAAACAAACAAATAAATAAAATGCCCCAGCATGTCCTCATCTGAGCTTCAAACCCAGCGAGACAGCATCTGCCTTTGTCAGTGGCCTGAGCAATCTGGCAGGCACGGGGCCACAGGCCGGGAGTCCCACTCCAGTGCCCCTCCTCACCCCAGGCCACCCTCTCCCTCAGAAAACATGATGGGCAGGGGCTTCCAAACTAGCTTGACTCAGGGTCTGTGGTTTCAGGGACCCCAACCTTGGCTTCTGGGGAACGGACCCAGCCATCCTGGCCTTTTCTCTCTCTTTCTCCTTTCCTCTCAAAGGGCAAAGAACACTGGAATAGCCACATGTTAAATAATTTAGTGCTGGAAACAGTCCAGCATGATCGCAGCCCGTAGGAAGGCTACTGGCCTGACCTAGAAACTTCTGGGCAGGGCTGGACCCAGCAGGGCTCTGCCCCTGTTCCCAGGGGTCAACCTCTCTATCACCCCCGTTTTCAGGCAGCAGGGGGTCAATGCAGAAAGCCTGCACTGGCAGGGGCAGGGGAGAGGGCCTGGTGCCTCCTTTCTGTGTGGGGGCTGCCACGGAGGCACCTCACCCTCCTGGGCTAGGCTTCCTCAGCACAAGAAGAAGGGGTCACACTTGGTGAGCCCTAAATCCCCTTCCAGCACCTGAGTCTATGCTAGATTTAATAGTGTTCCCCCCAGACTCATATCCACCTAGAATCTCAGAAAGTGACCTTATTTGGGGCCAGGTGTAGTTGCTTATACCTGTAGTCCCAGCACTTTGGGAGGCCAAGGCAGGAGGACTGCTTGAGTCCAGGAGTTTGAGGCCAGTTTGAGCAACATGGCAAAACCCCATCTCTAAAAAGATAACATCTCTACAAAAATACCAAAAATTAGCTGGGTGTGGTGGTGCAAGCCTGTAGTCCCTGCTACTCGGGAGGCTGAGGTGGGAGGATCACTTGAGCCCGGGAGGTGGAGGCTGCAGTGAACCAGGACTGTACCAACGAACTCCAGCCTGGGTGACAAAGTGAGACCCTGTCCTGGGGGGGGAAAAAAGTGACCTTATTTGGAAGCGGGATCTTTGCAGATGTTCTGAGTTACCAAGGATAAGGTCCTTTTGGGATAGGGTGGCCCCCAAGTCCAACGTGACTGGGGTCCTTACAAGAAGACACCCAAAGCCAGAGGAAGAGACTGCAGTGAAGAGGCCCCAAGCCAAAAGACACCCGGAGCCACCAGAAGTGGAAGGCGCACGGAAGCGTCCTCCCCTAGAGCCTGCAGACGCAGCACGCCCTGCTGATGTCCGGATTTCAGATTTCCAGCCCCCACAACTGGGAGAGGATACGCTTCTGTGGTTATAAGGGGCCTGTTTGGGGTAGGTTCTTATGGCAGCTTTAGGGAACTCACACACAGCCTTGTTTGTTTGTTTTGAGACAGAGTCTTACTTTATCACCCAGGCAGGAGTGCGGTGTCGTGATCACGGCTCACTGTAGCCTCGAATTCCTGGGCGTAAGTGATCCTCCCACCTCAGCCTCCCAAGGTAGCAGGGACTACAGGCATACACTACCATGTCCAGCTAATTTTTTTTCTTTTCATAGAGACAAGGTCTCATGTATATTGCCCAGGCTGGTTTTGAACTCCTGAGCTCAAGCGAGCAGCTCCCAAGTAGCTGGGACTACAGGTGTGTATCACCGCAGCTGGCTAATATTGTAATTTTTTGTAAAGATGGAGTCTGCCTCTGTGGCCCATGCTGGAGTACAGTGGTGTGATCACAGTTTACACTGCAGCCTCCAACTCCTGGGCTCAAATAATCCTCCTGCCTTGGCCTCCAAGTGGCTGGGACTACAGATGTGCACCGCCATGCCCAGCTAATATTATTTTAATTTTTTGTAGAAATGGGGTCTCATTATGTCGCTCAGGCTGGTCTTGAACTCCTGGCTTCAAGCAATCCTTCTGCCTGCAAGCAACCCTCCTGCCTCAGCTAATACAAAGTCTTAAACTTCAAGCCAGGTACACTGGGAATGTACCAGAGCAAAGTTCTGCCTGGGGCCTCTGCATCACCCCTCCCTGGAGATCACAGGGCTCAATGGCTCCCTTCCGCCAGGCCTCTGCTCCAGCGTTCCCCCACCGGCCTCCGCTGCCTGCCAGTGGTGCCAGCCCTGTGTCTCCACGCCCTGCCCTGGCTCTGAGCTCTCTTAGTGCGCGCTGCCACACACCTATCACCTACTCTCAGACGTTTACTGTCATCTCCAACACACAGAGAATATAAGCTCCTCCAGGGCAGGGGTGTCAACCTCTGTCCCTGCTCTGTCCTTGGCTCCAGGTTCACAGCAGACGCTTAGCAAATACTCCTAGGATGAACACATGTGATCTGGGCCCAGCTCCATGCCAGGCAAACTCAGGAAGGAATAGAAAGGCACCGTGAGTTCACGGTGTCAGAACCCCCCAGGACAGGTCTCTCTGGAACGGAAGAGGCCTGAGTGTGTGTCACCACTGGTAGGCAGTGTGGTCACTTAAGGGCGTTGTATCTGGAAACTGCCTGTGTTCAAACCCACTCTCTACCACTTCAGAGCTGTGCAGCCTCAGGCAACCTGCAGAGCCTCTCTGGGCCTTAGTCCTCCATCTATAAAGTGGTTATATGAAAGCACCTCCCCCTCGTTTAACTCTTGTGGATATTAGACAAGTTAATGTGGGTGAGGCCCTGAGAACAGGGGCTGGCGTTTCGTGAACACCAGGTAAGCATTTACGGCTCTTGCCGTCAGTGCTGGAATTCCAGGGGAAAGAATTCCTAAGAAAGGAGATTGCAGCAAGGGGAAGGGGATTGGATTTGAGAAGGAGACTCAAACAGGGATGGGGCCTGCTGGGTGAAGGGGGCAGAATCTGAGTTCCCAAACTGCTGGAGATGGAACCCCAGAAACCTCAGCACAGGACGACAGGGGACGTGGGTGGCTCCCAGCCAGCGCAGCCTCCAGTCTATTTATAGATCAAACACATTCACCATCAAGGTCCCCGTGTCCCCGCCAAAAAGCTGGTTCTGACAAGCAGGAAAAGCAAGTTGACTGGAGTCTCCGGCCAAGCCTGTCTGGCACCCGCTGCCTCTGAGGGGTGGGCGTGGCCAGTGGTAGGCAGCGCTCCACGCCTGGCTGCCTGTGCCAAGGGTCAGCTTCCTAGCACCTCGGTGGTGCCCAGGTGAGCAGAAAAGATGCCCCAGCCCACAGGGTCCTCAGGGCAGCCCCAAGACCCCGGTGGGGGGACAGGGGACAGGCAGGCAGAAGGTACCTCCTTCCACATGAGGGGAGCCATGTGGTGTCAGCACAGGCCACAGCCACCCCCCAGGCTTGCCGACCGAGAGGTGCTGTGTCTCCCAAGAAAGGGGCACCCTCCAGGCCGCATCCAGCCGGGCCCGGTGTCACCCTCTCTCTGTCCCTGTCCTCATCAGACTGTGACACTGAGACTGGCTTTCAGGCTTCCGGCAGGGCTCGGGGCACCACCTGCCCCTTCCTACAAGGAGACCAGGCTTGGCCACTTCTCTCACCTCCTCCACCACCAGGTCTGACTCCTCAAGCAGCCCATGACCCAGTTTGAGCCCAAGCTCCTTCCAGCTGCCACACGGGCCTTCTCGCCCTCCATGCCCACAGGCCAGCCCTCCCCTGCGCCCCAGCAGCCTTGCCAGAGAGCAGCTTCTGGGCTCACAACCTGGCCCCCCCTAGTCATTGTGCACATATCACCTTCTTGTTAAGGCCTTCCCAACCCACTCTTCTAAAACCAGCCCCCAGGCCCCCAGAACACCCCGCATCTTCCAACACCCCACCTCTCTCGTTCCTATGGGGGGCTTCCTGTCTGTCTCCAGGGGAAGGGACTGTTCCCCGTGGCTCCGGGGCACCCCAGGTGCTGGCAGATGCTCAAAGAACATTGGGTGAAGAAACAGATGGCTCCTGGGTCCCTTATCATGGCCCCAGGTGGCACCCAGAGGGGCCTGAATTGAGGTCTGTTACTGCGTGAACACGACAGTGCCTGCTAGCGGCTCCGGGCTGAGCTGCATCTGAGCAGGTTCTAACACTTTTTCCAGCTGCTCCAGTGCCGCCCCCCTCGTGATGGGGCAGGGGGAGCCTAGCTGCACCCTCCCCCCGCGACTGCGGGATGTACCTCAAGGAGGGCTTCGGGGTACCCTGGCAGCCAGGGGCAGAGGGAGAGATCGGGGTGTGGAGTCCAGCCCTGAGGTGGGGGAGGCTCCCGGGGGACGCTAATGGCTGTGCCCCCATCCAGCGGACTTGGCCGGCATTAATTTGACCATATATACACACGCTAATCAGCTGTAACCGTGGCATCCAGCTCAATTCAAATTGATTTACTGAGCCTGGAAATGGATACAAATGTGATTAAAGGCTTTTTATTTTACATAGGTTCTCTATAAAATGATTTAAATCAATTGCCCGGCAGGCCCCGCGCTACTGCTGCACAGAGCCTTCCTCTTCTATTAATGGATACGCTGCTCCGAGCCAGAGCTGCAGTCACAGCGCTCTCTGTCCCTGCCCAGGGATCAAAGTCGGGGGCAGCCACAGCAGCCACTCGCAGTGTGGCCGCCTCCACTCGGGGGTGCCTCCCTGAGGTGACCGGGCACCTTCTCAGGGCCTCAGGAGCTAGCTCTCCGGTGAGGGGGCAGGCCAGGGAGCCAGGCAGTCATGGTGACAGCCTCCTGCACCAACATTCCTTCTGGCCACAATGCCCTGAGCCTAGGAGGTCAAGTTCAAGATCTAGACCTCTGGGGGGAGGCGGCGGGAATGAGCGCTTCTGTAGCTATCACCTGCCCTACCTGCTGCCCCTTTCACACATGAGGAGACCAAGGCCCAGGGGTGTGCACCAGGGTAGCAGAATCAGGGACAGACGGGTCCCAGCCTCTAGGCCACCGAAGTGTCCACGAAGACCCCGCCTGCTCACATGAGCACCTAACAGCTGTCGTTGGTTTGTAAAACATTGTCTCCTGCAGTGAACACAGAAAACAAGAGGTGCTCACGGGCCCCTTAGCCTGTGGGAGGGCTCAGCATGGAGCCACGGTGCCACCTAACATCCAGCGCAGGGGGAGGCCTGGGCAGCAGCCAGCAGGCCAAGGCAGGTCTCTGCCACCACCCCCATCTGTACGTCTCCTGGGGCCACCATCACACAGGACTGCAAACAGCACAGCTAAAGCCACAGAACTTTCTTCTCTTTCTGGTCTGAAGCCCAGAAGTCTGACATTCAGGTGTGGGCAGGGCTGCGCCCCCTTCCGAAGGCTCTACGGGAGGTCCTTCCTGCCTCTTCCAGCTCCTGGCGGGTGCGGGCACTCTGACTGCGGCTGCCACAGCACTACTCTGCCTGTCTCCACGTGGCCTGTGCGGCCTGTCTATCCGCTTCTGAGAACTACCAATCGGATTGGATTTAGGGCCCACACCAGTCCCATGTGACCTCATCTTCACCCAGTGACATCTGCAAAAACCCAATTTCCAAATAGGGTCACATTTTGAGGTTCTGGGCAGACACACCGTTTGGGGGGACACTTTATTTACCCCAGTTCAGACGGGGTCTGAGTCACCACACTGGGGGTATAGCTGGGAAGAGCCCACCCTCTTTTAAGGAGGGGCGGGCCATTTAGCAGCTTCGAGAATGAAGCCCAGCTTGTGGGGTGCGCACTGGGCCGCGTGCCTATGTCCAATAGCTGCATAGTCCCTGCTCTTTGGAGGGGTGATGTGCCATCGCCTGTCTCTGCTTGAGAGCTTCCGCAGCAGTTCTGAGAACTGCAGAGGCAGACGCCGCCTGGTTTCCAGGTAGACCCCCGGCCCCGGGTGCCCACCGATACGCAGGGGCCACTAGCCTCTTACATCTCGGTGGCAGGGCCGTGGCTCAGAAAAATCCCACCAGCTCGGCTCAACAGCCCATCCAGGATGGGTAAGGGCTGGCTGGGGTAGGGAGAGGGTCTCTGTCTCACTCTAGACCGGAGCTGTCCAGTAGAAGAGCCACAGGTGGTGATTTCAATTCAAAGTTAAACTAATTAACATGAAAAAAAATTAAAATTCCATTCCTGCATTGCCCAGGCCATGAGTAGCTCGTTGCCAGCACACAGGGCGCTGCAGATGTGGACATTTCCTAGCAAGAGAGAAAGGTCTGTGGGCCAGGCGCAGTGGCTCACGCCTGTAATCCCAGCACTTTGGGAGGCTGAGGCGGGTGGATCACCTGAGGTCAGGAGTTCGAGACCAGCCTGACCAACATGGTGAAACCCGGTCTCTACTAAAAATACAAAATTAGCCAGGCATGGTGGTGCATGCCTGTACTCCCAGCTACTCGGGAGGCTGAGGCAGGAAAACTGCTTGAACCGGGGAGGCGGAGGTTGCAGGGAGCCGAGATCGCGCCATTGGACTCCAGCCTGGGCAACAAGAGCGAAACTCTGTCTCAAAAAACAAAGCAAAGCAAAACAGAAGAAAGGTCTGTGGACGCAGCTCTGGAACTGCTTTTCCTGGTGTCATTTGTACCATGCTGCCCAAGGAACAAGAAAGAATCCACGCAAACACTAACAATCTAAAAACCAAAGGCCAGGACAGCTGATGCCCCTTCACCCCAAATCTGATACCTGAGGGGGCTATTAGAATCGGGGGTCTTCTGCTGATTCAGCTTCCCTCTCTGGCCATGCTGTCCAGAAAATTACCCACCTCTGATCCCCCGCCCCCAGCCTAGGAGGCCCTTCCCTAATTCTCTGGTCTGCTCAAGCTTCTCCCGGAGGCAGCTCAAGGTCCTCCTCGTCTCCAACACTCCGTGCTCTGCTCTCCACCTCACAAACTCCTGCACATCCTTCAAAACCCAAGTCCAACTTCACGACCTCCAGAAAGACTGTTCCTACAGCACCTTGAACTTCCTCTCTTGTGGCTCTTTTCATCGAGAACCCGAGTCCCTGGTGCGTCTGCTTTTCCGTGCCTGCCTGTGAGCATTTCGTAACCAGTCAGTTCAGCACCTGGCAGGAACAGGGAGCTTGGACCTGCCAAGAGAGGAGTAAGCCAGACTCTCAACAGGACCCTTAGTTTCCAGAGCTTAGCCACACAGAGAGCCCCAAAGGCTGTAACATGCTGGCTGTGTGAATAAATGAATGCACGACGACCACCGACGGGAACCAGGTCCTATCCTCTGTTGGTATGCTGAGCATACCCGTAAGCATACAGCAGGAGCTTAATAAACGGAGTTGGGGAAACGAGCTGAATGCAGTGGAGAAGACTGCAAGCGGATGAGGACGCAAGACGGGAAAACCGAAGAGCTGGAAGGAGCAGTGAGACAACGAGGCGGGCAGGGCCTGTGTCCCCCTGGAAGGAAGGAGCAGCCCTCCAGAAGCCAACCCCATCACGGGGCTTTTCCTCCACCACCTTCCTGGCTGCAGAGGGAAGCATGGCCCTCCAAGGTCACAGCGAGGACGGCCATGGACTGCAGGACATTCCCCCCCACACTCCCCCACTCCACTGCTCTGCAGAGCCCAGAGGAGTGATGGTGGCACTGAGGTATAGCCCTAGAGCTGCCGGGGGGGCATCGGTGATGGGTGGGTCACCCTTGCCCCAAACCACCCTTTGTGAGGCCAGGAGCCACGGCCTCAAGGGACCACCAACTGAGATGGAAAAGGTGACGTAACCATGCAAGGTCACACAAACACCTGCCATTCCAGAGAGAGCGGTGGCCTGGAAGGCCAGTCTCCTTCCCTCACCATGCCCCATTTCCCGAAGGCACAGTCCTGGCCCCAAGCCCCCAGGTCCCTAGTTCTATTTTGAGGTCGCCATCAAGGTGGTATCGCGGGGTGATTCCCATCCTGGACTTGGGGGACCTGGACTCGAGGGCCTGGGCCTGCCATTCCCAGCTGTGTGACCTGGGTGGGTCAGCTTGCTGCTCCGTGCCTCAGTTTCCCATCTATAACACAGATAGAAATAAGGGGAACAATGTGGTCCCCCGGGGGCTCACGTCTGCCCTGCTCATAAGGAGGCCTCAGTGCTCAGGAAATCGACCTGCCCAGGTGCAAATACAGACCACACGAGGGTTCCCAGGCCCCTCGGACCCGCCTGTCACAGTCGGGAAGCCTCTACAGTCCCCAGAGCTCAGCTCTGCAAAGACAGGGTTCTAAAAGACTCCTCTGTATCCACGGGATGCAGCTTGCCATGTGACCGAAGGAGAGGCAAGGCAGTGAGTATAAGCAGACTCAGTCATTTTTGTAAATGCAGAATTTTTCCTGGGGGGTGAGGAGGTGGCGCCCAGTGAGGCGCTATTAGTATCCATGTTCACTTAGAGCAGGACGGTCTCTTCTGCTCCTGTTTGATCCCCTCTTTTCCTGAGTGGACAGAGCCCATCCGCTGGAGCAGGGCAACCTCTGGAAGCTTCTGGAATCCGTGCTTTGCAGCATGGCCCAAAGCCTCCCTGCATTGGAAACCCCTGGGGTACACAGCAACCACCTGTGAACCCCAAGTCCCTGGGGTGCTATGCTGAGGTGGGCACAGGGCTAGGCACAAAATCACCACTTGAGAAATCAGTAAAAAACTAATTTCTCCTGAATCCCACAGCCTGCATTTGGCAACAGCTAAACTCATCCCAAGAAATGCACGTTGAGGCCAGGGACCAGTCAGGCCCCAGCCACGCCAGGAGGGAGGGAGAGGGCTCTCTCGCAAGCAGCGAATGGGGAGCTGGGTACCCCCCTGAGGACAGCCCATGTGACAGGGCAGAGGCCAGTTAGGCCCCTGCTGCACGGCAGAGGCGGGAAGGCGCTCCCCACCATCCTTGCCGGGGCAGGAGTGGGACGAGGCTGGCCAAACTGCGGCGGCCCCTCAAGGAGAGAGGAAAACTCTATACCAAGGCCCGCCGGCCACAGGAGCTGTGGACGATTCCACACAGAGGCAAGGCTGTATCAGTTTGGAATCTTGAAATTCTAAAGACAAGAGGGAGACAGGCCACACCCAAACGGAGCCACCTGGTGCCACTTAGTGGCTGTGATGTCTTTTTGATGCCTGCCATGCCAAGAGGTGGGAGCTGTGCTGCAGGGTGGCGGTGGCCCTGGGCAACCCCGGGGGCAACAGTGTGGGGGGTCCCTGCTGCCCTCAGAAGGCTTCCCCGGGCTCTCGTGTGCACGTGAGAACATGTGTGTGGGGAGCGTGTGCGTGTGTACATCTGTGACAGCAGGTGACAGCGTCCACCTGTGAGTGTAAGGGAGTGTGTGAATGTGTGAGTGTGCAAGTGTGTTATGTGTGAATACAGAGAGAAGGGGAGAGGGAGAGAGGCAGGGAGGGAGGGAGCGGGGGAGGGAGAGAGAAGAGGGAGAGGAGGTGAGGACAGGGGCTGTGCTGCGGAGCGACTGTGCGTGGGGTGCCCCGTTAGCAGGGCTGCACCTGGGGGGGACTCCCTCACTGCACTGAGCTGCCAGTACATCCCCCATCTGTAGAATGCGGCCATGACCCCCGCTAGCAGGCTTCTGGGCCAGAATGGGGCCCCTGCGGAGGGGGAGGCAGCTGCCGGTACTGGCTCATGTCCTTGGGGCCGGGGTGAAGGGGCCTGGGCTCCCTCTCTGTGGGTGTTTCCTGGAGCAGCAGCAGCTCCCTGAAGCCCTCATCTGGGGCCTGGGCTGGGCAGGGGCTGCCGGAGGAGGGCTGCTCCCGCCTGCCTGCCTGCCGTCCCCAGGGAGGGTGGCATCAGGCTCCCCAGGAGCGAGGCAGCCCAATTACAGGAACAATTACGGCACGCTGATGCACAGCCGGCCGCCTCGGCGCCCACCTCGCGAGTGACAAGCTGGCCCGGCGGGCTGCGAGTGGCTTTAATCCGAGGAAGGCTCTCGAGTGCTAATGGTGCGAGCAGGCTCATTAGCTGTAATCCATCTGTCCTTAACGCGGCGGCGGGCCTGCGGGATGAAGGATGCCCTCCCAGACCGGCGGGCGGCAGGCACCACAGCCACAGCCTCAGCAGAGGCCATGCTTGGCTCCCTCCTTTGCCACTCAGGAACATGAAATAAAGGCAGAGGTGAAGGTACGGGGGAGGAAGAAGAGGGCAGGGCTCCCCACCGCCCCCTGGTGTGATGGCAGCTGCGCCAGGGTGGCACAGGACACCGCCCACCCTGCTGTGTGACTGTGGGCTCCTGTCTCTGCCTCTCTGGACTGATGCCGTCCTCTGGGAAAACACAGGGCCTGGGATCCATGCCTCTGGGCACAGGAACCCGTGAGTGGGTGGCCCTGGGGTGCCTATCTCCGGGCACAGGCTGTTGCTCCACCTCCCCAGGAGCTGTGGTGGTGTGAATGCTGCCCAGAACGTTCCAGATGGTTTTCTGACAACCATAAATCCTGCCTTTGTCTGCGGTGGAGGAAGTAGCCCGACCACACCATCTGGACGGCGGGTACCCTGGCAAGGGGCGCTCACTGTTGGGTGCCCAGGGCCTGGCCCCGGGCCTAGGACAGGTGCTGAGGAATCAAGGCTGAATGAGGGCTGAGCAGGCAGGTTCCTCAGGTCAGACTTGGGGTCAGCCCATGCCCAGGCCAGGCACAGGATGGGGCGGCACCCAAGCGGCCGTCACGGTGGAGGGCAAAGACCGTGAACTGGAAAGGCGGCCAGCGAGACAGGCAGGGCGGGGGAGCCGGCTACAGAAAGGGGCCACCTGGGCACAGAGCCAGTGCACGTAGTGAAGGTGGTGCGGGTGAGAGGCGCTCTGCACCAGGGCCCTGGTTTCCAGTCCTGGCTCTGCTGTGCAATTGAAGGAGGTTACTTAGCCTCTCTGTGCCTGCACCCCCAGCTGTAAAAATGTAGGAAATAACAGCCCCTCCCTCAGGAGACACATGAGCTACTGTGAGGAAAATCTTGTTCCAACAGGCCTGACCCCAAAAAACCGACGGTGGCCCCCGCCGTGCGGCTGAGGCGTCTCCCTGGCTTCGTCACTCAAGGGCCACTTCCGCTGTTTCCACCACGTCTGCATACACCCTGCCCCGTGTTATTTACTGACTCCTTCAAATCCATCTGTTGTTTCTGGTTTGGGTTTTGAAGGGATAATTTATATCAACTAATTTTTAAAAACTAATTTATCTCCAGAAGGAACCTGTCGGTCACTGGCAGAAACAGAAATCCGGGCTCCCATCCGAGTTATGCTGGCTGTGCTGGCTCTGAGCGCAGACCCCTCTCCTTGTTCCCAGGGGACCCGCAGAGAGGGAGGGAGGCGGGTGTGTGGGACCCCCTGCCCTGGACACGCCTTGCTCACCACCCCAGTCAGAGGACTGTTAGGATGGAAAAACCTCACCGGGGTTCTATGGAGGGGCATATTCCTGCACAGCATAACCAGTCTGGGAGTCACATAAGTCACCAAGGGCGGGGACGCTCCCCACCGAGAATCCGAGGGCCTTCCAGTGTACAGCATCACAGCCCCTAGCTCTGCCTCAGTTTCCCCATCTGGAAAACAGGGATGCACCTGTCGGGGAGCGTCGTGGAGGGAGCTTCGTCCAGCACTCAGGTCTGAAAGTTCCCAGTGTCCCCGCTGAGGGGACAGCAGCAGAGCTGTCCCCGTGATGGGCAGGGCCCAAAGGCCTGCTGGCAGGGGACAGGAGGATGGAGCGCCGAGGACTGCAGGCTCCCCAACATTCTTCAATTATTCAAACAATAATCACACCCTTATTTAAAGTCTAGCCTTGCATTCTCGGCACCCCAGCGGCGAGCACGGAGCCTGCTGGTAGGTTTACACGGAGACGAGCTCCCTCTCTCAAAGTCAATTAATTAAGCAAACGCTTTTGCCAGCATGTTCTCAGGTGTGCAGCCAGGAGGCCCTCCGTCTCAGCCCACTGCCTCGGGGACACTTGATCCCACAGGGCCTGCCAAGTGGGTGGGGACAGTGGCCAGGGGCCTGGGCATCGCCTGGTGGAAGAGAAGGGACCAGAAACAACTGTTGACAGGGTTCAAGGAGCACCTGCTGTGTGCCGGGCTGGGCTGGGCCACGGGCACTGGACAGGCTCTCACAACACTCTTGGCCGGTCCCTTAGCCTCCTTAGCACAGGTGGGGGAACTGCGGCACAGCGTGGGTGAGGGACTTGCCCAAGATAGAAGGCCAGAGAGAAGGACACTCAACACTACGCACTCCCTTCTGCCCCCCACATTCTGTTTTCCCTCTCCCACGACCCACTCAGGCAGGGACAGCGGAAGCAACAGCTGAGGCTGCCTCCTCCGAATGCTCGGGACAGAGAGCCTCGGCTTTTTCAGATCTCAGAATATTTGCATGTATTAACATGCAGCGAGATGTCTTGGGGATGGGACCCAAGTCGAAACAGGAAATTCATTTATGCTTCGTATACACCTGACCCACACAGCCAGAACGTTAACTTACACAATACTTTCAATAATTTGTACATGAAATGAAGTTCATGTGAAGTCCTATGTGTGAGATTTTCTAGTTGTAGTGTCGCATTGCCACTAGGAGAGTTTTGTATTTTGTTTTTGTTTTTGAGATGGAGGCTTGCTCTCTCACTCAGGCTGGAGTGCAGTGGCGCAATCTCGGCTCACTGCAACCTCTGCCTCCTGGGTTCAAGCGATTCTCCTGCCTCAGTTTCCCAAGTAGCTGGGATTACAGGCACCTGCCACCACGCCTGGCTAATTTTTGTCTGTTCGGTAGACACGGGGGTTCACCATGTTGGCCAGGCTGATCTCAAACTCCTGAGCTCAGGGGATCCACCCTTCTCAGCCTCCCAAAGTGCTGGGATTACAGGCGTGAGCCGCTGCGCCCGGGGTGGGTCTTGTATTTTGGAGCACCTTGGATGCTGGATTTTCGGATGGGGGTGCCCGGTCTGTACACACAAGCTTCAAAACAGAGGTGGGCACTAAGATGGGCGTCCCACCCATGTCACTCACATGCATTTTCCTATCAGGCCCCCAGGGAAGGACACTTGTTACCAGCATTTTAGAGAGGGGAGAAACTGAGTCACGGGGAGGCTGAGGGACTTGCTCCAGGTTGCATGAGCTGTCAGGGATGGGCTGGGGGTTTGAATCCAGACCGCCTGCTGGGACCCTGCTCTGGAGCCAAGTAGGGCCTTTCTAATCCCCTTGCAGGGCAGCTCAACGCACCCACGCCCTCCTCCAGGGCCTCCAGGCACGCAAGTGTGCTCTCTCGCTTGACAGGACTGGGCACCCACCCAGGCATCCCTAGCGGCAGTGGGTGCCAGCATGTTCTGGAGTGTCCTGGATCTGGACCCTCACTGACTGTCTCCACCGTCCATGGCTCTTCTCCAGCCGATGGTAGGAGGCATCACGTGGAGACACTGAGCATCGTGCCAAGGCCTCCCTCCTGCAGCCGCCTGAGCCCTGAACAAACGTGACAAGGTGGGTCATCCACAACAGCAGCTCCCTTTACAGGTGGGGACATGAAATCCAAAGGCTGAATGCTGAGGCCAGATGGCCCCACCTGCAAAGGGAATAGAGCCACCGAGGGCTCGGCCATCCTTCGCGGGCCACCCTGCGCTGGCCACCCTGCCCTCAGGGCCTCGAGGAGCAGGCCTGTATGGCATGCAGGCAGCTAAGAGTGTGGATGCTGGGTTGAGGGCTGCTCTGCACCCCAGCTCTGCCACTTCCGTGCTGTGTGACCTTTTGGGCATGTCACAAGTAACATCTCTGGGCCCCAAAACGTGGTCTCACAGGACCATCTTCTCCTACCTTTTCCATGCTTCTCACCACGTCTCCCAAAGTGCCGGCATTGGGCAGAGTCCTCCTAAATGCACTTGCTCTGGCGGGAGAATTAGCGACACCCAAGGTCAAAAGGAGCTGCTGGGTTCACCTGCTCAACTCAGCTCCTGGGAACTGACCACGCCAAGTGCTTCCAGCAAACGGACTTCAATTGCCCAAACCTTGGCACACACACAGGACAGAGATTCCGGCCAAGCAAAAGCATCTCAATCAACTCCCCCACCTGGAAGGAGAGGAGCCTTCCACAAAGAACTAACTTCAACTCCCTGGCAAGGTTCCTCTTACATGGATTCTCTCCTCCCATCTCTTCTAGAAAACTCCTATCCACCCCCTCAAAATCCTTCCTAAGCATCAAGCCGGTCTGTCCCCACCCAGAGTTAACTACTGCCTCTTCCCCTGGGAGCCTGGTACAAGCCTCTCTCATAACAAAAACAACTGACTGTGCTAAGCACTTTACATGGTTTATCTCAGGAAAGGGAGGTGTCTTTCATCTCCATTCTACAGAGAAAGAAACTGAGGCACAGAGTGGCTGCGCCATGCGCCGAGGCTGGTTGTAAACCTGGGAAGTCTGGCTCTGACCTCAGCTGCTCCGGGATGGAGCGGGTGGGGGAGAGGGGCAAGGCGTGGCTGCCCCAGGAAGAGCAGGTGTCAGGGGCAGCCTGGGGAAACACCAAAACCAAACGGCCCAGAGAGGGAGCAAAGGCAGGTTAAAAAATAAAACTGAAATCAGGGCAAAGGCAGCACACACCGTCCCGGGAGGGGGTGGGGGACCTGCGGTTTCACACGCGCTGCTCCCTGGGGGCCCCGCTAGTGCGCGCTCAGCGTGGAGCCCAGCTGCTCCGGAGTATTATTTCAGGAGTGCTGGGAGGCAAGCGGAGGTCTCTGAGCCTCAGGTCGAAACTTCAGAGAGGGGGCGCTGGGATGTCAGAAAAATCAGACAGTGGGGATGCGGGTCCTCGAGCTGACTGACAGCACCAGCCACCCAATCTGGCCCCCCTCTTCCCAGGGGCCCTGGCCACCCTGCCGCCCGCCGCACCTGCCGGGAAGGTGACACCCCCTGGTGGGTTGTGTCTCCTCCATCTCCCAGGAGGGCAATCGGACACCACTCGGAGGAACAGGTCTGATGGGCTGTGTGATTTGCTCTGGGTGGCCGGGGACGGCAGGGGCCCCACTGGGCCTCCCAGGACAAAGAAAGACTGTCCCATCAGCAGCTGCAGTCACAGGAGTGTCGAGGCCCAAGAGGGCTCTGGAACAGGGTGGAGTGGAGGTGGTGGCAGAGCTCCCTGGGGACCTGGGAGCAGGTGAAGGGGTGTGGAGGCTCACAGATGCCCCGAATGTGCCCGCTGCATGACCAGGAAGCAAGTGAGACGCAGAAGACGTCGCCTAGGAAAATTCACAGTCCCACCTTGCCCAGTGGGGCCCCAGAATCTCTCCCCATCCCCATCCCCATCCAAACATCTGCTTCTCATGCAAGTGAGACAATGTCAGGGTCACGCTGTAGATTCTGAAGCCAACCGCCTGAGTCCTACTCCTGGCTGGGACCCCTAAGGCCGATGGCCCTGGCTCCTTACTTCACCTCTCCGTGCCTCAGTTTCATCATCTGTTAAATGGGAACAGGACATTCAGGATGTTGTGAGAGTTTAGTGATTTCAACCAAGTGCTGGGACTGTCCAGAAACACAGTCAACACCAGGGAAACATCTCCTGTCGTGCCTCGTGACTGCTGTGTGGCCTCAAGCACCCAGGGCCTCTCTGAGTTTTGGGTCCTTGGATGTGGAATCTGAAAACCAGACATGGAGAGCTTTGAGGAGAAAATAAATCTGGATGCTGCAGAACTATAAGCCACTGGTCCCAGGCCTCAGTTTCCCCACTCTGTACTGGGAGTGATGACAGTCCCACTGGAGAGCTGCTTGGGCTTCTGTGAAGGGTTCGGGCTAGTACCTAGCACACAGTGACGCCCGGAAAATGTTCACTCCCCCATGGCAATGTGACATCCACAGCCAGCCCCTCCCTGCACTCAGTGTCCCCAGCATCCACAGGAGGTCCCCTGGACAGAGAACGGGCAGTAAGCCAAAACCTCAACACTCAGTGAATCAAAAACATAGCATGCAAGCTGGGAGCAGGGGTTCACACCTGTAATCCCAGCACTTTGGTAGGCCAAGGCAGGCAGATCACCTGAGGTCAGGAGTTCAAGACCAGCCTGGTCAACATGGAGAAACCCCATCTCTACTAAAAATATAAAAACTGGCTGGGCACAGTGGCACACACCTGTAATCCCAGCACTTTGGGAGGCTGAGGCAGGCGGATCACTTGAGGTCAGAGTTCGAGACCAGCCTGTCCAACATGGCAAAACTCTGTCTCTGCTAAAAATACCAAAAAAAAAAAAAAAAAAAAAAAGCCGGGCAGGCATGGTGGTGCAATCCCAACTACTTGGCAGGCTGAGGCAGGCTAATCGCTTGAACCTGGGAGGCGGAGGTTGCAGTGAGCTGAGATGGTGCCACTGCACTCCAGCCTGAGTGACAGAGCCAGATTCCGTCTCAAAAAAAAAAAAAAACTTACACAAGAACGTTCATACCAGCATCATTCTCGATACCCAAATGGCAGAACTGGCCCACATGGCCACCAACTGAGGAAAGGACACACTGATCTGTCCATGCCATGGAACTTTTTTTGTTTTCTTGAGATAGAGCCTCGCTCTGCCGCCCAGACTGCAGTGCAGTGGCATGATCTCAGCTCACTGCAACCTCTGTCTCCTGGTTTCAAGCAATCCTCCTGCCTCAGCCTCCTGAGTAGCTGGGATTATAGGCGCCGAGCCAATACGCCTGGCTAACTTTTGTATTTTTAGTAGAGAGATGGGGGTTTCACTGTGTTGGCCAGGCTGGTCTCGAACTCCCGATCTCAAGTGATCGGCCCACCTCGGCCTCCCAAGGTGCGGAGATGACAGGCGTGAGCCACCGCGCCCGGCCCCATGCCATGGAATATTACTCAGCCACAGGAAGGCACGAAGCACTGAAGCACACTGCTGCACGGACGAACCATGAAAATGCAATGCTTGGTGGAAGAAGCTGGCCACAAAGGCCACACAGTGTGGGAGTCCGTTTCTCTGAAACGCGGAGGTCCACAGACAGAAAGCGGATGAGTGGACATCTGAGGCTGGGGTGCAGAAATGAGGAATGGGGGAGTGACCGCTAGTGGGAAGGGGGATTCTTTCTGGGGTGACGGGAACGTTCTGAAATGAGGTTGTAGTGACTAAACGACGTGGGCCTGTACACTTGAAAAGGGTGGGCTGGGCACAGTGGCTCACGCCTGTAATCCCAGCACTTTGAGAGGCCAAGGCAGGTGAATCACAAGGTCAGGAGTTCTAGACCAGCCTGACTAACATGGTGAAACCCCGTCTCCACTAAAAATACAAAAAATTAGCCAGGCATGGTGGCGGGCACCTGTAATCCCAGCTACTTAGGAGGCTGAGGCAGGAGAATCGCTTGAACTCGGGAGGCGGAGGTTGCAGTGAGCCGAGATCGAGCCACTGCACTGCACTCCAGCCTGCGTGACAGAGTTACCAAAAAAAAAAACAAAAAAAGGAAGAAAAGGGTAAACTGCGTGACATGAGAACTTCATCTCAATAAAACTGTTTTTAAAAAAACACCCTAAGACCTTCCTCCGCACCTGGAAAATGACCACAGAGAGCCCAGGAGGCAGGAGGGGCTCGCGGCATTCCCGAGGAAGAAGGTGAGGGGTGCTGGGTAGACCCAAGAGGCTGTGGGCATGTTTGCCCGTGGCTGGGGGCACCCTCCTGTGTGGGCAGCACACAGAGAAAGCGCCTAGGGTTTTAGTTTTGACTAGTCACAACATGGACATTAAACAAAACAGAGTCTTTACTGAGCAGCTCCTATATACAAGTTCAGGGCACCGGGGACAGGCTGCTGCGCCAAGGGGCCCCCCCAGTCCCTCCGGGTCAGCTCCAACTCAGCAAGAAGCTGCTCAGGGACCAAGAGCCACACATGCCTCCCAGCACTCTGGGAGCCAGGGCAGGTGGACCACGTGACCAGCCTGGCCAACATGGTGAAACCCCATTTCTACTAAAAATGCAAAAATGAGCCAGGCGTGGTAGTGCACCTGGTAAAATCCCAGCTACTAGGGAGTCTGAGGTGGGTTCAATCCCTTGAACCTGAGAGGTGGACGTTGCACTGAGCTGAGATTGCGCCACTGCACTCCAGGCTGGGCAACAAAGCAAGACCCTGGCTGAAAAAAAAGGAACCACATTCAATGCCAGGCATGGTAGCTCACACCTGCTGCCTTCACACTTTGGAAGGCCAAGGTGAGAGGATCACTAGAGCCCAGGAGTTCAAGACCAGCTGGGGCAACATGGGAAAACCCTGTATCTACTAAGAAGCCCTGGTGGTGCGTATCTGTAGTCCCAGCTACCGGGGGGGCTGCGGTGGAAAGGTCCACTGAGCTGTGACCACGCCACTGCACTGCAGCCTGGACAGACTGACCCTATCTAAAAAAAAAGAACCACATAAACACACTGGTCAGCCAGGAACAGCATTCCAGATAGTGGGAATAGCATGTGCAAACGGACAAGGTGGATGGGATATAACGAATAAAAAATGGCGGGTAACCTGGGGACAAAGGCAAGGGTGGCAACCACCACGAAGCCGTGACACGTGGCGTTTCAAGCGGAAAGTGCGTTCCAGGTTTGCGCACTGCAGGCCTCATTTGGGATTGTCATATGCATATGTGTGGGGGGGATGAGACACCTCGCCATCCCTGAATGTCACCCCAGCCTTGGCAGGTGTCGCCAGGCTGCCACAGGAACTCCTACCTGACTCCACTAGCCTCCAGGAGCCCACCGTGTTCTTAGGAGCCCGGAGGCCTCAACAAAAGGTAAAGCACGGTGGCTCGTGCCTGTAATCCCAGCACTCTGGGAGGCCGAGGCAGGAGGATCACTTGAGCTCAGCAGTTGGAGACCAGCCTGGGCAACATGGCAAAATCCCATCTCTACAAAAAGTTCTAAAAATTAGCTGGGCGTGGTGGTGTGCAACTGCAATCCCAGCCACTGGGGAGGCTGAGGTGGGAGGATCATCTTAGCCCGGGAGCAGTGGTTGCAGTGAGCCAGGATGCTGCCCCTGCACTCCAGCTCGGGTGACAGAGACTGTGTCTCAGTAAGAATAACAATAAAGAAGAAGGAACTGGGTGCGATGGCTCACACCTGTAATCCCAGCACCGAGGGAGGCTGAGGCGGAAGGATCACTTGAGCCCAGGAGTTTGAGACCAACCTGGGCAACATAGGGAAACCCTGTTTCTATTATTAAAAAAAAAAAGAAGAAAAACAATTAGAAGGAACAGTCCCCCACAGCTTCTGCCTTGTCTTTCTTCCCGGTACAAGATGCTCCAGTTCCCTCTGGAGAGGGCCCCTGGTCTGAGAAATTTCAGACCTCAACCCCCGGACAGAGGCCCTGTCACTAGATTTACAGGCCCAGAATTGCCCGGGCACTGCAGACTGAACTGAGGCATGCTACAAATAATCCAGCTTCTGAAGGCCGGGGCCAGCATGATGATAAATCATCACCCCTTAGCACAATTACAGGCTCCAGGCAGGAGACCGTCTCCACCTCAGCGTGGTCAGGCTGGAGGGACAGAGCCTGCCCTCACCTGCTTCAGGACACCAGGGGCCTCTAAGAGCACAAACACGGCCGTCCTGCCCGCATCCCACCCTAGCCTTTGGGCCACGGGCTGGTGATGTCCCGCCCCACCCAGGTACGGGCAGCCCCGAGGGCCCCCAGCACTGATGACACATTCAGCAACGTGATTGTCTACACTCCGCTGCTCTGCAGACTGCCCCTCCCCTGCTGCCCCTGGTTTTCAGAGGGTGGGGTGGGGTCTGGCCTGGTGGTGGAAGGGATAAGGGAAAGGAAGGGGAAGGTTGGGGACCCTGTCCCAAGGGGCGGAGAAGAAGGGGGCCACTGGGGACGGCCCGTCACAGTGGGGTGCAGTTAATCCATCCGGAAGAGTTACATCAAGGCACAACTGATCGTCCCTGGGCCACAGTAGCGGTGGCTTGGAGGACATGGGTCGCCAGGACTGCATCAGAAGATAAAGTAGAGAAATCTGCAGAACAGCGTGGAGGGGCAGACTACACTGAGATTCAGACGTGAGGTCCTGGCCACGAACCTGTCAGCGCCGCAGGATCCGTCCAATAAATTAGAGAAGATAAGGGTTGAAGGATGAAGTATTAAAAGCAACATTCATTTCAGAAACTGGCACTAGGGCTTCGCGGCTTCTCCTTCCCCAGGCTCCCCCCCCTCCAGGGGTCCTGGAGCCTCTGAGCAGAGCTTGTCCAGAAGGGGAAGGTGGGGGAGGGGGAAGCGGGGAGGGGAGGGGGCAGAGGAGAAGAGAGGGAGGAAGAGGAAACAAAAGGAAAGGACGGGGAAGAGGAAGGGGGTGTGGTAGGAGTGAGGGGGGCTGGGGGAGGAGAGAGGGTGAAGGGGATGGACGTGGCCCAGGGAAGCACTCTCCCCAAGGCTGGGTCAGGCCATAGACACAGGCACTCAGGTTTAATTGTGGGAAATGCCACAGAGAGGGAAATGAAATGTGACTCCCCGCCTGGGCTGGCCTGGCCCCTCTGGCATCCCCGTGTGGCCTGAGGTCCCCCTCCTCCCCCTCCTCCCACCTCCCTTCGTGCACCTCCAGCTGTTCTCCTCCAGCTCCCAGGAATAGCAGCTGCCACCATGGCGGGATGGGAAGGAGGGTGGAGGGCAGGACAGGCTGCTTGGGGGGAAAGACAAGGCAATCAGGAGCCCATCCGACACGGCGGGCAGGGTGGAGGCGGCTCCAGAGGCGGGCTCTCCCTGCATGGAGAGACCAAACCCACACCCCAGGTCCCTGGCCTGGCCCAGCACCTCTCACCTGGATAGGTACAGGAGCCAGCTCACTGGTGTCCCTGCTTCTGCCTCAGCCTTCACGCCCATCCTCCATGTAGCAGCAAAGGATCCACAGGAAGAGGGGTCGGCCCATGTCTCTCCTCTGCTGGGAACCTTCCTATGTCATACCCTGCCCGCCATGCTGGTTTCAGGACTGCTGTCCCCAGGGCCTTGCCCCCTAGGCTGTTCATCTGTCTGGAGCTCTTTCCCAGGCATCAGCACCACTAGCTCCGGCTTTTTTTTTACTGGGTCTGGTCACAATAATGCCTGGGAGAGTTTTCCAGACAGACTCTCCCCTGCAGCGCCCTGCTCCCCCACCAGAGCCTTCCCAGAGAGGTCTCCGCCATCCTCCTGTCTGGCTGAATGGTGACCCCCCCCAACAAAAGACAGGACCACGTTCCGCCCTGGGAACCTGTGTGACTTCTTTGGAAAAAGCCTCTTTGTGGATGTGACTGAGTGAAGGCTCCTGCAATGAGATGGCCTGAATTGTCTGTGTGGGCCTCAAATCCCATGACGTGTGTCCTTATACGAAGAGGGGACGAGCAGCAAAGGCCACATGAAGACAGAGCAGGGAGATGCAGCCACAAGCCAAGGACCACGGCAGCCACGGGAGGCCAGCAGAGGCGGGGGAGGGAGCCCGCAGGCGGGATTTCACACTTCCAGCCTCCTGAACTTAGACAGAACAAACATTTGTGCTTTTAAGCCCCTCGGTTTGCGATGCTTTGATCTGGCGGCCCCAGGACTCCAACCACCCGCTCTGAATCCGACAGCCTGCCCACCGCCCCCTGGGCTAACTTGGTTTCAACAGCACTTTGCACCTTTCAACTCATCACTTTTCCTGTTTATTGCCTGAAAGAAGCTCCCCAGGCAGGGACCTACACCTTTTACTCAATGCTGTCTCAGTGACCAGGACAGCAAATGGTGCCGTCAGTGACCAACAAATAGGCCGCGGATGGAAGGACAGTTTTTGCACGGCCTCCTGCTTCCTGCTCATCTCCATTCAAAGGGCCTCCCTTGAGAGGCCTCCCCTGTGCCCCGCTCCTGGCATCTTGGTGCCAAGACACACCCTGCACACCCTGAAACACTTAGCCTCCTTCGCCTGTGCCCACAGGGAGAGAAGCCGAAAGCTGCGATGGAAAGCTCTCTGTGGACACATACAGAGCGAGCCTCAGCCGGAGAAGCCACAGCATGGCAGGGTCTTCGGGGGAGCCTGGGAGGAGCCATAGCCACCACCCTGCCCCCACCACCCTCCAGCGCTCTGCCCCCACCACCCTGCAGCACCCTGCTCCCCACCACCCTGCGGTGCCCTGCCCCCACCACCCTGCGGCGCCCTGCTCCCCACCACCCTGCGGCGCCCTGCTCCCCACCACCCTGCGGCGCCCTGCCCCCACCACCCTGCGGCGCCCTGCCCCCACCACCCTGTGGCGCCCTGCTCCCCACCACCCTCCCTGCCCCCACCAGAGGTGCCAAAGTCATCTTGCTTGGATCCATGTAATGATGACAGCTTCCCAGACCTCGTCCTTTGCCTTTTTAGGCTGTTTAAAGTCATTTCCTGGTGGCAGAAGCAGACAGCAGCGCAGAGAGCAGCAGGGTCAGACCAAGCCAGGCCTTGGGCTCCAAAAGGGGGAGGCCGGACTAGGCCCTGAGCCGCTGCTGAACTTGGGGTTGTGCGGAGCTGCGCAGTGCCTCCTGTAACACGTGGCCACCCCGTGAACACGGCCTTAGCTGGACACAGAGTCTTTGCAGATACAATTAGGTAGGCAGAGGCGACATGGGAAGAAGGTGGGCCCTAAGTCCAATGAGCTGTTCTTCCAAGAAGGAAATTAGGACACGGAATAGCACATAACGGCACACACTCACACAGAAGGGGGTCGGGGGGAGGAGGCAGGACCACAGCGATGTGGCCATAAGCCAAGGAATGCCGGGAGCCACCGGAGCCTGGAAGAGGCAGGACAGATCCTCCCCCAGGACCTCCAGAGGGCAGCCCTGCGCACACCTCCAGCTTAGATGCCTGGTGTGTAGAGCTGTAAAGAATACATTCCTACGGTTTCAGGCTACCCAGTTTATGGTCGTTTGTCATGGCAGCCCCAGAAAACAGATGTGCACCTTAAGGATTTCTCAACAGGGACATTTTGCATGCTCCCCAGTCTCCCAAGAGACACCTGGCAATGTCTGGGCAGTTGTCTGGTTGTCACACTGGGAACATGGCATCTCGTGGCAGAGGACAAGGTCAACCTACAAAGCACAGGACAGCTCCCAGCACAAAGAAGTAACTGGCCTGAAACCTCGATGGGGTTGCGGTGTAAACACTCATCAGGTTTTTCCCACCAGGGGCCACCGCACGCTCCAGCCAGCCACAAACGGGCACTTAACAAATGTGGGCTTTGCTGGGCACAACGGCGTGTGTCTGCAGTCCCAGCTGTCTAGGAGGCTGAGCCAGGGAGATCACCGGAGCCCAGGAGTTGAAGGCTGCAGGGGAGCTGTGACCACACCGCTGCACACCACCCTGCCCACAGAGCGAGAGCATCACAAAAAGTAAATGAAGAAATAAACAGGCTGGGTGCAGTGGCTCAGGTCTGTAATCCTAGCACTTTGGCAGGGCGGACTGCTTAAGCCCAAGAGTTCAAGACCAGATTGGGCAAAATAGTGAGACTCTGTGTCCACAAAAAATACAAAAACATGAGCTGGGCATGGTGGTGTGCCTGCAGCCCCAGCTATTCTGGGACACTGAGGTGAGAGGATCACCTGAGAAAGGGAAGAGGAGGCTGCAGTGAGCCATGATTGCACCCCTGCACTCCAGCCTGGGAGATGGAGTGAGACCTTGTCTCAACAAATAACAAACAAAGAAAATTAAATACATATGGGTTGAAAGGCCTTTGAGCCTGGCATATGGTACCATGCAACCAACATTACAATTTTCACCTTAAACTGTGACTAAATGAGGTTGGAGCTAAGAAATCCTCAAATGAAATAAGGTGGTCTTGGCACCGGCAGACCCCTGCAACCAGCCGCCCCTGGGGCTGGGGACCTGCCCCCATCAGCAATGCTGAGAGCCCAGCCTCTTCCTCGGGTCAGCACGGAATGCGTGTCCCTGGGCAGGGGTCAGGCTGACAGCTCCCAGGGCGGATGGCGGAGGACTGAGCCATGTACCTCCGATGTGGCTGGGCTCACGGACATGCCGTGGAGCCGTCCATGGAGGGAATGCTAGCAGCTCCTGCTCTGGGCTGGCAGCAGGTGCCCCCAGCGGCCCCCTCCCCCGCCGGCAGCAAGCTTCAGTGGGCTGCGTGTTGCCAGATGGCAATGTGCTATGTGTCAGGAGATAATCACTATTAAAAATTCACTAGGTTTTATTTTATCTTTTTATTTTTTTAGGTTCTGTTTGGGCTCTCTGCTTCCTCCTAAAGCAGCTACCAAACTGCCCTGGTTCCACTGTTTTAATCGCCACTCATTAAACACTGACGGGGTGATAGCATTTCTCCACCCCAGCAGCTGTGGGGCGAAGAGTAAGCGGGCAGGGACAGGGGCTGGCTCCTGGGCAGCTCGATGGCTGCAGGCCCTGCCTGCCCAGCTCACGCCTGTGGAGGAGCCCCGCAAGGCGCAGCCCCTTCCTGGGGTGCCCACGCAACCCTGCCAGACCCCAGCTCCCTTGAGGAGCAAAGCAATCGCTTTGCTACCCGGAAAGGACCTGTGGCCCCATCAGATGCAGGCTGCCAGCAAGATGAGTTTAGCACCCCAACAAGGGGCACCCAAGAAACTGCACACGGAGCATCCCCGGTGCAGTGGCCTGGCATGGAGTGGACCCCAATTTGCCATGTTACTCGGGAAGAGACGCAGATCCCAGCTCTGTGTCTGGGGCCTCGGGCAGGCCCTGACTTCTCCAGGCCTGACTCCCGGCTCTGCCCGGTGGTGTGCCACGCTTGTTCCGGCCACGGCTCACCGAGGGGTGCCGAGCCCCACAGAGGCACTCCAAGTCGGTGGGAGACCCCCCCCCCGAGGGCTGGCCCCAGGGGCCCTCTCACATCAACCGAGGATTCAGGCACCTCCTAGTCCCCAGCAAGTTCTGGGCTCCGTGGGCACAGCATGAACAGCCCAGCTGGCTCGAGCTGCCGACTTTCTAGAGTGGTAGGAGGTGATGAAAAGCGGAACATGGATGGGGCTCCCACACCCTGGAGCCTCGCCCTCACCCTCAGAGCAAGCATATCCCGGGGGGTGCCTCGGGGCAGAGGAGGGGTGGCCTCTTAGGCCTGGGGTGAGCGGAAGCAGCTCCCCCGCACCCATGGTTGCTGCTTCAGGGAATTGCAGTGAGAACAGGGGTCCCGGGGTACCTGTGCCTGGCCGGGGACTCCGATGGGCCAAGGGCCCTGGCTCCCCTCCCACTCTTGGTGTCCCCATCTGTGGTTAGGTGACTCGCTTGGGCAGCTGCTGGGGGAAAGGGCTGGATCTTTACAAGGTGCATTTCAGACAGGAGAACCACCTTCCTCCAGTCAGTCTGGCTGATTGCTCTCACCCGAACTGGGGGATCAGAGAGGTAAAGGGACTTCCCAGCCTCAGGGAGCAGCAGGACAAGGTCCCTGAAGCCAGGTCTGCATCCTCTTGGCTGCCCCACAGTACTGGGGGCCTCAGAGTCCATAAGAAGCATTAGATGGTATTTTTAACCATCGATCATTTTAAAGATATGTAAGGTGGGGGAAAAGACAATGCCCGTGTCCTAGCACTGCCTTAACAAATGGCCACCAAATGGACGACTGAAAACAAAGACATGCATTCTCTCACAGTCCCTGAGGCCACAGAGGCTCTTCAGGAGGGTCCTTCCGGCCCCTTCCAGCAGCCAGTGGGCACCAGCACTTCCTGGCTTGTGGCCGTGCGGCTCCCATCTCTGCCTCCTTTGTCACACAGCCGCCTCTGTGTCTGTTTGCTCCTCTTCTCTCGTAAGGGCCCTTGTCATTGAATTTCAGGCACACTTTGTTCTGTTTTTCGCTCTTGTCACTCAGGCTGGAGTGCAACGGCCCGATCTCGGCTCACTGCAACCTCCGTCTCCCAGGTTCAAGTGATTCTCCTGCCTCAACCTCCCAAGTAGCTGGGATTACAGGCATCTGCCACCATTCCCAGCTAATTTTTTGTATTTTTAGTAGAGATGGGGTTTAGCCATGCTGGCCAAGCTGGTCTTGAACTCCTGACCTCAGGCGATCCACCCGCCTCAGCCTCCCAAAGTGCAGGGATTACAGGCATGAGCCACCGCGCCCGGCCTCAGGCCGACTTTAATACAGGATGATTTTAAGCTCAAAAGGCTTAATTAATTACACCTGCAAAGAAACTAGTTTCACATAAGGTCACATTCTGAGGTCCCCAGTGGATGTGAATTTTGGGGGTGGTCCTATTCAGCCCAGTGCAGCTGGTCAACGCCACCAGCACACTAAGATTAGCCATTCTTCCAGCTCATACACTTAGACATCAGTAGATCGGGAGAGACAGCCACTCTTGCCAACACTGGTTCTGTGCCGCTCCAGGCAGGAAGGGGAGGGAGACCGCCCTCCCTCTCCCAAAGCTCTCCAAGATGACGCTTCTAGGTGGCACAGGCTCAGAAGGGCCCTATGAGGCTGGGCGTGGTGGCTCTCGCCTGTAATCCTAGCACTTTGGGAGGCCGAGGAGGTGGATCACTTGAGGTCAGGGGTTCAAGACCAGCCTGGCCAACATGGTGAATCCCTGTCTCTACTAAAAATACAAAACTTAGCCAGGCATCGCGGGGCACGCCTAATTCCCAGCTACTCAGGAGGCTGAGGCAGGAGAGTCACTTGAACCCGGGAAGTGGAGGCTGCAGCTAGCTGAGATTGTGCCACTGCACTCCAGCCTGGGTTTCAGTGAGACTCTGCCTAAAAAAAAAATAGGGAGGGGGGAGAAGGGCCTATGAGAAGCTGGTCCAGCCCTTCAAGGAGGTAGGCAGGCTGAGGCCCTGAGAAGCTTCATACCTTGCCCAAGGTTCTGGAATATTCCCTGTTCCTCCAGGGCTTTCCCACCTTCTTGTGGTTCAAGGAACCCCAAGCACAGAAACAGCTGAGACCCGACAGGTGAGAATCAATCTCCCATCAGGACCTCTGTCAAGAGGTTCAAGGTGGGCCATGGCTCTCAGGAGGAGGCCGGGGGTCTCTCCGGGAACACAGTGAGGGGGTGGGCACAGAAGGGGCCCTCACTGGCACGAGAAGGCAAGTCTGCATCCCCCGACCCCCACCCTGCGTTCTCTTCTGTCCCCTCTGTGTAGCTTCCGATGCAGACAATGTCTCAGGTCCCGGGTCAGAGAAGCACCAACGCTCAGTGAGTACTCCCTGTGTTGTGACCACGGTTCACACAAACCAACCATCCACTCCAGCACCCCCAGCAGGTAAGTGGTATTCCTGAAAACATCCACAGATTCTTTGACACTCTTCCCAACTGGAAGGGTACCTCCGCACCCTCCCCTTGAACCTGGGCGGGCTTTGGTGACTGCCTCCGTAGAAGTGATGCCGCGTGACCCCTGTGGCTGGGTCAGGAAAGGCCACACAGCTTCTGCTGGCCTCTCTTGGGACAGTGGCTCTGGGAGCCACGTAGATGTCCAGCTAAAGTCACCAGGGTGAGAGATTGAGGGGGTGAGACCAAACCAGCATTCTCACCCCACCCATTTGAGTCTTCCCAGCCCAGACACCAGGCACAAGTACAGAATTGGCAAGATGACCCCCTAACCCAGCTCCCATCTCACTACAGCCACGTGAGACCCCCGAGAGAGCTGCTACCTGCACCCCCAGTTTCACGAGCAAACAAAATGTTCATTCTTATTTTATACCCATGTCTTGGGGTAGCTTGTTACATAGCAACAGCCGACTAGAACAAGACAGGTGCCATTTTTTTTCCCCTTTATAGATGAGGAAACTGAGGCACAAAGAGGCTAAGTGTCTTGCACACAGCCAGTAACAGGCAGCAGCAGGAAGCAAACCCAGGCTGGCTCCGGACCCTTGCTCCCAGGGGCTCGGCCAGGCAAGGGTGAAGACACGGGCGTCTACACCATCCAGCAGGGGCCTGCACGCTCACCCGGCTGCTGGAGGCCAGGACCCGGGGCCAGTCTACAGCCCACGCTGCCCTGCCCTGCCCTGCTTCCTGCCCTGCTTCCTGCCCGGCCTCTCTCTTTTTTTTTTTTCTTTCACATTGGACATTTGCACAACTTTTTTTTTTTTTTTCCTTAAAGACGGAGTCGCCCAGGCTGGAGTGCAGTGGTGCGATCTCAGCTCATTACAACCTCCGCCTGCCAGGTTCAAACAATTCTCCTGCCTCGGCCTCCTGAGCAGCTGGAATTACAGGCACCCACCACCATGCCCAGCTAATTTTTGTATTTTTAGTAGAGACAGGGCTTCGACACGTTGGCCAGGCTGGTCTCGAACTCCTGACCTCAAGTGATCTGCCTGCCTCGGCCTCCCAAAGTGCTGAATTACAGGAGTGAGCCGCTGTGCCCAGCCATCTTCCTTCACATACATATATATATATATATATATTTTAATTTGCAAACCTGGAAACACTCTGCACACTTTCCTTACTGGAAGACAAAAGCACAAGTGATACTACCTCCACTGCCCCCCGCAGTGAGTCTTGGAGAATGCCAGAGGTCTGGCCATCTGGCCCTATCCATAAGGCACCCAAATGCCATCCTCATCTCCCAGGGCTGGTAACTCCTAGGACCAACGAGCTCCGTGTGCACCAGGTGGGCCCCGCTAAGGCCGAGGACTCTCAGGGGGCAGAGCCTGGCCTGGGCCCAGGAGCGCTGGCAGCCATGGCAAGGCCCGCAGGGTTCACACAGCCCCTCCTGCCCAATCCCCAGGAGGCCCTGGGGCCACTCCTGCTCGAGGTTGTAATCAGACCATCATCCCTGCGTGGCGGCTGCTCCAGCCCTTCTTTTTCTTTTTTTTTTTTTTTTTTTGAGATGGAGTCTGGCTCTGTCGCCAAGGCGGGAGTGCGGTGGCACAATTTCAGCTCACTGAAACGTCCACCTCCTAGGTTCCAACAATTCTCTGCCTCAGCCTCCCAAGTAGCTGGGATTACAGGCGCCTGCCACCATGCCTGGCTAATTTTTTTTGTATTTTTAAGTAAAGATGGGGTTTCACCATCTTGGCCAGGCTGGTCTTGAACTCTTGACTTTGTGATCCACCCACCTTGGCCTCCCAAAGTGCTGGGATTACAGGCGTGAGCCACTGCGCCCAGCCCAGCCCTTAATTTCAAAGCACAGTGAGAGGTTGGCTACCAGTGCCTGGGCCCTTGCGGAGCGGGTCAGCTGGCAGGCAGCCGGGTTACTCTGACCTGGCTTTGGGATGATACACCTTGTGTCCTTCCAACACTGACCACGTGTTTCACCAAAGTGCCCGTGTTCTCACATTCCCACAGCTGGCCGCTGTCAGTGACATGTGAACCTGCCCTCTGGGCCCCAGAGGAAAACTGAAGCTCTTAGGCTGGGTCCACAGTCCTGCCAATGAGCTCATCCACCCACGGGACTTGGAAACAATTTTAAGGCATCCCAAAGTACAGACTGACTTCGGATGTGACTCCACTAATCATTAGAACAAAGTGCTCACTGAGTATCTGGGAAGTGGAGCCAGAAAATGGTTATTCTCTATTCATCTGACAAACATTTATTGGGCACCTACTGCATACTCAACAGCTCGGAAGATTCTGAGATGAGAATGTAAAGGATCTTCTCTAGAGGAATGGCTGTCTGACAGGGAGAGAAAATAGCTACAAAATTCTACTGAGAAAAACAACAACACAGACCATGAGGAGGCAGGAGAGATGACTTATGGCTGGGCAGAATCTGGAAGGCTTCTTGGAGGAGGTGGCATTGAAGCTAGGCTTTGGGATATGGGGAAGCAGGAAGGGACTTCCAGATGGAAGAAAAAATAGCAGCTGATATTCATGACGCTGATAGTGTATGATCATTAACTGAACTGATTCACTTATCCCTAGCAGGGCGATACTGCCATCCACATGGCACCAATGGGAGAATGTGGCACAGAGAGGTGAGGTCACTTGCCCCAGGTCACACAGCAGTAATGAAGGAGAACCCGGATGGGAGCCCAAGCTTGGCACTCTTCATGGTGCGATTACAGGCTTCCCTTACAGCCCAGGCACAAAGTGGAGATGCGGAGGGCCACGGCACGGCACAGAAGAGGCATGAGATTCGGCTGGCAGGAAAGCTGGGGGAGGCATGAGCTCCACGAGGCGGGGGGGCAGCCCACAGAGGAGCCCAGACTTCCCACACAACTGCTGCATGCTCCCAGGAACCAGGGGCCATCCCAGACTCCTGGATATCCAAGTGACTGGATCTTTCTGGAGCTGAAGGAGAGGTGCCAGTGGCCACAGATAGCTAGTCGGAGGTGTGACCCTGAGTGGCACTGCCCAGGCTCCCCCCAGCCTCTCCCCTTTGCACCTCACTAGTTGTGTGACCCTCAAAAACGAGCACTGTTTCCTCACTTGCAAAAACAAGAGGGCACAAAGCCATTGCCTTCCCCGACGCTGCCATGAGGACCAAGGCGTGACCACAGGGAAAGGACACAGGAGGCCCCATTCTATCTGTAAGGGGCCCTGACCAGCAGCCACCCAGCGCTTAACACAGGCCTCTCCAGCTGGCATCCTCCTCCTGGCTCCACTAGCTGGGCTTTGGAAACAAAGTGAGGGCCCTTCCAGCTCCACGCAGGTCACCTCTGCACCTGGACAGGGGGAGCCGGGGTGGCAGAGGGGGAGCGGCACAGAATCTAACCACCACACCCTGCAGGCCAGGTACGCCCTCCACCTGAGAGACGGTGGCGCATTCCCAAGGCTTTGTGAGTTCCCTGTGCAACCCGCGTGACCATCACCCCTGGGGAAAACAGAAACTCCCAGACACCGCATGACCAGGCCAAGGTCACACAGCTGGCGAGGGGCCTTCTGGGGCGGCCGAGGCCCTCCTCCACCAGCCGGGCACCAGGAGGAAGGGCGATCAGAGGAAGCCAGGCAGAGGGGGAGCAGTGATCAAACACCCAAATAAGAAGAGAGTTTTGCAGGTTCACTTAGCTTCAAGGAAAAAAGCCTCCCCTTTCTCTAAGCGGCTGCCCCCACTCTGGCCCCCCAGGAGAGCGCTGGAAACCGCTTAAGCCGACATCTGATGGACAGGGATTTGTTTTAAGCTCTTTCTACCCACTGGACTATAATCATCAACCGTTCTCGACCTCTCCACAAATGACTCTTTCTCCCCCTGAGTTTTCAAAAGGCAAAAAGCTTTAAAAGCTGCCGTTCAAACAGGCAGAGAGGTGCACACAGAGAGAGGAGGGGTGGGCAGGCAGGCGCGGCAGACAGGAGGGGCCAGGCGTGGGGGATGGTGTCCTCCCCCAGCTGCTGGCCTGGCTCACCTGGAAGAAAGGCCCACAGGTGAGGTGCCCAAAGGTCAGGATGGGAAGCAGCAGTCCGGAGGCAAGTGTCCCTGCCCATTCTGTCACTGGAGCCACCCTGAGGGACCTTGGTAGCCCGTGCCATGTTCATCGAAGCCTTCCCTCTATTCCTCACTCTGGCTGCCCCTCGGCCGGAGAACCTCAGTGGTCCACTGCCAGCTTCACACCTTCACCTTGCGGCACTGCCCTGTTCCTCACAGTCCTGCTCACCCGCTCTCTGATGGGACTCACGGTGTTACCCGCTCTGAACGGGCTCTGTGACTCTGACCCTCTCACTGCCCAACTGTGCCAGTGATATGAGGGCTTGATGTAGGAGTTCTCCTCCCCAGGGAGCTGATGGGGCCCGGGGGTGGGGGTGATTGGGCAGTTTGGGGGAGGGGTAGGTTGAGAGTTCCAGCCCCACAGCCCACCCCAGGCCCACCTGTGCCAGCAACAGGGTGCAGAGACCACACACGCAGCCCCATTTCCCACCTCCCAGGTCCCTGCAGGCACGAGGGGCCCTGCCCGGGTTGCTGCCCACCTCCAGGGGCCACATGGCCAGACTAAGACAGAGCCCCACGGGTCAGCAAGGCGGTGCCTGCTGGCCACGTCCTACACAGGCTCTGAGGGCAGTCTCTCTCCCTTGCAGGCCTAGAGGCCACCCTGGCGCCGCCAGACAGCGGCAGTCAAGGCTTTTCTACTTGAGGAAACCAACCCAGGGCTTTTCCGAGTTGACAGCCTGAGGCGGCGGCGCTGGGGGAGCACGTGCGTGGCCTGAAGGTGACGGGGCTGGAGGGCGAGGCGGGGTGAGTGCGGGCCCAGGTCCCAGCCCCGGGGTGGGTGGCACGCCCCAGAAAGCTCCATCCCGGACCCCACCCCCCGAGTCCACGGGGCAATGAGCCGGGCACTTACTGAGGTTCTGGAGCAGAGACGACCAGGTCTTCATGCCCAGCATCCTGCGCCGCCCCCCCCGGGCCGCGGGACCCGGGGACTCTAGGAGGGGCTGCCCAGCATGGCCCGCAGCGGCGGCGGCGAGCAGGAGGGGCGTCACGAGGCGGCCGAGGACGGCCCGGAGGGGGCGGGGAGACGGGGATGGAGCCGCCGGGGCGCCCCTGCGCGGTGCGCCCTGCCCGCGGCGCGGAGCCCGGGGAGGGGCCGGGGCGCCTGGGGACCCCCGCAGCCGCTCACGCCGCCCCCCGGCCCCGCGCCCCCGGCTTCACGCACCGCCAGCCGTGGCCGCGCGGCCGCCTCGCAGCCGCCACCTCGTCCCCGCCCGGCCGGCGCCGCCTCCCGCCTCCCTCCCGCGCCGCGGCGCCCCCGCCGCCCTCCCCCGCCCGCGCTCCCCGGGCAGCCCCCGCTCCCCTGCACTTGATAACGCGCTTGTCAAGACTGCTAGTTGTTCCTGACCTCTCCCCCGCCGCTGCTAATTAAGGCTCCGCCGTGACAGTTCAAGTGCCGAGCATCAAGTTTGCAGAACCAAAGCCTCTAATTGGGCCGCTTTTCATTTCTCCATCCCCGGGCTGGGGCTCCCCAGACCTGGGCACTGGCGCATTTTTCTTTTGTATTTTTCATCAGGGAGGAGGGGGGAGGAGAAGAACAGGCACCGGGAGAGGAGGGCAGGCAAACAACCAAAAGACTGAGGGTGGGGGGGGGTGGAGGGCCCCTCCTGTCCCGCAAAAGCCAGGTGGCGGCCACAGGACACCCCCCCTACCAGCCGACCTCACATCTCTTCTAAGCCAGGGGTCTCTGAGCTCCCTGACCTGGGCTTTAAGGAGCTGAGTCCATCCTACAGGAGGCGAATGCAGGAGAGACCACCCCCCCCCACCCCCACCCTCTGCTTGCCTGGCAGGGGGGAGCAGACCCGAGACTGGGCGCTGGGGGCAGAGGGTGTGTGTAGCTCTGGTGCCCACAGCCCTGCAGAGCACAGCCTCCCTGCCCCGGTGGGGAGGTGTGCTCAGCCTCAGCCCCACTCCCCGGGGCCTGCTGGCCTCCCGTTTCCAGATAAGTGCTGTGAGCACCGAGCCTCTAAGTGACTCTTCAAGCTGCCTTCTCCTCCACCGCCTACTAAATCAAGCTGCGCTGAGAGCCTCGGGCTGGGAGGAGAGCAAGGAGGGGGCAGGGCTGCCTGCTGCTCTCAGGAGCCAGGGAGGGGTGAGGGCTGGGAGAAGGTCCAAGGGGGACGGGAGCGGAGGGGGGAGGAGAGGAGGAGGCTCGGCCCCTGGGATGGAAGAGGGCAGCCGCAGGAGGTCCAGAGAGGCTGGCTGGCGAGGCCTCTCAGCTCAGATCCTGGAGCTTCTCGAAGCACGGGGATTATGGCTTTCCCAGCCTGCTGACTGGAGCTTGAGAATTCCAGGTGATCCTAATTAAATGGGGGGCTTTCGTTTGAACCACTATCCAGGCGACTCTTACACGAGTCAAGTTTGAGTAACGACCATGCACACCAGGGGGTCTCCAACCCCTCCAAACAGATTGAGAACCACCTGGGTGCTTTAAACCACACCCACCCCTTGCCTGGGCCTTCACCCAGACCAATGACATCACACCTCTGGGCATGGACCCAGGCACTGGTATTTTCTAAAGCTCCCTGGGGGGCTCCAGTGTGCAGCCAAGGTAGAGACCCTTTGTTCCAAACCAGTGGTTCTCAAAGAACAGGGGGTGGCTTTGTCCCCCAGGGTGTAGTTAGCAACCAGTGTCTGTCTGCAGACATTTTTGATTGACACAACTGGGGGTCACAGTGCTGCTGGCACCTGGTGGGTGGAGCTAGGGATACTTCTAAACACCCTGCGTTAGACAGACAGTGCCCACACCAAGGAAGCAGCCACCCCAAATGTCAGCAGTCCCAAGGTTGAGAAACCCAGGGTGAGCCCATCTGCCACCAGGCAAAGACCCTTTAGGAACCTCTTCCACTGTGCCCAGCTCAGGGCTTGCCGGAAGCAGCTGCTCCCTAAGGGTGTGGGCAGAGAGGGTCTCTGAGTCTCCTTCCCACCCTGAAGCGCATTCCCTCCCACCAGGCTGGCTGCTGTCAGCCTGTGACTGCTTGGTTACAATTGCTTCCTGTGTTGAGCTGAAATCTCCGTAACTTTTACCCCACTGGGCCAATCCCTTTCCCATCTGTCATCAGACTTCACGTCCTTATTTGCAGCCCACTCTCATGGTCCCCTGGGTGTGAACTGCCCCAGCAGATTCTCCTCACCCCCACCCCAGCTTCCTCAGCTCCTTCTCTCCATGGATGTCCCTGGTTATGTGACTGTAAACATCCTCCTAAAGTGCGAGACCACAGGACCATGCCTGCCTGTGGGTGCTCTGCCCTGGACTCCCACACCCCCATCTCTTCAAGCCTTAGAAGTGACATTAGCTCAGGCAATGAGAGGTCACTGCCAGCTCCTGCCCAGCATGGAACAGCTGAGGCCTCATTCATCCAAACTCCTGACAAGTGAAGACCCTCACTTTCTGCTTGCCAGTTTCCTTTTGAAACAAAGTGCTGGGCTTTCCTCGAACTACCTTCAATTTACCAAGCACTTTCTTCCCATCGTCCAGCAAGATACCACGCTTTCTAAGGCCGAATCATCCAGTGTCCCTGCCTTGAGGGTAGGGCCTGGTGCTCACCCCTGATGGACAGGACAAGCTGGGGAGTTTAACACCAGGCTGGGCTGGGCGTGGTGGCTCATGCCTGTAATCCCAGCACTTTGGGAGGCTGATGCGGGCAGATCATGAGGTCAGGAGTTCGAGACCAGCCTGGCTGACATGGTGAAACCCCGTCTCTACTAAAGAGACAGAAGATTAGCTGGGCATGGTGGTGCGCACCTATAATCTCAGCTGCTCGGGAGGCTGAGGCAGGAGAATCACTTGAACCCAGGAGGTGGAGGTTGCAGTGAGCTGAGATCACGTCATTGCACTCCAGCCTGCGCAACAAGAGTGAGACTGTCTCAAAAAAAAAAATACATAAATAAAAATAAAATAAAATACAATACCAAGCTGGACCCTACCCCTGAGCAGCTGTATCAGAATCTCTGGAGAAGGGGCCCAGGCACCAGCATGTCTGCACTCGGGTGGTTCCAAGGTGTATCGGCGGCTGAGAATGGCGCTGGAAGGATCAGGGACTCAAGGCCTTCCCCAGCTTGAACACACTTGGTATTTCGGGCTGGAGTGTCTACAGGGAGTGTTTATCTGGTCAAGGGATGTGGGCCGGGAGCCGGCATCCCCCAAAGGACAGCATGTCCTTGCTAGTCGGAGGCCCGGTGCCGGGTGAAGGTATGTGCACTGCTGGGCCCTGGGGGGTCACGCACCCCACCGGGAGGACGGGATCCCAGGGAACAGGGTTTGCTTTCTGGCAGAAACTCTTTGAGAAGCTGCTGGGAGGAGCCAGGAGCCTGGACTGAAATCCGACCAGGCCATCCACTCACTGTGTGAGCTCGGGAATAGCTCAGCTTCCCTGGGCGTCAGCAACCTCCTCTGTGAGGGAGGGGGCGAATGCTTGTTCAGCCTCGCACAAAACAAGCGCTCAGGATCAAAGAGGGCAAGCCACTGGGAAGGAGAAACGGGTCGTCGCAGTGACTCGCCCAAGGCCACGTGAACCTGCAGGGCCTCAGTACACTCATCTGCAGGATGGGCAGACTGGGCTCAATGACTCCCCTGGAGTCCCCCTACGTCTCAGCGAGACCTTGGCATGAACTTAACAGACCACAGCTACCCCCCCACTAAGCACATAGGCAAAAAAACCCAGCAGAGCGTGAAAATGGATGCCCTGGCCTCCCCGAGGTGAAAGGGCAGCTGGGTGGTTTGTGCTCTAAGCCCTAGCAGCCAATGGGATGGTGATGGGAGCTAACAGGAGCCCAGGGAACAGGGCTGCCGAGGACAGTTGTCCAGATTGCTCACTGCACAAGAGCTCCTGGAGGAAATGGCAAGTGGGAGCTGAAACTCAACACTCACTCTACTCTTCAACAAGCACCTGGGCATGGGATGGGTCTGCCTGAAGCAAGGGGCACCTTCTAATTTGCACAGAGGAGCCATACGGGCAGGTGGGGGCCCTGTGGAGGGGCGGCCGGTGGCTTCCCAATTCCTGCCCTCCCAGCTCCAAAGCCCTTTCCAAGGAAAATGTTCCCTTAAGCAGACTAGGAGGGACACAGACTCTTACAGTCACGGGAAGAGCCAGATGCCTGACACCTACAACTCCTGGACGCATGTGGAGACACAGACGGTGCCCGAGGGGGCATCTGGGGTTGGCAGGGTGGTTGTTCTAGATGATTCCGCCTGCCTCCTGATTCTGCCCCGATGCCATCTTTCTAGGTGAATGAGCGCCGGCGGCATCAGAGGCCACTGTGTAAGCAGAGGATATGAGCCAGGCACCACAGCAGCAGCTGACAGAAAGCCTCAGTCCCTGCCCAGGCCCTGGGCACAGGGTGGAGGGAGTGAAAACAGTTAATACTCCTGAGAGTGTGGAGGGCACTGCTTCCTCCACCCAGACCTGCGGGCAGGTGGCACGGTTTCTCTGGGGCAGGAGGCTGGGCACCTCCTTGCTGAAGGTGAAGGAACACATCTCCCCCTCTGGCCTTCAATGGAGGATTAGCGGCAGAATGAGGAGGCCCCAGGCTCCCTGAACCCGAAGTGACTTAACCCCTCCTGCAGCACAGGGGGCCTCATGCTTTGAGAAGCACCAGGGTCAGGCGCGGTGGCTCATGTCTGTAATCCCAGCACTTTGTGAGACCAAGGCAGTCAGATCACCTGAGGTCGGGAGTTCGAAACCAGCCTGACCAACATGGAGAAACTCCGTCTCCACTAAACATACAAACATTAGCTGGGTGTGGTGGCAGGCATCTGTAATCCCAGTTACTCAGGAGGCTGAGGCAGGATAATCGCTTAAACCTAGGAAGAAGCAGATTGTGGTAAGCTGAAATCGTGCCATTGCACTCTAGCCTGGGCAACAAGAGCAAAACTCCATCTCAAAAAAAGCAGCAGCACCAGGATCCCCAGTGGGGCTTGGGAGAGCATAGCCTTGCTCTGCCGCCCAGTGTTTCTCATTTAGCAGGTCTGAGGTGGGGCCTGAGAATCTGCATTCCTAATGAGTTCCCAGGGGAACCCCGCTTCGGAAACCGCTGCTGTGGCGCGGTAGCCACCTGCAATGTGGAAGCCCCAGCTAACGAGCAGCCCATCAACGGGAGATTCCCCCTGGACCCTGGGCCTCCATGCCCAACTCAACTGCCCTCTCCATCTGGGCATCCTGGTACTGGGGGACAGGCCCTCCATCTCTCCATGCCTTCTTCCAGTGCCCTCCTGCTAGGGCAGCATCTGCTCAGCTCTGGCTGCCATGGGGCGCATCCTTCAGCTTCAGCTGTCTCGGGCTCCCCTCCAGGCACCTGCACCGGGAGGCCCATTTGTCCAAGTGGGGCCTCCTTTACCTGTGGCCTTTCAGCTTCTACTTCAGCTGTGTTCCCAGGGCTGCACTCCTACCTCCTCCTTCAGGGCAGGGACTCTGTGCCTTTTCTGGAATGTTCCATGGCATCCAGCCTGGGCCTAGGCAGGGGTTCCCTGGAGCTGGAGGGGGGGTCCAGAAATGGCTGGCCCAATCCCGAGCCCTGGGAGGCCAGGTCAGCGCCGTCTGGAGCTGTAGAGGGGGGCTCCAGGGAAGCCCAGAGCAGATGGTAGGGTATGAGTAGTGCCCACCCGAGCACCTCACTAGAAGACGGGGAACCAGGGTGTCCACGATGGGTCAGTGCTGTGTGCCTCAGTTTCCTCGCAGGTAAAATAGGGTCAATAATAGCTACTTCAGTCTCAGACAGGCTCAGGGCGGAGACGCACATGCTCCCTCTCTCCTCCTCCCAGAGCGTCCTCCTCGATCTGGGGTCCTGACTTTGCCCAGATAAGCTGGGACGGGCCTCTCCCCTTCTGCTCTCCCCCACCCTTATCTGGCTGTGTGTGATGCAATCCCAGCAGCCTCTAGGGCAAGACCCTGCTGCCCTTTCTCTTGGGGTCAGAGAAAAGTGAGAGGCAGGATGTGCCTGGCTCATCCCCCACAGCCACCCCAGGCAGGCAGCAATCTCAGGACACCTACTTCTGAGGTTCATTTGTCAGAAGATGCTTTCCAGCCCAACTGGCTAAGTCTTCTAGAAGAAGGATGCGGGGAGCCCTTGGTCAGCTTTCTGTTGGGAGTGGTTTCTCGTGACTCAGCAAGGCAAGGCCTGTTTTGTGCTGGGCTGTTCTGCGGAATGGCATCTTCTTTGGAGACAGAGCCAGCCCGTGGTCTCCCCTGTGAGTCCCACTGTCCCTGGCAATGGTGGGGCTTGGGATGTGGCAGGGCACAGAGGGCAGTTTCTCCCCCACCAGGACCTAGTGGGGCTCTCACACCAATGCTCACCCACTGCAGCCTCCCTCCCTCGAAATGCTTAATCTTCTTTAAATACCACTTAGCTGCCTCAAGTCCTTTCTAGAAGCAGAGCAAAAATCGCAGACCCCACACACACACACACACACACACACACACACACCAGGAAAATGACTGTCCCCTCCCTGTCCTCAGGGTGCTTGGGGACTTGCAGCGGGGTCTGGGTCCCTGCCCCACCAACCTAGACTTCCCGGCCGTGTGAGATGTTGGACCGCCTGCTGCTGGAGACACAAGCAGTTTGGAAATCCCAGAGCATAATCTGGAAGGCAGAGGGTGGTGGAGACGGCTGAGCCCCCATGGTTCCAGAACAAGCTGAAGGGTCGCACCTCCACGTCCTCCCTCCTGCAGGCCCTCCCCACTGGAATGCCCTCTCTCCCTCCCACTTTGCATCGCTGGACCCTGACGCCCCAGCTCGTGCTTCTCAAAACCAAACACCACGCTGTCGACAGATCCGCTTTGCACCCCATTACAAGACACCAGAGGTCTGGCCCAGGTGTCCTCCAAAATACTATCCTACCGTTGGTGACCCTCCTCTGAGCCAGGACTGGGTTAACTCAGGGAGGCACAGCTTCCTGTGGACACAGGTGAGGATGAGTTGAGAGGGGAGGGCCAGACGCCCAAGTTCAAATCCTAGCTGTTACTCACAACTGGGTATCCTCAGGCAAGTCGTTCACCTCTCTGAGCCCGTTTCCTCATCTCTAAAATGGGGATGCTATGAGTTTATTTGTAAGGTGCACAGAGCAGGGCCTGACCCCAGGGGTGGGGTGGGTCCCTGGGAGGGAAGGGCATTCGGCCACGGTGGGGTCAGGCAGCAGGATGGGCTCCGGCCTACGTGAGACTGCAGAGCGCAGGACACCTTCACACCCAGACAGCTGCCGGCACACGACGGGTCGCATTTCCCCAAGCTTGTCAGAAACTGAGAGCAGAGCTCCCCAACGTGGGAAGTCTTGGCCACCTGAAGTCTCCTGCGAGGGGAGGCAGCTTGCAGTGCGCCAGGCTCCCTGAGTCTGTCTTTGATCTGAGACTGAGCCATCAATTCCACCCGGGGCTGAGTTGCAGCCCAGATAATTGGGGGCCCCCAAATGAGCAGAGGTTCTGCTTGCCCTTCTGTTTCTTGGGCAGCTGCTGTAAACCCTACACTGGCCTGAGCACGGGGTGTGAGTGGGGCCCACGGGGTCTGCTGTTAGAATACTCCAGCTCCACCCCCAGCTCCACACTGAGTGAAGTTTCTTTTTCTTTTTTTTTTTATGCCAGGTTTTGCAGTGGCACAATCTTGGCTACTGCAGCCTCAAACTCCTGGGCTCAAGCGGTCCTCAGGCCTGTCTCCCAGTAGTGGGGGATTATAGGCATGTGCCACCACGCCAGGCTGAGTGGAGTTTTGGAGTCTCTGTTTCTCACCTGTAAAAAGGGACCCTGGGGTCACCTTGGAAGAGAACGAGGGCCTGCTCTGAATAACCATCACCTCAGCTCCCTCCTCTGACACTTACGAAGCCTCGTGGGGATGCGCCTCTCCCCATTTACAGAGGAGGAAACGGATCATCAGGTGCCTGCACAGAACCTGGCACCCAGAAGGTTGAGTTATGGCTCTCCCAGAAAGATCCGTCCACACCCTTTCCCTCCGTGCCTGTGCAGGTGGCCTTGCTAGGAGGCAGGGGTTCTGCAGAAGTGATGAACTCAAGCCTCCTGAGATGAGCTCGTTCTTGATGAGGATGGGCTCCACACCGAGGGAGGAGTGCCCTTATGAAACACAGAGGAGACACCGACCCAGGGAAGGCCGAGTGATGATGGAGGCAGAGCCTGGAGGGGCGCGTCTACACGGCAAGGAGTGCCAAATGTGGCCGGCACGTCCAGCAGCTGGGAGGGAGGCTGGGACAGATCCTCCGCCAGAGGCTCCAGAAGGAACCTGTCCTGCTGACACCTTGACTTTGGACGTCTCCAGAACTGTGGGAGAGTCAGTGCATGTTGTTTGAGGCCTCCAGTTTGGGGCGATACATTATGGCAACCCCAGGAAACTCAGCCAGTGTCTGCCCAGGAGCCTGGCTGCATGGACAGACGCTCCAGGAAAATGAGCCCAGCCGAAAGGGCACTGTGGGCTCACTGGCCCCTGACCCCGCTGGCAGCCGGGGGAAACTGAGGCCCACAGGCATGCCTGGCCAGCCACCCCTCCCGAGCCGTTCTGCCTTGGCTTGGGACCACCTGCTGGCTGCTCCCCTGCTGCACAGGCAGCCCTCCAGGGTCACTGCCACTACCAGGGCTGAGGGCGAGGAACCGAGGGCCCAGGGCAGCCTTGGAGAGGCTTAGAGGGGGCAAGAGTGTGAAGCCAGTGGGGCCAGCCCTGGTCAGACACATGCCTGAGGGCCCTCCCAGAGCTGAGTGGGGTGTGATCACCTTGTGCAGGGGGAGAAAGAGGTCTAGAGAGGGAAGGGGCTAAACAAAGCAGGATCGCCCACAGCAAAGGTAGCGCCGCCCCTCTTCTCAGCCCCCAGGGTTCTAGACCTCAGGTCAGGAACTGCCCACCCGAACCTAGCTTTACTGGGTGCGGGGCAAAGACAAGCCCTAACCTCAGCAGCTGGGGCTCCAGGAGCCACAGGAGCCCCAGCGTCGCCACCTGATGGACCTGCTGCCTCTACCCACCAACCTCCTCCTGATGAAGGAAGTGCTCTCACACCTAAGCTGGGACCCACCCCCTGCAAGCAGCCCCATACCTTCACCCTCCCCACGGCCTCGCTTGCTACGCCCAGCCACCCCGGCCTGCAATGTCACTGCCTCTGCCTGGCATGCCCCGGAGACCCCGTGCTGAGCCCTTCGTATGCACTGCGTCCATGCACGGTGTAGTCTGCCTGGCCTCCGCGGAGGGGGAGGGGAGGTGGAGGAGGCTGGGCGGGCTGCCCAGGGTTCCCGGGCCACCATGTGACTTACCGCAGAGCTCCCCAAAACAGCTTTTCTTCACACCGCCATCAGCCGTGCCAATGTCTAAATCTAGAACCTTCCTCAGATATGGGAGCTGAAAGGACCGCCTTGCAGTGGCTAACCCCTTGCCCCATTTTTACAGGTGGGGTACCCAGGCCCAGGGGCTTCCGTGACTCATCTATCCAAGATCACACAGAATCCTGGGGTCCCCCCCGCCCTGGGCCTGCAGCATTGGGGGACACAAAGCCAAAACACCAAGGCAAACTGCCAAGCTGCACAGCCAGAGCCGGCCGAAAGCTCCAGGAAGGACCCTCAGGGCCCGCAGGGTGGGGTTGGAGACACCGAGTGACCGCCCAGCCCCACACCCAGCAATGCAGCACTAACCTAGCCCAGTGCTGGCAGAGGGGAGGGGCGCGGTCCCTGTTAACAAAATGAGGGGAAAGAGAAAATGCCAACACGCCACCACTGCCGGAAAAGACACCCAGCATTCTGGCCACCACCCACCCGGGGGTTCCTCTCTCCAGGGCCTGTGCTGAGGGTCGCTGGCTTCAAATCCTTCTCTGAGTTTCAGTGAGGCCTTAAGGAGGAGAAGACCACAGGCCTCCCGTGGGAACAGCCTGGGCCCACTGGGGCAGGGGATTCAGAGGAAGGAGGCCGTTCAGCGGGCCGCAGCCCAGGCTTCCGGGCGAATCTGTGTCCTTTAGACCAGGGGCTTCTGGGCACCCCGGGGTAGCTTTGAAAAATCCCAGTGGCCTTACATCAGTCCCAGATCAACTAAGAGTCCGTAGGGGTGTGGCCTGGTCATCAGCATTTGTTAGAGTGTGTCACCAGGTGATGGCCTGAGCTGCCAGACAGGGAGAGGTGGGGCCAGAGTGGGAACACACAGGCTCAGCACTGCTGTTCATTACCGGGGCCTACTGGCACGTCCCAGCTCAAGAGAGTTGGGTAAATAAATAAATAACCGTGCTGGCAGGGCCATCAAGCATCATCTCATTAGGGACGCGGAGGAGTCAGACAGCTTGACTCTCAAAACATAATCGGCTTAATTGCAGGGCCCCGGTGCAGGCCAGGGTGGCAAATGGCTTCAGCATTCCCATTCGTTTCATTAAATCCAATTATTCGCGCCGGACGCGGGTCTCTGGCAGGCACAAAGATGCATCTTCAGCCATGGTCTAACCTGACACCGAGACACGGGCCTTGGGTAGGGACGCTTCTAGCTTACAGCACATGGTCTAACCTGACACCGAGACACGGGCCTTGGGTGGGGACACTTCTAGCTTACAGCACATGGTCTAACCTGACACCGAGACACAGGCCTTGGGTGGGGACACTTCTAGCTTACAGCACATGGGCCTGGTCTCCTGGGAACCAGAAGCTCGGTGAGGGGGGACAGGCAGAGTCGGGCCTCTTGGGTGGCCTCTGGAGCCAGGTGGCCTGTTATGAGGAGCCTGGCAATGTGACTGTGGGCTCCAGTGTGTCCAATGGGAAAACCATTTGTGGTGCATCCACACAACGGTGCCCTTCTACAACAGGAAGGAACCAACCACCAGCGCACGCACCAACCACCATCAGCACACACTGACCACCATCAGCACACACAACCACCATCAGCACACACACCAACCACCATCAGCACACACCAACCACCAGTGCACACACACCGACCACCATCAGCACACACCGACCACCATCAGCACACACCGACCACCATCAGCGCACACACCAACCACCATCAGCACACACCAACCACCAGTGCACACACACCAACCACCATCAGCACACACCAACCACCATCAGCACACACACCAACCACCATCAGCACACACCGACCACCATCAGCACACACCGACCACCATCAGCACACACACCGACCACCATCAGCACACACCGACCACCATCAGCACACACCGACCACCATCAGCACACACACCAATCACCATCAGCACACACAACCACCAGTGCACACACACCAACCACCATCAGCACACACCAATCACCATCAGCACACACCAACCACTAGTGCACACACCAACCACCATCAGCAAACACCAATCACCATCAGTGCACACCAACCACTAGTGCACACACCAACCACCATCAGCACACACCAATCACCATCAGCACACACCAACCACTAGTGCACACACCACCATCAGCGCACACACCACCATCAGCGCACACAACCACCATCAGCGCACACACCGACCACCATCAGCACACACCGACCACCATCAGCACACACCGAGCACCATCAGCACACACCGACCACCATCAGCACACACCGACCACCATCAGCGCACACACCGACCACCATCAGCACACACCGAGCACCATCAGCACACACCGAGCACCATCAGCACACACCGACCACCATCAGCACACACCGACCACCATCAGCGCACACACCGACCACCATCAGCACACACCGACCACCGTTAGCACACACCGACCACCATCAGCGCACACACCGACCACCATCAGCACACACCGACCACCATCAGCACACACCGACCACCATCAGCACACACACCGACCACCATCAGCACACACCGACCACCATCAGCACACACCGACCACCATCAGCACACACACCGACCACCATCAGCACACACCGACCACCATCAGCACACACCGACCACCATCAGCGCACACACCGACCACCATCAGCACACACCGACCACCATCAGCACACACCGACCACCATCAGCGCACACACCGACCACCATCAGCACACACCGACCACCATCAGCACACACCGACCACCATCAGCGCACACACCGACCACCATCAGCACACACCGACCACCATCAGCACACACACCGACCACCATCAGCACACACCGACCACCATCAGCACACACCGACCACCATCAGCACACACACCAACCACCATCAGCACACACCGACCACCATCAACACACACCGACCACCATCAGCACACACCAACCACCATCAGCACACACCAACCACTAGTGCACACACCAACCACCATCAGCAAACACCAATCACCATCAGTGCACACCAACCACTAGTGCACACACCAACCACCATCAGCACACACCAATCACCATCAGCACACACCAACCACTAGTGCACACACCACCATCAGCACACACCAACCACTAGTGCACACACACCAACCACCATCAGCGCACACACCATCAGCACACACAACCATCAGCACACACCAACCACCATCAGCACACACAACCACCATCAGCACACACCAATCACCATCAGCACACACAACCACCATCAGCACACACCAACCAACACACACCAATCACCATCAGCACACACCAACCACTAGTGCACACACCAACCATCAGCACACACCAACCACTAGTGCACACACACCAACCACCATCAGCGCACACACCACCATCAGCACACACAACCATCAGCACACACCAACCACCATCAGCACACACAACCACCATCAGCACACACCAATCACCATCAGCACACACAACCACCATCAGCACACACCAATCACCATCAGCACACACAACCATCAGCGCACACCAACCACCATCAGCGCACACACCAACCACCATCAGTGCACACACCAATCACCATCAGTGCACACCAACCAACATCATCAGCACACACACCAAACACCATCAGCACACACCAACCACCATCAGCACACACACCACCATCAGTGCACACACCAATCACCATCAGTGCACACCAACCAACATCAGCACACACACCAAACACCATCAGCGCACACCAACCACCATCAGCACACACCAACCACCATCAGTGCACACACCAACCACTAGTGCACACACAACCACCATCAGTGCACACACCAACCACTAGTGCACACACACCAACCACCATCAGCACACACAACCACCATCAGCGCACACACCAACCACTAGTGCACACACACCAACCACCATCAGTGCACACACCAACCACTAGTGCACACACACCAATCACCATCAGCACACACCAACCACCATCAGCACACACCAACCACCATCAGCACACACAACAACCACCAGCGCACACCAACCACCATCAGCGCACACAACAACCACCACCAGCGCACACCAACCACCATCAGCACACACACCACCATCAGCGCACACACCAACCACCATCAGCACACACAACCATCAGCACACACCGACCACCATCAGCACACACCGACCACCATCAGCACACACCAATCACCATCAGCACACACAACCACCATCAGCGCACACAACCACCATCAGCACACACCAACCACCATCAGCACACACCAACCACCATCAGCACACACCAACCACCAGTGCACACACACCAACCACCATCAGCGCACACACCAACCACCATCAGCACATACCATCAGCACACACACCAATCACCATCAGCACACACCAACCACCATCAGCACATACCATCAGCACACACACCAACCACCATCAGCGCACACCAACCACCATCAGCACACACAACCATCAGCACACACAACCACCATCAGCACACACCAATCACCATCAGCACACACAACCATCAGCGCACACCAGCCACCATCAGTGCATACCATCAGCACACACACCAACCACCATCAGCACACACCAACCACCATCAACGCACACCAACCACCATCAGCGCACACCAATCACCATCAGCACACACAACCATCAGCGCACACCAGCCACCATCAGTGCATACCATCAGCACACACACCAACCACCATCAGCACACACCAACCACCATCAGCACACACAACCACCATCAGCACACACCAATCACCATCAGCACACACCAATCACCATCAGCGCACACAACCACCATCAGCGCACACCAACCACCATCAGCACACACAACCACCATCAGCGCACACCAACCACCATCAGCACACACCAATCACCATCAGCACACACCAACCACCATCAGCACACACCAACCACCAGTGCACACACACCAACCACCATCAGCGCACACACCAACCACCATCAGCACACAGCAACCACCATCAGCACACACACCAGCCACCACAGCACACACCAACCACCAGTAGTGCACACAGCAACTTGGATGGGTCTGAACCCTGGCACACTAAGCACAGGAGTCTGTACTGAACGCCTCCACCTACGTGACATCCTAGCAAAGGTGACACAACAGAGTCAGAAAACAGACCCATGGCTGCAGGGGCTGGAGGTGGGGAAGGACCGCAAAAGGACACAATGGGGTTTTCTGGGGTTGGACGCAGAATTCTGTAAATCATGCTGTTGGTTTTGCCACTATATATGTTTGTGAGAATTACCAAACAATAACACTCAAAAAGCGTGAATGATCTTGTGCATAAGCTATTTCTGAATAAACCTGGCTTTTTTTTTTTTTTGAGATAGAGTTTTGCTCTTGTCACCCAGGCTGGAGTGCAGTGGCGTGATCCCGGCTCACTGCAACCTCCACCTCCTGGGTTCAAGCGATTCTCTTGCCTCAGCCTCCCTAGTAGCTGAGATTACAGGTACACACCACCACGCCCAGCTAATTTTTGTATTTTTAGTAGAGAAGGCGGGGGGTGGGTTATTACCATGCGGACCAGGCTGGTCTCAAACTTCTGACCTTAGGCGATGTGCCCGCCTAAGCCTCCCAAAGTGCTGGGATTACAGGAGTGAATCACGGTGCACGGCAGGAGCCACCATGCCCAGCCAAACCTGGCTTTGAAAAAATATGTAAGTTGCCTAAATAGAACTGGCCACAAAGTCCCCACCATGGTAATGGGGTGGCTGGGCGCAGCTGTGCAGTTCCGATTCTACACAAAGGGGCTAGAGGGAGAAGGCCACTGGGGCTGAGACCAGGCCCTTCCTTTGGGCCAAGCTGGGAGCCCTGGTGGGCATGGTGTGGCCACAAAGGTAGTGGTGGGCAGAGGCGGCACAGCACACTTTCTGTTCTGTCCCCACCGGGGGAAATGCTTATTACTGCCAGCATTGTTGTCATCATCAGATTCAGAAGGTGGATCTTCAAAAGCAACCCTTATATTTTGCAGGAGACAGGATCAGAGAAGTCAAGTGATCTCTCCAAAGTCACACAGCTGCAATCCAAACCCCAGGCATGCTGGCCCCAGAGCCCCTAGTTCACAACCTCTACACCTGGCCCCCTCCTCAAAGGCTACCAGTGTTTCCTGAACACATCTCAGCTGGGGCTGGGAACGAGGCATTTGGGGCTTCATAAGTGTCCATTCCGGGGAGAGGCGGGAGCCGCCTCCCACGGCGATTTCCAATCAATCTCACTTGGCAAGCATTGCGCACCTCATCTGGGCCTTCTGGAAATTGGATTCTCAGGTGACCCTGTGGCCAAAGGTGGCCAGGCCGGGCCATGACCGCAGGTGGATATGGGAGCCGGGCTCTGTTCTCCCCTGCCCCTATGCTGCCTTGGCCCGGCTGCCGGCTGCCATCCCCACGGAGGCCCTGAGGTTTCCCAGCCACCCCTTGGCTTTGTTTTTTGGGCCCTTCCAGGCCCAGAACCATCCAGAAAAGTCAGTTAGGCCAGGAACAGCTGCCTGGCGCCTCTTGAACAGCTCAGATGTGGTGCGCGGTGGGGACCCGAGCCAATACACTGCCCCTAGGTGAATTGGGCACCATTAGAGTCACAAAGACCAATTAAAACGAGAGGAAAAACAGCCTTCCTTCTCCCAGGGCGCCCCGGCCAGCTGCTCCCTGCTCCCACCTCACTGGCCCCAGGGGCTGCTCCCGGCCTGGTTTCCAGCCCGGTTCCCTCCTGCGCCCGGCCACCTGCCTTGACAGAGTCAATATTGACGCCTGAGAGGCCTCCCGCTCAGGCGAGTGAGGGCTGAGCAGGTGGAGGCGTGGGGGAGAGGCAAACAGCTCCTGGATTTTCAACTCAATTGCTGCGAGGAGAGATGAGAAATTGCCTTTCTGACCCAAAACCGGAGTTCACAGCTGCACTTCATTACCGATTTCTCCAGGAGGCCCTGGGAGAGGCTCGGCTCCGGAAGGGCTCACCTGTTAGCAGCAGCTGCCGCCTGCCTCTTTCATAAACACGTTGGTGGTTTCCTGCCCAGGGTTGCAGGGCCGGGGACGTGGGCGGCGTGGGGCGGGCTGCCAGCGGTGCCCCGGAGCCCCCCTCCATTGCTCCTGCCAGTTTGCATTAACTTGGCAGATGGAGGGAGGAGAGGGGCGCCAGATAAGTGTGCAGGAGGGGAGAGGAAATGGCCACAGGTCTGGGTCAGCTCTGCTTGCTTGGGCCAGAAGGTGAGGAGCACGTCTTCACCTGGGGTCCTGCCTCACCCCTCTGTCTCACGTGCACCACACAGGGCTAACAAGAGCATGACAGGTGACTGGAGCATGTCCAGGTACACAGTAGGTGCTCAGTAAGTGCTCTCTCCCCTCCTCGCTTGCAGCTGCTCTCTCTGCTTTTGAAACACCACCATTCAATATCTGGTCATCAGTCAAAGAGCACGGGGTCCTCCACCCTGGCTATACAGCAGAATCATCTGAGAGCTTCCGGAAAGATCCCGAAGCCCGGCTGTTCCCCAGAATCCCTAAGCTTTGGCCCAAGTATGTTCCCAGAGCTCCCGGGCAGCTGGAACACAAGGTGAGGCTGTGATGCTCAGTCTGGGGTCATCGTCATCTGGCCCTTCATATCTGCACATCCTTTTCCAGAGAAGGGGATGCAGGCAGGGCAGGCGGAGGAGCCCAGAGCCGGGTGCACTACTGGGAGGAGGCCGAGGGCCGATGAGCCCTTGCTGGCCACCAGGTGCCCTGAGCTTCCTTCCCAGCTCTGCTTCTCCCCCTGCCATTAAGATTTGCAATCCTGTTCTCTGCACTCAGCCACAGCAGGCCCTGAGGTAGCAGGAGGAGCTGGCAGTGAGAAGCTGTGTGACTCTGGGCAAGTCACTTGAGCTCTCTGGACCTTTGCTGATGAGCCTGGAGACTGAACCAGATGGTCTCCGAGCTGTGCCTGGAAGGCACCTCAGGCTTTGACCTCACGCCTAAAGGTGCAGATGGCTGCTACCTTTGGAAGGCTCAGCAGCTCACTGCCAGCCTTTCATTTCTTCTCAGTCTTCACTGCTGCATACCTACGTGATCCTGTAAGCCCCGAGCCCCACAGAGCCTCGGTGGCTTCATCTGGTGAGTGGGGAAGATCTGACACCCCACAGGGTTGCTGTGAGGGTGAAATGAGGAAACAGGCACGGAGCAGGCGCCTGGCCCACGGTGGCGACAGCTGGTGACAGCTGGTGTGTGTTGCGTACCTGCGTGAGCCACGTCCACAGCCAACCAGAGTCCTCATCCTCATGGCACACCAGTGCAGCTGGTTCTTTTTAGCTGCCCCGTTTTTCAGATGAGAAGGTCAAAGTCCAGAGAGGTCATCTGGCCAAGGCCAAATAGTGGAGCTGGGACTTGAACTGTGAGCCCCAGCTCCTGGCCACTACACACTTATATGAGCCTTCTTCTGGTGGCTTCTCAGGGCTACTGGGACCTCAGAGTGGCCAGAACAGACAGTGGCCCAAGAAAGAATCCTTGTGGGGAAACAGGGCCCAGACCATGGAGGGCTGGGGGGTGTGCACACGACTACCTGGTGCCTTCTTCCCTGCAGAGCAGGCAAGAGTGGCCCAGCGTAGCCCTGGTTGCTGGGAGGGCCCACAGCATGGAGGCCCAGGAAGCAGCAGGGCAGAGCGCCTGACGCGAGAGGCCCAAGCAGGGTCGCTGCCCCGGGCAGGCTGCTTGTGTCCTGGCTCAACAAAGAGGCTGAGCTCAGGGTGTGTGCATGGCGCACGGGGCACCTGACAGTGTGCTGGAGGGGTCGGGGGAGTCAGGCTGAAGAGGGTGGGGTGCGGGGGAGCGGGCACAGAGAGCAGAAGAAGGGTGTGTCCGAGCAGAGGGAAAAGAAGGCCAGATGGGGGACAGCTGGAGCGGGGTGGGGGGCCCTGGGAGGAACCTTGGGGAGCACCAATGAGGAGCCTGAGCCTGAGACAGAGGAGCCAACCTGCCAATGTACCTAGGAGGCAGCGGGACAGGATGCAGGCTACCGCCTCCCATGCCTGCTCTTCCCTGGTGCCTCCATTTCCCAGGGCTGAGCTCCAGGGCACAGTAGGTCTCCCCCACCACACAGGCAGAGAACCCACTCGATGGCGTCTACCAAGCCCCCTGCACCCTGCAAGGACCAGCCCTGCCCCGGGCCACCCTCTGCTCCCGACTCCTGCTGCTGTCCTTCCACGCAAGCCCAGTCATCACAAGAACCCGGAGCTAACGCCAGGCCCACCCGGGGCTCTTGGCAAACAGGAGTGCCACCAGCAATGCCGAGGGGGCTGTTGTCCGCCCATGCCTACCCCATGCCAGGCGATGGTCCAAGAGCTTATAGCAGATCATCTCCTTAGGCGTCTCAGCAGCACTATGAGTTTCAGTTCTGTTTTTATCCCTGCTTGACAGATGGGGAAACTGAGGCAGAAAGTGTTGCAGCCACTGGCCAAGGTCTCACAGCAGAGAGACATGAGGTAATCAGGCCATCTGGTCCCAGAGCACCCACCTTTAACCGATGAGTGGAGGACCCAGCAGGGGACTTCTTGTCCTGGGAAATACAGGTCCTCCAAGGAACAGGCCCTGCTGTCCCAGATCTGACCCCAAACAGCTCCCCTGCCTGCTGGGACACCAGGGCCAGGCAGGGCTCTCTGGAAGCAACACGACTACCAGTCAGGCTGCTGATGGTGCTGATAGCAGCAGCTAATGTTTACAGAACGCTCACTGTGTGTGCACCCAGGCACTCTTCCAAATGCTACACGCACAGCAATTACCCGTGAAACCTCCCAAGCCTGTCAGGTAAATGCCGTATTTGCCCATTTCACAGACTGGGCACTGGCAGCACAGAGAGGTTAGGACACCCGCCTGAAGACACACAGCGACCAGGTGTCAGTACAGGGATGTGAAGTCATCAGCCTGACCCCATCAAGCTGCAAGGGGGGCCCCCCAGCAGACATCCCACACGGGCAGCATGGCTGCGGGGGCCAACGGGGAGCAGCCCAGCCACCCACCGGGGCGTCTATGGGGGAGCTCTCTCGCGCCAGGGGAGGGCTGCTGCTGCTGGCGTGCTCCCCCGAGAGGCCAGGCCTTGCAAGAGAAGCAGAAATCTGTCGTTAACACAGTGCCAAACCCAAAGTGGCTACTCCCCCAACTGCAATCCAATAAAAGTGCGGCTTGTCTATTTATCATCCTCGGGGCTTTTTATCACAGTGCAGATGGCTGCTACCTTTGGAAGGCTCAGCAGCTCGCTGCCAGCCGCCCGCCACGCAAAGCTTAGCTCAACAGAATCTGGGCCTGCACCTGTGAGGGGGACTGGGGACCGGCTGCCCCCCGACCTCGCCGTGCACGGCCGCCAGCGAGCACACTCAGGCGGTCCAGCCCACCTCTCCTGGGCCTCTCCCTGCAATGCCCAGGCCCTGTCTCCTTTGCGGAGTGGGGGTCGCCTGAACAGGGAGCGGCACACCGGCCCCTCCCCTGTGCCAGCCGCAGTGGTGGCCACACCTGGTGTCAGACTCTACCCCATGTGGCAGCTGCTCCTGGGAGGGGGAGAACAAGCAGCAAGGGACCCCATGGGGGGGGTTCAGGTGCATGGCACCACAATGCCCAGTGCCAGGCAGCTCAGAACAAGGCGGTCCTGTGGGGTGCCACCAGCAATTCAGGCTGGAAGATACAGCCAGGAAAGATCAATGGCAAGGCGTGCAGAAAAGACAGCCCCTGCTCCCCCTGCCTGCGTGCAGTGGGAAACCGAGGCATGAAAAGCCTCAAGATCATGGCTGCTGCCAAGCTGGTGGCACACTTGGGCCTCCTGTGACAATGTGGGCAGCGGGGGGAGGCAGGGAGGTGGGGGAGGCACAGCCAGCGCTGCCGAAGGGGGCACGGACGGACACCCCAGGGTCAGCAATGCCCAGCTTCTGCTCCCCACGCTGGAAACACTGAGTTGGAGGCAGGAGGGGGTGGCGAAGGGCAAGTTGGGGCCGGGACCCAGCACGGCGCTGGCACGAGAGGTCAGGCCTGTGCCAGGTGCTGGCTCCCGCCCTGCCGGTCGGTCACAGGAGGGCAACTTTTCTAGCCACTCAGAGCCTGGCTGTAGCGTGTGTGTACATGTGCATATGTGCACACGTGTGTGGAGGGTTGGAGGATTTACCCCAGCTGGCTGGCGGAGGTCCTGGGGGACGCCTGCAACCAGCTACTGGGGCACGGCCAAGCTTGACAGGCCGTGACCTTTGCCCTCTGGATTATAACCCAGGAAACAGAGACACCCAAGAAGCCCCTGTCCAGGGTTCCCCAGGCTGTCCCATGTCGCCTCTCCAACTAAACCAGACAGCTCTCGACGCCAGCGGCCTCCTGCTCGCACTCAGGCCCGGCTGATCTGGAAACGGCACCTTCATCCTTCCTGCCATCTCTTTTGCCTCCCCAGACACAGCCCCTCACAGTCTCTCAAGACACTGTCCCCTGATCACCTTTGCTTATGTCCTTCGGGCTGCCTAGAAAGCACCCCCAGGCCAGGCACGGTGGCTCACGCCTGTCATCCCAGCACTTTGGGAAGCCGACGTGGGTGGATCAGGAGGTCAAGAGATGGAGACCATCCTGCCCAACATGGTGAAACCCCATCTCTACTAAACATACAAAAATTAGCCAGGCGTGGTAGCGGTACGCCTGTAGTCCCAGCTACCCAGGAGGCTGAGGCAGGAGAATCACTTGAACCTGGGAGGTGGAGGTTGCAGTGAGCCAAGATTGTGCCACTGCACTCCAGCCTGGCAACAGAGTGAGACTCTGTCTCAAAAAAACAAAAGCCCCCCCCTGCTCCTGCCTCCCAGAACATGCCAACCACCCTCTGGGGCCCCCTTCATCACAGAAACTCTCGTGTAGGCCGGCCCAGGGCTTCTGCAGCTGTGCTCTCTGGTCACCGCAGGTCACCAAAGGGCGCAATCTCAGCCTGCAGCAGAGCCAGGAGGTGAAGCTCTGAGAGGCTGGGGCATCCGAGCAGAGGGCCCTGGCACTTTCCTCGCTGGGCCATCCGACTCCGAGGTCCCTCCATCATCCAAACGCTAGGCCCCTCAGGTGCGAGGACTCCCAGCAGGGAAGGCAGGCGGGTGGCGGTGGGGACGCAGTGTCACACCTCCTGGTGCCATGCCTCAGTTCCCCCGCTGCCCTCGGCACACGTCACGGGAACAGTAGGAAGCATCCATCACCTGTGCTTCCCCCTAGTTTTTACTTTTTGAAATAATACTCAAGTTTCTACTTACAATAACAACAGTTAATGCTTATCTACACGTTACCACGGGCCAGGTCGAAGCGCTTTCTGTCCATTTCCTCACCAGAGCTCAGTAACATGAGGAGGAGGGGCACTGTCCTAGTTCTGTTTTACAGGTGGAGAAGTGGCCACAGAGAGGTGACGACACTGGCCCGAGGTCAGCCAGCGGGAGCCGGGCCAGGCTCTGGGCCATGCACTGCGCTGCGCTGCCTCTCAGGGTGCAGGGGCCAAAGGGAGAAGCAGGTGAGGTGGACCTGGAGGGGGTGGTCAGGGCCTGGCGGGCACAGTGCCCTCATGGAGCGGGCAGCCAGAAATGGGAGCTTCACTGGGCTGGCCAGTGTCCCCCACACACTCACGTCCACCTGGAACCTCAGGCTAGGACCTTACTGGAAGGAGGATCTTTGTGGATGTCATCAATCCAAGATCTCAGATGAGACCATGCTACTGTAGGGTGGGCCCCGATCCAATGACCGGTGTCCTTGTAACAAGAGAAGACACAGAGCTCACAGGGAGGACGCCATGGGCAGACGGAGCCAGAGGGCGGGGTGATGTGGCCACAAGCCTCAGGACACCATGGGTCACCGGCAGCCACCAGGGCTTGGAAAGGGCAAGGACAGATTTCCTCCAGGGGCTCCAGGAAGAATCAACCCCACCGACACCTTGAAGTCAGACTTCCGGCCTCTGGAACTGTGAGAGAATGCATTCCTGTATTTTAAACGAAAGCATTTGTGGCAACACGTTACTGCAGCCACTAATACGGGAGCTCCTGGGGCGGCCGCTGCCGAGCACGGGGGCCAGGGGCTGCCTCTCCTCCTGACGGGGCGCCTGGCCCACAACGCCACATGGGTGCCCTCTGAGTCTGCAGCAGCAGGCACGAAACCTAACAGTAGTCACGTCACACCCATCTCCTGCCAAAAAATCCCAATGACCCTTGGCCAGACCCTAGATGCTGTGCACGTCCCAGCCTCAGTATACCCCATGCTTCCCAACACATCATCCCTCTAGCCTGCCTGAGGCTCCCCCTCACTCTGTCCATTCATTCCTTCATTCATTCAACAAACATTTGTCCATCATCTGATGGACACCCAGCGCTGGGCCAGGACACAGCAGGAAACAGGATAGAATTCTGTCCCCTCCCACGTGGGCTGACGCTGAGACGGCCAGGACGGTAAACAAGCACACAAACAAGGAACAGTGTTGCAGCGACGGGGGACCCCACAACGGAATCAAAGCCAGTGACAGAGGCAGCGGAACGGCTATTTAAGGAGGCAGGGGCAGCAAAGGCCTCTCTGGGGAGGTGATACTTGAGCTCAGGCCTGAAACAAGGGCAGGAGTAACTTCCAGGAATACTCAGCGGAAGGATCTCCAGGCCACCCACAACAGTAGGTGCAAAGGCCCTGGGGCACACGCAGATCTGGCTGTGTGAAGGCCAGCAAGTAGCCAGTGGGGCTGCAGCGGAGGCCCACGTGGAGGTGGAGACGAAGCTGGGGAAGGCAGATAGAGGCCATAGCATACAAGGCCTTTTGAGTTGGTATTTTATTCCAAGTGGCGCAGGAAGCTGCTATGATATAGGGGGTTTTGGTGAGGGAAGCGAAATGAGCTCTGGGATTTTTCTTTTTTCTTTTTTTTGAGACGGAGTCTCTGTTGCCGGTCTGGAGTGCAGTGGCGCAATCTCCGCTCACTACAACCTCCACCTCCCAGTTCAAGCGATTCTCCTGCCTCAGCCTCCTGAGTAGCTGGGATTACAGGCGCCCATCACCACGCCCAGCTAATTTTTGTATTTTTAGTACAGACAGAGTTTCACCATGTTGGCCAGGATGGTCTCGATCTCTTGACCTCGTGATTCACCCGCCTTGGCCTCCCAAAGTGCTGGGATTACAGGTGTGAGCCACCGCGCCTGGCCTGGGCTCTGGGATGTTCTAAAATGGTCCCTTTTGTTGCTGCCAGGAGAAAGCATTGCAGGGGTTACAGGGGAGGCAGGGAGGCCGGGGGAGCCCACTGCCGTCAATCCTGGTGCCTTCTCTGGTCCTTCCCTCTATCACAAGAGCCTTTCCTGGAAAACTCCTACACACCCCTCAAGACCCAGTTCAAATATCCTCTGTTTTGTTTTTTTGTTTTCTTTTGTTTTGAGACGGAGTCTCACTCTGACACCCAGGCTGCAGTGCAGTGGCGAGATCTTGGCTCCCTGCAACCTCCGCCTCCCAGGTTCAAGTGATTTCAGCCCCTCGAGTAGCTGGGATTACAGGCCCAAACCACCACACTCAGATAACTTTCATCTTAGTGGTAGAGATGAGGTTTCACCACGGTGGCCAGACTGGTCTCCTGACTGCAGGTGATCCACCGCCTCAGCCTCCCAAAGTGCTGGGACCTGAGGCGTGAGCCACCCTCTGTTTTGTGACAGTGTCCCTTAACCCAGTGATTCTCAGGTAACTGTGCTCCCCAGCAGACAAACGGCAATGCCTACAGACATTTCACAGTTGGGGGTGCTCCTGACATGAGGCGGGTCGAGGCCAGAGGTGCTGTTAAATGTCCTGCAATGTACAAGATGGCCCTCACTGCAAAGGTGGGTCCAGCCCAAATGCCAGCAGTGCCGAGGCTGAGAAGCCCCTGCCTGTCCCCACTCTGCAGCCCCCCCCCTGGAGTCCCTTGAAGTCCACGCCCTGATGTCACAGCACTGGGATCGGCTGCCGCCCATCTCCCTGCCAGCCTCTAGTTCCTCAGGTGTGGCCGAGCATATGCGTTGGCCTCCTGAGAGCTGGCTAGACGTGTGCAGCTTAGGCCCACCCTCAGGGGGTGGCCCAGGGCTCGCATTGTCATGAGCCCCTGCGTGACAAACTCAGGCAGGACTACATCCTCGGGGAAGCCGGGCCGGGGCTGAGCCAGCTGGCCTCCCAGGGCGCAGATGTGGCCTGCCTAGTTTTCACCGAAGCCACGGTTTCCAAAGCTGAGGAAAAGCTCCCAGGAAGGCCCCACCTCCGCGGACATATTCCAGGCCGCGCTGTGCCCCGTGGCGGTTCCTGGAGCCTCAGCACCACAGCTTACCAGACCCGAAGAACGTAAAAGCTGCAGGAAATGAGACCTGGTCAGATTAGCGTCCAGCTGACCAGTGACCACTGAGCCCAGCTAGGGGAACCTGATGTGTCCCTCAGCAAAGTTACCCCCAGGTCCTCCCAGTGTCAGCTGAAGGCCAGCAGCTGGGTCCTCCCTGTGGGGTGGGTGTGAGAAAGAGGATGTCTGGGACTGGCCAGCTGCCCGTCTCCTGCTCCAGCAGGTTCATCTCAGACACATGTGAAACTTGTGGAACCCAAGGCAGCGCCTCCCCCAGACGGCAAGTGCTTATTCCAGTGGCTGGCCGTCTCTGGGCGGTGGGGAAAGGAGCACTGTACAAGGAGTCCTGAGGCCTCAAGTCCAGGCTGATGATTCGCTAGAGCAAGCCGTACCTTCTCTGAGTGTCCTAAAGGTGTCCCCGGTCCCCAGCAAAGCAGAGGGCTGACTGACTCCTGATCCCCGCCTCCAAACCCCAGTGGTCTCAGTGTTGCTGAGTCACGATGGGATTCGAGTCATCCATTGACTCACCCACTCGACAAACGTTTACCACACTGGGCCCCGTGCTTGGCACTGGGGACATTTTGGAGAACAAGCCACCACGGGATGTCAATTTGCTTGGGGGGGCTTAAACCTGAAGGGGCTAGTGTACGTCTGTGGATCTCTGCGCACATCCGTGTGCTTGCAAATTCGCGTGTGCGTGTGTGCACATACGTATTCATGTGTGTCTGTGCATCTGAGTGTCTCTGCATATGCACATGTGCACGCACGTATGTATCTATGGGTGTGGGGGGTCTCTGTACATGTGTGCACGTATGTGTGCGTGTCTGTGTTTATGTGTCTGTGTGTGCATGCATGCATCATGCCTGTGGGTCTGTGATCTCTGCACGCCTGTGTGCACTCACTTTTTTTGTGTGCATGTCTGTGTGTGCACATGCGTGTCTGTGTGTGTTGGGGGAGAGTCTCACCCGGTGAGGCAGGACCTGCAGGCCCATCAGAAGCCCACCTCCAACTGACACAGACCGGGAATTACAAAGCGCCTCAGCGTGGTGCCTGGTGTGTGTGTGTGTGGGGGGGGGGTGTACAGTGTGTGTGTGTGTGTGTGTGTGTGGTGCCTGGTGTGTGTGTGTGTGGTACCTGGTGTGTGTGTGTGTGGTGCCTGGTGTGTGTGTGTGGTGCCTGGTGTGTGTGTGGTGCCTGGTGTGTGTGTGTGGTGCCTGGTGTGCGTGTGTGCCTGTGTGTGTGCCTGTGTGTTTGTGTGGTGCCTGTGTGTGTGCCTGTGTGTGTGTGTGGTGCCTGGTGTGTGTGTGGAGCCTGGTGTGTGTGTGCCTGTGTGTGTGCATGTGTGTGGTACCTGGTGTGTATATGTGTGTGGTGCCTGGTGTGTGCGTGTGCCTATGTGTGTGCCTGTGTGTGTGTGTGGTGCCTGGTGTGTGTGTGTGTGTGTGTGTGGTGCCTGGTGTGTGTGTGTGCCTGTGTGTGTGTGTGGTGCCTGGTGTGTATGCGTGTGTAAGCCCGTGTGTTCCCCGCCCTGTGAGCGCCTTTGAACAAAGTGCACCCTCTACCTCCGTGAGCCCATCACCATCTGTCTCTCCCCCCTCCTGCTCGGTCATTTGAGTCAGTGAGGGGGGCACCCCTAGCCTCCCAGGCTGAGAGAGCCAGATGGCAGGAATCAAGGCCTCATCCTGCCCCAGGGAGGCCAGCCCCCAGGCCACCCCCACTACCCCTCCCCAGCCACCTGGGTCACGTCACGGGCAGATCTCCACCCTCATTCTTGGTGCCTCTTGGCTGTCCTGACCCCTGTTCCCGGGCGCCGCCTCAGTGGCCTTTTGCCTCAGCCACATAAATCACCGTCCCGGTCAGTGCTGGGTGAGGAGCCAGGGCAGGCAGGGCACGTCCCCTGGGTCTGCAGACAGAGTGGCTGCCGATTGACCCCTGACAGCCCCACTGGGGGCCTTGGAGAGCCAGAGGGCAGGTTGGGAGGCTCTCATGTTCCCCTGGGCTTTGTGGGTGATCCTGGCTGTGCTCCACCGTGTGGAGAGGCTGCCTCTGATCACAGGGCCTGGGGCAGAGGTGCAGGCCCATACCTGCTCAGGTGGCCCTGAAGGCAGGAAGGAGGCCACCGGGGTTCCCTCACCCCAGGACTGCACAGGCGGGTTCCCCAGGATGCAGCGGTGAGCATGGTAGCTGCACAGACAGTGTCTGCAGACCTGAGCGCTGTCTCAGCTCTGCCAGCCACAGCTGAGCGACATGGCACCCTTCGCTTCTTCACCCCAAAATTCAGGTGCTCACACCTACTTATCCAAAGTTCCCCAAGAGACCTCAAGGCAGCTATCACTCACTCAGTCATTCAACAAATAGAGGCCCAAGAGGCTGTGGCCAGGACAGGCAGGCTCTGGCAGCCACTGCCTGAATTCTGGTGTCTCCCTTCCAAGCTCATGGGCAAGTGGCACCACAGGTGTGGGTCTCGGTTTCCCCATCTGTAAACAAGGAGGCTGGTCGTACCTACCTCCTGGACTGCCCCGAGGACTAAGTGAGGCAGTGCGTAGAGCAGGTCCACCACCCACAGAGCCTCTCCCAGGCGGCAGCTGGTATTACCCATGAAGGACCTCTGGGCAGCCCAGGTACCCATAACAGAGCGGGGTGCACCCCTCCGTCTCCTGTCCCTCCCCGGAGGCCACCACTCCCCACTTTGCCCAGCAAGGAGCAGCACAGATCCAGAGAGACACCACCACATGGCCTTGCAGGGTCCCCCAGGCTGGGCTGAATCCTCCAGCATCTGGTGAGTTGGGTCATTTATTCATTCACGCTCTCATAGCACACATTTGATGAGGTGTCTGCCTGTGTTAGGTACCCCGTGGGGGGCTCAGAGACTGACGAGGGAGGCAGAGGCGAAACACAGTATCCTGTCCGGGGGAGACAGAGAGAGGCGGGCAGCCCCTGGGGTACAGAGAACAGAAGCCGTCTCCCCGCCACCCCCACATGAGCCCAGCGTAGCTTCGGACACGGACATGGAACTGGGTCCTGAGTGGTAATAAGAGTAGTTAGAGTAGCTGTCATTCATGCACCTTCCAGGCATAAGTGACTTAATCCCCACGCAACCCTGATGGGAGGCAGGTGCTACTGTCATGGAGGAGACAGGGTCAGAGAGGTTCAGCAACATGCCAGAGACCGCACAGCTAAAGGGTGGGAGGGAGATTTGAACCCAGAGCCAGTCCAGCCACTGAACATAGCCCCTGCTAGCTCTGGGGGTGGTGCTCAGCCTCCCCCCACCCCCAGCCCTCATCTGTGGATCCTAGATAGGAGGAAGGTAACCAGGAAGCAGAGGGACTTTACAAGCAGGGGAAACAGGTCCAGGCAGGGGCAGGCAGCAGGCAGGGCAGGCAGCAGGCAGGGCAGGCGCCAGGCAGGGCAGGCGCCAGGCAGGGCAGGAGGCAGGCAGGGCAGGCTGAGGCTCCAGCCCAGATCCCTTCCCGGCCTCCGATCCGCATCCCCCGAGCTTGTGGCTGCCCCCCTCCTCGCCCCTCTTTTGGTAGAACCCACAGGGCTGTGCAAACACGTAGCTCCCCTCCTCCCCCAGGGTGGTGTGGGCGCCGCCTCCCTAGGTGCCATTGTTTCCTTATTTCTCTTCCCTGGCACCGTGAGGGAGGGCCTCCCCGTTCAGCAGGAGGCCCCGGGTCTTGGCAACATCCTGTTTTCTAGAAATAAAAATGAGAAGAGGGAAAAAGCCTTCCAGGAGGCCAGTTCTTCTATTTACATGTAAAAAGGCCTCTTCAGCGCTCCCCCGTCCCTCCCCCACTTCTTCTGGGGGTTGAAGATTGTTTGGAGGGCATGCAGGGGGCCTCTGTGACCCCAGGAGCCTCCTCAGGGAGCCAGGCGGAGGTGTCCACAGGGAGGGAGATCAGATGGCCTCATAGGGTTGGGGGGGCTGTGGGGGAGGGGCAGGCCGCCTCGTTGCCCCACCTCCCTTAATGGGAAATTTCATGGGTGTGGTAGCTTGTGAGACCGGCCTGGCTGCGCCCAGGCCCCTGCCCCCGCCATCTGCTCCAAGGCCAAAAGTCGAAGGGGCGGGGAAGAGGCCTCTGCCAGGGGCTCCGGGATCCACGGCGTCAACCTCGATGGTTACCTCCCCTCCCCAGTCCCACATTTTTAAGCAGATGTCTCCCTTGATGAGCTCAAGGTTGGCTCCGGTGTGCCCCCACGGTCCCGGCCGCCCACTGTGTGGGACGGGGGAACTGAGCCCAGCCCACACTCTGGCCTGCGGGCTCCCACTGCCAGCCCAGCAGCCTGGCAGCCACGAGTGGGGTCCCAGCCCGAAACCAGGCACCTGGCCAGCGGGGGCTCTGCCAGGCAGCTGGCCCGCCCCTCGGGCAGGAGACCGGCGCCCACGGGCCCTCTGGGGTTTGGGCCGTGCCCAGCTGGCCGGTCCTGGGGCTAGAGCTGGCTCCCATGACTCTCTGGGAGGTCAAATCCTAACCCCACTGGGGTACCGAGGTCCTCGCCTTCACCCTTTGGGCTGAGTTTCACTGTTTGCCCCACGGAGGAAAGGAGGCCCCCTGTTACTGGGAAAAATGAATCCCACCTCCTGCATTCTAGGTAAAGAGTTACCCCAAGTAAAGGGAAGATCAACCAGTGAGAGGGCAGTGGGCAGAACTGCACTGGGGTGTGGATGACTGAGCAGAGAGGCCTGGATGCCGGAGCCAGACTCAGGGCTGGGGCCGGCCGGGCCAGGATCCACTGTGGCCTGAGACTGCATCGTGAGCTCTCTGGCCAATTTCCCTGCTTGCAAAGCTGGAATAAGAAAAGCTGGCTTGCAGGACTCCTGCGCGCTGATACCTTCCCGGGCTGCTGCCCCAAGAGCAAGGGAAGGAGGGAAGACGAGTTTAGGGGTGAAGACTTTTAGAGCACAGGAGGTTCAAGCAATTGCCCCATTAACCCAGGGCTGGGCGAGGCCCCTCAGTGACCCGACTCCTAATCTTTGTGGAAGGCTACAGAGGTTGCAGGGGGAGACGATGACGCAGAGAGCTTAAAGAAGCTTCTGGAAGCTGCCCGGCAGGGTTCTGGCCCTGGAAATGCAGACCCACACGAACCGCACTGGTGAGATCCGGGAACCCCAGGCCCCGCCTGCCTTCTGGGGTGACTGCATGGGCTGGTAGGGCACCAATGGCTTGGCACACGCGAGTCTCCTGTGGCCTCTGCTTCCCGCCTGGGGAACATGGGACCCACAGATCCACCTACAGCCAGAGGGTCCTCTGGATGCATGGCCCCTGGCCAACCCTCAGCCCTGGTCTCATTGCACAGATGAGGAAACAGGCACACACAGGCGGGGATGGAGTCACAGAGCTGCGTGGAGCTGTCAGGAGAGGGAATTTCAGGAGAGGGAATTTCTGCTGCTGATTCCCAGGCCATCAAACCCAGATCCCCCCTCAAAACCCACTCAAGGGGAGGAGTTGTAGAGGCAGCAGGAAGGCAACAGACCCCTCCCCCTCCCTCAGCCCAGCCCCACCGGCCCCAGTACCCGCCCCAGAAGTCAGAGGCGCACACCTGCTGTGGGGGCTGTGACAGACCTAGGGCACAGGCTCAGAGGAATTGCCACCATGGGAGGAGGGGGCGGGAGGGCGCAGGCTGTGATCTCTAGAGCAGGGCAGAGGAAGACCCAGGCCAGGCCCCCAGGAGGCGCTCCATGGAGGGCACCTCCTGCTTCGCGCAGGCAGAGGCTCTGGGCATCCAGGCCCTGCTGCTGCTCTCAGCCTGCCCGGGGCCCCGCCTGACCGGGACGGGGGAATCCAGGGCTGCGGGGCTGGAAGGGCCCCAGTGCAACATGAAAATGGGTACCTCCTGTTCACAAACGATGAAGAGCATCAAGATGACCACACCAGGGCCATAAAACCGAGCGTGGGCCCTCCCGAGTGTGGGGCCTGTGTGGCAGCTAGGGCCATCCAGCCACTAAGCCTCCTTGCTGCCGGGTCAGAGAGTGAACAGGGGGAAAGGCTGCGACCACAGGGGCCCACCTCAGTAGGATGGGGCAGAAGACCGAGACAGGCAAGCCCAGCACCCAGCCTGTCTTTCGATTCTGGCTCTGATACTTCCCGTTTTTTTTGTTTTTTTTTTTTTTGAGACAGAGTCCCGCTGTTTCCCGGCTGGAGTCTGGTGTCGCGATCTTGGTTCCTGCAACCTCCGCCTTCTGGGTTCAAGCCATTCGCCTGCCTCAGCCTCCCGGGTAGCTGGGATTACAGACGCCCACCACCACCACGCTCAGCTAATTTTTGTGTTTTTAGTAGAGATGGGTTTCACCATGTTGGCCAGGCTGGTCTTGAACTCCTGACCTCAAGTGATCCACCTGCCTCAGCCTCCCAAAGTGCTGGGGTCGCAGGCGAGAGCCACCGCGCCGGGCCTGGCTCTAATACGTCCTAACTGGAGCCTTGGGCAAGCAACTCAACCTCTTTGTGCCTCGGTTTCCTCATCTGTAACATGTGCTGTTGTAATAACACAGTAGTCCTTCCCTTACTGGATTGCTGGGGAACTCAAAGGAGTTACCTTTACAAGTAAAGCGCTGTACACGGGAGGCGGGCGGTACTGGATTTTATTATTATTATTAATTATTATTGGCCACCATCCCAGTGACTCCTAGGCCACGGCCTGGATGGTGCTCATGGGGCAGGAGGGGCTGTGAGGCGTTCTTTGGGAACCTTGATATGTCACAGAAATGAGGCTGCAGTCCCTGGCCCTGTAGTAAATAAATCCTGGGACCGTGGCAAATCCCCTCTCGTCTTCGAGTCTCAGTTTCTCTCCTCGTGAGGGTTGGGCCAGTCCTTCAGACTCTGACACTGGAGAATTTCTGCTGCCCCCTTGGGTGGGAAACTGGTGCCCACACAGGCCCTGAGGTTTGCTTTTTGCCCAGGTGAGCAAGAGCTGCTAATCCCCCTTCTACCAGGGATATGAGGAATTACGGCTCTTCCTTCTCCTCCCACAGCCAGAGATTTCCATCCTTCCATCTAGTCATCTAACCAACATCCATCCATCCATCCAAACCACTTCCATCCATCTGAACAACCAACATCTATCCACCATCCACTCATCCATTCTCTATCCATCCAAAATCCATCCATCTGTCCAACATCCAGCCATCCAACATCCATCCATCCATCCGACCCTCCATCCATCATCTATCCAGCATCCACTGGTCCAGCCATCCTTCCACTCATCCAATTCCATGCAAGTATCTACCCATTCAACGTCCACCCAGTCATCTGTCCATCCAGCCATCCGTCCGTCCATCCATCTGTCCATCCATCCAAGATCCTTCTCTTCAACCATCCATCAACACAGCCTTCATCAGGTCAGAGAGTCAGACACCAACGCCAAGCAGCAGGGCCCAGAGCTGTCAGGACTCAGTGAGTGGGCAGCAGAGGTCCCTAGGGGTGGCCAGGGATCATGGCCAGTGGTGTGTACTCCTGCTTCTCTAAGGCTGGCAGAGGGTATGGCAAGTAATTTAGGGGAAAGTAAAGGACTGAGGTCAAATCACAGCTCTACTTTTATAATCTGGTAACTTGATCCAGGTGACTAACCTCTTTGTGCCTCAGTTTCCTTGCCTGTAAAATGGGCATAAGAGATGCTTCTTTGGAGTTCTTATGAAGATTAAATGAAAATGACAATATAGGCCAGGAGCAGTGGCTCATGCCTGTAATCCCAGCACTTTGGGAGGCCGAGGTGGGCGGATCACTTTAGGTCGGGAGTTTGAGACCAGCCTTACCAACATGGAGAAACCCCATCTCTACTAAAAATACAAAATTAGCTGGGCATGGTGGTGCATGCCTATAATCCCAGCTACTGGGGAGGCGGAGGCAGGAGAATCACTTGAACCCAGGAGGCGGAGATTGCAGTGAGCAGAGAAGGACCTTGGATGGATGGACTGCAGCCTGGGCAACATGAGCAAAACTCCGTCTCAAAAAATAAAAAAAGAAGAAGGAAAGAAAGAAAGAAAATGACAATATAAACCAAGCAAGAGAATGCCTGGGACAAGTGTTGAGCCCAAGGCTGCTTGCGTTACTTGCCCACAGCTGGAGGCCGCTGTTGAAGAGGGCACCTGCCTGGGCTGGTGACTGAGCCTCCCCCGAACCCCTGAGCTCCATTCCAAGTTGCCCAGGGGAGTCTCTGGGGGGGGGATGTGTCACCACCTGATCCCCCAAGCAGATCTGAAAAAGCACAAGATAAAAACGGGGATCTTCCATCCCCCGTGTAACCGTTCTAGGCCTCTGGGGTGCCAGACTCAGTCCCTATCTGCCACCCCAGTAAGTCCTGGGGCCACAGGATGACCCGTGTAGAGCTGTAGAGTGTGCTAGGGTAGGCAAAAGTCCCCAACCAGACAGACCGAGGTTCAAATCCCAGCTCCATCCCCAAAAGTGCAGCTGGGGCCTGCTGCTTAAGCTGTCCCAGCCTCGCTTTTCTCATCTGTCAATTGGGGGACATTCTCAGCATTGAAGAGAATACCTGGAAAACACCTGATACACATTTGCCCCTCAAGAATGCCTGTTTGTTTGCTTTTTTTTTTCCATGAGAGATGGGGGAAGAGGAGAGATTCTGAGAACCGTGGGAAACACACAAAAGTGGCATGAATTATGCTGCGCAAATGGCACCTGCCACAACGTCCGACATACGTGCTTGCGGGCAGGGCCCTGGAGAGACCATGCAAATGTGGAAAGAACTGTGCAGCTGTGTGTTCTGGGGCCTGCAGCTCAGGCGCTCGGCACCTGGGAGACAGCGGGCTGGGCGGAGCTCCCAGCTCATTCTCGCCCTCTTCCCACCCAGTCTCTACCTGCCTATGATGTGAACGCTACTGAGAATTCCCACCTCTAGGGAAGAGGTTTCACTTCAATACGGACTTGAGGGTTGATTGCGATTGCATCCTCACTTCCCTAAAATTACTCGGAAGGGACAGCTGTGTGCAGACCCTCTGCCTCCTGCATCTGAGCGTGCCTGTCTTGGCCAATGGCAGAATGTTCTGGAAGCATGGCAATCCATTCTGCCCGCGTAGAACCTAATCTTATGACACTCCAAGGGCTTTATTAATAGCCTATTAGTGGGTAATTCATGCATTTTGATGAAAAGTCATCCAGTGGTCGTTTATGGAGGAGGAGGGATGGGGGGTGAGTTTAGGGGCGTGGAGCCAGAGGGTCACCTCCAGTATGCATCCCGGCACCTGCCCAGGCGGCGAGGATTCCACCAGGTGCCCAAGCCATGGCGTGCCTGGGATGCCCCTCCCGAAGCCCCACCACTCATTAATCTTGATGAGTTTTCTGCTGAGTATTCTTCCAGGGCTTTCAAACCGCTCACTAATTGCAATTAATCACTTACTGAAACAGATGTCAGGAACAATGGGATTGGGAAGGCTGGAGGCTTGATAAAGCTGTCAGGAGAGGGTGCGTGGGCGGCTGAGGGGCCAGGGAGGCGAGGCGGCCCAGATGTCCTCTGGGCCCTGGGTACTCAGGGTACCAGGCAGGCCAGCTCCTGTCCTGGTGGGCTGGGTCGAGCCTCTTTCCGAGGGAGGATGGAAGGCCAATGGCGGAAGGCAGGTGCCATGGCCAAGTGTCTCAGGAAGCGTGGGCAGGGCAACCTCCGAGGCTACCAGAGCCGCCACCCTGGAGCTGACTTTCCAGCCCTGACGCTCGAATGACCAGATCTGGGGCCAGCAGGTGTTACATCAGAGGCGAGCTCTGCAAGCGTGGCCTGCAAACACGGTCGGGGTGTTGTGTGTTTTTTGCCCCGCGGTAACGTAAAAATTGTGTTTTCGCATTAGTTGCCAACATTTAAAAATCAGATATTACAGAAAAATCTGGACTTCTGGCTTCTCTTTGAAAACACAAAGATTCTGCCATACGCCGTCATGCGGCACCGTAGGCTGGGCCGGAGCGAGCTCCCGTGTGGATGGGCCTGGACGCGGGCTTCTGCCAGCGACTCCCGCACGTTCGCCCCACGGGCTTCCCTCCTTGGGTCTCCGGCTCCTGCGCGCCCCTCACATTGCGCCCTATCAGGCTAGACGAGGGGTTTTGCGGACTAACACCCCTGGGGGCGTCATGCAATTCTGAGCCAAGCTCAAGAGGGTCTGAATCCAGGACGTGAGAATTTGCCCCCCGACCCTGCCCACCCGAGGCAGTGGCTTTCAACCTGAGCTGTACATGAAAGTCACTTGGAGAGCTTTAAAAAGTCCTCAGCCCAGAGACCTGCGCGGGGGCTGGAAACATTCTGTATCAGCGGCTCTCAAAGTGCTGTTTTCAGAACCTCCGCTCCAGGCCCTGATCTGGGGACAGCTCATGCAGGTGTGTGGCTACGTCAGAATTTCCCCAGAGGTGCCCTTCACACGAATGCCCTCGACTGCCGCCGCCGCCCTGTGCCCAGCCCACACCTGGGCCTATCAAGTCAGAGCCTTTGGGGGTGGTACCAGGTGTCCCTGTTCTGTGCAGCTCCCAAGTGCCTGCACCGTGGAGCCCGGGCTGAATACCGCCGTGTGGCTGCATGCTCACCCGCCCCCTCCCTGGCCTGGACTTCGAGACGCAGGGCAAGTTTTCAAGGTTGTCACCAGGCCAGGCTCCCTCGGCCACCCTCCCAGCGCAGTTTCCACCTGTGTCCCTCGTGGAGTTGTCGCTGGCCCTGCCCGGCTGGGTGGCCTTGGGCAGGTTGCTAAATCTCCCTGTGGGCTTCTGCCCCGTCTGTGACTGGGAATGAGGACTGCCCGGGAGGCTCTGTGTGCGTCCCCCAGTGATCATGACTGATCTCGGTTCTTCCTTCCGTGTGTGTCTTTTTGCTCCAAACTGCTTTTGCAGCTGAGTCACCCTTCACTGCAGCCCTCCACCTGCTCCCTCTTCTGTAAAATGGGCTTCATGCCCCACGAGGTTGTGAGGATTACATATGCTCAGGGGCAGACCGGGCACGGTGGCTCACACCTGTAATCCCTGCACCTTAGGAGGCCAAGGCAGGCGGATCACGAGGTCAGGAGATTGAGACCATCCTGGCTAATATGGTGAAACCCCCGTCTCTACTAAAAATACAAAAATTAGCTGGGCGTGGTGGCATGCGCCTGTAGTCCCAGCTACTCAGGAGGCTGAGATAGGAGAATTGCTTGAGCCCGGGAGGTGGAGGCTGCAGTGAGCTGAGATCGTACCACTGCACTCTAGTCTGCGGGTCTAGTGAAAGAGTGAGACTCCTTAAAAAAAAAATGTGCTTTTGGGCAACATTCCTAGCCCAGCCCCTGGGACTTTGTAAGTGCTCAGAAAGTGCCAGACATTGCAGGGACCCTACTCCCACATCACTGGGCTGCGACTGAAGCCCCGATCAATTCCCCCAGGACGGGGAAATGAAGAGACAGGAGAACACATGAAATCCCCCCGACCTGCGCTTACTGCACATTCACACATTTTTACCGAGTGCCTGCTGAATGCCAGGCCCTGTTCACAGTCCTGGGAACAGCACCAAGGAGAACAGGTCACCGGTGTAGCTGACAGCCCAGCAAGGGGACAGAAAATAAGCACACACATACCCATGAGTAAGCTGGCTGTGATCCAGAGCTCTGGAGAAAAATGGAGAACTGAGGAATGCAGGGAGACCATGTGGAAGCTGTGCAGAGGAAGGAAGGGGCCTCAGAGCCGTGTGGGTCTGTGCAGGCAGGAGCCGTGTTCCAGGCAGAGGGAACCTTGGGTGCAAAGGCCCTGGGGCAAGTGTGAGGACCAGGGAGGAGGCCTGTGGGGCTGGAGCAGAGCAAGGAAGGGAGATCTTGGGAGGAAGCAAGGACAGGAGATGCCGGGACAGATCACACCAGGCTTGGAGGCCAGGTAAGGACTCTGGCTTTATCCCCAGGGACATGGGAGCCACGGGAAGGTTCTGAGCAAGGAGGGACATGATGACACCTCATTAGCAGATTCACACTTATCACAGCTGCACCTGCCTCCGCCTGCAGAGTCCCCGTCCCTGGTTCCTCTGCACTCGGCTTCCTGGGAGGTTTCAGGGCAGCAGTGTAGCCCCTTCCTGGAGAAGCTCTGCCCCCGGCCCCTGCGGGGAGCTCCTCTTCATGCTCGGACTGTGCGGCATTGCTGTGTCACACACCGGCACGTGTGCAGTGCACATGCCCACGGCAGAATGTGCCACTGATGCATGCCACAGAGAATGTGACCGTGGCATCTGGCACCACCGGGCATCCTCGGGGGTGCTCCGGACACAGGTCCCTGGGGGGGGCTGCGTGTCCCGAGAAGGTGTGCATGCCCTGGCTGTCTCCTCACCTGTGCCTCCGCACGTATAGTGCACGTGCTTGTGATAAGCGCACACCTGCAGGGCTGCCCCTGGCGCCTGCTGCCCCTGCGTGTTTACCATGAGTGATGCAGCATTTGGGGCGTGCGTGCGGGGGCTTCAGAGCTGTGGGCGTGCCACGTATGTGCACACGTTTTGTGTGTGTGTGTGTGTGTTGTGCACGCTGCTGTGTTATGAAGCTGAGATTCTCGAAGGTGGCTGGGCACAAGGAGCAGCTTACAAATGCTACTGCTCACTCCAGCTGCCCAGGATGGTGGCAACAGCTCACTCAACATTGACAAAGACCGTTTACTGGTCTGCTGTCAACACTAGGGGCCCCCAGGCCTTTGTCTACTGGAAGCAGAATTGATTTTCCCTACCTACCAAGGATGCCCGGCCTGCTCCACCCGCTGGACCCCTGGGAACTAGACCCGGGGGTTGGGGGTGGGAGGTGAATTCAAATAGGAGCCAACAGTGAAATTCATCTTCCAGGGCTGTGGATAGGCCAGCTCAGGGGAGGGCTCACCTTGCAGTCAGGTATCCCCTTGGAGATATTTTAAAAATCAATTTCACCCTTTCGTCTTTTTAAAGGTGACTACCGGAAATAAAACCTAAGCCAGCACGTGGCTCACGTTTGTGCCTGAGCTGTATGACCTGTTGCTTTGCTTTGACCTCAGGCACCCTGCAGGGTGTGGGGAGATGCTTTTCCAAGGGCTGAACCTGCCTGAACCTGCAGGACTCCCAGCGCTGGTGCTGAGGTTTACACTGCATAGCCACCATGTGCTGTGAGGTCTGGGCTCACAGGTGGGGGATGAGAGAAGGAAGACAGGCTCACAGCTCCATTTCCCAGGCAAGCAAACTGAGGCCCCCAGGTCACTCAACAGTAAGGGGCACAGTCAGGATTCAAACCACGGTCTGCGGGACACACCACGGTCCATGTTCTATTCCACCCTCCCAAGATATTTTTTAAGCACTTCTCAGAAAATAAAAGATGAGGATCCATGAGCCACCAGAAGTGGCTGAAGACAGGCTTAATTTAGCACACTCCCAGTGACTGCAAATAACATAGGTCAAGGGGATATTTCTCTGTGGTTCATTCATCCATCCATCCTTCCATCTACCATCTATCCATCCCTCCATCTACCATCCATCCATCCACCATCCATCCATCCTTCCATCTACCATCCATCCATCCCTCCATCTACCATCCATCCATCCTTTCATCTACCATCCATCCATCCATCCACCATCCATCCTTCCATCTACCATCCATCCATCCCTCCATCTACCATCCATCCATCCACCATCCATCCATCCTTCCATATACCATCCATCCATCCATCTACCATCCATCCATCCATCCACCATCCATCCATCCATCCACCATCCATCCTTCCATCTACCATCCATCCATCCCTCCATCTACCATCCATCCATCCACCATCCATCCATCCCTCCATCTACCATCCATCCATCTACCATCCATCCATCCACCATCCATCTACCAGCCATCCATCCACCATCCATCCATCCATCCTTCCATCTACCATCTATCCATCTCTCCATCTACCATCTATCCATCCACCATCCATCCATCCTTCCATATACCATCCATCCATCCATCCATCTACCATCCATTCATCCATCCACCATCCATCCATCCATCCACCATCCCTCCTTCCATCTACCATCCATCCATCCCTCCATCTACCATCCATCTATCCACCATCCATCCATCCTTCCATCTACCATCCATCCATCCCTCCATCTACCATCCATCCATCCCTCCATCTACCATCCATCCATCCATCCACCATCCATCCATCCTTCCATATACCATCCATCCATCCATCCATCCCTCCACCATCCATCCATCCATCCACCATCCATCCATCCTTCCATATACCATCCATCCATCTACCATCCATCCATCCATCCATCCACCATCCATCCATCCATCCACCATCCATCCTTCCATCCATCCATCCATCCACCATCCATCCATCCATTCATCCACCATCCATCTTTCCATTTACCGTCCGTCCATCCATCCTTCCATCTATCATCCATCCTTCCATCTACCATCCATCCATCCATCCTTCCATCCATCCTTCCATCCATCCATCCTCCATCCATCCACCATCCATCCATCCTTCCATCCGTCCATTCATCCATCCTTCCTTCCTTCCATCCCTCCATCCATCCATCCTTCCATCCATCCTTCCATCCATCCATCCTCCATCTATCCATCCTTCCATCCATCCTTCCTTCCATCCTTCCTTCCATCCATCCACCCATCCATCCATCCTTCCTTCCATCCCTCCATCCATCCTTCCATCCATCCATCCTTCCTTCCATCCATCCTTCCATCCATCCGTCCATCCATCCATCCTTCCATCCATCCATTCTTCCTTCCATCCATCCTTCCATCCATCCATCCATCCTTCCATCTACCATCCATCCATCCATCCTTCCATCTACCATCCATCCATCCATCCATCCATCCTTCCATCCATCCATCCATCCTTCCATCCATCCATCCTTCCATCCATCCATCCATCCTTCCATCCACTTTCCACTCATTCTTAGAGAGTGGTGGTTAAAAGTGTGGATTCCAGAGGAGGACTGTCTAAAGTTTGAATCCTAGCCCTACCACTGACCATCTGTGGACAGGAAACTGCACCTCTCCATGCCTCAGTTTCCCCATCTAAAAGAAAGGGGTGATATTAGGTGGCCTCAGTCTAGGATGTTCAGATTCTTACTTGCCTTTTACTTGCCATGGATTTTTGACCAAAGTTTAAGTTCCTTTGCCTACCAGTCTCAGTATCCTGTAAAATGGGAACAAAACTGCTTCCTCCTAGCAGTAAGTGGTCAGGAGCTAAGACTGCTCAGTGCAGTGGGTAAGCAGGGCTGCGTGACTTTCAGGGTGGGCAGGGCGGGCTCCCTGGCTTTCCTTGGAGGGTGTGTGGGGTGGCTGTGTGTGGGTGACAGTATTCTTTACTGCCCCTCTTCCCTGCAGCTCAGTCTCAGCCAGGGCGTGCATGGGTGTGGCTCCACTCCAAATCCCACTGGGAGGAGACCAACCAGCTCCTTTGCACCACAAGATGAATTTTGTCTCACGAGCATCACGGGGCGACTCCCCTTCCCCTGACAATGGCAGCCCAAGCCCAGCAGCGCGCCTCCTCCAAGGTCACTCCCAGGTCCATCCTCCACCAAGCCTCTGTGTCCAGCACCTCCACCCTTCCCCCCCCGTGCCCCTCCCCCCACCCTGGGGCAGGGCTGCTTCCTGCTGTCACCACCTCACACCACCTGTGCATCCCCTCCTGCCTTCTGGGTCCTCCAGCACCTGCTCCGAGGTGCCCTGAGTCAAATCCTCTCTGTTGAAATGCCTGGGGCAGCTTCTATCTTGGCTGGCCCCTGACTGAGACCGTACAGAACAGACAGCTGTTCAACAGCTGGGACAATGCAGGACAGCCAGGAATGCAGGCGGCTGCTGGGACTCCCACCCCCCACGGAGCACCCAGGGAGGGCCTACGGGAGTACTGGGCGAATGGCCCAGGGGCCCCCAGCGCAGCGCAGTGCAGCCTGGCCCCACCTGCTGGGAGCCTGCTCTCCACTCTGGTCCTCTGCCTGCCCCGCTCAGCTGCCTGGCATGGGAGGCAGAGCTCTGCCCGCCACCCGGAGAGGCCCTGACACGTGTTAAAATAAATATTCTGCAAATATGATGTTCCATATGTATGACTTCGTGGGGTGATGATTCTTCCACTCATCGCTGTAAGTGACAGCTGCGCGGGCAGCGCTGGAAACACAGGCTCCAGCAGTCTCGCCATGCCACGCGGCGGGGTTGGTGAGCGGGACGCCACGGCGCGGAGCATCTGGCGACTCTGGGGCTCCAGGAGCCCTCCTGCCTGTCAGGGCTGGGCGCGGGCACATTAGCGATTCCGAGGGACGGCGGGAGCAGGTGTTCCCAAGCAGCCTGTGTGTAATAATTACTTTTAGATTGTTTTAAAGTATGTGAGCTAGATCCTGGAGGGCTGGGAGGGGAAGGAAGAGGGTAGAGGCTGCAGGCGGCCAGGCCAGCACAGGGCCAGCCTTGGACATATCCAGGGCAGGGCAGGGCAGGTATAGAGCACATGACTGACGGTTCCTGTGTGGCTTGTAGTCACATCATGTTCTGCTGGGCTGGTTGTTAACTGACTGACACCCTGCAATACATCCTGTGGCCCCAGGCCCTAGCAAGCTGCTTCCAGAGGCCTGGCCTCTCACCAGGAAACCCCCAGCCTCCCCCAGGACCCCTGGGCCAAACAGGTGAAATATTTTAAGCAGTGACCCCGCCATTGCAAAGAACCTCAAGCCTCCACTTCTGAGTAAGCCTGCCTGGATGCTGGCACCAGAGGGGTGGAGGCTTTGTGCCGGGTTCCATCCCAGTGCTGAGAACACAGGCTCAGTACGTCCTCCAGTGAACCAACAAACACATGAAAGTGATTGTCACTGTTAGGAGGACAAGAGCTTCCTTTCTGGTTCCTTCAAGAGACCTCAGAACACTCTTCTAACACACGTGCTCCAAGCAGCATCCCGGAGTCCGGACTGCGGGCATGGATGCAGGAGGCTCTGGCCTCACTGCTGGACACAGGTGGGAGCTCCGGAGGGACTCGAGGAGAGCAGACAGTGCCAGCCTCCAGGAGGTGGCCTCAGGTCAGTCCCTCAGGTAGGACACAGGTGCTGGGGCTGACATCCTGGCTGGGGCCTCAGGGGGTCTCCCCCGAAAGAAGTCCCAGGAGGCTGGGGCTGCGGGGGGCCCAGCCTGTGAGTCACAGCGGCCAGGTCCATGGAGAGAGCATTTCGGGAGATGGGAGAGGAAGTGCAGCGGGGGGGTGGGAGAATGGATGGCTGGACAGATGGACGGATGCGGGGGACAGAAAGAGGGACACGCACTTGCCACGGTTCGGTCGGCTTGGTGGAGTAAGACTCCTACTCCAGGCACCAGGCCCCACCCCCCACCCACGCGCATTCTCTCGTCTACAGCCCCCAACTCCTCTCTTGCCGGGGGTCCCGTGTTAATGCATGGTGGCTCTCCAGGGGCTCAGCAGCCCCCCCGCCTGTGCTGAGGCCTCTGGCTGCACACTGGAACCTCCAGCTTTAAGCAAACCACACCCTGCCACCCCAGACCAGCTGGTGGGGAACAGCAGGTGGGACTCTGGCGGGGGTGACTTTTGAAGCACTCCAGGGATCTCAGGTGCAGCAGAACGAGGCCACAGCAGCAGCTGGTGGAGCTCCGGGGCAGCGACGGGTGAGGCCACTGGACATCTCCGGCTGGAGCCTGACCCAGGGCCTGGACTTGCCACTCGGGGGAGGACATCCACGAAGGTCTGGAAATGGCTCTCCAGGCTGTCTGGGCGTTTGCCCCCTCCCCCTCCAGAGAAGGGTTCCCCCTGACCATTTCCAGCACAAAGGTGAGCAGAGGCCTCACTCCTCAGGGGTGGGCCGAGGATGAGGATCCGGTTAGTGGGGGAGCTGACTCTGCTCCACTTTGGTGTTTGCCAGACAGTGCCTGAGGCCAGCCGTACCTGATGCCCCCTCGGGCAGGGATGTGCGGACCAGGGGCTGGGAGCAGTGGTGTTTACAGCTGCTATTTAAAAGCCAGCAAGTTCAATATTAGCTCTGGGGTTTATGTAATCTGTTGTCAAAATAAAGCAGCCAGGCAGGTGAGCAAGTGGGGAGCACCCCGCCCCTGGAGCCTGGTTAACGGGCAGCCAGTGGGTTCAGCTGTCCTTCCTCCAGTGCCTGCATTCCAGAGTCCCCTGAGTCCAAACCCCGGGCAGCAGTGCCCCCACCCCCTCTCTCCTCTCAAGTCCCCAAGTGCCCTCTGGCCTCCAGGCCTTCGCACCTGCAGGGCCTCTGCCTGGGACCTCTCTCCTGCCGCCTCCTTCAGGCCAGAATGCCACTTCCTGCAGCCAGAACTCCCCCTCTCTCCTGCCCCTTCCTCTCTCCTACGATTTTTTTTTTCCTTTTGGCCAGAACAGGGCCAGGCCCAAAGCGGCTGTTCCATGAACATGTGTGCAAGGGGACTCCAGCATGGTGCTCCCCCTCCTCCTCCTCCCTTCCTGGCTCAGCCCCACCCCCCACGCTGCCCCCTGCGCTGGCCCCAGGCTTCGCCCATCCACCAGGCCTCCAGGGGGAGGAACCGACATCCCTCATTTAGTGGCTCCACGGGGATGCCCCCCCCCCCCCCCCCAGCTCCTTCCTGCAGAGGCTCTTACTGTCAGTCTTGCCGGGAGGCTCGCCTGTGCTGTGCGAGGAGGATCCTGACAGCCACCCCTAGCAGAACTCATCTTTTATTCATGCCGATAATGTCAACTGGATTGTGTCTGATGCAAAGTCACTTAACCCATTAGAAGAAGCTGCGCCTGCAGCCTGGCCAGGGATGGGGGAGGAGGGGGCCGAGGTGGGGTGCGGAGATGACCCGGGTACACCCTGGGGACGTGGGGGTTCGCTGATGGCCTGCCTGGATCAGAGGCGCGGCTGCCCCCCACGCTGGGCTTTTCCTGCACATGGGCCGTGGGGTGGGAGTCCTGCCCGCTGGTGAGCCTGCATGGGGGAGGGGCCCTGGACGTGCCCAGCATGGCGTCCCGGAAAGATGATGATGGCCCCTACCTCAAGGGGGTGCTGTGGGGCTGAACGAGATCCCTTCGAAAGCTCTTAGCAAGGGCCTGGCAGGGGAGGCCGGCCCTGAAGCTTCTTTTAGCAAAAAGGCCTTAAAGTCGGGGACCCCCGAGAGGCCATTCCCCCCCAAAAATATGAGCGTGGAAACACAGCTACCCTTTCCCTATCTACCTCTCCGGGGGTCCTGCTGGGAGGCCCTAACCCCCCACCCAGGCTGACAGGAAGCCACATGCCCTTGGAACAAATGGTGCCTGGAAGCACCCCCGACGCCCCCAGGTGGAAACTGTTAAACCGTTCACAAGCTCGGCCTGCAAACTAGCGGTGACCCGGAGCCCTGGAAACCCACCTTCTCCTCCTCGCCTGGTTAGAAAATCGCTGAGCAGCTGTTTGTTGACTGAACAATTAGTGAACGAACTGGGGCCACTGTCTGAGACGGGCTAGGGCTGTGCATCCTGGGACAGGCCCTGCCCCTCTCTGTGCCTCAGCTTTCTCCTGCTTGAATGAGGCTGTGGAGCCCCTACTGGCTGTGCTCTTTGTGGGGTGCGTCTCCCGGGGGCTGAGTGTTCCCAGGGTGCGGGGGATTGGGGTGACCTGTGAAGAGCAGGACCCCTGCAGGATGCCCTGGGCTCCCATCCCCTGCAATCTGGGGCCAGGGCCCGACAGACCCTCCAGGAACCCCTGTCCTGGGCTCAGGTCGCTGGTGGGAGGCCTAGTCCAGGAGACAGCAGGGTGCCCGCCTGCACCCCTAACTGCCCTGCCCTGCCCTTCCCGTTTCTCTCGGTTTAACATATACTTTCACAGCGCTCACTGCGTGCCGGGCGCTGTGCTCAACACCACACATGCCAATTTATTAATCCTCCCAACGCCCCCGGGGAATAACAGTAGGCGCTGTCATGATTCCCATTTTACAGAGGAGGACGCTAAGTTCCAGAGCGTCACGTGGCACAGGCGGCGGCGGCGCAGACGCGGCAGCCCGACTGCAGAGCGCCCCCTGCAGGACAGCGCGGCCCCACACCGCGGGCGCAGCCGGTAGGGGCGCCCCCGTGTGGAGGCCCGTGGCACTGCAGCTCCAGGCTGCGGCGGGGCTCCCTGCAGCCTCTCTGGGGGTTCTGGTGGAGGCCCTAACCCTCCATCTAGGGCGACAGGGTCGCCATCTAGCGTCCCCAAGGGAAGGCAGCTGCTAGCTGGCCAACCCCGCAAGCGCTGACGGATCACACATGCGGTCATGGCCATGCCCGGTGGGGACAGGTGGGCTGGCCTCACCTGCTGCAGGCTCTCTAGTGTTTGGGGGTCCCGTCACTGGAGGAGGCATGCTGGTGACACAGAGGAGGCACAGGGGCCCAGAGCGACCAGATAGCAATGGTGCCACCCTTGGCTGGCCCTGGAAGCCCCAGGGCCCTCCACAGCAGGGACTTCCTCTGAGGGGGACATGGCAACAGGGAGAGGGGGACAAGAGAGAAGGAAACCCTGCCTGATCCCATGTTAATTTTCCAGGGCTGCCATAGCAAGGGGCCACAAACTGTGCGGCTTAGATCACAGAAGTGCATCCTTCATGACCCTGGGGACCCCAAGTTCGAAATCAAGGCAACTGCAAGGCCACCCTCCCTCCAGAGGTACTAGAGTGACAGCCTGGGTGACAGAGCAAAACCCTATCTCAGAAAACAAAGAGCACACAAAAATAAATGGGGTCTTGCTATGTTGCCCAGGCTGGTCTCGAACTCCTGGCTTCAAGCAGTCCTCCTGCTTCAGCCTCCTAAAACACCAGGATTATAGGCATAAGCCACCGCCCCATCTGGCCCAGGCATACCACTTAGTGTCTGCCAAGGCACCAATCAGACCTCTCTAGACACCCCCGAGGGCAGGGACTTGTTCTGCTCAGAATCCCTGGCCCCTGATGTCAAGCTCAGCATTCACAGACCCGTGATAACTGCCGGCTGGGCCTCAGAGGGGCCTTCCCAGCTCAGACTTTGCCCCTGCTGTCCCTCAGTTCTGTTCCACACCCCACCACTCCAGCCCTCCCAGAGCAGCGGTGGTGAGCCCTGGCTGCCCACCCACTCCACCTGTGGAGTTCCTGGCTGGCTCTGCAGAAGTTACGCTGGGACCATCTCTATCAGAGTCTCGGGGGCGGGGCCCTGGCGTCAGAGGGGTTTTGAAAGATCCCCCAGCTGATTTCAGCATGCACCACCAGGAAGCACGGCAGCAGAGGCAAGAGAAAGGCTGGTACATTCTGGTATAATATTTATTTATTTATTTATTTAGGAGATACTACAGCCTTGCTCTGCTGCCCAGGCTGGAGTATAAGTGATGCAATCTTGGCTCACTGCAGCCTCGACATCTCAGGATCAAGCGATCCTCCCTCCTCAGCCTCCCGAGTAGCTAGGACCACAGATGTGCACCGCCATGCCTGGCTAATTTTAGTTGGCAGAGACAGAGTTTCCCTACGTTGTCCAGGCTGCTCTCAAACTCCTGGGCTCAAGCAATCTTCCTGTCTGAGCCTCCCAAGGTGCTGTGATTATAGGCATGAGCCACCACGCCTGGCCACCTGGTATATTCTCAAACCCTGACCCTCACTCTAAATGGTGCCTCCTGAGATGGCCTCTGGCGCCTTCTACAGGGTGAATCTTTCGTAAGGACAGGGCCCGGGCACCCTCACTGCTGTCCCTGCAGAGACCAAGGCAGGCTGTGACTATCAGAATCCCCAGGCTCGGTGCCTGGGCTCCCACAACGTCACTCACTCCCAAGGTGTCTCCCCAGTCTCCCAGCTTTCCACACCATCTGTGCGCAGAGGACGCCCACATTCATAGCTCCAGACTCAAATATCCAACTGCCAGTTGGATCTCCACACAGTGTCTCACGGCAGCTCTCACATGGCCAGGATGGAGCTCCGGCGCCTCTCCCTCCCCCAACCTGCTCCTCCTGGCAATGCTAACCTTCCAGCCGCTCAAGTCAACAGACTTGGAGATGTTCTAAGGTTCTCTCTCTCTCCTATCCCACCTCTGCTCTGCCAGCAAATCCTGACAGCTCTATGCTCAAAACGCTTCCCAAATCCAATCCCTCCCTGCAAAGCTGCCACCCTGGTCTGGACCCCTATAGCAGTCTCCCGGTGGCTCCCTGCTTCTCGGTTGTCCCCTTTTCTGTTCCTCATACAGTGGCTGGGGGAGCCTGCACCAGTACCTTGGAAGGACTCTCTCCTTTTGGCACTAGACCCTGTTCTCTTGGGGGTGCCTGTCCTCAATATCCCACAGACAGAAGTGGCTTCTCCAGGCTGAGAGGCTGGGTCTGGCTCCTGGGAGGGGCAGGAAGTCTACTGGCCTGTGTGTGTCTGTTCATAAGCAGGCTGGGCTGGAACAGTCAGGGGAGGGCTTCCTGGAGGAGGTGGGGCTTGCACTAAGGGCTGATCTGGATGGGCAGACAGGAGAACCATGGGAAATGGACAAGAGCAGGAGACGAGATGGGCAGTGTGCTGGGAAAGGCAGCGAGTAGGCTGCATCATCTTCTGCTTCTGAGGGAGCCATGCCTGGGGTCGCGCTGGGGTCCTGCGCCTTGGAGGTTGGACCTTTCAGCGCCACCTCTGTGACTTTGCATGTTACTGACTTCATGGCAGCTAAAAAGACTTCTCAGAGCGCTTGCCAAGCACATTTCCCCCAACCTACCTCCGTCTGGCATGGTGACTCCCATTGTGGGCTTTGGGCCAGTCGTGGCATTGTTAGAAATACAGCCTCCAGCCCTGCCCCAGACCCACAGAATCAGAAACACTGGGGACGCAGCTCAGCAGTCGGGGATTGTAACATGTCCTGCGCGGGAGGCTGACGCCCTAGGACGCTGAGATCCTCTGCTCTAGCCTTGGGCATAGCTGAGACCCAGCGCCCCCTCCACTCCCACCGGCCTTGGGCCCCAGCCTTCCATACGCAGGGACATCTGACCGCTGAAGTGGCCTGGGCCGCACACAGGGGAACAGAGCCGCCTAACCCATGGATGCAGACACTCTGGAGGCAGTGGTAGAGGCGAGCTTCCTACCGCTGTGCTGGACACACACCTCGACGGTTCTTCTAAAGCCACAGGCACTTAGAGCCAGAGGGAGTCAGAAACCGTGTGCTCTGACCCCTTCCAGGTTGCAGGCAGAACACAGAGGAGGTCTTCCAGCGCAGACAAGCGGCCTGACAGGCAGTATCATGGTCAACCAGGGGTGATGGGGCCCCCAGGGGACATGTGGCAATATCTAAAGATGTTTTGGTTGTCACAACTGGGCAGTGAGTGCTACGGGCAGCTCGTGGGGTTAAGGCTGGGAATACGCCAAACACCCAACAGTGCACAGGACGGCCCCACCTACCGAAAATTATCTCACCCAAATATCCACAGGGCTGCTGGGTGCAGAGGCTCACACCTGTCATTTGAACATTTTAGGAGGCCAAGGCAGGTGGATCGACTGAGCCCATAAGTTTGAGACCAGCCTGGGCAAACCATGGTGAAACCTGGTCTCTACAAAACTTACAAAACAATTAGACAGGCGTGGTGGCGTGTACCTGCATTCCCAGCCACTCGGGAGGCTGAGATGGGAGGAAGATTTGAGCCTGGGAGGTTGAGGCTGCAGCGAGTCATGATCGTGCCACTGCACCCCAGGCTTCGGGACAGAGCGAGACCCTGCCTCAAAAGAGAAAAAAAAAAATCCACAGGGCTAAGGTTGAGAGCCTCCGTGCAAATTCTTGGGCCTCCAAGTCAGCCGTGGCCCAGGGAACCTGTAATTCTACCGAAGTAGATTCTGCCAGGGACTCTTGGGTTCCCATCAAACTCTTAGCAAAGAAAGTTGCAATGTAGGCTGCTGAAATGTACAGAGTAACTTACAATGTAGGCTGCTGAAAGGTACAGAGTAACTTACAATGTAGGCTGCTGAAACATACAGAGTGTGATGGGCCCCCTGCAAGTCTGGCGGGTCCCACACATTGCCACCCTCAACTTGGGATTGCCCCAGAGGGCGAGTGGGCACACCCCATCCCACCTGACAGGGAGTGCCCCTCCTTCCCGGAAGGAGCTGGGCAGAAAGCACTGCCCGCTGGACTCCCACCTGCTCGGGAGGAGCCGCTCTGAACCCCTGGCCCCGTCCTATCTCACCTCTTGCTCCCACTTGAGCGCTCTGAATGGAGAAACCCCACAGAGCAGAATTATACATTCAACCTTGAGAAATTAGGCAGCCCCCTCCCAGCTCCCGGCCCCGGGCCCCCCCTCCCTCCTCCAGCACGCTGGTGAGGCGGGTTCCAAGAGCGGTTCATATTTAATAACGCAATTTATATTCCACTCTCAACATAAACTATTGTAAAGGCGCTCTAATGTAAAAATACATCTGGCTTGTCAATAGTTTATCTTCTGGATCTGCATCTAAATCCCTGGGCCTGTTTGACTTATGGCTGCACCACTGTCTAATGAATAAAAAGGTGCAAATTATAGGCCCGGCTTTAATGCTCATCATAAAATTAGACGATAGTTGCAAAAGCTGCATTCTCCTGCCCACAGTGCCGCGATGGCGAGCCATAAATAAAGTGTATTTAATGTATCCCAGGGCTGTGCAAACCCAGGAAACAGTGTGTTATTGCTCGGCCTTCGATGGGTCCGCCACAGGTTCAATGAAGTGATAACGGATCCATCATGTGAATTTATGTTAACTGTCTCCTTGCAAAGCCATGGCCTCAACACTGTAAATAGCCTACAATCCTTCCAGCAGGCCTGCCTGCCAATAAAACTGTCACTGCCAGCCTGGCAGCCAGCACCTTCAGGACACGGGGAACAAGCCGTTCAGTTCTGGAGGCCAACCCGGGCTGCGCCTCCCACCCTCCCCGGCTCGGCTGTGGGGCCGACAACTGCACAGGGCATGAATCTTCTTCCAAACAGAGCAGATCCCGATCACGGGGTCAGCAGAGGCCAGCTGCTGTAGAAGGGTTTGCTCACAGCCCTGGCTGGTAGGGGATGGGGGCTGAGAAGGCAGCCATCTGCCTCGCCTGTGGGGAGCAGAGCCAGGGAGCCTGGGCTGAGGACCCGGTTTGCCAGCTCTGCATCTCTAGGACGGCACATTTGCCGCAGCAAACCCCAGGACACCCTCAGCACCTGGAAGCCACCAGTGACAGACTCATTATGTAGCCATTCATTCGCTCATTCATTCATTCATTCATCATCACATCCTATTTAGCACTTCGTCTGTTGCAGGTCCTCTGTAGACATGAAAAGGAAGAGGACACACTCCCTCCCCAGGGGGACCCAAAAGATGAGAAAATGAGGTATACAAATATAAAATTAAGTCCAGGCCGGATGCAGTGGCTCACACCTGTAATCCCAATACTCTGAGAGGCCAAGGCGGGAGGAACACTTGAGTACAGGGGGTTCGAGACCAGCCTGGGCAAAACAGCAAGACCCTGTCTCTACAACGGATACAAAAATTAGCACGGCGGTGCTCACCCGAAGTCCGAGCTACTCAGGGGGCTGAGGCAGGAAGATGGCTTGACCCCAGCAGATAGAGGCTGCAGTGAGCTATGATTGTACCACTGCCCTCTAGCCTAGGCAACAGACTGAGACGCTGTCTCAAAAGTAAATAAATAAAAATAAAATTAGGCTGGGTGTGGTGGCTCACACCTGTAATCTCAGCACTGTGGGAGGCCAAGGCGGGTGGATCACCTGAGGCCAGGAGCGTAAGACCAGCCTGGCCAACATAGTGAAACCCCATCTCTACTAAAAGTACAAAAAATTAGCCAGGCATGGTGGCAGGCACCTGTAATCCCAGCTACTCAGGAGGCTGAGGCAGGAGAATCGCCTGAACCCGGGAGGCGGAGGTTGCAGTGAGCTGAGATGGCGCCCCTGCACTCCAGCCTGGATGATAGAGCAAGACTCCATCTCAATCAATCAATCAATAAAATGAAGTCATGCTAATGTCTATGTATATCAGAATTACAATGCTGTCTCCCTTCTCTGAAGCCCCAGGGCACAAGCCCTCACACCTGTGTCTCCGGAGCGTGGGCGCTGGGACCCATGAAGGCGTGGCAATGTCGTTCTATGGGTCAGCGGTCTTTTTCCATGGCACAAACAGAATAGAAAATACAAGAGACGTGCGTGTGGAGAAAGGTTGAGCACCGTTTCTGGGAAGATGTGTACACGGCCTGCGTCATGATGTAAAATGTGAAATCCATATTGTGGGGCTGTCGACATAAAAACTGGAGAAACACCTGACTATGGCAGTCATTTAGCAACCGACGCAGTTCCCGAGATACCAGCTTTCCCGGCGCTCGAAAGCACCTGATGTTTTCGAGTAAGTCCCCTAAATGCCCCCTCCCTGCTATGTGTCTACCTTGATCCCTCGTCCCACAGAACTGTGGCGTGGAAGGGGAGCATGGGTCCACGAGGGAATGCCAGCTGTCCACACCCTCCATGTGAGTCCGTTCTCACACTGCTATAAAGAACTGCCTGAGACTGGGTTATTAATAAAGGAAAAAGGTTTAATGGATTCACAGTTCTGCATGGCTGGGGAGGCCTCAGGAAACTTAGAATCATGTTGGAAGGCGAAGAGGAGGCCAGGCACCCTCTTCAAAGGCAGCAGGAAAGAGAAGGACCAAGCACAGGGGGAAGAGCCTCTTATAAAACCATCAGCTCTCTGGAGAACTCACTACCACGAGAACAGCAGGGGGAAACCCACCCCTATGATCCAATCATCTCCCCCAGGTGTCTCTCAAAAGCTGGGGATTACAATTCAAGGCGGGGTTTGGGTGGAGACACAAAATCTAACCATATCATCCTCCATGCCCTGGAGGTTCTGGGACTAAGCACTGATGTGAAATTCTTCACCCCCTTTCTGAACTGCTGTATAGGGGGTCAGTTTTATAAGGTACAGTCTGCTACGCCAGGGGTACATGTATGTAATTGATACCTAAGTAAATATGTCCATTCACGAATTGTGAGCTAAACATGATTTTACTGACATGGTCGAAGGAAGTTTGGAGACCACCAGGACCTGAGGCCCACCCTCAGCCTTTGCCACCTGAAAGTGTGAGTGACATTAGCGATGGAAGACGGTGCTCCACACTCACCCAAGAGAGCGGGCCGCCGTGCTTGGGGGCCACAGCTGGGGAAGACGGTGCCATCAATCTCCACATCTTCAGGCAGCTCCTCCCTCCTGGAACCCCCGTCCGTGGTCCTGCCTTCCTCTTGGGTAAAGTGCTCGAAGCTACTCAGCTCCTGGCATCCCAAACCTCAATCCGCCTCATTCCCCATGTCCCACACTCTCATGGGAGATGGGGGTCCCTGGGCCTCACTGCCTCAACCTCACCCACAGTGGCTGCTGCCCAGATGGGAGGAGCACTTTCACGGTGCTTGTTGCATGGCATGCGAAGACACACGGGCTTTGAAATGGAACAGGGCGCTCGGCCTGAAAACAGCCAGGACACAAGCAGAGCAGCAGGGGCTTGGTGGGGCGGCCCCTCCAGCAGCAGCATGGAACCTTCCAGAAGCCAGGCCTTCCTGAGTGGGTGTCAAAGGCTCTGTGTTAAAACCTGCAACTGAACAGGCACCCAGGCTGGTGGCTTCATGGACACGTGGTCAGTAGAGTCACACAGGGCCTGGGGTGGACTGAATCATGGTCCCCCCCGAAAGGATGTCCCTGTCCTCATCCCTGGAACCTGTGAAAGTGGCTTTATAGGGCAAAAAGGTGGGGGTGTTTGCAGGTGTGATTAAATCCAGGACTGCACTGGAGAGGTTATGAGGATTATCCATGGGGACCCGAGTGTCACAGTGAGGATTATCCAGGGGGTCCTGAGGACAATCAAAGCCAGTTTCTCAGAGGTGGACAGAGGGAGTTGTGGTGCACACAGGGGAGAGGCCCAGTGAGGATGGCAGCTCGGAGGCTGCAGTGAGTGGTCACAAGCCTGGGAAGCCAGAGCACCCAGAGCTGGGAGAGGAAGAAAAGGGCCTCCCAGGAGCCTCTGCGGGGGGCAGCCCTGCCCACACCCTGACACTGGACTTCTGGCCTCCAGACTGTGGCAGAAGACATTTCTGTTTTTTTTTTTTTTGAGACAGGGTCTCACTCTGCCACCTGGGCTGGAGTGCAGTGGCAGGATCACAGCTCACTGCAGCCTCCATCTCCCAGCCTCAAGAGATCCTCCCGCCTCAGCCTCCTGCATAGCTGGGACTGCATGCATGTGTTACCACACCCAGCTAATTTTGTTCTCTTGTTTTTGATTTTTGTAGAGACAAGGTGTCACTATGTTGCCCAGCCTGGTCTCAGACTCCTGGGCTCAAGCGATCCTCCCACCTTAGCCTCCCAAAGTGCTGGGATTACAGGTGCGAGTCACCACACTCGACTACGATGCCAATTTTTTTTTTTTTTTTTTAAAGATGGGGTTTCACCATGATGGCCAGGCTGGTCTTGAACTTCTGACCTCAGGTGATCCACCCACCTCGGCCTCCCAAAGTGCTAGGATTACGAGGCGTGAGCCACCGCGCCCGGCCACGATGCCAATTTTATCCTTTCCTTGAAGAGTCGCAAGGCACATTCATTAACAAACTTAACTGACCAAGAAACCCTCATTCCCTGAGCACCCAGTATTGAGGGCAGCTTTGATGAGGCCCCCGATGACCGCACCTCCTGGTGATCATGCCCCTGGGTGGCCCCACCCTTTAAGTGTGGGCTGGACCTGGCAACTTGCCCCTAATGAACGGAACATGGCACAGGTGAGGGGCTCACTTCCCAGGTCGGTTACAGACCATGGCTTCCGCCGCGGATGCCCTCTCTTGTCCTCCCCTACCCCCTGGCTTGCCTGATAGCAAAGGACCCCTGTGGTGAGCTCAGCATGGCTTCCAGCCAGCATCTGGCAAGGAACTGAAGGAAACGAGTTCCCCCAGCAGCCACAGGAGAGGGCTTAGAGTGGCTCCTTCCCAGCCAAGCCTTCAGCTGAGGAAGGATGGTGCCCAGGAGGCCCAGCTGAGCCGGCCCCGGATGCCTGACCCACACACACTGTGGGATGATAAATGGCGTCTGGAGCCACGAAGTTTTGGGGCACTTTTTTTTTTTTTTGAGTCAGGGTCTTTCTGTGTCGCCCAGGCTGACATGCAGTGGCACAATCACAGCTCACTGCAGCCTCCACCTCCCTGGCTCAGGTGATCCACCCCAGCCTCCCAAGTCACTGGGACAACAGGAGCGTGCCACCACGCCCAGACAACTTGTGTATTTTTGTAGTGACAGGGCTTCACTATGTCGCCCAGGCTGGTCTTAGACTCCTGGGCTCAAGTGATCCTCCCGCCTCAGCCTCCCGAAATGCTAGGATTACAGGTGTGAGCCACCACGCCTGGCCTTGGGGCAGCTTGGTGACTGGCAGGCCCCACGCTGCACTCCTGGCATGCTTTCTTCAAAGCACCGCCCTTTGGGTGATTTCCCAGCCCTGGCTCCACGTGGCTGGCAGGCTCGTTCTGTGAATCCACTCTGCCCTCTGTCTCCAGCCTCAGCTTTGGGACTCAGCCTGGCCTCGGCCCTCAGGGAAACCACCGTGACCTTTCCTGATGGCTCAGTCCCGCTCTGGAGGCTGTGCCCTCCCCCTCTGCAAACCTCCTCCTCCCAGGCTCTCACGTCCCCTTCCTGGCAGCTCCTCCAACCAGCCATCCCCCGGCGACGCCTCTCCCCCAAGCTCCTCAGCATCTTGGGTTCAGGATGGAAAACTCCACAGCCCTGTGGACAGGCTGCTCCGGCTCAGCCCCCACCAGCTCACCTCCCCGCCAGCCCGCAAGGTTCCCGCGCACTCATCGCAGACACCGCAGGCACCGGAGGGTGCCGCACGCTGCACTCCGGGACAAATGCACAGGATGTTAACCTCTCTGGGCCAGTGGCTCTCAAACTCAGGGACAGAAAGGCTTGTGCGGAGATAGTTGGGCCTCCAACGTCTCTGGGCTCTGGTTCTGAAAACCGGGCACAGAGCCCAGCTGCTGGCCTCAGGGTGAGCTCCACACGCTGGGCCACACCTGCAGACGCAGCCCTGGACTCCCCGGAAGTGCCCGCTCACAGCAGGGCTGCCCAGTCACCCGCACACGCTCACGTCAGGCACAGTTAGATGGCTGGAAACACGGAAAGCACACGTTTAAAAATTCCCGCCAGGCATGGTGGAGCCCAGATTGACAAACACTGCTCTCCACCCTTCCCCCACATAGCAGTGTGAACGGGTATCAACCCCAGTAACCTGTGTGCAGCGTGGTGTGTACACACCAAGTGCTCAATAAACACTCAGCAGCAGTTAGAAGCTTTTTTTTTTAGACAGACTTAATCTGTAGCCCAGGCTGGAGTGCAGTGGCACAATCTCGGCTCACTGTAACCTCTACCTCCTGGGTTCAAGCGATTCTCCTCCCTCAGCCTCCTGGGTAGCTGGGACTACAGGCGCACGCCACCACGCCAGGCTAATTTTTCTATTTTTAGTAGAGACGGGGTTTCACCATGTTGGCCAGGATGGTCTTGATCTCTTGACCTCGTGATCCACCCACCTCAGCCTCCCAAAGTGCAGAGATTACAGGCGTGAGCCACTGTGCCCAGCTCTTACCTATGCCTCATTTGGGCCTCAGCCCCTCGTCCCAGCCTGGGGGAGCCCACCCTGGCCTCGGCAGTCAGTGGCCTCCACCTGTATGGGCTGGCCAGCAGGTAGGAGCCCCCTGCCTCCACCCGGCCCTCCCGACCCCTCTGGACCAGCTCATTCTCTTGGCCCCTGGAGCCTGACTTTGCAGGAGGTGCCCCAAGGGAGGCCACTGTGTCCCCCTCTTGGGGTCAGCCTGCCTAACCAGAGCTCCTGAACTCCGGTCCCCTGGGGCGGCAGCATCTTTCTCCCTCTGCTGCTACCCCTGGTGCCCCACCCACCCCACCCATTCTGATGGCCCGGGTACTCCCTAATAATAGCAGTACTAAATCTTCCCGGCCAATTCTGCTCCATTTCTATAAATAATGTAGAATCTTTTTATTTACTGACAGGTTGTAAAAGTATCAGGGAGAATAATGTGGAATCAGGAGCCGCTGAATAATGCATGACGTTGGCCTCACTCCCTCTCCTGTGGGGTGGGGGTCCCACCGCTCCTCCCCGCGCCCACCCAGCCGGGCCTCAGAAAGCCCAAGCTGTGGGCCCCAGCACCACGTCCTCTGATGTGGCCTTCGTGGTCTGGTCTCTACACGGAGGTCTTCACGGGTGGGGTCTCTGGATCTGCACCTGCACTGATGTGGGTGCTCAAACCAGCCTCGCCGGCTCCCTCCCCTCACACACACAGATTTACAAGGTCAGAGCCAGGTCTCCGCTATGACCCCTTTAGGCACACACACAGACCCACAGTCACACACAGAGACGCAACATACACAGACACAGAGACACACACATCATATGCAAACACACACACACAGATACAACACACACACACAATCAGATACAACATACACACACACACACACCCCACACACAGACACACACACCACACACAGATACACACACACCACACACACAACCACATACAGACACACACACCACATGCAAACACAATCACACACAAACACAACACACACAGGCACAATCACATACAGAGATACAACACAGTCACAGAGACACACACCACACATAGACACACAGATACCACATACAACCACAAGCAGAGACACGCATACCACACGCAAACACACAATAACAGACAAAACACACAGACACACAACACAAACACATAAACACACAGAGACAGACACCACACACATCACAGACACACACCAAACACACAACCACACAGACACATCACACACAGAGACACACATATCACACACAGACACAGAGACACACATACCACACAGACACAACCACATACAGAGACACACACCACAGAGACACAGACGCACACACAATACAAACATACAAAACACACAGACACACAATGCACACAGACACAGAGACACACAACACACAGAAACATACAACACACACATACACAGATGCATATATCACACAGGCACACAACCACACACAACACACACAGACATACACAACATACACAGGCTCACAACCACACAACACAAAACTACACCCGGAGACATACACACAACACATGGACATACAGCCACATGCAGAGACACACACAAAGACATCCATGCAACACATACACGACCATAGATACACAGACATACGCAAAACCACACAGAGTACACAGAAACACACGACCCACACAGACGTATAACCAACACACATAAAATCATACACAGAAACACACACACACATATAAACACACAACACACATGCACAATCACACACAATCATACCCAGAAACAGACACACACAATTACGCACACACACATAAACACAAAACACACATACACAATCATACACAGAAACCGACATGCACGATCACACAGACACACAGCCTCCCCCTGCCCAGAGCCCACACTTCCGGTTTGCCCAGCTCTCTGATGATCCCAAATCTCAGCAGGGCAGGGAGGGCCCGTGGGGCCTCTGGCGGTCACTGCCTGTTTTCTTGACTTTGAAAGAAGGAGCATTACTGATTCGTGGTGCCGGTGTCGAGGCAGGGGCGCAGGTGTCGGCAGTGAGTAGCTCCCTGTGGCTGTGACACAAGGTCCCTGCAGGAGGCCCCTGTGTTTGCACCGGGCCTGCTCAGGGGCTGCTACGTGCCCAGTGTGACTTGGCAGGTCCCACTCCACGGGACGCGGTTCCAGGGCACAGCCCCCTGTAGCTGCGAGTGCAGTGGCCTGGGGCCCAGGGTCTGCCCTGGCCGGTCGTGACCTCTCAGCAGTATATGTATGTGTATATATGTGTGTGTGTGTGTGTATATATATATATATATATATGTATGTATGTATATTGAGACAGCGTTTTGCTCTTGTTGCCCAGGCTGGAGTGCAATGGTGTGATCTTGGCTTACTGCAACCTCTGCCTTCTTGGTTCAAGCGATTCTCCCGTCTCAGCCTCCAAGTAGCTGGGATTACAGGCATGCGCCATCAAGCCCAGCTAATTTTGTATTTTTAGTAGAAACAAGGTTTCTTCATGTTGGTCAGGCTGGTCTCAGACTCCCGACCTCAGGTGATCAGCCTGTCTCGGCCTCCCAAAGTGCTGGGATTACAGGTGTGAGCCACTGCGCTCAGCCTCCTCTCAGCAATATTAATGCTAATATTCATAATGATAACAGCAGCCCACACTCATGGAGCGCTCACCACCTGCCAGGGGCTCTTCTAGGAGGGGAAACACATATTCCTAATTCACTCTTCCCCCAAACTCACCAGAATGTGCACCCTCCAAGTGCAGGTATCCTCGTCTGTTTCACTGTCTGCTGTGTCCCTCAGGCCCGAGGCAATGCTTGGCACACAGTAGGTGCTCAATAAACACATGCTGAGTACACGACGCTTGGTACTGTCATATCCCCCACTTCACAGGCAAAGAAAGGAGGCAGACGGCTTAGGAACTGGTCGGTTTATCCAGGGGCCTGCAGGGGCTTTTGAAAGCCTGAAAGGATTGGGGGTGTGACACTAGGGACAAGCTACAAACACATCAGCAATATCCTCTTCCTGAAGCTGGGGGTATATGGGTGTTGGCTGTATTATTCTTTATACTTTTGCGAATGCATAACATGTTTCAGTTAGACACTCTGAAGGCCATGGAGCCTCTGGGACTGAACCCCCACTGGAGGCCCACCTTTCCATGTGCACAGAGCCCCACTTGGGGTGGCCTGAGAGGACCCTGTGCTGGGAGGTCCAGCAGACCAGGCAGCCTCCCATGGATGCAAGGTCAGGAGCTGACGGTAATGAAACCCTGGAGGGCTCCCCACAGCACCACGCGCTTCACACATGCACGTCTATAGGGCCACATCGCATGTGTGCAGGCACCAGATTGCACACAATACAGACATCACACATGCCACAGGTATGTGCAGACCCTTGCATCCTCACACATGTACACACCACACACGCATACACGTGTGCATGTAATGTATAACACACGGCATGTGCCTACCCGTCTGCCAACCACACACAAGTACTTACACAATGTACACAACACACTACACACCCAGAGGGACTTACAAACATACCACACGTGTGGATGCACACTTGACATGCGTTACACTCTACACACGCACACACACCCACACGCGTCCCCTGTATACAGCTCTGCAAGGACCACGTGGACAGAAAGCGACATCTTCTACCAGCCCAAGACCCCGGGGCTGGGCTGTAAAGTTAGCTTCTTTCTCTTCGCTCTGACACTGAAATGAGTCCCTCAATCCCAACCTGTCCCATTTTACAGCTGGGGAAACTGAGGTCTGGGGTCAGGCAGCAATGCACCTGATTATGCAGGAACACCGTCAGTATTCGGCTATGTGTGGCCGTGTCCCGGGCAGCTCTCCTACGTGTTACCTCCACCTATCCTCGCCACAGCCTCAGGGGGTGGCAGGGGTGTCCCCCAGTCTACAGACAGCAGCAGGGCACAGCCACTTGTCCACAGATAGCAATCAGAGGTGGGGGACTGGACCCAGCCCAGCCGACTGGAGGCCGGCACACATCCCCCTCCACCTCCTGCTCAGGAGAGACTGGCCTCCCACTGCTCTGACCCCTGGGAGCTCTGCGACCCTCAGGCCTCTGTGTCCCAGATTCTGCCACTGCAAATCATGACATGCCAACACTCCTTCTGCACTTCCCCAAAGACACCTGAGTTCTTCACCTGCTCATCACCCAATGCTCACCACCATGCTGGAATCCGTGCTCCCATCATGCCCACTTTGCAGATAAGAAAACTGAGGTACTGAGAGCCAACAGCACTCATCGGGGTCAGAACCCTGGAGACCTAGCTCTAGCATACCCCAGAATGCCCAGGTGCATCTTCACCTGGGTTCTCTCCCACACAGAATCACCTGGAAGCTCTGAGAATACACCAAGGCCTGCAGCCCCCACCCCCACCCCCCACGATTCTGAACTTGGTCTGTTGCGTGAAGCCAAGGCCCCAGGATTTTGTGATTCTAAGAGGCAGCCCCAGGTCTGTGGGGCTCATGTGCTTCCAGAAGCTTCACCCCTCCTTCTCTGTGGGCTGGAGGAGGGGGATCCCAGGGGGAAGTTCCTGAATTTAAATCAGACCTTCCGGAGGGTGGGAGAGGGACATGCGTCTTCCCTCCACATTTCAGCCCCAGAGCCCAGGGCCTCCAGTCCCCAGGGAAGTGGTGCAAACACGATGCAGGTGTAAGGCTGAAGCACGTCCTTGAGAGGGGCCAGATGGCTGCTCAGTGGCAGGTGGTGCCTCCCTCGCCCTGGCGCTCCGGGGAGGCCCCAGGCTGAGTCAGAACCCAAAGGCTCCCTGCACAGAAGGTGACTTTGGAACCTCAGGAACTCCACATGACAACTCCAGAAGCTAGTGGCAGCGGCGGCTGGGCGGGGGGGCGGGGCGGACAGAGAGGGCTCAGTCTCCAGATTTAGTCCCGTGACAAGCCTGGGCCAGCGGAGACCACAGATTCCAGGCAGGGACCATGGGAGGAGATACCCGCACCATGCACTGTGTCTGGCCCTTGGGGACGCATCACCTGCGGGAGATGGCTCAGCTCCTGCATCAGCAAGTAGACAAGGAGTGTCCCTTGAGCACCGAGGGTGGGAGCAGGGGGTGGCAGCCTGAGCACCCTGCTGTGTGGCCCCGGACCCTGCAGTCTACCTCTCTGTGCTGCTACCTGCTTTGCCAAATGAAAAAAGGGAGAAAAGTGTCTGCTTTGCCACAGGGCTGAGAGGAGGCATCTGAAGCCCTGCCCCACTGTGTGGGAAATCAAGTCCCCCCCCCTCTTGTCCTCCCTCCAGGATTTCACAGAGGAGATGGGGGGACAGGAGCAAGGGAGCTCCCTGGGGTGCTGGCCTGTCTCCTTTTCCATCTGCCAGTGCCTCTCTGAACCCTCTTCCCACCCACCCAGCTGGAGGGAGCCCCCGTCTGTCAGTCCCCTGCTCTGCTTTTCACATTTGCTCTCTCTCTCTGGACCTCTCTGTCCCTCCTCTCTCTGTCTGGGCGTCTTCCTCTGTCTCTTTCCATGCCCATCTCATCCTCTGTCTCTTTGATGCTTTCTGTCTCTCTCTCTGACCTTCACAGGCTCCCTTCACACCCCCCCATCTCACACACAGACAGGAAACAGGCGCCTCCCAGCCCACAGCCCTGACCTGCGCTTCCCAGACACCGCCTCCCCGCCGCCACCCTTGCCCACCACTGGGTCAAGTCCCCACGGGGGGCCTGTGGCCTCCCCACTCGGGAAGCGTCCGGACATCTATCCTGCCCCGTTGTGGGGTCTTGAGAATGGCCTGGACGTCCTGAACTGAGCAGAAATCCCACTCCTAATCACTGGGGGGGAGGAAGCTGCCCCCTCCAGCCAACCCATCTCTTCCGTGGCTCCGGGTGGTGGGCAGCCACCTCTGGCAGAGCCCAGGCACTGGGAGGTGATAGCAGAGCCCAGGCACTGGAGCGGAGAGCACCCGGAACAGCGGCTCCTCCACCGGGCATGGAGCTAGACTTGGGTGCTGGGGTGGTGGGAGGGGCATGGAAACAGCCAGTGGGAGGTGTTTTGGCATTAAGATTGCAGCTAATCCACTCTGTGCAGGAGTTCAAGCCAGGGCCTGTCTGCACGGGGCCATGGCCTAATATTTCCCATCTCTCCAAACGACACAGCCACCCACTCCCAACTCCCCCCACCCCAGCGCCTGGGCAGCAGGGGAGAGGCTGAGCACGCAGGAGACAGGGTTATCCTTCTGCCCCGCCAGGCTTCAGGAGCTGGGGAGGAGACGGGCGGGGCAGGAGAGGAGCAGCCCGGTGATGTCCTCCCTCCTGCCCACAGGGTCCCAGTGAGTTTTCCTACATGAAGTGTGGGCTGTGGATGAGCTGGACAGACTGAGGCTGGGAACAGGCCACCTGGGGCTGAAGCTCTCATTAGCGTTGTTCATATCCGAGAGAAGGTTCTAGAAGCAGCAAGCTCAGGAGAAGAAAGGAGAAAAATTCCCAGAGCATATTGAGGCTCAGAGGACATACAGCCAGGGAACAGGGCTGCAGGGCCTGCAGGCCAGGGGGACTCAGGCTGCCAGGACATCCTCATGGAGCCCTTCTGTGGGGGGGCTGGCTGGTTTTCCTCTCAGGCTCCCAGGACATCCCCATATAGCCCTTCTGTGGGGGACGGGCTGGTTTTCTCTCTCCCCATCGCTGGGCTGGCTCTGCTCCAGGGCAGCCTGGGAACAGGGCAGAGCCAGGGCAGGGTGGGCGGGCGCCAGGAGGAAGCCAGGAGGAGGCAGGCAGGATGATTTAGGAGCTGTTCTGGGCAGGCCCCTGGAGAGCGTGGGCAAGGGAAGGCGGACGTGACAGAGGGAGGGAGCATTTGTTCAGGGTGAGTCAAAAGATGCAAAGGGCTTTCTCGGGAGGCCTGGAGAGAAAGGGGAGGTCTGGAGCCGCTGTGGCCAGGGTTGGCATGGTGCCCGGCCAAAGCCAGAGCTTCGGAGCTGGGCACTGGCCACTGGGAGGGTGTTTCCAGGCAGCAAACATGCCAGCCTGAGTCCAGCATGGCCAGACCTGGAGGCTCAGAGATGACGCCCCTTTGCATCTCTGCCCCACGCTTGGCAGCCTGGGCCCACTCTCAGGCCTCGGTGTGGCCAGCTATGAAATGGGAGAATCCGACGGCCCTTCTCACATGAGGAGCCTGGCACACGGCAGGGCTGACCATCTTACCTGCTGTTTCTCCCTCCTTTGTTTTTTTGAGTCGGAGTCTCACTCTGTTGCCCAGGCTGGAGTGCCTTGTGCAATCTCGGCTCACCACAACCTCCGCCTCCTGGGTTCAAGTGATTCTCCTGCCTCAGCCTCCCAAGTAGCTGGGACTACAGGCACATGCCAAAATATCTGGATAATTTTTTTTTGTACTTTTAGTGGAGATGGGGTTTCACTGTGTTGGCCAGGCTGTTCTTGAACTTCTGACCTTGTGATCCACCCGCCTCATCCTCCCAAAGTGCTGGGATTACAGGTGTGAGCCACTGTACCCGGCCTTCTCCCTCCTTTTAACACGCTCAGCAGGCGCCACTGTCCTGAAGCCTCAGCAGCTCGGGACTTGGATTTTTCTGGGTCTGGTATAGATTTTACCTGTCCATTCGGTTCCATTCCATTCCCAGGGATTCGGGGTAATGTTCCAGTCCTTAGCCCGGCATGCAGGGCCTGCCCCAGCTTGCCCTGGACCCCCCATCCTGTTCATCCCCAGCCTGGTGTCTAGACGCCCCAGCCTACAACCTTCCTCTGTCTAGGTGCCCCAGCCTCTGCCCGCCCTGCCACCCACCACTTGCCCCATTCCCCTCATCAAGAATGCCCAGGTGCTTCCCCTCCGCAGGCCTAATGCCTACATGTCCTTGTCCTTCAAGGCCCAACTCAATTGTCACCTCCTCCAGGGAGCCTTCCCTGGATGCCTCTAGCCTGCCCCATGGAGCTTCCAGAGTGCTTCCTCCAGACCATTCTCCATCCCGGGTCTAGACCAGTTTTTGAGACAGAAACCATGTGCCCAAGAAGCCAGGGCTGGCATGGAGGAGGATGCCCGAGGAAGGCTGGAATTCTGCAGGCAGCAGGAACGGGAGAAGAAAGGTTTGCTCTGCTGTAGAAAAAGAGATGCTTCTGGGGGGGAGACGGACGGGGTTTCTGCTTCAACGAAGACAAACGCGCTAATATGAATCCCCCAGGGCTTTCAGAGGGAGAAGACCCTGGCTGCCGGCAGGGCCTGGAATCTCAAGGTGATCTTGTAGACAGGAGTGGGAAGGTGGGGGCTGCAGCCCATCCAGGACTAAACCAGCAACACCACAAATGGGCACAAGGGAGGGTCCATGAGGCAGAGCTCCCTCCAGCCGCTCATCTGAGGAACCACTCCAATGATCTGCTTTAAAGTGGCGCTCAAAGCCCGACCGTCCTCTTCCTGTGAACATCACAGAAGCCAGCCCCGACCTCCCCGATCATTTGAGAATTCTCCCTCTACACCCATCAAATAAGAGCAGCGTCCCAGCGGGGCTGCCCCAGCACCGACAGGTATTAAACTTTAATGAGCACTAATGGCTTTGCCCTACTTTGGGAGTGCCAGGCCTACATTTATGAACATTTAATTTCTCGGGCCTTGACCTCGCTCCCTCCCTCGCTGCCGCCCCTGGCTGCCTCCCGCCCTCCAGCCCCGCCTCTCCGCGGGCAGATGTTTGTGTTTTTCATCAGCAGTCAGGGCTGAGCCTTCCCTGACCCCCGACAGCCCGGCCCTAATGTTCGTTCTCCCAGGGGGTCAACAGCCTGGAGGCCAGCAGCAAGCCAGAACAGTATCTCCGCCCAGTGACCAGCGGCCCGAGGCTCCCAGGCAGATGGGACGTGTCCTGCGGGGCCCCCGAGGGGTGCACTCCAGGCTGCCCGCAGGCCTTGCCCCAGGATACCTGGAGCTCCCCAGGCCCGCCCCACCGCAGTGGGCCTACATCGGGACTGTGGGGCACAGGCTGGCGGCCAAACCCCTGCTGCCCCCTGGCGGCCAGAAGGCCCACCTGCCCATGGGGGGACCCCAAGCCCCCAGGCCCAGCCCAGCCACCAGGCTGGGGGGCAGTGGGGGGGGAGTAGACAGAGGAGGCCTGAGCAGGGCACCTCATTCTGGACTAGACTCCTAGAATATCAGAGCCCTGGACTGCCTGCTGCCTCCTGGGTGTAAGTCCCTTGCCTTTGGAGACTAGGATTATATTGCAATGACACAGGAGCCTGAAGACTGTTCCAGAAGGTTGCAGCCTATCTCCGTCAGGGATAGGTGGCTCTTTGGGACTCAGTAGTCTCAGCAAAATGAAGCTAGCAAAACACCCTCCCAGCTGCTTCCACACCCCTTCAGCTCCGGGGGATGGAGTCAATATGACAGGAATTTATTAAGCACCTACTGCCTGCTGGGTACTGTGCCAGACGGAGCTGTAATGACATCAGACATTTCTGCTATTGGGGTTCAAGGGGATGGTGCATCCATCACAGACACCAGGTCATTTGAGTTAAGGAGGCTGGGCTTCTGGGTTCCAGTCCCTTCCACAAGTCCTGGCTGTGATATGTGGCTGGCCTTCAGTTTCCTCATCTGTGATGCAGACATAGTGGGAGAACCTACCCCGCCGTAGGATTGCCTGACAAAATACAGGACGCCCAGGGAAACTTAAATTTCAGATAAACAACAAATACTTTTTTCAATATAACAGCTTTATTAATATATAACCCACGTACCCTATGATGCCATTTTTTTTTTTTTTTTTTTTGAGACAGAGTCTCACTCCGTCACCAGGCACCAGGCTGGAGTGCAGTGGCACAAGCTCGACTCACTGCAACCTCCGCCTCCCGGGTTCAAGCAATTCTCCTGCCTCAGCCTCCCGAGGAGCTGGGACTACAGGCGCACGCCACCACGCCCAGCTAATTTTTTTGTATTTTTAGTAGAGACGGGGTTTCACCATGTTGGCCAGGATGGTCTCGATCTCTTGACCTCGTGATCCGCCCGCCTTGGCATCCCAAATTGCTGGGATTACAGGCGTGAGCCACCGTGCCCGGCCCCCTATGATGCCATTTAAGGCATACAGCTGGGTGGGCTTTGGCATACTCATAGCACTGGGCAGCTACTCACCACAGTTAATCTCAGGCTGTATGGACCACTCCAAGAGAGCCCCACGTCCATCAGCAGTCATGCTCCCATCCCCTCCCAATGGATGGATGGTTTAAGAACGTAAGTATAGCCTAACTATTGCATGGGACATACTTATACTAAAAGGTAGTTGTTGTTTATCTAAAGTTGATATTTAACTAGGTGCCCTGTTTTTTTTCTTTCTGAATCTGGCGGCTCTCTCTGCCAGGCCTGCTGTAGGCCTGAAAGGAGTCCGCCGCCTGTGCATTGTTGATGCTGGGTGTGCCGGCTATTCTGTTATCAGTGTTCTCATTGTCTTCCCAGATCCCAGGACAAGGATCAAGGGCAGGGAGCTGATCTGGGAGGGAATCCTGGGAAGGGAGGGAGTGGGGGAGTAAGGCTGGGAAGGAAACCTACAGGGGCCATGCTGAACAGGCCAGGTGGGGTCCCCAGGAAGGACAAGGACGATGGGGAGGTATCCACCAACACCTTTCCTTCTTGGGTGGGAGGGACTCCCGGGGACACCCACCTCCTGGCATGTGAGGTGCAGCCTGCGTGAGTCAGGGGCAGCCCGGGAACAGGTTCCAGCATGGAAGCCTAGAATCCACCAGGTTCTACAGAGCCATCTGCAGGTGAGCTCGGAGACCAGTGGGGGATATGTGGGTGCGGCCCCACGAGCATCTGCTACAGCCAGCCTGGGCACACATGTCAGCTTGAATAGTGTCCCCACCCCCACCCCCCAATTCACATTCCCCTGGAAAATGTGAATGGGGTCTTGCTTGGAAACAGGGTCTCTGCAGATGGCATCAGGTGAAAATGTAGATATATATTAAATGATGGTCAGTGTACTTATAACAGGAGGGGGAACTGGGACACAGACACAGGGGAAAGACAGTCACGTGATGACTGCAGACACTGAAGTGATGCTGCCGCAAGCCAAGGAATGCTGAAGCCACCAGAGAGTGGAAGAGCAGGAAGCATGGCTGGCTGGACCTGCCAAGCAGAGTGTGGCCCCGCCGAACCCTTGATTTGGGACTTCTGGCCTGCAGAACTGCGGGAGAAGAAATCCTTCAGCCTCCTGGTTTGTGGTACTTTGTTACCACAGCCACAGGGGACAAATAACAGCTACTCACTACTGCTCTGTGCCTCAGTTTACTCGACCCACAAAAGAGGTAAAAATGCCTGCTTCTTCGGGTGGGTGCGTGTGACATGCATTAATGCCCGAATGCGTTTGCACACTACCTGGAGTGTCACAGCTCCGTGCCGTGGGGGCTGCCGGAACCATTCTTGCTGCTGCTGTGGGTCTGCCCTGCTCCATCCTGGCCCTTTCTTGGGGGTGCTGGGGCTGCCAGCATCAAGCCAGCTAAGCAGCCCAGCCAAGGAGGCTGGCGCCTTGTCCTGTCAACTCCCAGGGCGGGCCGTGGGGCCGTGACGGCGCTGTAGTAAAGTGACCGCTATCAACTCCCTGCGGTGCCCATCCCCTCTGCTCAGCCCAGCCCAGAGCTTACCATTCTGCCAGCATGACGCAGCTCCAGAGTGCAGACACAAAAATGTAATGTCATAACATTCGCAGTCCAATAACCTTCGCTTCAGGAGACAGCTCCGGCTGTCAGAGGAGCCGGGAGGTAAATATTTCAGCACGCAAGGCCAGCTCAAGGTTCGGGCTAGGGCCAGGCTCCCAGAGCTGGGCGGAGGGGGGACGAGGTGGGGGGTGCAGGAGCACTAGCGTCCAAGCTCACCCCATTTAAAATATCCGCACAGTAAATCCAAGGCGAGTGAGCAGGAGAGGCCAGAGCCGGGATGAAATACGAGCAGACATAAAGCCCGACACCTTTATCACTCCGAAATGCCTTCCAACAAGTTATGGGACCACAGCCTGACCCTAACCCATCATATTGTTATATGGCAGGACACAAAGCTAGCTCCTAGAATTAGGGCTCAAAGGGGGACTAGCTGCCCTGGTCAGGCCACAGCCCTGGGGGGCACAGGGTGCCCCCCACTTAGCAGGAATCTGACCCTGATCTTGTTGCCAGAAAGCAACGAGGCCCCGTCCCTGTCTGTTGCTGGACACCTCCCCGGTCATGTGAATGACAACCCCACCCCCAACGTCAGCAGAGCTGTGCCCCTGACCACACAAAGCTACAGGCCATGAGTGTTTTGGAGTAGCTACTGTGTGTCAGTGACCGTCCCAGATTTGGGGGACACAGAGTATGTATAAGAATACAGAGTTCCTTTTGTCTGACTATTATGTATCCATCACAACTACAAATAAGTCATCTTATAAACAGATAAATAAGTAATCTGCACTTTCCAGGCCTGATGTGCAGAATCCCAGCCGAGGCCCAAGGACCGCGGCTGGCGCTTTCTTCTCTCTCTCTGTCCCTTCTCTGGCTTCGGTCATACCTCAGTTTCCCCTTGGGTAAAACAAGACAAAGAGCCTGACTCCACAGGGTCTATGTAAGACCTCAGTGCCCAGATCCACTAAGCGTGGGCCCACCTGCCATGCAGCTGTTTGCCAGTGACGCCCCTCCCTGGGCCTCAGTTTGCTTCTCTATGAAATGGGGGCAATACTAGCACCTGCCTGGCAGGCTTGTGGGGGATTCAGTGGGTTCAGGTAAAGGGCTCCAAGCAGGAAGGGCCTCAATGATGTGTTAGGATTATTCTTCTGTATGTGGAAAAGAGGATCTTGGGGGCTCAGCTGTGAGAGCAGGAGATTTTTCTCTCTGCTTGAGGCTCTCTAGGACAGTGACAAATGGTGGGAGGGATGGAAGATGGAAGCAGAGACATGGCCACAGGAAGACGCTTTGCACACCCAGGTTTACACCACCTGCATGCAAACCAGATGAAAATAACATGTGACCCCCCACCCTCAGCCCCTGGTATGACCCTAGCAGCTGCTTTTTTTTTTTTTTTTTTTTTTTGAGATGGAGTCTCTCCCTGTCGCCCAGGCTGGAGTGCAGTGGTGCGATCTCAGCTCACTGCAACCTCCACCTCCAGGGTTCAAGTGATTCTCCTGCCTCAGCCTCCTGAGTAGCTGGGATTACAGGTGCCCACCACCACACCCAGTTAATTTTTGTATTTTTAGTAGAGAAGGGGTTTCACCACGTTAGCCAGGCTGGAATTGAACTCCTGACCTCAAATGATCCACCTACCTTGGCCTCCCAAAGTGCTGGGATTACAGGCATGAGCCACCGGCCCTGGCCCCAGCAGCTTCTTAATGATCAGACATAAAGCCCGGCACCTTTACTGTTCTGAAATGCTCTACCAGAAGGCCTCAGACGCTGCCTGGCCCCCCACTGCTGGCCAGTCCCTTCTCTCCCCCAGGACCTGGCTGGGGGGCTTCAGAGCCTGAGCCCCTTTTCTCGGTCAATGGTTCAGAACCATTCCAGGGTTCAGAGATTACCCTGGACATCGTGCAACAGTTCTCTCTGTCTTGTTTTCCCTGATGATATGTTCCCAAAGAAGACTTCTCTACCTCGTAGGACTTGGGACACCTATGACTCTGCCCAGGGATTTCCCATCTAACCACAGTCTCATCTTGAGTCACCTGTCCTGGCTCAACCCAACCTACAATGCAGAGCCACCAGCTGTCCCACTCCTTCATCACCAGTCAGAACTGAGTCAAGGGAAGGAAAGAAGCCCAGATGTTGCCTGCTCTTCCTTCCCTTCCTCCCTCCCTTCCTTTCTTCCTGCCTTCCCATCTATCCACCTGTCCACCCATCTATCCATCTACCTACCCATTCATCCATTTATCCATCCACCCACCTACCCACCCATCCATCCGTTCATCTATCCATCCATCCATCCACCTATCCACTCACTCATCTACCCACCCATCCATCCCTTCATCCATCCATCCATCCATTCATCCAACCACCCACCTATCCACTCACTCATCTACCCACCCATCCATCCCTTCATCCAACCATCCATCCATTCATCCAACCACCCACCTATCCACTCACCCATCTACCCACCCATCCATCCCTTCATCCATCCATCCATCCATCCATCCATCCACCCATCCACCCATCCACCCACCTATCCACTCACTCATCTACCCACCCATCCATCCCTTCATCCATCCATCCCTTCATCCATCCATCCATTCATCCATCCATCCACCCATCCATCCACGGATCCATTCACCCATCTACCCACCCACCATCCTTTCATCCATCCATCCATCCATCCACCCACCTATCCACTCACTCATCTACCCACCCATCCAATCATCCAATCACCCATCCATGCAAATATCCACCCAACCATTTTCATTCACCCATTTGTGTAGCCAATAAGTACTTACCTACTCTCTACCAAGCACTATCCCTAATGTGTTCTGGTGACACAGAGTGAACTACACAGATGAACGAGCTCTCGCAAAGCTTATGTTCTAACCAGAGAGAGAAAGAGATTTTGAAAAGAAGAAAATCAATGAACAGGACAGTTTTGGACAGTTGGTGGTAAGTAAGAGGAAGAAAGCAGCCCAAGGTAACATGAGAGTAGGTGACGTCCTGGAGGAGAGGGGTCACTAGGTCAGATGATCCTGGAAGGCCTCACTGAAGAGGTGACCTTTGAGCTGGGGCCTGAAGGTTGGGGAGAAGCCAGTCCTACAAAGTTCTGTGGAAAGAGCATTGCAGGCTGAAGGGATAGCAGGTGCAAAGGCCCTGGGGCAGGACCACAGAGCAGGGGCCACAAGGGCTTCAGCATGAGTTGGGGGGTTGAGCTGGGCGACTAGGAGGGAGGCTGGGGCCAGACCCTGCAGCACTCCCAGCGCTCCACAGGCTGTGGCAAACGTCAAGGCACCAGGGAGGTGGGGGGCTCTGGGGAGTCACTGGTTGTGAGACTCAGAAGGGACCTGGGGCTGGAACATGGGTACAGGGGGACTCCCCCCACTCCTTAGGCCCGGTGTCTGTCATGAATAGCCCCCTGTGCGGGACTCTGGTACCTGTGGCATCTGGGCTGGAAGGGTCATCCAGGGGCCATCCAGGGACCACGGCAGTCGGGCAGTGGCTGGGGCACCCCACTATCCCTCCCTTCTCTCCTTCAAGCGGTTCCTGAGAACCTCATATTCAAATTGTCAAGAACTCAGGGAGCTGGTGCTAGAAGGCCCTGGGTGATGCTGTGTAGCCCCAGGGAGCCCCAGAACCTTCCGAGGGAGCTGTCCAGCTGTCCCTTCCAAAGTCCACCCAGCCAAAGCCAGGAGCCAGGGCTGTCCCAAGAGGCATCCCAGGAATAGTACCCTGGTGCCCTCCCTCCCCTCCAGCACCCATAGGGTAAAATCTGGTAACAACTCCAGGAGAAGCCTCTGGAAGGAGTGTCCCAGGAGGGCAGCATGGGTTGGGGGGCTGTTTCCAGCACCCACTAAGTGGGGTCGTCTTTCCTGACTACCAACTCAGGCCAGCCTCCTTCTAAGGCGTTTTCACGCACAGGCGTGCTCAACACTCAGGTCACAAAACTGAGGCCCAGAGAGGGTTTAGCATCTCCTGAAGGTTACAGAGCCGACACAGCTGGGACCAGAAGCCACACTCTGAGCCCCCACAATGACAGTAACAACAAGAAGGTTGACAGCCACAGATCCCACTTCCGTGGCACTAGGTGCCCAGCTGCCATACATAGCCCGTCATGGCGACAGTTCAGCTTACCATCACAAATCCGTGAGTTAGGTTCTGTCATTATCATCATCATCGTCGTCATTTGAGACGGAATCTTGCTCTGTTTACCAGGCTGGAGTTCAACGGTGCACTTGGAGCTCACTACCACCTCTGCCTCCCAGGTTCAAGCAATTTTACAGGCACCTGCCACCACGCCCGGCTAATTTTTGTATTTTTAGTAGAGACGGGGTTTTGCCATGTTGGCCAGGCTGGTCTCGAACTGACCTCAGGTGATCCACTCGCCTTGGCCTCCCAAAGTGCTGGGGATTACAGGCGTGAGCCACCATGCCTGGCCCTTATCAATATTATTATTATCTCATTTTGCCTATGGGGAAACTGAGGTAAGACAGGGGCAAGAAACTTATTCATTTGCACAGTAAGGTGGTGCGGCCAGGTTTGATCCAGGGGGCATCTGGCTCTCCTGCTAGAGTCAACCGTCTGTCCTGGTGTCAGGCAGGCAGGCAGGACGTATTGGGCCAGGCACCTGTCACAATGTCACGGCCTTCTTCGGCTGTGCTGGCCGCAGCACTGAGCGCAAATAGGGGAAAGGCACATGGGAGGGTCTCCACCTGAGCCGCCAGGTTTAAACAGGGTGAAAGGGGGTGGTGGTCTCTGAGCCAGTGTCCCCCTCAACCCTGACCTGTCACAGAGAGGTCTTGACCAGAAGGGCCACTGTCCCATGGCCACGGGAGGCCCAGACAGCCCCCGCAGAGTGACACCCACCCTGGGTGTACCCTCGGGGAATCAGAGTTCGCCTCCAGTCACCCCTCCCCCACAGGGCTTGAGCCAGCCCTGAAAACACCCCATGCCCCGCTCCACCCTAGGTTCAGGGCCATGCAGGCCCCGTCTGGAGCTGGAGCTGGAGCCGTCCTGGCCCGGGGGTCACCCGCGGTCATTCTTAATGCCCCCCCCTCCCCCTGTCCAGCTCTGTCTCCACCAGAGAGTGATCTATGACCCCATTACCGCCGAGGCCTTGGAAGGGCTCGAGGATGGATGGCCAGCCACCTCACGAGAGTGGGGGAGGTGAAAACACGTGCAGGTGAAAAATGAACTTCATCAGACTCCCCCGGGTCTCATTACCATCCGTCAGCAGCCAGGCCGGCCCTGGGGGACACGGGACTTGCCAGGCTCCGAGGCTGCAGACCCTTCCTCCACCTGGGCTCCATCCCAGACACGGCCTCCACTTGGCCTCCTGTCCTGCTCCCCCAGGGACCCCAGAAGGAGCCGTCTGCCACGGGTAGTGGTGGGAGGCAGGTGTTTCCCATCCAGCCGGGACCTTGTGTGGCCATGAGTCTGTGCAGGCGTCTGTCCCCCCTCTGCATGGTGACTCCAATAGTGGGGGCCACACCACGCTCTTCCGGGAGTCCTGGCCTCATAGACAGATGGCGTCAGGGGCAAAGGGCAGCAGAGAGGAGCCCTGGCTGCACCCGGGCCAGAGACGCACAGAGACATGCCTCCCCGCTCTCCTCTCATCCTCCTGCCCCAGACGAGCAGCCACAGGCTGGAGGCAACCACCCGAAACACCTGTTGCGGGTGTCCTGCCTGGGGCACCTATCCCAAGCCCTGTGAGGCTGAGCCCAGAGTGGCACAAAGGGCTTCCTTGGCGAGAAAGGCTTGTCTCCCGACTGGCAGAGCAACAGGGCCCGGGGGCAGGGGACAGGGAGCCAGGGAGACTTTTACGACGGGAAGTGTTTCTGAAAGCATCTGGCTGAGGTGAGGTCGGGGGGTGGGGCAGGTGTGCCCAGCACGCTCACCTGCTGGGTCTGCGGCAGGCTGGATTCGAGGTCAGAACTCCCACCTGCCCAGCTGCTTGCCTGAGGCCCCCAGGGTGCAGAAACACCCCAGCAAGACGCATACAGGCCTACTCTGTGCGCCCCCCCCAGCATCCTGTGCTGGAGGACCTGCTTCCCGTCCTCCATGCCTGGTCCCCTCAGGAGAGCCTGGGCTTCATTAGCTGGAGTTCCTCAAGGTCCCTGCAGAGCAGGACTATGAGGCATCCAGAACATCTCCACCCACACGCCTGGCTGTGAGTTCCCAGCCCTTCTGTGGGCCGAGCCGCCGCCTGCACAGGTCCCAGCTTGCAGGAGAAGGGAAAGTGAGGCCCAGGGGACAGGAGATGGTAAAGGAAACCTCCCTCACGATGACAGTCGGCACCATGGGTACAGGCCTGCTGCTGCGCACACTGCGGGACTCTCTGACACATCTGGCCAGGTCTGGTTTTGGCGCTCTCCTTGCTCCTGTTTATACGTGTGGAAATGAAAGCTCAAAGAGGTCGAGAGAATGGTCTGAGGTCACATAGCCAGTAAACAGCAGAGGTGAGAGGAAGCTGGAGCCCCTGTCCCATCTTCCATGCTACGGGCAAGGAGGGAGGTTCTCCAGCCTGCCCAGGACAGGCTGCTCACCAGCCAGCCACATCCACAAAGAGCAAGGCACGTGTCTGTTTCTTGCTCCTCTCAGAGAGGGTCTCTGGGGGCCCCATCAGGAAGTGTGGGCTGGGCAGTCACCTGCCTGTGTTCACAATAGCACCTCCCCCCTCTCTAGTCTGTCCCCCTCCATAAGGGGAGTGGCACTGAGGGCACAGCAAGTCCTGAGGGTGGAGGAAGAGGTGCTCTGTGGAGCAGGCTGGAAAAGGAGGCTCTGCCATGTGGATGTGACATTGGCCTGAAGTGGATTCTGGAGGGAAAGACAAAGAGGATCTGAAGCAGTCAGGGGTGGCGGCCACGCCCCTACGAGGACGGCCAAGGACACAACCCTGTGGCCCCCGTGCCACCGGCCCAGAGACAGTGGCTCTGACCCCAGGCTCTGCAGGGAAGAGGCATGTGTGGCCCTCCCACCCTTGGCTGGATGACTTCCTGCCTTCATGGGGCCCCTTAATGGTAGACCCCTCTCACCCCTACCGGACTCAGCCACCCTCACGACCCGCCATAGTCTCCTCCTGGCCTCTCTTCTCCCTAAGCAGACAGACACCCATGAGGCAATTAGAGGGAGGCGGGAAGAGTCTACTGTGGTTGGCCTCTGAGGAACTCACGGTCACTCAGGATGGCCTGGAAGAAGAGGAGGAGGAGTGTCAGAGAGAAAGAGAGACACGCAGGGTTGTGTGTGTATGTGTGTGTGCGTGCGCGCTGGGAGCTCTGCGTGTATGTTCAAGTATGTGACAGATGGTATGTATATGTGAATTTGTGTGATCTACGTACAGACACTGTGTGTGTGTGTGCGCGCATGTATGTGGGCATATGTGTGCCGTGTGTATGCAGCTATTGGGTGTTGGCGTGTTACAGTGTGTGTGTGCTGAGGATTGTGCAAGTCTGTGCACATGTATGTGTGCTGGGAGCTGTGTGTATGCTCGTGTGACAGGCTGCATGTGCTTGTGAATATGTGTTTATGCACAGAGAGCTGCGTGTGGATGCGTGTGCAGGTGTCTACTGTATATATGTGTGTGTGCCAGGAGCTGTGCATGGGTGCACAGGCATGTTTGCACACTAAGGACTCTGAGTGCACATGTGTGAGTGTGCACAGGCATGTGCATGTTGCGGGTGTGCATGTGGGTGCAAATGCGTATGCACGTGTTGTGTGTGCATGTGTGTGTGCATTTGCATGCACCTGTAGGTGTTTATGCACATGTGTACGTGTGTGCAGGAGTGTGCGCATGTGTTGTGTGCATGTGTGCATATGTGAATGCATGAGTGTGCACGTGCAGGAGTGTGCATGTGTGTGTGCGTGTGTGCTCAGGTGTGTGCACGTGTGTGCATGACTGGACATGTTTGTAGCTGTAGGAGTGTGTGTGCACACACGTGTGCACGTGTGTGCAGGAGCATGTGCACGTGTGTGTGCATGTGTGCATGCATGTGTGTGCACGTGTTTGTGTAGGAGTGTGTGCGTAAGTGTGCGCGTGTGTGACTGTGCACGTGTTGTCTGTGTATGCATGAATGCATGGGTTGTGTGTGCATGGGTGTGTGCACGTATTCTGTGTACATGTGTGCACATGTGTGTGCACGTGTGCATGTACACGTGTTTGTGTGCATGTGTGTGCATATGCCTGTGCGTGCGTGTGCATGTGTGAGGTGCCCTGCTTGCGATGGCCTGGGGCTTCTGTGGGGTTCTGTTGTTTGGCAGCACTCTGGATCTGAATCTGCTTCCCTGCTCCCCCGTTCTGTACCTCCCATCTCACCCAGCATCCCCGGGTGTGGGCTCCCAGTCTGGGCTCAGGCAAGTACCCCCCTGTTTTTAAGGGCTCTGCTGTCTCCACAAGAAAGTGAGGGGCAAGGCATGTCCATCTTCCCGGGGTCCGTCCCAGCTGTGTGGCTGGGAGTGATTTTATCCAATTCTGCACTTTGCAGGGGTAGTGGGTCACCGCGTGGCCTCTGAGACAGAGGAGCCCTCGTCCAGGGCCTGTGGACCTGATTAGCCTGGTGTGGGAAGTAAATCCTGTCCCAGAGGGTCTGGTGACTACAGGGGACCATCCCTGCCCCCACCACAGTCAGAGTCTGCAAGTAAAGGAAGGGCCCCGACACCGAGATAAGGGTGGGCTGGTGAGTGACCGGGTGGAAGATCAGGCGGGGGAGACGGCTGCCTGTGCGAGCCCCAGGCCCCAGGCGCGCTGTGCGGCTAGGAGATAACCACATGGCGTGGGGGTGGCTGCCCAGCCAGGCGCAGGGCCTCATGATTGATCGCAATGGAGGAGCCAAGAGACCGCAGGAGATCAGATCAGCAGAAAGTCAGGGCCCTGCGGAGCTCCAGGAGACCCGAAGCCGGCTTGGCTGACAGCCTGCATGCCTGTTATTTATTCCCGGGCCTGGGACCAGACTTCCTCAGGCACTCTGTGAGCAGGCCTGGGGAGCCTGGCCCTGGCCCAGTGAGATGCCCCCAGGCAGGTATCAGGCAGGGGACCCTGACAGGGAGAGGCCCCCTACAGCTTGCTTTGCAGTCATGTTTCTGTCTGGCACAGATGCACTGGCCTCAGGTCACCCAATGGCCTCTGGAGGGGTGGTTTGCACCAAGGAGGCCCCCAGGCCCTGCAACCCTGAGAAGCGGTTCCCAAAGGCCACTTGGAGCTGGTGGCCTCGATGCCAAATTACTATACTGACGTGTGAGAGCCAGCAGGGTCTGGCTGCCTGTTTCAAATCCTGCCTGGGAAATCTGCCAAGCCTCAGTGTGCTCACCTGTAAAACGGAGACAACAGCACCTCCCTCTCAGTGACATCGTGAATATTAAATTGGCACCCAGCAAGAGCCACATACGTGTTTGTTAAACAAAATTAAAAGAATACTGTGGCCTATCAGATTCCCTCCTTGGGGATCTATACCCAAGGAACTGAAATCAGGTGTTCAAAGACCACTGTGCACACTCGTGTTCACAGCAGTGTTCTCCACCACAGCCAAACCCTGGGGACGGCCCGAGTGTCACTGACAGAAGAACGAACACAAAACACGGGGCCTATTCACACAATGAAATAGTATTCGGCCAGAAAAAGGGCAGACGTTTGGATTCGGGCAGCAACGTGGCTGAACCTGGAGGACAGGACGCTGAGTGAAGGAAGCCAGACACGAAAGGCTGTAAACGCTACGGTTCCATTTCTGTGCAATGTCCAGGACAGGCGGATTTATAAAAACAGAAAGTAGGTCGAGGGTTGCCAGGGGCTGGAAAGGAAGGTGGGGGCGTGAGGAACGGCAGCCAGTGGGGCTGGGACTTCCTTCCGTGGTGAGGAAACGTTTTTGCCCTGGATGGAGGTGGCGTTTGCACGGCGTTGTGAATGTACTAAACGCCCCTGCGCTCGTTTGCTTCCAGTTAGTTTTATGTTAAGTGAATTTTATCTCAGCTTTAAAAAATTAAAGTCACATGCATTGCAAAGACTTGACCAGAGCTCGCTGGGTTCCCACGCCCACCTGGAAATTCACAGGTTCCCAAATAAAATGCAAAGATCAGGGAGAAGGACGGTCTCCCAGCTGGGCAGGGCGACACGCCCATCAGCTGGAGGAGCAGCGGAGGGCCGTCGGCGAGGTCAGATGATGGATCCGGGCTTGATGCAGGACCCCGGGTGAGTATTAATTAGATCTAATTAGGTCCAGGGCCACGCCAAATGGAGCCAATTTGTTAACATTGTTTATGTCAAGATTTCAAATAGCTACAGTCTAATGCAGAGCACAGATCGAACGTGTGAGAGGCCACACTAAACCTCAATCATGAGAGCCGGGGGCACTAGGGTGGTGGGGGGCGGGTGTCCTCCCACCTCGCCTCACCCCTGCTTCTATCCTGTTGACCAAATGATTCTCTACACTCCAGATGCATCCCCCTGCAGAACAGTGGGGCTGGCCACGGGGGAGGATTTTGAGGGTGGTTTCGGCGTTGCCACAATTCAGATGAGGCCCTGGAGTGCCACCTGCTCCCCCTCTCGCACTTGACTCCCTCCGTCTCCAAGAAGACCTCAACCACTCTCCTGTCTTGGAATCCTTCAAGTAACAGCCTCCGTCTCTCCTCCTCTAGGGAGCCCTCCTAGACTGCCTCAGCCATGCGTGCCCTAATCCTTGGGGTATGAGAGCCCTGCCTGCGAAGCTGGACTTGATAATCCCTGAGTACAAAGGATCACAGCTGTTCAAGCTATGCTGAATGTCCAAGTTCAAATTAGCGAGTTATGGCCCCTATAACCCATCAGAATGTTCTAGAAATGGCAATGCCTGGGCTTCCCAAGGCCAGACACCTGCTGTCCTGTCCTTGGATCTGGATATTACAACCCCTCTGCCCACCATGCTTGGCAGGGGTGGGGTCTCCAGAGATCTTGTCCGGGCTCTGCCTGGGGCAGCTGGGCATGACTGATGGGCGGTCCAAGGGGCCGGCTACTGGCTATGTCTTAGAACCAGTCAAGGTGTTCTCCTTGGTGACCGTGGGTCAGAGAGCAGCAGCTAGGGGAGTAGCACAATGACCTGTTCCCGGGACCCCTAGGCCACGACCTCTGGGCTCTGGTGGGGCCCGGGATCCAGCAGCAAAGGAAGTGCACAGCCAGGGTGAGGGGACTCCGGGGCTCCCGGCGGCCCTGAAGTGGCCTGGGAGGGAGCAGGGCCCAGGCCCAGCTGCCTGACTTGCAATGGAGGGAGGTGCCGCAGGAAACGTCCCCAGGGAGCTGGGCTGCTGCCTCTAAGTAAGACCTCGGCTGGTCCATGAAAACCCAGAGGTCCCAGGAGACCTGAGCCGAGCTCACCATGGTGTGGGGAAAGAACCAATACGTGGAAGCACCTACTATGCTCCAGGGAAAGCTCCTCAAATCTTCTCAGGAGCAGGGCGGGGTCCGGGAGAAGAGGGCTCCGTGTTCTCCCTTCTACCTCTGGCAAGGCTTTCCCGAGGGACACCCCACGGGGCCAGGCACCACTCTAGGCGCAGGGGAGACGGAGAGGAGCAAAAGGGATGGAAACTCTGGTTTTCTGGAAGCTGCCCAGCTCGTGTGGACACCAGACCAGGAGAGGAGTTGATCGGTGCAACGCACTCCCTCTGCCAGATGGCGCTGCGTGCTGCGGAGGCCCAGGGAGGAGGGTGCTGAGGCCTGGGGAGGGGCGGACATTGCGTAAGAGGTGGACTGGGACCAGGAAGTCCAGGGAAGTCGCAGCTCCCTGTGGAGAGGCGCATGACCCTGGTGAAGGCCAGCAGGTGGCTTGCTCAAGGCTGTCCGGCCAGTGACAGCCAGAGCGGGGATCTGAACTTGAACCTGAATTTTAATTCTGGAGTCCTCTGGCTGTTTGCAAGAGCTGGGGAGCATCCAATCTGGCCACCCTCGGTACCTGTTCAGGGAAGCTTCTCAAGTGGAGGAGAGCGAGCGGTGGCAGAGCCGGGAGGAGATCGGATCACAGAGCAGCCCAGGCAAAGGGACTGGCAGCCGTTCTCCATCCCCAGGTCACCTGCCTGGCACTGCCCAGAGACTCAGGGCAGGCACAGGGCCACAGGCGGCAAAGCTTTGCCTGGGTCTCGGTCTCCTGGTCTCTAAGATGGGTCAGCAACTGTGCCTGCTTCATGAGAGCTGTGGGAAGATTCAAAAAATGAATTGGTGCAGAGCGCACCAAGCAGGGCTGCCGTGTCTGGTGAGTGCCATACGCGGGCACTGTCGCGTGAAAAGAGGGAGAGCCTGGGGTCTCTCTGGGCCGGCGGGGAGTCAGGGAGGCTAAGCAGCCTTCCTGTGGCTCACGAACCTTAAGTGAAAGGCTTCCCACCTCCACCATCCCGCACACGCCCACTCTGTCAGGCGCGGGCTGGTACCCCTGGCTGCCTCCTGGCACAGAGAAGAGACTGCCCCCAGGAGGCTGCCCCAAGCCGCCTGGCCTGGAGTGATGGGCAGGCAGCCATGTGGAGGACACCGTCCCAGCGGAGGGAGGGGCTGGTGGGACCTGAACATCACGGAGTCCCAGAGGGGAGACTAGAAGCTTGGCCTTTCCCAACCCACCCAGAGCCTGCCATGGAGGAAGGGAGCCCTGTCCCCGCTGGCCTCCTCAGCCCTGCCCCAAGCCCTGGCACCAGGTGGCGGCAGGGGTGGGGTGGGGGTTCTGTTGCCAGGAGGCTTGGCTGCCATTCCCAGGGAAATCCACTTGACCACATGTGTTCCCAAGCCCACCGGGTGCAGATGATGGAGCTGATAGCGCCCTTCCTGGAGACACGGCTGTCTGTAGAATGCTGAGATAAGGCTGAGTGGCTGCTCAAGGAGCGGCCGGGGCCTGTGGCTCCCCCGAACCAGGGGGTGGAGGCCGCTGTGGATGAGGGTTGGGGGCCCATGCCCTCCCCCAGCTCCTCCCCGGTTCCTGCATGTGTGGACACAGGGCTATCTGGAAGGCCGCCCCAAGGAGCCTCCCCCTGCAACCCTGCCCGTATTTACAAATCCAGGGCTCACCCTGCACTAGGCCTGGTGCCGGCCACCCTTGGGGACAACAAAGGGGAGCCCCAGCCCCATGCCTGCCAGGACCTCCAGGCGTCACAGGAAAGAAGGAAGCAGTGGCTTCTGCCAGGGGCACATGGGGTGAGAACTGCTGCTCACGCTTGCTTAGCATTCCTTCTCACAGTGCCCCCATCATCATCTCATTTAACCGCCCCCAGCCCTACCCCATATTCTGTCAGTCCCTCCTTTGGGTTCAGATAGACAGCTAAGGCACAGAGAGGGTAGGTGACTTGCCCAAGTTAACACAGCCAGGAGAAGTTTCCATTGGCGCTTCTTTCCCCAGGGCTCTGAGGGAGCCAGCAGCCCAAACTGGAGTCCTCGAGTTAAGAACTTATTTCTTGGTAAGGAGGGCCAGGAGCCAAGGGGGAGAACAGGCCAGACCTGAACTACTGGGGACCATGCACATGGCACCCCGCAATTCAGACACTGCACAGATGCCCATGAAGAATTGGACGCGTGAGAGGCCAGAGCGATGCACAGAGATGTGCCTCTGTCCCCTGAGGACAGAAACGGCTTCCTGCAGCCCCCAAATCCTCACACTATGTACAGCCCTCCAGGGGGAACCCGTCATCCACAACTGTGCACACACGTCAAGCCCGTCAACAGTCCAGGCTTACAATAAAAAAAGGGGGATCAGAATTCCAGAACCAAAAATCAACACGTGACCGGTGAAGGTGGGAGGCAGGGCTGGGCCGCTCACACGGGGCGACCGTGCAGTGGGCAACCCGCTCAACAGGATGAGCTGTCGGGAAACATGAGGCCACGTGGGCGGCGTGCAGAGGGGTGTGCAGAGAGGCCTAGGACTGCATGGACACAGCCTCTTTTTTTTTTTTTTTGAGACGGAGTCTTGCTCTGTCGCCAGGCTGGAGTGCAGGGGCACGATCTCCACCTCCTGAGTTCAAGCAATTCTCCTGCTTCAGCCTCCTGAGTAGCTGGGACTACAAGCATGTACAACCATGCCCAGTTAATTTTTTTGTAGTTTTACTAGAGATGGGGTTTCACCATGTTGGCCAGGATGGTCTCGATCTCCTGACCTCATGATCCGCCTGCCTGGGCCTCCCACAGTGCTGGGATTACAGGCGTGAGCCACCGTGCCCAGCCCAGACACTGCCTCTTTCCCAGGACTCTTTGCTGTCCTGTCGACCCGTTACAGCCCCACCTCCATCTCCCAGCCCCTGCTCTCTGCCTGGTGGCCCCTCTCACCCTCTGTGCAGCAGAGGCACCTGTGGCTTGGCAGGGCTGTGCTGAGGGATGAGTGCACAGACACAGCGTCCTCTCTCCCTCTGGGCTCGCCCCCCAGCTCCCAGCCGCTGCGGTGACAGCCCGCCTCCCACGACTTGGAGAACAGAGCCAGGGCTGTGTTCTTGTGTCCCCAGCCAGGACCACACGGCCGGCAGGAGGGCAGGGAGGGCAGAGCCCCCACCTCAGGCCGCCCACACCACCCGGCCACAGGCTCTGTCTGTGCCCAAATTTGCCATCAGGGAGCCAGGAGGAGGCCAGACCAGCCCGCCCAGCCACCAAACTCACTCCAGCCCGGCCGCCAGGGCAGAAGGGCAGAGTTCCAACAGCTGCGGTAATCCTAACGGGCGGGGGCACTGTGCCAGGCACGCAGGCACCTCCCCAGGACTAGCCGAGGTCGAGTTTCTCAATCATCCCCATTTCCCGGAGAGAGAAACTGAGGCTCAGATGTGCCTGCGGGGTCTGGGTCCTGGGTCTCTCGGCGGGCCATCTCACCGTGTTCTGCTTGCCAGGGGGTGCAGATCTTGTTTGTGCTGGGGGTGAAGAGGGAAAGCTGGAGTCTGCACCTTCTTTGGGGAGGGGTAGGGACCCTGAGCGTTGGGGTCCATTGCTCAGGCCCAGGGAGAAATCCGTGTGTCAGGAGGGGAGGCCAACTCAGAGTGTGGAGTCTGGTTCCTTGTGGGAATTCCAGCTTCAGAATGGCAGGGCTGCAGCCAGGCCCCCGGCACACCTGGGGCAAACCTCCCACCTTTCTGAGCCTCAGTTTCCTCGTCTATAAAGGGGGCTAACGGTGGAGCTGATATGTGCACGAGAGGTGGCATGCAGTAGGCACTTAATAAACATTCTTTCCCTCCCAGTGTCCCACTTGGTGAAGGCGAGAGATGTGCAGAGGCCGGGATACTGGAGGTAGGCAGCGTGACGGCGGAGCTGCCCCCGGGAGGGATGGGCAGGCCTGTGCCATTCTCTCACCCGTGCTGGTACAGCCTGCGCTCATGGCGCTCTGGCTGCTGCCTGGGAGGTGCCCGGCAAGGGGGAGACAGTCAGAGGCGTCCAGGCTCCAGTCACCACACCAGCTGCCCCCACACCTGGTTGAACACCAGCAAACCCACGCTCGGGCCCTGAGGCAAGCCTGGGAATCTCAGGGTCTTGGCATCCGGCTGCCCTGCACCCCAGCAGAGCCGGCGCCACCCGGCTGTGGCCCTTTGTGACACCTGCTGCTTCCTTGATATGGGAGCTGGGCTGGGTCCTGCCTTAATGGGCGCCCTGGGCCTGGTGAGGGCGAGGCGGGAACCTCCCTGCCATGGCTGCAGTCCTGCTCACTGGAGATGCCTGCACTGCTCCCCACCTGGCGGAGGTGGGGTGACGTGGTAGGGCCAAGGCACGGGCTCTGGGTGGCCTGAACAGGCACTTGGGGCCTGGAGGTGATGCTGGGATCCGGAAGCTCCCGGGCAAGGGGAGTAGCAATAACAAGAGTAACAGTGACAGGCAGGGTGCTGGCAGCTGGCACAGCCTGAGTGGGGTGTCCTGAGGGCCTGGCACCCTAACTCACTCTATCCCCCACAGTCCCAGCTAGAGAGAGGATACTGACACCCCTTGACAGCCAGCAGCAGCACAGAAAGGTTAGGTGGTTTATCCAGGTCACACAGCAGCGAGTGGAAGTGCCAGGATCGAAACCCAGGACGCTGGGGCCACAGCCTCGTTTTCCACCATGATGTCTGGGGGCAAAGGGGTGCTCAGGATGGCCTCGGCCCCACAGGGAAGGCCCAGTGTCACCATCTCAGGGAGTGATGAGAGGATTGTCCTTGTCCCTCATGGGTCTTCACCCCACAGAGGACAGGGGCTGCCCGGCCTCAGCGAGGCAGAGGGTGGCCCAAGAGGAGGTTGGCGAGGGTCCTGAAAGTACCTGGGTGTCTCCCCCTCCTCCATCACCAAACCAGAGGCTCAAACGCGTCCACTGGGCCTGTCCACCTCCCACCCTTTCTAGGCTCATGGGCCTGGCTGGCTGCCAAAGCTACTGTCTCCACACTACTGCCCTCAGCCCGGCCACAGCAGCCACGCACGCAGAGGCCTGAACGTCACACCACACTACACACTGGGAGCTACCTGTGTGTGACACACAGAGACACTACACACAGACACTACACACACACTACACGCGCACACACACTCTACACACACACTACACACCCCACACACACACACTCTACACACACACACTACACACCCTACACACACTACACATACACACTACACACCCACACACCCCACATGCACACACTACAGACACTACACACACATACTACACACACCCCACACTACACACACACACTACACGTGCACACACTCTACACACACACACTACACACCCCACACACACTACACACACACACCCCACATGCACACACTACACACTGAGAGCCACACATACACACCCCCACACACAGAATCACACATATGCACGCAAACATGCACAGGGACACAGACACAGACATGCACACTAACACACACTACATACTGAGGGCACGCGCCGAGGGGAGAGGCCTGCCAGTGCCTGGAGGGGGTGACCACGCAGGTGCCTGGGGCCCAGCACTCATGAAGGAGACACAGAGACTGGCCCTGCTGTGCCAATGATAACAGTGGGGCGCTGTGTGTGGGGGCAGGAGCACAATCACCCAGGCCTGGGCTGCCTCGGGGATCCAGGGTCCCCAGGCCCGGGGCAGGAGAGGGTGGTCAGCACTCATTCATTACTCGCTGTTCATCCCTCCCACCCGCCACCCACCTGTTCACTCCAGAACCCCCAGGAGAACCTGCTCTGTGTAGACTCTTCCAGGCCATGGCCAGCACACCTGCGGCCCTCCGGACACTCCCTCCGGGCTGCGAGGACACCCAGCAGCGGCGCCGTCACTGAATGCCTGCTGTACCCAGTGCCCCAGCCCGTCCTCACAGGGGCCCCAGAGGCAGCGGCCGCAGCATCCCCCACTTCACAAACAGGGAGACTGAGGCCGGGCTGGAAAGCAGCAGACGCAGGAGATGTTCCTGTCCCCTCCCTTCCTCCGCTCTTCCCCCCAGGCTTTCTTTCCGTTGATTTCTCTGTTCTGTTTGACAATAGAAGACACCAGAGACATCCAACAAACAGCCCATGACAAAAGACACGAGAAGACACTGAAACAGCCTTGCTATTTGAGACAGAGGGGTGGAGGGAGAGCACTCGAGAGTGCGGGGGATCCCAGCATGGAGCGTTCCATCCCTGGGAGCACCTGGAGGAGCTGGGCCTGCCACCAGGCACTCAGCACCCACCCTGGTGGACAAGAAGCCGGCATCCCATTGCCACCGGGGCTGTTGCTGACACCTGCCTGTCCTGGCAGAGGACCTGGGCCTAGAAAGCCACAGCCCACTGGCCTCCCAGTCAAAACGGTGCCGGTGATTCTGCAGAACTCCTCACACTTTAGAGAACACTTTCCTAACGGACCGGACTTCCTGGAACTGAATCAGGAGGAAAGCTCTGTGCCGCACAGCCTGCTTGGCAGCCCAGCTCTGTGACTCAGCTGACCGGCTGGGTGACCATCAGCAAGTCACTTGTCCCCTCCTGCCTCAGCCTTCTCATCTGGAACAAGCAGGAGGACCCTGCCCACTTCGCAGTGTGTGGTGAGAATTTGGTGACTTGGTGCCCACAAACTGAGGGTGGTGAAGAACCTTGGTATACAGTAAGCGCCCACTAAATCTCAGCGGCGGGTCCTCATTACAGTACAGATGAGGTGCATGGAGGACGTAGGATCTGGAATCTAAGACCCAGAAGGAATATAGTCTCTTCTGACCTCCACAGACTCCTTGATGGGTTGCATGAATCCTGTTTGAATACAGTCAGGGATGGGGAGCTCACTATCTGGCAGCCAGCCCACCTGCAGAAGGGCACAGGGTGGGCACCACTCACTAACACGTGCTTGCTGTTGGTAGCGTGTTCCTTTTTTGTTTTTTGGGTTTTTTTGGAGACAGAGTTCAGAGTCTCACTGTCACCCGGGCTGGAGTGCAGTGGCATGATCTTGGCTCACTGCAGCCTCAACCTCCCAAGCTAAGGTGATCCTCCCACCTCAGCCTCCTGGGCAGCTGAGACCACAGGCATCAGCCACCATACTCCGATAATTATTTTCATTTTTTTTTAGAGATGGCGTTTTGCCATGTTGCCTAGGCTGGTCTGGAACTCCTGGGCTGAAGCGATCTGTCCGCCTTGGCCTCACAGCCGTGAGCCACCGTGCCCTACCATGTGTTCCTCTATAATAAAATCAAACCTGTCTTCCACAGCCCAAGCCAGGGAGTGAAGGGCCAGGACCACAGCCCCGTGCTGCCTGTGAAACTGACCATGATGGAGGAAGGAGAAGGTGAGAAGCCCCTCACAACCCACCTGGTAAGGGAACTAGGAGTGCCAGGGCTTGGGTGTCCCCTGTGCCACACCCCTGTGCCCTCCTGGCATCTCCTCAGAGGCAGAGCCCCCTGCCCATTTCCTCTCCCTCTCTGCCCGTTTCTGCAGCCAGGGCTGCCTGGCTCCACTCCCAGCTCCTCCTGCCCTTTTCCTCCCACTTCCAGAGCAGCAGGTAGCTTGGAGATGGGTGACTCAGGTTCAAGACCTGGCACTGCCCAGGGCTGCTGAGCAGCCTCCGTTTCCCCCCCTCCATGGGGAAAGGAGGGTGGGATTCAGTGACCTCAGAGGGCCACCTGGTACCCAGGGGCCCAGTGAGTGAGGAGGACGGCAGACACCCTCAGCTTGCCCTCAGGTGTCTGGTGCCAGACTCTGTGCCAGCCTGTGGCGTGTAAGGGTCCAGGCACAGTACCACAGGAGTGCCTGTGGCAGGGGCAGCTGGGATGTGCCCAGGGAGTGCCCCGAGGGCTGGCAGCTGTGCCCTCAAGGCCCTGCCATGCCCCCTTAGAATCCTAACGCCTGCATCTGGGCACCGGGACTCAGACTGGGGCCATTATGCCAGTCCCTGGGGTCACTGTCCCCTGGGCCAGCACTCACACTCCTCTGCACCCATGCAGCCCCTGCAGCCAGGACGCACACCCCTCACGGAGTCACAGCTTGGCCCTCTGTCTTCCTTCCCAGCTCTGTCTTCTGTTCTGAAAGCCTGGGCATTGTCCCAAGACCCACGTCCCGGCTCCTCCATGGCACTGTGTGGGGCCATCCCCGGGGACTCACCCGGCAGGAGCACTTTCCACTTGGGGCTCTTCTGGTCCATGAGCTCTGCCTGGCCCAGCCCCTGGCCCCCCTGTCCTGGCCTGGTTGCCGAGGAGCAGTGGGTGGCGGGTGGCCTCTGTCATCAGGCAGCTCCCCTTGGCCTGGGGGAAGGAACGAGGGGGGCGGAGCAGCGAGGCTGTGAGGAGACAAGGACGCTTCCTGCTCCCTCCTGGCCCAGGCCCACAGTTCAGGGTGGGGCGCAACTCCGGGAGAAGAGAGCGCCAGGGCACAGGGCAGGCTGCAGCCGGCAGCCACCAGGCGCAGGCCCTCCTCCTGCCCTCCCAGCCTCCGCCTGCCCTGGCACAGGCCGCCGCAAGCTGTACACAGGAGCCAGGCCGGCGCGGAGGGTAGCAGGAGCTGGGAGCTGCGGCGGCCACTTCCTGCCTTGCCTGTCAACTCCAGCACTGCGCTTCTCCCAGCCAGACCCGGGGCCCGGGGTAGTCCCTGCCCAGGGAGAACTACTGCACCCTGGGCGGCAGAGAAAGCCCAGTTCCCAAAGGGGGTGGCACAGAGTGCCATCCCACCCAGGGCTCGCAGTCATCCAGCAGCACACACAGTACCACTCTGGGTCTCCCGCCGTGCCCAGCCCTGGGGGAGGCCTAGAACTCACTCCAGGCAGAAGCCGCTGTCCCCGTGGGAGGGAGGGGAGAGGAGGAGGGAGGGGAGAGGAGAGGGAGGGAAGGGAAGAAGCCCCCGTCCTTGCAGTCTCCACTTTCAGGCTCTTCTCCCCTGAGGGGCCTCCTCTGCCCTACCCGGGTCTGGATGACCAGGTCAAGCAGTGCTGCCTTCTCCCTGGGGCCCTCCTGGGTTCACCGTGCTCTCTGTTCTCCGCCTCTTGTGAGAGCCCATGTTGGTGTATTTGGGGATAGATGTTGAGCAGTGACCACAGGTGAGGACCACGGGGTAGCTGCTTTACGGGGCAGGCAGGGGCAGAGGGGTGCTGGAAAGTGGGCCCGCTGGCCATCTCCTGGGATGCGTTGCTGAGAGGCTAGGGGAGGGCAGAGCCTGGCTGGGTCTCGTGGGTGAGTGCCCTTCCTAGTACCCAGGGCGGGCCGGGGCAGGGCAAGGGCTTTGCTTCTGCCCTGCATCCAGGGCTCCATTGCACCACCTCCTGGGGAAACGCTAAACTGCACCTGAGCCTCCGGGGTCCAGCCAGCATCCAGCCCCTCCCCCCACAAGGGTGGTGCAGGACCATCTGGCGGGCCGCCCTCCCAGCTCTAAACTTTGGAGTTACTAACTGAGGCCACCCTCTCAGGAGGGCTCCATCATCAGCCCCGTGTTCCCGAGGAGGGGATTGACCTAGGATGACGCAGAATGCACCCCTGGGGCTGAACCAGGCAGAGGGACCCAGGCTCCCCTTGCACAGTGACCATGAGGCTGAGGGACCAGTCCCAGCAAAGCACCTGCAACTGTGCCTGGCACATAGTCGGTGCCCAATAAATGACTAATCGTGAGCATGGACACCGTGCCCCACAGGCTCAGCCAGCTCAGCCCAGCCAGGGAGACGGTGCGTAGGCTGCAGAACAGCCCCAAAAGACGTCCACATCGAATTCCCGGCATCTGTGAAAATGCCACCTTCTAGGGCAGAAGGGACTTTGCAAACATGAGTACGAATCTTGAGACGGAGAGAGCATCCTGGACTGTCCAGGGTGGTGAGGAGCATCTGGCGGAGTCACAGGGTCCTTGTAAGGGGAGGCAGGACTGGGGGGGTGAGAGATGGGAGCACAGGAGCAAATGGGGCTCATGCCTGTAATCCCAGCACTTTGAGAAGCCAAAGAGGGAGGGCTGCTTGAAGCCAGGATTTTGAGACCAGCCTGCACAACAGAGTCAGACCCCATCGCTACAAAAATACAAAAATTAAGCAGGCATGGTGTCGCATGCCTGTAATCCCAGCTACTTGGGAGGCTGAAGTGGGAGGATCGCTTGAGCCCAGGAAGGTCAAGGTTGCAGTGAGCCATGATCACGCTGCTGCACTCCTGCCTGGGCCACAGAGTGAGATCTTGTCTCAAAAAAAAAGGTAGCAGGAGCCAGAGGTTAGAATGATGTAGGAGATGGAATAGTCCCTAGAAGCAGGAAAAGACAAGGGGACAGATTCTCCCCTGGAGCCTCCAGGAGGAGCCAGTCCTGCCCACACCTTGAATTTAGCCTCCTGAGCCCCATGTCAGGGCTCTGACCTCCAAAACTGTAAGGGAATAAGCTTTTGGGTTAAGCCACCAAGTCCACAGTGACTTTTTATAGCAACACAGAAAAAATACGACTAGGAAGAGCGCCATTCCCAGACACAGCACCCGGCTCACAGCAGCTGCTCGGTCAGGACCCCTTCAATGTGCTCAACTCAGGGAGCTTGCAGCCCTCCCAGAGCCATCCACGTCCCAGGGAGGGGGACTCATCACTCCCGGGTGACCTTGAAGTACCCTTGACCCCAATCTAATCAGTCTGGGAAGCCCCCTAGGCAAAGCAGGGTGGTCTGCAGTTGCTGGAATTTTATTTATTTTGAACTTGGTCATCATTTCAAATGGAATTTTAGTTTAGTTCTGTAGTGACAGGGTCTCACTCTGTCACTCAGCCTGGAGTACAGTGATACAAGCATGCCTCACTGCAGCCTCCAACTCCTAGGCTCAAGCGATCCTCCAGCCTCAGCCTCCTCAGTAGCTGGAACTACAGATGCGCACCACCACACCCAGCTAATTTTTGAATTTTTTATAGAGATGTGGTCTCACTATGTTGCCCAGGGTGATCTCCAGCTCTTGGGTGACTCTCCAGCCTCGGCCTCCTGAGTAGCTGGGACTACAAGTCATGTACCACTACACCCAGCTAATTTTTAAATTGTTTTCTTTTTGAGACAGTCTTGCTCTGGTTGCCCAGGCTGGAGTGCAATGACATGATCTCGGCTCGCTGCAACCTCCACCTCCTGGGTTCCAGTGATTCTCCTGCCTCAGCCTCCCAGGTAGCTGGGATTACAGGTGTGCACCACCACACCCAGCTAATTTTTGTATTTATTTCGGTAGAGACAGGGTTTCACCATATTGGCCAGGCTAGTCTTGAACTCCCAACCTCATGATCCACCCACCTCGGCCTCCCAAAGTGCTAGGATTATAGGCATGAGCCACCGTACTTGGCCTAAATTTTTTATAGAGACGTGGCCTCACTAAGTTTCGCAGGGTGATCTCCAACTCTAGGGCTCAAGCGATCGTCCAGCCTCAGCCTCCCAAAGAGCTAGGATTACAGGCATGAACCACCGTGCCTGGCTGGAATTGTATCTTTTAGAGAAGGCATCCTACCAGCTTCCGAGTTAAGGCCAAGGCTCTCCCCCCGATGCTCCAGTGGCCTTCGGAGCTCTCCCAGCACAAAAAGTTCTGCCCAGTGAGACCAGACAGTCAGCCCCACCCTGGGTACTAGAGAGAGAATGAAGCCTCTGGAATGCAGCAAGAACCTGCCTGGAACATCAGCTCTTGACCTAGGAAACTTGGGAAGACATGCACCCTCCGCACTTGTAAGAATCTTATCTCCCATGGCTCACACCTGCAATCCCAGTAATTTGGGAGGCTGAGGCGGGTAGATCACCTGAGACTGGGAGATGAAGACCAGCCTGACAAACATGGAGAAACCCCATCTCTACTAAAAATACAAAATTAGCAGGGTGTGGTGGCACATGCCTATAACCCAGCTAGTCAGGAGGCTGAGGCAGGAGAATCGCTTAAACTCGGGAGGCAGAGATTGTGGTGAGCCAAAATCACTCCATTGCGCTCCAGCCTGGCCAACAAGAGCGAAATTCCATCTCAAAAAAAAAATCTTATTTCATCTTTACGTTTCCCCTCCCCCTGGTCGTCTCTCCCAGCACCAGCTGACTTAAAAGCTCGTATTCACTCAACAAAAGTTTACTGAGCACCTATTATGTGCACTGTGCCAAGTGCTGGAGAGATCACGAAGACAGGGAGCCACGGTCCCTGCCTTCATGGTGAGGGCAAGCATGCCGGGCACTGGCTGCCTCAGGGCCCTTGCACATGCTCTTTGCTTGGTCTGGGACTCTCTGCCAACTGCCACCTCCTTAGGCCTCTGTGACCACCTGTCTAAAGCCACACCCTCTGTGTCCCGTGCCCTGCCTGTTTCTTCATGGCCATCTCACTGCCTGGCATCACTCTTTTACCTGCTCATTTGGGAGTTATCTGCCTTCCTTTTGAATGGAAGCTCTGGAGGCAGGGGTTGTGTCTGTTGTTTGCCCCTCTGTGCCCCCCGTGCCCAGCGCAGTCTCTGGCACACAGGTGGGGCTCAATCAACATTCGTGAACAAAGGCACACACAGCAGTGTAGCAAGGGGAGACAGACGTGCTGGCAAACACTCAGAGCGCGGTGGGATCGGAACCGTGGTGAAGTCTGGAGCCAGGAGAGATCCCCAGCTTTCCCGTGGTGTCTGCTCCCACTGAGAAGGTCATGGGTGAGGGTGGGGGTTGCGCTCTCAAACCGCTTAAACCCAGAGTGGTGCCAAACGGTCGAGCCGAGGTCCCTGGTGACAGTTTATAGCTTGGACCGGTCAAGGGGAATGAAGGACAGTGGGTGGGCAGAGGGAGGCCACGGCAGGGTGGTGGCCAGGCAGGCCAATGCACGGTGGCCCCTGCAGAGATGGTCCATGCCTGGTGAAGGGCTCTGTCCCTGGGGTCCCCAGCACTGCCCCTGGGACACCCCACCCTGAGCTCCAGAACGGCCCCTCCAGCTACTCAGCCAATCTCGTGTTTTCCATCTAAAATCTTTATCACCAACTTATTGGGAAAGAAATTTTAGTTTAGGGTAAACAGATCCTCTTAACGGCAATTTTGCCAGATATAAAGATCTGCTTTTATTCAATGCTTGGTTTATTGTTTTTTCAATTGCCCAAGTTAAATTCTCTTTCCTTTTTTTATTTCATAAAATTCTAAACCAGTCACAGACACACACACAGAGCCACACGCTGGCCAGGGAACCAGATCCCGGTGAGCAGTGGAGCAGGAGGCAGAGGGCCGAGAGGGTGTCTGGGCCCAGCATGGGTAAGCCACTGCTAAATATCCCAAGAGGCTCCCGCAGAGAGATCCACTTATGAGGAAAGAGCTTCTCCAGGCTGCCTGGGCTTCTAAACCTGCCTGCCCCGACTCGCAAGCTCTGTGCTCCTGGCATGACAAGAAGTTCCCGAGAAGATAAACAGGTCGGTCATGGAGAGAGAAACAGGCTGCGATCCCAGCTTGGCTGGAAACACAGGAAGAGAGGCTGAGACAGAGCGGGTGACAGGAGCCGGAGGCAGTCACGCTGCAGCAGGGCCAGGGAAGGGGGGGCTCTTTGCAAAGCCGGAGAAGCCACAGCCAAATCCAGCCCCCCGTGCCCTCCAGAGCAGCTGCCGCTTGGCAGTGGGGGCAGAGCTCTGGGAGCGCCTGGTGTCAAAGCACTCGGCACTGGAGCTGCTCCAGACAGGGCTTGCCAAGGACTTCTGGAGGCCAGCGTCAAGTACCCAAGCCCAGTCCCGCCTTCCTGGCGATGGAGGCCCAAGCCCGGCTGGGAGCCCATTTGCCCAACAAAGAAGAGACAAAGCCGTCCCAGAGCCAGGGTTTCTGGTGGGCACCAGCTCCCTCTCGCTGCCAGGGTCGGCCCAGCTCACACACTCCTGTGTGCCAGGCAAGCATCTGACATGGACTGATTCTTGAAGCCCCACAGCAGTCAGGGCATCAGCCCCGTTTTACACATGGGGAAACTGAGGCATAGGGAGCTTATCTGCCACACAGCAGAAGCTTCAAAGGAGCAGAGCCAGGTTTTGAACTCAGAGAGAGGGAGTCCAGAGGTGCACACTGAAAGCCATCCACAGCCTAATCACTCCCAGCGAATAACTGATTTAAACACAGGGCTAAGAAAGAGAGAGGGGGAAATGACGTCACTGTAGGCTATTATAAACCTTCTCCTTCCACCAGCCTTCACCTTCTACAAACCTCCACCTTCTACAAACCTACCCCTTCCGGGCAACGCACATGGCTGCACCCTCATGGCCCTGCGGTTCCATCTACTGATTGCGGACCCAGGGACACACCCCAGGGACACTCCCCAGGGACACAGCCCAGGCTCCAAGACATCCTGAGCCGCAGGTTGAGGGGCTGAGCCCCACGGCTACGCTCTGAAAGGAACCTGCCTGCCTGTACTTGCCCTCTGCTGGCTTCCTTCTTTCGGGTTCCCAACCTGACCTTCCTGGGAGGAGCCGGGTGAACCAGCTGGCCCTTTCTTCACCAGGAAACGAGGAGAGTGAAGGTGGAGGGCTGAGTGCAGGAGCGGGTGCACTGGAGGTGCTGTCTGCACACCTGGGGCTGAGGCCACAGCCCTGGGCACGTGCTGTCTCAGGCAGGTTTCTCAGAAGCAGACAGGGGAGACAAAGATGCCATGATCTCTAAAGCTGGGCTCCCGGGGAGACTGACGGTGTGAGGAAGCAAGGGTGACTTCAGGCAGAGCCCCAGCCCCGTCCCAGGGGAGCTCTGGAGGGTGGGCAGCTCCTCTCTCCAGAAGGAAGGGCTTTCCACCCCATAGCTGCTGGTCACTGGCTGCATGAGAACTCCCGGCCCTTTCTGCAGAGCAGCTGCAGGGGACTGAGGACAGGCCTCCAAAGACGGCCTTGAAGGTAGCCGGGGGCTGCCTCGGAACCACAGCACACAGGAACCAGGGAGGGTGTGCAGAGCGGGGAAGTGCCTGGCAGCACGCAGACAGCCTCTGACCCTTGCAGCCTCTGACCCTTGCAGCCTCTGACATGCGCCCCTCTTAGGGATTGTGGCCGTGGAAGAACTGCCCAGCAGAATGGCAGGGCTCGGCCCCTTCTGCTGGGGACAGTGTTACTGGGGGAGTGGCTTCTGTCCTGCTCCTCTTACATCTGGGTGGAGAGTGAGCTGGTTCAGGCCAACGGGAGGTGAGCGGGGAACAGCCTGGGTCACTTCAAGGCCACAGCGGGAGAGCATCTAGGGGTGTTTCTGTGTGTTGCTATGCCCACTGGTGATGAGACATCAGGCACTCTGGAAGTCCCGAGAAAGCAGAGACCATGGCTTGAAGGGAATCCGGGGTCCTGAGTCACCCAATCAGGAAGACCCACCATGAGCCCCTGGGCTGTCTGTTATGGCACCGTGAGTGCCTGCCCTGATGAATGCAGCTGACTTTATAGACACTGTGGCTGCAGGCGGAATCATGGACTCTAAAGATGTCCACATCCCGATCCCTGCAGCCTGTGCCTGCGCTACCTTACCTGGGAAAGGGGAAATAAAGGTTGCTAACCAGCTGACCTTGGGAAGGGAGATGAGCCTGGATTAGCCACGTGGGTCCATTGCAGTCACAGGGACCTTCTAAGTAGGAGAGGGGGCAGGAGAAGAGGAGAGAGAACGAGGTGCGACCTGGAAGCAGGGTCTGAGAGACATGCCATTGCTGGATTTGAAGGTTGAGGGAGGGGGCCACAAGCTGAGGAATGCAGGTGGCCTCCAACCGAGGAAGCTGCAGAAGGCCGGGAAGCATTCTTCCCTGGAGCCACCAGAAGGAACGGGTCCTGCGCACCCCCAGGGTTTCTGCACAGTGAGACCCATGTCAGACTTCTGACCTCCAGCACTGTAAGCACTGTGCATGTGTGTGTGTGTGTTTAAGTGCGTGCGTGTGTGTGTGTGTGTGTGAGAGAGAGTGTGTGTGTTCGAGAAAGAGTAATGAGTGCTGTTTTAAGCCACAAAGTTTGTGGTATCATCACAGCAGCCACGGAAAGGAACACAGATCTCTTCCTAGTAAGCCATGCCATGGAGGCTGGCAAGGCAGAAGTCACAAGAGCAGGTGGAGGGAAGGGACCTTCTGGGCCAGCCCAGGGGCTAGAGACGGAGGGCGTGCTGTGTCTTCTCCAGCAGCTCTCACCCACCCTGACACCCTGCTCCTCCTCTCCCCCTGCCCCATCCACCATCCCAGACCACCGGGAGAGGCCGGCTTTCCTCCCACAGGTGGCCAACAGAGTGTGACAGTACCCACAAGTAAACTGAGGCACAGCATGGGAAAATCAGGCTTTGCAACTACACGCTCTAGTGGGAAAACAGCTCAGTCCTTTCATTCTCTTGGTGACCCTCGTTCCCTCCTTCCTCTGCTGTGTGTGGATGCTGGGATCAGCCCTGCCCTGGAGCAGACAGAGAAACCCCCTGGGAAGAGCCAGGAGGAGGAGGAGACACCACGGGCTCTGGCACCTGTGTGTCGAGAACACAGGCCCATCCTCGTTGGCCGGGTTGGAGGTAAGGCCTGGCCTGTGGTTCCCGGAAGCCTGGAGTAAGCGCTGCTGAGAACAGGGGCCCTCTGGGTGGGGGCAGAGCAGATGCTGTTGGGACAGAAGGTACCCACAGAATGCCCCAAAAGGGGTGATCAGCCCCAGCACCCTGTGAAGCAAGGCAACACCCCAGCATGGCAGGTGAGAAAGGGAGCGCCCGGAACATGGGCATGACCAGAGAGCCAATCTTGGCCCGGTTTTCTCCAACCCCACCCCAAACTCAGCGGAGGGGTCTGTGGCATCTACTACGTCTATTAATGATATCGGCTGGGCATGGTGGCTCATGCCTGCAATCCCAGCACTTTGGGAGGCCAAGGCCGGTGGACTGCCTGAGCTCAGGAGTTTCAAACCACCCTGGGCAACACAGTGAAACCCCGTCTCTACTAAAATACAAAAAAAAATTAGCTAAGCATGGTGGAGTGTGCCTGTAATCCCAGCTCGGGAGGCTGAGGTGGGAGAATTGCTTGAGCCCGGGAGGCGAAGGTTGCAGTGAGCCAAGTTCATGTCACTGCACTCCCGCTTGGGCGACAGAGTGAGCCTCCATCTCAAAAAAAAAAAAAATGATATCAATAACCACTTCAGAAACTGTTTCACAGCTCAGGAAGGGTACCCAGGGCCCATGTGGCACAACTCCAGGGCCACCACTGAGCTGCGCAACACGGCAGCCCCGATGGCCATGCAGAAAGCATGTTCACAGAGACCACAATGAGAATGGTGCCATCTGGAGTTGTACAGTGTGCAACCTGCACAGCCTTGCGTGGCAGCCCTCAGTGCCTTCTCCAATGTCACTGACACCATGCTTCCAGAAGGATTTTATTTCTACCATGCCTATTCCGTAGTCAGAGCAGCTGAGCCCAGGGAAGGTCCTGAACCCTGAGTCAGCTCCGTGGCCGGGAGGTAGCAGGGCTAGGACTTGGAAACTTGGACCTGAGTCCAAGCCGCTCCCTCCTCTCACCAGCCAGCGGTGCTTTTCTCCCAAGGCAGCTGCGGACAATGCAAAGATAATTGTTCCAGGGAAGCCTGCTCCCATCCGCTGATGATAAATGAGGCTTGTCCTCTCAGCAGATTTTATACTGCCTGCGATAGCACGTGAGAAATGGGTCTTCATTTGACTAAAGGTGGAAGAGTATTAGAAGGAGACAGGCTCGAGTGCCCCCCGCACCACGAGGGAAGGACACCTGTCACAAGGTCTCAGCTCACCCTTCTGCCGGCAGCTGGAGACGCCTGGTTAGTCCATTTGGCCTTTGCTTGCCAGAGGAATCCAGCCCCAGGGGTCCTCATGGCTTCGCAGGAGGGCAGAGTCCCCAGCCCTGGAGCTGTGTTCCCCGAAGCCAGCAAGTGGCCACCTCCCCAGACAGGCACTTCGAATGCAACACCTGAGAACCAAAGCTGCCCACATGCTGAGAGCCAGGCCAGCCACCAGGAGCCTTTGCCAGGGAGTGGCCCCACTCTGGACAGGGCAGTAGCCCCATCCAACTGTAGTGACACGAGTCTGATGAGCTAAGGTGGGCTGGCCTGGGAGCCTGGGGTAGGGGGGACCCAGTGTTACCAAAACTCATCGCAGCCTTCCACAACACACACAACTCCTGCCTCTGGGGAGAGGCCAAGGCAGCTGTCGGCCATGTGTGTCCCCTGGGGGACTCAGCCCAGGCCCCAGCTTGGCACAGCGGCTCCTCCTGTACCTGCTTCCTTTCCCTGGCAAAAGCCGCTGTCCACACATACAAGGCATTTCCGGGAAATGGGGGTCAGAAAAAACTGTCCTGGGCGGTTACAGTCCCTCCACCTGCCCTGCCACCCCCACCGCTGGCAAAAGCCCCTGCCCAAGCCAGTGCCAGGGTGGGTCCACCATGGCAGGGGGCCAGAGAGACAGAGAGGGCAGGGAGGGCTTGGTGTCCCTGGGACCGTGGCCTGGAAAGAGGGAGACTGTGTAGGAATAGGCATTTGGAATGCACGTCCTGTGTGTGTGTCTGCGGTGTGTGCTTATATGTGTGTCCGAGGGTCTTGATGCCTGTGCATATCTGTGTCTGTGGGGGGGTTGTGCCTGTCTCTGCACCTGTGTATGTGTGTGTGTGTGTGGGGTCTGTGCCTGTCTCTGTATGTCTTTGCATCTGTGTGTGTCTGTGTGTTTGTGAGGGAGTCTGTGTGTGTATCCATGTGTGTACTGCCTGTGTGTATGTGAGGCTGTGCATGTACCCACCTGTGCGAGCATGTCTGGCTTCTGGGTGTGTGGCTGTGTGTGCTGTGTGTGGTTCGGACAGGGTCTGTGTCTGTCTGCATGTAGCCCTGTGCCTGTTAGGCTGTGTATCCACGTGCATACCGTGTGCCTGGGAAAAACCTCGGCAGGGGTGTGTGTGTGTGTGTGTGTGCTGTGTCCACTGTGTGTCTGCCTATCTGTGCGTGCGTGTGGCCTATGCATGCACCCGTGGCTATGCTGCGTCTGTGGGCTGTGTCTCCGCGTGCCTGCTTTCCTCTGTGTGTGTTTGCGTGTGTGTACTGCGGCTGTGTCTGTCTCATGCGTCTACGTGTCTGGACGTGCCCCCTCCCCCTGCGCCCGCCCCACCGCCCAGCTGGCAGTGCACAGCTGGGCCCGGGAGACAGCGCCCCGCCCGCCTGCCGGATGAGAGGTGGCAGGTGTGTAATAAACCATTAGTCACTGTCACGTTTCTGAGCAGCTGTGGCTGCCCAGGTGGGGGCCTGACTGCGGGACATGCTCCTGGTGGGTCTCTGGCTGGGGGAGCCGGCCTGGCTCAGGCTGTAGCCTGACAGGGAGCAGCTGGCAGACGAGGTTCGAGCCCCCACCCTGCCCCACCTGCCCCCACCTGGCCACAGGGCAGGGGCTCCTGGCTTCCCAGATCAGCACTTGTTGCAGGGACATTCACGGGGATCCCCCCACAACCTCTGCACCCTTCTTGGCTCCCCCCAGACACTCAGGGGTCCCCCACTGTCCCCTGCTAGTACTCAGTGAGTGGCAGCAAGGACCTGCTGATGAGACAAGGTTCTCTCCAGGGACCTGGTAGCCACCAGGACCAGGGACTCAGGAGTGACTAGCCCCATTCCCAAAGGTCTCCAAAAAGGACTCCTTTTGAAAATGTCACCCTGAAAATTCCTGAATTGATTATTTTAAAACATTTTTTTTTAATTAAAAAAATTTTTTGAGATAGAGTCTTGCTCTGTTGCCTAGGCTGGGGTGGTATAATCATGGCTCACTGCCGCCTCGGCCTCCTGGGTGCGAGTGATCCACCCATCTCAGCCACCCGAGCAGCTGGGACCACAGGTGCATGCCACCATGCCAGGCTAATTTTTGTATTTTTTGTAGAGACAGAGTTTCTCCTGGAGGCTGCCAGGCTGGTCTCGAACTCCTCAGCCTCCCAGCGCTCAGGGAAGCAGCCTGGTGTGCAAGGGTGGGGGTGAGTTAGGTGTAAAGGCAGACTTCAGGGTTCAAGCCCATCCCCCAGCTCACTGCTGTGTGAGTGGAGGCAGATTGTTCAGCCTCTCTGAGCTACAGGATGCTGTTTCACTGATGGAAGAGGACGTGTGTCCCGACATTCATGGGGGAGGCAGACTTGGTTCTTCCTCGGTGCCCAGCCCTCTTTAAGCATCGCGCAAGCATCAGCTCACGCAGTTGCCATGAAAGCTCTACTAAGACCTACTCTGACGGCTCCCTCCTACAGACGTGAGGACGGAGGCTCTGGATGGCTGATTAATTTGCCAAAGTCCCTCGGATAAGAAGTGGGTGGGCCTGCTCCCCAAACCACAGCCAAACCCCGCCTAGGAGTCCGTCTGGGCCTTGTTTTGCTCTGGAGGGCTCTGGTTTCCTGGGGCTCTCCTGGGACCCAAAGCAGTGGGAGAGAAACAGTGAGAACCAGGCAAGCTGCCTCCTCCTGGGAGCCCTCCACTGGCCCGTGAGCCCCAGGTCGAGGAGGACGCATCACCAAATGCGGGCACCCAGCCTGCCCCAGCCACACGGAACACTGGCGTCCTCCTCTGCCTGAGCCTCCCCCTGCGGATGTCCTGAGTGACAGGCGGGTGAGGGTCCAGCCTGAGCTGCCACCCAGAGCTGAGCGTCAGAAATCACAAATAAATCCCAACTCACTGGCCCCAGCCAGCAACCTGAACGCTGAGGGTGCCAAGGCCTGTCACGAATACGCTCGGGTCCTGGCTGAGTTAATCGCCTTACCTGCCCTGTGAGCCAGGCACTCCCGTTAGCTGTCCTCCCATTTCCCAAATGGGGAAACTGAGGCACAGAGTAGGGAACTCACTTGTCTAAGGCTCTTAGCCATTCCTCCCCAACAATGGCCTGGCCTTTTCGATCAGGAACTGTGATGAGCTGACTCAGGGCAGCGGCAGGGCAGGTCCTCAGAAAGGCCAGTGCCAGCATTTGGGGGGACAGAGTTGGGGTAGTAGTCCCTGCCTGGCCTGCTTTGTGGCCTGACCACCCTGTCCTCATCTTCCAGTGTCTGGACACCCTTCAAAGGGCTCAGAGTCCCTAAAGCCCCTGGCCACCCCTTCCCTCCCCTGGAGCCTACCACACCAAGAGAAGGAGGCCAGCACTGGGACTGTCCTGCAGACGGAGGTCCCAGGTCAAAGCCCAGGGCTAGGGGGATGGGCCCCCAGCAGTCCCCCATCTGTCTATCTCCTCCTGGCTCGGCCCAGTAACGCGGGGGTGCTTCGGGCCAATGCCCTCACTGTGGCTGGCTCCGGGGTGGGCTGGGCTGGGGGTCTCCAGTCTCCCTGCTCTAGGGGCAGCGATGGGGGCAGGGCAGAGCCTTGACCACAGCTCCCTCTGGAGGGTCTTGCTGACGAACATACGGCCTAAGGGGTGGCTTTGGGACACGGCCATAAAAACGCAATGCAGGGATCACCACATGTCCAAGCCCAGCCAAAGGGTCTGACCTGGCCCAAGTCCCAAGGCCCAGCAGCCAAAGCCTCCGGGGTCCACACCAGGGACGGCACAGCCTCACCTGGCCTCAGGGAAGCACCACGCAAAAGCCCTCAGGAGGTGTATGAGGATGGCTGGGGTGGGGGGTGTTGTCCACAGCGTGTCTGTGGCTGGCGGGAGTGGGAGCAAGAAGACGGCGTGGCACCCCACCCCCCGGCCCCCCCTATGCACAGAGCAGCCTGGTTCCCCGGGGCCCCAGCCCAAGAGAACCGCACAAGTGCACCCAGGACACTGCACGTTGACATCCGTGAAAACCCAGAAACGACCCCCTTCTGGGCTCAGGAACACCCAGGACATCATTTTTTCAAATGAATGAATGAATGAACACAAGAGAGTACATAGGTGAAGAAACACCACAAAGGCCTGCGGGAGGCTGGCAGGTGACGCGATCGAGAACCAGGGGTGTGGATTAAACCAGGATTCCGGAACCCTAAGGAGTATGGAAAACAAAATCCAAACTCAGCGAGGGGAGACCCAGCCAGCATCCAGTCTCTCCCCTAGGATGTCGAGAACATGAGGTGGAATGGCATCTGAACTCGGCTCTGGGAGCCCCCATCCCTGCCAGGACAACCCTTTCCCAGCCCAGAACCCAGAGACACAGAAAGAGCCGGCGCCTACCTGCGCCAGTGAGGTCTGGTCTGTCCTCCTCCTGGCTGCTCTGCAGACACGGTGCTGGCCTCAGCTCCTGGACCATCCTGGGGCCTCTGGGCAGGGTCTCCGCAGGGGCACCCGGCCGGGGCTCAGACTCCCGGGTGGGAGGATGGGCGGCTGTAGATGCTTCCAGAGATCCAGAAACAGCCTGAAAGGAAAAGAGGTGGACACGGTGAGCCCAGGTTCTCTGGCCGTGGGTGCCATTCCTCCCCAACGAAGGCCTGACCTTGGCCATCAGGATCTCAGATTGGCTGGCTGCGGGCAACGGCAGAGCAGGTCCTTAGTAAGGCCAGTGCCACTGTCTTCCTCGCCCAGCAAGCCCAGCCTAGGGGACACCAGGCTGGACCCCTGCTGCCAGGGTCCCACCACTGTCTGCTTGGCCATCCAAAACAAGAGCTTCTCAAGACCTCGCCACAGCTGGCCAGCACTGCACGAAGCCCAGAGCATCTAAGAGGGAACCTGAGGCTGAGCCCAGAAGTCTGACCTTGTCCGGTCCCCTGGCGGTGGTGGGGCAAGGTTTATTCTGTGGTCCTTGCCCAGAGAGCCCTGAGGGCTTGGCCCTTGGCTCAGAGAGCTGGGCAAACCATCTCAGCTGCACCCTGCAAGTCAGGGGAAGGTGCCCCCAAGGGATGCTCTCTTTCAGACTGGGCCGCCAGGCACCTGGTGCCATCCTGAGCTATTACCAGCCAGGGGGCAGCATGCAGGCCCCTCACCTCTCTCAGCAACTGGAGCGCCTCGATTATGATGTGACCAAATGACCAAATGGATACAGGACCAGGCGTGGTGGCTCCCGCCTGTAATCCCAGCACTTTGGGAGGCTGAGGTCAGATGGTGGCTTGAGCCCGAGTTCCAGACCAGCCTGGGCAACATAGGGAGACCCCATCTTTACAAAAATAAATACATAAATTGAAAAAACGGACACGGGAAGGCTGTGATTGTGACATTTTGGATTCTTGCTGGAGAACTGGCGGGGGTGGCACCTGGTTTGCTGCACGTCCTGGTGGTGGCCAGCTCTACACCACAAGCTGGCCGGAGTCTCACCTGTGGCTTCCAACACAGATATTTCTTCTAGGTCCCTTAGGGGGAGCACAGAAGTGGCGGGGAACCCCTGGGACCAGGCAGCACTGGCCGCTGACCACCCACAGCTGTGTTCCTCCCCCAGGTCCTGTCTTCTGCCAAGAGAGCTGCCCCGCGCGACAGCCAGGACTGCAAGGGCGCAGCCCCTGGCCTCGGGGCACTTTTGCGGGGAAGGGCACAACGTGCCCTCCATCCTGCTGTGTGCACCTGGGCTCCTGAGCGGAGCAAGAACCACCGTGACGACGACGATGGGGACGGCGACGATGACAACGCCAACTGCCCACTGCTAAGGGCCTACCTGTCCCCCGCTCCGCACGGAACTTGGAATAGCTAAGTGCCAGTTATAGCTATAAGGATTAACATGGCTAATCTCCAGTCCACGCTGCAGCGGGGTCATCCCCTCCCCAAAGCCCTCACTTTTTTGTAACCTTTATTTTTCATTTTATTTTTAATTTTTTGAGATGGAGTCTCGCTCTGTCACCCAGGCTAGAGTGCGGTGGCGTGATCTCAGCTCACTGCAGCCTCCACCTCCTGAGTTCAAGTGATTCCCCTGCCTCAGTCTCCCGAGTAACTGGGATTACAGGCACCCATCACCATGCCCAGTCAATTTTTTGTTTTTTGAGTAGAGATGGGGTTTCACCATGTTGGCCAGGATGCTTTCGAACTCCTGACCTCAAGGGCTGCGCCGGCCTCGGCCTCCCACAGTGCTGGGATTACAGGCAGAGCCGCCGCACCCAGCCACCTTTTTATAGTCTTTAAAATTGTCATAAAACATGCCTAACACAGAATTTACCATTCTGACCATTTTCAAGTGTGCAGTTCAGTGGCACTGAGGACATTCCCAATGCTGTGCTACCATCACCACCATCCATTTCTAGAACTTTCTCATCGCCCCACACAACAACTCTGTCTCCAGGAAAGGGCTCCCTGCTCCCCGCCCTCAGCCCTGGCTGTCAGCAGCTGCTCTCTGTCTCCATGACGGGCTGCTCTAGTTGGCCCATCCCCTTTCCAGGGAGGGTTGGCAGGAGCCCAAGGTCACAGGCAGGATCAGTCCAGGCCAGGGGCTTCAGAGGTGGTGAGCTACGCCCCAGCTTCAACAACCAACTGCACTATCCGATCATGGGGGCACCCGCCATGGTGACCCTCTACTTCCCAGTGATGAGCTCCGGGGGATGGTGGGGTTGTGGAAAAGCAACTTTCTGTTGATCCAGTTTTTTTTTCTTTTAGGGATTAGTGCTATAAAACCCAAGTGCCTAAGTGAGATGGAGGCCTCAGAACTCCCCGGGCGAGCACAGGCTTCACCAGCCCCACATGCAGGGGACACAGAAATTTACCGTTTGTTTCTGGGAACGCTTTAATTTATGGGATCCATATGGTGACACTGGCCAGACCACAGCCCCCACAAATCCCACAGGCCTGCTGGCGGCTTAGGCTGGAGCCAGGAGGCAGCGGCATATTTTATTCATTCATCCACTCACTCAGAGCCCAGGGTCGGCTCATCAGCACGTAGGGACCTTGGGGCCCCCTAGCGAGGTGCTTCCCACCCTGCGGGAACGGAATCTCTCCTGCAGCCTTGCACTAAGTCATCTCAGGAGACGCTGCAGGGTGATGCTAAAGAGAGGCAGGCTTGGGGCTGCTGTGTCTACGACAGGGCACAGATGGCAGCTCCAGCCAGCCCCAGAGGCTCCTGCTGCCGGGGGAGGGCTTATGAGGCAGCACCCAGTCAAACTGGGCCGAATTAGCGTTCAAGTCTCCAGGGGAACGAGCTGGAGGGGGAGCAGGGGAGGGCTGTGCCATGCCCAGTCTCGACCCCTGCCGACCTCCTGGTTCCTCCTGCAGCTGGGGGGCCAGGGTTCTGCTGGAGGGGAAGCTGAGAGGCCCCACCTGGGCTGGAGACGGCTCCCAGAAGCGGGACTGTGAGTGTAAGGACACGTCAGCCAACACGGCTGCGGTGAGGCTCACGCTCCGCTCAGCTCAGCACTGCAACAAGAGAGAAAACAACCCTTTCACTGAGCACCTACTACGTGCCAGGCACCGATCTAGGGCTTTATACTGACTAGCATAGTTAATCCTTCCAACAAGGCATGGAGGCAGGAAAAGACAAACTGAGCGGTCTGAGCTCACACAGTAACTGCAGAGAGAGATTTGGCCTCAAGCAGCTGTCTGTAACCTCAGACAGCTTACAGAGCAACTGGGGGACACAGCGTTTAAGCAGAGAACAGAAGATGGCAGAGGGATAGCACTGGGGGAGATGGGAGCGCACATGACAAGCACTACAGGAGTTTAGAGTGGGAGGGGCCCCAGAGCTGGGGAAATAAATCCACACAGGCTTCCTGGAGCAGCTGGAATGTGACCTGGGCCTTCAAGAGGAGTAGGATTTGAAAGGGAGTGGGAACAGGAGCCACAGCATTCCAGGTGTGGGAGGCAGCAGCCTGCACAGGGCGCCACAGACAGGAATGCACATGAGACTCAGCCACAGACACCAGCCTACTGGGCAACGGGCTTCCGGCACAGCTGGCCTGGACGGGGCTCCCGCCTTCCTCAAGGGGCTTGCAGCCTAGGACAAGAGGTTGAAACATACATCCCCGCAGGGGCCTGGAGGGAAATCTCCACAAGGGCACCGGGTGGATGAGACTGCAGGGAGACAGCCACGGCCCTTCCCAGGGTTGGCAGGTATCACATTGATGGAATTGAGCCCCATCTTGCCAGATCTTCTGAGCTTTCAAGGAGAATCTGGAATCCTCTTTTTTAAGATGTTTTCATTAAGAAATATCTTAAAGACAGCCTAATTCAAGGCTGCTGTGTCGCCCAGGCCAGCCTTGAATTCCTGGACTCAAGCCATCCTCCTGCCTCAGCTTCCCAGGGAGTTGGGACTATAGGTGCATGCCACCGCTTCTGAATTCGGGAATCTGTTTTTTAAAGTTGAACTCTCCTGATGACGAAGTGTCAGCAACTAATCCCCCAAATGTGAAAACACTGTGCAAACCCTCACACGCTCCTGCTGGGAATATAAAGTGACGCAGCTGCTTTGGAAAACAGCCTGGCAGTCCATCAGATGGCCTAACATAGGGTTACCCTGCAACCCAGCAATTCCACTCCTAGACATGTAGCCAAGAGAACTGAAAACACCCAGCCATCCGCACACAAGCTTGTATAGGAAGGTGCATAGCAACCCTCAGTCCTACAGACAGACAAATACTGCCAACAACTGAGCTGAGTATGGAGGCGGGTCCCTCCCCCGGTTGAGCCCCCGTGTGAGACCGCGCCCTGGCCAACACCTTGATCTGCAGCCCGGTGAGACCCAGAGCAGAGGGCCCGGTTGAACTATGTGATAATAAACATGTGTTGTCCTAAGCTGCTAAATGTGTAATACTTTGTTACACAGCAATAGAGAACTGACACGGTCCTTCAAGTCCTAGAACAGCGCCTGGCCTGGGTATCAGTGTTCCCTGGCACCACTGTCTGCTGAGCTGTGTGTGTCAGAAACAGAGGGGAACCAGGCGTCAGTCCCTCCTCCGGCCTAGCTCTTCCCATCATCGTAACTCTTGTCGGGAGTGAAAGGATTTCACCCCCTTTCTTTGTCAGCAGCTGGCCTGGACTCCTGGGGGAGCCTGGTCAATATTAATGGACAAACAAGGTTGTAGGGCACACGGGGTTTTGTGAATATGGATTATCTCATGCTCAGAACCATCTTTTTTTTTTTGAGATGGAGTTTTGCTCTTGTTGCCCAGGCTGGAGTGCAATGGTTCGATCTCGGCTCACCGCAATCTCCACCTCCCAGGTTCAAGTGATTCTCCTGCCTCAGCCTCTCGAGTAGCTGGGATTACAGGCATGTACCACCACATCCAGCTAATTTTTTGTATTTTTAATAGAGACGGGCTTTCTCCATGTTGATCAGGCTGGTCTTGAACTCCCGACCTCAGATGATCCACTCGCCTTGGCCTCCCAAAGTGCTGGGATTACAGGCGTGAGTCACCATACCCGGCCTCAGCACCATCTTGAAGGTGCAGGCAAAGGCCAGGTAACCAAACAGAGGCAAAGAGCCCCTCTTCCTTATCCGTCCAAGGCCACATTCACAATAGTCCCTGATGAGTAAAAAGCAGGCCCTGAAACCCACATATGCGCTGGGCCTGTTCTACCAGGGCCAAGAGTTCCAAGCCCACAGTGTGTGTGGATTTAAAGTACTATTGTGCCTGGGCCCGCGATGTCATCATCCACCACTCCAGGGGGCCTGGAGAGCATGGCCTCTCACAGCAGCCCAAGGGGCCCAGGCAGCCCTGGCCTCGGATGACTGGCCAGGCTGGGAAAACGCCATTGTTTTCTGAATTTTCCTGGACCAGAGCCACCACCTTTAAAGCTTTCGTCAGTTAATGGGGAAGGGCGAAAGGAGGAAAATTTAATAGGGTTCTTCTAAATAAATGGGGGATTCACAGCCCACCGCTGAATAGCCTAATGGATCTGGCATTGTCTTGCTTTCTCCAGGGAGCTGGAGTGGTTTCTGGAGAACGCTGACTCCTGGTAGACTCAGGGGAGGGTGTGGGGGAAGGCAGATCCCACATGCCTGCTCCAAAGCGGAAGACGTGTGTGTGTGTGTCTGTGTGTGTGTGTGTGTGTGTGTGTGTGTGTGTGTGTCTGTGACTGTGTCTCTGTGTGTCTGTGTGTGTCTGTGTGTCTGTGTGTGTGTCTGTGTGTCGTGTCTGTGTGTGTGTCTGTGTGTCTGTGTCTATGTGTGTCTGTGTGTGTGTCTGTGTGTGTGTGTCTGTGTGTCTGTGTCTATGTGTGTCTGTGTGTGTGTCTGTGTGTGTGTGTCTGTGTGTGTCTGTGTCTGTGTGTCTGTGTGTGTGTCTGTGTGTGCCTGTGTGTGTCTGTGTGTGTGTGTGTCTGTGTGCGCACACGTGCGTATGCACACACCACCCAGGCCGGAGTGCAGTGGTGCAATGATCTCTGCTCTGCAGTTTTGTTTTATTAATTTCATTAGTCCATGAAATCCCTAGGTCTGGGAGCCCTGATTTATTTGTTTTTGTTTTGAGACGGAGTCTCCCTCTGTTGCCCAGGCTGAAGTGTACTGGTGCGATCTTGGCTCACTGTAACCTTTGCCTCCCAAGTTCAAGCGATTCTCCTGCCTCAGCCTCCCAAGTAGCTGGGACCACAGTTGTGTAACACCACACCAAGCTAATTTTTGTATTTTTAGTACAGATGGGGTTTCACCATGTTGGCCAGTCTGGTCTCGACCTCCTGACCTCAGGTGATCTGCCTGCCTCGGCCTCCCAAAGTGCTGGGATTACAAGTATGAGCCACTGCACCCGGCCCCAGTCTATTCTTTTGAATGTTTTATTGAGATATAATTCACATACTATACAATTCACCCATTTCAAGTGTACCATTTGATGGCGTTCATGTATTTCTAAGCTGTGTAACCATTACCGACATCCATTCCAGAACATTTTCATCACCCCTAAAAGAAAGAAGCCCACATCCCCCACGAGCAGCCCCTCTTAACCCCACCCTCCAGGTCCTGCAATCACTCATCTGCTCTCTGTCTCTGTGGCCTGGCCTCTTCCAGACATTTCATACAAATCCAACACGTGGCCTTCTGTGCTGCCTTCTTTTTAAAGTTGGCACGGCGTTTTCCAGGTTCATCACGCTGAACTGTGTAAACCCTGTATTTTGAACAATAAGGGGCATTCCAGTTTGAGGACGCATGGCAGCCCAGGGGCTGCTGGACAGAGACATCAGAATTTCCTTCTCCAGGAGCCTCTTCGGCAGGAACTGGTTGGCTGTTCATGGAGTCAGCTCCCTCTCCCTCCTGGGCACCCAGCCAGACTCCATCTACTGGCCTCCCCTGTAGCAGGGCACAGCTGGTGCCCCAGGTCCTGGCCACTCTCCCAGCTGGGAGATCTTAACAGAGTGACTTCACCTCTCCAGGCCTTGGTTTCCTTTTGAGTACAATGAGACTGGCACTTTGGGAGGCTGAGGCAGGCAGATCCCTTGAGCCCAGGAGTTCAAGACCAGCCTGGCCAACACGGCAAAACCCTGTCTCTACCAAAAATGCAATAATTAGCCGGGCGTGGTAGCGGGCACCTGTAATCCCAGCTGCTGGGGAGGCTGAGGCAGGAGAATCGCTTGAACCCAGGAGGTGGAGGCAGCAGGGAGCAGAGATCATTGCGTCACTGCACTCCGGCCTGGGCAAGAGAGCAAGAGTCTGTCTCAAAAATAAAATGAGAGTGACAACACAGTGCCCACCTCCAAGAGGGAATTAAGTCAACTATTCTGCCAAACCACTTGGAACACGGCAGGTTCTCAATAAACCAGCTGATTCCATGAACTAAGAGCGGGACCATCAGAAACAGAAACCAAAGCATCACCGTGACCCCATGGCCCCACAAAGCTTGAAGGTGTATGTGCTGGGGAAGGCGCCTTAGCCTTGGGTGCAGGTGGTGAGGGCGGGGCCTGTCCAGTGCCCCTCACACCCTGGCTTTTGGGCAGTTTAGGCTCCAGCGGGCAGGGAGGCCTCCTAGCTGCTAGAGTCTGGGGTCCCTGAAGTCACAGGGCAGGGTCCGGGGCACATGCTTCAAACAGCTAAATGTCAGGGGAACTAACCTCACCCACTTTTCCTGGTCAGCCTGAATCATCTCTTCATTCCAAGCAAGCACCAGGTGCACCCGGGGAAACCGGCACAGCTGATCTTGAGTAAAACACGGGTAAGCCTGAGTCCACGCTGCCACTCACCTGCTGGCGTGACTCGGAGAAACCAAGCAAGCCACAGCTCTCTGGCTCTGAGCTGACGTCTCCGGGAAGTGGGCTAGGAACACCTGCCCTAGGTGTCCTGAGCACCTACTATGTGCCAGGTGCCAGCTGGGCACCTGCCATCCACAGTCCATTAAATTATCTTAGCAACCCCCCCCCCCGAATTCTCAAAGGCACAGAAGTCAAGTCAACTGCCCAATGTCACACAGCTGGTCACAGTGAGAGCCAAGAATGCAGGCCACATGTGTCCCCTGCCAAGTACCTAGTCCCCATCCGGTGTCCAGGGCACAGTAGGTGCTCACTGAGCACAGGCAGAGCCTGGACCTGCACCCCCGTGCCTAGCAGCCACACAGCAACTCAGGCCCTGCTCTGGGGCAGGCAGGTCTGTGCTGCTGGGGAATGGCAGAGAGGGGAGGTTTGCTGATGGGCTGAGGCTGGTTTATCTCAAGAGCAAAGCAGAGAAGATGAGACAAGGAACACAACCGCAGGAGGGGGAAGAGACGCCAGCATCCCCCACAGCACAGAACACAGCGTCGCCTCCTCTTTGCCCCGAGAAAAATCAAGCACAGGCACGAAGCCAAGGGCAGGGGAAAGGCGGTCCCTTCCCCAGGGTGCTGGCAGGGTGCGTGCATTGGCTAGGGAGCGCGGCGGGCACAGCCAGCACAGGAGCAGCTCCCGGGCTGACCAGAGGCCCCTGCTGAGGACATGGGGTTTGCATCCCAAGTGCCGTGTGTGCCAGGGAGGGAGAGACGGGAACACAGACAGGCCAGCCCTGCGACAGGAGCCCTCCTCCTGCTGTCCTGACCCGCGGTGGCCCCGCACCGAAGCCCACCTATGAAGACATTCTGCTCAACCTGCCTTGATGGGATTTCTTGTTCTGTGCTGTGAGCTAGTGCGTCAGAGGCCAAAAACAGTATTTTACGCCCCTTAATTCCCTGTAATAGCTCCGTAATGGCAAGCAGAGGACTCCAAATACTGCAATAAAGGGAATGATAAGGCTTCGGGTCAGGGGGGAGATTGGAGATGCCGAATGCAGAGTCCCTGATAAGCAGACAACTAAAGGGTTATTAAATGTGTGCTGGCGACTGGGTGTAATTGGAAAGTTATTAGATATGGAATACACACAGCACCCGGCAAATGAGTAATCAGGGACTAATTAAGCACACGCCACACGGCAGATCGCGCGGGAGAGGCTGGTGGCTGCCACATCTGTGACTGCAATTAGGGCCGCTCCGGCTGCAGCGCTCCCGGCTGGGGTGGGGGAGTGGCAGGGCCGGTGGGGGTTATCCATCCCGGGCAGGGGCACCGCAGCTGGGGGGGGTCGGGATCAGAGCCTCCCCCCGCCTCTCAGGGGCTGGAGGGAGGGGGCGCTGGGCTCCTGCAGCCTTGGGAACAACAGAAGCTCAATGAGACGCATGGTCCAGGCTTGAAAAAATCAAAAGGCGGCTCTGATCTGTCCCAGGCTTCAAGTTCGGCTAGGCGGTTGCTGGCTGCAGCCGCCCGAGCCCCCTGGAAAATCCACGAGACACATGCACAAAAGCACGACCCAGAGCCTTGCAGGCTTCTGCCAGGCAGGCCAGGCAGGAATGACCAACTCAATGTACAGATGGGAAAACTAAGGCTGAGGGAACAGAAAGTGGGCAGAGGTCGCCCAGCCTGGATCCTTGCAGCAGGCACAGAGCACCTTGTCTGGGTTAGGGAAAGGAGCCTGCATTTCCTGGAGAGGCAGTGGCCAAGCTCAAGGGGAGAAGAGGGGCCAGGTACAGCTGGGTGACCGGGGAAGAGCTGGGACCTGGGCGGGAGCGACGGTATTCCAGGGAATGCCTCTCTGTGTCATGTCCCTGGCCTCAGCTTCCTCCTCCGTAAAGGTGGAGCTGAGAGTCCCACCCATAGCTCTAAGCTTGATGGGTGGATGCACAGATGAATGGACAGATGGACAGGCAGTGGAGAGATGGACAAGTGGATGATGGATGGATGATGGACAGTGAATGGGTGGATGCATAGATGGAGGGGCAGGCGGGTGGATGATGGATGGATGATGATGGATGGGTGGAGAGATGATGGACAGACAGATGAATAGTAGATGGATGATGGATGGATGGATGGACAGTGGATGGGTGGATGGATAGATGGAGGGGCAGGCGGGTGGATGATGGATGGATGGATGGACAGTGGATGGGTGGATGGATGGATAGATGGAGGAGCGAGTGGGTGGATGATGGATGGATGATGATGGATGGGTGGAGAGATGGACAGACAGATGAATAGTAGATGGATGATGGATGGACAGTGGATGGGTAGATGGATGAATAGATGTAGGGGGTGGGTGGGTAGAAGATGGATGGATGATGATGAATGGGTGGACAGATGATGGACAGAAGATGAATAGTAGATGGATGATGGATGGATGGATGGACAGTGGATGGGTGGATGGATAGATGGAGGGGCAGGCGGGTGGATGATGGATGGATGGATGGACAGTGGATGGGTGGATGGATGGATAGATGGAGGAGCGAGTGGGTGGATGATGGATGGATGATGATGGATGGGTGGAGAGATGGACAGACAGATGAATAGTAGATGGATGATGGATGGACAGTGGATGGGTAGATGGATGAATAGATGTAGGGGTGGGTGGGTAGAAGATGGATGGATGATGATGAATGGGTGGACAGATGATGGACAGAAGATGAATAGTAGATGGATGATGGATGGATGGATGGACAGTGGATGGGTGGATGGATGGATAGATGGAGGAGCGAGTGGGTGGATGATGGATGGATGATGATGGATGGGTGGAGAGATGGACAGACAGATGAATAGTAGATGGATGATGGATGGACAGTGGATGGGTGGATGGATGGATAGATGGAGGAGCGAGTGGGTGGATGATGGATGGATGATGATGGATGGGTGGATGGATGGATAGATGGAGGAGCGAGTGGGTGGATGATGGATGGATGATGATGGATGGGTGGAGAGATGGACAGACAGATGAATAGTAGATGGATGATGGATGGACAGTGGATGGGTGGATGGATGGCTAGATGGAGGAGCGAGTGGGTGGATGATGGATGGATGATGATGGATGGGTGGATGGATGGATAGATGGAGGAGCGAGTGGGTGGATGATGGATGGATGATGATGGATGGGTGGAGAGATGGACAGAAGATGAATAGTAGATGGATGATGGATGGATGGATGGATGATGCGCAGGTAGACAGATGGTGGATGAGATAGCTGGAACCGTGTCCCATTATATGGATGGGGTCACTGGGGACAGGAAGGCTAGCACACTTGCTATGTCTGGTCCCACTGTGGGATGGGTGGCTGGGGCATGAGTGTTTCCAGAAGCCTCTCTAGAAATCGGGGATCCATGTTGACGGCACACTTAGAGAGCCTCAGGACACGCTCAGGCTCGGAGGCAGCTGATGGTCCCTCCCGAGGCTGGGACAGGGCAGGAGCTCACTGCTTCCAGAGGCAAGAGCGCCTCCTCATGGCTGTCAGGAAACAGGATGCTTGAGTGCTGCTGGGGAATCCAGCCGGCCCAGGGTGAGGGGCCAGTGCCCCAAGATGTGGAGGCCCTGAGACGCTGGCATCAGCCTGAGAACCTCCTTCTGGGGACCAGCGGTAGGAGCTACGTGGAGCTCAGACTGGCTTGACACTGACATTCTGTCTCTCCCAGGGACCCCCTCCCAGCCCCAGCGGTACCCTCCCCCATCCCCAGACTGCCCTGTGCCTGCTCCCCTCCTGCCTCCAAAGGAGACAGCTTCCTGCTGACCCTGGGTGCGCAGCCCTGCCAGGCATAGCTCTCCATCCCCACTGGGCAGCGGCCTCCCTGAAACACCACACTTATCCTGCCAACCCCTTACCAAAGTTCTGACCCACTGTGGGATGGGTGGGTCCAGGAGCCTCACTAGACATCTAAGAGCAATATTATTCCATTCAGCTCAGCTTTTCACCCACATTCCTGTCACACCTTCATATCCACCCACCCAGCCACCCACCCATCATCCATCCATCTACATGTCCATCACCCATCCACCCGCCCATCATCCATCCATCCACCATTCACTCACCTGTCCGGCATCCCCTCACCTATCCACCATCCATCCACTCATCCACCATCCATCCATCTACATGTCCATCACCCATCCACCCGCCCATCATCCATCCATCCATCCATCATCCATCCACCACTCATCCATCCATCCACCCACCCATCATCCATCCACCACTCATCCACCCACCTGCCCACCATCCATCCACTCATCCACCATCCATCTACCTGTCCATCACCCATCTACCCACCCACCCATCATCCATCCATCCATCCACCACTCATCCATTCATCCATTATCTATCCACCTGTCCACATCCATCCATCATCCACCCACCTGTCCACCATCCACCCACTCATCCACCATTCATCGACCTGCCCATCATTCATCCATCCATCATCCATCCACTCATCCATCTGTCCATCATCTGTCCACCCATCCATCATCCATCCATCCATCCATCATGCACCCACCTGCCAATCCATCTATCCATCCACCCATCCATTATCCATCCATCCATTCATTCACTTTATCTGTCCACTGCCTGTCCATCTGTCCATTATCTATCCATCCACCCATCCGCCTGTCCATCTTTCCACTGTCTATCAGTCTGCCTATCCATTCATCCATCCACCCACACAGCCACTGTTCATCCACTCATCCACCTGTGCATCTGTTCATCATCCATCCATCCATTCATCCAATAAACGTTTACTGAGTACTGACTATGTGTTAGGTACTGTGCCTGGGATATAGCAGCAAACAAAAGAGTGGAAAATTCCTGCTGACATTCTGGCTGGGGAGACACAAAGTATTCTAACATGAGTTTGAATAAACAAAGCGTTCATCTGTCCGTCAGTAGGAAGTGCCATAAAGACAAACAGCAGGAGAACAGGATGGAGGAAGGGCGGGTGGGTGGAGAAAGAATGGGTGGGTGGATGATGGATGGACGGTGGTAGAGATCTAATTTTTCATAGGCTGGCCACAGTGAGAGAGGATGTTTGTGAACACACCTGAAGGACTGGGGTACAAGTGGTATCTGGTTACGGAAAACAAAACAAAACAAAAGACCTGAAGGAAATGAGGACACCAGCCACAGAGACACCTGGGGAAGAGTGTTCCCAGAAGCAGGAACAGCAAGCACAATGGCCCAGAGGCAGCAGCACGTTGGCAAACCTTTTCTTAAAAGGCCAGATGGTATTTTTGGCTTTGCGGGCTGCATGGTCTCTGTCAAAACCACTCAGCTTTGCCACTGCAGAACCAAAGCAGTCTCAGACAGTACCTAGATGGACATGCGCGGCTGGTCTAATCAAACTTTATTTATGGACATTTACATCTGATTTTCATATAATTTTTATCTGTGGTTAAATATTATTCTTCCTTTGGGTTTTGTTCTGGGCAATCATTTAAAAATGTGAAAGCCTTTCTCAGCTCATGGGCCGTCCAAAAACAGGCAGCCAGCCGGACTTGGCCCACAGGCCCCTGTTCCAGAAGCAGAGATCTGGGGTTTGGGAGCGGGTAGGAGGTGGGGCATGGTGCACGCCGAACTCCTAAACACGAAGAGAGTTCTTGCAGGCAAAACACATCAGGGAGGGGGACCTGGGGAGGGGGCGGCTGAGGGCAGAGGGCTGCAGCAGCACCCATAGGGTCACCTGCATCTGCCTGAAGGCGTCAGGCAGCTCGTTCTGAAGCACACACGGCACCAGCCAGCTCGTACACCACTGGCTCCTCCCCCTCCCTCTCCCTCTCCCGCCTGGGAACCTGCATCCTGTTGGGGCCGAGGGCATAGACTCAGCCTTGCCTGCTTCAAAGCCCAGCACCGCCCTGACGAGCTGTGTGCCCACAGGCCACAGACTCCACCTCTTTGGGCCTTGGCTTCCCCATCTGTGAGATGGAAACAGTGACAGTGCCAGCCTCCTGGGCCATCGGCCAGGGCCCGAGTCTGTGTTGTGAAGCTCTGGGACCGAGCACTGCAGAATGGACAGGGAGCAGGCCTGCGCTTCACACACTCCCCGTGCTCATCACATGTGCCCCGCACGCCTGCCTCCTACACGTGTCCCATCGCAGCTTCTCAGAAAGGCACCTCTCAGCCCTGAAACAAGGGCGGCTGTCATCCAGGGAGCGTCGAGCAGCAGCCACGGAGGCTCCCAGAGCAGGGCCCCGCTCGGCCCAGGGTTCCCGGCAAAAGCAACGCGTAGGCTTCTCACAAACCTTGCCAGCTGCCTAAGAGTCCCCTCCCATCCCAAAATGCCCCCTGCCTTCCTCCCAGAAGTGTTCTCTGCCTCCGCCTCAGCCAAGAATCCGCCCTCTTTCCCCTAGACTCTATCCCCAGCTCCCCTCCCTGAACAGAGACAGACGCATCCCCGCCCACGTCCATTCGTGCCACACCCCAGGGCCAGAGAATCGGGTCTGCAGATCCGCACCCCCAGGCCATCAGGCCCCTGTGAACCATACTCCCAAGGCCCTGGCACGGTAGCCCCAGCACAGCCGCTGGAGGAGACGTACCTCAGTTACATAAGGAGCCATGGTCCTGGGGGAATAGTGTTTCAGGCACAGGAATGGCCAGTGCAAAGGCCCTGAGACGGGAGTGTGCCTGGCTGCAATTGAGGAAGCACAAGGAGCAGTGCCAGGGAAGTGCCAGGGAGGAGCCAGGGAAGCAATGGGTCCCTTTTGAAGGTGCCCACAGGCCCCTGGGAGGACTGTGGCCTCATTCACAGTGAGAGGGGGAGCCCGCTGAATGTCCCAAGCTAAAGAGACATCATTTTGATTTTCTCCTGTTTGAAATTCCAACTTTTTTTTTGAGTCAGGATCCCACTTGTCGCCCAGGCTGGAGCACAGTGGTGCGATCATAACTCACTGCGGCCTCAACCTCCTGGACTCAAGCGATCCTCCCACCTCAGCCTCCTGAGTAGCTGGATCTACGGGCATGCACCACCATGCCCTGCTAAGTGTTTTACTTTTTGTAGAGATGGGGCCTGGTTCTGCTGTCCAAGCTCATCTTGAACTCCTGGCTTAAAGTGATCTTCCTGTTTCAAGCTCCTGAAATGCTAGGATTACAGGTGTGTGCCACTGCGCCCAGCCAACTTTTGAAACTGAGATACTTGCAGATTCACTTGCAGCTGTGAGCAGTGATGGCGCCACCCCCCGCCCCCGCCCAGCCTCCAACTGTATACCCGCCACAAGCAGGAAGTGAGAACCACCGACCTGCTCTCCAGTCTAGGACCCTGTCACTTCCAGCGCGTTACGTAAATGGACTCACACCATGCTTGCTCTGTGGGGCCGGCTTTCCCATTCAGCAGGTCCCCTGGAGATGCACCACACTCCCCGATGCACCCCTGCTTTGCTTCTCTCCACGGCTGAGCAGCGCGCCACGGTGTGGACGCGCCACGGTGTGGATGCGCCACGGTGTGGACGTGCCACCGTTTGGTTTGTTGAACTGCTTGCCGATTTCAGGTTTAACAGGATCAAGAAGCATCTTCCTCCCGAGGCTGAGGGAGGCATGTCCAGCAGCTCAGCTGCTCCCCCCTGTGCCCCCAGGCCTTCTCCACAGTCGTGCTCCCCCACTCCCTGCTGCCCACCACTCCCTCCTGTCCTCAGGGACTGTGCCAGGCTTTCTCTGGTGCCCCCCATGTATCAGCAGCAACCCCTCTCCATGAATAAATTGCATGGAGAAAGATGCAATTTGTGCATGGAGAGGAGGTACTGCTGAAAATGGGGGGGCCAGCAGGGACGCCCATTCCCTAGGCACCTGTGGGGCACAGTGCTCCCCCCCATGCCACCGTGGCCTCCTCTGATGTCCCAGGCTGGGGGAGACTAGTAGCTATGAGCAGCTAATCCTTAGAGTGTGTTCCCTGTTGAGATGTGGCTCAGAGAAGTTTAGCAGCCTGCCAAAGGTCACACAGCCTGAAGATGACAGACTCTCGCCCCAGTGTGCCCTGAACCTCACAGAGACAGATCCTTGCCACAGGTGCTCTGAGGAGGAGGAATTCATGCAGCAGGCCTCCCAAAAGGATATGACAGTGGGGGCTGGTGGGGCTGCCAAGGCCCAGGCCCTGGGCTCCCAGCTCAACCATGGGCCACCACAGGTGACATGACATCATGACCGTGAAGGAGCAGAGCGCCTCACACAGCAGTGTCAGTTTCTCAGGCGCCGACAGGGCATTAGCTGAAGTGATCACTAGACTATCAATTTTTCCCCCAGCCCTTGCCAGGGGTATTACAGTGAAAAATGGCAGCTTAGCCGCAGGGAAATTCTTCAGGGTGACAAACATGAAAATAGCTCTAATTGAAGTTGATAGAAATTATACCCTTTAAAAATACACGTCCAGATGCACTGGCTACAATGTGAGTTAACGCCAGGGCAGGGTTTCCATCACAGGATCGAGGAAACGCAGTGACAGCCACAGCAAACAGCCTCAGGAGATGTCACTTCTGCTTGTTGGGCCCCGAGGTGTTGGGAAGGTGGCAGCGACAGGCTGGAGGGCTGGTCACCGGCTCCTGCACACACAACCCCACCTGCTCACCGACAAATCCCTGCACAGGGACAGCGGGCAGCACTGAAACAGAAAGACTCCCTGCCAGTCTCTAGTTCGCTGTCGAGAGACCGGGGGTCCGTCCCGGGCACCCTGAAGGCCTGGGGACTGAGGCCATCAGCTCGTTACCAGGCAACGCTGCGGTCCAACCCCAGCCGTCACCACGAGGCCTTCTTCCCTAAAGCCTGATGCTTTTGAAACTCACACATTAAAAAATGTAAGTAACCGGCCAGGTGAAGTGGTTCACACGTGTAATCCCAGTGCTTTGGGAGGCCAGGGCAGGAGGACTGCTTAGGGCCAGGAGTTTCAGACCAGCCTGGGCAACACAGTAAGGTCCTGTCTCTTCAGAAATCTCCTTTTTATTTATTTATTTACTTAGAGACACAGTTTCACTCTGTCACCCAGGCTGGAGTGCAGTGGTGCGATCTCTGCTCACTGCAACCTCCGTCTCCCAGGTTCAAGTGATTCTCTTGCCTCAGCCTCCCGTGTAGCTGTGATTAGAGGCCCCACCACCAAGACCAGCTAATTTTTGTGTTATTAGTAGAGACAGTGTTTCACCATGTTGGCCAGGCTGGTCTCGAACTCCTGACCTCAAGTGGTCCACCCGACTCGGCCTCCCAAACTACTGGGATTATAGACGTGACCCACCGCACCCCAAAAATTTTAAAAATTAGCTGGGCACGGTGGCGCATGCCTGTGATCCCACCTAATCCGGAGGCTGAGGTAGGAGGATCACTGGAGCCCAGAAGTCAAGGCTGCAGTGAGCCAAGACCCACTGCACTCCAACCTGGAAGACAGAGCAACACCATGTCTCTTAAAAAAAAAAAAAAAAAAGTCAACAGCAGAGGCCCTAGAGAGCTAAGAAAAGTTCGCAGGCTCTTGCACACAGTGACAAATTGACTTTTAGCAGTCAGGGAAGGTTTCAATTCAGTGGATGGAAGAATAATAAATACAATGGCAATAAAATGATAATCAACACAGGTGCAGCATCTGCTCTGTGCTCTGCCCCGTTTTAAATACTTTCCACATATTTTAATTCACTTAATCCTCGCAACAGCCCATGAGGTAGACACTGCCATTATCATCATCGTTTTCCAGATGAGGAAACTCGTGCAGAGGCTCAGAGAGGTTGCGTAACCTCCTGGACTGAGGGCCAGGGCAGAGCTGGGAGGGGAGAGCTCGGGGCTCCAGCCCACCCTCCCGGCTACCTGCAGAGCCTGTCAGCCTGACACATGGGAGAAACCCCTCGACCTGCTGACCTGCCTCTATTCTTTCTGAAACCCTAGCTAGGAACGCGCCACGCACAGTGGTATTAGGAGCTGGTCCCGGACACTCACGAGACGATGTTTTTTCTTTGTTTTTGAGACAGGGTCTCCCTCTGTTGCCCAGGCTGGAGTACCGTGGCCGAATCTCGGCTCACTGCAACCTCCTCCCCTGGGGTTCAAGTGATTCTCCGGCCCCAGCCTCTTAGCTGGGATCACAGGCGCCCCACCATGCTCAGCCGGATCCCTTGTAGTGATCAAGACAGGGAAAGATCTGGCTTCTGTGAGGCTGACATTTCAGGTTACAGGAAGACAGACGATGTATATGCACTCCTTCTGGTACCACAGGCAAACACGCAAGTCACCGAGAAAGAAAATGCACACTCCGTTTCCTGGCGTCAAGACACAATTCAAGAGTCTAAGACTCTCACCAGCAATGGATTAAGAGTCATTTTTTTAAAGAGAAGAAAAATGGAAAGATTAAAAAGAACCGCCTCCCACCCCCACCCTTCGCCCGCCGCCTCTCTCCCCCACCCACCCCGCCTTCCGCACATCCACGGAAAGAAATCTAATAATGTGAGAGATGGAGAAGACAGCAATTTCAGTGCCTTTTCACTGCCGCCTTCCCTGAAAAGATCTGAAGGGAATAATTGACTGAAGTGAGTCCCAATTGGGGTGGGAAGGGAAAAGGAAGCATGGGAAATAAAAGGCAGAAGCTTCTAGAAAGGGCGCAGCATGCAGGCAGAGTTGTGCCAGGGCCCCGTCAGCGCCGCGGTCATTTGTCCAGAGAAATCTCGGCTGGAGCGAGCAGGGCCCCAGTGAGGATGCAGTGAGCGGGGTGCCTGCAGAGGTCCGGGCAAAGACAAATGTGCCCCTTCCACGTGAGGTAAAAGTCGTCCCCGGCCGGGAACCTCGGGTCAGCCAGCTTGGCATCCACGCCAGGTGGACTCTAGAACAGGTCATGGGGAAAACCAATTTGCAACCACGTAAAATAGCATGAGAATTACTACAGGCCTGGCTACTGGCCTGGCTGTATGGAGACGGAAATGACGCCAGACCCAGTGACCTCCCTCCCAGGTGACAGCAATGGTTCAGGGGAGGACAGCAGAACTGGGGGCATCAACCTGCCCGTGACAGTCACGGAGTGGTTACATGACCAGCCGAGACTCCGCCTAAACACCCACCCCAGCGCTGAAACCAGCAATGCCCTCAGGATGAGATGCCCGTGATTCCGCCTACCGCGTGCCAGGCTGAGCTCTGCAGACACCCGCTCACCGCACCCACAGCAGGATCACGAGAGTAGGGCGGCTGGCAGCAGCGCCTGTCTATCACAGCTTGCCCTCCTCCACGTGCTGACTCGGTTACTCTGGGCTGTGTGGCTGCAGGGAAGTGGCTAAACCTCTCTGGGCCCCAGCCTCCTCATCTGTAAAATGGTCACAATGACAGTACCTATCTCACAGGGGAAAAAAAGTGACCCACGGTAGGCGTATTTAGACTCCTACCTGGCCTGTGGGAGCTGCTGGATAAAACCCAGCTGATTTTATTTTCCCTCACGGTAACCCCTTAACTGTTTAATGTCATTCAAATTATTTAATTTTAATTTAACCACATGTGCCATGCCCTGCTCAAGCACTCTGCAAATCTTACTAGCTTGATCCTCCACACATGCTTGTGACAGGTTCTATCATTATACGCCCATTTTATAGAGGCGGAGACTGAGGCAGGGAGGGTAAGTCAGCTGCCTCAGGTCACACAGAGCCAGCTCTGCACCCAGATGCCATCATCCTCAGCCTGCACTGCTAACCTCGGGGCACATCTACCACTCAGAACAGCCTGGAAGGTTAGGAGGGCACTCAGGGTGGCCCCATGGCGGAAACGAGGTTCAGCGGCTCAACGCACCCAGAGGTGAAGGCAAGATACAGAAAAAGCCGCATCTGGAGACACTGAGGAGGAGGCTTTGCCAGTGCGGCGATCAGAAAGGAGGACAAAGCGGGTGACGATGCCCAGGCAGCCTGCCCAGGCCTAGGGCTCCAGGCAGACCGGGGGCAGGCGGTCGGGAAGTGGGTGTCCCTGATACAGCCAGGGCCCCTTGCGCTCATCTGGGGCAGCAGGAAACTGCACACGGATGGTCCTCAGCTATTCTCCAGACCTTTATTCAGACCCTGGGTTTGCTTTCGGTCACTACGAAAAGGAACAACAGCCACCAGCACCTGAGGAGGTGGAGAGGTGCGGAGTGGGACAAGCAGGGCCAGCACCCACAGGCCCAGTGCAGAGAAGGCACGGCCTCTGTGTGTTCACTCTCTTGTTCCAGAGGTGAGGGAGAGCCCAGGGGTGTTCCCAGCAACCCCAAAGCTCAGAGGTAGGAAGAACCTGAAAGGTCACCTGCTTGACAGTCTCAACTCCAGGCTGGGTCCTGCATGAGACCAATACAGAGTGGCCAGTGATTTTCAAAAAGAAAACAGGCTGGGCGCGGTGGCTCACGCCTATAATCCCAGCACTTTGGGAGGCCGAGGCGGGTGGATCACAAGGTCAAGAGATCGAGACCATCCTGGCCAACAGGGTGAAACCCCGTCTCTACTAAAGATACAAAAAATTAGCCGGGTGTGGTGGCGTGGCGCCTATAGTCCCAGCTACTCGGGAGGCTGAGGCGGGAGAACTGCTTGAATCCGGGAGGCGAAGGTTGCAGTGAGCTGAGATTGCACAACTATACTCCAGCCTGGGCAACAGAGCAAGACTCTGTCTCAACAAAAAAAAAAAAGAAAAGAAAATTGAATGGAATAAAAATACTGAATGCACCACGTCGTGAAAACACCAGAGGCTGATACTTCCATTTCAGATGTCAGGCGTATGGCAGCATTGCCGGGACCCAGACAACCAGGACAACCAGGACTCCTGCCCTTGGGCCTTGTGCCAAGAGGAGCCCACCCTGGCTACAACCAGGGGCTCCGGAAGACAAGCAGACGCACAGCTCAGGGGAAAGGCCCCCAGCCCATCCCTGCTCCAGGCCCGTTTCCCTGCTTGAAAGTCCTGAGCGCATGTGTAGCCCTCCCTCCAGGTCTGTCCTCCCGAGGGGGCTGTGCTGCCAGTGAGCCCACCCCTAGGTTCACAGGGTAGCATGAGCTTTGAGGAGCAGGCCGGGGTACCCACAGGCGTGGCCTGGTATGACGGGACACAGAGGCGGGTGAGAAGAGACAGAACAGCAGGAGCCTCTGGCTGGTCTGTCACCGGCCCCTCGATGCTGGGGGCAGACCTGGGGGGTGTGCATATGTGTGAATGCGCATCTCGCGCACTGCAAATGTGCATGTGGGTACATCTCTGTGTGTGTACTCGCCTGTATGTATACAAGCATGTGTGCATGTCGACGTGTGCATTTGTGTGGACACGCATGTACACGATCGTATGTGTGCCACACATGTGGATGTGTGTGAAAATGCACACATGCATTTTGGCATGAGATGTGTGTGCCTTGTGTGTGAGCATGCACATACGCACATACGAATTGTGAGGGCGAGGCTGGGCATGGTGGTTGACACCTGGAATCCTAGCACCTTGGGAGGCTGAGGTGGGTAGATCACCTGAGGTCAGGAGTTCGAGACCAGCCTGGCCAACATGGTGAAACCCCGTCTCTACAAAACTTAGCCAGGCGTGGTGGCTATGGTGGCCATACCTGTAGTCCCAGCTACTCGGGAGGCTGAAGCAGGAGAATCACTTGAACCCGGGAGGCGGAGGTTGCAGTGAGCTGAGATCGCCCCACTGCGCTCCAGCCTGGGTGACAGAGCGAGACTTCACCTCAAAAAAAAATAATTGTGAGGGCATGTGTGTGTCATGTGCACACATGAACATGCTCACGCGTGTGTGTGCGTTAGGCTGTTCAGTGGCTCACAGCCCACCAGGCTGGAGAAGGCCACGAGTGTCCTACCCGAGCCACCAAGGCTGCGCGTGGCCTAATCCTGCACCTCTGATTCTGCCCCTTCCATGCTGAACACCAGCAACGAGCCGGCATCGCTGAAGCTCTGTCTTCAAAAGCGGATGAGCTGGTGCTTAGGCTGGGAGCTCCTGGAGCAAAGCCGTGGCCACCCTGTGGCTCAGCACCAGGCCTAATGAACATTTGTTGAATGAATAATCAAGGGAACTAACAAAGGCTCAAAAATCCATCAGCCAATCCCCAGACGCTGCTGGAGCGCCCCGTTAGGAGGGCCAATGGACGCTGATTAAGAACCAAGGCTTGCTGCTCCTAAACCAGCGCCGGCGAACCTGGAGTCCTGCAGAACCACAGCCGGCTCCCCAACAAGGCTCCAAGGACGACCCCAGCCTGCACCCGGGGCAGGGGCGGCCCCCACACCCTGTTCCGCCGTGGCTCGGAGACACCAGGGTACCAGCAAGGCCTGGGTTTCCCCTGTCCTGACACGCGGTCCCGCCGCGGCTCCGTCCTCCTGGACCCGCAGCCCCAGCTGCTGGAAGTCCACTCAGGCCAGCCAGTGCTGGGGGCTTCTTTATGGGACATAAAGCAGGGAAACTCCACACAAATACACACTGGACGTGAGGTCTGAAGGGTGTCATGCCCTGCTTCCAGCCTGCCCTGCTGCTCGGAGTCCTCAGACAAGGCATCAGTTTCTTTGGGCATCAGGGCTCCCAACTCTAAAATGGACACAGCTCCCTCCGTCCTACCTCCTCCCTTCCTCCTTTCCTTCCCCTTCTCTTCCTCCCAGCAGCCAACAGCACGATTGCTGCTGTCACCGTTGGTGGTGTGTGGCATGAGACTGCCGCCCTGCTGCAGTGGCGCTGGGGGAAGCTGGGCTCCTCCTGTGGTGCACGGCCTCACCCCGTGCCCCTCCTCCTGTTCTGGGCCACGTACCCCCTCACCCCAGAAACCCACACCCAGCACCTGCAGGGAGCCCAGCCCGCCGAGCACAGCCCCCTCCTCCTGCAACTGCCCGCTCCTGGCTCTGTACACATGACTCATTCTTGCTGGATCAAAGGTCTTGTTGATTAAAAAGCCGATTGAAGTCACTCGCTTGCCAAGGAAACCATGCCAATACCGCCTTCCACCCAAGGCCGCTCCAGGCCTCATCAGGGCCACCCCGGGCAAAGGGCTGTGTCAGTGAAAACTCCTCAGGCCGCTTACCCCCCAGGCTCAGAGCTGGGGCCTCCCAGGACGGATGTAGGGAGAGAAATGACTCCCCTCCACCCTCCGAGGTTCCCTGGCTGGGCTATGAATAAATCAACACGAGAGATTAACGGGAGAAAAACCATGTTTAATTACATGCACAGGCACGGGAGTCCCACTGCACGGGAAACTCAAACAAGGGTCAGGTGACTGTCGCCTGTATAGATAGCATCCGAGCAGAAGGAAGGAGCAGGGGCCTGGGGCTTCTGGGGCTGTGGGGGGTGAGGGAGGAAGTGTCTGGTGAATGAGCCTGTCTTGCTGTGCAGATAAAGTCTCTGTGGTGATAAAAGTTGCCGGAGCAGCTCTTCCTGGCGCGGACACCTCACTAATGCAACTCGCCCTCACAGATGCAAATTGCTTTTACAAAAGGACAGCTTTTCAGAGCCACCCGGGCCTGCAGTTTCTCAGAAGAGCCTGCTGGAAATATGCTGATGAAGTATATTTTTGGGTGGCACACTCTGGTCTCCTACAGCTATATTTTGGGGTGAGGGGTCTTGGACCCCCACATTTAAGGGGAAGAAAAATGGCTTCCCTCCATGGGTCACACGGCCCTAACAGGGGCTACACCCAGCACCCCCAAAAGCCAATGCATTGCCCCTGAACCTCAGAGTTCACCCTCTGGTGGGGACACCAGGTCCTTCAAGGATGAGCAGAACTCGGGGGACAGAGACAGAAGAGAAGAAATGCAGAGAAGGGGTGCTGAGACAGGTGCCGGGAAAGACGGTGGGCAAGGCCAGAAGCACCCAAGTGCGGGGCCTTGGCAACAGGACGGTGACGCCAGCAACCCCGATGTAGCTCCCTCACGCAGGCCCTGTCCAAAGTCAGCTCCAGAAACGCTGAGGTGTGCACAACCAGGACTCCCATTTTCCAGATGACAAAAGCAAGGCCAGTGAGGCCCAGGGCCACCAGGTGGCAAGAGGCAGCTCTACATCCGAACGCTGGATGTGCCCACTGGACTCCCAAAAGGCCCTTGGGCAGTAGGGAGCCAAGGTGGAGCACAGAGCAGAGGAGTGCTGACGCAGCGTTATCTGCGGGGTGAGGAAGGCTCTGGGGACCCGGAAGACAGCTTGGTACTGCACGTGGGGGAGGTCAGGAGCGGGGGTGGCTGGAGAGCGACTGGGTCTGGGGGAAAGCAGAGGGTCCGTGTCCACGCCCTGGAGGAGAGATGGTGTTGATTCCGAGGCTGATGGACCACCGGCTGACGGGGACATTCTGGTTGTCACAGCAGGATCTAGTGGGAAAGGCCACGGGCGTGGCACAGCATCTTGCCCTGCACAGGACATCCCCCAAATGTCAACAGTGCCCAGGCGGAGGAAGCGTGGGCACGGGGCCTCCGGGGTCAGGGAGGGCAGGCCTCAGTGCAGCTTGGGGGCCACTGAGGGAGGTGGCCCAAAGGGATGCCCATGCGGAGACAGCGGGGGAGCTCCAGAAGTGAGACGCCCAGGAGAGGCGTCCAGGTCTAGAGCTGAGGACCCTCTTCGAGACCCCATGCCTGCCAGCCCAGCTCCAAAGGCTTGCTCTCGTGCAACCCGGCAAGTTCCCAGGAGGCTGGTATATTATTGTCCCCAATGTACAGAGGAAGAAACTGAGGTCCAGGGCCACACAAAGGAAAGAGGCGGAGCCAGCTTCTGATACAGGGTGGCCTCAGGCACCTGCCCTAAGCCCCCCCAGGCCCTGAGGGGGTCAGAAGGGCAAAGTGGAAGGGCCCGAGGCCCAGCAGCAGCTATGCTCAGGGGAGCCCGCAGGAGAGAAAGGAGGAGGGCGGGTGGGAGGCGGGAAGGGAAATGTGATGGGCTGGGCCGGCACGGGGTCCTCTGCTCCATCACCCCGGCCTCTGGGGCTGCTGGGAGGGGATTTTGCCCCTCTCAGTAAGGAGATTGTTCTAGATGACCCGGGTAGGGCTGTGTGGATCGGCTAGGAGGCCTTCAGAGCCAGGCCGAGGCTTCCCTTAGGAAAGCGGACCTGCCTGTGACAGCAGCTCTCCCACCTGTCCCGCCCCGCCCCTCCTGGTGAGCGCCCTGCAGACGCTGGGCCTGCCCGCCCGCCTCTCCACTGTGAAGTCCACCCCGGCAGTAAACTCAGCATCCAGCTCCCACCACCTCTGCAGCTCTGGTTGAGTGCTGGCTGATCTGGGGGTTTCTAGAAGGGTCCAAGGCTGCAGGGTGCAAAGGGACAACAGGTGGAGAAGTGGTCCCTGGTGGTGATGGTCTCTGGTGGCCTCTGAAAGGACACACTCTGGGGAGCAAGTGGGGTTGAGTCTGAGAAGCTGGTGTAGACCACTTGAAAAGGCCCTGCCTGGGGCAGGGGGGTAGGCGGAGGTTCTCAGGCGGGACAGCACCCTCCCTGGGTGGCCAGCACTTGGTCTGGCCCCCGGACCCTCGGTGAAGGGCACTCAAAAGACAAGAAATGACCCAGAGGAGAGAAGAGACTGGAGGGCAGGAGAAGAAGTTTCAGAGGGAGGTGTGGACAGAAAGAGGCTGAATCGGGTTTCCAGGCAGAAAACAACTAAATCCAGCATGGGAAAAGCATCACACCATCCTGTCCCCTTGCTGTGGCACAAAGGAAGCCGGGGGAGGAGAGGCCTGCAGAGTCTGGGGAGCGCAGTGCGGCCCTGGCTTCCCCAGCTGGGGGCTGGGGGGAGGCACACATAGGGACAGGGCTTTTGGTTCCATAAATCATTTTAACCAAGAGCTGCTGGCTGCGGAGCCCGCTGTGTGACCTCGGGGAAGTCACATCCCCTCTCTGAGCCTCTGTCGCCCCATCTGGAAAGTGGGGATGTTAGTCCTGACTTTGTAGGGCTGCTGGAGGATTCAGTGAGTTAAGGACGAAGTTTCTGCAGTGCGCGTTTGGTGTGTACTGAATTCCTTAGCGCTGTGATTAGGGAGAGGGAGGAATTCCACCCATTTGGGTCTGTAAGCCGGGAGACGAGACACACAGACCCAGGGCTTGATGGCACCGCAGCCCCATCTCATGGCCAACGGCTACAGGACCCCAAAAGATAGAGAGCAGCGGTGCTGTGCTTTCCACCCCTCAATATGAGTCACCTCTGCTACTTGTCCCAGTTGCTTGGGTGTGACTGGGAGTCTGGGCCCCCGCCCCATCCCTGGCTCCCCAAGTCAAAATCTGGGGCAGTCAGTCCACGACAGGAGCCCCAGCTGGTTGTTACTGGACCCAGAGCTTCCACTTTGAGGCAGGAAGCACTCTCTGGACGCAGAACTGCCATAAAGGTGACGCAGGTGTACACACCCCTTTCCTCCACAGGCCCCAAGGCTGGACACACTCATTAAAGGTCTCAGGTCCTGCGCCTCAAGCTTCCTGAACACTGGAGGAGCACCCTCAGGAGCACTGCCAAGATAGGGAGTGGCCGGGCGTGGTGACTCGTGCCTGCAATACCAGCAATTTGGGAGGCCAAGGCAGGCCGATCACTCAGGAGTTCGAGACCAGCCTGGCCAACATGGTGAAACTCTGTCTCTACTAAAATAGAAAAACACACACACACACACAAATTAGCTGGGCATGGTGGTGTGTGCCTATAATCCCAGCTACTCAGGACGCTGAGGCAGGAGAACCAGGAGGCAGAGGTTGCAGTGAGCTGAGATCACATCACTGCACTCCAGCCTGGGTGACAGTGAGACTCAGTTTCAAAAAAAAAAAAAAAAGAAAGAATGAAAACCCCAAAGACGGGAAGTGTTTCCCATCTCCAGAGGAGCAGCTGAGCTCAGAGAGGTTATGTGCCATGCCTAAAGCAACACAGCAGGGTCTGAGCTCTCTAACTCCCCACTAGGTGGCTTGCCTTAAATCCTGCCCCAAAGCCAGGCTCTGAAGTGTGAGCCATTAACAGCTCCCCACGTGCCTTAAGCAGCAAGACAAGAGTGATTGCCACACAGCAGCAGACTTCCTGAAACAGACGTCCCAAGCTTGGGGTAAGGAGGGAGGAGGGAGATAGGGAGAGACGGGGAAGATGTGTCCCCGGGGACCCAGGGGCTCAGGCTTGGCCACTGACACTTGTCCAGTGTCTCTGAGTCTCAGGGGGACTGAGAGAGGGCAGCAGACTCGGGGACCCAGGCAGACGTCATTTCACAGTTTAATGATGAAATATTTAAACATACAGAAAATGAAGCATCATGAACCCCGGTGCCCACCCCTGCCCACCTGCACCCTTCCTGGATTGGCAGAGGCGGACAGCATAGCAGTGGGCTGGTGCAGCCCTCACAGTGCCCCAGGCCAGGTGCCCGCTGCGACGGGGCTGCCTCTGTGTCCCGATGCTGTAACATGCGACCACGAACTGTGGCTGTAACATATATCCGCCCTCTTTGGAGGTCAGAAGTCCGACTTGGGTCTTGCTGAACTAAAGTCAAAGTGTGGGTAGGGCTGGCTCCTGGGGGAGACTGTTCCCCGTCCTTTCATCCAGCTTCTCCAGGCCCCTGCACCCCTTGGCTGGTGACCCCCACCCCATACCACTCCAGCTCCTCCGTCTGTCACCACACAGCCCACTTCCTCTCCCGCAGCATCAGCTTCCACCACCCTCTTCTGAGGACAGTCACAAGGACAACCCAGGACACTCTCACTGTCCCAAAGTCCCTAGCTCACATCTGCAAGGCCCCAAGGTGAGGGGATCAGGACATGGGCCCTGGGGTCCCTGCTCAGCACAGCACAGATGTGATCTGCTCATTCCCCCACACCCGGCTGCCACCAGGAAGAACACGTGTGCCGGGGAGACTGTAGAGCACCTGGCGGGGGCATGTGCCAGTGGGGGAGAAAATAAAGCAGGAAGCATGGGAGACCCTGGATGGACGGGTCTCACCCTTGCCCCCCAAAGCCCCTTGCCCCCTGCCCCTGAGGCCCGGCCGTGTCCCCTCCTGCCCTCCGCCCTCCCCATACGCTCCCTCCCCTCCCGTGCCCAGTCTTCTTCCCAGGCAGTCCCTGGAGTTACTGTTTTAATGAGTTCCTTGCCCTCTAATTAGCAGGTGCGGCTCTGAAAGGAAGTGCCTGGTGTTTACCCTGCGCGGAGCCTTTAATAACCAAGTCCAAGGAATCTGCGGCTGGCTCTGGCCTAATCCCCTCGGAACACCGGCGCTTAATGAGCCCTGGCATAGGCCAGCCTTCTCCTGCCCTCTCCCCCGCACCCCGCAGCCCCCCAGGGGCTCCCACAGCCTGCAGAGACCCAGGCCTGGGCCCAGCGGGTGCCCAACCACCTGCAGGCAGCTCTGCAGCCCCAGTCAGCAGGGCACCAGCTAACAACTTTCCAGCAGCCCCTGCGGCCAGGGCTGTTCTAGGCTTGGACTAAGTGGCTCTCTCATGCCCACCCCACATCTTCCCCACGCCGCCTGCCCCTGGCAGAGCCGAGGCCCTGTATTCACAGCTTGAGGGGGCTCTGAGGGTCCTTCTCCACTCGTTTCACACACGAGCCCTGGGGGCAGCCAGCGTCCACTCCCCACCCCCCATTTTACAGATGAGCAAACCGAGGTGCAGAAAAGCTCAGGCCGTGGCTGGCTCCTAAAGGGCGATGCTGAGTTTCCAACCAGGCTTGGTTTGATGACAAGGCTGTAGCTCTTTCTAGGGGCCCAAGGCGGAGTTGAGATGTTAAAACATTGGGGTCGCAGGAGCTCTGGCTCCACTAGGGGCAGGGCAGTCCATCTCACCCCTCAACCCCCACGGAACGGCTGGGGGGTCCCCCGGTCCTGGAGAGGCATCAGCCGCCCTGCAGGCCCTGTCATCCTCTTCCCCTGCCCGGCTGCGGGGGCAGGGGGGCACAGGTGCAGCTGGGAGGTCTGGGTGGTCTCCTCTGGCCCTGTCCATCCACTCCACCGAGGGAGACCCGAGGCGGGGGACGCCCAGCCGCAGGCCTGCGCAATCTCTGCAGAGGCGGAACCCATGAGGTCCCGGCAGGGGCAGGGGACGTGGCGACAGGGAGGGACCCAGGCCCATCGTCTCTCTCCAATGCCCTGTCCCACGGCAGACCCCGCAGCGCCCACAAAGGGACCTGCACTCTGAGGAGGAATATTCTGGAACATGTCATGGCTTTTTTCTTTTTACATAAATGGCTCTGCCTCCACTCTGCTCGGGAAGCAGAGGCGCCTCCCACCCCATTCTGTGCCGCCGTTGAATAGCCCTCCAGTCGGCCGAGCTTGAAAGGCGCTCGGAGTGTTCAGGGGGCGGGGGAGGCCGCCGCAGGCGTCCTTTGTTGGGGAAGCGGCTCCCTCCGGCCCCCGCTGCGCCTTTATCTGGCTCAGCGGCTTTTCCTGCAGCCCCCACACCTCTGAAGAGGTGGCTGGGGAAGCGGAACCCTCCAGGCTGTGGGCAGACAGTGGCCAGGAGACTCTCCTCTGGGGTGACAGCCCCACCCTGGACAGGGGATTTCAGGCCCTTCCACCCCATCTGGAGTCGTGCTGTGGAGGAGGAGTGGAAACCGGGCCTGCCAGACCTGGCACCCCCCAACTCTCCTGTCCTATGTTCTGCCCTGGCCTGGTGAGAATGAGCTCCCTGGCATCGGTCAGGCATGCGCAGTCAAGCATTTATTGAGCACTTACTGCATACACTGCTGTGTGGCCAACAGGAGGAGGAGAGCCTAAAAGGCTGAATGACCTTCGGGGCCATGACCCAGGAGGTCCACTTGACCGTAGCCGGCCGGATTCAGGCGTGGCCAGGGATCTGCACCAGGTGATCTGGGGGTGGAGGGCTGGAAGGCGAGGAAGACTCACCACCTCCTTCTCCTGGAATGTGGTATCAAGCAGGAAAGACGACATCCTCCCAAATAACCCGTATGTGGCAGGCTGTGAGTGATCCTAAGAGTTCACGCTCCCCTCGGGACCTCAGTTTTGCTCATCTGTGAAATGGGCGACTGGAAGGGATCAGTGATTTGTATGAATCTATGCAGCCTCGACCCTCTATGTCATGAGGATGAAACAAACACAATGTGTGTCAGATTATCGATTCCAAAAATGGCCACGACAGTATTTCTCACCTCACATGCTCTTCAGAACCTTCCAGTTTTTTTGTTTTGTTTTGTTTTTTGAGACACAGTCTCACTCTGTTGCCCAGGCTGGAGTGCAGTGGTGCGATCTCCTCTCACTGCAACCTCCACCTCCTGGGTTCATATGGTTCTCCTGCCTCAGCCTCTAGAGTAGCTGGGACTACAGGTATGTGCCACGATGCCTGGCTAATTTTTGTATTTTTAGAAGAGACAGGGTTTCACCATGTTGGCCAGACTGGTCTTGAACTCCTGGCCTCAAAGGATCTGTCTGCCTTAGCCTCCCAAAGTGCTGGGATTAAAGGCATGAGCCACTGTGCCGGGCCTTAGAACCTTCCAGTTTTGCCCCCTCCCCTTGGAACTCAGCAGGAGACGGCTCTGTGTCTGCATCTGCTAATAGAATGTTGTGAAAGTGGCGAGTGCCTCGTCGCTTTGGGGGCTAGGTCATAACAGTAATTCAGCTCTTGCTTTTGGGACACTGGTCTTGGGACCCTGCCGCCATTCTGTGAGGAAGCCCAGGCTGCCCAGGGAGAGGCTCCTGTGGAAGGAAACAAGCCCAGAACTAACCTAGCAGCCATGTGGCAGGTGCTCGCACTGTCTTGGAAGCAGATACTCCATCCCTGTGGGAGCTGCCTCCCCTGGGGCCCTGGGGAAGCAGGACCAGCCCTCCCTGCCAAGCTTTATGCAAATCAAAGGCCTGTGAGCAAAAACAGTGATCGTGCTTTTATGCTGCTACGTTTGGGCTGACTTGTCACAGAGTAATAGATAACCGTAAGAAACGTTTCTGGGCAGGTACTGGGTCTTGAACTGACAGGGACCCCAAAGAGTCTAGCACCTTCCAGGCGCCCACACGTGGCTGCTGATCACAGTCTCGACCCTGGACATGAGCTGAAACCACCAAGTAAGCACCAGACCGTATTAGTCTGTTCTCACGCTGCTATCAAGAAATACCTGAGACTGGGGAATTTATAAAGAAAAAAAGGTGTAATTGGCTCACAGTTCCGTATGGCTGGGGAGGCCTCAGGAAACTTACCATCACGGCGGAAGGGGAAGCAGAAGCAGGTGCCTTCTTCACAAGGCGACGGGAGAGAGACAGCGAGCGCAAGCAGAGGAAATGCCAAACTATGGCAACAACGCATGGGGGAGCCTGCCCCCACGATCCAGTCGCTGCCCACTGGGTCCCTCCCACAATGCCTGCATTTTGTGGGGGATTACCATTCAAAATGAGATGTGGGTGGGGTCACAGCCAAGCCACATCACAGGTTAAACTCATTTAATCCGACAACAATCATCCCCCATTTTACAGATGAGTTCATTCAGGCCCAGACACGTTAATGAACTCACTTAAGGTCACAAAGCCAAGAAGTGGCGGAAGTGAGATTCAAACCAGGTGAGTGGCTCAGAGTCCTCCCCCTTAACCCTCAGGCTTACCCGCCTCTCCCAGGTGGTTGTGATGGGCCCATATCCTGAACCAGCCAGGAGGGGCACGGATTCCAGAGATGTATGATCCCTCCAGTCAAAACTGGTTAAAGTAGACACCGTCTGGCCAAACTTTTCTACCCCTGTCAAGTTTTTCATATGAACATATTTTTAAAATTGGCTGAAGACTGGGCGCGATGGCTCACGCCTGTAATCCCAGCACTTTGGAAGGCCGAGGCAGGTGGATCACCTGAGGTCAGGTGAGACCAGCCTGGCTAACATGGTGAAACCCCGACTCTACTAAGAATACAAATAATTAGCCAGGCATGTTGGTGCATGCCTGTAGTCCCAGCTACTCCAGAGGCTGAGGCAGGAGAACCGCTTGGACCTGGAAGGCAGAGGGTGCACTGAGCTGAGATGACACCACTGCATTCCAGCCTGGGCAACAAAAGTGAAACTCTCTCAAAAAATTTATTATTTATTTATTTATTTTTGAGGCAGAGTCTCACTGTCACCCAGGCTGGAGTGCAGCGGTGTGATCTTGGCTCACTGCAACTTCCAGCTCCCGGTTTCAAGCAATTCCCCTGCCTCAGCCTCCCCAGTAGCTAGGACTACAGGTGCGCGCCACCTGGCCCAGCTAATTTTTTTGTGTGTGTATTTAGTAGAGACGGGATTTCACCATGTTGGCCAGGATGGTCTCGATCTCTTGACCTCCTGATCCACCTGCCTCGGCTTCCCAAAGTGCTGGGATTATAGGTGTAAGCCATCATGCCTGGTCAAAAAAAAAAAAAAAAAAAAAAAAAAAATTTTAACTGAAAAATACTCTTTATGAGATCACAGGATTTTGGTTTGAAAATCATGATCATGATACTGGAAGAACTTAAGAGGGACAATAAAGGGCCCCCCCCAGAGGTTAATGCAGCCTGAGACCTAAAGAAACAAGGTGTCTGTCCAGGCCCAATGCCTGCCTCCCTCGCCACTAAAGCTTTTTAAGACATTGGGATCTGGGCCGGGTGTGGCAGCTCGCCTATAATCCCAGCATTTTGAGAGACTCAGGTGGGAGGATCACTCGGGGCTAGCAGTTTCAGACCAGCCTGGGAACATAGTGGGACCCTATCTCTATGAAAAATTTTAAAAAGTAGCCAAGTGCGGTGGCATGCACCTGTAGTCCCAGCTACTCCAGAGGCTGAGGTTGCTGGGCTCATGTGAGCCCAGGAGATCAAGGCTGCAGCGAGCCGAGATTGTACCACTGCACTCTAGCTGCAGTGACAGAGTGAGACCCTGTCTCAAAAAAAAAACAGATAAAAATAACAATAGGCCAGGTGTGGTGGCTCATGCCTGTAATCCCAGAACTTTGGGAGGCCGAGGCAGATGGATCATGAGGTCAGGAGTTCAAGATCAACCTGGTCAAGATGGTAAAACCCCCTTCTCTACTAAAAATACAAAAAAATTAGCCGGGTGTGGTGGCATGAGCCTGTAATCCCAGCTACTCAGGAGACTGAGGCAGAGAACTGCTTGAACCTGGGAGATGGAGGTTGCAGTGAACCGAGATTGTGCCACTGCACTCCAGCCTGAGTGACAGAGTGAGACACCATCTCAAAAAAATAAATAAATAAAAATAAATTGAGATACAACTTATACAGCATAAAACGCACCATATTAAAGCGTACAACTGAGTGCTTTTTACGTTTTACAATGCTGTTCACCTAACTCCAGAACGCTTCCATCATCCAGAACAGAACTCCACACCCATTCCTAGCTATTCCCCTTTTCCCCCCGGAATCGGCCTCCCCCAGGCCCTGGCAGCCACTCCTCTGCTTCCTGTCTCTGTGGATTTGCATACTGGGCACTTCACGGATGGGGCAGGCCCACCCTCTGTGTCCGGCTTCCGGGTTTCCTGGGCGCATCCATGTTGCAGCAGGAGCTGAGTCGGTCTTCGTTGCTGTACGGCCCAGTCATACTCCACTCTCCGGATAGACCAGATTTTGTTTATCCACTCATCAGCTGACAGCTTCTGTGCTGTTTCCACTTAGGCTATTACAAATAATGCTGCTATGAACATGTGTGCACAAGCTTTTATGGAACCGAAATTCCGATGTTTTCTTTTCTTTTCTTTTTTTTTTTTTTTTGAGACAGCGTCTTGCTCTGCCGCCCAGGCTAAAGTGCAGTGGCTTGATCTCAGCTCACTGCAACCTCCGTCTCCCAGATTCAAGCGATTCTCCTGCCTCAGCCTCCCAAGTAGCTGGGACTACAGGCATGCACCACCACACCTAATTTTTGTATTTTTAGTAGAGATGGGGTTTCACCACGTTGGCCAGGCTGGTCTGGAACTCCTGACCTCAAGTGATTTGCCTGCCTCAGTCTCCCAAAGTTCTGGGATTACAGGCGTGAGCCATCGTGCCTGGCCACTGATGTTTTCATTCTTTTGGGTACCTAGAGTGGAGTAGCTGGGTCCTTGGGCAACTCTCCAATTCATCATCTGAGGAGCTGCCAGACTGTTTTCCATGGTGGCTGCACCACATGCGTTCCCAGCAGCAGTGTACCAGAGTTCCAACTTCACATCCTCGCCAACACTTGTTATTATCTGCCTTTTTAATTCCAGCCCCATCATGGGTGTGCATCGAGAGCTTGGTTAAGCTTTCACGTGCAAAGGGATCGTGCAGTGAAGAGGCAGTTCACAGAAAATGCTCCTGGGCTCAGGACAGAGTCGGGGTCAAGGCCTTTCTGAACTTGGAAGCTGTGTGGCACTCGGTCAGATGACCAGCCACTCTGTGTCAACCTAAACCACAAGGCGGGACCCCTTCTGATCTAAGGGGAAACTCCTCACTCAACAAGGATGCAGCATATCAGGGTGATGGTAGTGGAGCGTGGAACTCAGCCTGGGGACTCGGGTGACTAAGTCCCCGCTCAGGGTTGGCCCTGGACACAGCTCTCCAGGCCTCTGCCCACTCAGCCTGGCCAGAATCAGGGGTGGGGGCAGTTACTGCGCAGGAACTCTGGGAGTTGGCAGGTTCCTACCATAAAGGCCTTGGGATTGGGTTCCCCCATTTCAGGCCGCACCTCACCTCCCACGAGCTTCCGGACTGTGCCGTCCACCCGGCGACTGCCCCTCCTCCAGGTGGGCGCCTTCCTCCCAGATGCCCTATCTCTCTGAGCCTGTCTCCCTTCTCCAGAATTCGGCTCAACTTGGCAGTCTCCCGAGAATCTAACTCCCAAGGCCTGGCCCACCAGCGCCCCTGATCTGTAAGCTTTCACCCTTTCCAGAGACAGCCGAATCAGCTCACTAACCCCATCGTGCCATTTTGTGGTCTCCAGGAACCCTCAGAAGGTTCCGGAAATGTCAAGCCTTTGGCACCGAGTGCTGTCTCCCACCCAGAGACTGCACAAAAAAGCTCTGTTGGACCATGTGACCCAATCTTTGCTTTCAGGCCCACCTGAAACTGCCTCTCACGTCTTGCCCCGAGATTCTGTCTCCGCCATGAACCACAAACGGTCAGAAACAACACACACGACGCCTTGCTATGTCTTCCCTTCCAAGTGCTATTTTGGGAGGTGACAAAATAGGAAAAAGCATGAGCTTTTGACTCAGCCCAACCGACATCTGGTTCCCTGGAGGTCACTGATCCCAAAGTCGTCTGAGCCTCAGTTTCCTCAAAAGCAAAATGGAGGCCAGGCACGGTGGCTCACAGCTGTAATCCCAGCACTCTGGGAGGCCAAGGTGGGCAGAGCACTTGAGGTCAGGAGTTCAAGACCACCCTGGCCAACATGGCGAAACCCCGCCTCTACTGAAAATATAAAAATCAGCCGGGCGCGGTGGTGGGTGCCTGTAAGCCCAGCTCCTCAGGAGGCTGAGGCAGGAGAATCACTTGAACCCAGGAGGCAGAGGCTGCAGTGACCAGAGATCACGCCACTGCACTCTAGCCTGGGTGACAGCAAGACTCTGTCTGAAAAAATAAAAATAAAACAAAACGGAGATAACACCCCCTTTCACTAGTAGAGTCACAAAGGGCTGGGAACAACGTCCCAGGGCGTGGCCAAGAGGTCCTGAAGCCCACAGACCCCTGTAAGTATCCGCTGTGGGCTCACTGCAGTACAAACAGTCCCTCGGTCACTGCTGGCTGACCTCCTCTGATTAGGTTTATGTATTTATTTCTCTTTGCAACAAGGTTTGAAAGCGCAGAGTGGCCAGTTACAATGATTCCAGAAGCCTCGGGAGTTCTCAGCAACTGTGGGTGGGCTGCTCCCCCCTGCCAACGGCCACCTTCCCCACCCTGCCCGGGGCTTTGTGGGTGCTGACCCAGCTGGCGCTATCAGACCCAGACTGGCCTCCAGGGATGGCAGAGGCCGCCCTGTTTCCTGGAACGTGTGCCATGTGACACTGAGTGAGCCGCCAGCAAGCGGGGGGGATGCTGAACTTGGAAAGGACACTGCTCTGAGTGCCTTGGAAGGTCCACCGAATCCCGGCCCTTCTGACCTGCACGTTGCTGGGTGCACAGCCTCAGGCACCTTTCCACGCAGGCTCCACGCCAGCCCCTAGCAGCGGTCACTCCCCAGGCAGGGAGGAGCCGTAGTCAGGCTCCGTGGGTGGACACGGCCCTGGAGGGCAGGAAGCTGGACCTGGGGTCTGGCCCTAGCCCAGCTGGCTCCGGGCCTTTCGGCTGCATCTGCTCTGGCCCTTCTTGGAGCCTCAGTCTCCGAGACTGTTAGTCTAGGTGATCCAATCAGCCTCTAGATTCTTCCGTCAGTTACAGGCAGAATTCGTGTTATTTTTTTAAGACAGGCTCTCACTCTATCACCCAGGCTGGAGGGTAGTGGCACAAAACGGGGCTCAAGCGATCCCCCCACCTCAGCCACCCAAGTAGCTGAACTGCAGGGGGGCACCACCACGCCCAGTTACATTATGATTTACTTTCATTTTTTTGAGATGGAGTCTCACTCTGTCACCAGGTTGGAGTGCAGTGGCGCCATCTCAGCTCACTGCCACCTCTGCCCCCCAGGTTCAAACAATTCTCCTGCCTCAGCCTCCCACGTAGCTGGGACTACAGGCACGCGCCACCACGCCCAGCTAATTTTTGTATAGTAGAGATGGGGTTTCACGATGTTGGCCAGGTTGGTCTTGATCCCTTGACCTTGTGATCTACCCACCTCAGCCTCCCAAAGTGCTATGATTACAGATGTGAGCCACCGCGCCTGGCCCTAAAAAAAGTTTTTTTAAGAGATGGGTCTTGCTCTGTCACCCAGGCTGGAGTGCAGTGGCATGATCACTGCTCACTGCCACTTCCGACTCCAGGGCTCAAATGATCCTCCTGCCTCAGTCTCCCAAAGTATTGGGATTACAGTTGTGAGTTACCATGCCTGGCCTAATTTTTTAATTTTTAGTACAAACGGGGCCTCACTATATTGCGGGCAGAATTCTTTCCCCGCTTCCTTTCAAGCAAAAATAAATTCATAATTCAGATAAAGGCAGACCAGCTCAGGAGGAAGAGGGGGAGAAAGCGTGGAGCGGACTCTGTCCTTTGCCTGCCCCTTTCCTTGTGGTGTGGCCTCTGAAGCCCCCTTTCTGAAGAATTCATTATTTCAAGGATCCCTTGGGATTCCACAAGCCTGCACACTTGAGCTACATGAGCATCCACTCAGGCTACAGATGGAGTTGAGCACCTACTATGTGCCAGGAACTGTTCTACGAGCCGGGGATACAAGACAGACAAGGTCCCTGTCCTTCCAGATGCCTGGAGGCGTCAGAGACTGGGAAACACACATACAATATACACGAGGCGGGAGGGGGCGCAGAGGAAACTAAGGTACCCTAAATAAGACTGGGGTGATAGGGGCAGGGGGCGCAGAGGAAGCTAAGGCACCCCTAAATAAGAGCGGGGTGATGGGGGCAGGGGGCGCAGAGGAAGCTAAGGCACCCTAAATAAGATCGGGGTGACGGGGGCAGGGGGTGCAGAGGAAGCTAAGGCACCCTAAATAAGAGCGGGGTGACGGGAGTGTGATTTCTAGGGGGTCATGCGAGCAGACTCCTAGAAGTGAGGAAGGGAGCTGTGGGCGTTCTGGGCAGGAGGACAGCACAGCATGCCTGCCCCTGCAGAGGAACAGAAAGAAGTCAGTGCCTCCAGGTAGCCATGCAGAGCGGCGAGAAAGGACGTGGGGGCTAGAGAGGCCAAGTGTGCCAGCTGGAACAGTGTTTCCCAAAAGTCATGCTCCTCAAACCTGAGAATCTGACCCATTTTGGAAACAGGGTCTGTGAAGATGTTACTAGTTAAGTTGAGGTCACACTGGATTAAGTGTTTTTGTAAGAAGAGAGGACGCAGGTCAGGCGTGGTGGCTCATGCTTATAATCCCAGCACTTTGGGAGGCCGAGGTGGAAGGATCACTTGAGCTCAGCCGTTTGAGACCAGCCTGGGCAACACAGAGAGACTCCATCTCGACAAAAAGTAAAAAAAAAAAAGCCGGGTATGGTAATGGTGGTGTATACCTGCAGTGCCAGCTACTCAGGAGGCTGAGGCAGGGATCGCTCAAGCCTGGAAGGTTGAGGCTGCAGCGCCAGCGTGGACGACACAGTGACACCCTGTCTTCAAAAAAAAAAAAAAAAAAAAAAGGAAGAGAGGACCCAGAGATGCAGAGGGGAGGGCCAGGTAAAGACACAGCTGAGATGGAGTGAAGACGCCACAGATGCAGGAAAGCTGGCGCCCCCAGAGCCGGAAGGGGCAGGAAGGAGCCTCCCTCCAGGCCCTCAGCGGGGAGGTCCCTGCTGCCACCTGGATGTTGAACTTCTGGCCTCCAGAACTGGGAGGGAACACACCTCTGCTGTTTGCAGACGCCCAGGACTTGGTAATGTGTTACAACAGCCACGGGCAACTCTACACCCAGGCCAGGATGTTTGCTTTTACTCAGGTAGGAGAGGGGCCCGTGCGGACTTGGGGCTTGGACAGGCGGGAGCTGACTGGCATCGTTAAAGGGTCTGGTCACATCACGCCGCGACCCTGCCCATCTGGTCTGTGAGCTCTTGGATACACCTGGTGAGAACTGGGCATTTCCTCTCTGTACCTCCAAGCCTCACAGGAGGCAAACAGGCCTGGTGTTCTGACCCGCTGCTCAGGCCTCCAGTGACAGCTCTGCTCACCCATGCGCCTCCCAGGGGTCCACTCCCTCCATGGAGGGTGACCAGGGCACTGCCGGGTGGGGCCACAGCTGCCCACTCTGCCTCCCCGCCATTCTACTCTGGAGGCCCCTGGCAGCAACATGGGTTCCCTGGCCCTGACTGGTTCTCCTTGCTGCGTTATTTAAAGTTTCCCAGACAGATTTCTCCTGTGAAAATGTGGGGCCTATCATTATCCGTCTGAGAACCTATAATTTGTTTTTAAAGAAACGCAACCCCAAGCAGAAGTGAGCCGGCTGGGTAAGGGCAGCCCCAGGCTTTGCCAGTCGTAAGCCCGGAAGCCAGGGAAGGCTCACCCATGGACACAACAAGCATTTATAGAGCACCTTATATTTGCCAGGCACCATGCTAGGTGCTGCCTCAGACAGCACTTGCCCAGTTCCGGGATGTTGTACTGACGCAGACCCTTTGTGAGAAGACCCTCAAAGAAGGTATAAAAGCTGTAAGACCCAACACCCACCTAAAATAACTCGGTACAAGGCGGAACGTGCAAATGCCCCTGAGACAGGCCTCCAAAACATCACAGGGGGCTGGGCGAGGTGGCTCATGCCTGTAATCCCAGCACTTTGGGAGGCCGAGGAGGGCGGATCACAAGGTTAGGAGTTCGAGACCAGCCTGACCAACATAGTGAAACCCCGTCTCTACAAAAAATACAAAAATTAGCCAGGCGTGGTGGCACGCGCCTGTAATCCCAGCTACTCGGGAGGCTGAGGCAGGAGAATTGCTTGAACCAGGGAGTTGGAGGTTACAGTGAGCTGAGATCACGCCACTGCACTCCAGCCTGGCAACAGAGCGAGACGCCATCTCAAAAAAAAAAAGGAAAAGAAAACAGAGTGAACGAATGCCGGGGGCCGCGTCGAGGCCCCTATGGAGCCTGTTCTGGGTGGAGTCTCAGTGTGCTCGTCTGTGAGACGGTCACAATATACGTCTGCCCAGGACCTTGCCTGGCAACTGAAAAGCTCCAGTGGGCTCAGCACAGGGACCCCTTCACACAGGGAGTCATCAGCCCGACGCTCGCCACCCCACCGACTCCAGGTGGAACGGAAGGGTGAGGACGAGGAGGCTGCGCTGCCGGGGCGGACACAGGCGAAGGCCCAGGAGCTGGCATCTCTCCCACTCCGCTGGCACAGCCACCCGGCTCACTGCAGCCTGGTTACAACAGGACTCGATCCAGAAGCTTCTGTTAGGACTCCCGCTACACTGTCCCACCCAGTGCCCTGGCACCAATTGCAAGCTCTGGGTCACACGCCTTCTTTTCCAGAATTTTCATCACAAATTTCTGACAACTCGTGGTGGAAAGCTGGTGTTTTCTTTGGCTCTGAGACCCTCAACCTACCCCCTGGGCATCTGCCTAAATGTCAGGAGAGAAGAGGAGGAGAAGGGGAGGGGTGAGCTACACTGTGCTGGGCTCCACGAGTTCACACCTAATGTCACCCCCACCCCACCCTTCCAAGCTACAGATGATGCCCGCTTTCCAAAGGACACCAGACACCAGGTGATGCGCCATGCTGAGCACCTGGGTCCTCAGCCCCACCTGGTTCCTCAGGACTCCGCCTTAAACATTGCATCATCTCTGTTACTAAGGGACTCAGGTCATTTACCAACAGCTCAGCATCACAAGTGGAGCCACAGTTGAGGTGGCCCAAGAAATGGCAGCCGGGGAGGTCTCCCCAACCCGTGTCTCCTGTGGCACCACCACTGCGAAGTAATTGGGACGAGAGGCTGAGAAGCCACATCCTCACTGGAGGCTGCTCTGGAGACTGCCGGACAGCTTGATCGAGCCGTGCCAACCCCACTGCCTGACGGTGACCTGAACGACGGCGCTGGCACTACGTGTACCCCACAACCGCCACTGTTCCAGGAGCTTTTCACAAATCACTCATTGAGTTTCCACTACGGATGAGGAGGCTGAGCACAGTGGCTCAAGCCTGTAATCCCAGCACTTTGGGAGGCCCAGGAAGGAACATCACTTGAGCCTAGGAGTTTGAGACCAGCCTGGGCAACATAGGGAGCTTCCTTCTCTACCAAAAATTTAAAAAATTAGCCAGGCATGGTGGTGCATGCCTGTGGTCCCAGCTACTCGGGAGGCTGACAGGATGATCACCTGACCCCAGGAGGCTGAGGCTGCACTGGGCCACGATTGCACCAGTGCACTATAGCCTGGGGTCCAGAGTGAGACCCTGGTCCCTCGTCCAAAAAAAGGGATGAGGAAACTGGGGCTCACAGTGACCAAGTGACTTATCTTCCAGACACAGCCAAACTTCAGAGATGTCCTTGTCTGTGAAGGGCCCCTCAGCCTTGCTGGACCCAGGAGTCACGGCTTAGAAAGGACTGAATCCCTTAAGGGGTCTGGTGGTGGGCACCCCATCCCTGGCACCAGATCTGAGTCCTCCTGCCCACCACCATGGGACGGCCTCCACCCCTGCCCTGTGCAAACGAGGCTTTGTCCTGTTGCCAGATCTTTGCAATGGTATTCTTCCTGACTGGCCTCCAAATCCCCCTCTCTCCCAGCTTTCTAGAACCTTCTCAGTTCTTTTGAGACCCACTCAGGCCCCACCCCCCCCAGGAACACCAGCCCGAGGCAGAAGTCCAAAACACTTGACAACTCACACAACAGAGTTTCTGTCTTGGTCTGGGGTCTCCCAGAAACGGATGAGGCAAGGGTTGAGCTCAGGACCTGCACTTAGGAGGGGGAGCGCTGGATACACGGGTGGGCAGTGGGACAGGAAAGCGAATGAGCCAGTGTCGGGCGCATGAATGCTCAGCAGCGTTCACTGTGGGCGCCGGGCGCGATCCTACCAGGGGCCTTGGGGACTGTGCAGATCAGGCCTAGGCGATACCACCTGAGAGGCCGGGACTTGGAGGGAGGTCATCCTCCCTTCCTGGGGCTGCTGGCTGAGGCTGGTCCTGGGGGCCTGAGTCCACAACACCACTGGAGCTGGGCGTAGGAAGTGCGGTGTGCATAGCACACCAGAGAGCCACTGACTTTCTATAGGAATGAACCAGCCAGAGGGACGCACACCTGCTGTCAACAGCCAGGAGGTCCTGCAGCCCTGACACGGAGCGGGAACGAGTCCTGTCCATACCCAAAGGAGTCGTCTGATGTCACAGTCACTACCACCAAAGGCCCAGTCTTGTCCCCCACAGGATCCTCAGAGCCAGGCACGGTACCTGCCCAGCATACAGCAGGTGCAAAGTAAATGCTCACGGCTACATAGACACATGGCAAGATGGAGCAGAGGCTTTTATGGGAGGGAATCAATGCACCTGCGTCTGCCTTAGGCCCCAGCAGGTAGGGACGGGCACCAAGCCTCACTCGGCAGGGCCTGCCCATGCCCCACAGACGCAGGCTCCCCACAGGGCGCCAGGGCGTCTCTCCTGGGGCTCCCACTCTGCAGCCCACTTGGTTTTTCCACTCTGTGAGGCTGTGCCCTGTGCCCCAAGGGGCTGCAGCCAGGCCGGGCGGGGTTCCCTGAGCCCAGGTTCAGCCCCCGACACCCTATCGTCTTGATGGGGAGACGTCTACTCCCAAGACACATGGTAAATGGGTCACAGCACCACTGTGGATGGCGACCCCTGTGGGTCAGGACTCGATCTGCTGCAGAGGCCGCTGGGTGACGTGCAGCCCCCAGTGAGGACATCTGCTGTCCTTGCAGGTGGCCTGGTCCATGGAGGGCTGAGTGCTGACCTCTACTGCCCCCTACCGGCCACAGGCAGTCCAGTCCCCACACCCCTGTGGACCTCAGTGCCCTCTGCCCCAGTGGGAGAGACCCCAGATCAAAGCCTGCAGGAGTGCTCCTCACCCGGGAGAGAGGACACCCAGGCCAGGGGCTGGGAGGTGTGGGTGCCAGACGGCCTGGTCCCTTATGGTGACCTGGGCTACACGTGGCTAGGGAGCCCTCGAAACGTGCCCTGTGCAGACTGAGATGAGCTATTAGCAGACACATCAGATTCTGAAGACTTGAGAGGAAAAAAGGAATCTTTCTCTGATAATTCAACATATTGATGACATGTTGAAATGATAATATTTTGAATATATTATGCTAGAGAGAATATATTAAAATAAATTTCACCTGCTTTTCCTTTTTCAAAGCTTGGCTAGTGGGGGACTGAAAACAGCACAGGTGGCTGGCGCTATGGTCTGCACTGAGTGGCTTAGCGAGCTCATGGCTCTATCAGGTTTCTGGTAAATTCCCTCTCCCCTTTGGAAACAGGAGTCAGGCCAGATGGCCTCTGCCGTCCAATGGGTGAGACATTCGATGGTTCTGGGTGCTGATGCAGGAGCACCATGAGGGCTCGCACCAGGCCCGCAGCACCAGCCCTGCCTCTCCAGCCTGGCCTGCCCTCACCTACCCCCACTCCCACTCCCACTCCCACAAGCGCCTCACCCTGCTCCGGCCTGGGATGCGGTTGATACTCTTGCTTGGTCCTTTCCCAGCCTGGCTTTGCTCCGAGGACTTTATCCCCCACTACTCAGGGCTGCCAAATACAGCAAACAAGAATACAGGATGCTAGCCCGGGTGCGGTGGCTCACGCCTGTAATCCCAGCACTTTGGGAGGCCGAGGCGGGCAGATCACCTGAGGTCCGGAGTTCGAGACTAGCCTGACCAACATGGAGAAACCCTGCCTCTACTAAGAATACAAAATACGCTAGGTGTGGTGGCACATGCCTGTAATCCCAGCTACTTGGGAGGCTGAGGCAGGAGAATTGCTTGAACCTGGGAGGCGGAGGTGTCAGTGAGCTGAGATCACGCCATTGCACTCCAGCCTGGGCAACAAGAGCAAAACCCTGTCTCAAAAAAGAATACAATCATGCCCAGTTCATTTTGCATTTCAGATACATAATGAACACATTCTTAGCATAAGTATATCCCAAATACTGCACAGGATAGACTTTTACACTAAAAAAGTCTTTGTTGTGTACGTGAAACGCAAATGGAGCCGGCGGCCCCAGCATGACCGGGTGGGTATCCTCTCCTACCCTGCACACTGTCTCAAGTCTACACACGCCAGGCTGGCGGCTCCCCCAGGACATGGGGGTTGGGTTTGGGTTACTCTTGTCCCCACCAGCACAGAATGAACAAGGGAGGCCAGCACTCGCCATAGGAGGCAGTGGCTCACCGAGGCCCTCCAGACTCTGCCCGCTCCCAGGCACTCAGCACGGGCTCCTGCTCAGGGCCTCTCCCCAGTCCTGCCCATCTGCCCCCAGGGGGCTCTGCAGGGATCACCAGCCACATGGTGCCAGGGCCTGTTTCCTGCCTGTTTGCCATCTGAGCCCTGTTCGTAAACAAAACATCTCCCAATCTGACGCATGTGCAGGAGGGGGCAGGAGAGGAGGCCTGAAACGCTCCTGTGAAGACAGGCAGAGCTGTGGGGCTTCCCGCTGGGCCTCCCCGACCCCTGCCCCTCAACTGCCCCTCTGTCTCCTCCCTTGTCAAAAGCCCACCCTGCAGTGGCGCCCTCAGAGCGTCGCAGAGGGAGATGCTGAGGCCCAAAGTGTCCAGGGCGGGTAGGGTGGGGGGGGCCGGGCGGCGGGCAGGGCGGGGGAGCGGGACACTCCCAGGTATTCTAAAATAAGGGCAGATCTTTGCTGGGCCTCTGCTTGGTCCTGGGACACGCTGCAGATTTTTCTGAACCTGATTCCAAACACTAACCAGCTTTCTTCCCAAACCTCTACATGTCCTAGATGTTCGTGTAAGGTCAGCAAACGGCAAATGCAGGGGCCACACCAGTTTGTGACCTGATCAACACCCCGGCCCAGAACGCTTCACTGGGAGGGTCCCGGAATGGTTCTGCCTCCTTTCCAAGAGGCGGTGGAAGACAGGGAACCCTGCCAGGGAGATAAGAAACAGCAGGAGAAAACAGGAGCCTGGGAAAGCCCGGGGCCTGCAGGGTAGAGGCGGCATAGCTCCAGGCTTCTAAACCAGAGACCCGGCTCACCACACATGGGGAGCATGCCGGGGGAGCAGGTGTTCAGGAGGGAGTGGGGCGAGGAGGGATGGGGCCTGTGGGATGTGTCTGTGTGTGTGTGTGTACACGTGCATGTGTGCATGCAGAGTACACATATGGAGGGGGAAAGTGGGGTGACCAGCCCGGTCGCCTCCAGGTCCTGCAGCCTCACCAGCCCCCACTGTGCCTGACCTCCCTTCATCTGCCCCACGGCGCCACACAGATGCTGGACTGGGACATGGCATCCTGTGTGCTTCCCCCTCTACCTGTGAAATGCAAGCTGCAAACAGGCACCCAGCACAGACGCAACACCTTCCCAAGGGACTCCTGGGAGATGACAGCATTCACGTCCCCATGACTTTGGCGAGGCATGTGCAGGGTCTGGCCAGTTTTTGTGGCACCAGCCAGCAGAATGCCAGTCTCCTCTTTTCCTTTTCTTCTCACTCCCCAGGGTCTGTGAGGCACTGCCTGCAGGGAGGGAGGCTGGGGAAGTGGGAGCCCTTCTCTGAGCTGGGCTGTGTCACACACACACACACACACACACACACAGCTCAGGCGGGTTCAGTAGCACATCACCCCAGGATGCATTTGCTGTTCAAATACCTTGGGTCCCCAGCCTCCCAACCCCCCAGTGAGTGTGTGCGAGGGTCCCGCAGCCCAGGGTGGACATTGCCAGCTCAGCCCAGGCCGGTGGGTGGCAGAAGCCAGGCCTTGGCCACAGGAGCTGCCCAGAGGCCCCCAGACAGCTTCTGCGGGCTTCCTTCCCCATAGCCTGTCCTGACCGCCCAGACCTGGGGCCTGCCTGAGCTGGCCCCAGAATCCTCTCCCCCACCCCCCCAACCCGAGACCTCTCCAGCTATCCCAGGGGGACCAGCAGGGCAGGAAAACCTCTCACAGCAAAGGGCAGGGAGGGGGCAGGAAGTGGAATTATTCTGCTTGGCTTCCTCCAGGCTAACATGAAAGCAGCCGTTGTCTGCAAATGAGGAGGCTGAGAGAGCCTGGCCCGACGGGGCGAGCCGTCCCAGACTTCTGCCAGGGTGGCCTCCGGGCAGGGCAGCCCCCCAAACATGGAATCATGCTGGATGAGGTCAAGCCAGGTGTCTCGAGGACCCTGAGGAAGATGCACAGGACAGGGGTCCATCCGAGGGGAAGCAGGGCAGGCCTCACCCGGAGAGTCTCAGAGCCCTGACCCCACATAGCTGCTGCCCCGGGTCCGTGAATGCTTGGCTGTGGTCAGAGGGACAGGGGGACCCCAAGAGGTCAGGGGCCCCACCTCTCACTTTCTGAAAAGGTCCCCTGGGAGGCCCCACAGGGTTCCCTCCTGCTGTGGCCAGGGCTGAGTGTGCCCTGGGGCCTCTGCGAGCGACAGCTGGGTAGCGGCTCCCCCTTCTCTCCCAGGGAGGCCGCCCACTCCAGGGACCTGCAACTCCACTGGCCCTGAGGCCCACTTCATCCCCCTGCCCCTTGGCCTGGGTGCCCTGGTCACACCTGCCCAGGGATCAGCTCAGGAAATGCTCCAGCCTAGACAGGCTCGCACAGTACAGGGAGAGGACACTTCAGCGACTCCCCTTCAGAGGCCAGGGTCAACATGGGCGGACAAGACCTCCTCCCCCTCCTCCTCCCCCTCCTCCCTCCTCTCCTTCCTCCCCCTCCTCCTCCCCCTCCTTCCTCCCACTCCTCCTCCCCCTTTTTCCTCTCCTTCCTCCCCCTCCTCCTCCCCCTCTTCTCCTCGCCTTCCTCCCCCTCCTCCTCCCCTTTTCTCCTCTCCTTCCTCCCCCTCCCTCTCTCCTCTCCTTCCTCCCCCTCCCCTCCTCTTCCCCCTCTTTCTTCTCTCCTTCCTCCCCCTCCTCCTCCCTCTTTCTCCTCTCCTTCCTCCCCCCTCCCCTCCTCCTCCCCCTCTTTCTTCTCTCCTTCCTTCCCCCTCCTCCTCCCCCTTTCTCCTCTCCTTCCTCCCCCTCCCCCTTTCTCCTCTTCCTCCCTTCTTCTCCCCCTTCCTCCTCCTCCCTTTCTCCTCTCCTTCCTCCCCCTCCTCCTCCCCCTCTACCTCCTCTCCTTCCTCTCCCCCCTCCTCCCACTCCTCCTCCCCCTCCTCCTTTCCTACCTTCCCCCTCCTACTACCCATTTCTCCTCTTTCCTCCCCCCTCCTCCTCCCCCTCTCCCTCCTCTCCTTCCTCTCCCTCCTCCTTCCCATCTTCCTCCCCCTTTCTCCCCTTTCTCCTCCCCCTTTCTCCCCTTCTCCTCTCCTTCCTTCCCCCTCCTTCTCCCCCTCCTCCTTCTCCCCCTCCTCCTTTCCCTCCTCTCCCTCCCTGCTTCTCCTGTGGTAAACAGCATCCCCCCAAAACCCATGTCCTTCTAGAACCCGTGAATGCGACACTCTGGAAAGGGGGTCTCTGAAGATGTCAGGAAATTAAGATGATATCATGGGGCTCTAAATCCACCGACTAGCATCCTTATAGTGAGAGGCAGATTTGGGGACACAGAGTGAGGAGGCCACGTGAAGGGGAGGCAGAGAGTGGGGCGATGCAGCTGTGAGCAAAGGCGCACCTGGGACCAGTGGGAACTGGAAGAGGCAGGACGGGTCCCCCAGCCCTGGAGGGGAGGGCGGCCTGGCTCATAGCTCAACTGTGGACTCCTGGCCTGCAGAACCATGACAGAGTGAGTTTCTGCGGTTTTTAAGTCGCCAGTTTGTGGTAGGCTGTCACATCAGCCTAAGGGCACTCAGTTGTGTTTGGGGTTTGGGGGTAAGTGCCCCCCCCCAACAAGAGGATCAGAGAGCCCACAGAGGGGTTGCAGTGTTCTCTGAGCTGGGCACACGGGAGGGGATGGCAGTGGTGGGCGAGGGGGCCGGAAGGAGAGTCTGAGCGTCCTGTCCTTGCCCCAGGACTCTCGGGGTGCAAGGTAGAGAGGCCGAGCCAGCCAGGGCCGCCCTGGTCCCGGGGTCAGAGCTGCTCCAGCAGTGTGTGCGCCGCCGACCACGCGTCCAGACATGAGGACGGCGGCGTGTGGCTGGGGTTGGGCAGTGCCGCAGGGAACCTGGGAAGGCAGGGGCTTCACAACCCTCCTCAAACACAGACACTGGGGTCTGGGGTGAGAAGGACTCGGGCTGGGGCCACAGGTCAGACCGTGGGTGCCCATCACCAGGACTGCAAGGTGGTATGTGGGTAGGTGGGACAGTGTCCCCAGAGAGCCTGCAGCATCTCGGGTCCTAAGACATCTGGGACACGAAGGCAGCCAGGAGGCACCCAGGGCCCCAAGAGAGCCACAGACCAAGCCACCAAGCCCAGGTACACAGCCCGAGGGGCTCCCGCAGAAAGACTCCCAGAAGGACCCCCCAGGGGCACCAAAGCAAAAGCCCTGATGCACACCGAGGAGGGAAGAGAAGAATCCGGAAACGAAGCCTCGGGGAAGGCGGGCACCGGCCGCTCCTTCTCTCCCTCCCCAAGGCCCCAGGGTGGGGAGGCAGCCGAGGTTTCCGGCCATGCCCACTGTCCCTAGCAGCTCTCCCGTGGTGCCACGAGCGCGGGTGGCCTCCGACACTGCTGCTGACCCAGGCCGTCTGCGCCACCACAGCTGGTTTAGAACTGCACAGGCTTGGGTCCTGCCAACACCGTTTCTGCTCCCGGGACGCCCACCCTGTCCAGGGAGCCTGCTGCCTGGCAGAGAGGACGACACCGTCTCTCTGCAGCTTGGCTCTGCCCCTTTGTGCCCGCATCAGTGACATGGGATTTAAGTCTCAGCTCCTCTGCTGGGGGGACACCCGGGAACCAGGGGCATCCGATGGGCCTCTGGAATTTGGGACCAGCCCATGGAGCAGGCCGCCCTCCCCCTGCCCCCGCTGTCCTCCATGGCTGTCAGATGCCCTGCCCGCTGGAGGACAAGATAATCCTTCTTGACAGAGCCATGGCCATCGCTGACGGCCGTGGAGAGGCGGCTGGGTTTATATTTAGCCTCAAACTGCTCCTGCCTGCTGCTGCCGCTGAAGGATGTGGGCGGCGGGGGAGCCCTGCTGGCCTCTCTGCTGTGCCTGTGGGTGCCCCCTGTCTCCAGCCCCTGAGCAGACGCACAGGGCTTTGGCTGTGCACTGCCTAACCCACCTAGCCACACGTGCTGGACCCCGGGTGGGTGTTGAGGGGGAGTGGCTGGGCTGGGGGAGGTGGGTGGGGAGGGGGTGCAGGCCAGCGGCTGCTCCGAGCACCTGGAGTGGACCCTGACTGGGTGCCCTGCCCTTCCAGACCAGGCTCAATCTCTCCCTGGTGGGCCCCAGTGGGCCCTCCTGCTCCCCTCCCTCCCTCCCTGCCAGCCTGGGATGGCTGAGAGAGGATGTCCAGGTGCCAGGGAGCAGGGAGAGGGGCTCAAAGGTAGAAGGAACAAGAAGCAAGGGCAGCGGGCAGGTGAGAGGGTCTGAGAGGTGGGGGAGAGGGAGGAGCGGGGGAGGAGGGGAAAGAAGGTGGGGAAGGAGGTGGGGGAGGAGGGGGGAGGAAGGAAGAGGAGGAGGGCAGAGAAGGTGGGGGAGAGGTGGGGGAGGAGGGGGGAGGAAGGGAGAGGAGGAGGGAAGAGAAGGTGGGGGAGGAGGGGGGGAGGAGGGAAGAGGAGGAGGGCAGAGAAGGTGGGGGAAGAGGTGGGGAGGAGGGGGGAGGAAGGGAGAGGAGGAGGGAAGAGAAGGTGGGGGAGGAGGCGGAGGAAGGGAGAGGAGGAGGGGAGAGAAGGTGGGGAGGAGGGGGGGAGGAGGGAAGAGGAGGAGGGGAGAGAAGGTGGGGGAGGAGGGGGGAGAGAAGGTGGGGAAGGAGGTGGGGGGAGGAGGGGGGGGAGGAGGGGGGAGGAGTGAAGAGAAGGTGGGAAGGAGGTGGGGAAGAGAGGGAGGAGGAGGGAGGAGGGGGAGGGGGGGAGGGGCAGAGAAGGGGAGCCGGCAGGGGATGGGAGGGAGGGAGGAAGACAGGAAGGAACCGCTGGTCAGAGCCACTGTGAAAGGAAGGAGCCACAATGACATGAACCAGAATGACAGCTTAATAGAAATAGCTACTGCTTCTCCAGTACGGCCAGCTGCTTCACACATTAAAGCACTGAACTTCACAGTCATCCTTGCAGTGGCCACAGCCATTATTCCCATTTTCCAGATGTGCAAAGTGAGACCCACAGCAGTTCCAGGCCTCATGCCCTCCTCCCAGGTCCTCTCCTGCCACTCAGGCAGGCTGGGTCGGGGCGTGGGGGCGCCGGCGGGAGCAGCTGGTGGGGGCAGCTGGCAGGAGGCGCAGGCCAGTGCGGTGCCCCCAGCCCCAGCTGAGCGCCGGGCAGGGCGGGGGTGAGGCCGTGCTAAGTGGCTTATGCCTGGCCTCGGGCAGACTGACAGGCGCTGGATTAACAAAGCCACGCTCTGTTCCCGGGCAGGTCACGTGGAAAGCGCAGCCGTGCCCCCGCCACTTCTCCTTTTTTATTTTTTTGGAAGAAGGGATGTCTGCTCCTGAGCGGGGCGTGAGGGGGTGTCGAGGGGGCGCCCGCCACTTCACCAGCTGTAACCACATCAGCTGCCGTGGGCACAATGGCTGCTTCTCGGCAGCGTCCGCCCCTCACCCTGAAACCCCAACCCCAGGCTGCCAGCCGGCCCAGTCCCAGGCCTTAGTCCGCTGCCCGGCTCTGCAGCACCACGACAGCGCTGAGTGCCAGCTCACAGATAGCAGCTGAGAACGGATCATTAGCCCTGAATGGCGTCTGCAGAGTAGGGGAGGGGGGCAGGCCCTGGCAGTGCGGAAGCTGCTCCCGACCAGATCCAGGGGTGGGCCACGCGCCTTGAGGACCCAATTTTGGATGTGTTGAGCTAAATAAAATACCATCTTGAATTTACTCTCACCTGGTTCTTATTTATTTATTTATTTATTTATTATTTTAGAGGCAGGGTCTGGCTCTGTCACCCAGGCTAGAGTCCAATGGTCAAACTCCTGGCTTCAAGCCATCCTCCAGTGAGCCCCTCAAAGTCCTGGGATTACAGGTGTGAGCCACGGCACCCGGCCTCTTTTACATTTTAAATGTGGCTACCGGACAATTTAAAATTATCTGTCTGGCTAGCATTGCTTCCTGTTGGTGGCCGGGGTCGAGAGCCTCGCTAGTGCAAAACCAGCTGAGACCAGCAGCCTCTAGGAGCATGTCAGAAATGCAGAGTCTCAGGCCCCGCCTCGTCCTGGGGAATTGAATCCCAATTCCCAGGTCAAACTTTGGAGACTCCACAGCTGTCCCTGTGACCTGTCGCCAACCTGAATGCAGGCATCCCGCACATGTGCGCTCCTGAAAAGCCCCCAGTCACTCTAAACGGCTTGTCTCTGTCACGTCATCTGAGACAGCACAGTCCCAAGCTGGGAGGAGTTTCTCCCGTGGGTCATGGTAGCGGCAACATTGGATCTGAGAAGGCTGAACTTGACCTGGCCTCTGCAAAGTGGCTTTTGCTGCAAACCTCTCTGATTCGGACTAAAAGGAAGGAAGCCACTGCCTCACAGAATTCAAGAACCAGTGACAAGAGGCAACGTGTTTTAAAAATATATGTTCTTCTCTGTGGATATACACCACATAAAGCCAGGCTTCCCTGCTGAAAATCTTCTGGGGTCGGTATTAATAAATAGATGAGAAAGGTTTCCTGTTCAGAGTGGATTGCAGGGGCTACGGTGAGAGCTGCTTTGAAGTTCCCCAAGGAGTTTGTTTTCTGAAGCGGTTTAAAGGAAGCCATCCATATTCCTGTTTGTAATCAGCACTGTGCTTTGTGGCTTAAAATGCACGCTGATGTTTGAGGACTACCAGGCCCACGAAGCCGCAAGCTTGTCTGTTTGATCCACAGTCCTAAGAAGTAAAAGGCATCCTCTGCCCTGGCTGCCCCAAAAGGGTCCCTCAGGGTCCTCCCAGAGGCTGGACTCGGGGACACGGAACGGTGGGGAGAAGTCAGCCTTTCCCATCCCCAGCTCTCGCTCTGAGATTCCAGCTAGGTGGTCTTCAGAGCTGAGGGCTTCCTATAGGTATCTCCTTGGAATTCAAAGAGAAGAGCAGCTCAACATTCTGGGTGAAAACCAAGGAAACTGAAACAGACGCATACTCGGAGGCTCCCGAAGTTCATGGCTATGTCCCTCCTTTGCCCACAGAACTGCACCTGACCTCCCTCCTGCCTGGTGGAAGCTGCCGGCACAGCCCCCGGGGAAAATAACCAAGCCATGCCCTGAGGAGCTAGACCCCACAATCACCTTCACAGCTGAATCCGAATTCCCAAAACTCCCAAGTGCTGGCAGACAGTGAAGGATTAGCCGAGCTCACAGAAAGGCTGGTCTTTGCCCTCTGCTCCTTGGGGGCGTCACCTCTAGGCCCCTGAAGAGTCCTGTCTGATGAGAGTGTCTTTGTTTACCTGGGGCCTCAGCCATCATGGGCAGTCTTTGCTAATGGTGATTCATGGTAGGACCTTGGACCATGGAGCATCAGCTCGACCTGCGGAGGGGATGGAGGTTAAGGTCACATGGTGTCAGCCATGCCCACCTGACCAAGCCCCAACAAAGAGTTGTTGCTGTCATGTCATCCGAGACAGCACAGTCCCAATCTGGGGAGGAGTTTCTCCCGTGGGTCGTGGTAGCGGCAAAATTGGATCTGAGAAGGCTCAACCTGACCTGGTCTGGACACCAAGGCTGGGGGGAGCATCCCTGGCTGGCAGTGCTCTGTGTGTGCCATCACACGCGGCTGTCCTGAGGAGTTAACGCTGTCCAGGACATCATGGGGAGGGACAGCCGGAAGCTCTGTGCTGGGAACCCTCCCGGCTCACGCACCCCTCCCCTTGGCTGATTTAAACCTGCATCTGTAATAAATTGTAACTGTGAGCACAGCGTTCAGCTTCCAGTTCTGCAGTTCTTCTAACAAAGGATTGAGCCTGAGCACCACCTCGGGGCCCCCAGAACTGCGCAGGTGCGTCAGAAGTGAAGGTGATCTTGTGAGCTGCCTGAGAACGTGACAGGTGGTTAAACCAGAGAGAACATAAGAAACAAGAAAAAGCAGTGGCCACTAACAAGGAGCTTGCAGGTCTGACGGGCAGTGTGCCTGCCTCTCCACTGTGCAGACCGTGGGACGACCTCACATCAGCAGGTGAACGATGCCCGAGCTCCCATCCCAAGCCACCCCCACTGCCGGAGCCAGGCAGTCGACTGCAGCCTGTGGCCAGAGCACAGAATTCCCTCTGCCCAAACTCAGCTGCTGGCTGGGCCTCGTGGACACCTCATCACCTGCTATCACCACCTGGAGCTCAGGCTGCACCCACACACCTGGATGGCTGGCACTGGGTTTGGGCACTGAGCTGGATACACCACAGCACAGTTACGCCCCAGTGCATAATGGGAACGGGACCCCAGGACACCCAGGCCTGTATGTCCCCTCCTTTTATGAACGGTACAAACCCACGGTGGCCTCTCGAAAGGCCATGGTCCTTTCTGGAAAAGGCTTGGCCTAAAAGCCAGACTGTCAAGTCCACAGCTCCTTCCAATCTGCCTCAGTTCGGCCATGCCCAGGGCCAGCGGTGGCCCGCTCTTATTGGTCTCAAATTGCTAGGAACAGGCAGGCGTCGTGGCACATGCCTGCAGTCCCAGCTACTCAAGAGGTTGAGGTGGGAGGATCACTTGAGCCCAGGAGGTCGAGGCTGCAGTGAGCTGTGACTGCACCACTGCACTCCAGCCTGGGTAACAGAGGAGAACCCATGACTAAAAGAAAAAAAAAGTGCTAGAAAGTGATTTTCCTACTGAGTCAAAGTCTGTCGCCTGCAACTTCTACCCACAGTCTAAGGGGAGCCCTCAGCTCTGACCGGAAGAAGCCTACTTACTCTCGGCGAAACTCACAGCAGAAGCAACGACCACGCCCCCTGTGATGACGCGGCTCCCCTTCCCTCAGATGCCGCTCACCCAGACCTGACCCGCCGGGTCCACGTGCCAGAGTGCCAGCGTGACCCATGCATCCTCCTCCTGAGCTGGGGGATCAGGAAACGAGGCTGGCTAGGAGCACAGCCAGGGCTGGAGGGTTCTTTAGGGAACTGGACACCAACACATTCTCAGAGAAAGGTTCTCTCTCTTCCTCTAGAGCGGAAGTTCCCAACCCTGGCTGCATGCCAGATCACCAGGGGAACTTATTCATTCATTCATTCATTCATTCATTCATTGAGGCAGGCTCTCTGTTGCCTAGACTGGAGTGCAGTGGCACAATCTAGGTTCACCGCAACCTCTGCCTCCCAGGCTCAAGTGATTCTCCTGCCTCAGCCTCCTGAGTAGCACCACAGACGCGCACCACTACCACCTGGCTAATTTTTGTATTTTTAGTAGAGATGGGGTTTTACCATGTTGGCCGGGCTGGTCTTGAACTCCCAACCTCAAGTGATCCTCTTGCCTTGGTCTCCCGAAGTGCTAGGATTACAAGTGCGAGCCACCACGCGCGGCCCACCAGGGGAACTTTAAAAAATCCTGATGCTTGGTGGAGTGTGGGGGCTCACTCCTGTGATCCCAGCACTTTGGGAGGCCGAGACGCGCAGATCATGTGAGGTTGAGACCAGCCTAGCCAACACAGTGAAACCCTGTCTCTACTAAAAATACAAAATTAGCGGGACGTGGTGGCACATGCCTGTAATATCAACTACTCAAGAGTCTGAGGCAGAGAATCGCTTGAACCTGGGAGGTAGAGGTTGCGGTGAGCCGAGACTGCGCCAATGCACTCCAGCCTGGGCAACAAGAGCAAAACTCCACCTCAAAAACAAAACAAAACAAAACAAAACCTGATGTCGGCTGGGCCTGTGGCTCACGCCTGTAATCCCAGCACTCTGAGACACTAATGCAGGAGGGTCACCTGAGCCCAGGAGTTCCAGGCTGCAGAGAGCTATGACACACCGTTGCACTCCAGCCTGGGTACCACTGAGACTCCACGTCCAAATCATCATCAGCAGCAGCAGCAGCATCCTGATGCCCAAGGACCATCTCAGAGATTCCAGCTTCGTGGACTGGAATGAGGCGAGGGTGTCAGCATTTTGTGGGGGAGCTCCCCAGGTGATTCTTACGTGCAGCCCGAGTATAGAACCTGCTCCAGTCACAGGGGTGGGGAACCTGGAGACGGCCTGCAGAGCCCACCAGGATGGCGTGTGCCCTAGGGGATGGGAGGGCCTCTCACAAGGGGCTGAGCTGGGTGGGATGGGTCCTAACAGGATGTGTGCTTGTGCTGGGCGGTCCTGAGAAGGTTGTGAGGTGGGTCCCACTCTGGGTGGGACAGTCGAGAAGCAGGAGCCATTCAGTGCTGGACTATCCTCATTTTTTTTAGGGGCTCAAAAGGTTAAAGCAAGGTTAGAGCTGTCACAGGCAAAGGAGCAGCTATTAACGACGCTGGCTGGAAGAGGGGGATGTTGAGTCATCCTGCAGTTGCAGAGCAGCCTGGTCCCCAGGGAAGTCGGGAGGACCCTGGCCCGTCTCAGCTAGCGGAATGCAGGCACCCAGCACCTCTGCTAGAGAGCACCCCACCCCGAGGGCCTCTGCCAGGAGAAGAAAAGGGCAGGAGGTCACTGAAGACACCATGCCAGGGGCTACTCCCAGCTCTCCACCACGCAGCCGAGTGACTGATCCCTTCCTCTTCCTGGGACTCAGTTTCCCAGCATACAGCAGGAAGGCTGGCTGTATCTCTGCGGCCCCTGTTGGCTCTATATTCCCTGGCATCAGGTCGAGCGCGGAACAGCGATTCTGTTCCCTGACTGTGGAGGGGCACCCTGGGAACCTCAGGAGGCCAAGGGGCTCTGTCCTGCTGTCTCCTCTTATCCTGACCTTGCTTCTGGAATCTCTGCCCCTAGACCACTGTGGTCCTGTCCTCACCATCTCCGCGGTCTTTGCAAGCAGCTGGGAGGCAGGAGGCCCCGCAGTGAGCAGCACTAGCAGCCGGCCAGCCCCGGGGGCACCCCTGGGGTCCGGGGCACTGCCAGGCGCTTCCCAACCTTCTCCCATGCAACCCTTGCAGCCCCACCAGGCCAGTGCCTCTGTTCAGCCTCGTTTCACTCGTGAGGAAACTGAGGCAGGGCGAGGCCGCAGCCACTTTCCCAGGAGCCACAGAGCTCGGGGGGAGACGGCGGCGGTGCGCATGGCCCCAACGCCCAGCTCCTGCCCGTGCCACTGTGTTTCCTAACCTGCACTGCAGCTGGCCAGCTGTGCAGCCCCGGGCTGCGCCGTTTACCTGTCTGAGCCTCAGTGATCCTGTCAATAAAACAGGAGTCACAGCAGAACTGCCACCCCGAGTTGTGAGGGTCCAATGAGCGAGTCCACCGACCCGGGCTCACAGCAGGCAGCAGACCGCGGCATGGGTGTGGCGCCCCCCTGGTGGCAGGGAGGGCTTCCCGCAGGAGGAGGGGGATGTGCGGCAGCATCAGACGCACAGGTGGGAAACCACAGACCTCCGTTCTGGGAACATCTGGGTTGAGACTCCCCACTGAGGGATCAATCTGAAACCCAAGATATATCCTCACTTCCAGGGTGCGCCCTGACCTCAGCATGACCAGGGCTGGGGTGGGTCCTGGAGCCCCAGACATGAGCCTAACCAGAGTGACCTCTGCCAGCAAGGCAGTGTGCCCCATGGAACCTCTCCCACACCCCCAACCCGTGGCTTGGCCGCCGGTCCTGAATGCCGAGCACCCTACTAGGCCTCCGGGCTGGGCGACAGCGGCCAGAGGGAGGCTCACCAAACCCATTTCCTGGCTCTGGACACATGGCTAAGCAACAGGACTGGCTCCAGCCAGCGCCAAGTAGGTGGAGGTGACGTCGCCACTGTGCCATCCTCGTTCATCACTAGCAGCGGGGACGCCGAAGCTCCAGGAGACCGGGGCCCCTTAGTCACCTCGCAGAAGGCCCACTGAGCACCCCGCTGGACCCATGCGAAGGGGGAATGCACGTCAGCTGTATCAAGCCACTGAAGACGCGGGCCTTCTCATTACAGCAGCTGACCTCGCCCCCCAGCCCAGCACACCACACCGCGACAAGGCTAAGGCCAAGAACTGACCTCTCCGCACACCACACCGCGACAAGGCTAAGGCCAAGAACTGACCTCCTGGAGCTCACCATGCTCTCGGGTTGAGATGCCTACCCCCACCCCCACACACACCAGAATGACCAGGGGGTGCTTGTGAAATGCAGATTCCTGGGCCCACTCAGCTCTTCTGATTCAGAGGCTCTGGGGGTGAGGTCCTGCAACCCACATTTTAAACCAGCAGCATTTTAAACCTGCTGATGCTGGGGCATCTCCAAACTTCAGAGCTTCAGTATCAGAGCAGGAAACGCAGCCTCTCACGCCTGCCGTCCTGCCCAAGCCCAGCCCTCCGCCTGCTGTCCCAGAAGAGCCTTGACAGCAGTACTATTGGAGGGGGTCCTGTGACTCATTTGTGGCTAATGGTCATTCAGTAAACTGGGCCGACAAGAGATTCATGAGGGTCCTTGCTTAGTGCAACGACGAATTCATTGAATTCTGCTAAGGTCGTCCCTTAGCACGTGGGATAAATCGTGGCTGATCTCTGTCAGGATGACTCCAAGTCACCCCAGATTAAATTAATAATGATTAATTGGGGCTCCTGAAAGCTGAACCACCGAACGAAGATTAGAGTGTGCATTCGAGTCCTCTCTCTCTCTTTATTTCCTCGCTCCCTTCCTGGGCTGTGTCTCCTCCCCCCCAGGTGACATTCGAAGACGGGAAATTGGACGAGGATGATTTTGAGATCTGGGGTGGCCATTAGCAGCTGTTCAGAAGGCTGCTATGCAGCTCAGCGGGGGAGGGAGGTCTGGAAACTGCCCAGCCTGCAGAGTTCCCTCTAGTTCTCCAGCACTGTGCCCTGAGGGGGGTGGACAGGGCCATCTTCCTGGGGCATGGAGCCCAGATGGGCCTGCTCAGGCCAGTCTGCACCCCGGTTTCCAGGCAGGGCTTGACTGTCAGAGCCTGAGGATGCAAGGAAGGAATGGGGCCAAGGTCACAGGCTCCTGGCTGTGCTCATCTCGTGAGACAAACAGCCGGATGTGACAGCCTGGGCCTCTGGGCCACCTGGAAGGAGGGCGCTCCCTCTTGGTGGCTGCTGCCTGTGGGGTGCCCCTCTGCCCTGCTCTGGGAGGGGAACCCAGGGAGACAGGATCCGGCTTCAAGGGCACAGAGGCAGAGGAAACAGATGGCAACAGAGCTGAGACAAGGGACAGATGTCCATCAGAAAGCACTGTCCCCGTTTAGAAACCAGCCCCGCAGGGAGGGAGGGACACTGGACCCACCAGCTTTCCTTTGGCAGGATTCTTTCCGGTGCCCATTCAGAGCGGCTTGCCATCCACCGATCTGCGGCCACTGCCGTTTTATCTCAAGCGTGGCTTGCACAGGTGAGGGCAGGAGCCTGTCCGCCGGCAGATTTTTAACAGGAGATCATGTTTCCTGGAAACCTTCCATCATCCCTGGAACCCGTCTCCCGGAGACCACCCACTCCAGGTCCTTCCTCAAACACCCCCATGAATCCGATGCGTCTCCCCGAGCGAAGGCTGCCCCTGCAGCTGCCTGGGTTATTAGCAAACATTCATCGAGGGCACCACTTTGCTGGGCCCAAAAGACTCATAAAATGGAACACGGGCTCGACCTGGGAGGTTTAACCATAAACATCCCTGCAGCGGTCTTGGCAACCGCCCTGACGCTGACCACCACGGTGCCATGTGGGGGCGAGGGGGACAGGGAGAGCCCCACCAGGTCCTGGGGGTCTGGGGAAGATTTGGGGCCACTTCAGAGAGCCGGTGGGGGCAACCACACGGAAATTCTGCGTGGGGGGGGAAGGTGACCCTGGAGGAGGGGAACACCCTGGACCCTGTGGCCAAATGCTCCCACCCCACACCTCCACTGCATCTCTGCCTGAGTCGCCCCTTCTCCAGCCCCCCTCCCACTCCCTCAGATTCTGGGAGGCAGGACGGCCTGAAGGTACGGGGCGTGAGTCCAACCACCTGGTATGTCCCAGTTCAGCCACACGCCAGGTGGGTGGTCGGGGCCAAGCGGCTTGACTCTGCAGATCCTGCCTCCTCATCCACACGGGGTAAGACTGGAAGCTGTAGCTGAGATGCAGGGAGGTGAATGCCTGGCGCACGGCGGCGGCTCCACAGTGGAATACTGGCAGATGAAAGGACACGCAAAATGCGGCCGGACCACACCACGGACGATTCCTCAGCCAACGAGGAATGAGGCAACCCTGGCAACCTTGGTGGACCCTGATGATACTGCTGAGTGCAAGCGGCCAGACCCCACAGGCTGCAGCGTGTGTGTCTGTTCACATGAAGTGTCCGGGACAGGCAGCTCCGGAGGCCAGAAGGGACGAGTGGTCACGGGACCTGCTGGGAGGAGAACGGGGCTGACGCCCACTGGGCAGAGTTTCTTTCTGGGAAGACGAGAAAGTGCTGGAACTGGACAGCGGTGACAGCTGTACAATACTGTGAACGTACTCAGCGCCACCGAGCTGGGCACTTACAAATGGCGAGCATGGGAAACTAGGTTACATATGTCTTCACACAATTTAAAATGCTTTTTTTTTGAGACAGGGTCTCACTCTGTTACCCAGGTTGGACCGCAGAGGTGGGATCACAGCTCACTGCAGCCTCGACCTCCCAGGCTCAAGCGATCCTCCTGCCTCTGCCTCCTGAGTAGCTTGGATTAAGTATGCCAACACATTTGGCTAAATTTTTTTTCTTTCTTTCTTTTTTTTTTTTTTGAGATGGCGTCTTGCTCTATCACCCAGGCTGGAGTGCAGTGGCACGATCTCGGCTCACCGCAACCTCTGCCTCCTGGGTTCAAGCAATTCTCCTGCCTCAGCCTCCTGAGTAGCTGGGATTACAGGCGTGCGCCAGCACGCCCAGCTAATTTTTTGTATTTTGAGTACAGGCAGGGTTTCAGTGTGCTAGCCAGGATGGTCTCAATCTCCTGACCTGGTGATGTGCCTGCCTCAGTCTCCCAAAATGATGGGATTATAGGCGTGAGCCACCATGCCCAGCCAATTTTTTCTTATTTAAAAAAATTTTTTTAGAGATAGAGTCTTACTGTTTCCCTGGCTGGTCTCGAACTCCTGGGCTCAAGCGATCTCCCTCCTTGACCCTGCAGCACAGTGCTGGGATTACAGGCGTGAGCTACCTCGCCTGGCCAAAAACGGCAATGTTTAAGACTACAGTAAGAACTGCTTAATTTCTGCAGACAACGGAGGAGGCAGAGGGCTCAGGTGAGACGTGCTGTGCCTGAATCCCAAGAGCAAGACCAAGTTCACTGGAGGCCCAGAGGCTGGCCTGCTGGGGACATGCTCCCTCTAAACTCCAGGCAGGTCGCTGGCAGGGAGAAGTGGGCTTGGCAGCTTCCCCGGCTTTCCCTGGGGGCAGGTGAAGGCTGGCAGGGGGGCTGGAGAGGATTTAGAGAAGGTAGCCCGGGGACGCAGAAATCCAGGTCCCGTCCCAGCTCTGCCACCACGAGCTTGTCACCCGAAGACTGGCCCATTCCTGAATAGACACAGGAATTCCAACATCCCAGACTCAGCACCGGTGCATTCAGGACCAAACCCCTTAACCACTCAGGTGGTATTTGGTCAGCATGTTGCCTAGACTTGCCAGGCCAACCCCAAATGCATTTTCCCCACGAAGACAAGACGGTGCGTGTACATAATAAGATGGGATTTGACTGACCTAGCACCATGCGCATGTTCACTGCGCACATTCACTGACCAGAAGGCCACGCCCCACGGGGGGGGCGAGACTACGGCCACGAATGTCAGGGAGCATCCTCACACCTGTCCTCCAGTGACGAGGAGAGACATCCCAGACAGGCAGGCTGGCCTGTGTGCCTACTACTACAGGTGGCGGGGGACAGCTACAGAATGCCTTCGCCAACCAAGGAGAAGACCCGTCCTTCAGCACACACATAAACACCCAGGCTCCCCCACACCCACTCCTGAAAGTTCCAGCCCAATGGCAGCGGGGGGCCCCTGCCCCACCTGTGACATTCACAACGTGGTCACGGCCCAGATTAACATGCAAAGAGCTTGAATCTGTTTGTTTAAAAATATTATGAGGTCTCTGCCAGGTGCAGTGGCTCACACCTGTAATCTCAGCACTGTGGGTGGCCAAGGCAGGCGATCACTTGAGGTCAGGAGTTTGAGACCAGCCTGGCCAACATGGTGAAACCTGTCTCTACTAAAAATACAAAAAAATTAGCAGGCTGTGGTGGTGGATGCCTGGAATCCCACCTACTTGGGAGGCCGAGGCAAGAGAATTGCTTGAACCGGGGAGGTGGATGCCGCAGTGAGCTGAGATTGTGCTACTGCACTCCAGCCTGGGCGACAGAGACTCCATCTAAGAAAAAAATTAATAAAATATTATGAGGTCTCTTGTCAGGGCTACACGTACTGGTGATAGCCTTGCTGAGCTGGGGGACTCAGGAAGGAGGCCACTTTAAGAAGGAGGTGGAGATAGAGCGGTTCTTCTTGGACATGTCAAATTTGCCCGTTGGAGACATCTGGGCAGGGAGGCAGCTGACGGACGGGGCCAGGCTGTCTCACTCAGGGCCCTACACCAACGGCAGCACTGCATCACCAGGGAGCTCATCAGAAATGCAGAGTCCCAGGCCCCGCCCCACACTCCGGAATCCGAATCCACTTTTCTAACAAAATCCGACATGTCCCACGTTGCAGTCTGAGAAGCTCTGGGTGTCCTGGCCTCTCTGGAGAACGGAGATGACAGCCTTTTACATTCTTCCCTCGATGATCCGTTCCAACAGTGTTCACGGAAGGGAATCCTTCATAAGCTGAGCTCAAGACACCTGGCCTGTTCCCCACTCTCATCCCCACATTTCTGCATGGAACGCAGGGACTAAAGTCCAAGTCCCACGGCACCCTGAAGATAATAAGCCCTGCAGGCCACGATGGAGATTCCACGTCCCAGCAACAGAGGGAGACAAGGAAACGTCAAACTCAGATGAGGGCCACGTGCGGTGGCTCATGTCTGTAATCCCAGCACTCTGGGAGGCCAAGGTGGGAGAATCCCTTGAGGCCAGGAGTTCGAGACCAGCCTGGGCAACAAAGTGAGACCCCCTGCTACAAAGAAATAAAAGGAAAATGAGCCAGGCAGGCACTGTGGGTGGCATGCGCCTGTGGTCCCAGCTACCCGGGAGGCTGAGCCTGGAAAATCACATGAGCCCAGGAGGACCAGGCTGCAGTGAGCCGTGATCACACCACTGCACTCCAGCCTGGGTGACAGAGCAAGACACCATCTCAAAACACAAAGCATGTTGATGGCGGAACATTCATGATGGGGCCACCCGTTTCATAGTCATTCATAATTCTTAAACTACGTCATCCAGTTCGGATCAAAGTCTAAGCAGTTTACAAATGCCTTGCTTCTCTGGCTAAGACGGGCCCTCTATCTCTGGAGTTCGTCTGCTGCCCCTGCCTCTCGGTGGGTCACTTCACTGGTGGGCCTGGGGGAGGCCTCTGGCCCTGTGAGCCCCAATTTTCAACGCCCACTGACCTGGTGGCCCAGCTTCTGTGCAGATGCTCCCAGCAATTCCAGCGCACCCTCTGAAGCCAAGGGAGAGGAAGTGCCGTCTCCTGAAAACCCTCAAGGGTGCCAGCCTGGCCAGGCAGAGGGTGGGCAGCAGGGTCACTGGGGACACAGGCCTCCCCAACCTCCTTACTCAATCCCCCTTGCCCCACACTGCTCTGAAGACTTGCGGCTTCCCAAGCCCCACAAGTCACTAAAGATGCGGTCCACACCCAGGAGGCAATGGCGAGGTCAAGGAGGAAGGACGGGGGAGAGCGTGGGCTTGCAGAGAGACCGCCTGGGTTCAGACCCCGCCCCTGCCCTCGGACTGCAGGACGGGGGGAGAGCGTGGGCTTGCAGACAGACCGCCTGGGTTCAGACCCCGCCCCTGCCCTCAGACTGCAGGACTCCAGGCAAGCTGTGGACCGGCCCGTGCCTCAGTTTCCCCGACTGTCAAATGCAGCAAGTGACAGTCCCTTCCTCCCAGGGTCTCTGTAAGGATGGAAGGAGTTAGGATGCGAAAGGAGGGAAGCGAGGCTCTGAAAGAATCCGTGCACAGTCAGCGTCAGCCCGGAGCACTGTCACAGAGAGAGAAGCGGAGGAACACTCAGAAACGGGCTCCTGCGGCACGCTCTCTGTTTGTTTTTACTTGCTTGTTTGGAGATGGAGTCTCGCCCTGTCACCCAGGCTGGAGTGCAGGGGCGTAATCTCAGCTCACTGCAACCTCCACCTCCCGAGTTCAAGCGATTCTAGCGCCTCAGCCTCCCAAGTAGCTGGGATTACAGGTGTGCGCCACCATGCCCGGCCCATTATTTTGTATTTTAGTAGAGACAGAGTCTCGCCATGTTGCCCATACTCATCTTGAACTCCTGAGCTCAGGCAATCCACCCAGCTCGGCCTCCCAAAGTGCTGGGATTACTGGCATGAGCCACTCACACAGCCGTTTGTTTTAGTGAAACTACCTCACCCCGCTTTGTGACCAGGTGTCCGCGCCCACACCTGATGAGCTGTGGGAGGTGGGTAGAGACTGGGCACGGGGAGGGACGGGCAGTCTCCGCACAGGTTCTTCCCTTCCCTGGAGTGCCTTTCATGCCTTGTGCCAGTTCAGAAATCGGCTCCTTTTCGCTCCCACATCCACCTCTCGGCCTTGACACACACGTTTCCCACGCTGGCCTCCCGGTTCTAGCCTGCAAAGCTCATCCAAGCCAGCTCCAAGCACAGCAGTGGCGCTGGCTTCCCCAATCGGTCTCCAAAAGACTGGAGTTTAGGGCAGCAGTGAGCGTCACCCCTCTTTTTACAAACAAGGGCCCAGAGCAAGGGCTACCATGAAAGTCCCGAGTCAGGCCGGGCGCGGTGGCTCACACCTGGAGTCCCGAGTCAGGCCTGGCGCGGTGGCCCACACCTGGAGTCCCGAGTCAGGCCGGGCGCGGTGGCCCACACCTGGAGTCCCGAGTCAGGCCGGGCGCGGTGGCCCACACCTGGAGTCCCGAGTCAGGCCGGGCGCGGTGGCCCACACCTGGAGTCCCGAGTCAGGCCGGGCGCCGTGGCCAACACCTGGAGTCCCGAGTCAGGCCGGGCGCCGTGGCCCACACCTGGAGTCCAGAGTCAGGCCGGGCGCGGTGGCTCACACCTGGAGTCCCGAGTCAGTCCCAGCACTTTGGGAGGCCAAGGCAGGAAGATCACTTGAGCCCAGGAGTTCCAGACCAGTCTGGGCAGCATAGAGAGACCCAATCTCTCCACAAAAAAAGTCACAAATTAGCCCACTGTCCACAGGAAGAAGGATCGATGTGTGTTTCCTACCAGCGTTGCAGTGATGGTCCTAAATCACATCCACAAATTCTTCCACAGTCCAGCAAGGGGGGCTCTAATTCTCCTCCCTGTGACACAGACCACCCTCAGGATCACTCCTGACATTGAGAGGGCAAAGAAGCGACACAGCTCTGTGACTTCCATGGCTGAGTCATAAAAGGCCATGAGGCTTTGCACAAGACCTTCTGCATGGAGGTGACAGCCGCCGAAAGGTGGACAGCCCGAACGGCCATCGGCGGTGGACACATGAACAGCACGCGGTCTCTGCTTGGGGTGGAATAACAGTCACACAGCCATGAAAAGGGCCGAGGTGCTGACCCACGCCGCCACATGCGTGAACCTTGAAAACGTGGTGGCGATAGAGGGAAGCCACAAAGGGGCCCGTCCTGCAGGATTCCATTCACAGCAAACGCCCGGCACAGGCCATCCGCAGAAGGCGGACTGGTATGTGCTGAGGCCCTGGGGAAGGGGGCACGGAGTCACTGCTGGGTAGACACGGGGCTCCCTTTTGGGGTGATGCTATGCACTGCATGTATCCCTCTCAAATTCAGACTGAAACGTGAACCCTCTAGGTGGCAGTATTAGGAGGGGGGGTTTAGGAGGTGGTTTGGCCAGGAGGGAGCTCCCACCTGTCATCCCAGAAACCTGGGAGGCCTAGGCAGGAGGATGGCTTGAGGTGAGACATTCGAGACCAGCCTGGGCAACACAGTGAGACCCCATCTCTACCAAAGAGTAGAAAAACAAAAACTAAAAACCCCAGAATACTGTGAACATACAAAATGCCACTGAACGTACACTTTAAAATGGTAAATTGTTATTAACCTCAACCCCCAAGAGACCCCCGCCTTTCTCTCTCTGGGCATGCACCCTGGGGTCCCTGGACTTCTGTGCAAGGATTACAGTTATCCTAAGCATCCATGCTGCAGAGAGCATGGAGGGACTGGGGCGGGCGGTGGGGGCAGAGACCAAGAGGGAGAGAGAAGGAAAGAGGCAGTGCTGACGAGATCCCGGAAGGCTGAGCAGGCCCCCAGCCTGTAACCCTGAAACTCAGCCGCACACCCTAGAGAAACTGTCAGTCACCAACATGAAGCAAAAGAAGGGCCAGGGGCAGCATCTGTAACAGCAGAACCGGGAAGGAACCTCCCTCCATTGGCGGAACACCAATGAGCGAATGTCACCCGTGGGATACTACGCGGCTGGGACAGGGGCTGGCAGGACCTGCACGAGTCACTCAGAGTAAACCTCACGCTTTAAGGGCGGACACAAGAGGGTACAGGCTCCATGTGACCATTTACCCAGGGTTAACCAGAGGTGGGCTCTGGCTTGGCCCTGTGCCCTGAAAGTCTAAAGGAAACAGCAGGCTCTCAAGAGTGGGCTGCTCTGGGGTGGAGGGGAGGAGGCAGAGGGGACCAGGGGTCTTGGCTGTGGCTGGAGAGATGCCGGCTGGAACAGGCCGCCTGGTCTGACTGATGCGTGGAGCTGGGCTGCGCTCCGGAGTCTCCGCCAGCATTTTCTCCTTTCACCAGCAGCCTGGGAGGAGGGATCTCTGCTGCCATTCCCACTGTACACAGGGTGCCTCGCAGCACGGGGAGGTATCGTGCGGGGTTGGCGGTGCCCCCCGAGACTTCAGGTCCACCACAGACTCGGCACGTGACCCCCATTGGAAGAGGGCCTTTGAGATGGCACTGAAGGTCATTAAAGGTGAGGTCATCCTGGGTTAAGGTGCGCCCTCATCCAAAGACTGGCATCCTCCTAAGAAAGCTGAATGAAGACACACAGAAGGTCACGTGATGGTGGAGGCAGAGATCATAGTGGTGAAGGTCAGAGACTGGAGAGATGGCGTCTAGAAGCCAAGGAACGCAAGGACTGTGGGCGACGTAGAAACTGAAGAAGGCCGGAACAGGTCCCCACCGTGGTTCCAGCAGAAGGAACCAGTCCCGCTGACACCCTAATTTCGGACTTCCACTCTCCAGAACCGAGAGAATTAGCTGCTGTTTCAAGCCACCACTTTTTTTTTGAAATGGAGACTCACTCACTCACTCTACCACCTGGCTGGAGGGTAGTCACTCGATCTCAGCTCACTATCAACCCCGCCTCCTGGGTTCAAGTAATTCCCCTGCCTCAGCCTCCCGAGTAGCTAGGATTACCGGGCCATGCGACCAGGCCCAGCTGATTTTTGTATTTTTAGTAGAGACAGGGTTTCACCATGTTGCCCAGGCTGGTCTCGAAGTCCTGAGCTCAAGTGATCTGCCCGCCTCGGCCTCCCAGAGTGCTGGGATCACAGGCATGAGCCACCGCGCCCGGCCAAGCCACCACTTCTGTGGTGATTTGTTACGGGACACTAACAGGACACAGGACACTAACACAGGCCTGTCACCCATCCCATCGCTAACAGAATAAGTACAGTGACGGGGGACAAAGCCGATCTGTGACTGCCAGGGGCTGGGCTGGGGGAGAGGGGGCCGGACCGTGGGGGCTCGGTGGGACACTGTGGAGTGAGGGAGGTGTTTGGTGTCACGGTGGTGGCGGCGGCCACGTGACTTAAACGCTTGTCAAAACTCTTTGAAACAGACACTTAAAACGTATAGATTTAGCCGGGCACGGTGGCTCACGCCTGTAATCCCAGCACTTTGGGAAGCCGAGGTGGGTGGACCAGCTGAGGTCAGGAGTTCGAGATCAGCCTGGCCAACATGGCGAAACCCCGTCTCTACTAAAAATATAAAAGTTAGCCGGGCATGGTGGTGGGTGCCTGTAATCCCAGCCACTCAGGAGCCTGAGACAGGAGAATCACTAGAACCTGGGGGGGCAGAAACTGCAGTGAGCTGACATCGCAACACTGCACTCCAGCCTGGGCGACAGAGCAAGACTCCATCCCCCAAAAAAAGAATGGATTTTATTGTATGTGTATTATCCCTCAATAAAGCCAATCAAAAAATAAACCATTTAATTTGCGTGCACACACACACACACAGCTACTCATCACAAGAGGTAATGCCTAGCACTATCCCTGTTTCACAGACGATGAAATGTTCTGGAACAAGACAGAGTGATGGCTGCGCACTGCTGTGACTGTGTGAACGCCACTGAACTTTCACTAACAAATGGTTCATTCTGGACGGGTGCGGGGCTCATGCCTGTAATCCCACTTCGAGGCAGGCAGATCACCTGAGGTCAGGAGTCTGATACCAGCCTGGCCAACATGTCGCAATCTCACCTCTAAAAATACAAAAAATAGCCGGGCATGGTGGCAGCCACCTGTAGTCCTGGCTACTAGAGGGGCTGAGGTATGAGAATCGCTTGAACCAGGAGGTGGAGGTTGCTGTGAGCCAAGATCACGCCACTGCATTCTAGCCTAGGCAAAGAGGGGAGACCTTGTCTCAAAAAGAAGTTCATTCTTTTGTGTGAATTTCACTTTCAATTACAAGAAATTAATTGAAGTCCAGAGAGGTTAAGTAATTTGCCCAAAGCTGCACAGCAAGTAGCTGGGAATGTGGTGGTGCGGGAAGGGGGTGGCATCTCCCACGCTGAGGGGTGGATTTTCTGATCACCTCTCTGCCTCCTTTATGGGGCTCCCAGAGTCAAGGGCAGGGCTGCCTTATTTCTATGTATGTCCCCATAGCCTGACTCGGTCAACCCAAAGCTGGCTCTAATAAAAGCTTGAGGGAAGAAGGGCCCTTTGTGGTGAGAGGGATGAGGCAGAGTTTCGTGCTGGCAGGGGTGGAGAGGAAGGCAGACAGCCAGGAGGTTATGGGCCCCACGGAGAGGCCTGGAGGTGGCCTCTGGCCTCTGGGCCTCCACCCCCCAGCCTGACCTCCACCCTAACCCCTATAGGGTGAGGGGCAGGGTAGGGAGGGCCTCCCGGGGTCAGGGGCCCAGCTGGGCTCTGTCACCAGCTGGAGCTGGCCGGGCGGAAAAAGGCGGGGACGAGGCCCAGCCTCCCCCACCAGGCGGTGGCCACACACTGCGCCCAAGCCTTGGCCCTGAGCCCTGTGGGCACGTCTGCCCTGCCAGGGCCAACAGCCCTTTATTCGACCCTATAGGACACCATGGTATGCAGAGGGGCCGGGGGAGGAGGCTGGGGAGGGTGGCGTCCACTCCAACTATGGTAGCAAGTCCCAAGAAGAGAAAGATCTAGAAATGCCGCTGGATTCAGGAAGGAAAAAATTCAGCACAAGCCAGATGGGCACAAAGGCGCCCTTCTGCAAAGCGGGCTGCCCAGGGGGCTTGCGCCACCCTCGGGACAGGGAGAAGGAGGGTGAGGAGGGACGCCTGGCTTCCAGCAAGCTCTGAGCAGGCTCGAGGTGGTCAGGAGGCCCCACCTTGGATCTGCAGCCTGGGCCTGCTCTGTTAAAGAGATCCTGGGTGAGGGACATACCCACTCCAAGCCTCAGTTCCCCTTCTGTAAAATGGGGATAACAGCAGTGCCAACCTCCCAGGGCTGCTGTAAGGATTCCATGAAATGCTGGACGTCACGTGTGTGGGCAGTCTGTGCCTGAATCAGGCTTTGCTGTTCTCTGATGATTCCAGGCCTGCAGCCCCCTCCTGCGTCCGGATGCTGTGGCTCTGACACTGAGGATGGCCACCTCCCCGCTGCTCCCCGCCCAGGGACCCGGCAGATGCCGCCCAGCTGCTTGCTCTCAGGGGAGGCTGGGCAGGGGCTCCCACCCTGGCCTGCTCATGGATCAGGGGACTGCTCGAGCTGGTGAGGCTGTAGGAGGGGGAAGGGATTGCAGGACATGGTCCTGGCCGGCCATCCAGTCAGCATGACAAGATGAAACAACTCAGAATCTACCGGACGGCTCATGGGTGGCCGCCTCCCATCTTCATGTGTCTCGGTGACAACAAAGGCACTATGAAGAGTCGGTTATTGTTACAGATTATTACCAACAGGGGTGTACGCTGGAAAAGGTGCTCCCTTGCTCCAGGACACTTGGCGTGGCGTGTGCTGTGTGGCCTGGATTTCAGGCTGCATCCTTGAGCAGCGTGTAACCTGCACAACTGCACAGGACAGCTGTAGAACGAACGAACACACGGCCAAGTGAGTGATGGAGGGTTTAAGGCATGCTCCTTGCTCACTAGAGGCCTGCTGTCTACCAAGGTTGCAGTAAAGACAACTTCTTAAGTGTTATTTACCAACCTAAGGCAGGATGAGATCGTACCCGATGGAACGGAGCTCACTGGGTCATGAGGAGGGGATCTTTGAAGGCCGCTGCGTTCCGGGCTGAGAGCCTGGGGGGGGACGTGGGCATGGCCTTGTGATGACAAGACAGCAGGGGCCCAGGTCTGCTGAGGCTGGGGAAGTGGGGGAGCTGGACCGGCTGGGATGAGCCCGTGGGCTGGCAGGCGGGGCCTTGGCCAAGGGCAGGAAGGCTGCCTTCGGGAGTGCCACAAGGGGACGACCCTCCCTGCCCAGGGAAGTGACTGACTGTCCAACAACCAGCATCTGAACCACTTCCCCTCTTCAACAAAGAAAATCCAAGTGGCAGCTGTGGGAGGGGAGTGGCGTCGCCACTTCCCAGATAGGTTCTCCACCTAAGACCTCAGCTCCCCAGGCCCCAAAGACCCGTCTGCCCCCATCACCCGCAAGGACACGCACCGGGAAGCTGGAAGTCAGGCACTGCGCAGCAGAGTGAGCGGTGGAGTCAGCTGAGCCCCCTGCTCTGGGGGACACCGGGCGCCTGCCACGGGGCCTCGGGGCCCTCAGCCACCCCAAGGGGACAGGAGGCCTCCACGGTCAGCAGCATGGCCTGCACTCCCCTCGCTCCCTCCTTGGCACCCCCATGTTTCCATCCTCCCTCCCCCAAGGCTCTGGGCAGCTCCTGAGGATGATGGAGAACCCCCTCTCCAGGCAGTCATGCAGGCCTCGGCTTGGAGGTGGCCTTTACCCCACATCTCCAATGGCTCCCACTGTCCACGGCTACTTTCCACCATCCAGTGGCTCCCACTGCCCACGGCTGCTTTCCACCATCCAGTGGCTCCCCACTGTCCACGGCTGCTTTCCACCATCCAGTGGCTCCCACTGTCCACGGCTGCTTTCCACCATCCAGTGGCTCCCCACTGTCCACGGCCTGCTCTCCACCATCCAGTGACTCCCACTGTCCACGGCTACTCTCCACCAGCAGCGAGTCATCGCCCCCGGCTCCTCCACACACCGCTCCTGCCCGGCCAGGCCCCAGGTCTCTGTGCCTCACCATCTCTAACGCCCTTTCTTCAGGCCAGAGATGAGGAGCAAAGCCAGGGAGGCCAAGCGGCTTCCCTGTCACTCACACAGCTTTTCGGGTAGGAATGAGTCCAGCCAGACACAGACATCTCCTGCCTGCTGGGGCTGTGGGCTCAAGGCCACCATGCTGTGGCTCTGGGGGAGCCCTGGTAGGTTCTCACCGCCCTTGGGACCATCGAGCACACTTCCTGTCACCTCACAGAGCCCCCTCAGTCATCTACCACATTCTCAGGACGGTGCCCTTTGGATGAGCACCAGGCAGGTACGGGACGGCCTCCATAAGGACCGGCGTAGCTCTCCATTTTACAGGTAAAGAAACCAAGGCTGAGAAAAGGTACAGGTCTTGCCCAAGGTACACAGCGACCCAGCGGCAGGGCCAGCGCCAGAACCTGGGCTCCTGTGTCCACGTGCAGACGCTGCCACCAGGCAAACATGGCACAGGTGGGACCCCAGGTGACATGGCACCTCCCGGTTCATGCTGAGGTCCTTGGCACCCAAGACATAGCCCCAAGTTTGGCCAGCAGTGCTGATGCCTCCCACCAGCCCCTGGACCTACAAAGGGGCGAGGGTGGCCGAGCAAGGCGCTGCTCTTCACATGCCCACTTTCCCCACCAATCTCTAATGCCCGTGTCTCCCTGGCTTCGGTCTCAGGGGGGCTGATGGCGGGCAAGTCAGCCTCCCCTGCACCCCCCAAGCCTTAGTCTTGGCGGTTCTGGGGAGCCCACGCAGGTTCTCAGGAATGACAGCGAGGAGGTGGCGGTCCCGCGTCTGTGAAAGGCGGTGTGGGCTGCAGCCTGCCCCACGGGAGCCCGGGGCCTGGCCTCTGCTGCAAGTGTTCAGAGGCAGTTATTTCCGCGTGAGGACTTGGAACGGAAATGAATGTGGCCAGGGAACTAGGAACCGCACGTGTGTGTGAGGAGGTCTGACAGATGGGGGCCCGGGGAACCTGCTCCCTCCTGCGAGCCTCTCCGTCTTTGCCCAGGCAAATCCCCTGGCAGCCTCACAGCTCACCCTGCAGGACTGGCTCAGCAGTGGGGCAGCCCGAGGGGTGGCGGTGGGGCTCCTGCCCAGAGCCCCTCATCCTGCTGTGCTTTCTTTGAGTGGAGCTTTAGCGAGGTCGGGGAGGGCTCTGTGGGGTCGGGAGTGAACAAAGACGCTTCCGCGATGACTTGTGGGCGGGACAGTGGACAGCCTGCCCCTGCCTGCCATGGTTCCAGCAGCAGAAACGGGTGCCCGGCGCCCTGGGGTGATCCTAGCCCTGGTGGCTGGGTGTGCCGGGGCTGGTGCTGCCCAGGTCTGAATCCCCGCTTTGTTGCTTCTTAGCTGTGTGACCGTGGGCAAGTCACCTGCCCCTCTCTGGGCCTCACCTTCCTCTCTCTGTACTTTGGGCAAAGTCACGGCCCCAACCTCCCAGGACAGGGCTGAGGCGCTGGAGGAGACAGTCCTTGTAGAGTATGGGAAACAGCCTGACGCCGGCCCAGCGCTCAGGAAGCGCCAGCCAACCACCATGAGAATCGCGCACCTCGGCCTCCCATCTCCTCTCATTCCCCATTGCCAGCGGCAGACAAGGACAGTGGCCCCCACAGGACAGCTGGAAAGGGGACAGAGGCTTCCACATTCCCGGTGGATGGGCATGGCACAAGCGGCTCCCAGCACCCACGGGAACCCCCGGCCAGCGGCCTTGGAGTCCACCACGTCTTAGCAGTGGGGTCTCGGGCACCGGCGCGACCTCTCCGGGCCTCAGGTCCTCCACAGGCAAACAGGGACAAGCCCCTCTTGGGAGAAGGCGTCAGTGGGACTCAGGAAAGAAAACGGGCCAGGGCGCAGGCCCTGGCCCCAGCCCAGCTCCCAGGAGGGGTCTGGCTCTCTCCACACCCCGTCTACAGACCCACAGGGTCTGTCCCCTGTGCCGCACTCAAGCCTCTCTGTGTGTTCTTCTCTGAGGATGCCTGGGAGGTGGTCTTGGGGTCACCCAAGACAGAGGCGTTCACTACTTGACGCTTGCCCCTTGGCGTCATCTGCACCTTGGCTTTGCGCCATGTGGAACCCACACCCTGGTCCTTAGCAGAGTCACAGACAAACCACGCTGGCCGTTTCTCAGAAACCCAGTTCCCCTCACACCCTTGAACGTGGGCTCCAAGGGATCACAAAGCCCCCGAACGTGACTGCGTGAGAAGCAAAGACCCAAGGCCTGTGAGTGCGGGTGTGCTGCGGCTGCTGGTAGTGGTGCTTGTATTGTCAGCACTGTGGGCTCATCTGATAATTCATTCTGTCCCTCTCAAAGTCACATGCTGGCTTTCCTTCTTTCCTCTGCCTGGAGGACCCTGTCCTCTTCCATCAGGCAGAGGTTCATCAGGGCATCTGTCAAAGGCCACCTCTTCCAGGAAGCCTTCCTGGATTGGCGGACCCCATCAACACCATTGTGCTCCCACAGCACCACTGCCCTCATCATCCAGGGTCAGGGAGCCCATCTGCCTCTTCACAGGACCGGGAGTCACCGTCCCTGTCCCCCAGTAGGACACAGCCTTCTCTTTCACCTTCTCTCTGAAGTCAGAAAGCCTAAGTCTGATCAGCGACATGCTGTTTCCAGCTCCCTTGCATACAAATGGATTTACTAAACCATCCCAGATCGCAATGGGGTTACAAAGGGATTTTAGAAGGGAACGGTTCTAAAGATCAGAATTGATTCTTTTTTTTTTTTGAGTGGAATTTTGCTCTTGTTGCGCAGGCTGGAGTGCAATGGTGCAATCTCGGCTCACCGCAACCTCCACCTCCCAGGTTCAAGTGATTCTCCTGCCTCAGCCTCCCCAGTAGCTGGGATCACAGGCACACACCACCACATCCGGCTAATTTTGTACTTTAGTAGAGACGGGGGTTTCACCATGTTGGCCAGGCTGGTCTCGAACTTCTGACCTCAGGTGATCCGCCCACCTCAGGATTGATTCCTAAACTTCTCTGTCCCTTTCACATTACTTTCCCACACCCCGTCTCATCGGCCCTGGTGATCATGTCGGTGACGAGTTCTTGTTCCCATGCTGCAGCTGAGGAAACTGAGGCCCAGGGACGGGAGTTGGTTTCCTCAAGGTTCCCCGGCATCCAGCAGCAGAGCTGGGGTTAAACCCAGGAGAGTCAAGGTCACCTGTTGCCTCCCCAGCCTGGGTGCTTGTTAAAAATGCACATTCCTGGGCTGTAGTGGATCTAATGAATCCAAATTCCAAAGAGACAGCACACGCCTGCTCAAAAGCTCTAGCAGGGGCTTCTTCTGAGTGAAACCGTGGTTTTCATCTCTGTCCCAACATGAAGGAGCCCCCCAGCCTGGGAGCCAGAGGCTGAACCAGATGAGTGACCAAGAGCAGCCCAGCCTGGAAGGACAAGACCTCGCCATGTCCTTCACCAGCAAATGTGAGCTCCCTCACTCCACCCCGTCCCTCCGCACCTTCCTGCATCCCACCGCTACCCTGTTGCTTACTCTAAGCCCCTAAGCAGGCTGCAGACCGTCCAGCTCCGTGGTTCTCAATATGTGGTCTGTGGTCCGTGGCCCAGCACACTGGCCTTCCCTGGGAGCTGGTGAGAATGCAGAGTCCCAGCCCTCGTCCCAGACCTGCAGAATCGGGAACTGCCTTTCCACAGGGCTCCCAAAGGGTTCGTGCATATAGGTTTGAGAGGCCTGGCACTACATACGTGTTACTTAGGGGACACGAAGCAAGGCCTGGACATGAGCGTGTCAGAAACAGAACTGAGCTGGACATGGGCGGCTCTGACAGGTGAGTCCTGTGGCCAGCTGCTGGTATCACTCGACAAAGCCAGCCTCTCAGGCCTGTGAAAAGCCCCCCAGCATTGTGTGGGGGAGGCCCATGGGGAGAATGAACTCATAAGAGCCTCCGGGACTGCAGGGAGGGCACTGGGGACCCTCCCATGTAACAGGTCATGCCAGTTTCTATGTGAACTTTGCAACCAGGAAGGGTCAAGGTGACGCCCTGCTGGAAACTCAGGGTGTACCAATGCTTATTTGAAGAGAAATGGACTTTGAGCCCAGGTTCTGATTGTTCAGCGATAGGTGGTGAGAGCGGCTGCCCTGAGGACCTTGCAGATGGAGGTGAGGAAGGCGTCCGAGGCTCACGAGAGCCCGACACCCTCGTTTTCTCTCCAACTGCCCCTCCCTGCAGTGTCCCAGTGCTATGCAGCACGGCATTCCTCAGGCCCACAGAGCCAGGCTGGGGCTCCCATCTCAGTTGGCAGAGAGGAGGCTGAATTCACCCCCCCACTCCCTCCCTCTCAGGGTGGGTGCCTCCTTCAGACGCTGACAGCGCTGCCTTCCCCTGCCTGCAAGATTTGCTGGGGCTGAAATGCCCCCACCCCCAGATTCCAATGACCCAGCACAGATGCCGCCTCCTCCAGGAAGCCTGCCTGGACCCCATGTCAGTTTTGCTTCTTCCTCTGTGCCCCATGGCCCCAAGGACATAACAGACTGCATTGTGACCTCTGCTGTCAAGATGGAGTCTGCTCTGTCCTTGGGGCCATGGGACAGATGGAGTCTCGCTCTGTCGCCCAGGATGGAGTGCAGTAGTGAGATCTCAGCTCACTGCAACCTCCGCCTCCCAGAGTCAAACGATTCTCCTGCCTCAGCCTCCCGAGTGGGACTACAGGCACCTGCCTCCATGCCTGGCTAATTTTTGTATATTTAGTAGGGATGGGGTTTTACCATGTTGGCCAGGCTGGTCTCAAACTCCTGACCTCAGGTGATCCACCCACCTTGGCCTCCCAAAGTGCTGGGATTACAGGCGTGAGCCACTGCACTTGGCCAATAGTGCTTATTTCACGATGATCTCCATTTCTTTTCCACAAATACTCCGTGCCTACTGCGCGCAGGCATTCTGCATACTAGGAATGCCGCTGGGGAACAAAACAGGCCAGCCCTGGGGCTCCCGGGGCTCTTTACTCTTCAGCAGGAGTGAGGGCGAAATACTAGAGGTGCAAGGTCAGTAAATAACTCACCTGCCAGTGCTGGCGACACATGCCAAGGAGGAAAATGGCATCTGGGAGTGGGTTCAGGGCTGTCAAGCCAGGGGCTGGAATTTTAGAAAGGGTGGTTAGGAAAGACCCCACAGAGAAGTGACCAATACGGAAAGGCCTGAAGGAAGTGAGGGGGTCGCCGTGTGGAAATCAGGAGGAAAGGCATGGCAGGCAGAGACAGCAGCAGGTGCAAAGGTCCCGGGACAGCGGACTGGCTGGTGCAATCAAGGAACAGCAAGAAGACCAGCAGGGACGGAACAGAGCAGGTGCATGGAGGAGATGAAGTCAAGAGATGGGTGTGTGGGCGGATCAGGAAGGCCTCATCAGTCACCATAGGGACGGGCATGGCTGTTTCACTTTCAGGTCTTCCAAGAGGTCCCACAAAACCCTGGGGGAGGGTGGTGCAGGGGGGACGGATGGGCAGTGAGTGCCCCGCTCCCCAGCTTCTCCTGCCCCATGCGCCAGCCCGAGAGGCCACCCTGGGGAGCTCAGGCCTCCGAGCCCCACCAAGTGGTGCATGTCTTGCACAATTTCCGGGAGCCAGATCTGACAGAGCCATCTGTCTCCAACAGACCCCGGCACTCGCCTCCAGCTGGCCTCGCGTACGCGCCAGAGTTCTCCAGTGACACCGCAGAACACTCATCTGCCGCCGCCAGCTCAGTCCCCGTCCCCCGAGACACGCAGGGAGGCCAGAGGCGCCGGAGAAACAAGAGTCCAGCTGCGGCGGGCGGCACGCGGGGCGGGCAGAGTGACCCGCTGGAGCCCACAGCCCCCGGCACTTTCCAGGGTGGAAACACATCTTGCAAAGGCTTCTCCTGCACCCCAGCTGCTTCCTGATGGGCCCTAGCCCCTGAAGCACATACTATGGGGCAAAGAAAAACACCATGTTGTTCTCACTATTTTGCTTTTAATCCCCCACACAGGGGAAGAAACGTCCCACTCGCTGATTATATGAACGCGCCTGACTGTGAGCTTCCTAAGTGACACCAGAGCAGATGTTCGGATACCCCCGCAAATCTTCCATCTTTAACAAAAACTAATCCCAACCCAATCTGAAGCTGTTGGGCAACTGGACTAATAGATGCGTAAACCGCAGCGCCAAATATTTTCTGGGAAAGCCAAGAGCTGCCCACGATGGTTGTCAGAGCTCGGACGCGCCTGCTCTTAACTTATTTCAACAGGCCCCGGCGCTCCGGGCCAGTGGCCTGTAACAACCCACTGTTAACATGGAGTCTCTGATGGGAAGACGGACGTTTGGAAGACCATCTTTTGAACGGACACCAGGCTCACCAAGTCCCTGATTCAGCAACACACACTGGGGGCAGCAATTTGAGGGGGAGATGAGGCACCAGCCGGGCACAAAGCACAGACACCCCCTTTTAATTGGTCAGAGCCGAGCTGTCATACACTCCCTCGAATAAATGCTCCCATCTGGAATAAGTCACTTGGCAAGGACACGGACAGTCCATGCCAGCCCGTGGGCCAACCCGCCTAACCCCATATTGGAAAATATCGAGCGGCCACTGTGTCCTCCTCCCGCTCACACGCTCGGAGCACGGGGCCTTGTGCTGGCACCTGTGCTGACCTCCTGGCTGAGCACGAGGCACACGTGCACCCTGGGCTGTAAACTCAGCAGCTCGGGAGGAGGGGAGGGGCTGCAGGCCGGAGGAGGGGGACATCTCACCCCCTGCCAGGCCCAGCCACCAGTCCCTCCATCTTTTCTGGGGAACTGCCCAGTGCCCGAGATAGTGGGCCTCACTCATCCCCCTCAGCCAGGCGCCCCACAGTTGCCTTGGCTTGCCTGCCAGGGGCATGCCACAAAGTCCTGTTTTCCTGTGTGGTTCCTGGTGATGTTCAGACAAACGGCATCGAAGCCACATGCTCTGGGAGGAGGAAGGTGTTCTGGAATTAAGCATTCTCAGCCTTTACCGTGTACATGGATCACAGGGCTGGGGGCTCGTTAGCATGCAGGTCCTGATTCTAGGTCTGGAGCAGGGCATGAGACTCTTAATTTCTTTTCTTTTTTTTTGACATGGAGTTTCACTCTTGTCACCCAGACTAGAGTGCAGTGACACAATCTCAGCAACCTCCACTTCCTGGGTTCAAATGATTCTCCTGCCTCAGCTTCCCAGGTAGCTGGGATTACAGGCACTCTCCACCATGCCTGGCTAATTTTTGTATTTTTAGTGGAGACGATGTTTCCACATATTGGTCAGGCTGGTCTCGAACTTCTGACCTCAGATGATCCACCTGCCTTGCCCTCCCAAAGTGCTGGGATTACAAGCGTGAGCCACCTCGCCAGGCCGTGAGACTCTTAATTTCTTACGAGCTCGGGGTTAAGGGGGGTGCACCTGCTGCTGGTGTACAGACCCCACTTCGAGTAGTGAAGGGTGGTCCAAATCCCCACCCATACAGAATGAGCCACGTTGAGAAGCACACAGTCTCACGAGTTTAACCAAATGGACTATTTGAGGCAGGAAGAACCCCAGAAATGACACGGGGTTCCCCTTGGTGCTTCGCGTCATGGGCACACGGCGTCACCCCCGGAGCTGGTAACAGGGGTCACTCAGTGTAAGCGGCATCTGGCAGGCTTCCCTTGACCATTTTCCCCCTTTGAAACTAATAAGTATGTCACAGAGAGATACTTTGAGACGATGCAGATGGCTGCTTTTCATCACACTTGGGCTTACTGACGTCAGTGTCGCTGATGGTTTTGCCTGAAACGACTATAGTGCTGTCTGCGAGCGGCGATTTCTATTTCCATCGTTCCCCTCTGGGTTTGTTAATTTTTAAGTTCAAATTACACAGACCTACTGTAATACCAAAAGAGCCCAGACACCCTTGAGCTGACATCTCAGCAACGCCTGTCCCTGACTGCGGGGACGGCGGCTGAGCGGGTGGCTTCCTCGGCTGCGAGGTGAGCTATGCGTGCCAGCTCCGCCCGCACCCGCCAGCCTTCCCCTTTGTGTCATGAGCCAGCCATTTCCCCCACATCCCTCCAGCCTGAACGATCGAATCCTACTGTGGACCACGACTCTCCCAGCAGCGGGCGTGCATATCCAGTTAGCAGGTTCCCACCACACGTGTGCTGGCTTAAACACAGCATCTGCACCGAGTTCCCGAGAATTGTCAACCCAGCAAATCCCTTAATTGGTGGACATGAAAATCCAGGGCTTCTTGCTGTCATAACAGAGTCCTGGGGGCCTGGGGGAGTTCGTGTCACTTGGAGCTCAGGTTTCTGGGACAGGGGCTGAGTGCAGGGCAGGGAGGCAGGTCTCACCTGGCACCTCCTGGAGTCCTCGCTGAGCAGATGGAAGCGGAGGCTCTCGCGCCCGGCCCCCGCCGGGAGACCTCTCTCTCCTCCCCTCGGCCTGCTCTGCCCTCTCCCGCCTTCTCCCTGTCTGATCCTTCTCTGCTGTCATGTTCTTTGTCCTCGTGCCACATGCTGTGATTACACACCAAGAGTCGCCCTGCAGCGACAGCTAAAGCACGACCCGCCGGGCAGATTCTCAATTCTCCCCGGCCTCCCCGACCCGCCGGGCCTTCTCCTGGGCCGGGGGCATCTTGAAAGCTGAACAAGTGGCCTCTGAAGGCTGGCAGGCAGCTGTCCTCACGAATGCCACAGCCACGGGCATGCATTTAATTGCTGGGAGGGACTGTGGAGGCCATGCGCCTACCTCCCTCCCTGCCCTCATCTACTCACAAGAGGAAACTGAGACCCAGCAGGGCAAAGAGACGGGCCCAAGGACAGGCAGGCAGGAGGGAGACGTGGAGTGGATAAAAGCAGGAATGCCGGGGCCAGACAGCCTAAGATTAAAGCCTAGCTCCAGCATTTCCTAGCGGTGCAGCCTCAAGAAAGTGACTCCACTTTTCTGGGCCTCAAGTTTCCTCATCCATAAAATGGGTAACATAATGAGCTCTATCCCTCAGGGGCTGTTTAAGGGTTAAATGAGTGAATACACTTATGAAGCACTGAGAACAGGTCCCAGCAGAATCAACAGCCACGAGTACCGTTTTATCCCAAGTTCAATTCAGCGCCGTTCCTCAAGGCTGCAGCTGGACGGGGTTGCACCACGCGTCAAATGCTGCCCCTGCTGGGGTCCACAGCCCACCCCACGGAGAGAGCGCTGAGGATACCACCAGCCCCAGCCGACGCGTCGGAGCTGCGGGAGGACAGTCTGGGTCCCTCTGGGGCCTTCGCCAACTACTCTGCCCGAATTAGTGATACCTCAGGGTCTGTGGGTCTCACGAATCCCTTCGCTTCAGAACAAGGTGCGTGTGCAAAGTCCAAAAGGGAACCCAGCTGCAAGACAAGCGGAGCCGAGACACTGAGGGCGCATGGGTTGGCACCACTCTCCGGAAGGCCACAGGGGCCCTGCAGGGCGCTTTCAGCCTCCGCCAGTCCAGCATTTGGTTAGGATGAAGCGAGGAGGGGAGAGCACGGGGCAGCGGAGAAGGGGGCAGGAATCTGTGTGGCCGGACCCACGGCAGAGGCGTGGCTGCCACCGCCCAGGTGGAGCCATCCAAGGGGTGCCAGCCTCTACCCTGGTCAGCAGCCGCCACGTCATGAGGTTGTCCAAGCAGCCTTGTGCAGAGGCCACGCACCTACCGTGGAGAGAGCCGCAGCCTCTGAAGCGGAGCCTTAGAAGCGGACCCCCCCCCGCCCGGCCCAGGCCAGCCTGCGGGTGACTGCAACTCAGCCCACGTCCAAATGCAGCTTCACAAGAAACCCCAAGGCAGAAGTGCCCAGTGGAACCCCGCCGAGAATCCTGACCCACACAAACTGTAAGAGATCATCAACAGTTACCGTGACTGTAAGCCACAAGGTTTGGGACTGATTACTTATGCAGCCCAGATAATTAATACAGCAAAGAATTATGCAAATTCCTCAAGAAACAAGACTTCAAGACAGGTGATAATGTTGAATCTCGACTAAAATCCTGATATAGAAAAGCATAAAATTATGGACAGAAAGAAAGGAAATCATAATTCATAAAAATCCTCCAAGGAAAAACAAGAGTCTCTGGGTGTCTCCGGCTAACGAGCAGCTCCCATCCTCCGGGGCTCTGTGACCTCGTGATCAAACAGTCTGGGCCATCTGCACATTTCCCCCAATCCTGTCCAGCTCTGACTTTCCGACTCTGGAATTTCCAGCCCTCACTGGGTTTGGGAATGCCCTGGGGTCCCCCAAAACACACATGAGAACTCTGAACCGGACTTTCAGCAAAAAACAACTTTCAGAAACCTGGAGGAAAAAAAGCTTTAAAGTCAGTTTACCTCAGCAGGAGGCTGGTCACTGGCAAACTCATCTAAAATAATCATTGAAAACACAGCAACCCACAGGATCGCCCCAGACGGGGCACAGGGTGGCAGCTGGCACCATCTGTGCCATCTAAGACCCCACAAGGGGCTCTGCATGTGGGTGGCAAACCTGGGGACGGTGGGGTTTCTGGCAAAATAACCCAGGCATGCGGTGGTGGGTGTGTCCTGCTCGGATAACGTGAATCCATTCCACATTGCTTCCAGAGCTCCTGAAATCGAGAGTGGCGATGAGGGGCCCTGGAAGGAACGCTAACCCCGTGTACACGCTCTCCAACCTCGGCCCCATCACCGCACACCTCCCGTAACCTGACGTGGGCTGACACCCTGGAAACCACACCCATGCGCCTTGGTCTAGCCCACGGTGACCAGATAGGAGGACACTTGAATTTTACGTTCCTCCGGGGCTCTCTCCTTCTGCAGCACTGCATATAGTTGTTAGAGGAAAATAACAAAACAGAGTCCCTGAAAGTGACTGGAGCCTATTAGCCCCAACTAATTAAGAGGCAGGCTAGAGGAAGCTTCGATGCAGGGTAACTTCTCATCTGGCGTTTAATACGCTCTCTCCACCCCCCGTGGGCCGTGGTCTAGCCACCTACAGAGGGGATATGAGTAATAATTATCTCCTTTGGAGAGGTGCTGTGAGGGTTAATTAACTCCTGCTTGGAACTGCTTGGAGCTGCTGGTGGCCAGGGCTTGGAGGGTGTGAGCGTCACCATCCAGAGGGCTGTTCTCAGAGGGGCCGTCACCTGCCTGCTTTCAAGAGGGCCTCCTGTATCCCCGGCTAACTGGGACCTGGGACAAGTCACAGGGCTTCTGCAGGCCTCGGCTGTCCTCCCCGTAAAGGTTCAGAACTGACAGGCTGGAAGATCCCGTCCAGCTCTAAGGCTTTGTGGAGTCTATGCTAGAGAGGCCATTTGCACTGTGGGTTCATTTGCTTCTTGACATTTCCGGGTCCCTGCTGAAGTGACTTTAGAGCAGGGAGAGCCGTTCATCTCAAACTTCTCCACAACCCATCCGCGACCCAGGGCGGCTGGGGCGCCTCTGACCTGGCCCGGGCGCTACAGCAAACCTGGATGGGACGACCTGGGCAGGCAACGCTGGGACCCGGCTCCAATTCAGCCTGAGGACCCACGAGACCCTCTCCTTGTCACCGCTGGTGCTCTCTGCCTCCCCCAGAACTGGCTTTCTAAGAGAGCAAACACAGTTACACAAGAGAGGGTCCTCAGAGGGTTTGAAAAATGGAGAACACTGACACAGATGCCAGGGGGGTAAAGGTGACATTTTGTAAGGAATGACAGCAAAGACAGTGTGGGGGCAGTCCCCAAATTAAAAAAACCATGTGGCCGGGTGCTATGGCTCATGCCTGTAATCCCAGCACTTTGAAAGGCCAAGGTGGGAGGATCACCTGAGGTCACGAGTTCGAGACCAGCCTAGCACACGTGGTGAAACCTCATCTCTACTAAAGATACGAAAATTGGCCAGGTGTGGTGGCAGGCGCCTGTAGTCTCAGCTACTTGAGAGGCTGAGGCAGGAAAATCGCTTGAACCCAGGAGGCGGAGGTTGCACCGAGCTCAGATGGCACCACTGTGCTCCAGCCTGGGTGACACAGCGAGACTCTGTCTCAATAAATAAATAAATAGACCATGTGACCCAGTGGGGCAGCCCAGGAGTGGTGCATTCCCTGGGTAGAATCCGAGAGCCTGGGGTGCTGGATGGGGCCGTGGCCAGAGAATCCTCACCTTGGACTGGCAGGGGCCTTACTCAAGGTCACCTGGCCAGGGGAAAGCAGGGCTGGGTGCACTCTTCCCAAAACCTCCGACTCCTGGCCCAGGCCCTTCCCACCATCTCAAGCACCGCCCGCTGGGAAGCTGGGTCTCCAAGGGCCAGTTCCATCTGCTCCGAAACAGCACGCGCTTTGGAGAGAGTGCTGCAGACCTTCCCAGCACTGGGCGTGTCGCCAGCAGAACTGCTGCCCTCAGCAGCCCGTGGGTGAAAGGAGAACTTTCTGGAGCCTCAGCAAGGCTCAACGTCCCCCTCAGCTCTGTGTGTGCGGAGAACTGAGTAATTTCACCGAGAAACCCTGGAGTCACCACTGAAACTTAATGAGCTGCTGTCTCCCCGGCTGGTGACACTGCCGGAGTTTGCTCTGAGGTGGCGTTCCTTCCACTGGGAAATGGGCTTTTCTGGAAACAGAGAGCCTCACTGGGGGAGGGGAGGGGACAGAGTCCAAGAATTCAAGTGAAGACAGAGAAGCTGGAGGTGAGAAAACACCACCTCCCACGATGACACAGGGCTTCTGGGCTCGGGCGGCCCCACAGAGCAGGCGGGGGGCAGCACCACATCACAGGGAGGAAACTGAGGCTCTGACCCACGGAGCTACTTTACTTTTTACTTTTATTTCTTTGAAACAGGGTCTTGTTCTGCCCCCCCAAGCTGGACTGCAGTGGCGCGACCATGACTCACTGCAGCCTCCACCTCCGGGGCTCCAGTGATCCTCCCTTGAGCAGCTGGGAACACAGGACACATCACCATGCCCAGCTAATTTTTGTACTTTTTGTAGAGATAGGGTCACGCTATATTGCCCAGGCTGGTCTCAAACTCCTGGGCTCAAGTGACCTGCTACCTTGGCTTCCCAGAGCGCTGGGATTCCAGGCATGAGCCACCACGCGCAGCCTCATGGCGCTACTTTAAACGAGCTTGTGGCAGGCTTGCCTGGCAAAAGGTATTTCAGGATTCAGAACAGAACCCGCAGAGTTCACAGGAAAAGACAGGTTCTCCCTGGGGCCTTGGCCTGAAGCCTCTTCCTCCCTCCCCAGTACTTCACCACCCTCCGGCCTTGAAAGCTGCCACGTCGTATTTTATGTCGTCTACATTTTTTTACGAATCTGGGCATTTCTCCATCAGCTGGGGAAGGACACTGGTGTTGAGGCTGATATCCCTAACAAGGACAATAACCGCCAAAGCTTCCAGTGCTCTGACAAAACCCCAGATGCGTGACCTTCTGGCCAGTGTCTGCAATCTCCTGTATGGAGCGCTGGCTGTCTCTCTGGGGGCTGTAGCTCTCTGTAAAGTCTGCTGTGGCTGAACCAAGAAAGAAGTCGTTCGCCGAGTTCTACAGAAATGAGGGCTCCGTGAAAGATTCTGAGGACGTGAGGAAGGCTGGTGCCTTTCAGAGCGCAAGGCGATTCTGGCATAGAAAGAATCTCTTTGGGTTGAGTCACCGTTTGTCACTGACCTGTGTCCCTGAACTACGAAACACGAATAAGTGACTTAAGAAACAGCTTTTCTTGAGAAATAACTGGCAAATACTTTGGACAGGAAGTCTCTGCTAAATCATTCTCATTGATAATTTAAGACACTTGATTGTATCAGAATGGGGTTTGGGATTTTTAACTGTGTGTTTATGAAGCTTATGAGACTAATGCAAAGTAACTGGGATAAAAATATGCCCCTGAAAAATCTGGGGGCAAACAAAACCAAAACCAAGCCTTGCGGATTCCTGCTTACAGCGTCCGATGAGGCTCAAATGGTTTTCTTAAAACCTGTTTTACTAAAGGCAGTGTCTTCTTTCTTAAAAAAAGCTGATGAAAAACAGGCAAAACACACAGAACAGAGCAGCAGCACACCGCTCAGTAACGGTGTGCAGGGCACCCTGCTCCCGGCGCTCGAGGAGAGGGACCCCCCGGGCGCCCGCCACAGAGGCCCCACTACTCAGGAGCAAGAACACAGGGTCTCCCTGGGTCAGAGGGCAGCACCCCCATCCCCTGGCGCTGTAGGAGGCTGAGTCCAGGGGGGCCTCACCAGCTTGGATTCAGATTCTGGATTTCAGCCAGGGACATGGGCCCCTCTCCTCCGTCTTCTCACCTGTAAAATGAGGCCATGCCCATGACCTTCCTGGCAGGACAGCTGTGAAGTTAAAACTGACAACACGGTCGGGACACATGCCGCCAATACTGTAACTCCTGTAAACGGAGCTGGGAAGCCTACGTGGCTGCCTGCTTTCCCACCCATTCATGTGCACACGTGGGACCCCAGGGACCCGCTGCCCCCAGCAGGAAGGAGCCCCGAGGTGGAGGACGGGAGGGATCCACAGGCCAGTCCCAGGCAGAGGCCCAGCAGCAGCTCATGTCCTAGGGCTGGCCTGGGGTCTGCCACGGGCATGGACCGCACGGAGGCTGAGGGCTGGCCCAAACAGAGCTCGAAGGCAGGGACAGCAGAGAAACAGGCCTGAGCTGCTAGAAATGGAGATAAAGCAAAGAGGAGATGTTTCATGGGGGTCCCTAGCAGACCACCACACACCCACCCCCTGCCAGCCTGCCCAGCTGCAACCCAGGGGCTCTTCTGGGTGGGGTGGAAGTGGGGCTGGATGAGGCGCCTGTGGTAGGCGGGAGGCCTTCAGAGTGAGGCCCTGACTCAGCATCATGGGCAACACCGGGCATGTTTCAGGAATTCAGGGTCCCGGGCCTGGCCCCAGCTGGCTGGCATACACATCTGAGCAGCACGGGCTTGGCCTGTGCCCAGCCAGCACCCAAGGGACAGGCCCCACCAGACTGGCAGCTCAGCCCCTTCTACCTTTTATGGGGTGAGTCTGGCCCTCACAGACCCTGGAACTGCACTCTCTCCTTCAGGACTCCTGTGGAGGGCTCCAAGGCACCCCAACTTTCCACATGCAAAACATGACCCAGCTGGGGCCTGTGCGGAGGCGCTGGCTAGAAACCTGGGGAGAGACTCTCCTCTCTGTGGGCAGCCCCTATAGTTCCCCCCACCCCACCCCCGCCTCACCCTGCCCCAGTCTCTCCTCTACTTCTCCCCACTCCACAGACGGGCCGGGGGGTCTCAGGGGCCTCTGATGGGCCAGGTGTCCCCTACGCCCCTCCGCCAGCCCTTTCCCCAGATCCAATCCATTCTGGGGCAGCTGTTAGGGACTTTGAAAATGCCATCTGATCCTCTATTCCTGCAACCTGAAACCCCCAGGGTCCTCCCCGCTCTCAGAACAAAGCCCCCAGGCCTGGCCTGGCTGCACAGTCCCTCCCGGCTACCCACCCTGCCCAGCACCTTCTCTAGAGCCCAGCCTTGGGGGCTCTCCAACTTGAGTGTGTGTGGGATTCTGAGGACACCTGCCTTTCAGAGTCCCGGTGCGAAGCTCCTGCAATCAGGGGGCCTGGGTGGGACTGAGAGTGCATCTCTTAAGGAGCTCTGGGTGACATCCGGCTGCTGGGCCACGATCAGAGTCCCACCCCACACCCCTCCCCGGGCCCTGCCCTGGCCCACGCTGACAGCAGCACGGGGGTCCATCCTGTCTCCAGCCACCGCGGCATCCTCCACGCCCTTCCCAGCCACTTGCCTCTACTGGCCCCTCATGGTCATCATGGGGAGGCCACCCCGAACCCAGCTCCCTTCTGGATCAAATATCCTTAAGGCTGCTCCCGAGGGCCTGCGTTGGCTGAACCTGCTCCGTGACTTAGGAGCTGACTCCATTCATTTCATTCGTCAGCAGCAGCCTTTGGGGCAGCAGGCAGTACACGGTGGTGCTCAGGAAACCGTGCGGCGGATGAACCGCTAACCTGGCTGAGCTCGGAGCCAGACTTCCTGGTCCAGTGCGTATTGGCTCAGAGGCTCCCAGGGCACCTTCCTGAGGTCCTCCTACCTCAGTTTCCCCCTCCCACAGTAGCACCCATTGCAGCAAGTGAGGAGACTGACGTCAGGTGCTCAAACAGCGCACACAGCAATGCTAAGCATGGCTTGGTAGCCACGGGAGGGTCTTCCAGCTGCCCTGCAAGGTGGAAACAACTGGCTTGGCCTGGTGCTCTCAGCTGTGTGACCTTGGGCAACTCACTCAACCTCTCTGGGCTTCAGTTTCCCCATCTGCAAAATGGGATGCGAACCCCAAGGAAATCTAATAGGACCAAAGAAATCTAATAGGACCCAGGGAAATCCAACAGGACCATCTTCTCTGTGGCTCTGGCTACATCCCAGGTACCGGGCTAGCATGGGTCTCCACTGTCTCTCAGTCCCTGCTTATGCATCGCTGGGAGGGGAACCCTGAGGCCCAAGGATGTAGAAAGCACCCCCCTCAACTCTGCCTATAGCCCTGCAGCATGAGGCACTGCACCCACCTGTGCAGAAGGGAACCAGGCCAGAGAGCAGAGAGCAGCCAGCAGGCAGGGCTTCCCCAGCCACCCTCCTCCTAGCCAAGCCCTTTCCTTCCCAGGCCGGAGGCGCCATCTGCTGGGGGCATGGGGCTCGGCACCCCAGTTCATCCCTTTGCTCAGTTTCCACCTCGGCCGGGGCCAGTCGTGGGGGGCTGCACCTTTACATGCCCCTATTCAGTCCCTGGGTCCCTTCACCCTAACTGCCTCCCCCACCTCCAGGACAGACCTCTGGAAATCAACTTTGACCCCAAGGGCCCTGGGGATGGCGCAGAGAGGACTCGGCAGGGGGAAGTGTGCAATGCTGGGTGCTGGCTCCAGAATCTTCTCTCTTTTCATTGGTGTCATTTGAACTCAGTGGTTTGCCCAGTGAGGCAGGTCTGAGACTCACAGCAAGGTACTTCTGGATGCAAAGTCCAGGCCCTTCCTTCAAGGAGCTCCTTGTCAGTGTCAAGGGGGTGAACCCTCAGCACCCCTGGCTCATGCTGTCCTGGCACAGCCTTTGCCCCCTCGGTGCCCTCTGCCTGGGCTCTGTCCCCTGCCTGCCCTCTGCCCAGCTTTTCTGTTCTGTCCTTCCTTCAGTGTGGAGGAGCGGGGGCTGCTGGAGCCCTGGCTGGCTGTCCTAGAAGGGAGCTGTCCCGTCTCCTCTCAATTCCAAGGCCTGTGTGGTTTGGGAGTAAGACTTCAGGCTGCATGGAGCAGGGGAATTTTCCTCTGTCTGAGGGTGGGGCCCACAGAGGCCCAGGTCTGCGTCTGTGGATCAGCTGACGCTCCATCCATGTCATGCTCCCTGGCCAGCCATAGCAGAACAGCGTGTGGCCTCTCACACCTGACACACTCCTGGCTCTGGGCACCAGTCGCCAAGGAGCTATAATAAGGATTGCTTTGAGCCTCAAGGCTGCTGATGGAGAAACTGTGGAAAATGCCTGGTCTCATTCCAGGAACTGCAGGAGCCAGAACTGGGACGGCAGGCAGTGAGGGCCAGGCCCTGCGTGCATCTGCAGGGTCCAGGACTCAGCTTTCTGCAGCAGCAGGTGACCTGGGGCAGCCTCAGGGTCACCCTGGACCAGCGCTCTGGTCTTAGTTCCTCCCACTGGCGAGAGTGGGGGCATGCACCTAGGCCCTGTTAGCACTGCTAAGACTAAGCTGCCCATCCCACGTGGGAGGCTGGGCATCCCTTCAACCACCAGGGCCCCTGCCCACAGATTCCTCAATGGCTGCCCATTCACGGCCCTCTTCACCCTCCTGAGGCTGTTCCTAAACCCGACAGGTAGCAAAGTGCACAGCCACGGGGGACCCCTGGGCCCAAAACCTTCCGAGCCAGGTCTTAAGAGAGTCACCGAAGCCATCTGGCCGAGTACTCGATAAATACATCAATACAGCCTTTCCCTCCTTTAACTTTATCTATTTTATTTTATTTACCTATTTATTTTTGAGATGGAGTTTCACTCTGTCACCCAGGCTGGAGTGCAGTGGTACGATCTCAGCTCACTGCAACCTGCGCCTCCTGGGTTCAAGCGATTCTCCTGCCTCAGCCTCCTGAGTAGCTGGAATTACAGGTGCCCGCTGTCACACCCGGCTAATTTTGCATTTTTAAGAGATGGGGTTTCTCCATGTTGGTCAGGCTGGTCTTGAACTCCTGACCTCAAGTGATCCACCCGCCTAGGCCTCCCAGAGTGCTGGGATTACAGGAGTGAGCCGCCGTGCCCGGCCATGTTCAGTGGCAGTCAGGCCTTCACAATGTTGTGCCGCCACCACCTCTATCTCGTTCCAGAACTTTTTCATACCCAAAAGGAGACCCCGTGCCCCTGAGCAGTCACTCCTCTTCCCCCTCGTCCCAGCCCCTGGCAGTACCCATCTGCTTTCCGACGCTATGGACTGGCCTGTTCTGGACGTCCCATGTGAACAGACTCATATACCAGATGGCTCTGGTGACTGGTTTCTGCCACTCAGCGTCACATTTTCAAGGTCCATCCACGCTGCACCATGGGTCTGAGCTTCACTCCTTTTCGTGGCTAATATTCCACTGCATGGAGAGGCCACATTTTGTTTCTCTGTCATGATGACATGTGGGGGGTTTCCACCTTGAGGCCACTATACATAATGCTATTATGAACATCTGGGCACACGTTCCTTTAACTTGTCCTAAGGTCCGACTGACTGGGGCGTGTAATTACACACAGTAAAATCTACTCTTCCTAAGCAGACACTGTGCTGACTTTCAATGGTCCAGCTTCACTGTTTCCAGTCTTCACCCACCCCCAACCCTAGCAACGGGGACACCAGGGCCCAGAGAGGCTAAGCAGTTAGCCTGGGGCTCCCACCTCTAGGCTCCTATTCTGTCAACTCCCAGCCAGTCACGGCTTCAATTCTTCCCCTGAGAAAAGGGCACCCTTGCAAGGATGGCTTCGGATTCTCTTTCCTCCCGTGCGTCCCAGCCACCAGGGGCAGTCCACACTCAGCCCTGCCTCCCTGCACACAGACCCGAAGCATCTCCAGAACCGGCCGGCTCTAAGCACAGCTCCACCCCTCCAGCTGCCTGGGCCTGAGGGGCCCCAGCCACTATCCCGCGGACATTCAGAAGGTTTAGAATGCCACCTATGGCTGAAGGGTGACATGTAGAAGATCTCACCAAAACCAGTTTTCCAGGAAAACAGAAACTGCCAGCATTCACCCAAGTAGAAATGCAAACAGACCTGGAATCAGGGCAGAAACAGAAGAAAGTTGTCCAAAGATTCACTCCAGGAATGGCAAAAGCGGACAACTCTGCGGCCCGAGGCTCCTTCGGACGTGGAAAAGCCACCACACGAAGCCCTTCCAGAGCACGGCCAAGGACGGGAGCCCCACCCCTCTGTGCTGGGAAGTGTGCAGCCCAAACCCTGCCATCCCAAGCAGAACCTGTGGGCCTGCCTGTGCCTCCAGCTAATGGCAGCCGAATGGTGAAGATGATGGCAACGTGGGACTAGGGTCTGGACCATCTGTGCTCGGGCTGGTGGCGGCATGGCCTGCAGAGTGCAGGAGGCAGCCTCCGCCAGAGGGAACGGGCGAGACGGGGGTTTGGAAGGGGACCTCTTGCAGAAAGTCATTCTGTAGATGCCAGCCTGCAGCCCCTGAAGGTGCTCCTGAGGTGACCCCACCCCAGCCCTGGGGCCTCTGGCTGCGGCCCTTAGAACAAGGTGCATCTTACCCAGAATGTGACCCATTGTTGGTGACCAAGAAGCCACCACAGCCCGACTGCAGCTCCCTCATCCCCTCCCTCCCGCCAGGCGGCACTGCTCTCCCCACTCTCACTCTGTCACAGGCACCCGAAGAGGGTGGAAGGTGGCAGAGGTGGGGGGTCATGGCACCCGTCACAGGCCCCAGCTGGCTGTGTGACCCCACAGGCCCCTGGTGTCTCTGAGCCTGTTTCCAGCTTTAAGCTCCTGTACGTATGGCCCGACTGCCTCCGCCCTTCAGGACACGCTGCCAAGCTGCAGGAAAGCCGGTGCCGGCCGCAAAGGCCTCATCAGTGCTGCCACTCCCGCACCCTGGCAGATGCTTCAGGCTTTGGGGACACCTCTCCTTTCACCTCCAAAAGTCCTGCAGCTGCTCCAGCAGCCACAGTCACACCCCCCGCCCCCAGTTCCCAAGCCTGGAGCTCCCCGCACCAGATTCCGAACCCACCTCTGCGTCCCCACAGAACCCCCAAGGGGCCGAGCGAGAGGAAGGTCCGAGTGAAGCCATTCATGTGAGCAGAGATGTCCAACAGGCAGGAGTGCAGGGAAGAGGGGCAGGGGAGGAAGAGGGGCAGGGGGAGGAAGAGGGGCAGGGGAGGAAGAGGGGCAGGGGAGGAAGAGGGGCAGGGGAGGAAGAGGGGCAGGGGAGGAAGAGGGGCAGGGGAGGAAGAGGCCGGGAGAGAGGGTGGGCTTGACCCAGACATCCTCATGGGCAACTGCAACTGGATCCTGCCCTGGAGCTCTGGGACCCACCGTGAAAGACATGCTTTTGTGATTTACCCACAGGAGGGATCTGGGGCATTTATACACCAGCTCCCACAGACCTGAGTAAAGGGCTCCTCCCCGGGGCGCTCAACCTCCAGGACTTCTGGCCTCCTCCAGGCCAGGTGGGCTCCTGGGCCACAGAAAGCACCTAGGAAAAGAGATCCTTTTGGGGACACTGTCTGACAGCATTCACTCTGCCTTACTAAGACGGGGGGGATTAGCACCAGGAGAGAAATGAAAAAATGCTGGTTGAGCTAGCACAGAGGAGACAGGTGCCTGAAGCCAGGTCTGTGTGCCCGCACCGGGTGCCTTCTTTCCATGTCCGCCTGCCTCCGTCTAGCCTGGGATGGATGGGCTGTCGGAGGAGGCAGACAGGCACATTTAGAAACTGCTCTTTCCTGAGTGGATGGCAAGACCTCATGAGGAACCTCTCCCACCCCGGAAAACTCAGGGCGACATTCTCTCCAGCTGGCGGGAGCTGGGCTTCTGAGGATGATTAAATGGATTTTTCCTCCCTCTCATGTGTGTTTCCTTCAAGGCTGCACGCAGGACAGAGCATTAAGAAAGCAGCCAGCCCAGGGCAACATCTATCCAACAAATACAACAACCCCAGAGCTTTGATTTAATAAAATCGGCCCCCACTGGGCCGCTTTAATTGTTTCCAGATTCTGAAAACATTTGAAAAGAGGATGCAAATGGAAAAATCCACCTCTGGCTACGGCATCATCCCAGGCTCGCTGTGCCGAACTCTGCAAGGGCTGTGTCCTCGGAGAGCCACCCAAGCAGACAGAGCGGAGCCTTGGATGCTGCTGGGACCAACATCCAGGAGAAGACAGACACTGGGAGGGAGGCTGTCTATCCATCAGACAGGGAGAGCAGAAGGTCACTACGGTCGTCACCTGGGCCTCAACAGACAGGCACGTGCTGGGAGCCTGGGCGGTGCTGTTTTGTCCCCCCAGAGGCCATGGAGTTGTGCCGTGGCAGGCAGGAGCCCCAAGATCTGCTCAGGAGGCCGGAGGTTACCACTGAGCATCTGTCCAGTCCCTTCTGGCCAGGGTGACCCCAGAGAAGCAAAGCCACACAGGCCCCACAGCAGAAGGCAGCATGGCCGCGGTAAGGAGGTGCATGGGGTGGAGTCCAGCAGACCTGGATTTGAATCCTACTCTACCAACAGTGTGGCCTCAGGCATGTCCCTCACCTTCTCTCAGCCTCAGTCTTCATACCTGCAACATGGGCTGGCTATGCAAACCACGAAAGCCCTCTCAAGTGTCCACAGAACGCAGCTACATGTTGGCACTGCCTCGGGTGCTGCTTGGTCATCAACACAGCGTGTGTGTGTAGGGCATGGGCATCCCACCTATGGTGCCACCTCTCTCGACAGGGCCTGGTGCTGCCCCAGGGCAGGAGCCCAGAGACAGCAGCAGGCCTGCTGCAGAGTGCCAGGCGCAAAGGTGTCCGGGGGTGGCTCCTCTTGGGGACACTGGGAGCCCTTTCCCCATGGCTTGGGATTCAAGGTGGGCACAGAAGGCTGGACAGAGGGGCTTTGGGGGCTAGGGGAGGGCCATCCATGCAGAGCACAGGAGACAGCACCAGGGGGTCAGGAGTCTCCTGTTCTGTCCTGGGTTTCTAAGAATCTCCCTAACAGGAAAGAGTGTTTGTTACCTCCGTAAAACATAAAGGTGAGAACACTTTCTCTCTCTCTCTCTCTCTCTCTCTCTCTCTCTCTCACACACACACACACACACACACACACACACACACACACAAACACACACACGTTCATGCTAACAGGCGCATTCCCACTCTTTGCTGACGCAGATGACAGCCTGCCACGGTCTGTATGTTACAAGTCAATTACACCCGCCTCCCAGCCTGCCTCCCAGCCTGCCTCTGATGCCGCTGGGGAGGTCATCTCACCGTCTTGGGACACAGGGGAAGGACGTGGGATGCTCCCCCAGGAGGGACCCGGCAGCCCTCAGGAGGCCACCTCCCGTCAATCAAAGGAGTAAATTGGAGGTGGCGGCGGCTCATTTATTTTCATCTCTCCATATTAGACAGCATGGTAATAAAAGGAAAAAAACGGTGTGGTTCTCGTGTGGCCTCGGGCAAGTTTCTGAATGGCCCTGACACTCGGTTTGTCCATCTGTAAAATGGAGGCCATGTCCACCCCCAGGGTCACTGTCCAGAAAGCCTTTGACTCAGAAGATAACACAGACCCATCCTATCCTCCCTCCTGGCACTTTCTGCAGCCTCCTCCTTCCGTCATTAAAATCAGAACTGGGCTGGGCACAGTGGCTCACGCCTGTAATCCCAGCACTTTGGGAGGCTGAGGCGGGCAGATCTCATGAGGTCAGGGGTTCGAGACCAGCCTGACCAATATGGTGAAACCCCATCTCTACTAAAAATACAAAAAAATATAGTAGCCGGGCATGTTGGCATGCACCTATAATTCCAGCTACTCAGGAGGCTGAGGCAGGAGAATCACTTGAACTCAGGAGGCAGAGGTTACAGTGAGCAAAGATTGCGCCACTGCACTCCAGCCTGGGTAATAGAGGGAGACTCTGTCTCAAACAAACAAACAAAAAATCAGAACCTGATGGAAGGCAGGGGCAAGCCTAGCCCACTGCCCCGCCACCAAGCAGAAATAGGTCCCATCCTTCAGGTCCTATGTCTGGGTAGCTTTGAGTGTGGAGAGAACATGGGGGTCCCAAAGTCTACCCGGAACGGAGGTGGCTCATGGGTTCTCACCCAGGGGGCTGGGCACCGACAGGACCAATGCCCGCTGAGGAGAGCAGAGGGTGCCTGGACAGCTGTACCCTCCTGCTGACACTGTGCCGGCGGGTGAATCGTCCAGGCCCTGGGGAGCTCCAAGGGCAGGTGTTAACGGCAGCAGTGCCCCAGGCCAGCCTCGCAGGCCACACCCCCGTCCTTTATGGTAGGACAGGGTTTAATCAGACACCTGGACGAGGATGAAGGTGCCCCTTGGCTGACACGGCTTGTAGCCCAAAGTCAGCACCCCTGAGTCACAACCTCCTCTCCCCCACTCCCAGAAGAGTGGCAGCATCTGGGGCGGGGACTGGACAGGGAAGTGGAGCTGACCTGAGAGCACGATGCAGAGGGGGGGCACTGGGGCTCGGCGAGGTCACTCAGGGGGGGCCTGGCGGTGTTTCTGCTATGGCCATTATCGCTATCAGGAGGAGGACTGGTGGGGGAGTACAGCTGTGGTCACACGGCAGCTGAACGATGCTGTGGGGGAAATTATCCTTCAGCGCCAGTGCCCTGTGCTGGTACCAGGGCCTCAGAGAGTCAGTGAGCTGTGGCCCCTTCCCTGGAGAATGGCTGGCCCCAGGCAATCCCCCAGGGCAGCAGGATGGACAGCACCATGTGACCGCACGACAGAGCAGTGGGAGGCGGGCACGGTGAACCCACCTCCTTACCGACCGGGGCAAAGCCTGGCAGCCTCTGGGCCATGCCAGATGGTGACGTGAGCTCTTGACAAGTATCACTCATTTAATCCTGGCAACAACCCTCTGGAGTGGGCACTACTGTTAGCCCCATCTCCCAGATGAAGAAATCGAGGTTCAGAGAGGCCACTTAGCTGGGGCCAGCGGTTAGTCTGTGGCAGAGCTGGGGTTTGAATCTGGCATCTGGCTCATGGCTCATGTTTAACCACCACATTCTGATGTCCCTTGCACAGTACGAGCACATCAACACAGTGTCCTGGTCGTTTGAGGAGGGGGTTGCCTGCAATGGGTTTTGAAAGATGAATATGAGGTGGCTGAGCAAAGGAAACAACCCAGAGGTCAGGGAAAGCTTGGACGTGTTCAAGAGAATGGAGAAAAGTGAGTATAGCAGGTCAATGCCTGGCACATAGTAGGTGCTCAATAAATACTTGTTGAAGCAGGTGCTGGGGGACAGAGCAGCTAGCTGCAAGCTTGCAGGGGGTGGCTAAGGAGCGTGACTGTCCTTTAGCCCACCTGCACACACATACGCACATAGGCACCTCCCCATCTCCCACAGTCACCGCCCTCCTTTCCTTCCTGCCAGCCCCTCTGTGCCAGGTATCCTTGGGAATCAACCGAGGGGGGTGACAGAGAAAGAGGAGACTTAGGCAGGCAGGGGCATGGCAGGGATGGGAAAGCTGGTCACTTTGCTTCTGGATTTTTATGGTTTTGGAAAATATGCCGGGGGCAGGGGAGGTCAGCTATCTACTGCCAACCCCCACTGCCTGGGCACTCTGGTGGGGGAGGGGCTGGGGATGCGGCTGGGCCTCAGGCAAGGGGTGGGAGTCTCGGGGGAGGCCAGCCCAGGCAGCCACCACCGCTGCTGCTCCGATAACCTTCAGCCCTGACCTCATTTCCCACTGAGGCTCGTGCAATTTCTTCCAATTTTCCACATAATTAGCTGAGCGGGGAGATGCATCCCCCTGTTCTGGAGGCCCAGCCTCCCAGGCAGGAAGGAGCCAGCCGCCTCGGAGCCCAAGGGCCTGTGGCTGAGAGCAGAGCCATCCCCCTGCCTGCTCCCTCCTGTACCCCAGCTGGGCAGGAACAGACATACAGAAACGGGGGGGGTTGGGGGGGGAGCGGGGGCACAGGACGCGGAGGCTGGTTTCCACTCTCCACCAGCTGGCTGTGTGGCTCCCGCTCTCAGCTTCTTGGGCCTCAACACACCGGTCATGTATGATCAGTACCTGCAACCCTGTCTCTGCCCACCCCTCCCAGCCCCAACCTTCATGCTCACCTTTTCTGGCAGGCCCCACACCACCGCTTCCCTCCCTGGAGAGGTAGGGGGTACAAGGGCTAGGACGGGGCATCCAGGAGGCCCACAGCCCAGCTCTGCACCAGATCCTTGCCTTATCTGCTGGGTGACAGGCAGAAGCTACCTCGAAGAACAGGTCCTCGTGCTGGAGACCCTCAGTGCTGGCCCCCGCTCCCCGCCTGGTGGCCAGTGCCAGCGCTGTCCAGTTAGAGGGAGGCCCCCGGGATGCTTCTGGAATGCTTGCCATTGGCAGTCTCCAATTTGGCTCCACAGAAGCAGGGAGGGAAGGAATAAAGGTCTCCCTGCTGGGACCCAACAAGCACTCATCCACTCCTCGGGCCTCAGTTTCTCTAACTGAGCAGTAAGCAAAGCCATCGAGCTAGAAAACGTTCTTAGGAAGAGAATACGCATGCCCAGCAGCCTCACCCGGAGCAGGAAGAGGGCACCACAGCCCCCAAGATGCCAGGAACAGGGACAAGTTTGCCCTTCCTGGGAAGGGAGGCCCCTCTCGGATGAGTGGGGTGGGGTGCCCCCGCCTCCCTGGGGGAGCCTTGGGCTCCTTGAAACAGCCTTCCTGTGCCAGCATGAGCAATTCCCTTCCTCCCTCCCGAGCCCAGCACCCAGGCCTGAAACTCATCATCCCACTTTGTCTGTCCGGGGGAACCGCAGGCTGCCCAGCGACTCTTACAGGGAGTGCAGCAAACATTCTCGCGCAGAACCAGGCATGGTGCACCCAGAAAATGTCAAGGCCAGAGACTACAGAGACCCAGGCCCACCCAGCCCTGTGACAGTGGACCTGGGACCTCATCTGCCCTGGCCCTGGGCTCCTCATCAGGAAAACTCAGTCATCTACATCACCCAAGTGTGGACACCAGGGATGCAGGGAACCCCGTTTCCTGAGCACAGCAGAGCGCCCCCTATGGCCTGATCAAAACGTTCATCCCTCATGAAAATCAGAACCTGCCCCAAACATGTGGTCTTTCAGTGCCTGCTCCTAGCAACAGCAGAGGGAGCATCAGCTTCTGGAGTCAGCTGATTTGGAGAAGGCTATCAGGGAAGGCTTCCTGGAGGAGGTGATGCCCGAGATGAGGAATTTGCCCAAGGGACAGAGGAGGGGTCTGCGCAGTTATGAGATACAACCCGGGCATATTCTGGAAAAGGCCAGAAGTTGGCCTGAACTGGGGCAGGGATGTTAGGGGTGAGGTCTGCAGGGTGTGGGTCCCGGGTGGTCGAGACTCAAGAGGAGGACAGCATCTCTGAGCAGTCAGCCCTCCTTAGTGGCAGCCACGTCTGCCTGCACCAGTGGAGGTAGCCGCCAGCTCCTTCTGTCCTGTTTATGAACCTGGCTTGCAGGCAGTCAGGATTGGTGACAAGCCCTTCCATCACAAACAGGCTGGTCTCGGCGTCCCGTCCACACTCCGAGGACCCACCCGCAGGGCCTCGTTCTGATTCTGCTACTCGTTTGCCCTCAAGAATAACAGAATTATCTTCCCCCTTGCACCTCTCCCAGTTGAGCAGTGCGGGGGAGCAGCCCCCGCCACTGCGGTGACAATAGCTTGTGTTTACTGTTTACTGCGCATTTACAACATGGCAGACGCTGCTCCGGGGGCCACGGAGACGCCTGCTCGTTCACTCTTCAACACAGCACTCTCAGACTGTCGTGATGTGACGGTCCCACTTCTCAGAGGAGAAAACTGAGGCACGGAGAGGCCGAGTCCCCTGCCTGGCCTCACGCAGCATGGAAGTGGGGGAAACCCACGTAAGGACCCAGGGTGTCCGATTTCCAAATGCAAGGACTCAGCCCAGCCCCCTCACCCCTCCTGGTCCCGGCTGACCACACACTCTACACACGCCTGACACCACGGGTCCCCACAGGGGACGGGTCAATTTCACATCCTTTTCCCGACTGTACACACGCTGAGGCAGCAGCAGCTGGGAAGCAGAGCAGGGAGAGAGGGCTCGAGCCCTGACAGGCACCAGGGACCGCCCGCCGCCCGCAGGTGGGCTTCATGGGAGCTCAGGGCCTGAGCAGCGGCCCCTGGCCCCGGCCCCTTCCTCTCGCCCCTGGGCTCCTCTGCTGTTGACCCTTAGATCTCAGCTCCAGGTCTTCGGAGAGAGGCTGGTGCAGAGGAGGGTCGGCAGAGGAGGGAGGCAGTGGCACTGGGGAAGGAAGTGAAATCAAGACTGGACCCGGATACCTCAGGGGCTGCCCGGAGCGAAGGCATGGAACCCCCATAGCAGCCTGCCCAGCGTGACGCAGGGCTCCCCCAACCTCACCCGCTACCCTGAGCCAGTCTGAGGCAGGGTCCTCTGCAGGGTCTCCTTGTGCTTTTAAGCTGGTGAGGGGGCAGATATCACATTCCACAGGGACATCACACTACACCCCACGGGTTGAGGGCCCCTGTGCCCCAACATGAAACCTCAGGCCGGGGCAGGACACCTAGTGCCCTCTGAGAGGGGCATACTCATGGCTCTGGCTGACCCCCAGCCCTCCCACAATGGGCTGTGCCCCACGATTCCTGACTCCTAATGTCCTCAAGAGGCACCCCTTCCCTTGGAATACCCTTCCCTGCCTTCTCTATCTGGTAGTGCCAAGGGTCCATGGAGCTCTTGCTGGAGGTGCAGACGGGTCCCTGCCTCCTGGAAGCCTCCCCCAGGCCCAGACTGGCAGGGCCTGCCCTGGACTAAGCTATGTTCCAGCACTGTCCTCCCTGCCAACCAGCAGCGTCGTGAGGCCAGGATGGCAGAGGACACGTGGAATGAAGAATACGAAAGAGACAAAGTGACCAGGCGTGGCAGCTTCCACCTGGAATCCCAGAGCTCTGGGAGGCCGAGGCCGGTGGACGACCTGAGCTCAGGAGTTCCAGACCAGCCTGACCAACATGGTGGAAACCCTGTCTCTACGAAAAACACAACAATTAGCCGGGCGTGGTGTCACCTGCCTATAATCCCAGCTCCTTGGGAGGCTGAGGTGGGAGAATGGCTGGAACTAGGGAGGCAGAGGTTGCAGTGAGCCGAGATTGTGCCACTGCCCTCTAGCCTGGGTGACAGAGCAAGACTCCATCGAAGGAAGGGGAGGGGGAGGGGAGGGGAGGCGAGGCGAGAGAAAGGCAGCCATTTCATCTGGTGTGTCTGACCCTAGGTGCCCCTGAGGTAGAAGAAACTCAAGCTTTAATGGAAGAGCCAAGTCCATCCGGGCCTAGACCAGGGCTTCTCCAGCTGCAGCCACCAGGGCACCTGGAAACTCGCTGGAGACGCAGATTCTGAGTGGGAAACTCCTGGGACTGCCAGCAACCTGATTCCCCAGCTCTCTGGGGGCCTCGGATGCATGCTCCAGCGTCACAAGCCCTGCCCTAAAAATTGTAAAGTAATAGGCTGTGTATTTCCAACAAGTCAAAAAAAAAAATGTTTGATGATCTTTGCAACTCGTCCCTGTAAACCACAATGATGCTGACACGATGCTGAGCATGATCTCAGTGACGCCTTTTCTGACCACGCTCTTTGAAGCTGCAACTTTCTTCCCTCCCGCACTCTCCAAGCCTGGGCTTCCTTCCTCTCCAAGCCTCTAATCACTGTGCGTTGCTAATTAGCTGTCAGGAGCGCAGTAAGGGAGCCTGGCCCCGCCCTCCTGCGATCTGCGGGGATCCGTGTGTTTTTATCTACTCCCCTATTGTCTCCTTCCCTGCTAGAAGCTCAGCTCCCCAAGGGCAGGGATCTCTGTCCACTTTGGCCACTGCTCCATCCCCTGTGCCTAGAACAGCACCTGGCATACAGTAGGTGCTCAATTAAAACTGGATTGTGGAACGGACGAAGCTAGACACTTACCAGGTTCTTTTCAGTCCCCCTTGCAACACATCTTCCAACTGGAGCTCACGGCAAACTTGTGAGAGGTGAAGCAAGCGTCACCCTTTCTTTTTTTTTTTTTTTTTTTTGAGATGGAGTCTCACTCTGTCGCCCACGCTGGACTGCAACGGTGTGATCTCGCCTCACTGCAAATTCCGCCTCCCGGGTTCAAGCAAATCTCCTGCCTCAGCCTCCCAGGTAGCTGGGATTATAGGCACCTGCCACCATACCCAGCTAATATTTTTTTGTATTTTTAGTAGAGACAGGGTTCCACCATCTTGGCCAGGCTGGTCTGGAACTCCTGACCTCGGGATCCACCCCTCTCAGCCTCCTAAAGTGCTGGGATTATAGGAGCGAGCCACTGCGCCCAGCTGCAAGCATCACTCTTATACCCAATTTCGGATGAGAAGGGCTGTGGGGGAGGATCAGACTTGCCCAAGGTCACGTGCTGCCTCGGACTCCCGCTGTGGTCTGAGCGCTAAATACAGAACCCTGTGATCCGTCGGCAAATTCAGGCTCCAGGGATCAGGCGTTTGGGCCTTGCCTCCTCCTCCTGCTGACAAGTCCGAGGTCTAACGGCGTGGCCAAAATGGAAACTGTTACCCCAGACATCACTGACGTGAGGCTGGGAGGGAGGCCACGGCGTGCTTGCTCTGAAGTCGCGGCATGCAGCTTCAGGGCCGTGACGATGATGCCTGCCATCTGAGAGGCCCCCCGGTGCAAGACACACAGCTAATTAGCTGTCAAAAGCGATGCAAACTCTAGCCTGGCCCCCTCCCGACAATCTCTCCCAGAATCGCCCTCTGCCACCGAGTGTCACCACATGATAAAAGGAAGTATGTTCAAAGCAGAACCACTAACAAGAGACAGGCAGGCTCTGTGAGGCAGAGGGAAGCAGATTGCCTCTGACACTCTCGGAGGAAAGGGGGATAAATTAAAACCATTAAAAAAATAATTTGTCATCGTCAGTTTTCAGAAAGAAGTCATTCTTGAAGAGCAGGCTTCTTGTTGGGGCATTCCAAGCACCCGCGGGGGAGATGCCAGCAAAGCCGTTAAGAGTCTGGGCTCTGGACTCCAAACAGGCTGTCCCTTGCTACCTGTGTGACCTTGGGCAAGGCACCTCGCCTGCCAGGCCTCAGTGTGCCCAGTTGTAAGGTGGGGGGGGGCAACCACCCCGACATAAGGCATGGGGAGAGCCTATGAGGAAATACACATGCCACACTGAGCACGGTGGCTCACGCCTGTAATTCCAGCACTTTGGGAGGCTGAGGCAGGTGGATCACGAGTTTAGGAGTTCAAGACCAGCCTGGCCAAGACGGTGAAACCCTATCTCTACTAAAAATACAAAAATTAGCTGGGCGTGGTAGGGGGTGCCTATAATCCCAGCAACCAGGGAGGGGGAGGCTGCAGTGAGCTGAGATGGTGCCACTGTATTCCAGCCCAGGCAACAGAGCAAGACTCCATCTAGGAAGGAGGGGAGGAAGGAAGGAGGGAGGGAGGGAGGGAAGGAAAGAAAGAAGGAAAATACATGTATCTCATAGGATACCCATAAGAGTTCAGCCCCCCGGGACAGCCGAAGTGGGCACCGAATCACAGGTGCTTATGCGCCCACTAGTGCCCAGCTGCAGAAACACAGGCATATCCTCAACCCGCTGAGCTCCCTCACCTGTAGAATGGGGATGATGATGGCTCTGGCATATAACGTGCACCTGAACAGCCGTCTATGTGGGATGGTCTGTCCGAGGGCATCTACTGTGCCCCATGGACACAGATGAAGGCTGATGGCCTGGGGATGGGCAGGGACCCAACAATGCCCAGCCCCTTCCTGCTGGCCGCCGCGTCCCCTCTGCCACACGGGGCAGCCCCTCACTCGGAGCCTGTCCTGGCCTCTCCCACGAGGCCCCCACAGATGTGCCACCTGGCAGTCGGAACCAGCTGGGCTGCCTCGGAGATGTCCCTACCCGCTCCGTGCCCTCCTCCCCTGTGGGATGAGGAAATATGCCAAGTGCCTACCTTGCTGAGCCCTTGCCAGAAGTCAGGCACAGCCCTAAACGGCGTGAAATTCGCTCGCCGAGTCTGGCAACCACCCGCTGTACAGAGGGAAACACGGAGGCACCGAGGCAGAGTCACACCCGGAGTGAGTAGTGGCACCAGGCCTTCTGTCCCCAAGGGTAGGCATGACAGGCCAGCACACGGCACTGGGTGTGGCTGGGGTCAAAGCAGAGGTGTAGTCTTAAGCGTGTATTTAGAAAGCTCTAGCAAAAATGCAACCTGGGATGGAGCAGCCCAGGACAGAGGAAAGGGCCCAGACCCTGCACCGCCTTGTCTCTCCAGGCAGGGGGAAGAGGGCTGATCACTTAGAGCGCTGGGTTAGGCCCAGGGACTGGAGCGCCCGGGAGGGGAAAGGACAGGACCCGTCAGGGCCACGCCATGGTGGAGCCGGGCATCCTGAGGCTGAACACCCCTCCCAGGATGCGAGGCCAGGCCTTTCCAAACACCTCCCCTTCCTCCCTGCAGCTGGGCCGGGGTAGGTCCACAAATGTCCTCCACCCCCCATCTGGATGCAGGCACAGAGGCCACCAATGGACTCCCTGCGCCCTCAGTGACACACTCCAGACGCCCATCACTACAGGATGGTGTGCAGGGCTGGGGCTCCCAGCATAGCACAGGGGCAACAGGGAAGCAGAGGGCAGATGGTGGCACATGGGCAGGGGCACGGCGGGCTGGAAAGAGCCCGTGGATCAGCCCCTGTTGCCCTGGAAACCGCTCCTGCCAGAGGAGCTGCTGAGTTGAAATGTTTGACCCAGGCTGGGTGCAGTGGCTCACGCCTGTAATCCCAGCACTCTGGGAGGCCAAGGCAGGTGGATCACCTGAGGTGACGAATTCAAGACCAACCTAATCAACATTGTGAAACCCCATTTCTACCAATAATAGAAAAATTAGCCAGGCGTGGTGGCGGGCACCTATAAGCCCAGCAACTCGAGAGACTGAGGGAGGAGAATCGCTTGAACCCAGGAGGCAGAGTCTGCAGTGAGCAGAGATAGCGCCACCGCACTCCAGCCTGGGTGACAGAGCGAAACTCTATCTCAAAAAAAAGAGAAACACTTGACCTGAGAAGCGTCATAGAAATTACAGCCATGGGGTGACCCAAGACCAGAGGCAACCACACCGCCGGGTGTCCAGGTACCTCGGGAGAGCGGGTGCGCTGCCGTGGGCCCAGGCTGGGAGCGCCACCAACAACAACTGGCAAGGCTGCAGGGAGCCCGCCCAGGTTCCCCCGGGGCCCCCCACCTCCTGTGGGGCTCACACAGGGACACCAGCCCCTCCTCCACTGCCTCAGCTCTGTCCCCTTCTGGAAGCTGCTGGCCAGACGGAGCCCTAGGCCTTGGGGTGGTCCTCCTCCTCCAGGAAGCTGGTCGGGCCTCTGTGTGTCTGAGTGCCACCGCCCTGCCCTGCCCTCGGGACTGTCACCACTCTCACTGACCGTCTCCTCTGCCACCTGTGTGGCCCCCATCTGGCACCGATGCTTCCACAGGGGACAAAATCCCAGCAGCAGGACAAGCAGCTCCTCCTCCAGCGCTGTGCAGCTCTGTAAAGCTGCTCACTCTCTCTGTGTCCTGGCTGCCCTGGGGCAAAACGAGCCAGCCATGAGGGCCTCCAGCCTGCACCCTCCAGGGCAGCTGTGACTACAGTCTTTATTCTGAGACCCGCTGTCTGGCTGTGTGTATACCCTTGGCCTCTTTACGAAAAAAAAACAAGAGTCTTCAGGTGGCTGGAGCCCATGGCAGGAGGAGTGGGGCACACGGGGAAGGGGTGAGCACAGGGAGGGGCAGGCCTGCACACCGTGGGGCTGTGCGGATGGGCACAGACGGGCAGCTGGGAGGTACCAGGTTCCTTGGAGACTGGGGGCACCAGCCCCACCCCTGGTGACATGATGTTACTTCTCCCTTCCGCAGTCACCCTGGCCCCTACAGAACCCTCCTCCTCCCTTTCGCCAGGCCCCCACCCTCCCTGGGTAGAGGTCAAGGCCCCCTCCTCTCTCTGGGACCTAGAGAGGCCTCTGGGGAACTTCTCTGCAGCCTGGCAGGCCCCGGGGCCTCCCAGAGAGCTCGGCCCCCAGAGAAGAGGAAGAGCAGTGGGCCCCTGACAGCTGAGTGATCGCCATGGCAACCACTCGGCAGGGCAGCTGGCAGGGGGGAGGCTGGCAGAACAACGAGCTGGCCTCCCACGGGGGAAAGGGCAAGGTCAGGCTGGGGCATGGGGGCCACGAGGGGCGGGGGCTTAACTGCCACAGCTGCCTTCACAGGCCTGACGAGCGCAGACATGACAAGCTTGTCCCTCTCGCAGGAGCGCATGGTGACCCCACTGGGCGGTCACTGACTGGACGGGTAGGACACCTAGGAACCCCACCAGGCCTGGCCGCTTTGACAACCCTCTCCCTCTTCCTCCCACAGGTAGAGAAGGGGCTCTTGTTGGGGATTCCTGACGCCTTGGGAGGCAGAGGAGCACCTGGCCCCCAGCTCCCCCTCCACCTGGAGGCCAGCCAGGAAGGGGTGGTAGGGAGCAGAGGCCACGGGGCCACAGGGTGCAGGAGGGCTGTGCTTGGCTGGATTTGCCTGCTGCTGTCCTGCAGCTCATAGTAGGGACCTGGTGGGAATGCATTCCGTGGAAAAATGAAGGAATCAGTGGCATTGTCACAACAGCCTTTCACGGTGGCTCAGGAAGGGCGCCTCAGGGGTTCGGGGCCAGGATAGATGCTGGGCTGAGATCAAACTCAGCCTGTGTGACTCCAACCTGTCGTCAGCCCTCAAGGGAACTGGGACATTCCAGGTGGAGTGCTGGGCCAGTGGGCCATGTTCACGCATTTTGGGGAGCTGGAGGGGACTCTTAGCCCGACTCTGTCCCTTCCGAAGAAGTGTGAGGAGGTCCCTGCTGCCTGCTGGCCTTTCCAGGTGCACAGCCCACCCTGCCCCTCAATTGAGATCCTCATCCGACCCAGCAAGGGTGGGTTTGCCCATTGTATAGATGGGGAAACTGAGGACACCCCAAAGTGAGTCAGGCTGCCCAAGGTTACTCTGCAAAGCAAGGAACAAAGTCCAGGCCCTGACCTCCCAACTGCACCACCCCTCCTAAGCGCCTAGAATCTCCAGGTGAGAGGCCTCCATGTATGTATAAGCTGAGGGCTGGAAGAATGATGGCAAAACGTCCGAGACACTCAGGCAGACCCCCAATTTTAGCTGGACTTTTCTTTTTGTTTTTGAGACAGGGTCTCACTCTGTGGCTGAGGCAATGGTGCTATCGCGGCTCACTATGGCCTCACTCTGGGCTCAAACGATTCTCCTGCCTCAGCCTCCCGAGTAGCTGGGACCACGGGCGTGCACCACCACGTCCCAGCTACTGGCTGCTTGAGCCCAAGAGTTTGAGACCAGCCTGGGCAACACTGTGAGATCCCCATCTCTACAAAAATGTACGAATCGGCAGGTACGGTCACGTACACTTGTAGTCCCAGCTGTTCAGGAGGCTGAGGTGGGAGGATGGCTTGAGCCCAGGAGGTCGAGGCTACAGTGAGCCGTGACCATGCCACTGCACACCGAAACAAAGAAAGAAAGAAAAGCAGGCACTGACCGGCCAGAGGGCATGGCTCACACCCGTGATACCACCGGCCGAGGCGGGCAGATCATGAGGTCAGGAGTTCGAGACCAGCCTGGCCAACACGGTGAAACCCTGCCTCTACTAAAAATACAAAAATTAGCCGAGCATGGTGGCAGGCGCCTGTAATCCCAGCTACACAGGAGGCTGAGGCAGAAGGACTGCTTGAACCCGGGAGGCAGAGGTTGCAGTGAGCATGTATCACACCACTGCACTCCAGCCTGGGTGGCAAAGTGAGACTCCGCCCCAAAAAAAAAGAAAACAAAAGTAGGCATTGACATTACCCCCACTTTACAGATGGGGAAACTGAGGCTGGGAGGGTATCACCAGTGGTCCTGGACCACACAGCCAGAAGGCAGCTGGGCTCTCAGGCCTCCTAAGCCCAGACTCTGGCCTCTGGGATCCCGGGTCTCCCAGGCAGCAGGAGTAGGGGGAGAAGCCTCTGGAAGGGCGGGGGAGCAGGGGGGGGAGGTGTGGACAGCAGGCTGGGCTTCTGCCACTCGCTCCATCCCTGCCTCTCACACCCGCCCCTCGGGAAGCCGGAAGCTGGCAACAGCGACCGCCGCCGCCTCCCCTCTGTGGGACCATCTGCTCCGGCACCAGGAGCCGGCGGGTGGCGGGTCCCTGCAGAGACTGCCCGCGGCAACAGAAATGGGTGCTGACCCAACCTCCCCTTCTCCTGCCTGGGGATCACCGGGGACACAGGACAGTGTTCACGAGCGTCCTGTGGTAGGCAGAGCAGGCCGGACGCCCCTCCACCTGCAGCTCGGGGGACCTGGGCACGCATCCTGGGGCCTAGGCTGCTATGGTGTAAAATGGGCACAGCACGTGTTGGTGTCACCATGGACTCTAGGCCACCTCCTGCCCTCCGCCTGTGCCCTTCCCTTTAGGTTTCCTGGCCATAGGGTCTGGGTTTCCCTCCAATTTCTTTTTCTTTCTTTCTTTCTTTTTTTTTTTTTTTTGAGACTGAGTCTTGCTTTGTCACCAGGCTGGAGGGCAGTGGCGTGATCTGGGCTCACTATAACCTCCACCTCCCCAGCTCAAGCGATTCTCCAGCCTCAGCCTCCCAAGCAGCTGGGATTACAGGTGCACACCACCACACCCAGCTAATTTTTGTATTTTTAGTAGACATGGGGTTTCACCGTGTTAGCCGAGATAGTCTCGAACTCCTGACCCCCTGATCCACCCACTTCGGCCTCCCAAAGTGCTGGGACTACAGGTGTGAGCCACCGTGCCCGGCCATTCCCTCCCCCTTTCAAGTTAGTGCTGCCGCCCAGGAGCACGGCCATCCTCGTCACAGGTGTGTGGCCAGGCTCAAAAGCAGAGCGAGCAAGGTGGGGGACATGTGGACAGGGAGGAGATTTCCTAACGGGCCTCCCCAGTCGGTGGCAAGGGCCCCCAGAAGCTAAGAGCCCACAGCTGCCTGACCCAATTGATGACACTCATTTCCAGACCTCCTGGGGTCAGGGGATGCCTCCGAGGGGGGCGGTCATGCTAAAGGGCCACCTGACAGACAGCAGAATGTGCACTGAGCACTCGCTGTGTGGGAGGCGATGTGAAAAGGCTAGGGGACAACTTCTTGAGGGTCAACGCATGTCCTAATCCAGACAGCCAAGAGAACCAGGTCTGCAGGCACCTGGGCTGAGGGCGGGGCCAGGTGGGGGCTCCGAGGGAGAAATGCTGGGGTCCCACGGCCTGCTCCTGTTTCCCAGGAGTGGGGTCTACTGCCGGCTCTGCTGCCTGGCTGTGTGACCCAGGCCAGTCACTTGACCTCTCTGTGCACAAGAGTACACCAGGGTAGAAACCATGCCCCCTTCAGGGTGATCCTGAGACAGGAGGTGAGCTGCTGCCTGCCACAGGGTAAATGTATCACACGGGCTGGCAATGGGGTGGTGCTGAGGCTGCGCCCCACAAGGCAGGGTCCCCATCTTTCTCCAGATGGAAATTCAACCTCTATTTTTGCTCCAGCTCCATCCCACACCTTCCCGACACAATACTCCAGGCATCCAGACCTGCCTTTGCCTCCTATGAGCCCAAAGCACCCAGCCTGTGCCACCTCCTGGCCTTTGCACAGTTCCCCTCTGCCAGGAGTAGACTCCGAGCCCACAGCACCCTCTGAGCCCACAGAACCCAGCCTGTGCCACCTCCTGGCCTTTGCACAGTTCCCTCTGCCAGGAGTAGATTCCAAGCCCATAGCACCTCTTGAGCCCACAGAACCCAGCCTGTGCCACCCCCCTGGCCTTTGCACGCACAGTTCCCTCCATCGGGAGCATTCTTGCCACCCTCCTCCCTCCCTGGCTAACTTCTCCTCCAGGTATTCCAGGAAGGAGGCTGGGCGTGATGTCCTTCCTCTGAGCTCTCCCAGACTCCTGGAGCCCCCACCAGTGCCATCAATCACACTGTGCCATAGGCCACCTTGGTACAGTGACCCTGGGAGGACGAGGCCTCCCCATCCCTCTGCAACACCCAGAAACTTAGCACACAGGAGGGACTCCAGAAACAGGAGGCCGAGAAACAAAGGGGTCCCAGGTGGAGACAGCAGAGGCGGCCTGCAGCAGCAGCCCTGTCCCTGCTGGAGACCCCACCCCATTTCCAGGGACACACAGACTGCAGTTACACAGGATCTGGCAAGGGACAGTGACACCTAGCGGGCAGCGGGCACACTGCCCCACCACCCAGGAGGCCCAGCACAGCCTAGGCCCCAAGCAGGCGGGGCTGCAGACGCCAGGGCAGGACCCAGGGCAGAGGGGGCGCCCAGCAAGCCAGGCGGGTGCGGTGCAGCGCCAGCAGCGAGGCAGGCCTTGGCGTCTTCTTGTGCTCCTCCTGCCCCCACCCGTGGGCAGCTCATTCCCGCGTGGCATATGCCCGCCATATGCGCTCTCCGCCACAGCATCTTGAGCGGGCCTGCAAGCAGCCTGCTGGCGGGGGGCGGGGGCGGGGGCGCTCCGAGCTGGAGCCGCCTGGCTGCTGCGCCTGCAAGCTGTGGGGGAGCGGCTGGGGGCTGCCGAGGGCAGGGAGCCCACCCAGCCTCCATCTCCCTTCCACCTCCCTGTGGGCACGTGTCAGCTAACCAAGGCCCCTGCAAGGGAGCCAGCCTATGGTCATCCCACATTACAGGCAGCCAAACCGAGGCTCAGAGGGGCTGAGCACCTTGCTGGAGGTCACAGAGCCCATGAGGGCAGCCCCTGCTGTCACTGGCAGCCTCAGACTGCACCTGTAACTCGAGGCAGGTGGACGGGGTGACATGCTGTGGCGTTCTCTGATGTCGGAGGCTCGAGGGTTCAAAGCTGTGCTGTGCGGTCCCCACATGGGCATGACCTCCCTTTCTGCCTCCCCTGAAACCAAGCTGGGGCTTCTCTGACCTCTTGCTGCTGACGACCCCCAGAAGGCGGATCTTCAGGGCACCTCTGGGCCTGACACCTGACCCTGACTTGAGCTTCTCAAACTGGGTTCCCCAGAGCGCTGGCGCCTGCAGCTCCCTCAGCTGCCCAGGAAGCCGAGGGGATAATCAAGGCAGGGACCAGGGGGTTGGCCTCTTTAAACCAGAAAGTGTGTAGGGCTCATCTCCACATTAAGTTCATGGACATATACATCCTAAGCAACAAGAGGAGGGACGAAGATTCCACAACTTTGTGCTGTGGAAGACGTAACACTGAGCCATAGCGACAGCCCCAGCCCCTCAGCCACCAGATTCCCTCAGGAGCCAGGCCGGGTGGCCCCATACAGCAAATTCCCAGGCAGCTGATGTTTACTGAGCATCTACTCAGTACCAGGCTCTGACGTTTCCAAGCTTCGTTTAATTCCACAATGTAGGAGTTGGCCCTGGGTCTCCGGAGTCAGACTCTGGGGGGTTCAAATCCCCCTCTCTGCCATCTATTAGCATGTGCAGATCAGGCAAGTGACTCATCTCTCTATGCCTCAGCGTCCTCATCTCTAAAATGGAGCCAACAGCAGTTCCTACCTGTGCATGGCGCTGTCAGGGTGGTCTCTGACAGCCAGGGAGTGGCTGGCTGTGAGCACACAGCAGGGACCTCCTTGCCCGGAGGACAGGGCAGGGGTTCCGCAGACCCAGCGGGTGTGTGCAGCCCCCTCATGTGGATGGAAGCCAGGTGCCAGCCCACCGGGCAGCTGCTGCGTTGCTCAGGCCCCTTGATGCAGAACCACCTGGGAAGGAGGAAGAGCCGCCTGCGTTTGGAAAAGCAGATCCTACACCAGGCAGCGGAGGCCTGTGTGTGGATGCGGGTGCGTGCCCAGCAGGTGGAGTCCAACCCCCCAGCAAGGTCCGGGGGGGGCATCACCACAGGAAGTCAGGCCCTGGGCCCAGCCCTTGCCCAGGGTCACTCTGCTGCCCTTCTCCAGCCCTGTCTGGTTTCTGAGTCAGGTGGAGCAGGGTTCAAGCCCCAGCCCGGCCACACCTCCGCTGAATGACCTCAGGCCTGTCTTCTGCTAAGCCCAGGGAAACAGAACAGGACTGCGCTGCAGCTGAGCCAGCGGGCGAGTACCAGGCCACATGGCCACCCACTCACCCGGCGCTTCCTAGGCACTTACTCTGTGCTATCTGTGCTGAGTGCTGGGACACGGTAGTAGAGAAACAGACACGAGTCCTTCCCCCACAGCGACAGCTTTGTCACCTTGAGGGCATCACGGGAGGACAGAGCAACGTGAGGGCAGGGCCTCTGAGAGGTGGAAGCAGCCACTCTGTGGAGAACACTCACACCCGAGCACCCAGGCACCCAGCAACCCCGTACCAAGGCACGTGCCTGAGGGGATGGAAACACATGTCCACGGGTGCCCGCACAGCCAGGGATTCATAACAGCCCAGAGAGGGAGCAGCACAAACATACATCCACGGATGAACAGATAACGAGACCTGGCACACCCACACAGTGGAGTATTACTCAGCCAGGAAAAGGAATGAAGTCTTGACTCATGCTACATGGATGACCACGGAAATCAGATGCCAAGTGAAAGAAGCCAGACACGGAAGGCCACATGCTGGGATTCCAGGACATGGAAGGCCACATGCTATTCCACACAGATGAAATGTCCAGAACGGGCCAAGGCCTTCGGACAAGAAGTAAATGCGTGGTTGCCAGGGACTGGGGGGTGGGGTGGGGCGTGACTTCGAAGGATGCAGGGTTTCTTTGGGGGTGGTGGAAATATTCTAGAATTAGATAGTGGTGATGGCTGCACAACTCTGTGAATATTCTCGAAACCACTAAACTCTACACTTTAAATCAGTGGCTTCCATGATATGTGAATTATATATCTCAATACGGCTGTTATAAAAAACTGCACTTAAAATAGCACTTACAAAATGCCAGTTTTCATACATTGGGGTATTTCTGAATTATAAAAATGAAAAGGCATGAACACATATTGCTTGGATGATCAGCATCGTGATAAAGGTGCTTGGGGGTCTCCATGGCAAGGGGCTTGCAGACAGCAGTCGGGGCTGGGGGAGGCCTGGCCCCGGCACCTCCACCCCCAGCCCTCGCCAGGCGTCCTGGGAACACCCAGCTGGGGCGGGGCGAGCCGAGCACAGAAGCCCCGCCAGCTGCTCTGTTTGTAAACTGCCAGCCGGTCCTGCGGGGGCCAGGCGAGAGGGGGTGAGCTGCTGGAGCGAGCAGGGCGCCACGAGAGCCTCCGCCAGAGACCCGGGACCCTCCGCCAGGCCCCTCGGAAAAGTCCAAGCCCCTTTCTGAAAGAAAGGCCACCTGGCCTTCCTCCCTGGTGTGGGCAAGGGGAAGAGGGGTCTCTTCGAGGGCACAGCCAAGGGCTCGGCCCGGCCTCTGGCTGGGGGAGGAAATGAGGAGAGAGGAGAGCAGAGCTGCTGAGGCCGAGGCAGACAAACCCTGCGGGGCCTGCGGCAGGTGCTGGGCGGGTGCTACTCCAAAACCCTCCCCCCGCACCCCAGGGGACCCCGCAACAACTCGGGAGGCAGGAGCCATTTCCATCCCTGCCGCAGACAAGGAAACCGAGGCATGGAGAAGCACCCAGCTGGCATCGCTCTCAGCCCTGCCACACCAGCGACTGCTGCAGCTGTGACACTGCTGCCCTCATGGAGGACAACCTGTGCGATGGGCCGTGAAGGGCATCTGCCTGCCACACTGCAGGGCGGCCTGACGCCTCTGCCGCTTGGGCACGGACTGTGAGAGGCAGCCCCAACTCCAAGCCAGGCCCTCAAGGCCACCCAAACACCCGCTTCCCAACGCCCCGCTGCCGGGGACAGCTGGACAGCAGGAGTCCCAGGACCAGGCCCGCCCAGAGCGGCTCGACGCCTGCCCCCAGCATCCTGGCGGGAACGCAGGGCTCTGCCTGCTGTGCTGCTGTTCCACAGAGAGACAATCTGTGAGAAGTCCCGGTGCTGGCAGCAGCCTGCGGAGGGAGGCACCGCCCAGAACCCGGAGGCCTGGCTGCCATCCCAGCGCTGCCGCTCAGGGTCCCACTCTGAAACGGGCTGGTGGCGGCCTCCCCTCGAGGTTGCTGCCTGCACAGGCCCACTCAGTGCTGGTCCAGCTGGGCCTCCCTAAGTGCCACAGTCCTCGCTATGGGCCCCACAGCCCCTTCTGCGATGGGACCCCACTATCTCCCTCATGGGACCTAGGGAATGGGCCGAGTCAGGGGCAGGCTCTGGGCCCACTAAGACAGCTTCGTGCCTGCTGGCTGCATATACTGGGTTACTGGGCATAATGAAATGTGCACAAACGCGGCCGCCGCTGCTTAATCTCTCATGCCTGGGAAAGCCAAGATGTCTTCGCTGTGCCTCAAGCTGGCTGAACAAAAGGCCTTTTGTGAACTTAGAACGTGAAGAGTCTGCGGCAGGATGCCTTCAGGCACGGCTGGATCCGGAGGTTGAAGGCATCACCTGGGAGCTGCCTCCTGTGTCTGTGTCTCCCCTACCCCCGAGTTCCTCACTCTTGGGGGGCTTTTGCCATATAACACCGCCTGGAGCTCCAGGCCTCCCCCTGCCAGTGAGCACCAACTCCACGGGGGTGCTCGGTGCCCGGGGCCCTCCGTAGGCTGGTCCAATCAACCACTCCCAGCACCGACTCCACCCTTCCCGGGACCTCAGCCTGGGCCCTGGTATCTTCACCCAAAGGGAGGAAGCAGTTCCCATTAACTAAAGACCTTCTGAGCCGGTGTCGATGGGAGGAGGTGGCACCAGCCAGCACCCCCGTCCCCGCTTGGATACAGCTAAGATAAGCTTCCCAGAGGACTACTGCTGGTGTGTAAATACTACACACTTCTGTCTCCTTCGAGACCAATTACACAGATCACGGCGGCTCCCCCCAGGACTCTGCCTTCCACTCACTGTATCATCATTAACAGCCTATTAGGTTACAGCTGCTCAGAGAGAGAGAGAGGGAGGAGGAGGCAGAGAAAGGGGAGGGGGAGAGAGAGATGGAGGGAAAAGGACAGAGTGTGAGAGAAAGGGAGAGAGAGAAGGGGGAAGAGAAAACAGAAGCAGGAAACGGAAAGATGAGGGAAAAACGGGAGACAGACAAAGGAGAGAGATGGAGCCAGCCAGCGAGGATGGCGGCACGGGGCACGGCCAGCGAGGACGGCGGCACGGGACGCGGCCAGCGAGGACGGCGGCACGGGGACAGGGCCAGCGAGGACGGCGGCACGGGACAGGGCCAGCGAGGACGGCGGCACGGGACACAGCCTGCCAAAGCAGGCCGAGGCGGGGAAGACAGAAACGGTCAGAGACAGGGAAAGACAGAGGGAGGCCGAGAGGGGGAGGCAGCTGTGAGGACTCTCTGAAGGGTACAGGGCTCCTGGGGCCTCAAGCCCACCTGCCCAGTGGGGTCCCCACAGATGAGCAACAGGGTCCTGCGTGTCCTTCCCTGTCTGCACCTGCAGCCCCGCTCACCGGACAGAGCTGGGGCGCCAGGCAGGCCTCAGGAAAGCTCCTTTAAAGCCAGGGTCACCCCTCGCTGTCCTGAACGTGACAGCGCTGGGCAATTTGCCCGGAGGAGTTCCTATAGCCAAAACTGGCAAGGTGGGGAGCCACTGCCTGGTGGAGCCTGGGCCTCTGCGCAGAAAGGGCCTTTGGGCGCATGCTTGGATGCAGGGGCTGTGGCACTGCTCAGAAGGGGGCTCGGGGTGACCCAAGGCACTCACAGACCAGCCCCCTGGCACGTACCCCACGTGCCCAGCCCCTCCCTCGCTGCACCCCTCCAGAGTGCTCACAGCAGCCCCAGGGGCAGCAATGAAGTGACAGATGAGAGGCAGGGGCTGTGAGCGGCCTGCCCAGGACCAGCCGGCTGGGGAGCCCCAAGGCTGCTGCTGCTAAACCCCAGGACAGGCAGGCCCTCGGAGCCAGGGTGGGAGAAGCGGAAGTGGCGGCAGTGGCTTGAGCCAGGCTCGGAGAGAGGAGGCCCTGCGTGGTGACCCGGGTCCGGGCCTCCTCCAAGGAGTGCCACGTGCGGGCCCAGCCCTCATCCGTCCTCCTCCCTGGCTCACACAGTCCTGCAAGCCACCTTCTCTTGCACGGGGGACCCCGCTGAGCTCTGATAAGCTCCCGCTGCGGCGATGGGTTTGCCGCCCACTGTCCATCCGTCCAGACAACACGCAGTTATCTAGCACTCTCAAGCGCTAGGTCTTTTCCAGGCACTGGGACAGAGCATGGACAGGGAAGTGCAGACACTCCCAATCAGAGCGTCCAGCCCGCGCGAAATCAAGACCAGGACATCTGTGACCAGAGAAACCAGAGGTGAGAGCCTGGGAGGAAACAGAGCACAGACAGGGTCGTTCAAAGGCAGTCAAAGAAGGCCTCGGGGATACCACACAGCAGCCGCAGCAGCCCTAGGGGTGGGGCAGCAACGGGATAGGTCAGAGAGGAAGGCGATGCTCCCATCTAGGGAAGCCCCCTGAGCCACTGAGGCGATGACTTAATAGTGTATTCTAAGAGAGCTGGGAAGCACCTTGGGGCTATTAGCCAGGGGTGAGCCAACCTGGCCCTGCTACTAAGCTCTCCTGGGTGTGGTGTGGGGGACAAGCCAGCCAGGACTCAGAGAGGGGCTGATTTCCTGAATCCCCCGCTTCCTCTGGTGCTCGGCAGGGGCCACAGATATGCAGCGGGGGAGCTCCCCCAGGCCTGCCCCCAGAGGGTGCCCGTTTCACTGCTTCTAGGTGTAGCGCCCTTGGCCGCCCCCAGGCCCTCTCTAGGTCACTAGGGTTCTGGGGGCTCCGAGGGTGGGATTGGGGTGGGCCTGGGGCCCGGAGCCCCCACTGCCGGGATTTCAGGCTCCCAGCCCTGCAAAGCGCCTCATTTCCGCTCCTCCAGGGCCGGGCATAATTAGACGACTGGGGACATAAATCACGGCTGCTTCTGAACATCTGCTAATCACATCTCCTGCAGACAGCACGTGTGTGTGTGCGTGTGTGTGTGTGTGTGCAAGGTCCCTGAAGCTGGGGCGTCCTGCAGGGGGACCTCCACAGCACCCCATCTCCACCACTCTCCCCAGGAGAACATGGGTGCTGTGTGTGTGTGGTCTCAGGTTTCCTGAAACTCACAGGCATTCACAGTCACACACAGATGTCCGGCACACTAACACACACAGACACCCCCATACACACACACACACACACACAGACGCCTCGCCCCCTACTAACACAGACACCCCCCTACAGACATACACACATGCCTTGCCCCCAACACATGCAGACACCCCCATATACACACACAGATGCCTCGCCCCCTAACACACAGACACTCCCCCCAACACACACACACACAAATACACACACACGCCTTGCCTCCCCCCACTAACACACACAGCCCCTACACACAGGCAGACACCCCCATATGCATACACATGCCTTGTCCCCAAACTAACCATACACACGCCTTGTCCCCCCCACTAACACATGCAGATGCCCCACATACACACACCTCGCTCCCTAACACGCGACCCCCCCCCCCCCACACACACACGCAGATCCCCTAGTGAAGACCTGGAAGAGCAGGGTTGGGCTTTGGCGCCACCTTGAGTCCACATCCTGGAATTGCCAGAGCTGCACAAGGTACCCTCAGGCAGCGCCTCCGGGTGCGCCTCATCCCCCTCCAACCAGAAGACACTTTTTTTCTATTAAAGGTCCCTAATCTGTTACAAGTCCGGTTCATACAATTAACTGGCAATGGAAGAGATAGTAAGGACCAGATTAAGAATTAAAATGTTTAATGTAACTGCTTTTAAACAAGATTAGGGCATGAAACTTTACATCTAATAAATCCAATCAAAACGGGCAAGAAAAGGGGAAGTTTTTTAAAACAGTCAGTTAGGAAGAAGCTCCTTGTCCAAGGATGAGCGGACCATGGCAACAGCGGCAATAATAACGGGGCACATGGGTGGGTACGTGCCGGGCACAGGCTCCGCCTCTGGAGCAGGTGTAAACACGAGTCCCGCCCACGCACAGCAAGCCGCCTTCCTTCCCGTGCTCCCGGCCGGATGTCTCCACAAGGTGCTGCTCTGGCTTCAGTGCCTCTCCAATACTACCAATCTCCATCCTTCACAGCGGGGCAAGGGCTGAGGCTCAGGGACGCCCGCAGCTATAATATCACGAAGTCCTCACCGGCTACCTTTCACTCAGGGCGAGTGGAGCGGGGGCGTTTCGTTTTGCTGTTTTTTGAGACAGGGTCTCACTCTACCACCCAGGCTGGAGTGCAGTGATGCAATCATCACGGCGGCCCTGACCTCCTGGGCTCAAGCCGTCCTCCCATCTCAGCCTCCTGAGTAGCTGGGACTACAGGCATGCGCCATCACGCCAGATAATTTTTTTTTTTTGAGACAGAGTCTTTTGAGCAAAGGTGTCTCAGAAAAAGGGCTGAGCGGAATCCTGTTTATATGAAGAATACAATAAATAATACTATAGCGCATGTGAGTGTGAGCGTGCTAAACAGAGGACGGCGAGGGAGGAGGCCTGACGCACACCTCTGGGGGGAAGCTGCCTCGCGTGTCCCTCTTTCAGGAGGTACGTGTGGCCCCAGAGGGTTAAGCAATGGCTTGCGTCACCCAAGCGTCACCCAACATGGTGGCAGACCTGGATATGCCAAACAGGAACTGTGACCTCTGTCCATGCTCCTCACTAGGATGTCAAGCTGTCCCCTACTCTTATCTCATTACCCTCCTGACCTCCAGGTCACACAGTGGGGTCCAGAGAGGTGCAGCCACTACTCCCAGGGGTGCTGACCCTGGGGGGTCCCTCAGTGTGCCCCGTGCCCACACTGCCGCTCACACACCTGACCCTTTGGCTTTCCTCCCTGCAGGCTGGTCACCATCCTGCCCCCACTACAAGCTGCCTGCAGCAGACCTGTGGCCACACTGTGACCCTGCTGTAACGGCACCAGCGTGGCGGGCAGCCCTGGCAGACGTGCACACCTCGAGGGCACAGAAACCTTCACGTACCTGCCACCGTGAGCTCTGCGGGGACCCTCCCGCCCCTTCCAGCTAGTGACAAACGTGCGCCACCCTAAGGGAACAGCTAACCAGAGAAAGACACCCAGACACCCCCACTGAACCACCTTATTTCTGAGCTTTGACCCAGTAATAAAGGTAATCTCCTGGCCCCCATAACATTTGAGATCAAAGACTTTCAAAATTATTAAATAGTGAGACACTTTTTTGTTTGTTGGTTTAATTTTTTTTGGTTTTTTTGAGATGGAGTGTCACTCTGTTACTCAGGCTGGAGTGCAGTGGTGCCATCTTGGTTCACTGCAACCTCTGCCTCTGGGGTTCAAGTGATTCTCCTGCCTCAGCCTCCCTAGTAGCTGGGACTACAGGTTCCCACCAGCAAATTTTTGTATTTTTAGTAGAGACGAGGTTTTTCCATGTTGGCCAGGCTGGTCTCGAACTCCTGATCTCAGGTGATCCACACCTCAGCCTCCCTAAGTGCTGGGATTACAGGCGTGAGCCACCGTGCTTGACCGACACATGATTTTAAAAAGCCGAACAGTAGAAACAGTTAAAAGTGAAGGTTCTTTGGACTTCCCAAAAATAACCACGGTGGACCCTCCCTGTGCATCTTCCCTAAATCTGCCACGTGTACACACATGCATGGATGGGTGCACACACATTCTCACCTGCCCGGACAAACCACGGCGCCAGACACAGAACCTGCATCCGGCTGCTCCACTCAGAACATCTCCGGGAGCTCTTCTCGCCCCAGCTCCTCCTGCTGCATAGAGGCCAACGCATGGCCTGTGGGGGTGATTTCCCAGTCCCGCCTTCCAGGAGGGCACGTGTACGGCTCCTGGGATTGCTGTGTGCACACGGCAGCAAGCGGCCACACGCCACGGCTTCTTCAGCACAGGCCGGGATGCCAGGGACACAGCTCCAGCAGCAAAACCGTGAGAAAGGGGGTGTGCGTCCCCATTTGGGGTCAGCCCCATGCCCCCCATGTCCTTCCCCTCACAGGCAGCCTCTAGAAGCAAAGGGATTCTCCCCTGAAGTCCCCAGAAGAACCCGCCCCGCTGACACCCTGAAAGTGACCTGGCTCAGCAAGAATGATTTTGCACTTTCACAACTGACAGCAATTAAATGTGCGGGTTTGTTTGCTTGTTTCTTCGTTTGCTTGTTTGTTTGTTTTTGAGATGAAGTTTTGCTTTGTCTCCCAGGCTGGAGTGCAGTGGTACGATCTCGGCTCACTGCAACCTCCACCTCCCAGGTTCAAGTGATTCTCTTGCCTCAGCCTCCTGAGTAGCTGGGATTATAGGAGCCCGCCACCACGCCTGGCTAATTTTTGTATTTTTAGTAAAGACAGGGTTTCACCATGTTGGTCTGGCTGATCTCGAACTCCTGACCTCATGATCCGCCTGGGGGAGATGAGCGGCCTCGGAGGGGACGGCTCCCTCCCCTCCCCCGAAGCTACCAGGAAGGGCGGGCAGGCTGCCCAGTGTGGGCTGGGGGTGGCCAGGGAGGGGGATCTATGGTGTAGGCCGAGAGATTCCATAAAGGGCATCGGCCACCCTTAGTCCAAGTGAGCACAGGAAGAGAAATCTGGGGAGAAAGTCCTTTGAATCCCAGTTGAGAGCCATACCGCCTCCAGGAAGCCCTCCCGGACCACCCTAGCAGGGCTGAGTACATAAGAGTGCAGGATTTCAGATTCATGCAGACCTGAGTTTGAATTCCTGTTGGGGGGCTTACTAGCTAAGTGACATATTCCTAAATCCAGGCACTGGGGGAGCACACTGGGCAACTGACACAGTTTGTTCAGAGACTCATCAACGCCCCCTCCCTGCGGTGTGGGGTAAATGCTTACCCACCGGCTTTCGCAAAAAAATAAACAACTCCAGCTTCAGCACCCGCCCATTTCCCTGGTGTAAACGCTCCCACCACAGCAGACTGCATGCTACCAGCATGACGCCACGCAATGCCCACTTAGGAAAAGGTGGGGCAGAGACAGACAGGGCCTGGGAGGTAGCACAGGGGAACCACGCCTTCAGGGAGCAACTGCCAGGTGCCCGGGGCTATGCTGGGTGCCTCACCACAGCTCTCTAGGGTGAAAACCATCAGTCCTGGTTTTACAGACACAAATAACTGAGGTTCTGGGAGGAGAGGCAAGGAGCCCAAGGTCAGGCAGCTAGGAAGTGTCAGAGCCAGGTCCAAGCTCAGGTCCAGGCTCAGGTCCGTCTGTCTCCAGGGGGAGGAAGGAAGTTTGCTTCACGAGGAAAGCCGGCTAAAGCCTTGAAAACCACGACAGACATCCTGGAAGATGAAAGCCAGCCTTCTCCAGCCTTCCAGACTGGACTCAGAGATACCAGGGCCTAGGGTGGCAGCTCTTAAGAGGGCACTTTTTAACAGGGAGGAGGGATGAAAACATCTCTCCATGACTTACAGAAAGGCACATTTCTGCTTCCCTGGGTCCTGCGTCCAGCCTCTATGCTCCCCCGAATGTGCTGGTGTCATAGTTACCGGGGGATCCCCTCCACCCAGCACAAGCCTCTGAATACAATTCAGCCAAGACAGGCGAAAGCCTGAGCACCTGCTCTGACACCCTCTGCTCAGGGCAATGGCAGTCCTTAAGATTATCGTCCCAACCGCGCCCGGGGCGCCTTGCAGGGAGCACTCATGCTCCGGCTCTTCATCTAAGTCCAGGAGATCTCTAGCAGCGGAGCTAACATCTTCCCCTTAATCCAGGTGAGGCTCAGAGAGGCTAGCGACCCACCCCTCGCCCCTGCCGGGACTCCTGGGCTGTCAACCCCAACAGGAAGCTGGCAGGAAAGGCCAGCAGCAGCCCAGGATAGATGTCGGCGAGGAATGCAGCGGTCAGAAGAGCTGGGCACTGACACTCCACTCCCCTCCCCCTTGGTGGGGGTCTGGCCTACCCTGAGGGGGCCTGAGTCAGCTGAGGGGTAGGGCTGTGGCTGTGTGGCTGGGGGAGGGACCGAGCACCTGCAGGAAAGTTGTGGGACTCCAGATGGGGAAGCCCCTGGGCTAACGACTGGAGGCACCCACATGTCATCAGAACAGTGACAGTCCGGCCAGTCGCAAGGGCTCATGCCTGTCATCCCAGCACTGTGGGAGGCTGAGGTGGTGGCTCATCCAAGGTCATGAGTTCTACACCAGCCTGACAATAAGGTGAAACCCTGTCTCTACTAAAAACACAAAAAATTAGCCAGGCACGGTGGCGTGTGCCAGCTGCTCAGGAGACTCAGGTAAGAGAATGGCTTGAACCTGGGAGGCGGAGGTTGCAGTGAGCCAAGATTGCGCCACTGCACTCCAGCCTGGGCGACAGAGCGAGACCCCATTTCAGAAAACAAAACAAAAAACCAGTGACAGTGGCCAAGCACCACACTCGTGATAACTTATTTCATCTTCACAAGAACGCTTGGAGGGCAACACCAATGTCCCACTTTACAGATAAGCAACTTGAGGCTCAGAGAAATTCAGCAACTAGCTTAAAGCCACCGACTGGTGGCACCGCAGGGCTGCAGACTCGCCTCTAGGCCCTTGAGCCGTGGTTTTTCTAATAGGTCAGAGACATTTCCAGTGAAGGGCACGCAGTTCAATGTCAGGCCTGATGCTCGGATGCAGAAGGGCGCACTCCGTTACCAGGAGACCAAGACCAAAAACATTTCCAGCCCCAAGTTGGCAAACCAGCCTTTCAGACGGTTGGGGACCTGAGATTTTAGGGTTTCAGGATCGAGAACCGGGATGATCAAGGTGAGAAGAGATTTCTATTGAATTATGACAAATGGCAGAATCACAGTCCGGGGAGGACCCCCAACCCTGGCTGCATCCCTGTGGCTCCCCGAGGTAAGGGACAGAACTCCCCCAGAAGAGCCCTCACCAGAAGCTGGGCTGTGGGGCCAGGCCTGGTGGTCCGGCTCTCACCGCTCCCAGCCTCCTCTCCTACAGTCCAGGTTGGGTGGGGAAGGTGCTTAGCCCTGAAAGCATAGCAGCCCTGGGACCCTGAGGCCAGGATCCAGGAAAGGCTTGCGGGAGGAGCGCAGGGGACTCAGGACAGCCATGCAAGGACAGGTCAATGTCCCTTCTCAGAGCTCTTGAATCGGACACTCCTCCCCACCCCCTGTAGCGCCTTCCACCAAGCTCCCCCGGGAGGGGTTTGTGCCGGCTTTGCTCACATGCCCTGCCTCCTACCTGGTGCGCAATACCTGCCTGTCCCCAGAGGCAGCGACCTGGCACTAGGAGGGTCTTTAAATGCCCATCTCTGGCCGCCACCCCCATTACCACCCTCAATGACTTTCCCTAGCAAAGGCCACTGCCAGGCTGAATACAGTGACTCATGCCTGTAAACCCAGCACTTGGGAGGCAGAAGGGGTTGGATCACTTGAGGATGGGAGTTTGAGACCAGCCTGGCCAACATGGTATAACCCCGTCTCCACTAAAAATAAAAAAACAAATTAGCCGGGCATGGTGGCGGGTGCCTGTAATCCCAGCTACTCGGGAGGCTGACGCAGGAGAATTGCTTGAACCCAGGAGGTGGAGGTTGCAGTGAGCTGAGATCTCGACACTGAACTCCAGCATGAGCAACAGAGCAAGACTCTATCCCAAAAAAAAAAAAAAAAAAAAAGAAGAAAACGCCGCTGCCCTCCCCCGGGACAGAGCGTGCAGGTGGTGTCCGCGGGTCTAGCACACAGTAGGAGCTCTAAGTATCTGCTGAAGGAAGGACTGGAAGGGAGGGAACCCGGAGATGAATGAGTTGGGGGGAGGGTAGCTCAGGTGGCGATGAGAACAGGAGTCCCCCATGCTGCTGAGGGCCCCTACCCTGACCGGGTACAGGCCAAGGGCTGGCCCCACCAGGGAGACCCCACGCAGGCAGCCTGGAGCCTTCCTCTGCCCTGGCTCTGACCCAAACCCTGCCTGGCTCCTCTAAGGAGGAGCGCAGAGGCTGGCGGCCCCAGTGGGGGGCAGAGCTGAGCGAGCAGAGGCAGCCAAGACAGGCAGAGCGGCTTCCAACGCCCCTTCCCAGAACACACGCCAAGGCCCGGGTGGCCCCCACGCACGCTCGGGATTCCGCCCGCAGAGCCCAGAGCCAAGGCTGATGCAGCCACAGCACCAGCCCCCACCAGGCCGCTGCCGCAGGGGTCCGGGAGCAGAGGATGTCTCCTGCCCCCCTTGGATGGCTGCCTTGGTGAGAGGCGATGGTTCTGGAAGAAAAAACAAACAGGCACTGGGGGACGAGGAGGTGGCGGCAGACGCTGGCGGAGACTATCTGGGGAGGTCAGGGCAGGCTGGCCAGTGCCGGGTGCGGGGGGAGCCTGGGCAGAGAAAGCGTGTCTAGCAGGACGCCACCTCCTGGGAGTCCTGCACCCACCCACCCCCACCCCGACCCCTCCCAGGCCTGTCTTGGGTCCAGCAGCACCACAGGCCAAGTGGCCCACGGCAGAACCTCAGGCCTCAGCTCCTCACTGCCCCCCCCCTCCTCCACGGCCCCTGCCCAAGGCCAAGCCCTCTGCATTCTTCCCACAGAACCCTTCGCTCATTCACTCATGCATTCATTCAACTAGTGATCAGAGAACTCCTAGGATGTCCCAAGCCCTGTTCAAGACGCTGGGGCTGGAGCATCGGATAGGCCCGTCTTGCCCCAGGGAGCGTTCATTCACTCACTTTCAATGGCTCCCAGCACCTTAGGGATAAGCCAAACCCCAAGCAGGCACTGTCAGCCCCCAGCTGAGAACGTGCTCCCAGGACTGCAGCCCCACCCCACCCTCCAGGCACTGAACAGCCCCCTGCAGCGGGAGCCCTGCTCAGCTCAGCCTCCTCCTCGACCAGTGCAGTAGGGCTCTCTCATCCCACTTCCATTGTCCGTTTGTTTATTGATTGATTGATTGATTGATTGATTCAAAGAAAACTCTTGCTCGGGTTACCCAGGCTGGAGTGCAGTGGCTCAGTTTCAGCTCACTGCAACCTCCATCTCCTGGATTCGAGCCATTCTCCTGACTCAGCCTCCCGAGCGGATGGGATTACAGGCACCCACCACCACGCCTGGCTAATTTTTTATTTTTAGTAGAGAGAGTTTCACCATGTTGGCCAGGCTGTTCTCAAACTCCTGACCTCGTGATCTACCTGCCTTGGCCTCCCAACGTGCTGGGATTACAGGGGGGGAGCCACCTCACAGCCCATTGTTCTTTCTGGAAGCCTCTTCTGTCCTCTGAGAGGTACCAGCTTTAAATGGAAACCCCTGAAGTGGAGGCAGTGGTGACAAATGCACTTGGGGTGCCAGTGACTCACAGTTCATTCAGGAGGAGGAGTTCTGCAAGGGCAGGAAGCTGGAGGTGTGAGGCCTAAGGAAGGGATGGGTAAGGTGGGGGAGCCAGGCAGAGGTCCCAGGGGGCCTGGTGGGTGCATGGGAGGCACGCTTTAGAGGCTTGACAGGCACTAGGAGTTGTTCCCTCATAATCTCTGGGCCACTCCACCCAGGCTGGAGAGAGAACCACGGCCAGGGCTCCACAGGACACTCTCCTGCTCAGGAACTTTCAATGGCTCCCTATGGCTCAACCACAAAACACAAAGAAATACAGGCTGTTGGGACTCAAGAGCAGGCATTCACGGCCTTCACGCTGGCCCCACCCACCCACAGGCCTGTGCGCACTGTTCTCTCCACACCACGAGACACACAGGGTGTCTCCACCCCCAGGCCTGTGCACAGGCTGTTCTGCCCACAACAGGAGATTTGGGATGTGCTTGCCTTCATTCTTCCTATGCCCCCAGTGGGACCCCAAGTCTCAGAGTTTCTAGCCCAGCAGGCCAGAGGCCCAGGCCTAGCCAGGGCCCTGCCACTCAGGGGATGTGACAATAAAGCTCTGTGGCCTTGACCAGACTCAGATCTTCATTATATGACTTTTACACAGAAGTCAGCATCTGCTGGGACAGCTAGCACCACAGGGGCTAGCCAGGGTGCCCCAGGACCAGGCGCTTCACCCCTCCAGGCCTCGGTTTCTCCCTCCGTACAATGGGGGCCCCAAGAGCCCATCCCAGCCCCCCACCAGGAGAAACCCGGGCCTGGACGCCTTCTTTTCCGGTCCAGTGGCCCAGCTCGCGGCCTGCCCAGAGCCACACAGGCAGCCAGGGAGGGAGGAGCCGGGAAATCCGGGAGGGCCTGGCCCTGGCCCCAGCCCCAGCCCCAGCCCCAGGCCCACCCTCAGCCCCAGCCGCAGCCCCAGCCGCAGCCCCAGCCGCAGCCCCAGCCCCAGGCCCAAGCCCGGCGCCGGAGGGGGGCGCCGGCTGCTACAGCCCCGCTCTCCAGATGCGCGCATTCCTGGAAGGTAGCGCCTGGCCAGCGCGGGGGCGGGGTTCGGGCGCTGCTGCCAGATGTGCATCGCGAACAGCTGCCCGGCGCCCATAAGGTCAGCTCCTGGCTCCAGCCAGCCGCGCTCACCGGCCGGCGCCTCGCCCGCCTGGCACCCGCCGCGCTTCCTGGGGCGGGCGGGCCCCCCACCTCCTAGTCTGGCCGCAGAGGGGAAAGGGACCGGAACGCCACCCAACGGCCTGGGGGGAGGGGCCGGAATTCAACCCCACCCTCGGGAGTCTGGGGGGGGGGGGGGGACGGGAGCATCACCCCCCCCCCGTGGTGGCAGAGGAGGGGCCAGAACACCCCCCACACACACATACAATCCCCTTGATCACCCCCCTCACCAACGTCTGGCGGGAAGAGGCCTCTCTGCGGTGGGAGGGGCATGGGGAGCCAGAACACACCCCCTACACACACACACACACACACACACTCTGTCCCCTCTACCCCACCCCCACCCCACCCCGGCCATATCTGGAGAGGAGAGGCCTCTTTGAGGTGGTAGGGGGTGAGGGGTCCAGAAACAACCCCTCCTCGCCAGGGGAGCCGGCACCCTCCAGCAGTGGGGAGAGGCCAGCCCATCCTCCACTCCCCCAGCAGCCACAGGCAGCCCGGGGGTGCCGGGCTTGTTCTGATTTTGTTTTATTGGATGTTTCCTTTCAGTAATTGACAGCCCCAGCCTGGGGATAAAGGACACCCCTATTTCGCGCTGGGCAGAGCTAACTGGGACGGGGAGCGGTGAGGAGTCAGGGGTCCCTAGGACCCCTGCCCCAAGGAGTAGCCTCACCCCTGCCCCTCCACCTCACCCCACCCCAGGAACACCCCGCCCCCAGCCAGAGACTTGTGGTCCCCTCTCTGAGGGTCATGGGGATGCAGGGAGCCAGGAGGGGGATCAGGGCCCAGACTGGCCTTTCTCTCTAGTATCCGGGTCCCCCAGCGGGGGCCCAGGTGAGCCCCCGCCCCTCCGCAGTAGATAAAGGCGCGGGCAGCCGCCTTTGTTTCTTTGGTGTAAACTGAGCCAGATGCCTTCTAATCCCCAGCTGGGCCGTATTCGCCCAAGGCCGCGGCTCCCACCCCCCTCCACCCCGCCTTCCCGCATTCCCAGAGCTGCCGGCCCCCTCCCTGCTGCTGCGGGGGGGGGGGGGGGGGGCGGGGCGGGGCTGGCATCCTCAACCTCCCCCCCTGGTCCAACAGAGGGTCAAGGGCAGTGTGAGCCCAGCGGCTTTGAGATCTGTCCTCCTGGGCCTCCTGGCCTTGGAAAATCACAGGGCCTCCCTCAACCCTGGTTTTCCTGTCTGTCAATTGGGAATGAGGACACAGCCCACAGGGATGGAGAGCGCTTGGCAGGCGTTGGCCACAGTTAGTGGGATCCACCAGCTTGGAGCCACCCCGCCCCACCTAACCACCGATCTGTCAACAGGGCACCGAAGAGCAATGGCAGTAACTCCACTCCCCAGGGGACACGCCAGGAGCTGCTGGAGCCGTGTTTGCTCACTCATTCCTTCCACAAGCGGGAGAACGCGGGAGGCGGTGGTCACATGATCCCCCACTGCCCAGACCAGGACCAAGATGGTGAGGCCCAAAGAGGCCCCCAAGCTAGTAACAGATGAGACTCTGATTTTACCCAGACAGGTAAAGTGACTAGCCGAGGGTCATGCAGTAAAGGGAGCCTGGGGGACGGGTCTCTGAGGGGCAAATCCAGGAGGGCGGGGGAGTCCACACCTTCTCGACTTGCACCAAGACTCCCTCGTAGCACTAGGTGGGTTCTTCAAAGCCCACCAGAAGCTGATGACCACGATGCTTGTAAAAATGCAGATTTCCTGGCCCTGGTCTCGTCCTATTGAACCTGAGTTTCTAACAGGGTCTTGGAATCTACATTTATTACACAGGGGCTGGGGGGCTGGTTCTGGGGCACATTCAGGTTTGAGGAGCCATCTTCTGTGCCCCTGTCCATGTGATCCCTGCCATGTGTGGACAGGGGGCAGGGGTGGGAGGAGCCTAGGATAGAACAAGCCTGCGTTGGCTCCAAAGGGGCTCCCTACCCCCTCCCCCGGCCACTCGGGCTCGGCAGGCAACCTCACCTGGGCTGGTCCAGCCAGGAGGTCGGCGGAGTGCCAGCCCAGAGCCTGCCAGGAGCGTCGGATGGACACCCGCCTCCTTCCAAAGGCCATTAATCATTCTGGGAAAGTCCGTCAGTCCGCCTGTTCCTACTGCCTCCATTCCACGCACACCCCCCCACCACACACACCACAGGCACACACATGCAGACGCCACACATGCAGGTGCCACATGGAAGCATACCACACACCTCACACATGCACCCAGTGTACAACGTGTGCAGCACATACAGGAACACACAGGCACACCTGTGCATATGTGGCTGTCAGAGCAGTTCCCGCCCTCATGAGGGGGAGAACCAGGCGCTGGAAGTGCTCTAAATATCCCCCAAAGGCCGGACCACACCGCCCAGCCTCCACCTGAGGGCCCCAGCCCTGCTCCAACCCTTGATTTTGGTGACAATTTGTGTCAACCCAGCAGGCACTGGGCTGTTCACCCCAAGCAAAGGCCTAGAGGGTGGATAATGATTTGATGAGGAAGAAATGAGGCAGTGAATGGCTGGCTGGCAAACGAGGCTGGGCAGACACCTCGCCTTTGCAGGCGCAGGGTCCCATGAGGGAAGCAGCAAGGGGATTCTCAGGGATGAGAAGGCCAGGACCAGAGCTGCCCCTGCATTTCGTTGAAGAGGACAAGACCCAGCTGGGGGGGGCCTGTCTGGAGCCAGCAGCCCCAGCAAGGCCACTGGGACCAAAGCCAAGGCCACTGGGACCAAACCCTGCCCTCGCCTGCTGACCGCCATCTCTGATCTCAGCTGCGCACCTAGACGCCCAGGTGGTCCCTGCCATGTGTATATCGCCCAGGCTCATGCACTTTCATACTCACACTTGGGGCCATTCATTCATTCACATGTGGGGCCATTCATTCATTCACATGTAGGGCCTTTCATTCATTCACATATGGGGCCATTCATTCATTCATTCATTCATTCATTTGGATCAGAAAGGATACTACCACAGGGTTGAAATCCTGAAGATGCAACCTGGGGTGGAAGGAAGCTAAGAAAGCTGGGGTGGTCAGGGAGGCCTCTGGGAGGAAGTGGCTTTTGAACTGCCACTTGGAGCTGGCACTCCAGGCAGAAGAGCCATGTACAGTGCAGGGGACTGCTGTTTCACTGGAGCCTAGTAAGGAGCACCTCGATGGGGAGGGGGATGCTACCCCTGCCCGGTCCTCACGCAGGAGCTGGGTCTACTGGGCCTCCCTGGGACCACGTGGCAGGAGACCTGGCCTGGAGGGTCCGTCCGTTTTTGCTCCCGAGCCCGCACCCTAAGCAGGACAAGCCACCAGAGAGCAGCCCTGTTCCTCTCACTCTGGACACTCACAGCCTGTGCAGGCCATCAGCCCCTGTCCATCCACCCATCCGAGGATGGCAGAGGCTGCATCCGCCAGGGGCAGCCTGGGCTCCCATACTCCCCCACTAGGAAGATGGAGGTCCAAGGGGAGTAGATGTCAAGTGGACACAACATTTACTTTCAGATAAACAAGGGCTGGCCTTTTCAAAGTGAGTCCCCTGGGAAGCTGTGGCCAGAGCTTCTCTTTGGATATTCTCTGGGGTTCAGAAGGCAGCTCCCAAGGAGGGAGTCATAAAAATGCTTAGCTCGCTGTGGCCTTGTTGAAACAAACACATACCTCCCAAGGGATGTCCCAAAGGCCAACGCCTTGCTTCTGGTCCGCCTGCCAAGGCAGCCTTCTGCTTTATATCTCCCCAGCACCGCCTCTCACTGTGGGGAAGTGAGCCTGGCCAGCCCAGGTCCCCTGAGGCCTGGCACTCCCTAAACAGAGGTAGGGGGAAGCCAATGCTGGCGTTCATGGCTGTCAGAAAAGAGCCACCAGAGAGACACCCACCAGCTGTCAACGCTGGGTCTCCCTGAGGGCCAGCACCATGATGACTTTCTATTTGCTTTTGCAAGCTCCTCGCCTTCTGCTTTTCTAAGATAACCAGGCATCATTTTTTCCTGAGAGAACAGTAATTCTGACACGGAGAAAGGAGCAGAGATAACCTTGATACATAAGTGAAGGTTTAGATGGGGTTCAGAGCCTAGGCAGGTTGCTGACCAAGAAGAAGACCCAACATGGTCATTATCATACAGAGAGCTCTGCCCAGAGAGCCCCTAAGGAAGGCAGGGAGAGGGGGTTACATCCAACCAGCCATCCTTCTATTCTACACATGCATCTAACCACTGGTCCATCTACCATCTACTCATTCATCAATACTTCCATCTGTTTGTCTCGTGTAACCATCTGCTCATTCAGTCATCCATCCACCCATCCACCCATCCTTCCATCCATCCCTCTATCCATCTATCCATTCATCCATACATCCTTCCATCCATTCATCCATCTGTCCATCTATCCATCCATCATCATCCATCCATCCATCCTTCTGTGCATTCATCATCCATCTGTCCATCCATCCATCCATTTTGTCTGTCCTTCCATCCATCCATCCATCCATCCATCCATTCCACCCTTCCTTCCATCCATTCCTGTCCATCCACTCATCCATCCATCCATCCATCCGTCCATTCCATTCCATCCTTCCATCCAACCATTCCTCTGTCCATCCATCCATCCGTCCATTCCATTCCATCCTTCTGTCCATCCATTCCTCTGTCCATCCATCCATCCATCCATCCATCCATTCCATTCCATCCTTCCGTCCATCCATTCCTCTGTCCATCCACCCATCCATCCATTCCATTCCACCATTCCTTCCATCCATTCCTCTGTCCTTCCATTCATCCATCCATCCATCCATCCACCCATCCATCTTTATGTTTCCATCCATCTAGTCTTCCACACACTCATCTGTAGAAAGGAACTTTCCCATTTTATCTAACCAGCAGCTGTCCCTCTCCAACCCCGGGGGGCTGTTAGTTAATACATCCTTGCCCCCTTGATAGACATGCCACATGCCCCAGGGTAGGCCAGTCATAATCTGCCCTGGGATATTTGCTAGGAGTCTGTCCCCTGCCCAGGATCACCAGACGTCAGCCTAGGGCTGCGGGTGGCCATCTCTGCAGCACACGAGGGGAGCCTGCTGGACAATGAACCCCCACAGCAAAAGGCACAGAGCTAAGTGGGGAGAGGCAGAAGCCTGGAGACAGTGAGTCCTGGATCCAAGAGGCTGAAGCCAACATCACCCCACCGGTTACACGAGTCAGTAAACTGTCTTTTGCTAGAGTGAATTCGAGTTGGGTTTGTGTCACCTGCAAAAAGAAAGGGGCTTGGGTAACACGAGCCCTTTCAATACACTACAAAGTGATTTAGAACCTTCTAGAAGCTTAGCCCTGAGCCAGAGAAGGACACACAAAAGATAAATAAGCCCTGTCCTTACCTGCCAGTCGGAGCAGCAGTTCTGAAACACAAACAATGAGGTTACAAACCAGACAGCCCAGGCACTCAGTGCCAGCATGGGGTAAAGGAAGTCAGACAGGACCCCAACCTCTGAGCTTCAGTTCTCCTCCCTGTAAAACGGAGACAACACCCTATCCAGTACAGAGCTGCTGGGAGAACCTGTGATGGAGCAGAGACTCAGCTGCCCACCCCGCCTCCCCACCACAGAGCCTGAGGAGGCAGATACATTCCCAGAGCCCCTTCAGTTACAGGCAGGCATGTGGCACAGCCCTGGACAACTGGACCTCGGTTTGCACAAACCTCCTGGGGAGACACTTTCTTCCCCCAAAGAGAAAAGGGGCAAGAGTGCCCTCTACCCCTTCCCACCCGGCTTTTGGATGCTATCATGGGAAAATGTGATGCTCGGCGCTGTGGCAGCTATCTTGCAACCATGAGAAAAGGACCAGAGAATCCCACTTGGATTTACTTTGATTTCAGGAAAAGCTCATTTGTTGTACCCTCAGAGCTGTGAACCGCGCCTTCCACTCTCCCTGGATATTGGTTTCGGGAAGCGGTCTCTAAGCAGTTAAGAGCATGATTTCTGGAGCCAACCTGCCTGGGTTCAAATCCCAGCTCAACTACTTGCTGGCTGTGTGACCTTGGGCAAGCTTCAGAACCTCAATTTCCTTCTCTATTAAATGGGACTCATGTGAGTATGAAGCAATTTAGCACACATGAAAACACTTGGCACAGTGCATGGCACACAGACAGTGTCAAAGAGACATTTGATGCTGAATTAGCCAGAGAAGGCAGGGAGGAGTGACAAGAGGGACCGGGCAGGGCAGGGAAGGCCAGAGGGGCACAGAGGCCCAGGCCCCAGGTTGCTGAACACGGCACAGGGGGGAGCTGACTCATGCTGTGTCCGCCCTGCGAAGGCCGGAGCTGGCTATAGGCTGCCGCCAACAGCAGGAAGGGCCACCCCCCTCAACCCGACACGGAGGCCACCCCCCTACCCGTCCCGCAGGCCAGTCCGCTGAGGCCACGCCAGATCCCAGCTGGAACCCACAAAGGGTGGCCACAGCCCCCTGCTCCCACGATGACCCCACCCCCCACACTTCAGACTGTGCTCGGCGACTCCCCCAGCCGATGTGCTTCATCCTCAGTGGGGACGGCGGGTGTCGCAACCCTCCCACGGGCCCAGCGTGGATGTCCATCTGGCGAGGCAGGAACAGGTGTTCCTTCCTGGGATGCTCGGGCCCTGCGCAGCTCGGAACAGGCTGCGGGGCTGGAGCCGCCTTAACTCTGTCAGGTGTGTTCTCCTCCTCCACGGAGGACCAAAAGCCCCAGGGTGCCTTCCAGTGGGGTAAACTGAGGCAGAAGATGGCCTCATATCTTGCACCATTTCCTTTTCTGAGAAGATGCTTTCTGCCAACTGGTCTTCTGGGCTCAAGCATATGTCACCACCGGCCCTGTCATTTCCCAAAAGCCACCAGACACGGCAGATCTGCCTTCCCACCCGTCTGTGCCTGTGAGCCGTAATTCACGCCGTTCTCTCGGGGCCTGGAAAACGGCACCCGTGAGGCATACACTGCAGGCAGGGACCGCACTGCTGACACGCAACGCTTCCTGGATGCCCACAGCAACTCCAAGAGACGGGCGCTGATCATCATTCCCATTTTATAGGAGAGGACACCGAGACTGAGAAGCGTGAGCACCCTGGCCAGCTGCCACAGCTCGCCCACGGCAGGGCGGGGGTTCAAACCCAGGCACAGCTGAACTGGAAGCCTGGGCCTTCACCGCACTGACTCAGCCTTCTCCAAAGCTCCTAGCCCCAGAGCCTCTTCCTCTCGCTAGCCATCTTGTACACTGCCACACACGAGCGGTGTGGACAACACTCCCCTGCTCAAAAACCTTCAATGGCTCCCCAGCACCCACAGGAAAAAACAAACCCAATCCTTTGCAAGGCCCCCGTCTGTAGCTCCTGACATCACCCCAGAATTGACTCACGTTTCACGGCCAGCCAAGTGACAGGGCTCCTCCGGGGAGCCGGGACTAAGTGGTGCTCCTAGAGCAGGCCTGGCCGCTGGGGCTGTGGCAGCCGTCTTGCAAACATGAGAAAAGGACCAAGAGAATTCCCAGACTCACTCCCGCCTCGGGGGCCTCTGCCCATTCCTGCTCCCTCCTCCTGGATCACCGGACCCCAGAGAGCCACTCACCCACCTCCCCCTCCCAACCCCTCCCAGGCCATGCTCCCCACCACACCCCCTCCTGAGGTATCCCCCTCTTCACTCCCCCTGCATGGCGCTCTCTTTGCATTGACCTGTTTAATGTTTGATGCCCCTGACTCAAGCGTGAGTCCCATGAAGGTAGGGCCCTGCCTGTCTTGTTCACTGCTGTAGCCCCTGGTCGGCACGAGGCCAGCATTCAGGAAACAGTGAAAGAATAAATGAATCAATCAATCAACCAGTCAATCAATCTCCATCTCCCAGGGCCCAGTGCAGAGCCAGACTATGGTGGGTGCTCCAGAGCCTGGGGTTGTCCTGAAATGAATCTCTCCCCCCCACTTCCTCTCTGCCTGCCCCTGATCTTCCCCAACCCTCAAGGTTTCCCTCAAGTGACCCAACCACGGTGCATCCAACCCCAACCTGCAGGAACATCCCCCACTGCTCTCCCAGACACCGCCCAACTGCCTGCCCCTTCCCACGCTGCCCACACGCTGGTGCTTCCTGAGCCCTGCCTGTGCTCTTCCCAATACCTGCATCGCCCCTTCCCTTTCCACACCCAGCCAACTCCTGCGCATCCCTCAGGAGCCCATTCTAGTACTTCCTCCCTTGCAAGGCAGAGCTGATCACAGCCCCTTCTGGCACCTCATCCTCTGGACATACCCACCGTGAGGTCCGTGAGAAGAGGCTCGCATGCAGCAGCCTTCGCTGAGCATAGCAGATGCTCACTAAACCACTACCGGATGAATGACCATCTCCGCTCATGCACGAAGAACAGGCCTCCCCAGCCAGACTGGAGCTCTCTGATAGCAGGGGCTGTTTTGTTCATTGCTATGTCTTCAGCATGAAATCCACTGCCTGCTGGATGGATAGACGGACCAGCGAACAGATGAGTGGGCAGATGGACGGATGGACAGACGAAAAGGACTCAGGAAAGATGGGTAATGGCATATAAATAGACAGATGGAAGATGAAAACGGGAGGGTAGGTGAATGGATAGTAAGAGGACGCATGGGGTGGCTGGATGGGCAGATGGGCCCTGAGGTGTGGGGATGGCCACTGCCTTATTCCTGCATGGAGAAGAATTTCAGTTTTCTGGCCAGATGAAGAGCCTTGCGAAGTCTCCCCCAGCCTCACCAACAGGCAGAGGGGTGCTAGCTCCTCGTCCTCCGTCACCTACACACACGCACACACGTGCACACACACAGTGCTCCAGGCAGCACTACAGGCAGCTCAGTGAGGCCGAGGCTCAGGCCATCTCAAAGCAGGGGATGCCAATCGTGCCTGTCCCTGTGCCAAGCTCCCTACGCAGACTCCATTCCATCTGAACCTCATAACAGCACGGGCAGCAGCCGGCTCCCTCACTTTCTCAAGGAGAAACTGAGGCCCAAGGAGGTGAGATGCCTGCGGCAGACACACAGCTGTAGGCGGCTGAGCCAGGCCTCCGACTGAGGCCGTCAGGCTGCAGAGCCACACACCACCAGCAGCCCCCCTCGGTCAGGCCCCACCTCCGCATCCTGACGCATCCCCCTCCACTCGTCCTTCACTGTCACTTTACTTAATATTTTTTACTGCATAATTATCCTTAAATCAACTCACTTTTTAAGCTTAAATTAAAAACATACATGACTATCCTAAAAGGGCAATCAGTATCAAGCAACATAAATAGAACGTAATCCTAAAAACATGTACTGGGAAACCAAGCAGTGTTATCCCATTTCAGCCAGATACCATTCCTGACAGACGGCCTCTCTGCCTCTACCAGAGAGATCAGCAAGAGTGGTGGCTTCCGAACATGTCCATGGATCCTCTGACATGCCTCCCTCCTTAGTGATGTGTGTCTCAGGAAGAGAGTGTGGTGGAGTGGCAGGGTGTGGCTTCTGAGACCAGGCCATCAGAGACACTGCAGCACCCACCTGGTTCTCTCTTGGATCACTTGCTTAGGGGGAAGCCAGTGCCCTAATGTGAGGACACTTCAGCAGCCCTCTGGAGAGACCCACATGGCCAGGAACTGAGGCCTCCAGCCAACAGCCATAAAAGTCACCCAGGCAGTGGAACCCCTGGCCCCAGCAGAGCCTTCAGATGAGACCACAGCCTCAGCTGACATGCTGATGATGGCACCTTGCTCCAGAGCAGCCAGCTAAGCTGCTCCCTAATTTCTGTCCCACGGAAACGGAGAGAGAATGAATATTTATTGTTTTAGGCTATAGTGTTTTGGGGTACTCTGTTACACAGCAATGTATTACTCATACTGCAAGTATCTGAGAGGCTCTGAAGACAGTCATTCCACACCAAGACTCTCAGTGCACTGAGAGAGAGTGGTGGCAGAATGGCCAAAGACATTTGAAAGCAGGGTGACGTATTCTGGGGGGGCTCCATGCATCCCCTAAGACTGTGACAGCACCCTTGGAGCAGCTCTTTACCCGGCAGCAGAGGGACAGGGGTCATGTGGACCAGGCCACATCTCCCCTGGGGGACTCCCTCAGAGGGTCACCTTCCCACGGAGTGTGAACTCAGTGCCCCATGGCCCTACTGACCTCTAAATTCCCACCTCGCACACAGCCCCCATCCTCACTGCTCCAGCCCCACTGGCCTCCTGCTCTTCCCAGGAAGCCCCACAGCTGTTCCCTCCTTGGGACCTCTGCACTGACTGTTCTGCTCTTGCCAGCTCCACCCCTGGGCTCTGCACAGAGGGCCCCAACCACAGGATCAAGATCAATGGTGCAGTCCTCACAGAGCCTCTGCTCAACACCCAACCATGTCTTCAGCTTCATGCACACGTGTGTGCGTGTGCGGGCATAGGTGTGTGTGTATGTGTGTGTGCCTACATGTGTGTACATGTGTGTATATGTGTGCATGTGCACACGTGCATGTATGTGCACGCGTGTGTGCATGTGTGTGCGTGCGCGTGTGTGCATGCACATGTGTGCGTGTGTGCCCTGCGTGTGTGCGTGCGCGTGCATATGCGTATGTGTGTGCGTGTGCATATGGTGTTTGTGATGCATTAAGTTCCCTGTGATCCTACATGGTCTATTCACTTATTTCTGCACTCTGCAAACCAACCCCCCCACCATCAGAATGTCAGGTTGGCAGGCGCAGGGATGGGGCTGTCATTCATGGCTACACCATCATCACCCACAACAGCACCCAGCACATACTAGGTGCTCAATGAACCGCTATGGAATGAATGAATGAATGAATGAATCTGGATACTGCTAAGAGCTCAGCTTCCAGGAACCCAGGGAGCCGGGCTCCAGCGGAATTAAGCCATAAACCTGAACTGGAACCTACCACACTAATTTGTAGAGCCTTGAGTTAAACCCAAATATTAAAAAGGTCCTCAGCTGCCAAGCAGACCCAGAGTTTTTTTTAATGAGTTTGGCACCGGGAATCCGTCCTGTGTGTTCCTTTAACCTCCTCCTCCCTCACCTTCCCCCTTCTCACGCCCATCCTTCCAGGCCAGATTTTACTACCAAGGTCCTGTGCTCCTTTCTGTCCACCAGCATCGTGGGACAGGGCCCCTCCCACAGGAATTGGACAGCCCTTCCTTCTCCAGGGGCTTTGAGACGTGCCATGTGCCCCAGAATCGCCAGAGGAAGCGTCTCTGCCTCTAGAGTGTCTTAAGAATGGTGCTGATAATGGGGACGGGGCTTCCTTTTGGGGTGACGAAGTTCTGGAAATAGAGGGAAGTGGTGGTTGCACAGCCTTGTGAATGTGCTAAATGCCACTGAACTCGGAGCATTAAAATGGTTACAGTGGTAGGCTGGGTGAGTTGGCTCAAGCCCGTAATCCCAGCACTTTGAGAGGCCAAGATGGGTGGGTCACTTGAGGCCAGGGGTTCAAGACCAGCCTGGCCAACAAGGTGAAACTCCGTCTCCACTAAAAATACAAACATTAACTGGGCATGGTGTTGTGAGCCTATGATCCCAGCTAATCGGGAGGCTGAGACAGGAGAATCGCTTGAACTCGGGAGGCAGAGGCTGCAGTGAGCCGAGATCACGCCACTGCACTCTACCTGGGCATCACAGCGAGACTGTCTAAAAATAAATACAAACATATAAAATAAATACTCCTATTTTAAAAATAAAAATAAAATGCTTACAGTGGTAAACTTTATGTCATGTGTATTTTTACCACAATTGTTTTTTTTTTTTTGAGATGAAGTCTCACCCTGTCGTCCAGGCTGCAGTGCAGTGGCACGATCTCAGCTCACTGCAGCCTCTGCCTGCCGGGTTCAAGTGAGTCTCCTGCCTTAACCTCCCGATCAGCTGGGATTACAGACTCTCGACACCACGCCCAGCTAATTTTTGCATTACTTATTTATTTATTTGAGATGGAGTTTCGCTCCTGCTGCCCAGGCTGGAGTACACTGGCACAATCTCAGCTCACAGAAACCTCCTGCCTCAAGCGATTCTCCTGCCTCAGCCCTCCAAGTAGCAGGGATGACAGGCGTGCGCCACCATGCCCAGCTAATTTTTTATTTTTAGTACAGACGGGGTTTCTCCATGTTGGTCAGGCTGGTCTCAAACTCCTCACCTCAAGTGATTTGCTCACCTTGGCCCCCCAAAGTGCTGGGATTACAGGCGTGAGCCACCGTGCCCAGTCTGTTTTACCACAATTTTAAAAGGGTTTAAAACATGCTTCTGGTTCCATTTGGCAGGACCGAATTCAGGAGTGTACAGGATTTATAATAACCATGGGCTTGAAGACTTGTTTTCTGCCTTTTCCTGAGACAAGACAAATGCGTATGGCAGCCTTGACTCTGCCAGCCCCGTACCTGGGAACAGAGCCTCTCCTTCACCCCTAACCAGAAAAAACAAAACGAGAAGAAAGCAATCCAGTAAGACTATCTGCAAAATGAAATTCTGAAGGACCCTGCAAGCATGGGTTTTGGATATACAGTCTACAGTTTTCCCTTTTTTTTCCTCTTTTGCATGCACAACTAAAATAGTAAGAAACAGAAGAAAAGCCACTGTTATCAAGGAAGCTCCACACAGATCCAAACTTGTGCTGCAGGGGGAGGCCCGTCAGCAGCGGGAGACCAGCAAGACAGAAAATAAATAAACAAAAGCTCCCCACCCTCGGAGAGGGCGTCTTCAATGAGAAAGAAACATCTCTCGGCAGTCCACGCAGAGACCAAGACACGTTTTTAATTGGGCCACGTTTTCCATTTCCTGGACTTCGTTTGTGCTCGAGGAGGCAGTGAAATTCATTATGATTTCCAAATTTGTTTGATCCGACAAAGAGATGTTGGTGCACGTCTGCCGGGGGTGGGAATCGGCTATTGTGAAAATAGCTATCAGCCTCCTGGCGGTGTCTTTCCAAGATCTAAAGCTGCTGGTGGCCTGGTGTGAACCGTCAGGGGCGTCCTGGAGACCTCCTAACTCAAAGGGCCTGGACCATGAAGATAATCCCCAAGCAAAATTGGCACCCCCATTTCATGCAACCACAGGGCATTGCCTCCACCCAGCCCTGTGGTCTAAGGGACCTCTCCACCAATGCGGAGGCCTCCCTGGGCTGGAGAGCCCTACACTGGCCCCAGCCCGGGACCTGAGTTCCCACCCTGGCATTCTGGGACAAATCTGTCCCTAACGTCTGCTGGGCCCAGCTCAGAGTCAGCTGGAGAGCGAGGCTAGCCTCCAAACTGAAGCATGGGAGGCTGCTCCTCCAGGGCCACAGGGGGTGGGGGAGGGGCAGTGGCAGCCAGCATCCGTCACCTGGTAGAATAGATGTGGCCCAGAGGCCTAGTGTCCTATCCTCTCCCCCCAGGCCCTGGGCCTGTGCAGCCCATGCTCCCAGGAGACCCAAGGCTGGCAGATGCCAGGCTGCTGTGGGCCTCCCCTGCCCTCCCTGAGGCCGGTCCAGCTGGTCACAGGTGACCTGTGGGGACACGGGCTGGGAGGGGCAGCTGAGTCAGCTCCCTCCAGATCAACAGAGAGCTGGCCTCTCCATCAGAGGCGGAAAACGCCTGGGCTCCAACAGGCCTACGTGGGCTCTGGCCCCCAGCCCAGGCAAGGGGTGGGGTGTGCCATCTATGACCCCTGAGGTGCCGGAGAGGCTGGGGTGGAGCACCCACCCGCCTGGAGAGGAAGGAGAGCGTGCCTCTTTGGCCCTGGGATTATTTAAAGAGCTGCTGCTGTTTCAAAGCCTCATCTTCTTTAGGAGGCCAGGGCCGAGATCATTCAGTCCTGGCTCTGTCAGGGGATGTGGGCAGGGGCAGCCCTGGCTGGTAGGCTGGGGCTGGACGGGTGGTCCCTGGTCTCGGGAACGTGCTGCCATGTGAACAGGGGACCAGGTCATCCCATTAGACGGATGGGGATGTGGCATACCCTGTTCATAAGCAAAGTGTGTGTGTGTGTGTGTGTGTGTGTGTGTGTGTGTGTGTGTATACACGTGTGCACACACATGGATGCATGCATGGGGTATATGTATGTGGTATGTGTCTGTGTATGCATGTGGGTGTGTGTAGTCTATGTACATGGTGTGTGGGTGTATGTACATGGGGGTGTGTGTGTGTGTGTGTTTGCCGGGGGAGTGAGAACCAGGCCAGTAGCCTGCAGCTGACCTCCCTGGCAAACCAGCTGCACAGTAGGGCTCCTCATCCAGCCCAGCCCCCCACCCGCCCAGCACGGGAGGGACAGCTGCAGATACCGACCCTGAGACCACGAGGCCGGCGCCCCCAGCCTCCCTGCCTCTGGGCGGGAGCTGCGCCGCCTGACCTCGCAGGTCTGGTTGACTCCAGGATTTTATGGCCAGGGGCCTGGTTTTCCCAGCCGCAGGGTCTCAGAGAGGGGGGCAGCCCGGAGGATGAGGAATGGCCACAAAGGCTTGGCTGTTCTCCCATGTGCCTTGTTGGACCAGAGAAGGGGAGGGGGCTGCCGGAGGAGGGGTGGGCGGGGGGGTGGGGGCAGGGTAGGAGGAAGCATTTGGGGGCTCGATTTGGGAAGGTTTCCTGCACCTGGGGGGATGGGGGAGGAAGTGGTGGGAGAGAGTGAATTAGAGACAGAGAGAGACAGAGACACTGAGAGAGATGGAGAGACGGAAAAGAGGAAGCAAAGCGAGGAGAGAGAAAAGGACAGAGGCAGACACCAGAGGTGCAGAGAGTGAGAGAGCAGGGACTCCGGGCCGCAGGGCAGAGACAAAGCAGGCGGGCCAGGGCCAGCGGGCAGCGGCGGGCAGGCCGGAGAAACCCGCCTGTGCGGGGACGCTGAAGTTCAAAAGGGAGGGGAAGAGGTGGTTTGACGAGCAAAGTCATTGAAAAATTTTTGGCACAGCTGCCCCAGGCTCCTGGCCGCGGGCCCGGCTCTGAGCTGAACTTAAACAAACCCCTGTTGCAGCCATCTGCTTGATTTTAAAATAAATCAAACAGTCTGCCGAGCCGGGGGTGATCGAGTTTCCATCTGCGCCGCCGCCCGCTCGCCGGCTTGGGAGCCTCGCTTGCCTCTCCCAGCCAAGGCTCCTGGCAACATGTGGTCCGGGTAATTCCGCCAGGAGCAGGGAAACCGGCACCCCGCCCGCCCCCAGCTCCTAACTGAAACCAAGTGCTATTTTCACAGCCACCCACTGGAAAGAGGGCCAAGAAGAGCTCCTGAAACCCCAGGCGCAGGGCAAGGCCCAGCCACTTCAGGCCCAGAGGGGTGGGGACATGTTTTGGGATTTCCCCCTGCTCCCTGAGAAAAGGTGAGGGGGCTGTGGGTGGGGGCTGGCCCCCCAGCCAGGAGGATGCTCTGACATCATGTAAGAACACACAGGCCACCAAGGCTGGCCAGCTGTGGCGCACAGGAGAACGGAGGGCACACCTGCAGCAGCTGAAAGAGCAGCCGGGATTCCCATCCCCCCAGGCTGGGGTCATGCTGGGAAATGCTGCCCACCTGTTCCAAAGGAAGTCCTATCACCGGCCTGGGCCAGGAGACCAGGAGAGCCTGCCTTGTCCGGCCCAGGCCAGAAACAAAGATAAACATTGGCTCGGGAGCCCTTGGTGAACCCACCTGTAAAATGGGCATAAGCAAGGCTGGCGGTCGCACAGTCCTGAGGCTGTGGCTTGCAGAAGGGGAATGGGCGGCTCCAAATGCAATTCTGGAAAACGAAAGACAGAAGGAAAGGAGCACAGGAGACGGGTCAGGTGCTCAGACGCAGGGGACACGACACCACCACTCAAAGTGCACCAGGCGACATTTGGAGATGGAGGTGGGATGGAAGCGGAATGAGAACATGTGTCTGTTCTGGGTCGTGCCATGAGTGTGCTCACGCTGTCAGGAGCGGGCTTTCTAGAGAGTGCAGGGTGGTCCCACACAGCCAGCCCGAGGGCTGAGGCTCCGTGACCAGGTAGGACCCAGGCCGGCCCCAGAACAGCCAGCAGCTTGATGCGGTAGGTAGGTCTATCCTGGGCCCCAAATCCACTGTTAACCACCTCCCCCCCAGGATTATTCTGGATCCAACCAAAGTGTCAAAGCACAACTGGTTTTTTGTTTAATCCACGTGGGCAGCAGTCCTCCTGGCTGGGCGCGGTGCTCACGCCTGGAATCCCAGCACTTCGGGAGGCCGAGGCAGGCGAATCACCTGAGGTCAGGAGTGTGAGACCAGCCTGGCCAACACGGTGAAACCCTATCTCTACTAAAAATACAAAAATCAGCCAGGCGTGGCGGCAGGCACCTGCGGTCCCAGCTACTCAAGAGGCTGAGGCAGGAGAATCCCTTGAACCTGGGAGGCAGAAGTTGCAGTGAGCCCAGATCGCACCATTGCACTCCAGCCCGGGTGACAGAGCGAGATTGTCTCAAAAAAAAAAAAAAAAAAAAAAAAAAAAAATACACATGGACTTTCAGAATACCTAGAAAGGCCACGTGACATTCAATCGGTCACTTGGTCTTATCAAAAATACGAAGGGGTGCCTGCCTATTGTGTGCGGGAAGCTGTAGAAGCAAAGACGAAGCAGACACAAGAGCAGCTGGACGAACAGGGCAGGGACCCGTGGAAGGCAGGTCCCACACGGGTGAGGCAGGCGTGGGGCTGGGCCCATCACCCACCGGACTCCCCACGGGCCTCTTCGTACTCCCATTTTCCATATGATCTGCAAAGTGAGGACTAGGGGCAGAAAGCAGTGGCCGGGCGCGGTGGCTCACACCTGTCATCCCAGCACTTTGGGAGGCCGAGGTGGGTGGATCACCTGAGATCAGGAGTTTGAGACCAGCCTGGCCAACATGGTGAAATCCCGTCTCTACTAAAAATACAAAAAAAAAAAAAAAAAAAAAAATAGCCAAGCGTGGTGCTGGGCACCTGTAATCCCAGCTACTCGGAAGGCTGAGGAAGAAGAATCGCTTGAACCTGGGAGGTGGAGGTTGCAGTGAGCCGAGATTGTGCCATTACACTCCAGACTGGGTGACAGAACAAAACTCCATCTCAAAAAATAAATAAATAAAATAAAGTAAAGAGAAAGAAAAGAAAAAAAAGCAAGCAAGCAGTTTGTGAGGTCACACAGGTAGCAAGGGGCAGAGCAGAGCTCAAACCCAGGGTCGCTGCTTCAAAGGCCACATTTTACCACTACGAGTGTCGCGTCTCATTTCACACACAGCCCTGCAGCGTGCCTGGTGCTCCGCAGGTCTCCATAAACATGCACTCAGTGAAGGGGCTGAATTCTCTTCCAAACAATCCTGGGAGCTGAGAATGTGCGCTGTGTTTTAGGGATCAGCAGTGAAGACTTCAGAAGGTTCCACAGCCTGAACTGGGTCATAGGGTGACACACAGAGCAGTGTACATGGTCCTCTGGGGGGGATCACCAGCCCTCACGTGAAGGTCTCAGGCATGGCAGCTTCTTCTGGCCCAGCTCCCCAACCCCAAACGCAGCACAGAAATGAAGACAAGCTGATTCCGAGAGGCACAGCCCGTCCAGGGCCTGCCCCAGTCCCTCCTCCTGAGTCTCACAGAGCTGAGGCTCGAACCTAGTGCTCCAGAACCCCAGACCTGAGACTTAGGGTAGAAACCCTCAGAGGAAACAAACTCACCACGGTGAGCTTCAGCTGAGGCTGAAAGGAGCCAGGGAGGGTGGCTCTGCCTGTAATCCCAGCACTTGAGGAGGCTGAGGCGGGCAGATAACTTGAGGCCAGGAATTCAAGACCATCCTGGCCAACATGGTGAAACACCATCTCTACCAAAAGTACAAAAAATTACCTGGGCTTGGTAGTGCATGGCTATAGTTCCAGCTACTCAGGAGACTGAGGCAGGAGAATTGCTTGAACCTGGGAGGCAGAGGTTGCAGTGTGCTGAGATGGTACCACTGCATTCCAGCCTGGGCAGCACAGTGAGACTCTGTCTCAAAAAAAAATTTTTTTTTTAATTTCTGTTGGAAAAAAAGAAGAGGCTGGAAGGACTTCTGACAGGACAAGGAGTGCACAGATGGTGGTCAGGGAGGGCTTCCAGGAGGAGGCAGCAGGGGAGGATGCCGGGAGGATGCGGCAGGGAAAAATGACGGGTGCAACAGGAGGGATTAGGGGAGTCTGCTAGGTTGTTTGGCTGTGAGGTAGGGAATGAGACACTCTTCCTTGCTCACCTTCACTGAGCACTTCCTCCGCAGGCCCCACCCTAACCCTCTCTACGTATCCACGCATTTAATTCTCACAACCAGCCAAGGACATCATCCCCCATTTCACCCAGCGTCACCTCTCATGCACTCCCCATGTGGCTTTGGGAAAGTCACACCTGCTCTGAGCCTGGGATCCCTCTGGTTAAAGTCAGAGAATGGAGGAGCCGCCGGCTCGGGGACAGCTCCCAGCTTCTCACATGCTGCAGGGCACATGGTCCTCTGGGGGGGATCACCAGCCCTCGAATGAAGGTCTCAGGCGTGGCGGCTTCTTCTCGCCCAGCTGACCAGGCTTCGCTCCCCGACCCCAAACGCAGCACGGAAATGAAAACAAGCTGATTCCGAGAGGCACAGCCGGTCCTGGGCCTGCCCCAGTCCCCTCCTCCTGCCTCTCACCCTTTCCCCCATCATCCCAACACGCAGCATTTGTCGAGCACCCGTTCGAGGCACCGTGTTCCAGGGGAGCCTGACACCCGCCCAGACACCTGCGAAGCTGCTACTCTCATCAACCCCCACGCTCCATATGGGGAAACGGAAGCAGAAAGGGGCTGAGTCAGTCGCCCAAGGTTATCTCAGGATTACATGGCGCAGCCACGGCCCCAAATCCAACCCGCTCCCCCTCCAAGGCCCTTTGTCAACCACGGCGCCCCGCTCCTCTCCTCCCACGCAAGCGTCAGGCTTGCCGCTTTCCATGGGCCGCCTCACCCATTCTCCCAACAGAACCCAAAAAGGGGGTGCTGCAAACCCATTTATGGTTGGAGAAACAGTTCTGTAGGCTGCTCGAAACCAGGCAGCCGGCAAGAGACAGGAGTGGGCTTTGAGCAGTAAATGCTGTGTCTTTCCAGGGATAGCCCAGAAACAGCCTGAGGCCGGGGAGTCCCCCGCCCCCCACCGAGGCCGGAGGAGGTGAACAAGGGCACCTCCAAAGCAGTGCTGGGAGTCCCGCAGCCCGGGCTCAGATGCAGCCTCTACACCCGCTGTGTGCCTGTGTGGAGACAGCTTAACCTCTCTGTGCCTCAGTTTCTCATCTGTCCCATGGAGATAAGAAAAGTACCAACCTCCTGGGTTTGGAGAGAAGGTCACAGGCATCAGTTTGTGTTCCTGACACATGTAGTAAGCTAAAGGTTTTCTATTTACTATGACTACTTTAAAAATGTTATATTAGGCCAGGCGCGGTGGCTCACGCTTGTAATCCCAGCACTTTGGGAGGCCGAGGTGGGTGGATCACAAGGTCAGGAGTTTGAGACCAGCCTGGCCAACATGATGAAAGACCATCTCTACTAAAAATACAAAAATTACCCAGGCGTGGTGGCGCACACCTGTAATCCCAGCTACTTGAGAGGCTGAGACAGGAGAATTGCTTGAACTCAGGAAGCGGAGGTTGTAGTGAGCTAAGATCCTGCCATTGCACTCCAGCCTGGACAACAGAGCAAGATTCCATCTCAGAAAAAAAAAATTACATTAGCTATGAAGTATTATAATTGTTAACATGATATAGTAATTTAGAGAGCTGCTAGTAACAATGCTTCACCTTTTTTGTTAGAGATAGGGTCTTGCTCTGTCGCTCAGGCTGGAGTGCAGTGGCGGGATCACAGCTCACTGCAGCCTCCAACTCCTGGGCCCAAGTGATCCTCCCAAGTCAGCCTCCTGAGTACCTGGGACCTACAGATACACACCACCATGCCTGCTAATTTTTTGATTTTTTGTAGACATGGGGTCTCACTATGTTGCCCAAGACGGTATTGAACCCCTGGAGCACTTTACCTTACAGGAGCCCTTTAAGGGGTCGGAGTGATGGTGAAGAATGAGAAGCACAAGGATCAACAACGGGGACCCGCTAAAGCCCTGGGCTGCGCCACCCTCCTGGCCCTGGGAGCAGGCAGAGGCAGGGTGGGACAGGAGGCCATCCCCTCCCCAACTCCTTTTGGCTCTGGGTCGACTCCTCGGGCTCAAGGAACCATTTCTCAAGTATGTCTCTGGCCCACCTCTCGGCAGCCTACCGGCTCACAGCTGGGGATGGGGACAGGCCTCCAAGTGACTAAGGGCCCTCGTGTCTCAGTTGGCAGTCCACAACCCGACCTGCAACAGAAGCAGCAACCGGTGGGGTTGGGGTGGGGACGGGGGTGGGGTTAGGCTAGCCCTCCAAAGCCAGCTTAACCCCTAGCATCCCAAAATAACCATCCCCCCCCCCCAGAATGTGCGCTCTGAAAGCCGTGGCCATCCCTGTGTGTTCACTCCTTGATCTGCAAGTGCCTGGAACAGTGTGGGGCACAGAGCAGGCACTCGTGAATGTTTGCTGAGTGAATAAACAACAGCCATGTGCCAGGTACTCCTCTAACGACCTTCTAAGTGACTGTCACCAGAGTTTTATAAGGCACATATTTTTTAAAATTTTGATTTCAATTGCTTTTGGGATACACGTGGCTTTTTTGGCATGAATCAATTGCACGGTGGTGATTCTGAGATTTCGGGGCACCTGCCACCCGAGAAGCATACACTGTCTGTAATGAGGAGCTTTCATCCCCGGCCCCTCCCACCCTTCCCCTTCTGCCTCTGAAGTCCATGATACCATTCCCCCCTGCCTGAGCACACTCACTGCTTAGCTCCCACTTACAGGTGGTTTTCGGGTTTCCACTCCTATGGTGCTTCACTTAGAATGATGGTCGGCAGATGAGACTAGTGAGGCACACGGCAGTCAAATGACCCAAATCACAGGGTTTCGGGGCTCAGGAGCAGGGATCTGACCCCCACAGAAGAGAATATGGCGTCGAAGCTCTTTAGCCACTCAACTTCCGGCCGCAATCCCACGTCTGTGTAGCCTGTGACAGGGTCAATGTGACTGGTGGCCTATCCTCCAAGGTTCTGGACACCTAGCTCTTTCCTCTCTGGGCACTCTAGCCGGGCCTTGAGCCTGGCACTGTGGTTCTACCCCCCCCCCCCCACCATCTGCAGAGGTCAAAGCCAGGCGAGGGGAGGGTGGGCGTGGGTAGGAAGGGGCCGCTCTCAGAGTCACTCCTGCCCCATCCCCTCCCACCTGTCCATCCATGAGGGCTCCTGCATCCTCTCACTCACTGCAGACCTACGTTGTGCCAGGCCTGCTGTCAGCCCCACCTAGGACACCAGGCCATGCACAGGACGCTTGAGTCGCCCGCGCCACATGCGGTCTGTGAGAGGGGACAGGGCAGGGCCACGGAGGCGAGAGAGGGAGGCCTCAGAAGAGCCGGGCATCACTGTCTCAACTGTGACAAAGAACCACCATCTGGTTGGCCTAAAGCCACAGAAAGTCGTCCTCTCGCGGTCCAGTTAGGAGAAGTCTGGAGCGAGGTGCTGGCTGGGCCGTGCTGCCTTTAAAGGCTCCGGGACCGGCTCCTCCCTGCCTCTTCCAGCTTCTAGGGGCTCGGCCGCCACCCTAGGCATCGCCTGGCCAGTCGCTGCGTCACTCCGACCTCTGCCTGCTCCTGTGTCTATGTCTCTCAACCTCCCTCTTCTTGACGGGACAGCAGTCTCTGGATTGAGGCCCCAAATTCACTATGACCTCATCCAAACTTCATGCACGGGCCGAGACCCTATCTCTAAACAAGGTCAAACTCACAGGTTCCGGGTGACAAGAATGTGGGGGAGCCCTCACCCCAGCACAGTCGGCTTCCCGAGGTGGTGCCTCTAGAGCTACTCTCTCGGGTGAGCAGAGGCCACCCACAAAGGGAGGGGTGGCGGGCAGGCCAGCCTCGGGAGCAGACACTTGCCCCACGTCAATCTTCTTTCTGTCTCTGTGCGCTCCACACAGCCAGGCCCTATTATGGGATATTATGTACCCAGCGGAACGATGCGGGTGCCAGCTCCCAGCCTGGCAAGAGATGCCCTGGGATGGCCTCCGCCTCCCTCAACAGCCCTCTTTCTTTTTCTCAGTCTCACGGAAGCAGCCGCAGAAAATCTCTGCGGGGAGGACTGAGGCCTCTGTTCCCACGTGACTGACCCGGCACAGCTGCCAACAGCCTGGGGCCCTCTGTCCTCAGGGCCTGGGGAGACTGAGCCGCCTGCGAACTCCGCTCCCCCACCCCCACAGCGGGGGCCTTCCATGTTCTTCACTCTTTGAGAACTGGCGCAGAGCCAGAGCTCAGTTCAAGGTCAAGTGCAAGGGCACTCCTGGTGGGTGTGAGTCCAGGCTCTGGATTCCCTGGGCTGGGGGTGTCTTCCTCACACAGCAGGGCCCGCCTTGCTGACTCTCGCACATGGGGTGGCTGTCGCAATCTGTGCAGCAGCCGTAGCCCTGGACACGTGACACCTCGGCCCAGAAATGCCACTCCTGGAAATGTGCCTGCAAGCACGGCAATGCTAAAGCATACAGGGAGGCCCTCTGCACTGTTATTACAATAGTGGGGGGATGGGGGGTGTTCTTTCTTTTATTTTAAATTTTAGAGACAGGATCTTGCTCTGTCGCTCAAGCTGGATACAGCAGTGCAATCCCAGCTCACTACAGCCACCTGCAGGGCTCAAGCAATCCCCCCACCTCACCCTCCCAAGTAGCTGGGACTACAGACGCGTGCCAACATGCCTGGCTAACTTTTTCTTTTTCTTTCTTTTTGAGGCAGAGCTTTGCTCTGTTGCCCAGGCTGGAGTGCAGTGGGGGTGATCTCAGCTCACTGCAACCTCCACCTCCTGGGTTCCAGCAATTTCCCTGCCTCAGCCTCTTGAGTAGCTGGGACTATAGGCACACGCCACCATACCTGGCTAAATTTTTTGTATTTCAGTAAAGACAGGGTTGCACCATGTTGGATAGGATGGTCTGAATCTCCTGATGTCATGATCCACCTGCCTTGGCCTCCCAAAGTGTTGGGATTACAGGTGTGAGCCACCGCGCCCGGCCACCTGGCTAACTTTTAAATTTTTTGTAGAGACGGGGTCTTGCCATGTTGCCCAGGGTCTCGAACTCCTGGGCTCAAGCAATCTCCCGCCTCGACCTCCCAAAGTGCTGGGATTACAGGCACAAGCCACTGTGGCCAGCTAGAGTTTGTTCTAGACGTTCAGCAACAGGCATCACCAAGAAAACACAGACGCTCCCTCTTCCTCCGCAGCTGGCCGTCTTCAGCTGTCACCCAGCGAGTGGGTGGACCCCCCTCAGAGACGTGTGGGGCATTTTATTAGCTTTCTTGGGCTGCCATAAAAAGTGCCACAAGCTCGGTGGCTTACACAATAGGAATTCATTTTTTCACAGTTCTGGGAGCCGGAAGTCCAAGGTCAAGGTGTGGGCAGGGCTGGCTTCCCCCAGGCCTCTCTCCTTAGCCTGCAAACGGCCATCTTCCCCGTGTACTTACACGGTCATCCTCTGTACAGTATCTGTGCCTAATCTATCCGTCTTATGACGACATCAGTCCTGTGGTCTTGGGGCTCACTCTAAACCACCTCATTCTGCCCCAGGTTTCTGTTTTGTTTTGTTTTGTTGTTTTTTTGAGACCGAGTCTCTCTCTGTCGCCCAGGCTGGAGTGCAGTGACGCGATCTCGGCTCACTGCGACCTCCACTTCGTGGGTTCCAGCGTTTCTCCTTCCTCAGCCTCCTGAGTAGCTGGTGTTACAGGCCTCTGCAACCATATAGGGCTAATTTTTATATTTTTAGTAGAGACAGGGTTTCACTATGTTGACAAGGCTGGTCTTGAACTCCTGACCTCAAGTGATCTGTCCATCTCGGTCTCCCAAAGTGCTGGGATTACAGGAGTGAGCCACCATGCCCAGCCTCTACCCCAATTATTAACACCTTTCTGAAGGCCCTATCTTCAGACACAGGCACATTCCAAGAACCTGGGGGTCAGGGCTGCAACACACAAATTTGAGGGACATGACTCAGCCTGTAATAGGAGTCCTCCCTCAGTCAGAAGCCATTTGATGGGCTATGGCTTAAGCGATGCTGGCACGGAGGTGACACAGAAGGCTTCAGCCCCCTAGTGCCTTGAAATCCAAGCGCTCCAAGCTCTGCATGACTTCAGGAAGGAAGCCCTGCTGGAAATCGCTCTGCCCCAAGGGGTGGCATCAAAGGCAAGGGAAGAGTCCAGGTCAGCTCCCAGCTTCAAGATGCAGGAGCAGACTGGCACTGGGCAGGCACTGACAACCATCTCACAGGTGCCCAGCGCCCCATCAGGCTCCCTGAGGCACTCTCGTCCACAACCCCCATCCCCCAGGTCCTCGCTCCACCCCTGCTCTCTCCAGTCCAGATGGGAACCACACATCACAAGTCACCACCTATCTGCAAAGGGCTTGCATGCCAGGGCCCCTCCAGACCCTCAGCCCTGCAGAGAAGCTGTGAAGGTGCCGTCGTGCTGTACAGATGACAGAAACGAGGCTCAGACATGCCAGTGGCTTGTCTGAGGTGACATGGCACAGCAGTGGCAGAGCAGGACAGGAAGGCAGCTCTCACCCTCCACCCAGGCTACAGTGATGCTTGGCTGGAGTCACTATGCGGGACTCCTCCCTGCATGCCAGTGGCTTGTCAGCAATAATAAAGTACTTAGCAAGAAAGAGATTCCCCTAAAAAAAATAAGACTGATGGCTGGGCGTGGTGGCTCACGCCTGTAATCCCAGCACTTTGGGAGGCTGAGGTGGGCGGATCACAAGGTCAGGAGATCAAGACCAGCCTGGCCAATATGGTGAAACCCCCCTCTACTAAAAAATACAAAAATTAGCCAGGCATAGTGGCACGTGCCTGTAGTCCCAGCTACTCGGGAGGCTGAGGCAACAGAATCACTTGAACCTGGGAGGAGGAGGTTGCAGTAAGCCAAAATCTCCCCACTGCACTCCAGCCTGGGTGACAAACTGAGACTCTATTTTGAAAACAAAACAAAAATTCACTTTGGGCCAGGGGCAGAGGCTCACACCTGTAATCCCAGCACTTTGAGAGGCTGAGGCAGGCAGATCACCTGAGGTCGGGAGTTCAAAACCATCCTGAGCAACGAGAAACCCCATCTCTACCAAAAATTCAAAAAATTAGCCAGGCGTGGTGGCGCATGCCTGTAATCCCAGCTACTCAAGAGGCTGAGGCAGGAGAATCGCTTGAACTCGGGAGGCGGAGGTTGCAGTGAGCCGGGATCCCTCCACTGCACTCCAACCTGGGCAACAAGAGCAAAACTTGGTCTCAAAAAAAAAAAAGACTGAAGCTGAGACCAGTCTCTCATGGCATCCCATGCGCCTTCTGGCGTGGGAAGGGGCAGCTTGACCAGGGGGCTGAATACCTCTCCAGGAGTGAGGCCCTAAGGAACTCCCAGAGAGGGGGTGTCTGGAGCCCCAACCTAATAGAGAGTGTGGGTAGGCGTGCCCATGGCTCACAGAGGCCAGTGTCTGCACACAGGAGGCACTCAATAAATGCTCCTTGCACACTCAAGGGCCCAACAGCTGGTATCAGCAAAAACTGCATCCCGACAAGGTCAAACAGCACAGCCCTCACCTGTAGAAGGAGTCTGGGGGCTTCCTGGCCCAAAGATCATCTTACAGAGAAGGAGTCCGAGGCCCAGAGAGGCAAAGCAAACCTTTCCAAGATCACACAGCTTGCTTGGGTCTTGGCCAGAAGAAGGGTCGAGGTGGCTCCTCTCCTGCTGCCAGAGATGACAAGCTCAAGTGACAAGAATGCCTCCCTCACATTCAGTGCTAGGACCACAAGGTGACAACATTAAAGGATGTTTCAATGGGCAGCAGGTGGCATCCCCATCACCTTCCAATCACAGCCACATGCAGCTTCCCAAATTCCTGCCAACCTCAACTTACACAGGCATTTTCCTTTAAGGCTGTAATCAGAACATGTGTACAAGCTGGCATCCGCTTGTGTCCACTCAACATGAAATCACTGGGATTTATTTTATTATTTTTTCTTTTAAGACCACGTCTCTGTTGCCCAGGCTGTAACACAGTGGTGCAATCACAGCTCACTGCAGCCTCGACCTCCTGGGCTCAAGCAATCCTCCCACCTCAGCCTCCCAAGTAACTGGGACAACAGGCGTGTACTATCATGCCTGGCTAATTATTTTGTATTTTTTGTAGAAATGGGGTTAGCCATGTTGTCCAGGCTGGTCTTGAACTCCTGGGCTCAAGCGATCTGTCTGCCTTAGCCTCCCAAAGTGCCGGGAACACAGCAGTTTTGTCGATCACACCTCACTGCGGACATGTGGATCTTGTTCCACTCTGGAAATAGCAGTGCAAAGAACAACTCTGTGCGTCCTGTCATTTCCTTCTTGCTTGGGTGTTACAAGCTACCTCTTCAGGACAAATTTCCACAAGTGGGACTCCTGGGTCAGAGCAGCCAGTGTTTCTCAAACCCCTGACACCTGCTGACATATGATTTCGGGAAAGAGCAATATGACACAGAGCTACGCTGCCAGCAGCGATAAGAACGAGCCACACTTCTGCAGCTCACCAGCACCGAGTGTGACCACGTTTTGGGATGCTAATAGTTTGACTGTAACTGTCCCCATGTATTTACTGCTGTGTCTCCTCTCATCTGAAATGAATTACCTGTTCAAATCCCCTCCTAAACCACAACACCCCTGCAGGTGGGAAAGCCCGGTACCAGTCTCTGGTGGCCAACAGCGTTAGGTCACCAACTGGTCATTTTCTGGACCAGGTCCAAGGCAGGATTAGGGGTAGGGACCCCAACCCTCTCCCAGCGGCCCCCTCAGCCTCAGCTGCCTTGATCACTAGGGCAGGCTCAGCAGGCACTGTCAGGCTGCCTGCCGGGCTCTCCCTCCCAGCCCCGGGATCACGTGCCATGACCATGGCCGTATGCCTTGATCTAGGGTTGCAGAATGTGGGCTGAGCCACCGAGGAACACCTCCTGGCCTTGCGTGACCCTCGGGCTGGCTGCTGGAGGCAGGTGCTGCTGAAGCCATTTCTGGAACTCTGAGTTGCTTGCAGGTTTCTCCCTAATGTGGGGCAGTGATGGTGATGGGGGGAGAGGGTGGGGAGGGGGCAGTGGTCCACGGGCTGCATGCCAGCTGGGGGCCACGAGAGACGCAGAAGAGGTCAAGAACAGAATGCAGATTCCCCTGCATGCCAAATGATCAGGGCAGGGGTGGGGGCACAGGAGCCAGGCACCAATGGCCGGGCAGTGCACACTGAGGTCACGCACAAGTACAGAGGACATTGCCCTGGCCAGCTATGACGCTTTGGGCAGTTTCCTTAATCCTCTGTGCCTCAGTTTCCTCATCTGTAAAATGAGATCATCGTGCCTACCTCATGGGGTTGTTGTCAGAGTTAAAGGAGCCAATTCATGAGCAGCTCTTCAGGCCAGGGCCACCGTGAGCAGAAAACAGAAACACTGGACGGGGTAAACACGGAGCAAACCCCAACACGCGGCAAATCCCAACAAGCGGTGAACCCCAACACATGCTGAACCCAACAGATGGTGAACATCAACACATAGTGAACCCCAACACATGGCAAACACCAACACACGGTGAACCCCAACACACGGCAAACCGCAACACACAGCAAACCCCAACACATGGCAAACCCCAACACACAGTGAATCCGACACAAGGTGAATCCCAACACGTGCTGAACCCAACACGTGGTGAACCCCAACACATGGTGAACCCCAACACATATCAAATCCCAACACACGGTGAAGCCCAACACACAGTGAACCCCAACACGTGGGGAACATCAACACACGGCAAACCTCAACACACGGCAAACCCCAACACAAGGCAAACCCCAACACACGATGAACCCCCAAAACATAGCGAATCCCAACACGCAGAGAACCCCAACACATGGCAAATCCCAGCACGTGGCGAACCCCAACACATGGTGAACCCCAACAGACAGCAAACTCTAACACATGCTGAACCCCAACACACAATGAACCCCAACACAGGGCAAACCCCAACACACGGCAAATCCCAACACGTGGCAAATCCCAACAGACGGCGAACCCCAACACGTGGCAAACCCCAACACACGGCAAACCCCAACATGCCGCGGACCCCAACACATGGTGAACCCCAACACGCGGCGAACCCCAACACGCGGCGAACCCCAACATGTGGCGAACCCCACCCCCACCCCCATCCCGCTAGTCTACAGCAGCCCAGGCCAAGCTAAGAATTGTTTTTCACATTTTTTAAAGCGTTGTTAAAAAATAACAAGGGAGAGTATGGGGCACAGAGCCTGAGGTCGTTTGGCCCGCAAAGCCTAAGGTATTTATGATCTGGTCCTGCGCAGTTTGCGGTCCCTGGTCTAGTGGTACCAAAGTTTTCCCTGGAATCGTGTGAAAGGGGCAGGTGGTGTGGGGGACAAGGACCCGAAGGAGTCAGGAGCTGAGGCAGCAGGAAGCCAGTGTCGGGCAAAACATTGGGGAAGTGGCCTGGTCCAGGGTGCGGCTGCTGTGATGTCCTCGAGCCCCAGGTGGGCACCAGGCGGGAGCACTAAGTGGGAGCACCAGGTGAGATGCCATGGGCGACAGCTGAGAACTCCGGGGTCTGCTGAGGGGGCACTCTACTGATTCCTTCCACTGGCAACATGGCAGGGTGTGTCCCCAGCACATGGCGCGGTCCCTCTCCATCTGGAGCTCAAGAACCCAGACCAAACAGGAATGTTGAGACAGCAAAGGCCTGGACACCAGGGAAACTGAGGCTGGAAGAAACAACATGACTCATCCAAAGTCACCAGGCCATTCAAGGACAAGAACCAGGTGTCCTGACTCCCTCCTGACGACACTAACCACACACTGACTGTGGCGTACACCCCCCATGGGCCTGGGCACCTGGCACCCCCCCAAACTTCCTCTGTCCCCAGGCACCCTCATCAGACACCCTCCTGTGAGGTCACCCTGGCCTGGATGCAGGGCCCTTGAGTGAGGCCCCGGGACAGGGACCCAGCTACCCCCCGCAGCATCGTGCCCTTCCAGAGCCAGCCTTCCCTTCAAGAGCCATCCCCCGAAAGCCTCCGTGGGTTTGCTCGTCCCATTTCCAGCACCCAGCAGGGCGCGTGATGCCTGTGAGTGAAATGTGAGTGCACTGGGGCAGCCTGGTGAGGTCAGCTGCAAAGTGCTGTCCTCCTGGCCAGGAATCATGGCTCACACCTGTAATCCTAGCACTTTGGGAGGCCAAGGTGGGTGGATCACGAGGTCAGGAGATCGAGACCATCCTGGTCAACATGACGAAACCCCGTCTCTACTAAAAATACAAAAATTAGCTGGGCGCAGTGGTGGGTGCCTGTAATCCCAGCTACTTGGGAGGCTGAGGCAGAAGAATAGCTTGACCCAGGGAGTCAGAGGTTGCAGTGAGCTGAGATTGTGCCACTGCACTCCAGACTGGCAACAGAGTGAGAATCCGTCTCAAAAAAAAAAAAAAAAAAAAGTGGTGTCCTCCTCCACCCATTCTACAGGCGAGGAAGCAGAGACCTGGAGAGGCGATGGGTTCATCTGCCATCACCCCACTGGTCAGTGGCAGAGCTGGGGCTCAACCCAGCCTTGTCAGGCTCCAAAGCCCGGGCTCCTCACGCCAGCGCCTGCAGGGGATTCATGAAGGGGCTGCAGGCTCTGAGAACAGATCTCCCGCTGCTGGGGCAGGGTGCAGGGGGCCTCTGAATGGCCCTCAGTCACCCCCAGCAGCGGAGGCCAGCCTCTCCCCAGCTGGGCTTCAGGTCCCAGTGCATCTGTCATGTCCACTGCCATCACCCGGGGGCTGGCACAGACCAGGTCCTCAGCAGAACCCTGCTGGATGACAGAGTGACGAGGCTGGCCTGGCGGCGGGGAGGGGCCCCAGTGCAGCACGGCAGTCAGCCCTGAAGACCTTTCCAGTTGACTCCAGGAGCCTGGCCTGCAGAGGGGGAGCCGGAGCAGGGCGCCAGGCCAGGGCTTCTGGCCAAGAGGAGCAAGTGGGGGTTCTGCTGGGGGGCTGTGCCCTCGAGAGGATGGGGGTTCCTGGATTCAGCTCCACATTCTGCCTCCCAGAAGGTGGAGATGCGAGATGGGGAGAAGGCAGGCAAGCGCGGACGCAAACAGTCCCGAGCCGCCAGCCTGTCCCCATCACCAAGAGCCCTCCACGGCCCTGCCAAGAGCCGGGCCAGCAGCGGGCTTGGAGAATAAACATGTCACAGCAAGGCCAGCCCGCCGGACCACTGGAGCCAAGAACCGCCGGAGGCTGTAAACAGTCTCTCCTTTGGCCACCGACGCTGGCCCACCTCTCCGGGCTGGGAATTAGCACTTTGCCTGCCATAAAGAAAGGGCAGGCGGGCTGCGGGGGTTTGGGAAGGGGGTGGTGGGCAGGGAAGCTGGGCTGGCTGGGGGCCAGCACCTCCATCCTGGCGGCCTAGAAGCTTCCCCCTTTCTCCAAGAGGCGCTGGGAGATTGTGAATGAATGGGGCCTGCTGAGGACGCTAAGGGCCCAGCCGGGGAGAGGACAGGCAGGGGGAAGGAGAGGAAGGCATGGGGGGAGGGGCTGAAACCAATGCATGGGGGCCCCCTGGCCTTGGCCCAAGGAGGCAGATGCTTTTCCAGCACGCCAAGCCCCACCTGGCTTGCAGCTGGATCTGGGGGAAACCTGGGGGTTCCTGGGTGGGGGGTGTCCAGGCCCCATGGAGAACCGGTTCAGCCATCCTGAAAAGCCTCTCACACCAACTCTTACTCTACCCCCTGGCCGCTGGTTCCAAGCAGGCTCAAAACCAGTTCTCCTTGCTGGAAGACAGGCTTCTCAAAGGGCAGATGTGGCCCAGCTGTCCCCAGCTGAGACCCTTTCACCGTGCCCCAGCCCTTTAGATCAGGGCCTGAGTCTCCCGGAGGCCTGCAGCCCAGGCTTCCCCCTACACCTGCCTCCTTGCCAAACATAGGTCTCTCCACCACACTCAGTGCCTGCCTCGGGGCCTTTGCACACGCGCCCCCTCCACCTGGGTGCTTCCTTCCTCTCCCATGCCTGGTTCACTCCCCACCTTATCGTTGAGAACTGGGGTCGGCCAGCACCCACTGCAGATGCCTCCCAGCCTCCCCCAGGGAAGTCCCCACCTGCCCTGTTTGCTGTTTCTCTCCTTCCAAACCCCTGTCCCGGTGGCATGCTGACATTTGTGTGCTCTGGCTGCTGGCATCTGTCTCTCCACCGACTGGAAGCTCCATGAGGGAGGGCTGTGTCTGGTTTTGCACACCATGTTTCTGTCTTGCAGGCAAGTGACGGCGCTCAGTGAGTACGTGTTGAATGACTGAAGTGGCAGGTGAATGAATGGACAGACGAATGAGGTGAACAGCCGTGTCACCTGGAAAGGTCACCCAGGGCTCAGTTCAAATGCCCTCCCAGTCTGTGAGGCTTTCACAGACGGGCCCCTGGGTCCCGCTCCCAGAGCTCCCCCACAGGGCAAGCCCATGGGACACCCACTCACACTGACGAGGGGACACTGCGTGCTGCCCAGGACAGGGGGAGATGGGCAGGGGCCTCTATGGCTGCCTCTTACTCTGTGTAGAGCCCTGGAGCCAAGGAGGGCTGTGGGAATGAGTGTGTTTGGGGAAACTAAGGAAGAAAAAAAAAAAAGCCCAGCCTGCTGCGACCTGAACTCCTGCCTGCTGTGTACCCCGCTGTTGGGCCAGGGGTCTGACCTCTCTGAACTTCACTTTCCCTATCAGCAAAACAGACGAGGCTGGGCGGGGTGGCTCCTGCCCATAATCCCAGCTTTTTGGGAGGCGAAGGCGGGCAGGTCACTTGAGGCCAGGAGTTTCAGATCAGCCTGGCCAACATATAAAAATATAAAAATTAGCCAAGTGTGGTGGTAGGCACCAGTAATTCCAGCTACTTGGGAGGCTGAGGCACAAGAATTGCTTGAACCCAGCAGGCAGAGATTGCAGTGAGCCGAGATCATGCCACTGCACTCCAGCCTGGGCGACAGAGCGAGACTCCATCTCAAAAGAAAAAAAAAAAACGAAGCAGCAGCAGAAGTTGTAAACATGCTGCACGATAAGTTTAGAGCCGAACACTCAAACTCTGTAAAACACGTGAAGAGATTTATTCTGATCCAAACACAAGTGACCAATGGCCCAGGTCACAACCCCAGGAGATTCTGAGAACATGTCAAAAACATAATTAGTAAATAAATTAATTAATCAAATTAAATAAAAAACAGAGACGATGATGACAGCATTCACCTCTTCAGGGGCTGTGGGAGGATCCAGGGAGCCAAGAACATACAGCTACGAGCCCTGCAAATGAGTGCTGTTAGGATTCAGGCAAGCCACCTTTCGGGAACATTCTGGGGGGCTTAAAGGATTCCCTTTGGAATATCCCAGCCAGGGTCTTCAACTGCATGGACTCTAGAACTCTGAGTCTGTGGTCTGTCCCCAGCCCCAGGCCCTAGCTGGAGGACCCTATAAATAGCTGTGAGCATACAGCATCCCTGGCTGGCTGGGTGGGGGACTGGGGGACAGGCCTGGCACAGCAGGGAATTCAGGGACATGTGAACCCCACCCTAGGAGCTCAGGTTGCTGCTGGGGAAACAGGAGTCCCCAGGATCTCTTCATCATTCTCCCTGGGGGAGAGGACACAGCCTGTTCAAGCAGAAAGCCCACAGTTCAAATTCTTAACCAGGAGACACGACTTCGCACCTGCTAGGATGGCTAGAATCAGAAAGTCAAATCACAGTAAGTGTTGGTGAGGTGGTGGAGGACTGGTACTTCAGACACAAGAGCCTGGCAGTTCCTCAAAAATTAAACACAGAATTGCTCATATGACCCAGCATTTCCGCTCCTAGGAACCGAGAATTCCGAAGAGAATTGAAAATATCCATCCACACGAACATGTGTACACACACGTTCACAGCAGCATTATTCACGGTAGCCAAAAGCCCATGGGCTGATGGTGGCTAAAGAAGACGTGTTTTCCACACAGTGGAGTCTCATCTGGCCATAGGAAGAATGAAGTTCTGATCACGCCACAGCGGGGATGAACCTCGAAGACTTTTTGCAAAGTGAGAGAAGCAGACACAAAGATGGCGTGTTGTATGATTCCGTTCATGGGAAACGTCCGGAAAAGAACAAGCTATACAGACGGAAAGGAAATTCACAATCACTGGGCCTGAGAGGGGTGGGGACTGGGGAGCGGCAGCTTAACAGGCATGGGTGACCTTTGTGAAACTGGCCGAGCACAGTGGCTCACGCCTGTAATCCCAACACTTTGGGAGGCCAAGGCAAGAAGACTGCTTGAGCAAAATAGTGAGACCTGATCTCTACAAAAAATGCAAAAAGTGAGGCCCCGTTTTTACAAGAAATACAGACATTAGCCAGGCATGGTGCTGCACGCCTACTGTCCTGGCTATTAGGGAGGCTGAGGTGGGAGGATCGCCTAAACCTGGGAGGTTGAGCTACAGTGAGCTGAGATCACACCACTGCACTCAGCCTGGGTGACAGAGGGAGACCCTGTCTCAAAATAAATAAATAAAGAAGTAAAGTTTTATAAAACTGACTGTGGTGGTGACACACACCTCAGTGAACTGCGCAGCTGAGACAGGTGAATCGTCTGGTCTGTGAATCACATCGCAGTAAAGCAGGTGCACCAAGGAAACCCCACTGCTGGCCTCGGCTGCCTGTCTGTGGAGTGGGGTGGCTCCAGGCCCGCCTCCCGCTCTTCCTCCCTTCCGTGTCCTGCACAGACAGCTGTGTAACCTCCACCAAGGGCCTGCTAGCTTCCCACGGAAGAGAGAACAGGGTCTCCCTCCATCTGTAGCCCAACCCATCCCCCACAGGGCCACAAGGGCAGGCCGTGTCCGTGTCCTGTCCCCCAGGCCTTGGCTCTGCCCACTCACCACTGTTGACAGGGTGCCACACCACCCTGGCATCCTGCACCTCCCCCCACCTTTAGGCTGGACCTGGACACAGGTGTGCCTGCTTCAGCCAGAAGCCCACCTGCACAGCCTGGCACTGTGCCCTGCGAAGCTATCGTGGGGGCTGGTGGCCACCACTCCATCCAGGTGGCCATCGTGAGTGGATGCAGGAGGACGGTGGAGCAAAGATGGAAAGGGGGTGCCTAGGAGAGCGGCCCCAGTCAGGTGTCAGCTCAGAGCACAGGCACCCCCACAGGAGAGGACCCCAGGGTGGAAGCAGTGAGCATCTCAGGAGAAATCCAGCCCCCCTGCCACCGCAGAGGCCAGCTGGGGCCAGAGCCGCATTCCCCAGGAACACACAGATGTTCTGGCCAAGGAGGAGGGGGAGAAGTGGGGGGAGAGGTGGGGGGAGGGGAGGAGGGAATGGGAGGAGGCAAAGGGAGAGGACAAGGGCTGGCTCTGACCTTCCCACAGAGCTGGGGCACAGCCAGGAGGCCCACAGCCTGTCTCCAGGGCGGGTGCAGGACAAGGCCCGATCCCTGGCCTCCGCTCCCCTCTGCCAGGGCAGGCTCCACGCTGGGCCTGGGAGCACAGCATCTGGACTCTCAGGAGGGTGCCGGGTGAGAACAGACACACACAGCTGGGTGTGATGGGCCTGGCTCCGGCCAGAGGCCCCCAGGTCCCTTGTGAGGGGCCCTCCCCGGCACCCTGTAAGCCTGGCCTGGGGATCGAAGGGTCCCCCCACAAATGCTGGCAGCCCCATGATTGTGGCAACGGAAAACATCCCTGTGTGGGGTGGGGTTCTGCCCCTGGTGAGCCCAAAGCCTGGCAGGAGCGTCAGGCTCTCCAGAGCCAGCCCCTCCCAACAGCAACGCCACGAGCCCAGGAGTTTGAGACCAGCAACACAGTGAGACCCCGTCTCTACAAAAATGTCCCGTGGGCACCGAGCCCGCTCTCTCCCGGCCAAGCCAGGCCCTGTGTGCCAATGCCCCAGCGACGGAAAGGGCTTCTCAGGCCCACCCTGGAGGCTGGGTGTGGCACAAGCGGGGGAGGACATATGATGCAGGAAGTCCCCAGAGACCCCACACTCAGGCCTCTTCCTCGGAAAGTGCCAGATTCCAGAAGGCAGGAGAGGCTGGGGAGGAGAGTCCCCGGGAGGGGACAGCCAGTCCCAGCCCTCACTGCCCGGGCAAGCCTGGCCCAGCTCCTCCACATGACAGGCCGCCCCAGCCCTGATGGGCCCTAAATCGTCAGCCCCATCACCTTCCGCCAGCTTGGCCAACGCCCGGTACCACCCACCAGGATTTGCACTTACCTGAAGTTTTCCTTTTCATCAACTCACTTTAAAAACTCTTTAAACATTAAAATGCATCTCTGTCTCTTACCAACCACAGATCGTAACTAAAATATATCCAGGGATTGCATTATAAAGCCCTAGCTTCCTTATCTGCAAACCTGAAATCCCAAAGGCTTTGAAAAACTAAAAAAAAAAAAAAAAATTCCTAAGTTTGTGGCAAATTGCTTGGCCATGAGACTGCAAGCTGACAGACAAAGGTAAGAGGCTTCCTCTCACATCCCCAACACACGCAGAAAAGCGAAGCTGGAGCCACGGAGGAGGCAGGGCCCAGCCAGGCTGAGTCAGTAGCCAACGGCCCAGCCATGTTCACTGCTTCGTTTTGTTTTGTTTTTGAGGTGGAGTCCCACTCTTCGCTTGGGCTGGAGTGCAGTGGCACCATTTCAGCTCACTGCAACCTCTGCCTTGTGGGTTCAAGTGATTCTCCTGCCTCAGCCTCCCGAGCACCTGGGATTATAGGCACCCACCACCATGCCCAGCTAATTTTTGTATTTTGGCAGAGATGGGGTTTCACCACATTGGTCAAGCTGGTCTCAAACTCCTGAACTTAGGAGATCCACCCACCTCGGCCTCCCAAAGTGCTGGGATTACAGGATTGAACCATAATCCCCGGCGTCATGTTCACTTTCTGAAATCAAAAAAAAAAGAGAAACAGAGGTGCAAGGATCATCTGAGCCCAGTTCAAACCCAGCCTGGGCAACATAGGGAGGCCCTGGCTCTTAAAAAAAAAAAAATAGCTGGGTGAGGTGGCGCATGCCTGTGGTCTCAGCTACGCAGGAGGCTAAGGCGGGAGGATCACTTAAGACGGGGAGGTCAGGACTGCAGTGAGCCAGGATTGGGCCACTGCACTCCAGCCTGGGCAACAGAGTGAGATCCTGTCTCCAAAAAAGGAAAGAAGAAAAAAAAGAAAGAAAGAACACTCTAATCTCAAGGGTTTTAAGATAAGGGGTTACGGAGCCGCACAGTGAGAACAAAACCAACACCGCTTCGCTCCGTTCTCGACACTGGCCTGCTCCAGGCTCTGAGCCCGGCACCAGGGTCGGTTCATCTCCGGACTAGACAAACTCACAAAGCAGAGCGAGGCCAGGCCTGCGGGAAGGCGGTTTTGCGTCTACTGAGGTCAGAAGCTCAGTGTGAGAAGAAGACAAGGTTCTGGTGACAGACGGTGGTGACGTTTACCAGATTCCAGAAGGCAGCTGAGGCTGGGGAGAAGAGTCCCCGGGATGGGGACTCTGTAACTCTACACTTCACAATAGTTTAAATGGTTAATTTTCCACATACATCTTATCGCAGTAAAAAATGTTGAGGTTTGTCTGACCTACTAGCTCTTGAGACGTCCCTTGCAATATGACTAAACGTGCAGCAGGAAGAACGCCGCGTCCTCTTGGGTGATTCGCTGTCAGGGAATGCCGCGTCAGCCAGGCCCCTAGAAACATGCCATCTGGTTCAGCCCACACCTGGAAACACCTGCCCAGGGCAGACAGGTCCGGATTTAGAGAACATGGCTCTGAGTTCAGGCTCTGCCTCCGCTGCGCACCAGCTGTGTGACGCTGGGGGGAACCACGTGACCTCTCTGGGCAAAGCTTCCTCCTTTCTTCAAGGAAATGCAGGGTACCGGCAGCCACCGGGACCCAAGCCCTCAGGAAGACGCTCCACAGACATTAATTATTCTCCCTGTGATTACTCAATTAAAGGTGCGGTTGGTGCAGCCCGTCTGACATGGGAGATGGGAAAACGTCCAAGGTTCTACGAGGTCCCTGTCCCGAGGACACTCAAGACCCCTGGTGGAAAGACAGAAAACTGGATCCCAAGGACAAACCTGTGTGTTATGTGATAAAAATGGGATCTAAGCACATTTGAGGGTGGGAGGAGAGAGTGACAAGGTGTCAGCAGGTGAAGGGAAAGGCAGAATTACCCTCAGCACACAGAGGGAGGGGATGACAGAGGAGACAAAGGCAGAAGGCAAGGTGACAGCCCACAGCTATTTTTATTTATGGAAAAAGAGAAGAAGAGCAAAGTCAGGCAGTGGCTGGTGACCGCGTCTTCCAGCCCAGGAGTTTTGCATGTCCCCCTTGTCCTCCGTATCCCACAGTGGCCATCCACGCCGTCCCGTCACTGGTGCTCAGACCACTGCAGCAGCCTCCTCCCTGCTCTTCCAGCCACCAGCCTCCGGTAGCCACCTCGGTCTCCACACAGGGGTCTGCAGGTCACATCACACCCCTGCTTAAAACCATTCCCCCGCTGCGAGTGGCTGAGTGGGCAAAGCATGCCTTCCGAATGGAATGTCCCAGCATCATCGTTTTTGGATCCTGAGCTCCCAAACTTAGACTTCAGAGAAAGAAAAAAGGAAGACGTGCAAGGTCGGTGTTCCGGCCCACAGCACGTCTGCCAGGAGAAAAACACTGCACGTTCCCCAACGTCAGCGGGCAGGCCTCTTGGAGAACAAATGTGTGTCTCTTTTCCCAGCTAAGCCAACGCGCCTCTGATAAAATAAACACAGCCGGACACTCTGTTTATATATTCGTGGAGAGGGTGTTTACATTTCAAAATAAACGCGTCGCCCTCCTTCAAGTCTTTTGGTCAGAAGACTAGGCTCTGTGCGAATCCCACAGTGGACAGAAGGAACCCCAAGCCGGGGTGCCATGGCTCTCGCCTGTAATCTCAACACTTTGAGAGGCTGAGGCAGAAGGATTGCTTGAGTCCAGCAGTCTGAAGTCAACCTGGACAACATAGTGAAACCCCAGCTCTACAGAAAATACAGGCTTGGCTCAGTGGCTCATGCCTGTAATCCCAACACTGAGAGGCCGAGGCAGGCGGATTATCTGAGGTTAGGAGGTCGAGACCAGCCTGCCTAACATGGTAAAACCCTGTCTCTACTAAAAATACACACACACACACACACACACACACACACACACACACACACACACACACACATTAGCTGGGCATGGTGGCTCATGCCTATGATCCCAGCTACTTGGGAAGCTGAGGCAGCAGAATCACTTGAACCCGGGAGGCAGAGGTTGTGGTGAGCTGAGATCATACCACTGCACTCCGGGCTGGGCAACAGAGGGAGACTCTGTCTTGAAAAAGAAAAAAAAAAAATTAGCCAGATGTGGTGGTGTATGCCTGTAGTCCCAGCTACGGGGAGGCTGAGGTGGGAGGATCGCTTGAGCCCAGGAAGTTGAGGCTGCAGTGAGTCAGGATCACACCACTGTACTCCAGCCTGCGCGACAGAGTGAGACCCCGTCTCAAAATAAAAAGAAGGAACCCCACACTCCAGCCCACATTTTCTCAAAACAAGAGAGGCCTGACAAGGAGCAGGGGCTACAGGGTTGAGGTGGGGGTAGGGGGTCTCTACAGGGTAGGGCGAATCAAACTGGGCACTGCAGTCTCAGCAGAAAGAACCGGGGCATCCAGAGCTGAGTGGGCACTGTCCAGGGAAGATGGCAGCCCGGGGGGCAGCAGTGAGTCCCCTTCCCAGCCCCAGACTCTGGCCAGCAGAGCTCAGGCCACCTCCATCCCAACTGTCCCAGCACGTCACCATTGGACGTGCCCTGGCTCCACTCATCCACTTCTTCATGGCCTGTCTGCCCACTGCAAGGTCGGCTCCTGGCAGGCAGGGACTCTGGTCTGTACTGTCCACAGCTACGCACCCCCACCCTGCCCCAGGACAGGCCTGGCCCACAGCTGGGGCCTAGAACACATGATCCAAGGAAATGCCTCGCCTCGGTGCACTTTGCCAGCCGCTCTCATCCCCCACTGACCTTGTCGGCAGAGAGGACCCTCTCCTCTCCCCCTTTCACAGCCAGGAACACATGGCTCCACTCTCTCTGAGCCCTGGTCCCCATGGTTGGGAGCTACAGTGACACTGAGGATCCACACAGGGTGTCCCTCAGGGTCACTGCAGCTCTCAGTCATCCCCGAGGCTGCAGGGAGACGTGGCGACTGGGGCCGGGTGGCGGCCAGGGTTTCTGACCTTCCTTCCCTTCTGCCACCCACGTAGAGGCCGGCTCCCAGCCCCAGGTACAAGGATGCTGAGGGCCACGCCTGCATGTCCTGGCCGTCCTTGGCTGGAGCAGGACTCGCCCAACCGAGGGGCGCTCTCAGTAGAAGGTAGGGATTGTTTGCTCTTCGGAGAAAAACTGTTTGGTCTGTCACTGATTGTATCTAGAAATTGCCCTGTGTGCGGACCACACATCCAGGACAGAAAGAAAACAAACCTTACAAGAACCATGCTGGTTTTTGCTCCCATAGCCCCATGGGGACCCTGGGCTGGCCATGCCGCTGGGACAAACTCTCTCTCCGCTCCAGGCAAAGGATGCTCAGCTGTGACAATGTGCAGATGGGGACCACCCCTCTAGAGCCCCTGGCCAATGGGGAGACGGGGCAGGTGGATGAAGGTGCTTGCTCCAAGGTGGCAGAGAGTGAGAACACCAGGACCAGGGAGGGCCTGGATCCTGGAGGGGAGCTGCCCAGCATAGGGAAGACAGACGTTAGTCCTGCAGAGAGGCCAGCGCTCTTGTGACTGCCGGTGACAAGAGAAACACACTCCCAGGACCCATCTTCTGGAACCAAATGGAAGACCTAAATTATTTGGGTTTTAGGCCCCAGGCTGAGATAAAAGATCTGGGATTCTAGAGCTAGACGTGAGACCCTGGGTGTCAGGAACTTTCCCTGCCCCTCCCCAAGCAGATGGAGCGGGGCTCATTGGGGTCCCGCAATCGCCCTTCCAATGCAGACCCCCAAGTGGCCCTGGGTCCACTGTTCCGAAACGCCCACCCATGTGTCTGGCTTCTCCGCCAGGCTCTGAGCTCCGTGGGCCTAGGTCTTGTTCTCCCTGCGCCTGGCATGCAGGGGGTGCTCAGTAAGTGGCTGATTGATCAATCAATCCCATCCAACCCCTCGTGTGACCCCATAGGAGATACGAGGTGAAGTGGCTGGCCGGAGGGGCGCACACCGGGCTCTCCAGACTCCCCCGCCCGGCGTTCATCCTCGGACGCAGCACAGGCTTCTCCAAATGCCCTGGACACATACTCACAGCGGAGAAACCCAAGCACAGGGTGACCTTCAAATTCAGCTCAAAACGGATTTTGCTGATCTTAATAAAAGATCCATTTAGCTTCTGAATGAGGGAATGCGAATTCCAGCAGGCCCCCTCTCCCCCGTCTAAACACGCGGTCTAAACACAGGGCCTACTGGGACTCCCTCCCAGCGCAGGGAGCCTTGGCAAAGAACGACAGTGTGTCGCTGGACTAATTTATGGAACTGCTCAAGGTCTGGGCAGGTCTGGCTGCCAGCAACCGGGGAAAGAGCACGTCTGTGTTCCACCCATCGAGAAACAATGCTTACCAAAGGCCTCGGACAGAATCCAGAAAACTCTCCAAACTCCCCCAGGGCACCAGAGATTGAGCCAGCAGCAGCCACACTGAGAAGCCATGTTTTCCTTTTCTCCCTCAGATTAAAAAAGTAACACACATTCGTTGTGACAAGCCAAGTCGCAGGAGTACACACAGGAACTTGACACGGATCGCCTTCCCCCGCTTTCTCCTCCCCCGCCCCAGGGGCCACTGCTTACAGTCAGATGCAGCCCCTCCGAATTCTCCATGAAACTTGTGAACAAGATGGAACGTGGAGCAAAGTTCCAGAGGAGAGAAGGGCCTTCTGTCCCCCGGTCACCTAAACGGAGATTATCCCATGCACATCACTCACCATTTCGGGCTCTCGCTCGGGCCGGGACTCTAACTCCGGCCCCAACCCTCTTCCCGCAAGCCCCAAGTCCAAAAGCTCTGGAAACCCTAAGTTTTTCTTAACTCATTTGGCAGCAAAAACCGCCCTTCCCTGAGGCTGTTTAGAGCCCCAGCTTTTCCCCCACTGGGCATGAACACTCCCATGTTTAGCTGCAGAAGCACGGCCGTGTTTGGTTATGGGATGCTGCCCCCACTCCGCTGGGGTGTCCTGTCAAACACAGCGTCAGTACTAAAGTCTCTGTCTGAGGGTCTGAGAACTCCTGACTTCTGAGACGCATCTGGCCCCAAAGGGATCAGACCAGGGGCTGCAGGTCTCAAGTGACGGGAATAGGAGCCGCTGGCTTTGAGTTGTTTTATTTTTTAACTCTGTGTAAATGGAATTAGGCTGCTGACTTTTGAAACACAGAGGCTCTCATTCTCTCTAACCTTTCCGGGACATTCTCAGCAGAGCTGTGCCCTGGGGCATCCTGAGTCTTCTCCCTCGCAGTCAAGTTCATGGGGTTCATTTTGACCCCACAAGCGACGCCGCAGTGGCCATCCTCACTGGTGCATACGCACCTCCCGGAATCTTTACCTCTACAGGGGATTACGGGGAGACCCAAATGCTGTGGGAAATAGAGGGCAGAAGAAGGCGGAATGGACGAGTGTGCCACAGAGCAATACTCCAAGACTCGAAACCCAGAGCACAGAGTCCGAGTCCACCCCCAGCGTGACTCACAGCAAGTGACTCAACCTCTCTGGGCCTCAGAAACATGGGAAGCTGTGAGGCGGCTTCCAGCTCTCCCTTGACAGCTGCCACCCCTGTCTCGGTCAGGCCCCGTCTCCAAAGTGGTTCCTGCTCGCTTCCTCCTCTCCTTTTCCAACTCGCCTGCCCAGTGCCACTCAGAAAACTCCCTCTTGTAAGACGTCTGGTTACGCTGCTATTCACCCCTGCTCCAAACACGCCGTGGCTTCTCAGCGCCCCAGTGAATGGAGCTCAGGCTCCTCTGTGGGATCTTCTAAATCTTACACTGAAAATATTAAAGCACCTGAATCCCACCAACCGTAAGACAGCTGCCCTCACCTATGCCAGTTCCTCCTCCCCCTCACACGTAGGCAGAGGCACACGCCTGATGGTGGAGTGTGGACGGGTCTGTTTCTCACTTTTCCCACCTGACAAATCTCCTGAGTGATTCCTGTAATAGGAACAAGTCTTCATGAGCATCTGAAAGCTACTGGCCCCAGAACTGGCCCTGCCTGAGCTATGGCTGCCCGAACACTCGCTGTTAGCCTCCTCTTAAAAAAATACACAGACAGACCTAGGCACCTTGGATCCTGCTCTCTAGACACTTTCCCAGCCTTGGCCACAGAATTTCAGATTCCCACCCCAGAGAGAAGGTCTTTTCAACCAATTCCTGAAATACACTGCACAGAACTGAAGCCCGTCACAGTAGACATCAGTGCATTAAAGGCACTGATAAGTCCTGCAGCCAAAGCTCCTGGTTAACTATCTTTAATCTACTGTTTCCCAAACACATCTAAGCAAGGGGGAAAAAACATCCCAACGCAACACCCAAGTCACTAGTGCTCCTTGGCACACACGTGGGGGGCCTCCTAAGTGTCCAAGGTCACCTCCCACACTTTCGGAGTCATCTCCTGCTCAAAAACCTTCCAGAATGCCCCGTCTCCCTGGTAACCGATCTGAATCCTCGGCCTGGTGTTTGCAATCAACCTCTTTTTACCTCTTAGAAACAGAAGCGTATTGTGGCTACTGCCTTGTGCAGACCTAGAAAAAACAGTGCCAGATCGGCCTCTGACCTGCTGGGTGACGTTTAAGTGAACCCACTCCCCTCCCTAAGCCACCATCTCCTCATCTATGGAATGAAGGAACCAGCACCCCAGGACTAGTATTTCTGGGTTCTAGTCTATGCTGGGGTCTCACAGCTGCAGCAGAGACCACAAGGGTACGTGTACACAGAGTCCAAGAACAACAGCAACGAGAGAAGGTGCCCACTCTCCTGAAGTGACTCGGGGGGCTGCAGTCAGAGTCGAGCTTTGCTACGTACTGGCCGCATGAGCCTGGGTAATTCCTTCACCTCCCGGAGCCTCATTTCCTTTTTGAAAACTGAAACAGGCGGCCAGGCATGGTGGCTCACGGCTCAGGGCGTGGTGGCTCCCAGAATTTCCGGAGGCCGAGGCAGGTAGATCATGAGGTCAGGAGTTCAAGACCAGCCTGGCCCAATATGGTGAACCCCCGTCTCTACTAAAAATACAAAAAATTAGCTGGGCGTGGTGGTGCGCGCCTGTAGACCCAGCTGCTCGAGAGGCTGAGGCAGGAGAATTGCTTGAACCCGAGAGGTGGAGTGAGCTGAGATCGAGCCACTGCACTCCAGCCTAGGAGACAGATTGTCTCAAAAAAAAAAAAAAAAAAAAGAAAAATGAAACAGGCTATAGACAGACATACACACATACAGACACATGCACACACAAGTGTGTGTACAACTGGAGAAGTCAGAATAAGACCAATGGATTGTGTCAATGTCCTGTGTTGATTGTGACATTGTACTACAGTTACCCCAAAGGCTACCACTGGGAAAATGAAGTGAACGGTACACTGGCTGACTGTCAATCTACAATTAACTCAAAATAAAATGCTTTTAAAAACTAGCTCTGGCCTGTAATCCCAGCATTTGGGGAGGCCCAGGTGGACAGATCACTTGAGATAAGGAGTTCAGATCAGCCTGGCAAACATGGCCAAACCCCATCTCTAGTAAAAATACAAAGATTAGCTGGGTGTGGTGGTGGTCACCTGTAATCCCAGCTACCCGGGAGGCTGAGACAGGAGAATCACTTGAACCCAGGAGGAGGAGGTTGCAGTGAGCCAAGACTGCGTCACTGCACTCCAGCTGGATGACAGAGCGAGACTCCATCTCAAAAAAAAAAAAAAAATGAAGCAGGTGAGCCCAGGAGTTTGAAGCTGCAGTGAACTATGATCGCACCTCTGTACTCCAACCTGGGTGACAGAGCACTATCCTGCCTCTAAAAGAAAGTAAAAAGTAACAACAAGAATAAATTTAGGCCAGGTACAGTGGCTCGCACCTGTAATCCCAACACTTTGGGAGGCCGAGGCGAGTAGATTGCCTGAGCTAAGGAGTTCACAACCAGCCTGGGCAACACGGTGAAACCCCGTCTCTACTAAAATACAAAACAATTAGCCGGGCATGGCAGCACGCGCCTGTAGTCCCAGCTACTCGGGAGGCTGAGGCAGGAGAATCTCTTGAACCTGGGAGGCAGAGGCTGCAGTAGGCGGAGATCGTGCCACTATACTCCAGCCTGGGCGACAGAGCAAGACTCCATCTCAAAAAAAAAAAAAAGACTAAATTTAGAAACCCAGCAGGGATACTCATGGAGACATTGCAAGCCTTCAACAGGATGGTGTGTTTCTCATTCCTTCCAATGCCTATACACGTTGTGAGTGTTCAATAAACAGACACTGAAGAAATGAATGAATGGAGAAATGGAAGGCGGAGTAGGTGTTCAATCTTTTTTTTTTACTCTTTTGATGAAGTCTTAATAGTCAAGAAAAGGAAACCCTTTTGAAGTCTGACGGCTGAGTACGCTGTAACCAGAGGGCTCCTGTGGTCTCCCGAGCACCGGAGGCCTTACCAAGAGGTGCCAGATGCCTGAGGAGGAGCCATCTAGCAGGCTCCCGGCTCCCTCCAACAGCCCCCTCCTGCCCTAGTTGGCCAGAGGCCAGGTGGGCACAGGCACACAGCCAGCAGAACCAAGAACAGGAGTCACTCTTATTCACAAGGGCATTTATACAAATGCCGCCTTCCTCCCGAAAGGGCGAGGTGGCTTCCAGCAGAGGCCCAGATCCTGCCCTGAGCCCCACACCTTCTCCTTCTGCCCTAGTCCCTTCCAACAGCTGGCCCAGGGAAGCCACCCAGAGGCTGCCAGAGAATGTCCCCCCTCCTGGTCTCACCCCCTCTGCCACTTGCTGAGGCTGGCGAGGAGGCCAGGAGGCCCCCAGTCTCCCCAGAGACTGCAAGGTCACTTGATAAGAATCAAAGAGTGACGGGGACAGGCCTGGGACGGAGGCAGCAGAGGCACAGATGAGGTCCAAGAAGGCTCCCGCAGAGCCACTCACACCTATGAAGCCAGAAACAACCTGGGCGCCCAGCAACGGGTGGCCATATGTAGCCAATGGTAGTTGTGCTCTAGAGAACGCTGAGCCGCGTGAGGCCACATAACGACACTTGGCACTTCCCTCTAACACGTCCTAACTTACCTAACCTTTGAAACCACCGTACAGCAGACACACAGCTATTAACCTTCACAGATGGGGGAGTTATAGCACAGAGAGGTCAAGTAACAGACCCAGGAACACACAGCTAGCAAGGGGTAGAGCCCAGATTTGAACCCCAGCATCTTGCTCTATACTGCAGAGTCCTAACCCCTCTCAAACACATTCCTGTTGTCCTGGTGAAAGAGATCAAAACGTGCAGTGTACAGCCTGGTCCCACCCACAGTACTGCCTACGTGCGTGCCGGGCACATGCCTGTGTGCACCACCGTCTGCGTGAGCGGAAATGGCCTGGAAGCGCCGGGTGGCGGCACTTGGGTCATTCTCCATCACCTCCTTCTTATCTCTACTGTCTACATTTTCAACATGAGTATCTTAGGCTTTGGAAAAAGATTCAAAACTGCTGCCCTTACCCTCCTTGGTGCCCCGCCCGTCTGCACAAGCCCATCCACACCTGCACACCCCGGGAGCCCCGCTCATGCATGGCCTGAGTCCTTCAGGCCCCGGACCGTCCCACCGCCTGAGAGTCTATCTGTCATGGTGTCAGGGAAGTCTTCCAGCCAGAAGCCTGGCAAGTATCGCCTCCCATTCGTTTTGCATCGGCGCAAGCGGTCCTTCTCACCCTGGGTGCTCACTCTCAGGGTGAGGGTAAGTGCTGGCAGGAATATGTTTGCAGCAACAGTGGGGGGGCATTCATGCCGGGGTGTTAAGGGAACAGGAGAAACAGGCACAGTGGCATGGAGAGCTCCATCTCGTCTGGAAATAGAAAGTGCGTACTGAACACGCCAAGGGGGAAACACAAAACATCAGCAGTCACTGCCTCTGAGCTGTGAGGCCGGGCTCGGGGAGTACCACCCCTTCATTCCACTCTGAACTTTCCAAAATTCCTACAGCAATAATGTAATAAACATAAAAATGAAAGCCAACATGGCTGGGCGCAGTGACTCATGCCCATAATTCCAGTACGTCGAGAGGTGGAGGTGAGCAGATCACCTGAGGTCAAGAGTTTGAAACAAGCCTGGCCAACATGGGGAAAGGCCATCTCCTCCAAAATGAGCCAGGCATGGTGGCGCGCGCCTGTAATCCCAGCGACTCAGGAGGCTGAGGCAGGAGAATGTGCACATACGTTTTTGTTTCTCTTGGGTATATACACAGAAGTAGAATTGCTGGGTTACACTATAACTTTATTTTTAAATCTATTTCATTTTATAGATGGGGTCTTCCCGCTCTGCCGTCCGGGCTGGGGTGCGATGGCACGTTCACAGCTCACTGCAGCCTTGACTTCCTGAGCTCCAGCGATTCTCCCACCTCAGCCTCCCGAGGAGCTGGGACTAGAGGCATGCAGCACCGCACCTAGCCAATTTTCTATTTTTTAAGAGGCATGGGTCTCATTATGTTGCCCAGGCTGGTCTCAAACTCCTGGGCTTAAGCAATCCTCCTGCATTGGCCTCCCAAGGTGCTGAGATTACAGGCATGAGCCACCACTCCTGGCCCATATTCTAACTTCATGATCAACCTTTTGAGGAACTACCGGATGATTCTCCAAAGAGGCTGCAACATTTCCCATTCCTACCAGCAATGTATGAGGATTCTTCTGTATGATTTGCTTTTAAACAAGGGGCACAGCAGGCGGGTAGGTAATCTTTATTTACATAACAGCACACATTCAATATCTATGGAAGTCCTTTTCTATCCTTGAGCCTTCGTATCAAAAGATTATTTTAATCCTTTTTTTGTTTTGTTTTTCATTTTAAAGGTGATCAATCCCAGCTCCTACACTTACTGCATGGTCATGGGCAAGCAGCTTAACTTCTGTGTGCCTCAGTTTCTCCATCTGGACAACACTTGTGATTGTATCCACCTCAAAGTGGGGGGTTAAGTTAGTTAATGCATGTGGAGCACTTAGCCTAGGGTCTCTGGCAGTCAGTAAGCCCCCTGTGGTGTTAGCACTTCTTTTTTTGATATGGAGCCTCGCTCTGTCACCCAGCCCACGACAGAGTGCAGTGGCACCAGCTCGGCTCACTGCAACGTCCGCCTCCCTTGTTCAAGCGATTCTCCTGCCTCAACCTCCCGAGTAGCTGGGATTACAGGCACACGCCACCATGCCCAGCTAATTTTTTGTATTTTTAGTAGAGATGGGGTTTCACCACGTTGACCAGGCTGGTCTCAAGCTCATGGCCTAAGAGATCCACCCACCTCAACCTCCCAAAGTGCTGGGATTACAGGCACGAGCAAGACACTGTAATCCGAATACATATTTTGTAAAAGAATGGCACTGACACCGAAGCAGCTGTCAGTGGCTCTGACGGGACCTTGGGCCACCCTGGAGATGAAGGAGCACTGGGTCTCCAGGATGCTGCTCACCATCAGCCCCACACTGGTGAGTCCTGCCCTCTGTGCCCTGGGCCAGGAATCCCACATAGGCTTGGCAGCTGGGGCTGACCTCCCATGGCCCCTCAAATTGCTAATGCAAAAATACCAGGATATCTATTGCCAAAGGGACAGTTTTGGCTGGTGAAGCAGAAATTCCCAGGGCACTGGCATTCTGCCTCAGCCTCTGACAGGCTAAGTTGTGGGCAAGTCCCTTTCCCCTTCCTGGGCCTTGAAGTTCTGTTAGATAAAGTGAAGAGTGTTAGACTCACGTTCACCCAGTTCTGTGATTCTAAACAGACCCTCAGATTCGTTAAAAATACAAAGACAAGTGAAACTGGAATTTCAATCAAGGTTATGGATAGAGCATACTTTGTAGCAAAAGCAGAGAAGGTCATAAATACTTTAGTAGATACTTTGAAAAAGAAATTAAATGTAACATTATTAAATGCATATGCTCCAAATAACACGGCCACTAACCTATGAGAAAGCCAGCAATTTTTTACAATCTGTGATTCTGAGATAAAGTAGTTATCTTTTCTGCATTAAAAAATATTTCAGTTTAGTATCCTTCTTGCTTATCTAAGTTGTCATAAAATCTACTCAAGCCAAAGGACACACCATCTGGACTTCACCAATGTCCATCACAAGGGCAGGTGATAGAGAGAAATTGCTTTAGCCTCCACTGGCTCAATGCACAGAGAGAAGATCATGCCTGGAAAGTGTGCCCTTAGGACTGGCTAACTTGGAACAATCCTGGTGTTTTCACACACGTTTCTTTCTCCTAGATTTGCAAAAGTAGAGCAAGATACGTGACGAGTGCAAAGGACAATACATTTCAAGCCCCCCAAAAACTGATTCAAAACTTTAAAGAGGTAACTCTCTAAAATATAAACCTTTTGGGAGATTAATAAAATTCCTATACAGGTTTAGAGAAGAGAAAGCACCAATTACGAATATCAAGAATAAACGAGGGGGACATCAGTACAGAACCTACAGGCATTAGAAAGAGAATAAAGAAATATTAAGAACAAAGTTATATCAGTTAACTTGACTACCAAGACAAAATGAATACGTTATTTGAAAACAATAAATTACCAAAACTGACTTAAGAAGAAATAAACCTCATGGGAGAATTCTCATTGTCAGTACATCAAGACAATGGCCAAGTTTCCCATCCACTTAAGAAGGTACTTCAGAAAAAGATTACCAGCTGGAACAGGTTTTGAAATGTGCACAAACTTGGTTTATTTTGGCAGTGATGTCTCTTAGAAGTTTTATTTACTATGGTTTTTAAAGACATCTACTTAATGCCATTTTTATTGTTTTTCCCTAACCTCCCATTTTCAGAGACTTCGATCTTGCCAGCTGTGGTTTTGCCAAGTGCCATGCTTTTCAGGAATGCCACTCCTATCACTGGCAAGGAATCACTATGTACAATGCACAAAAGAAAAACCAACAGAGGGTCAGTGGGTAAAAATTCCAATTTTAGCTATTTTTTCTATCTAGTTGGAGAAACAGGGCTTACACATGTGATTCAATCAGAAGACAACATGAAGCCACAAAGAATAAAGTGCTAAATTATGAGCAAATGTCAAAAATGCTGCCTGTAGACAGGTCGGCCAGGAGAGGGAAGAGAAACTTCAGCTGGCAGGTGTTAGCAAAGAAGGCTCCCTGGAACAGGAAAACAGGCAGAAACGTGGAAGAAAGAGCATGTGTCAAGACTTCATGGTGGGGAACAAGCTCAGCTGTTCAAGGAATGGTGAGGAATCGGCTTCCGTCAGTCACTAGAGTGTGTGCAGGGAAATGTGTCCATAGCAACGGCTGTTTATATTGTGGGAGTCACAAGACCCCCACCGTGAGTCTGATAAAAGCCACTGACCCTCTCTCCAGAAAATGCACACATGCACCACATTTTACATTAAATTTTGAGGGTTAAGAAAGGTGAATGTGAGAACAGAGGTAGTGTTGAGAATGACAGATCTTTGTAAACTCCCCCTTTTTTTTTTTAAGATAAGAGATAAGGTCTCACTCTATGGCCCAGGCTGGGGTACAGTGGTGTGATCATAGCTCACTGCAGTCTTGAACTCCTGGACTCAAGTAATCCTCCTGCCTCAGCCTCCCCAGTATCTGGAACTACAGGAGCATGCCACCATGTCTGGCTAATTTTTAATTTTGTTTTGTAGAGATATGGTCTTGCTATGTTGCCCAGGCTGGTCTTGAACTCCTGGCCACAAGCAATCCTCCTGCCTTGGTCTCCCAAAGTGCTGAGATTACAGGTGTGAGCCACTGTGCCCAGACTCTCTAGCTCTTTCCCATAACCTGACCTTAAAGGCAGCCCTCCTGATTCACCTGGACTAAAAGGGTCTAGGTCCCCATGTTTTTGAGGTCTAGGTGCCAGCTCTCAAGAACAGTGGGAACAGAAAAACAGAAAAGAAATAATAAATAGCAAAAGTAATGCTATTTATTCAAGCATTAATTGAGCACATACTATGTACTAAGGCCTGTGACACACACTCTACTGTAATTCTCATATACAGATGAGGGAACGGAGCCCAGAGACAGACAGACGATCAACTGCTGGCCAGTACCCAGCAGCCCCATGAAGGACCACGTGCCTGAATGCCCTTCTGTCTCTCGAATGAGCATTGGGAGCCCACGGGGGTTGAGGAAGCCTGGATCCCAGGTACCCTCCAGTCATTTGCAGGTTTCCATCCCACACCTGCCTCCCCTTGGATGACACTGGCCACCACCTGGCAGCCACTGTGAACAGGGCCCAGCACCCTGCAGGTGGTGCCACAAGCCTGGGGGACAGGGGTCCTGCTACAAGGCCAGAGCAGTCCAGGTGGGGGACAGAAAGGGTTATCCTAAGGGTGAGAGGCACAGGCCCCTTCATTCGCAGAACTTTTGAGTGGGCCCTCGGCTACCTCACCCTCCCTTCCTCTGGCCCAGGCAACCACAGTGATCATTTCCGGAGTCTGGACCACAGGCAGGGCCCTCGGCTGCGGCTTCACCTGCTCAATGTTCCACAGCCCTGTGAGGTCGGTCCCAAGCCTGTCCCTGCATGTGGGTGAGGAGCCCGCGGCCCAAAGAAAGGAGTGACCTGCTGAGGGCCGCCCAGATAGAAGCAGGTGGGTGTTAGACCCGACGTCCAAATACCCTTAGCCAAACCACACCTCTCCCAGTCAGGAGCAGACCAGCACACTTTCCCTGGAACCTGGGTTTCTCCGACGCAGAAAAGGGACGGTACGAGCGCTGGCCTCACCTCCTTTGTAAGGATGGCTGCAGAGCCAGGTGACTCTGAGCAGGAATGGGCTTGGTCATGGAAAAATCTAGGAAGCCAGTTTTTAAAGTCCTTCTTTCTCTTTCCCCAGAGCAGGGCTCCCAGCCCAGACAGTGGGGGGCCCCAGTGCTCCCTAGGGCCTTGGACCAGCCTGAAGCTGGCCTCAGCCCTGCCCAGCCTCGCTCAGTCCCCCCACCGCCCAGGTCCCCCCACCGCCCAGGGCCCCCGAGCCGTGGGGCTGCCGGCTCTGCTGCTGCTGACGCTGCATTCCGCTGGCCTGATTAAGGCCCTGGAGCTGCTGCAGCCAGAGTCACAAGGGATCCCACCACGCCTCCTGGGCCCCGAGCTCCGGGAACCCGGACACCACAGCCGGGCAGCAGCGTCGCTCCCATTAGCCAGCTCCAGACCTGGAGGACACAGGGGCAAGAGGCACCTCAAGGAGGACCACTCCCTGGAGACACCAAGCGTGGCTGCGTCACTGCACCAAGCCCAATGCTGGCCCGGCACACACTCAGCAGGGCTGGCCTCGTCTGGTCGGTCGCGACAGTCACCCTGAGGGCCTGGTGGGAAAGAGGAAGTCAACTGCGCTGCTCGTACACTAATAAACCGTCCTGTTTACAGGGTCAGTGAGATAATGTCTCACCGATAGGTGGCAACTGTCACTGCGATTTCCTTACCACCAACACCACCATCATCATCCTTACTGGATTTCACTGATTTGAAGACCGAGACTGTTCAGATTTTTTTTTGTTTTTTTGATACAGGGTCTTTCTGTGTCACCCAGGCTGGAGCACAGTGGCGCGATCATAGCTCGCTACAGCCTCAAACTTCTGAGCTCAGGGCACTCTCCCACCACAGCCTCCTGACTGGCTGGGACCACAGACATGCGCCACCACACACGGCTAGTTTTTTAATTATTTGTACAGATGGGGTCTCACTATGTTGTTCAGGCTGTTCTCGAGCTCCTGGGCTCAAGCAATTCTCCCGCCTCAGACTCTCAAACTGCTGGATTACAGGCGTGAGCCACCGCGCCCAGCCTGTTTTACATGCTAACGTATCTGAAATGTGAAATCAGGACGAAATCTCACTATGGGGGAGGGTCAGTCTCCCAGGCAGCATCTTCTCAGGCCTAGGCGGACAGAACAGTATCAGTGGTGACTGTGGTCTGATGTCATCGCCTGGTACAATCATGGTCCCTCACACTGGCTTCCCCCTGCTCTCATCTGGCACACAGTAGGGGCCATGAAACTGCTGACTAAACCCACCTATCACCCCTGCTCAGGCCTCCGCATCCAGAGCCCATGGAAGAGAAGCGCCTCACTGTGTCAATTTGCCTGTAAACGTCTCCTAGGCAACGGCCCTCCCAGCCCCTGCAGGGCCCTCCACAGTTTCCCAGAATGCCCCCGGGAGGGCTCAGGCCACGGGCAGCCTGCCACCAGCACGGAGCCCCCGAGGAGCTTCAGGCCGCAGCCTGGCGAGAGCGAAGCACCAGGAAGTGGATTTGGCTTAGACTCCCAAAAGCCCACACAGAGCAGGAGAGCCAGAGACAGGGGACATTTCTCCTGCCATCCCGAGAAATTCTTATGACATGTGAGTCCTGGGAAGATCTGGCCAATATGCTCAGAACCATCTCACCAAACAGGGAGACGGCGCCAGGAGTCCCAGAGCTCCAGCTTAGTGAGAAGTTTCCAGCAACCGTTCCAAGCGTGCTCAGCCCAGCTCCCTGCAGGCTGCAGGCCAGACACTGGGCTCTGCGTGGAGGTGACTTCTGGGGCTGCTGGGAAGTCCTCTGCCAAGGGCGGGCAGGGACTCAGCTCTGGCCACCTGGCAATCATGACACCAGAAAGTCACTGGGAAGGGGCGTCTCTCAGACCCATGACCCCAAAGCAACTGCTGGAGTAAAGACAACGTGTGTGCAGCTGGGCCGAGAAGGGAGCACTCTGCCCCTGGAGCTGACACCTGTATGGCCTTGGGCAAGTCACCTTCCCTCTCCAAACCTCAGAGACCTTAGTTTCCAGATGTGAATAATTCAGATACAAGAAGCTCCAAGACAAAGATGCTGGCAGAGGTGGAGGAGCTGCAGCACAGTGGGAAACCGGCCAACTCATCCAAAAGACAAAACTATCACAAATGTACAAAATCCACAGTGAAAGACTGGACAAAACTACAGGTACAAAAGGCAAATCCAAACTGTAGTAGATCTTAACACTCTTTGCTCAGCAACTGATAGACCCCCCAAAAAAAAAATCAGTAACAACTTAGACAATCTGAACACCGCTACCAACCACCAACCTCCTCAAATCAATTGATATGTAAAGAACCAACTACTTCTGTTTCCATGTCCTTTTCAAGAGCTTGTGGTCCCTTCATTAAGAGAGTACACTTAAATGTAAAAGGATTAAAGCCTTACAGAGTACCTGGTCACAGAAGTCAATCAGAAATCAATAACCATAAGATATTAAGACAGGCCAATGTTTGGAAATTAAGCAACATACTTCTAAATAATCCACAGGTAAAAGAAAAAAACACAAGGAAAATTGAAAAAATATTTCAAATGAGATGAGAATGAGAAATGACTTATCACAAAGTGTGAGGTGCAGCTAAAGCAGCGCTTAGAGGAACATGCGTAGCTTTAATTGCCAATATTAAGGTAGGGATAATCATCCCTCCCATGCAGAATTTTAGAGAAAAATAAACAAGCTCTCATGGGTGAAAGAGGGGATCATATGGGGGATGCTTAGCAAATATACCAGTGCCTGGTCCCCTTCTTAAGTATAATTTAGCAGGTATTGCTGAGGCTTGAAATTTCTCTTTCCACATCCTGAGGGACAACATGACTTTGCAGGTTCCCCTCTTTCCTCTTAGGGAATACTAAGGTCAAGAATTTGCCAGGCATGCACGGGAGGGGGGGAGTAGAGACATCAGAAGATACCACCAGCAGAGTCACTGGGGGGGCCGCAGGTGTTAGCTCCAAGACAAGCTAATAAACCAGAACCAGAAACAACAGAAGGGAAGACAGGCGTGAATCACAAATGGAGTCCAGAAGCCCCTCTCAAGACTCCTCCTCAGAACTCCCCCAGGCAGAATTCTCAGAGCTGTAGTGGACTCTGAGAAGCCTGTCATTCCTTCCTGACACATCACAGGTAATGCCTCGCTCCAGAGGGAGTGAGTTCTCCATCCCTAGAAGGATTCAAAGGAAGACTGAAGACTCACTGGGGAAAGATGAGATGAACAATTACTGAGTTTTTACCAGGGCTTGGTCTGTGCAGAATACGTCAACAGCTTTGCCTCACCCTCATGACATCTCTGTGAAGAAAGTTTTAGAAAGGAGGCATAGGGAGGTACTTGGGAGCCAGATTTTGGGCCAGACACACAGGGATCCCATGCCAGCTCTGCTGCTCCCCCAGCTCTGGCCTTAGCACGTGTTTCCATCTCTGTGAGCCTCAGCCTGCACATGTGTAAAATGGGGACAACCATCTCTAAGGCACAGAAGGCATCCACGTAGGTGAGCCATCATTCCTGTCCCGGCTTTACGGCCAAGCCTAAAACAGGCCAGGCGACTTACCCAGTGTCACACAGCAGAGAAGGGCAGGTGCAAACATGTATCTGAGTCCAAATGGCCCCAGAGCATGGAGGAGGGACCCTCCGGGGCCACAGATGAGAACCCAGAGGACCACAGGGGTGAGGGCAGAGCAGGGAGGGGTCTGGGTGCCCAGCTGTGGAACACCAGCCTCCCCACGCCCTGTCCCGCACCTTCCATCCCCAGTCACTGTGCCCACCTCCTTCCTGGTGCAGCCTAGCTGGACTACAGAGTCTGTGCTAAGTTGTGTCTTAAGACAGACACCACTGTGGCCAAAAGGAAGCGGTGGCACAGGTGAGAGCTAGGCTGGCACATGGGCCCTGCCACATTCACCTCCAGGCAAGAATGTGAGAGTATGCGCATGAGTGTGCCATGAATGAGAGAGGGTATGCAGGATTGTGTACATACAGTTGTGTGAGGACATGCGGGTGTGTCACTGCAAATGACTGTGCGAGTGTATGAGTGAGAATATGGGGGAAGGGGGTGAGAGGATAGGTGCGCATGGAAGAGCAGGCATGTGAGCGTGTGGACACAGCCGCGAGGGAGGTGGGAGTGTGCGGGTGAGTGACGCATGTAAGAGTGCATGTGACCGCGTGTGCAACAGTGAGCGCAGATACAGTGTGGGTGGGAATCTGCATGTGAATGTGTGCGCACACAGTGTGTGAGCGTGACGCATGAGAAGGTGCAAGGTGCATGTGTGTGAGGGAGAGAGGTGGGTGTGCCGGGACGTATGGGTCAGAGGGGTGGTGGGGGCATAACCACCTCGCCCTGTGGATGCCGGGGGAGGAGGCGCTTCACTCCCATCTCCGGCGTCCCTTAGCAATCCGCCGTCGTCCCAGGCAGGCAGCCCAGCATGCTCGTCAGCTTGGCCTGCCTTCCTGAAGACCTACACTGCACTAGGTCTGAAGCCCTAAAGAAAGGCCCGGTTCACTCTGTCACCTGCCGAGGGACAGGTGAGCAGCCAACGTGCTCCAGGTCTCTCCCGTTAATGGGAAGTGCTCTTGGAGGAGGTATCCGCAGTCATACCCCTGGGCGCTCATAAAACCAGATCTCGCATTGACCCCAAACACTTAACGAATCAGAAAGAAAATGCAGTTTCCGGAAGAGAAAGCGGTTGAGGCATGGGAGACGCAGTGATTACCCCTGAAGGGACCAGGCCACCCGGGGAGTGAGTGGCACCCTCTCTGAGTGCCGCCTTTCACCATGGGGCTCACACCTGAGGCCACCCGAGGGCCAGGCCTGACCCTCCTCCATCCTCTGGAGCCTGCCCGGTTTCTCGGACAACAGGGCTGAACCCAGAGGTCACTGTGCACGCAGCGGCACACCAGGTACATTCCGGGCTTGTGCAGGAGGCTGAATGGTGGGTATTGTTTCCACAGTGGCACCTCCTCCTCCCGCAGGAGCCCATACGCCCCAGCCTCCTGGCGCAGGTGGCTCCCCCGGAGCCCTCACTGTCCGCAGCGCATCTCCCGCACCTGGTGTGAACGGCCTTGCCGGGGGCGCCACGCGCAGCCTGGAGGCAGAGCACGAAGCCGCACTCTGGACATTCCAGGGCTCCCTTGTGCAGAGGCTCCTGGGGAGTCGCACAATTGCGTAAAAGAAAGAACAGCCTACATCTGTGAGACGGTCCCTCTCAAAGGGCAAGGCACGCCTGGAGGACGTGGCAGCTCAAAGGGACCGCAGTTCGGAGAGCTGGCACTGCAGCTGTTGCAAGGCCCGCCACGCTCTCGGGACACCTGAACCTGCACCTGCCCTGCGCTGCCGCCAGGTGCCTCCTGGCCTCCCTTTGCTGCTGCCGTGGACCCCAGGACGCCTCCCAGCCCCATGGCCAGTCCTGTCGCATCCGGAAGTGTGGAGGCCCCATACCACTCCCCAGCTGCTGCCCTCATCACCGTCACTCCCCCCACGCAAACCTTCCCACCCGAAGCGGGACACGAGGCTGATGGGTGTGGAAGGGTGAATAAAATGCCACAGCAGTGGTGTCAACCCTCCGATCCTCTCCCTCCAGAACTGAGAGCCTTCCTGAAAGCTGATGCCAGGGACCATGGTGGCCTCCTGTGCTAAATCAGGGGCTGGGCCGGGTGGAAGCCAGACCCCACAGGGGCTGCATCACCTCCCAGAGGCACCCCTTAACTCCAGGGCAGGGGAAAGGCTGAGGCGGTGGCATTGGACTGACCACTCCGTCACCTCCCAGCCCTGCCAATGAAGGCTGGCACCTCTACCTCAAACTCCCTTAGGTTTCTGAGCCTTGGCCTCTTTATCTGAAAAGTGGGAATGATACCATCTGCCCAGGGGGCAGTTCACACCTCCGTCTATGGTCAGAGGTGGGGAATTGGCGTCTTGCCCAAGGTCACCAAGTTAGCCGGTGGCAGCGTGAAGCCCAGATGGGACCCACAAGGATCCCGGGGCCAGCGGACGTGGTGGGCAGCTGCAGAAGCTGGGGCTGATACCAAACACGTAGCCCAGGTTCACCTGCTCCCAGCTTTCCAAGTTCAACATCACGAAACACATGTTATTTCTAAATGTAAAATATGACACAATCTGAAAATGTCTTTAAAACGTTGAAATGGTTCCTACAGTATAATAAATTGGCAGGCAGCATCCCAGCGTACATTTAAGGAGTGAAATAAGGACTTTTTAAGGTGACATCACTGGTACGTACATTCCAGAAAAGGAAGCTTTTCTACATTCGCCACTTAGTTAAATCCTAAGAACTCGTAGGCGACCCCTCCTCCAGGAAGCCTTCCTGACCCCACCTATCTTCATCTTTCAGCCTGCCTTCCCATTGAGGAGGGGTGTGGTGAGCAGGTCAGAGTGCAGATGCTGGAGCCAGACAGCCTGGGTGTGGATCCCAGTTCTGGTGCTTCCCAGCTGCGTGACTTCGGGCGAGTGGCTTAACCTCTCTGTGTCTCAATTGCCTCGTCTATGAAACAAGTAACCCCACTCATAAAACAGAGAGATAGTTAGATAGTTAGATGGGGCAGCGCAGGCAAAGCTCTTAGGGCACTGGCTGGCACAGGCGCACACTATCAACACCGTCTGCTGCTGCCACTGGCACTGGCGTCCCCCTCAGCCCTTGCTGCTCTCATCAGAGCCCGAGGGCTTGGGAGTGGAGGGCTGGAACCTAAATACCCTGTGCCAACAAATGACCTAATGACGGGCAGGGATAGCGTGGCCTTAGTGGGTGACCTTTGAGGGGTCGCCCTTGCGCCCTGGGCTGCCTCCTCTCCCCCAACCCACTCTCAGCAAGTAGAAACAGCTGTAGCAACAGGCGCCGGCCCCGGGCCCTGGCTTGGCAGGGCTGAACACCAACCCCAGCCTTTGTGCCACTCTAACGAGGTTTTGTTCCTCTCGCAGGAAGCCCAATCCAGCAACCAATTTCATCAAGAGCTCCACGCCAGACAGGCCGGGCAGCAGAGCTCAAAACAGTCAGGGCAGCCAGACCCCAGGCAGGGAACCTGAGAGCCAGGGGCTCACAGAGCCAGGCCAGACCCCCAACCTCCCGGATCTTCCTGCCCCACAGTCTCCTGCCAGCACGTGCAGAAAGCCAAGACAGCTAGCAACTGTCAGCTGCGCAGGAGACGGGGGCTCAGCTAGTAGTCTGCAACGGGTTTTCAGAGTATTTTCCAGAGGGGAAAGCTGAGACCCGGGCAGGGTACAACATTTTGCCCAAGGCTGCAGCGAGTGTTGGGGCCATAACCCAGAGCTTCTAAGGCCCAGGGCTGTAGCTGGAGCAGGCCAAAAGCCCCCAGAGCCCATGCACCCCCTTCTCAATTCTTAGTACAGCTCCCCCTCGTCCCAGGGAGAACAAACACGATCGCTATCTTCAAACACAAATCCACCGCCCGGAGACCAGGACTAGGAGGACGGACTGCAGACAGAGGGACGAAACAAGGCTTCCAGGAGTCCCCAGCACGACCTTCCCAAAGCTAAGCCCTATCACGTCACTCGCCTGCTGAAAACCCCAACGGGAAAACCGTCCTCAAAGAGTTAAACCGAGTGACCCGAGGACTCAGCAACCTTACTCCCAGGGAATACTCAAGTAAATACTCAAGGGAAATAATACTGCAGGGCATACTCAAGGGAAACACAGACACCTGTCCACATCAACACCATGTGTGTTCACGGCAGCGTGATTCAGAGGAGCCAAAAACTGGAAAGCCAGCATCCACGCACTGACGATGGAGACGCAGACGCCACCCACCCACATGATGGTGCCTGACCGTGACACAGATGGAGTTCTGATCCACGCAACACCGTGGCTCAACCCTGAAAACATGATGCTGCATGAAGAAGCCGGTCACAAAAGGTCACATATTAGATGATTCCATCTACAAGAAACGTCCAGAACAGGCGGATCCATCAAGACAGAGGGCAGATGAGTGGGTGCCAGGCGTGGGTGGAGGAGGGAACGGGGACTGACTGCTGATGGGCACAGGGTCTCCTTTAGGGGTGATGGGAACGTTCTGGAACTGGACAGTCATGCTGGTGCACAGCTGTGACTATACTAAAACCCACTGAATTGTACACTTTCAAAGGACGACTTTTATGGTGTGTGAATTAGATCACAAAATAACAACAAAAACCAGACTGCTTTCTCCAGGTCAGCCTCACAGTCCTGGTTCCTACCTGACGGGTCTGCAGCTGCTGCTACGATGGACGGCGTGCCCCTCATTCCTCCCTGCCCCGCGCAACTCCCTCCTCACTCTGCCTCAGTCCCACCTCGAGCCCCCCCACACAGGACCTTCCTCACTGTGCAGGTGGCAGGCGCCTCCCCACCCCCTCTCTCCAGTCACTCTGCTGGCCACTATCATTACCCCCAAAACCCTGCCTGGGTGCCCACTGCTGGGTCCTGGTGTCTAGAGCAGGGCCGGGGACACAGTGGGCACTCAGTAGAGACAGGTTAGGCACACTGGGCACTAAGTAAAGACACGCTGGGGCACACCGGGCACTCCGTAAAGACAGGCTAGGCACACCGGGCACTCAGTAAAGACAGGCCGGGCACACCGGGCACTCAGTAAAGACAGGCCGGGCACACCGGGCACTCAGTAAAGACAGGCCGGGCACACCGGGCACTCAGTAAAGACAGGCTGGGCACACCGGGCACTCAGTAAAGACAGGCTGGACACACCAGGCACTCAGTAAAGGCAGGCTGGAACTTGTAAGAGCATCCGTTTCCCGCAGCCTTCAAGGATAAATTCCAGACTTTCCAGCTGTGCCCACAATGCCCTCCATCGGCAATTCTCACCCTTGCACTTGAACATTCCAGAAGCTTTAAAATACCAGGGCCCAGGACCACCCCTCAGAGATTCTGATTTAACAGGCAGGGGCAGGGCCCTGTGGTTGCTGTTTTTAAATTCAGATTGATTGGCGTTGATTCAAGTGTGCTTCCAGGGATTCCCAATACAACCAGGAACACTGGTCCGGCCCACCCCTTGGGCCCGTCCCCTCTTCCCACTCCATGCAGAATGAATGACTGCGCTCCAGCAAATCAACCCCCAACATCCAGGCTTCAACACCTGCTCCTCTGCCAGGAGCACATGGCCCCTACTCGGACTTGGCTGAATCCTTTTCAGTCTTCAGGACTCAGCTTAAATGTCACCTCCTCCAGGAAGCCTTCCCTGCACATGCCTGTTTCTCACCCTGCCATAGGTTCTCAGCAGACCCCATCCTGACCTCAGCACAGCACTCAATGCCCTGCACAGCCATGGCTCGACCTCTTCAGCGGCCCCTCAACCTCTCATCGTCCCCCAGAACTTCGAGGTCAGGGGATGCCTGATTCATAGCAGGTGCCCAGAGTGCCAGGTGCTCCCAGAGTGCCCGGCCCAGGGTGGGCACGCGTTGTTCGGCTAGTGGGTGGAGTATGGGTGTGTTTCTCCGGGCAGCCATGGATGAGGGTAGGGCTCGCACAGGGACGGGAGGCGGGACTGCAGTTTGCCCCTGGCCCAGCACTGCCAGGGTACAGCGCTGTCTGAAAGTGATGATCTGTGAGATTCTTCCTGACCCTCACATGCTATCCTCCAAGGGACAGAACCCCAAGGCGTCTGGGGGCCCTAGCATCGTATACTAAATTTAAAACCAGACCCCAAGACAAAGTCATGCTCCTGTTCCCAGCCCCACAGCAGACTCCCAATAGATCACAAGACACTTCCCAGAATCCAGACACAGCCTCAGAACCCAAGAAACACAGCGTGAGACACAGGAATGAGACACCATGTATACAATGCGAATCACCTATGACCTCTGAAGAACCGTTCTGTTATGACAGATGGGGGAAACTGAGTGAAGGTCGCCCAGTGAGGAGGGCTCCTTCCACAAGTGTCCTACCTGGGGCTGTGTGAAGACAGCAGGCGGGTCCTGTAATGCTATTCTCCAAGGAGAGACGCGTCACCCCTCTTCCGTGTGCCCACTAGAATAGGGACCTGAGGGGGAAGAGGGCCCTGAATTCTGGACACAGGGTCTTCCCAGGCAAGAGAACGTGCCCAAGAGTGACACATCTTTCGAAGACACTCACAGCAGAGTTATCCTCACCAGGGTGAGATCCTGAGAGATCTCTCTCTGCAGAGGGGGGACGCAGGAGCTTTGCAGACCCTGGCTCCTCCAGCCGCACCCCTCCCCTCCCGCTTCCAGGGCAGGCTGAGTTTTGAAGACCTTTCACCTTCACTTCCTCCTTCCCCTGGTTGTCTCCAGCTGCCTCTGGGTTTAGGAGGGGCACATATGGAAAGCTCACTCTTCCGACCTGAGAAGGGCCTGGCCCTTTTCCAGCTGCTGCCAAGGAGAGGGTGCCGGTGCCAGCCCCAGCCAGGCTGCCTCCTCTGGCACCTTCCAGAAGGTCCCCCCTTCCAGTCAGTCCTGACCAGGTGCTACAAGAGCCTGGGGAGGAGGGACAGCCAGGCTCCCCTGAGGAGCAGGGAACCGCGTGGGCGCAGACAGCCAGGAAACATGGGAAACACATGTGCACGTGGCCCCGATGGGCGGGTGACGACAGACGCTCTCTGCAGACCTCAGATGTCCCTGCAGAGAAGAAAGGTGGCTGCAGCAGCAACACCTGTTCTGGGCTCGGAAGCCACACTCGGGGGGCCTGGCCGGGGCGTCCACACAGTGAGAGGCTGGAGTATGATTAGGTAAACAGCTGCATGCGCCATTAACCAGAATGCTCTCCGGACACAGTTCTGGAAGCAGGAAGGGCGGCCCGCCCGCCAACTGGCTTGCAGGGAGAGCCAATCCATCATGCGGCAGATCCATCCTTGATGGGAGCTCTCCTGGCAACAGAAGGAAGGTGCCGGCTAAGACCTCAACAGATGGGCCACGCTGGGAAGGCAAAGGCACAGGGCGCCACTCCTCAGTGAGAAAAAACTCGGGGGGTGCAGCCGAGGCAGCCAAGTGGGGGGCATCTCAGGGCCTCTGCCCCACGAAAGCTAACTCCTGCCCCTGAGATGTTCCACAGGCTGGGGCGAGGAGGGGTGGCCACACACGGGAAATTAAAAGCCACTGCCCCACCTCCAGGGCATGGCCAGCTCCGCAACTGGAGACCCACAGGGGACAGAAAGACAGGATTTAGGGAGGCCAAGGTTTGAGGATCCCTTGAGACCAGCCAGGTCCACACAGTCTCCACAAAACATCAAAAAAGTAGCCAGGGATAATGTAGCACACGCATGGGCCCAGCTACTCAGAACGGTGGCGTGGGAGGATTGCCTGAGCCCAGGAAATGGAGGCTGCAGCGAGCGGACGCCGTACCACTGCACTCCAGCCTGGGCAACAGAGTGAGACTCTGTCTCAAAACAAGACAAAATAACCCAACAAACAAAAAGGCAAGGCCAGGTAGAGGCTGGAGCAGACTCAAGGGCCGGACTCAGGCCCGATGCTGCTCCTGGGGTTACTAGCTGAGCGACCCTGGACAAGCTGCTTAACCTCTCTGGACTTATTTCCTTATCTAGGCAAAGGGGACAGTGGCACCTCCTGAAAGTGGGCTGTGGCGAGGCTTCAGTGAGTGTAAATACAAACGAGGTGTACACACCTCCTGGAGTGCAAGCTCAGAGCACTTCATAAAGGCATCACCCGCACCATCATGTCCCCAAATGCCACCCCCAGCATCCTGGCCAGCCCTATTTCTAGCTCTGAAGGGAGGGACAACCGTTCCCCACCCCAGCAGAAAGGCAGCAGGCAGAGGCTCCAACCTCAGAAACCCAGCTTCACGCAGGTAGCACTTCAGGGAAGGAAAGGGGGGGCAACATATCTGCACCCCCCACTGCAAGCCAGGTGCTCCCACCCCGGCTGGCTCACTAGGTTCCAGGACAAACCTTCCAGAGGGAAGAACTTCTAAGGTGCAGCCCCTGAGGCTCAGGTAGGGCCAGAGTCTTACCCAGGATCACACAGCCAACTCCCAGCAGCATGAAGATTCAAACCAGGCCTGTCTTAAGGCAACCCTGGGGTCTTTCCAGGGTTTCATGCTTGGGGCAGGGGTGCCCAGCCAGAAAAGCAGGCTTCAGCCCTCCCCGGCCCATCCTGGACACAGCCCTGGCGGAACGGGAGGCACGAGGCAGGTGCCTGCAGAGTGCATTGCTCTGTGGGGGACCTGGCGCCCAGCTGGAGGGAAAAGTGCAAGTCCTATCCACGGCAGAGGGTACAGGGGACACCCTTCCCTCTTCTTCTTTTTCTTTTCTTCTCTTTATTCATGTTTCCTCTTGCAGTGTTTTAGGGCTGACTCACTAATGAATGAACACATCACAGGGGACAACGGAGGAGTCACAGGAAGCAGCACAGATCATGGTTCTGGGACACGCCACGTCCCCCGCTCAGTGTCTTCCCCACAGCACTGCCCTACTCATCCCACCCAAATTCTCAAACCACCACCCTTCAAAAACAGATGGGAAGATGCCCATGAGGATCAAGATCTCGGGGCTGGCATTAGGACGCCAGCTTGGGGACAGCCCCTCCACCCTGTCACTTTCCCCAAGGGCCTTGCAGGTTTCTCCCTGACAGCCCCTGCCCAGAGCCCCAGCTTATTCCCAGCTCCTGCAAGCGCCACCTTCGAGGCCCATGCCCACCCCGGCACTGGGTCCCAATTTTAATCTGTTCTGTTTCTCTGCACTTAGCTCTGCTGGAAGTGGCTCCTCCCCTCCACTCCCCATGTGCGTCCCCCCTCCCCCCATGACACTGGCGGCTCTGAGCTTGCCTCCCCATGCGCGTCCCCCTCCCCCATGACACCGGCGGCTCTGAGCTTTGCCACCAGATCCCCAGCATCTGGGACCACGCCTGGCTCAGATTCGGCGCTCCACAAATATTTGTTGAATGAATGGGAAGGAGGGGGGAGGAGGACGGAAGGCCAGAAGGCTGCATTTCCGGCATTCTCCCGGCTGTCAGTCATGCCTCCCTGGGAGCTGGGAGCTGAGGCTTCTCCTTTCCCTCCATCCAGGGGAGCCTGACACCCGCAGAGCTGCCCACTCTGTGGGCAGACCTGCCCCGGTGGCCTCACCACCCACCTGGATTGCTGGCACCGCTGGGCCCTAAGCGGATCTCTTCCCCTGTCTGTTCCACTTTCTTTCAAGAAACTGTTATTGCTCCCCCTGAGCCTTCAGCTTCAAATCCAACCCCCTATTCCTGATTTCAAGGCCTGAAGTTCACTCCAACCTTGCTTCCTCTCATCGCTGGCAGGCACCTTCTGCCCAAGGAGGCTGAGCAGCTCACCCCGCTTCTGGGCCCACTTGCCTGCCCCATTCCAACAAATCCTACCTCCTTTCTGAGGCTTCACGCAAGGCAGTCAGCGGAAGAGCGCCTAGGAGCAGAAGCAGGTTCAAACCCCACCTCAGACACCCACTGGCTGTGTGTCATCTGACTGCTCAGGGTGTTGGTGGAGTCATCTATAAAATGAGATGAGAAGGCCTCAAGGGCCATGTAAGGGGGGACTAGGGAACAGAGCAGATGTCCATAAGCGTGAAACCTTGTTAAACCCATGCTGACCCCTTCTGGGCAGACACCAGCCTGCGTTCCCGTCCACACCGGACTACTCTCCACTCCCCCCTTCGCAGCTGCCTGGGAAACTGCGGCTTCTTGCTTCCTGGAGTTCTTACTGGACAAGGCCAATGGGCGGCATCCCATCAACTCCTGACATGTGAGCAAAGCCACATGAGAAATGCATCAGAATTTGGACGTTCTGCACAAAACCCTGTGTTTGAGGCCTTGCAGAGAGTTCTGACTGCCCTGTGACACACCGCTGCCACGTGTAAAATTGGTCCCCAGCCTGCAAGCCAGCATCTTGCACACAGAACCAACCACATCCAAGAAGAATTTGCTCCTATGCTTCAGGGCGGAGGGCATGAGGGTCCCGCTACAGGCCAAGCACCTGACCGTCTGTGGGACTTAAATTTCCCCCAATCCATTTAACTCCCACCATGTCCCTACAAGGCAGCCAGGAAACTGACATTCCACCAGGACAGGAAACTAACTCGCAGGTGCTTAACTAGCAAGAGAAAGGGCAGAATTTCGAAGCCCGCCTCAGACACCTGCTGGCTGAGTGTCGTCTGACCTCCCTGAGTCTCAGTGGACTCATCTATAAAATGAGATGAGAAGGCCTCGCAGCGCCACGGTAAGGAACAAATGAACTGGGGTCAGTCTTACTCCAAACTTGGTCTCTTTTGCCAGTTCCAGCCTTTTCGAGAACTGCAGCCTTTCTGCTTCCCCTCGGCTGCACCGCTACATGCCGCAGAGGAGAGCTTCGGCATCTGTGACGGGACACGGTGCGCTCGCCCAATTAAAGTGAGAGGCCATCCCACCAAAGCCACGAAGAGAGCTGTCATGGGTAGAAAGGGAGATCTGAGCAGAGCATGAAGGCGGGGGCCGTGTACTGGGGGAGGATGGGCAAAGCGTGGCAGAGCCCACTTGCCAGATGCAGCCACTGTGAGTGAACGTGTCCCCCGGATATCCCCCCCTATGTGCCCCCACACATGCAGGTGGAAGGCAGGATCAGGAAGCTTTCAAAGGGTGGAATGACCCTTTTGAACAGGACAGCGCCAACTTTCCCATCCACACGTCCCTCTGCCCACTCTTGGCCAGCAGCTGCCGCTACAGGCACTTGATTAAAGCAAGCAGCACTGACTTCCTTTGGCAGAAATGAGGATCCATGCCCCAGTAGCCAGGTTGGTGACCGCCACTCACAGACGCCTACATCTACCTCCCCAGACGCACCGGGGGCAATTCTTGCTTGGGCCCTTGCAAAGCCGGATCCCAAATTAACTGAGCCCCGTCTGGCTCCTCTCGGGCGGGCAGCAGGAAGGCAGGCGCCTTATAAACAGGGAGAACGCCAGGCCTCCCGTCTGCCACCTGCACAGCTGACTTGCAGAGAAGAAAGACTCTCTTCCCGCTGGGTGAAGTCTGTTTAGGCCACTGTCCCTCGAATTCCACACCCCCCACGTCTGCAACCCCTGTTTCCCTCTGCTGTAAAGCAAGCAGAGGCTCAAAGTAACAGTGTGAACTTGGGTGGAAAACTCTGGAAAAGCCAAGCTGCACGGAGCTAGAACGGAGAGGAACTTCCACCTCTGATGTGTCTCAAACCGGGTGAGCGCAGACCTCTCTGTGACCCGCACGGCTGGACTAATTACCAGTGTTATCAGGCGGATGACAGACATGCCCCTGAACTTCCTCTGTGTGACAGATTCCACTGCACACACACCCAAGTTCAGGCCCGTGCCTGCTGTTCTCAGCAGCGCCCTATTCTTCCCTAAGACCACTCCTGACCCGCACTGCTCTGACTGCTGCCCCATGCCTCCAAGGTGAGCCAGGCCAACGTACCCACCAAGTACCAGCCCAGTGACTCAGGGAAGGTACCTCCCCCAGAACACACCACACAGAACCAGTGAAAACTCCTCCTTCCGAGTTTTTCTGAGGAACAGAAAACATCTCTCCCTTCTCAGCATGGATTTTGGAGAAAGCATCTAAGATGAGATGAAAACTGCTGCTTACCTTCGTCGCTGCTGCCACCGGGGAGCTCCAACTCATGGGTCCCTGGCGGGTGAGCCCTTGGCCCGCACACACCAGGGTCCCACACTCCATGCAAGCGCCGATGATCAGCTGCTGTCCGTCATCCACCAGCAGGCTGTGGCTTGCTCGAAGGGTGTATAGGAACAGGGGCAGCCGGGCCACCCGCACAGACTTCAGCCCCAGACACCGTTTCTTCTCTTGCTGGCAAAAGAAGCACACGAATGTCTCCACGTGGTACTGCCGGGACCAGGCGCTGACAGCGTGATGGGCGCTGCGGGCCTCCTGCTGCAGCCACTGCGCCAGCAGGTCATGGTAGCAGAGCACACAGGTGGCCACCAGCCCGGTGGAGTCCACAGGCCTGGCACGAGGGGCAGGCGGGTACACGGTGAGGAAGGGGGAAGAACGGCTCCTTCTCGCCCAAGCGGCTGGCGGGGTTCACGTTGAGCTGGAACTCCTTCCCCGGGGCCCAGCTCGGCCCCACAGATGTAGCAGATGGACACGGGGCCGCCCTGGGCTGATGCGGGCAGCTCGGAGAGGGCAGGGTCAGAGGCGGAGAAGGCCTGGTGGTACCTGCCCAGGAAGCCCTGCACGGAGGTGATGAGCTCCTCCTTCTGGCAGGCCCGGTACAGGGCCCAGACGTCCTCCAGGACGCTGAAGCACTTGGGGCAGCTGCGGACCTCGCAGCGCTTGTTGGGGCCCTGGGCGTTGGGCGGGCAGGGCAAGAGGCTGAGGAAAGGGAAATGCATGGCGCTCCTGGCATTGCCGTTGAGGATCCTGGAGGGCACTGCCCGGGCATCCGGGGTACAGTCCTCCCCCGCAGAGGTAGCAGGCCTCTCGCAGGGCCCCAGGGGGCAGGCCCTCTTCCGTGGGGTGTCTCCTGCCTTTGGGGGCCATGCCGGGGGCGTGGCTGTCCAGGGGCACCACGTAGAGTCGCTGCAGGACCGGCACGTTGGCCAGCTCGAAGCTCTGCCACTGCTGAGTGAGGGAGGAGAAGCAGCTGGCGCACACTAGGGTGCTGCCGCCCTCGCTGATGGGCTGTGCCCCTGGCGGCGGGCTGTGAAGCCACAGGAAGGGGAAGAACGGGGCCTGCGCCAGCTTCTCCTGCTTCTGCACGTGGACCTGGTGGTGCGAGGCTGGGGACAACGGGGACCCCGCAGATGTAGCAGCAAAGGCCCTCCGGTGGTGCCGCCCGGCTGTCCGGGTGGGCCGGGGCCACGGCCACTGTTCTCCTTCTCTTTGGGGTTGCAGGAGCCTGGGAAAGGCGACTCCTTGTGATCCTCTTCCCCGCTGGTGATGTTGATGTCACTGTCCTCGGACGTGCAAAAGCCCCCGAAGGGTGTCCCCCAGCGGCCTGCTCTCCAGGGGCTTGGTGGCCCTGCCCGAGGGGGGCCCTTTCATGCCGTCTGCAGGGGCCTCTTGGACAGGAGGGCCCTGCCAAGGATCCTGAATGCCCCTCAGGACGCTGGCCCGGGCCTCGGGAACCCAGTGCCTCCCAACCCCCTTCCGCCGGCGTCTAACCCCGGCCTTGGGCTCCCCCACCGCGTGGACCTTCGCAGGGAGCCCCTCCTCCTCCACGCGCCCCTGCACCAGGGCCTCTGTGCCCGGTCCCGGCGGGGGTCCCGCAGCCGGCCTCCACTCCTGGCCGCGCCCCCCCGCGAGGCCCTGGCCCCGGGGGGGACCCGGGGCGCCGGCTCCCTGTCCTGGTGGGGGCTGGCAGCGTCGCGCGCGGGCGGGTCGGGCTCGGAAAGGGGGTCCGTGTCCGACAGCTCCGACAGGTCGGAGTCTCGCGTCTCCTCGGCTGCCCCTCGGAGCCGGGGGCCGCCACCGTCGTCGTCATCGCCCGCGGCGCTGCCCAGCGCGTAGGCGACGTTCCACTCGCGGGGGGTCCCGGCGCCGCCGCGGCGACCGCCCGCGCCCGCGTCGCACTGGTGGGGCCGCTTGAGCCAGTACATGCGCTTGTCCACCGGCGTGCGGGCGCGCTCGAAGGCGGCCCACTGCTCGCCCAGGAAGCAGCGGCACACGGCGCACACCAGCACGCAGCCGTCCGCCGGGGACAGCTCGCGCGCGCCGGGCGCCGGCTCCTGCTGCTGCAGGAACGGGAAGAAGGGCTGCGCCGGGGCCCCCGCGCCGGCCGCCGGCTGCTTCACCTGCAGCTTCAGCTCCTTGCCGCGCCCGATGCCGCCGCCGCAGATGAAGCAGGAGAGCGGCGCGCCGCCGGCCGCCCGCTCGCCCACGGCTGCCATGAGCCGCTGCTTGCGGGAGACCGGGGCCGGCCGCCCGCTCATGGCCGCGCCGCGCCGCGCCGCCCGCCCGGCCCCCGCGCCGCCCCTCAGCGCCCGCCCGCACCGCCGCCGCCGCGCCCAACTTGGAGCATGTGCGCGCCGCAAAGTTTGGCGGCGGGCGGCCGGCGCGGGCGCGGGCGCACGGCTGCTCGCAGCGGCGCCCCCCCGGGGCCTGCCGAGCCCCCGGAGGCGGCGCGGGCCGAGGCGGCGCCGCGGCGAGCGCGCCCGGAACGCAGCGGCGGCGGCGGCGGTGGCGGCGGCGGGGCCCAGGCGGGTGGAGCGGGCAGCCGCATGTGCGAGCTCCGGCGCCTGCCAAGGCGTGGGGTCATTTAATTGGGGAGGAGGGGGCGGGGCGGCGGCGGGCGGGAGGGGCGGGAGGGGCGGGGGAGGGGCGGAGGGCGGGCGCGCGGCGGGCGGGGGAATCCCTCCCCGCGCGCTCCCTCTCCCCGCCCTCCTCCTCCCCGCCCCCCCTCCCTCCCGCCCGCCGCCGCCGCCTCCCCCCGCGTCCCAAACTGCGCACAATAGCGGCCGGCTCCTCTATCTATTTTGTGTCCAGCCGGAGCGGCGCGCGATGATTCATTGCCCCCAATTAGGGGCTCTCTCCAGCGCGCCAGGCTCAAGCCGTCTGAAGGGTCTCCTGGGGGACCCGCCGAAACCCATCAGCAGCTAGAGCTGGTCTTTAAGTAAAGGTCAAGCAGGACGCGAGAGGAGCCAGGTAAGGACGCGGCGGGCGCCCCCTGGAGACGGAGGGACCCCCCGCCCCAGGGCCGCGGTAAGGGCAGCCCCAGGCCAGATGCAGGCACCCTGCGGGGTTCGCTCAGGGCGGTCCGGCCCCCTCTAAAGGGGGAACCAAGCGAGAAAGCCCTTTCAGTCCCTAACAGGCCTGGGTTGGGGACACCATTCAGGGCCCCATGTTCTAATTTTGGAGAGAGCGAAAAGGAGTCGTCCCAGTCTCCTTGGACCCGTTACTGAATGCAACATCCAGACAGTCTGGGGCCTGTTCTGCCCCCTCCCCACCGCCGCCAGGGGTCACTGGGTCACCAGCAGAGGTAGAAAGGGTCCTGTGTGTCCCAAGTCCAGTGACTCAACCTCTCTGGGCCCTGATTTCATTCTCTTCAACGGGAACTGCAGCAGGGGGATTAACTGTTTCCGTGTCTTTATTGTACATGTGTACAGATACGTTGTATTTATTTAATAGGCAAGCTGTTGTAAATGCTTTATATACGTCACTCAATTGCTCCTCCCAATAACCATGGGTTAAGTGTGGTGATCAGCCCCATTTCACAGACAGCAAAGAAGTGGTATTGACTGCTAAGTTATTCATCTAAAGGGGCCAAGCGGGGATTCAGACCTAGACCGTCGGGCTCCAGACCCTACTCTTGACCACCGGAGTGAGTAGCTGTGCGAGGCAGATGTCTGGTCCATGTCACCAGTCTGCTGATGGAGACTGTCCATGGCAGGACAAGGCCAAGGATCCCTGGGTCCTCCCAGATGATCTGGCTCAGGCCCTGATCCAATCCAGGCATCACCAGACCTCTCCTTTCCCATCTGTGAAATGGCACCCCTTCCAGCTTCAAAATTCCACAAGTCTCTGACTTCTGGGCAGTTTACAGCTTCCTCACACCATTCTCAGCCTGGGGACAAAGGTGCCCGGTGGTCCCCTCCACCCACTGGGACGCTGAAATGTAAGTAAAACTGGGCTTCCTCTTGGCAAGGAAGAGGGCCATGCATTATAAATAAACGCAAAAAGAAGGCCTCAGCGCCCGCCTGCCGCCGCTCTCCGGAATCCCTGGGGGGATATCCCAGGGCTCAAGGTCCAAGGGTTAACAGGAAATCATCATTGCCAGAGATGGGGGACTTTGGGCCTTCACCCTGGCCCAGAGGAATGCTGTGTCAGCAAAACTGTCCCGAAGGAATGTTGGGGGGTGGGGCAGGGGGCTTCTTGGCGCCTGGCATTTTTAATACCTGGAGAGAGGAGGGGGCTGATTAGGAAAAGTTTAAAGGGCAGTGCCTGTTGAATTGCATCCTTGCAGAGTTAAAGAGAGACTGTCAGTTCCCACACAGACCAGGAGGCTGCTGGTAAGACACTGCCCAGCCTGGGACATCAGGTCCCCTGGTGAGTTAAGTGTGGGTTCCTCAGGGCTGCGCAGGTGCTGTCCCTACCGCTGCTTCAAATGCGTTTTGGGCTCATCTCCATGGCGGGGGCCGCGGTGTCATCCTCAGGCCGCCCTTTCTTCTCCTCTAGAGCAGGCGCTGTACCGCACTTCTCCATCGAAGCTCCCCTGCACGGGAGTTTGCCATTGATTTTATTGATTTTTTCTGTCCACTGCTCCTGTCTGCCCCTTCCCCACCCCCCAGAATCCTGGGTGCTCCCTCCCGAGGGGCAGGATCCAAGTCCGTCTTGCTCACCGGAGATCTGGGGCTTGGCTCAGTGCCTGAGTCCCACACGCCTGGGTCTCAGTCCTGTTTCTTCCATTGCCAGCTGTGTGAGCCTTCTTACCACACGACCCCTCAGTTTTCTGTTCTGCACAGTGGGAGTTGTTAAATAAATAGGGATTTGAGCACACGGATGGGGTAAGTGACCGTGTATGTATGTTGCCCATTCTTCTTTCCAGTGGTTAAAGAGGTTCTCCGGCTACCTGGCTGCACTACCACGCGCTATGGAGGGCCGGTGTGATGAGGCCACACACACAGTCTGAGGGAAGAGGACCATGGGGTCAGCCAGACCAAAAGAGAGAGGTAGGGTTTGCCTGGCTGACCTGGAATCCTCCAGGAGGTATTCTGAGTATGCAACACACATATGCAGGGATGAGCGTGTGCGTGTGTGAATGCGCATGATTCTGCATGTGTGTACATGTGCGTAGTTACATGTGTATGTGCAACCTATGTGCGAGCATGTGAATATGCATGTGTGTGTGCATTTGTGTGTGCATGAGTTCACCTGTGTGCTTCTGGGTGTGTGCCTGTGTGTGCATGTCAGGTGGGCCAGGAGTGGGAGTGGGAGGCATCCAGCTGGATATTGTCTTCCCTTCAATGACCCAGTGACTCAGGAAAATCCCCTGGAACACGTCTTGAGAGCCAGGAAGCAGGGTGAACACAGATCAGAGGAGAAGGCCGGTGACGATGGCCACTCCTCTGTGTGTATGACATGGGGGCAGGGCCGCTGCCACAGCTTGACACACCAGATTGACATCACACCTCTGCCATTTACTAGCTGTGAGGCTTTTGGCTTGCTCCTTTACCTCTCTGAGCCTCAGTTTCCCCATCTGTAAAGCAGAGCCAACTTGACAGTGTGCAGGGGAGAGTGAACTGAGCCAATCCCAGTAAAGCACATTGTGTCGGGATGCAGAATAGCAGTGATATAAACACTCGCAGCATGTGTAAACGTTAAACATCCAGCACGCCCGTTCAGTGTAAAGCACACGCTGGGACCTCTGCTTTGCAGGTGCCAACTCAACGAATCTTTTCCAGAAGCCCATGAGGTAGATTCTGTGGTACCCGCAAGTTTAGGGGTGAGGAGACTAGAGCACAGGAGAGGGGTGTCACAGGCCCAGGGTCACACAGCATGGTGGAGCTGGGACTGGCTCCCAGGCCGCATGCCTCTGAAACAACCCCCTGCTTTGCCAGCTAGTGAGATTCACTTTGCTTTCAATCCTGAGATGCCAGGACAGGAACAGCCTAGAGTCTGATCTCTCCTCTGCTCACATGTGTCCCCAGTTTCACACCAAAGGAAACAGGCCCTCACATGTGCCTGTCTGGATACAAAACAGGCCAAGTTTGTGCCAGGAGATGAGAAGAAATGCCAGGGTGCATTGGCATGAACTTCACACGCCAAAGTAGACTTGAAGTCCCTGTTTCTAATGGAAATGGGCAAAAGGCTCAAACAGGACTAAGCCATCCAAACATCCCTGCCAGGAGCTGCTGACACCACAGCCTTGCCATCCCCAGCAGAGCCATCTCTTGGCTTCCCTCTAAGCCCTACACCCCACGCTGCAGCTGGAGAGAGGGTGCCAGGCTCCCTCCAGACCACACACTGCACAGCTGGGCTCTCCATCCTTCAATCATAGGACTTGAAAAGCATTGGCAGATGCTCACACACAGACTCTGCATTGGGAGCAGGTAAAAAATGCCCACCTGGATTCTGCAGGAGACAGGAGGCGATCAGCATGGAGCACCTGGGCGCATCTCAGATTTGCAGCTACCTGTAGGTTCGCCTTAGCCCAGAAACCACAGGAATCTGCCCTCATCCCCACCCAGGAGAGCTCATTTCCAGCCTCCAAACTTAACCACACGCTGTTTTTTGTCTGTGTCTCTGTGCCTGCCCCTCCCACTGCGGCAGAACCTGAGCTGGCTTGCCTTGCCCTGCCCAGTTTCACAAAGCTGTGGACATGGTTGGGGACCAATCAGTGCTTGAACCAGGGATGCTGCTAGACTCTCTCCAAAACCTCACTCACTATGCCTTCCAATTCCAGGATCGTTCAGCTGCCCAGCCGGCTTCTACTGCTGGCTTCTACTTCTCTTGAGTGCCATCAATCAAGATTAAACTCTGTCATGTGCCTCTGGCTTTTCCCAGCCCTGCAACCCGACTTCCCTTCTCACTGGGGCCTTTTGCCCTTTTCCTCCTCCTTCTAAACTGCGCCTGCGCCTCTGGCATCCCTCCCAGGACCCACTTACCTTCTTAGGCTGGTCCATCCTCCTCTTTTCAGAGGCGACATGTGCTGTGTTTGGCCTCTGTCTCACTGGGGGACCAGAAAAACAAAATATATCACTGACTGCCCTATTTTTTCTTTTTTAATTCTTTTTGCTTAAGAATGAAGCGAGCCCTTCCCTGCTTTCCTCAGGAAGAGCTTCAAACATGGCAGGCCACTGGCGAACATATATCCTCCTTCTCAGAGGGAAAGAATGTAACTGTCAACAATAAAAAAAATCGCTGGGATTTGTGGAGGCCTTGGTCTTACGAGCCATTTCACCTCCATGCACTCACGTGACACAGCGGCACGTGGAGGCATCACGTCCATTTTAGAGAGAAGGAAACTGAGGCTCCAAAAGGCAGGGATTTCCCCAAGGGCACCATTCTTGGAGTCAGGATAAGCTGCCAGCTTCGGGGCTGATGAAATTTCGTTGCATTTTGTATTCATTTATTGTGCTAATTTGTGAAATATAAACATTAAACACATGCAGCATGTTTGGTAACCCTGTCTTAACGTCTTGTTGCCTTTTTATTTTATTTATTTATTTTATTTTTGAGACAGAGTCTCACTGTCACCCAGGCTGGAGTGCAGTGGCACAATCCCAGCTCACCGCAACCTTCCCCTCCCAGATTCAAGCAGTCCTCCTGCCTGAGCCTCCGGAGTAGCTGGGATTACAGGCGCCCAGCTAATTTTTGTATTTTTAGTAGAGACGGGGTTTCACCATGTTGGCTAGGCTGGTCTCAAACTCCTGACCTCCAGTGATCCACCTGCCTCCGCCTCCCAGAGTGCTGGAATTACAGGCGTGAGCCACTGCGCCCGGCCTCGTTGCCTTTTTAAATACAGGAGCTTCTGAAATTGGAAGTGGGTGGAGCATTTTCTGTCTCGGGGGCCTGAGATAACCTAGGCAGAAACAGTCTGTAAACGGCAAAGTGCCTTTTTAAACAATCACGGTTTGCATTATACCATTAAGTGTCAGAGCACAGGCTACAGATTCACAGAGCAGAATCAGGGCCGCTAAAACCTTGCCTTGCTCCCCCTAAGCCTGAAAAAGAACCCAGCAGAGAACAGCCCAGTCTCCCCCCTCTGGGAGACGTCCCCCACCCCAGCCCTCACCATCTCCAAATCCAAGGATATTGCCGTGAACTTCGGGGCCTCATAAAACCCCTTTGATAAATGATCACCGGAGCTGACCTGCATCTGGGGATGATGGGACAGACACTCACATAAATCTGGAGTGGACTCAAAGACTCCCTTGCCGCCGGCTTCTCAACAGGCCCCTGATTTGCAGCACGAAATTCACAGCAACCATTTATGTGGTGTGACCCCAAGCTTCCCCAGCCACCAAGGTTTCTTGGTGGGGCACAGGTGGGCGGGGTGGGGGCACAAGCAAAGAGAGACAAGCCAGAGCAACCCAGAACTGCCATAAGGGCACCCGGCATGCCGTCGGCGTTCAGTGCTAACCAGCGCACCTCCTGCAGTGGCAATAGCTGACGTTTAACTAGAAGCCAGGCTTCGTGTTCAGAGCTGATATTCATATTATTATCCCATTTGGGTCTCACATCAGCCTAAAAAGTAGGCACGATTACACAGTTTTACAGATGAGGGCACAGAGGCTTGGAACAGGAAATCCATGTCCCCTGTGTCACAAAGCTGGGAAGTGTTAAAGCGGCACTGAGACCCAGTCTGGCCAGAGCGCCTCACTCTCATCCACCCTGCCGCGTGCTCAGCTCCCAGCCTGTTAGGCCGCCTTCCCAGAGCCTTCCTTGTCCCTCAAGGGGTCCTGCCAAGGACGCTAATGGTCAGGCCTTGCTGCAGGCCATTGAGTCCCGCCTGTGGCTTCATCAGCGGCAGCCACCTTCAGTACAGGTTTCCCCAGCTCTCTGGCACTGGAATACTCAGTGGGCTGCAGCAGGTCCCCCGAGCTGCCTAACGGGAGGCGGTGAAATCAACAGCAGCAGATTATTTCCAGCTGCTGCTCTGAGTCACCGAAGCATGTTCCAAACCCAGCCGCCAGCCCGCCTTCCCTGGCCTCTGATTTATGCAGCGGGGGAGGTCGTTGCTGGACTCATGGATGGGACATGAGGTGGGACTGAAGCGTGCGTCTGACGCTACACTGGGGTGTCATTTTTTCAAAACATTTTACGGAAGTGTTGCCTCCGTAGAGAAAAGTGTGCATCATCATCCGTGTACAGCAGGCGGAATTTTCACAAACGGAACATATCTGTGTAACTAATACCCAGAAATAAGGCACTTCCAGACTCCCAGCAGGCCCCAGGTACCTGCATCCAGACCCTCCCCTACCCCCAAGGGTAACAACTTAGAGCCGGATTTCCAGGGCACCTTGACTTCTTTTTTCTTTCTTTCTTTTTTTTTTTTTTTAAGACAGGGTTTCACCATGTTGGCCAGGCTGGTCTTGAACTCCTGACCTCAGGTGACCCGCCCGCCTCAGCCTCCCAAAGTGCTGAGATTACAGGCGTGAGCCACCACACCTGGCCGACTTCTTTTTTCTTAATTTTTATTTGTTTATTTTTGAAACAGAGTCTCACATGGTCGCCCAGGCTGGAGTGCCGTGGCGCAATATTGGCTCACTGCAACCTCCGCGTCCCGGGTTCAAGCGATTCTCGTGCCTCACCCTCTCGAGTAGCTGGGATTATAGGCACCCGCCACCACACCCAGCTCATTTTTTAGACATTTTTTAGTAGAGACGGGGTTTCACTATGTTGGCCAGGATGGTCTCAAACCCCTGACCTCGTGATCCGCCCACCTCGGCCTCCCAAAGTGCTGGGATTACAGGCGTGAGCCACCGCGGCCGGCCCAGGCATCTTGACTTCTAACACCAAGACCATTTTATTTTTTAGCAGCTTTATTGAGATATGATTCAAATACCACACAATCCACTCTTTTAAAGTGTATAGTTCAATGGCTTTTAGTATATTTACAGAGTTTTCAACCAGCACCACAATCTGTTTTAGAAATTTTTATCACCCCCAAAAGAAACCTCATACCCTTTAGCTCTCGCCCTCAACACCTCCAGCCCCCGCCCCACCGCTACCCTCCCAGTCCCTGGAAACCATTCATCTACTTTCTGTCTCTGTGGATCTGCATGTTCTGGACAGTTGGTATAAATGGGATCATACAGCACGTGGTCTTTTGTGACTGGTTTCTTTCGCTGGGCATAATGTTTTTAGGCCTAGCCTGTGTCTGCACAGACTGTTTTAAACCTTCGCTAAGTGGAAGTAAGTGTATCATATGTACTCTTTGGGTCTGGCTTTTTGCTCTATGCTGTATCTGTGAAATTCTTCCCTGTTTTTGCCTGAAGCAGTACTTTGTTCTTTTTTCATTGCTGTATAGTAGTCTATGGATGAATATGCCATCATTTATTGATGCATTCCACCACTGGTGAGCTTCTGGGGGAGTTTGCATTTGGGACTCACATGATTAGTGTTTTTCTGAACATTATGTCACGTCTTTTGCTGCAAACGCAAAATGCAGGCTGGGTGTGGTGGCTCGCATCTGTAATCTCAGCACTTTGGGAGGTTGAAGGGGGAGGATGGCTTGAGCCCAGGAGTTCGAGACCAGCCTGGGCAACACAGTGAGACCTCATTTCTGCAGACAGATTTAAAAATTAGCTGGTCATGGTGTCAAATCCCTGTAATCCCAGCTACTGGGGAGACTGAGACAGAAAGATTGCTTGAGCCCAGGGGTTCGAGGCTGCAGTGAGCTATGATCACGCCACTTGCACTCCAGCCTGGGCCACAGAGCGAGAACCCGCTCCAAAACAACCCAAAAAAACGAAAATAAATAATGCATTTCTGTTGAATAAATACCTAGGAGTCAAATTGCTAACCATGGGGTCAGTGTATTTCTGACTTTAATGCATACTGAGGTGTCTTAAATCACATTCATAGGGGCTATGGAATTCCCAAGCCTCCCTGCTTCCCAGACTCAGTCCTTCCCGGCTCCTCCCCCTCCGCTGCCCACCCACCAGCCCAACCTCGTGGGCGGCCTCTTACAGGCAACCCCCTGCCCCTGCAGAGCAGCCGCAATGAAGTCCGTACAAGCTGCCGAGGAAAAGGGCTTGGTGGCCAAGAGTTTGGTTGGGTTTTGCTAGCACACATGGTCTCTCTGCCCTGGCTCTGAAACTGTGTTCCTTTCACAGGCCAGAAATACTTAGGCATGGCTCACTCTAAAAGGGGAAACACATTTTTAAATTCCAATCTGCCTGGGTCTTAGAATGATTTAGAACATTCCAGCTGTCTGAAGGACAGCGCTCACCAGGAACAGTGGCTTACTTTACAGTCCCCAAGATCAATCACTCACCGTTTTGGGTCCTGACTCCGCCCGGTCCTGGGTTCAATGTGCATTTCTTCTGCGGGATCTGGGTTCAAACACTGTGCAGAGTCCCTGCGAACAAGCATCAGGCCGGCAGAGTGGCAGGCGCATGCGCCTTCCAGTGAGACCTCATCAGTACTGCAATTCCGAGCCCTTAACCAGCTGAGCCAAATCTGCGCGAATCATCCCGTTCAGCCTTTCAGTGCCCGAGGAGGTGGGTGCACACGTATTATTTGCACTTTACAGATGAGGAAACGGAAGCACAGAGGAGCTAAGCTATTTGCCCAAGATGGCGTAGCTTCTAACAGACAGAGCTGGGATTTCGGCCCAGGCTGTCTGGCTCCAGACGCCACATGGAATACCGCACTACTTTGCTCTGGATTTCAAAATCTAGATGGAAAGTCTAGCCCTGCCATTTATTATCAGCATGGCCCCCTGATAAGTGGCTGAACTTGGGAGCCACATTTCCTTACTCCACGTGGGGTGTGGCGCCGATACCACGCCCACGACACGCCCTTGTCAAGAGATCCGATGCCAAAGGGCCTCGAACACAGTAGGCACTGCCCAAGGTTCATCTCCCCACCGCCAGCACCCCCATCCGGCTCCCTGAAACAGCTCCCGTCTTCCACAAGCGCCTGCCTCTAGAAGCCTGCATTTTTAGAGGGAGTTAAGACATTGGATGTGCTCCAGCTCACCCCCCTGAATTTGAGAAGTGCAGGGTCCAAGGCCCAGGGCAGCCCTGACTTGACCAAGGTCATACATGGTCCAGCTAGAACTCAGCATTCCTGACTCACAGCTTAAAGCTCCTTTGCCCCTTTGGAAAAGGGCAATTTGTGGTTATGAGGCCAAGGGGCCCTCACTCAGTCGTTCAAGAAGTTCTTCCTGACTCCAGTTCTTCCTGAGAAGCCTGAGGGTTAGCTCAAGGGAGGTCGAGCTCTGGCCTTAAGGGAGAACCAGAGAAAGGCTGATTCTGGGCTCCCAGGCTCGGCGCCCAGTGGGATGGGGTGAGGGCAGGCGAGGATGCTGGGAGTCAGGCCCAGGTGTCCCGTTGCGACTGTAGCTGGACACCCTGATGTGACTTCCAGAAAGACTATCTCTCCGTGGGCCCCCTCGACCCTACGTGGCCATTAATATTTATCAGAGCTGAAAGCTGAGCTGTTGGAGAAGTGGAAAACAGCCGTGGACAGGTGCCACAGTGGCTGGCACTCTGGCCCAGGGTGTGGGCAGCTGCGGGGGGCTTAGCGGAGGGTAAGGAGGTGGGCAGGGTGGTGTGGGCTGAGCTGGGGCCTCGGCCTTATCGGGGGTTGAGCCAGGACTGCCATCTAAAAGGGGGAAGCAGATGATCAAGAAAGTGGGGGGTCTCCTTAAGAAGCTGGAGCTCCCCCTCCCGCCATGGGGGTCTGAGCCCAGAGGGTGCGGCCAGTTGGAGATCCCTGAACTGGGCTGGAAGCTGGGGGAGCCAGGGGGGAGGGGCTTGGCGGGGCAGCCCCGACCTCCAACCTACTTCCCCTCTGGGGGCCCCTGTACATCTGTTCTCCACCCAGCAGCCAGCATGGTCTTTTCAAAAGCCAGTCTGGTCGTGGTCTCCCTCTTGCTTCAAATCCTTCTCAGAGTTCAGAGCTCTCAGGTTAAAGGTCAGAATCCCTGTTTGCTGGCCCTGCCCAGGTCTCCAGGAGCCCCTAAGGCTTCTCGGGACCCTGCAGCCTCCTGGTGCCGTGGCCTTCCCAAGAGGCACCAGGCACATTACACCACAAAGTCCTGGTACCGTGCTGCTTCTGTGACCTGGAACTTGCACCCCCTCCCTTCTGTGCCTGATGAATTCCTGCCTGTCCCAGGCATACCCCTTTCTCACCCTTCTGCTCTGCAGGCTGACCCTGCAAACTACATTTCCCAGGCTGCTTTGCTTCTGACTTCCCATTAGGGACAGTCATTGGGAGGCACTTGAGGGAGACTGAAGGGCCAGGGGAGAGAGGAGCCCTCTTCTCACTCCCTCTCTCTCTCTTCTCTCTGCTTGGCAGTGTCTCTGCAAGTGGCCACATCTCTGTGGTTCCTGCAGCAGCTCTAGTAACTCCGTCCTCCTCCCCCGTCCTGCCCAGGGGTGACAGCAGCTTCCTGCCATTCTTTATCACAAGTCAGCCTCACTTCCCCGCTTGCTCTTGCAGCCTCTTCACCCCTTTTGCAGCCAGGTCTCTTTGCTGGATTCCTCTCTTGACTCACCTGGCTCAGGTGCCCTTTCTCTTGACCAGCGTTGGTCTCTGTGTGACCATCCAGACCTCGCAAGAGTCCTCCCTGGTCCCGGGGCCTGGCTCAGGAACCTCTGTGACATTCTGGGTGATTTCTCTCCTTCTGGGCACTGTGTGGGCACGGCTTGTCGTTGCTGTTTGTAATTATGGCTTGATGAGCGTGGCTGCCTGGCTAACATCTGTCTCCCCTCACATTTCTAGTTTCTTGAGGCATCAGTTTTTGCTCGACTGTGTATCTCCAGCACCAGAACCAAGCTGATGTCCGCCACTTAGGGGGCACTCGATAAACACGTGCTGAATAATGGGCAGATGAATGAATGAGGACAGCTGAGAGGGACTCGTCCCGCCAAAGACACTTGCTCCAGGGGGGAATCTTTTTTTGACTAGATCTATGGGTACCTGTTGGGCACCAGGACGGATGGGTGGATAGATGGGTAAATGGATCGATCACTGGGGTGGGTGGATGGGTAGATGGATGCATGGATATATGGAAGGAAAGGGAAATGAGGAATGGATGGATTGAGGGATGGTTTGGTGCGTGGGTGAATGAATATGGATGGATGGATGGATGGATGGACACATGGACGCCTGGGTGGGTGGATAGATAGGTAGGTGGATGAATGGATGGAAGGAAGATAAATAAGTATGAATGGATGGATAAATGGATTGGTCTGGTGGACGGACGGTTTGGTGGGTGGGTGAACGAATGATGGGTGGCTAGATGGATGAGTTTGGGATAGAAGGTTTGGTGCGAAATGGATGGATGGATGGATGGATGGATGGATAAAGGATGGATGGATGGATGGATTAGGGATGGGCTGGTGTGTATATGGGTGGGAGGAAGGAAGGATTTACTCCTGGGGAAAGGAGGGCGTGAAGACAGGCAGACTGAATTCAGATAGAAAGCCCAGCTTCTCTTCGCGGAGCAGCAGACGGTCAGGGAATGTCAGTGCTCACGTGGGGACTTCGTGAGTGTTCTGCAAAATACGCAGAAAGGTCAGGCTCTGAGAAGGGAGTGTACAGGGAAGGTGGTATCTGAACTGACTGGCAATTCCTTGTGTCAGCCAAGAGTAATCACTTTGCTTTGGAGAGGCCACTCCCAGCCATGGCTTTGTGGCCAGCAGAACATACCCGACAACCCTGTGGCTACCTCAGAGACATGAGGCTCCCAGGGTGACCGTTAAGGTTGACATGCCCCTGGCAGCGCGGGGCAGAGGTCAAAGGTGAGATCCTGGAGTCCCTAAGTTCAAGACCAGCAGAAGCTGGAATATTTCCCTTCACCCTAATCCTGGGACCCAGGATAGAGAATCTCAACAGGATCCAGAATCACCATGAGCCTGTTAACAAGCTGATGCCTGGGGCTCCCCCAGCGAACGGGGTCAGGAGGCTGGAGTGGGGCCTGGAAAGTCTGCATCGATTTGGTTTTTTTGCTGGGGGGGGGGGCTGTTTTTTTGTTTGTTTTTAAGAGGGAGCGTTGTTCTGTCACCAGGCTGGAGTGCTGTGGCGTGATCTTGGCTCATAGCCTCTGCCTCCCGGGTTCAAGCGATCCTCCCATCTCAGCCTCCTGAGTAGCTGGGACTACAGGCTTGCGCCACTACGCCCAGCTAATTTTCGTATTATTAGTAGAGACAGGGTTTCGCCATGTTGGCCAGGTTGGTCTCGAACTCCTGACCTCAGGTAATCCACTCACCTCAGCTTCCCAAAGCGCTGGGATTACAGGGGTGAGCCACCACGCCCAGCCTGCATTGGTTTTAATGAACATGAAGGGATTCTGAGGCAGGTCTGTGGACTACAGTTAGAAAAACGATTACATTAGAGATGTCGCAAACAGCATCCCCCAAGAAGGGGAAGGAGCAGGAAGGTCTAACAGTTTGAGCTTAGCCTTGGCAGCCAGAGATCTAGGCCCCATCCCGGCCTGTCTCTCATGAGCGGAACCTCCCTGAGCCTTAATGTCTTCATGTGAGAACAAATTGTCTCCATGTCTGAATTCAGTACATGGGCAAAACAGCTGCAGAGATCATCCAGCCAGTGTCAGCCCTGAACACATCTGTCCACGTGGTAAAAGTGGAACGCACCACCACCACACCAGAGGACTTCCGGAACTCAGCATATCCTGTAGCGTTAGAACTACGAAATGCTATCAGTGCCACTTAGGTGACACCCAGCAGGGTTGGGGCAACTCCCTTAATCAACCACCGTGATATTTCTGTAGCAAAATACATGAATATTTATGCTGAGCGCCCCAAGTGGAGCCTCCAAAGAGCCTCAGGTCAGTTTCTTGCAGCCAAATGATTGACACAAAAACTTGGTTTTTTGAGTGCTTGCAATTTTGGAACTACAGGTAAGGGATTGAGTCCTATATAAAGACGTGGGCATCCAGGCGGGCGCGGTGGCTCATGCCTGTAATCCAGCACTTTGGGAGGCTGAGGCAGGTGGATCACGTGAGGTCAGGAGTTCAAGACCAGCCTGGCCAATACAGTGAAACCCCATCTCTACTAAAAATATAAAAATTAGTTGGGTGTGGTAGTGGGTGCCTATGATCCCAGCTACTTGGGAGGCTGAGGCAGGAGAATCAGTTGAACCCTGGAGGCGGAGGTTGCAGTGAGCAGAGATCGTGCCATTCCACTAGGGCCTGGGCGACCAGAGCAGACTCTGTCTCTAAATGAATGGGCATCCAGATGACGCTATGAAAATACAGTCATGCTCTGGCTACCTAGGTACTGACCTGGTATTGTTGAGTAGAAGGAGGCTCATGGATAGTTTCAAAAGCCTCCACCTTGGACCATGAATTTATATTACTCATCTGATTTATTTTTAACAATAATAAGTTATTAGTATCAGGTTTAGTTTAGGAGTTTCAGGCCAGGCACAGTGGCTACTGCCTGTAATCCCAGCACTTTGGGAGGCCGAGGCAGAAGATCACCATCACTTAAGGCCAGGCGTCCGAGACCAGCCTAGTCAACACAGTGAGAACTCGTCTCTACAGAAGAAAAATTAGAAAGTTTTCTTGCCTGGCTGGGCCGGGTGTTGACCAAGGTCAGGGTCACACAAGTGCCTACACCTATGCTTCCAGCTACTTGGGAGGCTGAGGGGGGAGGATCGCGTGAGCCAGGGAGGTCGAGGCTGCAGGGAGCCATGATCTCGCCACTGCCCTCCAGCCTGGGCAGCAAAGCGAGACCCTGTCTCAGAAAAACAACGAAAATAGGAGTTTAAAAAATATTTCAATGCCCAAAGATTTGGTGAATGACACCTTTAAGGGACAGTGGTGGGATGGGGTGTCAGGGGACATGGGGGTCAGCACCAACCCATGGCCTCAGTTGGGGTCTCCTCTGAGGGGTGACCAAGCCCCCCTTCGCTTGTTCCATCGGGGCTCTCTGCCTTCCCTGCACTGAGCCTTTGCAAGCCAGGCTCTAAAGAGGATGTTTGTCCCCCTCATCGCCTGTCCAGCCTCAGTTGGTCCACTCTCTGTGAGAGCCCCTGCCATGGACACTTCAGGGACCCAGCGCAGAACACAGGGAGTAGGTGAGGCCAGCAGGCAGGCAGGAGGAGGGGTGGTGGAGGTGCCCCGGTGGGGGTTGCCGACTTGCAGCCATCCCTTCCACAGGTGGCCTGCCATCTGCTCCGGCTCCCCGCCCGAGCCACGTGTCCAGCCCTCTTGAGTTAACTTTGGCTGCGCACGCAGCCTGAGTTCATATAGCCAGAAAAAGAACTTGCCGAGAGCGGCCAGGCCCGAGGACAGAGTGTGGATCACTTGTCCCCAGTGAGGGAGGCTAAAAATGACCATGGACCTTGGAAAGTCCCCTGCTGAGGCCCCAGCCTGCCTTTTGCTTCTTTGGGTTCCTCGACTTTGGCTTGAAAAGCTTTCTAGAGCTGAACGCTCCCAGGCTTCACCCGACAAATGGAAATGCGGGCCCAGAGAAGTGAAGAGGCTTGGCTGGGGTCACACAGTGCAGCCGTTCATTGATTCATTCGTTGATTGTGGTTATTGAATGAGCTCCCTGCCCTCTGCAGACAGGAGTGGGAGAAGAGGCGCTGTCTATACAGATGCCTCACCCAACGATGCACGGGCTTCCAAGTCTCTGCTGCTGACCAGCTGAATGTCCGCGGCGCCTGGAGCCTCCGATTCCTCATCTGTAAAGCAGGAATAGTAATAATAGCACCCCCATCTCGGAGCTAGCGTGCTTGGCCATGTCACGTGTGTGCGATGAGAGAGCCCTTTATTCAACCTCAGCATCATGTGCTTTTAACTTTTTTCGCACAAACTTGAGCAGTCACCATCACCAGCTTTTTTTCTTTTTGAGACAGGGTCTTGCAGTGTCACCCAGGCTGGAGTGCAGTGGCGCGATCACGGCTCATTGTAGCCTCGACTTCCCTGGCTCAGGTGATTCTCAACCTCAGCCTCCCTGGTAGCTGGGACTGCAGACGTCGCCACGACAGCTGGCTAATTTTTGCATTTTTTTGTAGAGACGGGGTTTTACCATGTTGCCCAGGCTGATCTCAAACTCCTGGACTCAAGCGATCCTCCCACCTCAGCCTCCCAGAGTGCTGGGATTAAGGGTGTGAGCCCCTGTGCCCACCCACCTGCCTTTGGCAGTGAGGAAATAGACCTGCTGACTTATTTGTCGACGCACCAGGACAAGCCCCGACTCGGACCTGGTCACTGTCATCCCCAGTCAGCCATCCCTACTCCCAACCCCCCTCCTCCCTGAATCTTCCCCTGCCCTGCAGGGAGCATGTTGGAGCCTGTCCCCTGGGGTGGGGCCCAGCTGTCATCCTCCGGCTGCCAGGCCCCTGGTGTTGGACACCTGGTGCCAGGCCTCAGGCCGAGGCTGGGGGAGACACATGCAGCTTCTGGCCCATCAGGGGCAGGAAGGGAGCCCAGGGGGCCGGGCGGGAGCCTCAGGTATAGCATGTTCCATCCTGTGCTACCCTCCACATGAGGCCTGCACCCTAACAGGCCCCCTCCTCCAGGCAGCCAGCCCTGCCTGATGCCTGTGGGGGAGAACCCAGCCTCTCCTCTTGCCACCACGCATCTCACTTACACCGGCCTACACGACCACTCGGAGAGTCACTTGTGTGCGGGGTTCCAGGGTGGGGAGCTGCCTGCCGTGATGGACTCTCCGGCGCCTGCAGAGCCTGGGACACCCAGCAGCTCACCAGTGGGTGTTGAGTTTTCTAAGTATCAGCTGGAAGAACATTGCGTGCGTGTTTCTCGCAGCCTGGCGTTGAGGAGCAAGTGTTCCCGCAGCACACGTGGGGCAGCCGGCGGGTACCACGTGCTCACATTGTGGAAGACACCTGTGCTGGGTGTGGGGCCCTCTCTGTGGCCTCAGCCTTCCTGCTATCCCGGTGGGTGGGGGCTCTCACCTCCACCCGGACATGATGGCCTTGAACTTGGAGACTTCATGTCACTGACAGGGGCAGCTGGGCTGTGGCCCGGGGTGGCCACCTCCAAGTGTGTTTGGCCCGCTGCGCTGTTTGTTTCTGAGGAGCCCCTACACAGGGTTGTTCTGTGGCCTGGTGGCTTCAAGGCCAGCTCAGGCCAGGCTTTCCTGGTGACTCTGACTTCCTGGGTCCTGCCCAGGGCCGCCACCCTCAGAGCTGTCAGGAACTCCCCAGGAGCTCATCTAAACTGGGGCCAAGAAACACGCGGGGTGGGCAGACGAGGGCGGGCTGATTGCTGAGGGCGGCTGGGAGGGTGGGGCCTGGAGACCACTGAGGGAGGTGGGGCCTGGGCCTCTTCCCAGCCTGGGCTCCTGGACTTCCCCTGGACTCCTGCAGAACCCGGGGCCATGCAGAGCTGGCAGTGCTCCACGGGGACAGGAGGCAGGGGCCTCTCCGAGGAGGAGGGAATTCATCCCGAAGGCTGGAAGGCATGGGGCCAGAGGCTGCCTGCTGCCTGGGCAGGAGCCGGGTGGGCCTTGTCCTGGGAAAGGACTGAATGCCTCTTCTTGCTGCCCGGAGGCGCCAGAACGGCCTGAGAAGGAGCCGCTCAGTCAGGGCTGGCCTGTCCCCCTCATTCCATCTGCCCAGGGAGGGGCTTTCTTCTCACTCTCAGGAGCCGAGAGGCAGGAGAAGGACACTGTGATTCTGACCATGCACAGAGATGGAGGGGAGACACACACAGCGGGGTGCATAAAACAGGGAGAGACACAGAGACAGAGAGATAGACACAGAGAGACACACACACAGAGGATGCTGAGAGACAGACACAGGGAAACAGAGACTGAGAGACACACAGAGAGACACACAGAGGCTGCTGGAGAGAGACAGAGATACAGAGACAGGGAGACAGAGACACAGGAGACACACACACAGAGGATGCTGTCTTTTAATAGACAGAGTCTTGCTCTGTCGCCAGGCTGGAGTGCAATGGCATGATCTCGGCTCATTGCAACCTCCACCTCCCTGGCTCAAGCAGTTCTTCTGCATCAGCCTCTGAGTAGCTGGGATTACAGGCACCCACCACTGCGCCCAGCTCATTTTTGTATTTTTAGTAAAGACACGGTTTCACCATGTTGGCCAGGCTAGTCTCAAACTCCTGACCTCGTGATCTGCCAGCCTCAGCCTCCTAAAGTACTGGGATTACAGGCCTGAGCCACCGCGCCCCGCCTCAGCTTCTTTTTATAAATGGACTTTATTGAGGCATAATCTATACAATAAAATACATCTGTTTTAAGTGAGTTTGCCACAGGTGTCCACCCTCCTCACCACCGCTGCAATTGAAATAGTCAACGCATTTCCCCTTCCCTGCCAGTTCCCGCTCCAGCTCTGAACGCCGCTGCTGGACGCTCGGTCCCATATTTTTGCCTTTCCTGGAATTTCATGCCAGTGGAGTCACTCGGCTCGTAGCCGCCGTCCCATGCCTGGCTTCCTTCATCGCCGTCATGTTTTTGAGACCCTTCCAAGCTGCTGCGTGCACGGGTCATTCTTTCCTGATGAGGAGCGTCCCACTCCAGGACGACACCACCGTGTGTTTACTCAGCTTCTGTGGATGGATATTTGGATCGTTGCCAGCTCGAGGTTGTTACGGATAAGGACGCTGTGAACATTTGTGCACAGGTCTTTGTGTGGACACGTGTTCTCATTTCTCTTAGATAAATACCTAAAAGTAGAACTGCTGGGTCACAGGGCAGGTGTTGACCCTGAGTGAGGAGCTGGTTTAGCCTCTGTTTCCATTTATTTATTTATTTAGAGACGGAGCCTCACTCTGTCGCCCAGGCTGGAGTGCAATGGTAGGATCTCAGCTCAGTGCAACCTCCGCCTCCCGGGTTCGAGTGATTCTTGTACCTCAGCCTCCTGAGTAGCTGGGGTTACAGGCTTGCGCCACCACGGCAGGCTGATATTTTGTATTTTCAGTAGGTATGGGGTTTCACCATGTTGACCAGGCTGATCTTGAACTCCTGACCTCAGGTGACCCATCCGCCTCGACCTCCCAAAGTGCTGGGATTACAGGCATGAGCCACCGTGCCTGACCAGTTTCCTTATCTTTATAACGGGAATTAAAAAGTTGGAAATGACCACAACAGGTGAACGAATAAATAAAATATGATGTGTCCACCCCATGGAGCATTATTTGGCCATGAAAAGGGAAGATGGCCCTTGACAGCATATGCCAGGAGACAGAAGCCAGACACAAGGCCACACACTGTCTGATCGCATTGGCATGAAATACCCAGAATTGGCAATCCTTAAGGACAGAAAGCAGCTGAGTGGCTGCTTAGGGCTGGGGGCCGGGGGGTGGGAAGCGCCTGTTCTTGGGGACAGGGTTTCCTTCTGGAGCAAGGGGAATGTTCTGAGATGAGGTACAGGTGGTTGCACTGCCCCATGACTGCACGCAGCGCCACTGAATTTACCCTTTAGAGTGGTGAAGTTCATGTCATTTGAATTTTGTCTCCATTTTCAAAAGGGAGGAGCTCATCTGCCCATTCTTTAGGATTGCTGCGAAGGTTACCCGAGATAGCGCAGGGCGCATTAGCCGGCGCGGGGCACACAGTCCCAGGGCCACAGCTGCAGATCTCTGGGGGTTCCGTCTGCTCGCTCCCGGCTCTGTCCCCATGCTGAGAACACTGCCTGCATGTGGGAGGCACGCAGCAAGTATCTGTTCATCAGGAATGGTTAGCTTCGGGACTGTGACTTCCTCAGGCCTCCAGGCAAAGCCCTGCCAGGAACACTTAGTAATGAAAATGTCTGCAGCATGACTGTGAACTTGACATCCATTATCTTCAAGAAATCTTCACAACAACCCCATCAGATGGGAATCTTTTAACATTTGCTGCCGTTAAATCTGCCCATGTTTACAGAGAAGGAAACGGAGAGGGGTTAAGGAAGCCGTCCAAGGTCAGCCGCCAGCCGGCCCAGCCTGGCAACTCCCGAGCCTGTGGGGCAGGTGAGCAGGCCGTGTGGTCAGCCAGCCCCAGCTCCCGCCAGGCACCGAGCCTCATAAGGAGAGGCCCACCCTTGACTCTGTGCAGAGCGAGGTTCTCTGCCCTACTCTCGAGCTGGATTTTCACAGAGACGAGGCCAGGAGGGGAAATTGTCCCTGTGGGTCTGTCCCGGAAAAGACTCTGGGCTCCCAGTATAGGGCAGGATGTAGGCTGCCCTGGGGTCCTCCGGCCGAGCCAGGAAGAAGGCCCCATGACGGCCTGGCCGGCAGGGATTTCCCAAAGGGTCTGACTTGGAGGGAGAGGAGGTAAGGAAAACGCAGCCGAAACCCAGCTGGGGAAACCTGCTCCCGGCAGCCTGGGCCAGCCGCTGTCTCCAGGCAGCCGCAGTGACTCTCCCGGGGCTTCAGCCACGGATTGGCCTCTCGCCCTAGCCCTCGGTGGCCGTGGGCGCACCTCGTTCTCATTGTAATTCTACCGAGATCTCACTCTTGGCTGGCTCTCAGCCTGGCTGACCCCTGCCCAAGGCCATCATGCTGCTTCCTGCCTGGACTGGGGAAGGATCACCCTAGAGGCTTCCCCCTCCCCACTCCCCATTCCCCATTCCCCATTCCCAGCCCAACCCCCCAAAATACTTACCCCCGTGACCCCATGAGCACGCTTCTGCCACGTCCAGTTCTCCAAAACTCTGTTTCATGCATGTCACTCTCCTGCTCTCAAACTATCTGTGGCTCCCTAGTGCCCTCAGAGAGGCAGTGGAGCCAGGACATCTGGGTTTGAATTCTGACTCAGCTACTTACACGTTGAGCGATACTGGGCAAGTCACTGACCTTGCCGTGCCTCTCCTGCTCCATCTGTGAAGTGGAATAAACACTGGGCCTCCCACACCATTCTTGGCATAGTAAATGACTGACAGACGGAGCATGTTTAGAAGAGGGCCCGCGGGTCGTTGTAAGGACTGCGGATCCTGAGGGCAGAGCCAGTTTGTCTCCTGGGTCCGGACCAGGCCACAGTGTCTGGGGTCCACCCAGCCAAAACACACGGCCCCCACTGGCTGTCCCCATCACTGTCATGTCATCCCTGAGCCTCCCACTCCTGCGGTCACATTGTCTTACAAGCTCAGCACAACAGACACCCACACCCTGGTCCCAAGCAATCGGGTAACCCAATTTGACCCCCTTCCTTGGGTGTCTACACCAGCACTTCTCAGACAGGAAGTGCACGTGAAGCCCCCTAAGCCCACTGGGAAGAGGAGCTGACCCCCATCTGGGCTGACCCCTGGACAGGCAACTCTGGGCAGGAGGCCCCTGGCCTGCGGGCTTTGTGACTGCCCCTCCCAGGAGCAGGCTCCATGCTGGTTGGGACCCCACTCAGGGCCATTTATCAGAGTTAGGGATCTGTCCAGTGAGAGCGCAGGGCTCAGCTGGTTTCTAGCCTCGGCCCTCCCCCGCCCTCCCAGCAGCTCTGTCGTCTGTCCTGGGCAGCGCTCAGCAGCCTCACTTCCTCCCTCTGCGGCCGCCTCCCCTGCATGGGACCCGGAGCACCCTGCCCCAGCAAATGCTGCCTCACAGTCGCTTGTTCATTACTTTGACGTGCATTCGTTAAATGCCCTCTGGGGCGTGCCCAGGTCTGTGATCCCTCAGCTGTCCTGTGGCTGTTCTCGGAACAGGCTTTACTTTCTCACGTTGTAAAGTGGTCTTGGGATGGGTCATTTCACCTTCTTCCCAGGCCCCATTTGGGATGCCCCAGGGTCGATGCCCATCATAGGCTGAGCATCTACTATGTGCCAGCCACAGTATCATGCTGATTACAAATGTCCTCCCACCGATGTCCCCCACAAACCCTGGAAAGCCCAGGCCTCTTCTGCCCACCCTGCCCCTCACTTGCAGAAAGTAAAGCTGAGAGAGGCAGAGTGACATGCCCCAGGGCACACAGCCAGTGAGAGGCCAAGCCAGAGCTTGCTGCTCCAAAGTTTGGGGTTCGCAGGGCCCCACAATACCCAGCCTGTTGGTGTTGCCTGCATGTGACAGTCACATCCTACGACGAGGCTTTCTGTGGCTCCTCAGTCCCCTTCAGCCCCTGTAGACAGCAGCTCGGTCCTGTCCCTCACCCTGACCTCGGGGTCCTGAATCTCCAGCCCAGAAGTGTCGACCTTGACATCAACCCGGAAGGCTGAAGAACAATTCCCAAAGGTGCCCCCTGTCCTAACCCCCTCCCTTCACCTGCAACTGTGTTAACTTGGGTGACCAAGGGACTCTGCAGACGTGATTCGATGAAGGACCTGGATGGTGGGGGTGCGTCCTAGATTAGCCAGTGGACCCGAAGAATCCTGGGGCCCTCAGAGGAGGGGAGGCAGGAGCATCAGAGCCAGAGAGAGGAACTGGAAGATGCTCTGATGTTGGATTTGGAGAAAGAGGAAGGGGCCAGGAGCCAAGGAATTTGGGCAGCCTAGAAGCTGGGGAACACAAGGACCGGGGCTCCCCAGAGCCTCTAGCAGGAACAGCCCTGTCCACACCTGGATTTGGGCCCAGTGAGAGCCACGTCTGACTTGTGACCCCCAGAACCATGGGAGAAGTGGCTGTGATGTTTCAGCCTCAAAGCTTGCTGTGATTTCTCAGGCAGCCATGGGACACTCACACAACACCCTGGACACCCCCAGGCTCTCCCCTACCCCCGCTCCCACTGTACAGGGTTCTGGCCACACCCGCCCTCCTCCCTTCCCTACTCCCAGGCTATGCAAGATGGCCCCCACCCAGGCCCGGACCCCAGGCCCGAAGGAGGTCTGGGCTGCCCCAGCCTCTGCTTGCAGCCTCTGGGCTCCGGGCCCTGCTTCTGGCCCTGCTCACTTTCTGCCCTGGGCCATTGTTAGCACCGTATCAGGCCAGCACATCTCGCCTGCATCTAATTAGAATTTCCTCAGAGGCAGGAAACCTGGCTCAGGCGTCTTTGCCTCGCCCACAGCACCCAGCGCGGTGTGGGCTCAGACGGTGTCCCCGTGGCCTTCCTACTGGGTGAACTGAGTCGCACACCTGCCCACTCTTGGCTAACCTCCTGGGGCTGTTTGATGCTCTTTCCCATGGCCCAGGAAGCCCTCGAGGTCGGCCCGCACTCCCTCCCTCCCGAAGGGCCTCTGCCCAGGCAGCATTCTCTGCCCACAAGCTCAGCCCCTCTGGGTGCAGCGCTGCTCGGTCTCGTTCAGGGCTCAGCGCGGCAGGAGTGAGAAGCCACCTGTTCTGAGAGTGCCCCGCACGGCACTCTCTTGCTGGAAATCATTTCATTATTGCTTGGCTTATTTTTTTTTTTCTTTTTTTTGAGTCAGAATCTCTCTCTGTCGCTCGGGCTGGAGTGCAGTGGCGCAATCTTGGCTCACTGCAATCTCTTCCTCCCGTGTTCAAGCAACTTTCCTGCCTCAGCCTCCCCAGTAGCTGGGATAACAGGCATGCGTCACCATGCCCGGCTAATTTTTGTATTTTTAGTAGAGACAGGGTTTCACCAGGCTGGTCTCTTTGGCCAGGCTGGTCTTGAACTAGATAGTCCCAGCTATCCCGGCGGCTGAGGTGGGAGGATCGCTTGAGCCCTGGTGGTTGAGGCTGCAGTGAGCTGTGATTGCACCACTGCTCTCCTGACCTCGTGATCCACCCGCCTCGGCCTCCCAAAATGCTGGGATGACAGGCGTGAGTCACCGCACCTGGTCTTTTTTTTTTTTTTAATCCCTAAATCTTCTGAGGGCATCATGGTGCCTATACCACTCCCAGGGCCTGTTTTTTTTTGTTTTGAGACAGAATCTTGCTCTGTTGCCAGGCACCAGGCTGGAGTGCAGTGGTGCGATCTCGGCTCACTGCAACCTCTGCCTCCCGGGTTCAAGCAATTCTCCTGCCTCAGCCTCCCGAGTAGCTGGGACTACAGGCTCTTGCCACCACGTCCAGCCAATTTTGGTATTTTTTTAGTAGAGACGGGGTTTCACCATGTTGGCCAGGATGGTTTCGATATTTTGACCTCGTGATCTGCCCGCCTCAGCCTCCCAAAGTGCTGGGATTACAGGCGTGAGCCATCGTGCCCGGCCCAGGGCCTGTTTTGAGCAGGGGGGTCCACGCAGCTCTCCCAGACAGGCCAAGGCAGCTGTTGCACAAAAGTGTTCCTGGCTCCAGCTGACCTCAGGGAGGTCAAGTCCCCTCCTGGGCTGGGGGTTGCATCTGGAACGTGGAAACGCAAAGGCAGGCCTGGTGAGGACATAAGATGCCTGGTGGCATGCAGAGTTCGTGCTCAGCTATTAGCAGCCCTGTTTCCCTTGACTCTCCAGCAAGCGTCAAGGTGCCCCTCGATGCGCAGGCCAGGGGAGGTTGTTGATTGAGGAAATGTTTCCCCCTGGCATGAAAGCACAGCCCACGAGGCCCTCTTCCCCTTTGGGCAGAGCCGAGGGCGAAGGAGACCCACAGCTGTGCAGACTCCCCCGCCAGTGGGAATGGCCGCCTTGCAGGTGGGACAACAGAGCTCTGGAGGGGGACACGCCTTGCTCAGGGCCACACAGCTGGCATGTCACAGATTCAGACTTCCAACTCTGTGCGGCTTTGCCATGGCCCAAAGGAGAGGAGCAGGATTCAGAGGCATCTCAGAGGTGGACAGAGTCTCCCAATCTGTGTGCAGCGGTTAAAGCTCCCCATATACCCCCTGCTGTGGACAAAGACCCCCCCAATCCGTGTGCAGCGGTTAAAGCTCCCCATATACCTCCAGCTGTGGACAGAGACCCCCCCCAATCCGTGTGCAGCGGTTAGAGCTCCCCATATACCTCCTGCTGTGGACAGAGACCCCCCAAATCTGTGTGCAGCGGTTAAAGCTCCCCATATACCTCCAGCTGTGGACAGAGACCCCCCCAATCCGTGTGCAGTGGTTAAAGCTCCCCATATACCTCCCGCTGTGGACAGAGACCCTCCCAATCCGTGTGCAGCGGTTAAAGCTCCCCATATACCCTCCCGCTGTGGACAGAGACCCTCCCAATCCGTGTGCAGCGGTTAAAGCTCCCCATATACCTCCTGCTGTGGACAGAGACCCTCCCAATCCGTGTGCAGCGGTTAAGCTCCCCATATACCTCCCGCTGTGGACAGAGACCCCCCCAATCCGTGTGCAGTGGTTAAAGCTCCCCATATACCTCCCGCTGTGGACAGAGACCCTCCCAATCCGTGTGCAGCGGTTAGAGCTCCCCATATACCTCCCGCTGTGGACAGAGACCCTCCCAATCCGTGTGCAGCGGTTAGAGCTCCCCATATACCTCCCGCTGTGGACAGAGACCCTCCCAATCCGTGTGCAGCGGTTAAGAGCTCCCCATATACCTCCCGCTGTGGACAGAGACCCCCCCCAATCCGTGTGCAGCGGTTAAGAGCTCCCCATATACCTCCCGCTGTGGACAGAGACCCCCCAAATCCGTGTGCAGCGGTTAAAGCTCCCCATATACCTCCAGCTGTGGACAGAGACCCCCCCCAATCTGTGTGCAGCGGTTAAAGCTCCCCATATACCTCCCGCTGTGGACAGAGACCCTCCCAATCCGTGTGCAGCGGTTAAGCTCCCCATATACCTCCCGCTGTGGACAGAGACCCCCCCAATCTGTGTGCAGCGGTTAAAGCTCCCCATATACCTCCCGCTGTGGACAGAGACCCCCCCAATCCGTGTGCAGCGGTTAAAGCTCCCCATATACCTCCAGCTGTGGACAGAGACCCCCCCAATCCGTGTGCAGCGGTTAGAGCTCCCCATATACCTCCCGCTGTGGACAGAGACCCTCCCAATCCGTGTGCAGCGGTTAAAGCTCCCCATATACCCCCTGCTGTGGACAGAGACCCCCCCAATCTGTGTGCAGCGGTCAAGCTCCCCATATACCTCCTGCTGTGGACAGAGACCCCCAAATCTGTGTGCAGCGGTTAAAGCTCCCCATATACCTCCTGCTGTGGACAGAGACCCCCCCTAATCTGTGTGCAGCGGTTAAGCTCCCCCATATACCTCCAGCTGTGGACAGAGACCCCCCCCAATCTGTGTGCAGCGGTTAAAGCTCCCCATATACCTCCAGCTGTGGACAGAGACCCCCCCAATCCGTGTGCAGTGGTTAAAGCTCCCCATATACCTCCTGCTGTGGACAGAGAACCCCCCTAATCTGTGTGCAGCGGTTAAAGCTCCCCATATACCTCCCGCTGTGGACAGAGACCCTCCCAATCCGTGTGCAGCGGTTAAAGCTCCCCATATACCTCCCGCTGTGGACAGAGACCCCCAAATCTGTGTGCAGCGGTTAAGCTCCCCATATACCTCCCGCTGTGGACAGAGACCCCCAAATCTGTGTGCAGCGGTTAAAGCTCCCCATATACCTCCCGCTGTGGACAGAGACCCCCAAATCTGTGTGCAGCGGTTAAGCTCCCCATATACCTCCTGCTGTGGACAGAGACCCCCCCCAATCTGTGTGCAGCGGTTAAAGCTCCCCATATACCTCCTGCTGTGGACAGAGACCCCCCCCAAATCTGTGTGCAGCGGTTAAAGCTCCCATATACCTCCTGCTGTGGACAGAGACCCCCCCCAATCTGTGTGCAGCGGTTAAAGCTCCCCCATATACCTCCTGCTGTGGACAGAGACCCCCAATGTGTGTACAGTGGTTAAAGCTCCCCTGTATGCCTCCTGCTGTAACCAGAACCCCACCGAACGGCTCGTGTCAAGGTCCCCCAGTCTGGCCAGGCAGGGCTGGGCAGAGCGAGGTGCTGGACAGAGGTCATGGACAGAGGGACTCAGGAGGCTTGGGGACTCAGAGAACGTTCCCTCCAGTTCCCCCGGGGGAGAACTCAGGCCCCTGACTTCCACCCCAGCCCAGGTTCCTGCCCCAGCGAGACTTTCTCATCAGCATGATCCGGGTCCCGTTTGGAGCCAGGTCACAGGGAACAGAGAGCAGCCTTGGAAGTTTGGTGACAGGAAACGCTGTGACCTTGGTGGGGTTGGGAGGCTGCTACTCTTGGCAGGGCAGGTCAAACCCCCCGGGGGTTGTGGGCGCAGAGCCACACAGGGGAGGGGCTAGGTTGTGGGTCGGGGGACGGGGGAGGCCCCTTCATCCCTGACTGGGTTGGGGCAGCGGTGACGTCTTCTTCCTCCCCTACTGGCCCCCTGCCCTGACACCCTTCACTGAGCCCCTCTGTCTGCTAGGCTCTGGGTGGACATTATTTGTATAAATAAAATTCCTCGCCGGGCTGGGTGGTTCATGTCTGTAATCCCAGCACTTTGAGAGGCCGAGGTGGGTGGATCACCTGAGGTCGGGAGTTCAAGACCAGCCTGACCAACATGGAGAAACCCCGAAACCCTGTCTCTACTAAAAATACAAAATTAGCCAGGCGTGGTGGTGCATGCCTGTAATCCCAGCTACTCAGGAAGCTGACGCAGGAGAATCACTTGAACCTGGGAGGTGGAGGTTGCTGTGAGCCGCGGTCATGTCACTGCACTCTAGCCTGGGCAACAATAGTGAAATTCCGTCTCAAAAAATAATAATAATAAATAAATAAATAAAAATAAAATTCCCTTTGGGCCTGTGTGGATCCCCTCCTCAGCCAAGAGGCAGTTTGAGTCTGGGAGTGACAAGATCTGGCCCTGACGGGAGTGGGTGGGGCAGGAGGAGGTGACCTTTGGCAGCTCAATCCCCTCCATGCCCTCAGTGAAGGGTCCTGCCTAGCACCTTGAGGGAGAGGGGGAATGAGGAGGGGGACACTGTCTCAGCAAAGGTCATGATGTCCCAGTTTTGCAGGAGGCTGTCTCTCACGTCATTTCTGCCAGCTGCAAACAGCAGGGGAGCCCACAGCCAGCTGGAGCAGGGGATGGCGGCTGCCACCCAGTCAGAGTCTTGCTCTGCACCTGCCAGGGCAGAGCATGCTGGAGAAGGAAGGACTGGGACGCATAGGTTGCCCCAAGAGCTGGGAGCTGCTGAAGGAAGCCCCAGAGACCCTGAAGCCCCGCAGCTCCCTCAAGCAGACAGTATCCACGGTCCTGTCCCCTCCCACTTGCTTTGAGCAAACAACCCTCTGGCCAGCTCCCGGGCCTGAACCCTGGCCAGGCAGCACAGGGCTCTCTGGGAAGGGTTTTCACAAAGACCTGTCCAGCTCATGGGCCACTGCAGGAAATCCTGGAGGCCAGCGCTACAATGCATTGCTTCCGGCTGCCTAGGGGTCCCTGGGCACAGGAAAGAGGTGCTGGCAGCTCTTAGGCTTTCAAAGGGGACTGGGCTGGGTGGCCCCCCAGGAGCATCACGGCCTTGAGCAGCAGTGGGCAGGCAGGGGAACGAAGGCTGCCCTGGGAGGGCAGTGGGAGTTTAGAGCTGGGAGGGACAGCCTTCCTGAACGCCCACTCTCACTCCTCTGCTCACATACCTTCCATGGCTCCCCATTACCTAAGGGATCACGTCTAGACACTGAAGTTTGGCATGCAGGGTCTCTCCAGCGTCTCCGCCTGTGCCAGCCCTCTCCCCAGACAGACCACTGTCTTACGACAAACGTCCCCATCCTGACTGAGGCCTTCGTCTCGGCCACTGCATCTGCCTGGAAGGCCCACACTCCTCTCCGCAGAGCAGCTCCGGGGGATCCAGTGTGCTGAGTGCTCGTCATGATCGACTCCAACACTCCAACTCCGACGGTGCCTCAGTTTTCCCAGGACGGTGCCCAGCTGCTCCCACAGGGAAGATGTGCACAGCGTGAGCCAGACGCTCCCACCCAGCCAGGTGCGGTGGCTCAGGCCTGTAATCCCAGCACTTTGGGAGGTTGAGGCAGGTGGATTCATCTGAGGCCAGGAGTTCGAGACCAGCCTGGCCAACATGGTGAAACCCTGGCTCTACTAAAATATAAAATTATCTGGGCATGGTGGTCCGAACCTGTAATCTCAGCTACTTGGGAGGCTGAGGTAGGAGAATCCCTTGAACCCAGGAGGTAGAGGTTGCAGTGAGCCAAGATCACACCACTGCACTCCAGCTTCAGTGACAGAGTGAGACTCTGTCAAAAAAAAAAAAAAAAAAAGATATTCAGACCAGGCTGGGCACATGGCTCATGCCTGTAACCTCAGCACTTTGGGAGGATAAGGAGGGAGGATTGCCTGAGTCCTGGTGGTTGAGGCTGCAGTCAGCTGTGTTGCACCACTGCACTCCAGCCTGGGCAACAGAGCAAGACCTTGTCTCAGAAAAGAAAAAAAAAGAAAAGAGAAAAGAAAGCAGTGAGTACCCACTGATGGTCACCTGAGGTCAGGAGTTCGAGACCAGCCTGGCCAACATGGTGAAACCCCATCTCTACTAAAAATACAAAAAATTAACTGGGCATGGTGGCACATGCCTGTAATCCCAGCTACTCAGGAGTCTGAGGCAGGAGAATCATGTGAACCTGGGAGGCAGAGGTTGCAGTGAGCCGAGATTGCGCCATTGCATTCTAGCCTGGGTGGCATGGTCAAAACTCTGTCTCAAAAAAACAACAACAAAAAAGAAGAAAGAAAGAAAGAAAAAAAAGAAGAAAGAAAGAAAGAAAAGAAAAAAAACGAAGGAAGGAAGGAAGGAAAGAAAAAGAAAGAAGAGAAAGAAAGAAAGAAAAGAAATCAGAGCTCCAAGAGCCAGAAAATGGAGTTCAGTGTAGAACCTGCTTTCTCTGGAAAAGGACCCTCGCAGATGAGAGTCTGGCGCTGAGTAGAGCGGGCTCGGTAATGCGGAAATGATGGCTGCGGGCCAGCAGTGAGCCTCCAGATTCCTGGGGAGCCGAATCCCTGCACCTTCGTGTCACCTTCTGTTACCTTCTCTTCTGCAAACCCAGAGAAGCCACATCACCCACAGCCTCAGCTGCTGGTCCCAAAGCCCCTCACATCCAGCTATTTGTTTTAAATATTTAAATGTTTTTTAAAGCTATGTTATTCATGCAACAGCTTTAATGGTTATATATAGGATTTTCTCTTTTATTTTGAACACTCCCTTGTTTCTAGTACCCAAAAGAAACAGATGCCAATGCCCCATGCTGGGTGATTGTCCTTCCAGGAGTGTGAGTGGGGCCAGGTGTGTCTGATGCAGGTGGGCCGGCCCCTGCCCCCATCAGACATGAGACTCAGGAGAGATGTTTAGAAATCAGAGCTCCAGGGCCGGGTGCGGTAGCTCATGCCTGTAATCCCAGCACTTTGGGAGGCCAAGCTGGGTGGGATCGTTTGAGGTCAGGAGTTGGACACCAGCCTGACCAATACGGTGAAACCCTGTCTCTACTAAAAATACAAACATTAGGCTGGGCACAGTGTCTGACGCCTGTAATCCTGGAACTTCGGGAGGCTGAGGCAGGTAGGTCACTGGAGGTCCAGAGATCAAGACCAGCCTGGGCAACATGGGGAAACTCGTCTCTACTGAAAACACAAAAATTAGCCGGGCACGGTGGCGAGTGCCTGTAATCCCAGCTACTTGGGAGGCTGAGGCAGGAGAATCACTTGAACCCAGGAGGAGGAGGTTTCAGTGAGCTGAGATCACATGACTGCATTTCAGCCTGGGCAACCGAGCAAGACCCTATCCGACTCCCTTTCCCGAAAAAAAAATAAATAAATAAAGATAAGGTGAGCACTGAGCATAGAGCTGCTACCTGGGGGAGATGCTTAACCTTCTCTCTGTAGCTCTCTGCCTAGGAACAAAAGGAAAGCCGGCTTTCTGCATGACTCAGCTTTCAGCTTAGTTTTCTCTAGGCATAATGAACGGGGTCCAGTGTTTTGTTTTCCTTTTACGGCCCCTCTAGCATGAGGCTCAGGTGCTTGGTGCTGGATCTGGGACATGGGATGGTTCTGTAGGGCAGCTCAGGGAGGAAGCTGCTGAGTTAAGACCCCCCTTTGGGCACATCTCCCCCACCATCCACGCCACCAGCAACCGAGGGAATCTCTGTAAACCACAAATCTGGCAACAACGGTAACACTAAGACTTAAATCCTCCAGTGGCCCCTGGGGTCCTCGAAACAAAGTCCTCCACGCTCCGGGAGCTCAGGCCTGCCACAGCCCCACCCTGCCTCACCTTCTCACTTGTGCAATGGGGGAGCGTTTACCTTCTGCAGTCCTCAAATGTGTATGTTTTCTCTCGCCTCTGTCCTCTTACACAGGCAGCTCCCATTGCCTGAAACACTGTTTTCTGCCTCCCCACTCCTCTTTCTTCCTGCCTGTTTTCTTCCTTTCATTTTCAGCTGCAATGCCTCCTCCTCCAGGAAGCCTTCCAGATTGTTCCAAGACTGGTTGAGTACCCTTAAGGATTTCTGCAGCCTCCGGAGCTGCCCATATATTTCATATTTCTTACTCTATAGTGTCAATACTTGGGTAATTGTTCCTTTTGCTAGCCAGCCCCCTGTGAGGGTAGGGACCCTCTGACTTCTCCAGGTTTCATCCTTTATTCCTCACCTCCGGTGTCACCATACCATCAATGTCACCAGCATCTCCACTTAAACAAGAAGAATCTCCTTCTACCTGCTCACTCTCCCTCCTCTCGCGCCCTCCCACCACTTGGCCAAGGTGTCTTCTTAAAACCTGAGTCAGACCCTGAGGCTCCCCTGCTCAAGCCCACTAGTGACCTCCCCATTGCTCTTAAAATAAAGCTCCAAGTCCTTACCCTGGCCCACGGGACGCCCAGATCAGACCCTGTCCCCCTTCCCTTGGTGCCTCCATGTCAGCACCCCCCTCCCCCGGGCTTCTTTCCATACCCTAGAGTGCAGCAAGCCTCTCGGGCCTCAGGGCCTTTGCACATGTGCTCCTGCTGACGGGAGAGTTCTTACTGCTCCCCACGGGACTAGGCCCTCTCCTCCTGCCCAGCCTAGGTGAAAGGAGCTCCCCAGAAGCAGGCCCCGTTAGACTCACGGGCTCCGGCACCTGGCTCACTTCCCTCCTAGACCACCCACGTGACAATTACCTGTATTTACCCACTTGGTTATGTTTTATTCCTCGCATTCCACTAATATGGAGGAGGCAGGACGTTCTGTCTTGCACGCAGTCATACTCCAGACGCGCAGCACGCACCCTGACCCGCAAATGGACTCGAGGGCAATCTCTGAGAAATAAACGGAGGAGTGAAGGGACGGACACAGGGCTTCTCTGCTGTGCTGGTTTGAGGAGATCAGGGACCAGACCCCCTGTCCCCGCCCCCTGGGCCCCTGGCTCCGCCAGCCTCCCCAGCCTCTCCTGGTGAGGATTTTCTCTTGCAAAAGAGCTGGCGCTTTTAAACAAAACAAACACGCTGTCAAGTGGCCCGTGTCGGTGGTAGTTTCAGCAGGCGGCCTTCGAGGGAGCCACACACAGACAGATGGACAGAGGGCTGGATGAGCAAGTGAAACTGCCAGCCTGGGTCACAGCTCTGCTGAGGTCCGTCAAGTCCTCTCCGCACCGTGTCTGTCTCAAAAGTGTCAGCAATCCCTCAGCATCAGGGGAGCTTGGTTCCTGCCACTGGAGGCTGCAGGCTCAGCTCTCGGTTATAAAGCTGTGGATGCCGGGCATGGTGGCTCACGCCTGTAGTCCCAGCACTTTGGGAGGCTGAGGTGACAGGATCGCTTGAGACCAGGAGTTCAAGACCAGCCGGGGCAACATAGTGAGATCCTGTCTCTACCAGAAAAAGAAGAAGAAGAAGGAGCAGGAGGAGGGGAAGAAGAGAGAGAGAGATAGAGAAAATTAGCCAGGCCTGGTGGCATGTGCCTGTGGTCCCAGTTACCTGGGCGGCTGAAGTGGCAGGATCACCTAAGCCTGGGAGGGGGAGGCTGCAGTGAGCAGAGATTAGATAACTGTACTCCAGCCTGGGTGACAGAGTGAGACCTTGTCTAAAAAAAAAAAAAAAAGAAAGAAAGAAAGAAAAAACCTAAAAGCTACAGGGAAGGAGAAGCAACCCATGACGTGGGTGGGGGGTGGGCAAGAGCACAGAGAGCACCGCCCAAACGTCAGAAGCACCAAATCATGTCATTTGTTCAGGCTCTTGCCTTTCAGAGAGAGATCTTCAGAATGTGATCTCAAGTGGGAAAGAGAAAAAGTGGTGGGGGAGGAGAGAAAAGGAAAGAAAAAGAAGGATGGGATGGAGAGAGAGGAAAGAGAGAAAGGAAAGAAGAGGGGGAAGAAGGGAGGGAGAGAGGGAGAGAGAAAAGGGAGAAGGAAGAAATGAAAAAAGGAAGGAGACAAGAAAGACAGACAGAGAGATCAACAGAGACCCAGAGAGACGGGGGAGAGGAAGGAAAAAGAGAGAAAGCAAGGAGGGAAGGAGAAAGGCAGGAGGGTCGGAGGGGAGAATGAAGACGCACATCAGCCCCTAATAAGAAGAGCCCCGGCCCCCCCCTGTCCCTAAGCCACCCCAGAGGCCCCCGTCTGCTCTTGGCAGGCCACACTTGCTTGTGGGACCCCACCCACCGCCCAGGCCTGCCCTGCTCCTGGACAAGGCGGTTACACAACGGCCTCGGTGGACACCGTCCAGAAGCTGGAGGTCACATGGGACAGCTTGGCCCGGGACGGGGAGGCGCTTCCCAGACCCAGGCCGCCCCTCCTCCCCCGGCTCCCATTAGCTTGGCTGGGAGTCAGCTCTCCAGCACACTGGCCAAGTGCTCCCAGATGTGCACGGCGGGTGATAAAAGGCGCGCTGGTTCCTGTCAGCAGCAGGGGGGGACCCCCAGCAGCCAGCCGGCCGGGCAGATGTTTGCAATGTGTGTGCTGGCGGCAGGGGAGGGGAGGCCAGAGGCACCGGGATGGCCTGGCTGGCTCACAAGGGGACCACACAGGGGGGTGGCCACACCCCCTCTCCTGGGACGCAGAGCAGACAGGGCGGGGTCAGGTGCAGTCAGGAGAAGACACCCCTGCCCTTCCCACCTGGGATTTGCCCTGGGAGTGGCATCCAGTTTGGGGTCACCATGGGCCTCTACTGCCTGCCCTGGCTTGGAAACGGGCTGCTCCTCCCCATGCCCCTGAGGTTCTGGGGGATAGTGCCAGTCCCAGGACTCTTGCCCGTGACCCTTGGCAATGAGGGGAAACATATAGCCCAGTCCCGACCAGTCGCAGTTTCCCATTCTCCTGGCCACTGCTACTGGCGCAGAAACGGGCCTGAGGCCTGATCAGGACCAATGGAGTCCTTCCCTAAGAATGAAGAAAGTTCCTCCTGCGTCTCAGACCATGCGAGGGGCGATTCTGGAAGGTCGCTGGTGGCCACTGGACTCCTCGGCAGGCCAGGAGATTGGGGTCTGGAACAGGGCTTGGAGCTGAGGTCATGCGGCAAGCTGGGGGAGGGTGAGTTAGGAGAAGAATCAGCCAGGCCGGGCCGGGGGGGGGGTGGCTCTGGCAGTCCCAGCAGCGTGGGAGAGGAGAGGGGAGAGGAGAAGCCACCCTGGGCGACCCAGTGACCTTGAACATTTGAGCACCGTGAAATCAAGGCAGCTGGATGGGGAGCGCAGGGGCAGCTGGGGCCGCCACAGAGGGAGGGAGGGACTGCCCCTGCTGGGTCCTGCAGAGAGGGGCCGCTTTCTGCTTTAAAGCGCAGGCAGAGGCCAATTAAACCAAAGCACCGAGGTGCCTCCTGGCAGAGACGGCTGCAGGAAGGGGTTAAACAAGGGCACAGCTAAGTGGCCAGTTTGGGACAGGAAGTGGGGCCAGGCTGAGGCCAGGCCAGGGAGGAAATGTAGGATTCTTTCCCCTCAACCCTCAAACTGACCTTTGCAGATCGCCCGGATCTTCTTCCTTTTTTCCTAATATGTTCGGGCACCAAGCTGCCCTGTGATTTGTGGTGGTCGCTTCTCTAGGTCTCAGGGCAGCCGCCGGGGGAGGAGCTATGTTTTGCTCACTGTACAGATGAGGAAACCGAGGGTCACAGTGGTGATGCAGCTGCTCATAGCTGACAGGGCTGAGGCTGAAATCAGCCCCCCTCTGAACCCCCTGCCAGGGCTGTTTCTTATTTTTCTTTTAGAGACAGGATCTTACCCTGTCTCCCAGGCTGGAGTGTGGCGCTGCAATCATCACTCACTGCAGCCTCTACCTCCCAGGCTCAAGTGATCCTCCCACCTCAGCCTCCCAAGTAGCTGGGACTACAGATGTGTGCCACTGCACCTGGCTAACATTTTTAAGGTTTTTGTAGAGATGGGGTCTCACTCTGTTGCCCAGGCTGGTCTCAAACTCCTGAGCTCAAGCAATCCTCCCACCTTGGCCTCCCAAAGTGCTGCGATGCCAGGTGTGAGTGCTGTGCTGGGCCTTTCCAGACCTCTTTCCTTGACAGCTCCGTGGCGGCCACTAACAGGGCTCTGCGACGGGCTGAGCGGCTGCCTCTGTCCTTCGCCCTGTGCTGGGGTGACCCACAGACGCCCTGGTCTCCCCCACCCTCTGCCCCATCTCCTCTCTCACAGCACCCAGCTGTGAGTGGGTATCTGTCCACCACACACACACACACACCCCACAGTCTCTTCTGGAGAAACGTCAGAAGGAAGGGACATCACAGCTTCTAGTCTCTGCTCTTGGAACTGCTATTTGGGCAAAATCCCTTCTGACTTTCTGGCCAGTCTAGGCATTTTGCTGGCTGTTTTGAAGCCGGAGCTGAGGAAAGGGCTGTCTTTTCTGATTCCAGCACAGTTCCCAGCGCCTCCTCCAGGTGCGAGGGTCCCAGGTGCAGCTTCAGGGAGGGCTGAAGCCCACGAGCCCTGCAGTGTGCCCATCTCCAGTGGGAGGATGGCGGTGGCTCTCCCTGTTGAAGGTGGATATGCCTGGGCTCAAGCCCTGCCCTGCCCCCGCCATACACTCAGCTATGTGACCCTGTCAAGTCACATAACCGCTGAGAGCCTCAGTTTCCCCATCCATGAAGTGGGGGATACCCATACCCTTAGGACCGCTGAGTGACTGGTGGACCCTTGCCCACTGGCTGTTGTATCAACAGGCATTGCTGTCCCCAAAGCTGACACCCAGCGAGCACAGCGCCACCCCACTCTCACACCCCAGACCAGCAGCCCTGGAAGGCAAGGGGTAGGGTCAGGCAGAAAACGGAGCAGCCCGGCCCGCAGGGTGGGGACCGGAAAAGAAGGGGGCGGCTGCAGGAAAGGTGTGGCCGGAACCCCCGGAGCCAGAGCCGGCAGCTGGAAGGAAGGAGTCGCCAGGTGGGTCCCGCCCTCGGCAGGCTTGCCGGCAGGCACAAGGCCAGGGCGTTTGGCTGGGCCATTCCTGCCTCCGGAGACCCCGGGATGTCCTTCGGGACAGAGGGCCAAGCATTGTGATGACAAGAGGTGGCTTTCACACGGTTCATTGTATGCTGGGGCCTCGGGAACTGACTTCAGCTTCCCTGGCACAGTAGGGTCTCAGATCGTGGCCCTCCATCTGCCATGTCCCTGAGCTTGGTGTCGTGTGGGCTGCGGACCAGGGTGTGGCGGGAAGGGAGGAGGACTGAGCTCTCCTGCCTGCTATCACCCATTCAGCCTGCATCAGTGGGTGCCCCTGGGTGTCTGGCCCTGGACTATTCCCTGAGGATAAGGGATAGAAGCTCTATGTGATCCCCCACCTTCCAGGAGCTCTGGGGGGGCAGGGGCTGGCCGGGAACAGCCACATGCACAGTGATTCTGCAGGCGCTCCAGAGCAGCACATGACCCAGCCATGGGGAGATGAGGGAAACTTCGCAGAGGAGGTGGAGGCTGAGGCCGGAAGGAGCAGGAGTCGGCCAGGCTGAGGCGGTGGAGAGAGGAGAAGCATACCAGGCCAAGGCAGGAGCAGGTGCAAAGGCCCTGAGGCCAGAGACTCTGTGCGACACACAGACAGGCAACCAGAAATGCGGATGAGGGAGAGGAGTCAGGCTTTGGAGCCGTTCTAAGCCCCTTTAAAGGGTTGGATATGAAATGCGGCATCTTAGGGCACTGCAGAGGGTCACACGGCTAATAGGAACAGGTTAGAACTCAAACCCAGGTCCGAGTCCCTTTGATCCATGAAGTCACGCACTGGACAGAGTCTTTCTCAGGCCGAGGGTGTGGCCCCTGTCCCAGGGAGTTCCACAGACCAAGACCGACCACCCAGAAACCAAGTCACAACTTAGAACTTGACCTTTGGAAACAGACAGCAGGTGCTGGCCAAGGGCGTCATGGAGAAGGTGACCTTAGGCTGAGTCTGGAGGGGACGGGTGGCCTTTAGGTTCCCAGTAGGCGAGAGGAAAAGAGGACACAGCAGAGAGTCCTCTAAAAAAGGACGGGCCTCCAGGCCACCCCCCATCTGCACTCCCCGCCCCCATCTCCCCTTATTCTTGTTTTTGAGACTAAGTCTTGTTCTGTCACCCAGGATGGAGTGCAATGGCACCATCTCGGCTCACTGTAACCTCCACCTCCCAAGTTCAAGTGATTCTCCTGCCTCAGCTTCCTGAGTAGCTGGGACTACAGATGCCTGCCACCACCCCCGGCTAATTTTGTATTTTTAGTACCGGGTTGGTCACCAGGTTGACCAGGATGGTCTCAAACTCCTGACCTCCGGTTATCTGCCCACCTTGGCCTCCCAAAGTGCAGGGATTACAGGTGTGAGCCACCGTGCCCAGCCCCCCACCTCCCCTCTGCACCCCTGACCACCTTCTCATCTGCCCACTTTCCTCCCTCCTCTAGCCTCAATCTCCCCCATCACAAGGGGAAAGGAGGAGACCCAGGCAAAAAGGGCCAGGATAACTTGGGACTCTCAGGAGCACTCTGAGGTATCTCCTCCCCAAGGAGAGGGGGAGGGGGAAGGGGCCTAGAGTCAAGGTCCCAGCCTGGTCCCCTGCACTGCCCTCCTGCCAGGACTCTGAACAATGTCTCTGGAAATTGGGTTTACTAAGACCCTCCAGGGGCACGGGTGAGGTGCCAAGGGGTGCCTGGTACACAGTAGGTATTCAATAAATGATCGTGAGCCCTCTGTGTGCTGCCTATTCCCCTGACAACAAGCAGCTATGGATCCACAGAGTGTGGCAAAGACAAGCCCCTGTGGGTCCCAGACGTCCAGTGCTAAGCAGACTCCACCTGAAAGCAAGCCCTGCCCCTCTCAGTGTGCAGGTGTGCACACACAGAAACATTCGCACACGCAGACACACATGTGTACACACAAACCTGCACACAAACACAGGTACATACAGAAATGTGTACACTCAGACACACGTGTGCACACACAGAAACACAAACACGTGCACACACAGAAATGTGCACACTCGGACACACGTGTGCACACACAGAAACACAAACGTGCACACACAGAAATGTGCACACTCGGACACACGTGTGCACACACAGAAACACAAACGTGCACACACAGAAATGTGCACACTCGGACACACGTGTGCACACACAGAAACACAAACGTGTACATACAGAAATGTGCACACTCAGACACACGTGTGCACACACAGCATCGCAAATCCCATCCCCCAGCCAGGTATGGTGGCTCATGTCTGTAATCCTAGCACTTTGGAAGGCCGAGGTGGGCAGATTGCCTGAGCTCAGGAGTTCGAGACCAGCCTGGGCAACATGGCGAAACCCCGTCTCTATCAAAATACAAAAATCAGCCAGGCATGGTGGTGGGCACCTGTAATCCCAGCTACTTGGGAGGCTGAGGCAGGAGAACTGCTTGAACGTGGCAGGCAGAGATTGCAGGGAGCCAAGACTGTACCACTGCACTTCAGCCTGGGCGACACAGTGAAACTCCATCTCAAAAATCAATCAATCAATCAATCCCATCCCTCATCTCTCCCTCCACGAATTCACCCTTTGAATCCCCAAGGCCCTGCCTCCTCTGTGTCCTGTAACTAGCCATCCAAAGGGTCCAGTGCCCCGAACCCCAGGACCAAGGAGAGTTCCCACAGCTGAGCACTTCCCCTCCCTTCCTTTCTGACCCCTCACTGCTCTTAGTCACTAGTGGCTAGAAGCTGGGGTGGGGCCTCATGGCCAATTGGGGACGGAGTAAGTGGTACCCAGGCTTTGGAGAGGCAGCCCAAGTTCAAATTCAATTACTCAGCAGGGTTCCATTTTAATTCATTATTTATTTTGAGGCAGAGTCTCACTCTGTTGCCCAGGCTGGAGGGCAGTGGCACCATCTCAGCTCACTGCAGCCTCCACTCCCTGGTTCAAGTGATTCTCCTGCCTCAGTTTCCCCAGTACCTGGGATTACAGGCACATACCACCATGCCGGGCTAATTTTTTGTAGAAACGGGGTTTCCCCATGTTGGCCAGGATGGTTTCCATCTCCTGACCTCGTGATCTGCCCACCTCAGCCTCCCAAAGTGTGGGGATTACAGGCGTGAGCCACCACGCCCAGCTTTAAAATATTAGTTGGAGAAAGAGGTGGGCTCTCAGCTCGTTTCCACATCTGTCTTCTGGGCCTAATGGCTCACCCCTCTCGAGATGTGCCAAGGGTACAGGAAAATCTATGTGAAGTTTGTGATGCCCTGTAGGCCCTCAGCCAGTGGCACCTGTGATTATTGTCTTCCGACATGCAGCGCTCCTGGAAACTTGCTCTGCAGGGTGGAGGCATCTCACTGCCTCAGTTTACCCATTCGAGAAGAGAGGCAGCTCTCCCCAAGATCAGGGGAGGCTCAGTCATCACAGAGTCCTGTTCCTGCCTCGGCTAAAATTCTTGCCCCTGAGCTTCTCCAAATTTGGTGCGGCCCAGAGTCCTGACCCTGTTTCCTGTCCCCCCACCCCGCCCCTCCATCCTGGCTGCCAGAGGGGCCGCCACTGATGGGTCCCTCCCTCGAGTCCCCAGAAGCTGCCCAGAGAGGAAATCCTCTTCCTCCTCATACAGGCTGGAAGCTACAGAATGTTTCTTTTGGAATTTTTTGGCTTCCACATTGCAGAATGTTCTAGCCTCGTCAGCCACAGTCCCCCTTCCCTCTCAGCCGGTAATTCTTTGGCCACACAGACAAGCTTGGACCTCACCTCTCCTCTCCCTCCTCCTCCTTCGCTAAAGTTTATTGCGAACAAAACAAAATATGCCGAGGAGCTCAGAAGATCTGACCAGAAATTAACGAAACTCACCCCACAGCTGATGCTTTCCGAAAATAGAGACACAAGCTGTCCTGCCCTACTGCCCCAGCCCCAAAATGACAAAGAGCGGGAGGGCAGGGGAGATTCTGAAGGGATGTTTTGGGCCCTGCTTTGGCCTGGAAGAGAAAAACCCAGCTCTATCCGCATCTAGCCCCTAACCCTCCCTTCTTGGCAGCAGAATAATTAAATATTCATGCCTTTCTGCTTTCCTTAAGAAAGCGATAAGTCAGATTTCTGCACACACACAGAAAAAGTGCCCCAAGGTGAGGGGTTGGAGCCAAATTTCAGTCAGAGACAAAGCCTTCACTTCAATTTACAAATGAAAACACCCTTCACCTTTGCTGCTGTGAATTTCCTAGATACACATGGTCAAGACAATCTGAGAAATATGAGGCTCCAGGACCAATTAGGCCTGTTTGTGTTGACGTCAAGTCTGGGGGAATTTTTTTCTTCCCCTTGCAAGTATTTATGATACTGACAGATGCAGCAGGGGAAAAAATCCCTCAACAGGAATAAGCCTCATGGGGCCACGTGGGTAAGGATTCAATGTGAAAAGCAGTCCCGGGGCTGCTTTAAGCTGCCAGATCTGTGCCCTGTTTTGCCGGCATGAAGACAGGGAAAGAGAGCAATTATTGTGCGCCTACTGTATGCTTCTAGGCATGTTACCAAGACTGCATGGTTGGGTTTTTTTTTTTTTCTGAGACAGAGTTTCCCTCTGTCGCCCAGGCTGGAGTGCAGTGGTGCGATCTTGGCTCACTGCTGTATGTATAACTGAGTTGTAACTGAGTGTGTGACCTCATCCAAAGAGGGCCCCCCTTTGCTTTGAGAGACGGAGGCTTTCTCTGTCACCCAGGCTGAAGTGCAGTGGCAAAGTCTTGGCTCACTGCAAACTCTGCCTCCAGGGTTCAAGTAATTCTGCTTCAGCCTCCCGAGTAGCTGAGATTACAGGTGTGTGCCACCATGCCCAGCTAATTTTTATATTTTTAGTCAGATGGGGTTTCACAATGTTGGCAAGGCTGATCTCAAACTCCTGACCTCAAGTGATCTGCCTGCCTTGGCCTCCCAAAGTGCTGGGATTACAGGCATAAGCCACCACACCCGGCCGAGTGCATAGTTTAATCCCCACAACAGACCCAGAGAGAAAGAACTCAGCCCGTTCTGTGGGTGAGGAAATGGAGCATCAGAGTCATTTTCTCAAAGGCCAGGGATGGGATTTTGATCCTGGCTCGTTTAGCAATTTTTTTTTTTCTTAGATGTAGTGTCACTCTTGTCGCCCAGGCTGGAGTGCAAAGGCGTGATCTCGCCTCACTGCAACTTCTGCCTCTCAGGTTCAAGGATTCTCCTGCCTCAGCCTCCCCAGTAGCTGGGATTACAGGTGCCCACCACAACACCCAGCTAATTTTTTTTGTTTTCTTTTGAGTTGGAGTCTTGCTCTGTCACCCAGGCTGGAGTGCAGTGGCGCAATCTCGGCTCACTGCAACCTCCGCCTCCTGGGTTCAAGCGATTCTCCTGTCTCAGCCTCCTGAGTAGCTGAGACCACAGGCGCCTGCCACCACACCCGGCTAATTTTTGTACTTTTAGTAGAGACAGGGTTTCACCATGTTGGCCAGGATGGTCTCGATATCCTGACCTCGTGATCCACCCGCCTCGGCCTCCCGAAGTGCTGGGATTACAGGCATGAGCCACCGCGCCTGGCCTAATTTTTATATTTTTAGTAGAGACGGGGTTTCACCATGTGGGCCAGGCTGGCCCTGAACTCCTGGCCTCAAGAGATTTGCCCACCTCAGCCTCCCAAAGTGCTGGGATTCCAGGCGTGAGCCACTGCGCCTGGCCTAATTTAGCTTTAAAGACGATCCCACTGTTTGCAATTCCATTCCACTTAGGTTCTCCCCCAGGCAAAGCACAGTGAGGTTTGCCGACCCGTGGGAGGCCGAGGTTGCAGCCTCCAGGCTCTGGCCAGAGTCATGTCTCTTCTGCACACCAGGAAAATCAGAGAAGAACCTGGAAGGGTGAAGGGGCTCAACAAGGAGTCAAGTCCCCAGCCGGCTGTCCCTCACAGAGCTACCTGGACTGAAAAACAGAGGGGGAAAGAACCCTACCTGGAGAGGGGCAGGGCTGCTCTAAAACACACATTGGTCCAGGACCTGCTGTATGCAGGGGACAGTGCGGTGGTAAAGAGCAGCCTCTTAGCAATGCCGGCCCTGGATAAGGGGTCACTCCCTCTGGACCTCAGTGTCCACATCTAAAAAATGGGGACAAGGAGAGAGTCCCCTGGCAAGGTTGCTGTGGGGACTGAGGAAAAGCAGCAGAGGTCCCCTGTGGGTTTCTGCAGCCAGAGGCCTGGGTTCAAATCCTGCCTCTGGGCGGCTGTGGCGGCTCATGCCTGTACTCTCAGCTTTGAGAGGCTGAGGCAGGAGGGTCACTTGAGACCAGGAGTTTAAGACCAACCTGGACAATGTAGTGAGACCTCATAGCGCTAAAAAAAAAAAATTGTTTTAATTAGCAGGGCATAGTGGCACGCACCTGTAGTCCCAGTTACTCCAGAAGCTGAGGGGAGAGGAACACTTGAGCCCAGGAGGTCAAGACTGCGGTGAGCTGCGGCTGTGTCACTACACCCTAACCTACATGACAGAGAGAGCCTGTCTCAAAACACAAACAAAACAAATCCTGCCTGTTCCTCCTGTGTGACCTCCGGCCTGCAACTTACCCTGGCAGTGTCTCCGCTTCCTCACCTGGAAAATGGGGTGGTAACAGTGGTTACCTCACACTATTGTTGTGAGGGTTAAAGGCATTTGTTTGCCGGCGGAGGGGGGGGGTCACGGTGACTCATACCTGTAATTTCAGCACTTTGGGAGGCCAAGGGGGGCAGATCACGAGGTCAGGAGATCAACACCATCCTGGCTAACAGGGTGAAACCCTGTCTCTACTAAAAATACAAAAAATTAGCCCAGCATGGTAGCACGCACCTGTAATTCCAGCTACTCAGGAGGCTGAGGTAGGAAAATCGCCTGAACCCAGGAGGCAGAGATTGCAGTAAGCTGAGATCGCGCCACTGCACTCCAGCCTGGGTAACAGAGTGAGACTCTGTCTAAAAAAAAAAAAAAAAAAAAGGCATTTGTTTATAATTTGGTCACAGGGCCGGGCGCTGTGGCTCACGCCTGTAATCCCAGCACTTTGAGAGGCCGAGGAGGGTGGATCACGAGGTCAGGAGTTTGAGACCAGCCTGGCCAATATGGTGAAACCGATCTCTACTAAAAATACAAAAATTAGCCGGGCATGGTGGCGCACACCTGTAGTCCCAGCTACTTGGGAGGCTGAGGCAGGAGAATCTCTTGAACCCAGGAGGTGGAGGTTGTGGCAAGCTGAGATTGCACCACTGCACTCCAGCCTGCGCAACAGAACAATACTCCATCTCAAAAAATAAAAAATGGTTAAACAGTACATATATCTCTTACGTAGTTTTTTTTGTAGACCTGTTGTGTTTCATAACATAAGAATTGTCTGTGGCGGTAGAGAAGGGGCGTACACACAAAATCCCTCAGCACCGTCCAGGCACACAGGCAATCATCAGGAAATGGGCTGCTATTATTATTATTATTCTGTAGGTTAGTGGGAGCCATGGAGAGTCTTGGAATGAGCGAGTCACATTGAGCAAAGTTCTATTTTAAGCATGTTAGAAGTAAAGATGTAAGAGCTGAGACCACCAGCGCATGAGCTACCTGTGTGTGTGAGGAAAAGATGTCCCCCGCTGGGCAGACAGAGCCCTGTGCCAGGGCACATGGCCGACTGGATGGAGCCAAGCACCCTTGCAGTGAACAACCTGCCCAACAGTACCTGGCAGCTTTGGCCAAGAGGACATAATGGAGTATGTTAATTAGCGCCTTTGCCACCGAATCTCTTTGCCTCTCTTGCTCAGTGTCCCCGCCCTCCTGCCCCCCCGCCCCCTGCATAGAACAGGCAGCCCTGAGCCTGGAAGCCCACGCAGCAGATGGAAAGACTCCCAGCTGGCCCCGGGACGGGCATGTGTGTGGGTGGGTGGAAGGGGGTGGGCGGAACAATTTCCTGTGCCCCATCCCAGCTCACTCACTCTCTGACCACATTTTTCCACCTCGCTTTTTTTCCTTATAATTTGCTCACACATCTTACAATCTGGATTGTTTTTTGTGAATGGAATGTAACCTGAGCGCTGGGGAGGAGAGTCCCGGTGAGGCCGCGCAGACGGAGAAGGCGCCCCTCTCCGTGTGAAAGGGGAGCCGGGGCGGGCACTGTGGGTTCCCTGGTGGCCAGGGCAGCCGGCAAGACGGCAAGATGGACAGGGCCAGGTGGGGAAGGTCACGGCGCCTGCAAGGCCGAAGAAACAGGAGAGGCTGGGACTCCCCCCAACCCCCCTGCTGCCCGGCAGCTCCTCTAGCGCGTTTTCTGAGCAGGGCCACCCAGGGAGAATGTGACCCTGCTGGGATGGGGCACTGGTGGCTGTGACCTCTTCTAGGAGGAGTCTGGTGACTTCCAGCAGCGGATCTGAAGTCTGTGCCCAGCACCTGGTACTAAGTAGCACTCGTTCACCAATTCGTTTGTTCACTAATTTGTTCAAAAATATTTATTGAGTGCCATGTGCCAGGCACTGCGCCAGCTGCGGGAACTGCTGTGAAGGAGACAGCTGAGCCCCTGCCCTCGTGGATGGTGAGGAAAAGCAACCAGCACACGCCTCTGAACCTGAAGGGCATCAGGGGTTCCTTCGTGAGCTGAGCGCTTTGCATGTGTTATGCCAGTTCGTCCACAAGCTACTCTAGAAGTGATGCTGCCGCGGCCCATTGGACGTACGAGAAAAATCAAGGCCCAGAGAGATTCAGCAACTGGCACAAGAACAGAGTCAGGAAGGCGGGACCCAGGTCCTGTCGACCCCTGGCCTGAGGGTCTAAGCACTGTGCCTCCCACAGCTGAGCCCTAGCCTTGGGTGGGTCCTGGGCTCCTGGGGCTCCCTGGGCTGGGAGGTCTAGGGTGGTAGAGGCTTCCCGGCCCCTCCCAGCGGCGAGGCAGGCCTTGCTCTGTCGAAGACCTGGAGCCTGCCAGGGTTGCCCCTGATGCAGCCAGGGAAAGAGTGTGAATTTGAGGGACTCAAAAAGCTTCCCAGGGCTCCTGCCATCAGAGGCTGAGGATAACAACTCCCTCACCGAAGAGTGAGCGTGAGGATTAAACAAGGTTCAGTTTAGGCAAAGCACTCAGCATGCTTTCTGGCATATAGTAGGTGTTCAACAAATGCTGCTTGTACAGTGAACAACCTGCCCAACAGTACCTGGCAGTAACCTTCCTGGTTTCTTTCATTATAAGGTGATACAATTGAACCGAGAGGTCCAGCAAGGGCTGGCGTTGAGGCCAGACAGATTTGGGTGGTGCTGAGAACTCTGGAGAGAAGCCAGAAGGTGGCTGTTCCAGACCCTGCCTGCTGCTTTCAACACGCCTGTCCTTTTTGAGCACTCACTGTACTCACAGTGTGCCAGCACTTTCCCTGGGCAGTGCAGAGCCACAGAAATAGTCCTCAGCAAGAAGACCTTGAAGAAGGCGCCACGGTCATTGCCTTCAAAAGCCTGGAAACTCTCAAAGGAATTAATACCGTATATGCTTTCCTGGATTTGTGAGCCGAGAGCGCCCACATAGATGGAAAGCTTCTGGCCCTGGCCCTTCTCTCTGCTTAAAAAAACATAGGTATAATCCATATGCCAGAAAATTAGCAATTTTAGGCCGGGCACGGTGGCTCACGCCTGTAATCCCAGCACTTTGGGAGGCTGAGACGGGTAGATCACGAGGTCAAGAGATGGAGATCAGCCAGGCCAACATAGTGAAACCCGGTCTCTACTAAAAATACAAACATTAGCTGGGCGTGGTGGCAGGTGCCTGTAGTCCCAGCTACTTTGGAGGCTGAGGTAGGAGAACTGCTTGACCCGGGACCTGGGAGGCGGAGTTTGAAGTGAGTCGAGATTGTGCCACTGCACTCCAGCCTGGGCTACAGAGAGAGACTCCTTCTCAAAAAAAAAAAAAAAAAAAAAAAAAAATTAAAGACTGCAATTCAGAGGTTTTTCGTATGTTGGCAAGGATGTTTGAGTATCACCACTGTTAATTCCAGAGCACTTTCATCACCCAAATAATCCCATGCACTTAACAGTCACCCCTTCCCTCTCCCCTGCCCCAGCCTCCAGCAACCACGTATCCACTTGATCTCTCTCTGAATGTGCTTCTTAACCGTCCTTGTCAATGGAAGCATACGTGATGCAAGTCTCCTGTGAACTGCTTCTTCCACTTAGCATGTTTTCATGATTCATCCGCACCGGAACATGGCTCAGCTCTTCATTCCTTTTCATGGCTGAATAATATTCTACTGTGTGGATATAACAGACCTTATATCTTCCTTCATGGATGGATATTCTGGGGGAGTTCCGCTGGTTGGCTGCTAAGAATACTGCTGTTCTGAACATTTGTGGACAGGTTTTAGTGTGGAGGGATGTTCTCATTCGTCTTGGGTATAAGCCTAGGCGTGGAATTGCTGGGCTGCCTGGTAACTCTGTGTTGAAACTTTTGAGGAGCTGCCAGACCGTTTCCACTGCAGCTGCACCATTTTCATCCCCAGCTGCCACGAGGACGGGTTCGAGTTTCTCCGTATCCTCACTCACACTTGCTATGGTCGCTCTTTATGATCCCAGCTGCTGTCCTGGTGGGAGTGAAGTGGCTTCTGGGTGCCACGTGGTCCTTCGCTGGCATGTGCTTGTCTAATTGGGGCTCTCGAGAGACTGTGGCTCCAGGAAGGCAAGGCCCACCCATGCCTGTCACCTGTCACGGCCACCACTGAGCCCCCAGAGCCAAGCCCAAAGCAATTGCTCAATAAAAAAATGTGTTAAGTGAACGAGCAGCTCAAGAACTCCTAAAGTGTGAACGCAGGCATCCTGACTGCAAGCGGCTCTGAGTGCCAAAGATTCTTTATCACTTACAGAAGTCCAGGGAACCATAACAAAGTTGCCATCGTGTGGAAATTTCCCAGGGCCCATCCGATGACCTGTCCTCAATTCAGGCCCCTGGGGCTGGATGTCAGCCTCACAGCGGGCCCCCCCTGGCAGGGACTTGGTCCCGAGGGCAGGCAGGCAGCCGGGGGAGTGACCGCCAGGGCCCACGGGCAGCAGTGTCTTCTTCCTGGACGGCACCCCGGCCTGGCTGGGGCCCAGTCCCCCGCCTTGGCCTCTGAGGTGGTCGTCCCGGCCAATGCACGAACACGTCAGCTCGTTGGAGCGGATGTGCCCAGGCCACTCTGGAGAGAGGAAGCGCACAGCTCAGCACTTAGAAAAGGTTTCGCAAAGCCCGGAGGCCAGGCTGTGAGTCGTTCCTGTGGAATGAGGGAGCCTATAGGGAGGTCACTCTTTGTCCCCTCTGACAGAGGCGGCTTGGCCAGTGGCCGTGGCCTCAGCGGAACCCTGAAGTCAGCAGAGCTTGTATTGGGCACCTTCCCACTTTCCTCACTCACACTCCCGGCCTCGCCTCCCTGCGGGGAAGGCTCCCACCCCGGGCTCAGCCAGCGCCTCCTCGCCAGGACAGGCACGGGAGGTGGAGGCAGCAGAGTACAACCGGCCGTCACTCAGTGAGCGCGCGCTCTGCCCAGGCCCCAGCTAAGCACAGCATCATTCTCTATTTCTGCTGGGGAGGGGAGGGAGGCTCTGACTACTCCCATTTTACAGATGAGGAAACTGAGGCCCACGGCAAGTCAGAACCGGTTGGTAGTCCACAGCTGGTGGGTGGCAGAGCTGGGGTGGGAACCAAGCAGTTTGGCTGTGGCAGTCCCTAAAAGGTGGGCTGGGCGTCGGTGGCGACCTGGGCCAGAGTTATCAGGAGCTCAAGACACAGGAGCAAAACAAGGATTCAAAAGCCAGGTACGGTGGCTCATACCTGTAAGCCCAGCACTTTGGGTGGCCCAGGTGGGTGGATCACTTGAGGCCAGGAGTTCGAGACCAGCCTGATCAGCATGGTGAAACCCCGCCTTTACTAAAAATGCAAAAAAATTACCTGGGTGTGGTGGCGTGTGCCTGTAATCCCAGCTACTTGGGAGGCTGAGGCAGGAAAATTGCTTACATCCAGGCGGAGGAGGTGGCAGACCCGAGAGCATGCCACTGCACTCCAGCCTGGGTGACAGAGCAAGACACTGTCCCAAATAAAAAGGAAGAGTGGGGTAGGGGGGCTCCGAGTGTTTATTTTATTTAATTTTTATTTCAGTAGATTTTGAGGAACAGGTGGTGTTTGGTTACAGGAGTTAAGCTCTTTAACTTCTGAGATTTTGGTGCCTGTGTGTTTAGACTGTAAGAGGCGGGGCAGCCGGCCTGTCTTCCAAGGTGTTTTTTTATTGTTATTTTTGCCCCTTCAGGAGCTTCTAAGGTTATATCTTTTTTCCTTTTTTTTTTCCATTGGTGTGACAGAATTCTTTCTTTGAATAAAATGATATGATAGGGAGATTTCACTTTATGGAGTTTTCAGGAAATGTTTTTTAGTACTGACTTTTTTTTTTAGCTGGAGTCTTGCTGTGTCACCCAGGCTGGAGTGCAGTGGCACAATCTCAGCTTACTGCAACCTCTTCCTCCGGGGTTCAGGCGATTATCCTGTTCTTGGTACTGATTTTTGCTTAACACACACACACACACACACACACACACACACACACACACACACCTGGTTTTTGGTCAGATAAAAAGGCATCAAGTTGCTGGTGTCCCCCACATTATTATTGCTTAATTTTTCTGATTGGTGAAGTCAGGATCCAGGGTAGAGGGGGAGGCCACGGTGCCCATCTCTGATCTCCTGGCACCAAACACAAACCGCCCTGTGCCTCAGTTTCCTCATTTAGGAAACAGAGATGAAGATTCTTCCAGTGCCTGGCAGCCCAGGGGTTATTTCCCCCCTGTCCCTCCTGGACCGCCCAGCTCACCTGTCTCCCAGGCAATCACACCCTCCCGCTTTTGGCCTGGGGCCTGCAGAACTCACGCAGGGCTGATGCCCAGGTCACAGGAAACACTCCGTCCCTGAAGGCTGGAGGGGCTTTAGGTCACAAACATGGTGACTCCCTCCTGTTTCTGACCTGAAGCTCAGAAACAGGAGAGAGTCACCATGCAAGGCAGGCCGTGGCCTAGGCCCCCATGTTCCCACCCTCTGAGATGGACGGGAACATCCACAGGACATCTGTGGACCCAGGACACCTACAAGCAGTTTCCACTTTTAGACGGCATGGGTAGTCATTCCGTTTTTTTCTTCTCAGTTTTGGGGGACCAACATAGGGTTGCCAACTTTTTGATTTACCAAGAAAGAACATTTTATTTTATTATTTATTTATTGAGACGGAGTCTTGCTCTTTCAAAAAGGCTGGCATGCAGGGACACCATCTCAGCTCACTGCAACCTCCACCTTCTGAATTCCAGCGATTCTCCCTGTTCAGCCCCCTGAGTAGCTGGGATTACAGGCACCCGCCACCACACCTGGCTAATTTTTGTATTTTTAGTAGAAACGAGGTATCACCATGTTGGCCAAGTTGGTCTAGAACTCCTGACCTCAAGTGACCCACCCGCCTTGGCCTCCCAAAGTGCTAGGATTTAGGAATAAGCCACCATGCCCAGCATTATTTATTTATTTTAGAGGCAGGGTCTTACTCTGTGGCCCAGGCTGGCATGCAGTAGCACCATCTCAGGTCACTGCAACCTCCACCGCCTGAGTTCGAGTGATTCTCCTGCCTCAGCCTCCCGAAGAGCCGGGACCGCAGGCACCTGTCACCAAACCTAACTAATTTATGTGGTACAATCTCGGCTCACTATAGCCTCCACGTTCCGGGATCTCAAGTGATTCTCCCATCTCAGCCTCCTAAGTAGCTGGGACCACAGGCATGCACCACCACACCCAGCTAATTTTTGAACTGTTTTGTAGAGATGGGGTCTCATTTTGTTGCACAGGCTGGTCTCAAACTCCTAGACTCAAGCAATCCTCCTGCCTCCGCCTCCCAAAACGCAAGGATCACAGGTGTGAGCCACCACGTCCGCCTTAACCAGGGACATTAAAGCAAACAAAAACCAGAAAACCACTACCATTTTGAACCCAACAAGAAACACAAGACCACCAAAAATGAAGACAAGTCCCTACATTCTTTTCCCTCCCCGCCCCCTTGTTTTTTCTGTGAGACGAAGCCTCAGTCTGTCGCCAGGCTGGAGTGCAGTGGCACAATCTCGGCTCACTGCAACCTCCGCCTCCCAGGTTCAAGCAGTTCTCCGCTTCAGCCTCCCGAGTAGCTGGGACTACAGGCACCTGCCATCGTGCCTGGCTAATTTTTTTTGTATTTTCGTAGAGATGGGGTTTCACCATGTTGGTCAGGCTGGTCTCAAACTCCTGACCTCAGGTAATCTGCCTGCCTTAGCCTCCCAAAGTGCTGAGATTACAGGTGTGAGCCACCGCACCTGGTCCCTAAATTCTTTTAAAAATGGAACAGGCCCCCACTTTGTCAGTTTGCATTTTTCACGTTCTTCCCCGTTCACCGTGGAATGTGGCAGTGCCGACCCACCTCACTTTGCCATGCGGGTGGCTTTCGGGGCCCCTGCGCTGAGGGACGTCGCATCCTACCAACAAATGCTGGTCGCTGGCTTCCCGCCGGCTGGGGCATGCCCCGGCCAAGTCCTACTGCTGAGGATACAGGTCCCAAACTGTTGGCCAAAAAGTCTTCATGGAAACCCTTCCACCATCCCCAAAATGCCCAAGTACTAGGGAGGATGGACTGACCAGAACACGGCCTTCCACCCTTGGGAATGTCACTTCTCCCTGCCTAAGGGTTCCTTTGCATCTCTTCACGCTCCCAGATGGAATGTCCTTTAAGCAAACCCATGACTATTTCGTTCACCGATGTGGCCCCAAAGCCTGTGAGATTGCTGGGCACAGAGTGGGCGCTTAATACATATTCATTCAGTAACTGACAGGGCCCAAGCACACGTGTGCTAGTGAAATACCACACAGCCACTAAAACAAGCATGATCACTGTGCAAACACCCACACCCTGGAATCCAGACGGTGGGGCACAAATTACATGATCTTTTCTTTTCATTGTTCTAGTTATTTGAAATTTTTAAAAATAAAAAGGTAGAAAAATAACAAATATTATATTAGCACATGAGAATGCCTGTGATGCCAACATTATAAATTCCTAGAAATTATTTCCTAAAAAGACTGTGAAGATATGCATCCTCCCTCACCCACGGGGCTCTGTGGATGTCTGGATGTGGGATTATGCACTTTTCCTTCTGTACTTTCTATCCGTATTTCTGGATTTACTATATAATTAGGGAGGGAAAGGCTGGGCATGGTGGCTCACACCTGTAATCGCAGCACTTTGGGAGGCCAAGGTCTGGGCAACACGGCAAACCCCATCTCTACCAAAAATGCAAAAAAATAGCTGGGTGTGGTGGTGTGTGCCTGTGGTCCCAGCTACTTGGAAGATCGCTCGAGCCCAGGAGACAGAGGTTGCAGTGAGCCAAGACTGCACCACTGCACTCCAGCCTGGGTGATACAGTGAGACCCTATCTCAAAAACAAATAAATAAGAAAATGAGATTCACAGAGATAGAGTGGCCTGCCCAGAGCCACACAGCACACCCGAAGCTAAGGTGGAACTGGATCCCATGACTCCTGAGCCGCCCCCGCCCGGCCCCCGCCAGGTCCCATTCACCTTTCTCCAGGGCCTCCACCCCCAGATTCTCTGTTTCGCAAACCCACATGGCAGCAATGCCAGCCACTTCCTGGCTTCCTGTGTCACCAGGCTTTGACGTCATCACTGGGTTTTCCAAAGGGAAACATATTTTGGTGTTTGTCTTTTTTCTGCTCACTCGAAGAAATCCGAGTGCCCTTCCTAATTGCTTGGTGGAGATTGCAGACAGGAGCGAGGCACACCAAAAACTCAATGACAACCCAGGGAGCCTGCGTCACCACCGGCCTGGAGGAAAATGGGATACTGGGCCTGTCGCTGGGGCGTGGTCAGATCACGAGCCCAGAAGTCTTAAGAACAAGGGGCAGCGGCGAAGCTCCCCAGTCCCTGATTTCGATCCCCTGCAGAAGGGGCTGAGGGAGTCTACACAAAGCGCTTCGAGGCTGGAGCTTCAGCAGCTATGAGTCCCGGCAGAGCCCCTGAGGAAGTAAATGGCCATCAGCCCAGCCAGAGTGGAGCCCTACAGCCTGGACTACCCTGGACACTATCCCCGATTTGTACCTGAACCTGCACCTGAGGTTACATGTCCCAGCCTCCTTTGCAGCTAGGTGTGGCCATGTGACTAAGCTCTGATCAATGGGATGGGGGCACAAAGCAGTGTTCATAGCTTCAGTAAAGAAAGGGGCATGGCCAGGTACAGTACCTCACACCTGTGAGCTCGGCACTTTGGGAGGCCAAAGTGGGTGGATCACTTGAGATCAGGAGTCTGAGACCAGCCTAGCTAACATGTTGAAACCCCAACTCTACTAAAAGCACAAAAATTAGCAGGGCATGGTAGCACACACCTGTAATCCCAGCTACTACGGAGGCTACCGCAGGAGAAATGCTTGAACCCAGGGGGCAGAGGTTGCAGTGAGCCAAGATCGTGCCACTGAGCTCCAGCCTGGGTGACAGAGTAAGACTCCGTCTCAAAAAAAAAACAGCAAAGGGGCATGGACTCCTTTGCCCCTCCCTTCTTGCTGGCTAGATGGCAGGTACAATGGCTGGAGTTCCAGCAGCCATTTTGGACCATGAAGCAATTCTAGGAATAGAAATTGATAGAAAAATGAGATAGAAGAAGCCTGGGTCCCAACATCATGGAGCCTCACAGAAGTGAGAAATAAATTCCCATCTTTTTAATTTGCAGTCATTGGCAGAGGGGTCGTGAGGGGACCTGCTATGGAGAGGGGCCAGGAGAAGTCCTGAGATGAGGCTGGTAATTATTATGTATAATACTAATTGCTGATGGGCGTCTGTGAAACTCTTAGCCCAGTACCCAGCACAGTTTAAGAGCACAATAAATGTTATTTCATTTATTTTACTTATTTTCTGAGACAGAGTCCTGCTCGGTCTCTCAGGCTGAAGTGCAGTGGTGTAATCTCAGCTCACTGTATCCTCCACCTCCCGGGTTCAAGCAATTCTCCTGCCTCAGGCTCTTGAGTAGCTGGGATTACAGGTGCGCACCACCACACCCAGCTAATGTTTGTATTTTTATTAGAGACAGCACTTCACCATGCTGGTCAGGGTGGTCTTGAACTCCTGACCTCGTGATCCACCCCCTCGGCCTCCCAAAGTGCTGGGATTACAAGCGTGAGCCACTGCACCTGGCCTTTATTTTATTTTTTTGAGACAGAGTCTCACTCTGTCACCCTGGCTGGAGTGCAGTGGCGTGATCTCGGCTCACTGCAAGCTCTGCCTGCTCGGTTAAAGTGATTCTCGTCCCTCAACCACCCAAGTAGATGTGTGTGCCACCATGCCCAGCTAATTTTTGTGTTTTTAGTAGAGATGGGGTTCACCATGTTGGCCAGGCTGATCCACCCCAAATTCCAGGCGGTGGGCGGCCTCTGGGACTGACGCTCTGCAGATGGGTGTTGGGGGAGGAGGCTAGATATTATGTCACATGGTGCAAGGTGGCCTGGAAGCACCTAGGGAAGAGAGTCTTATAAAACAGAGGCAGGGCCCAGGGTACCTCAGAGCCATCCTGCCATCCGTTCAGCCTGAATCGGTGCTCAAGGAAGTGGGCACCAAGGGACGTTCACCAAAACAACTGCTCGGAGTCCCCAGAACGTCCGTATTGTGTCTGCTGAAGGCAGCGGGTGGCTGCCCTGGGCCAGGAGAACATGGTTTTTGCTTGTTTGCTAACACGGCACTGTTGAGACGAGTGCAGAAGCAGGACGAAGTGTGTAGAGGAGGGCATAGCACATCACAGAGTGGACTTTCTGACTGTGATGCTTGTACCGGGTTGTGTAAGAGACTGGGCTTGTTCTTAGGAAAGACAGAGGAAGCATTTGGGCAAAGGGGCTTCAGGTCTGCAACTGCTCTCAAGGGGTTCAGAAAATGAAATCCACATGAGAGAGAGGTGGGGCAGGGAGGATGAGAAACAGGCATGGTAACATGTCAGCAACCGGGGCATCTGGCTGACGGAGTCTTTGTATTATTGCTACGCAACTGAAATTATTTCAAAACAAAAAGTTACAAAAATTAAAAGAACCAAACTTAGTTTCATGAAAGAAACAAACCTGAGAACAGTTCCTGATTCCAGGAAACTAGGCAGACCCCAGTAGTCAGGGTAGACCCTCCTGGATCCCGGGAAAACCAGCTGCCAGGACGGCGGCAGCTGGACGCGGCAAGTGAGCCTGTGCAGGGTGTCAGACGCCAGCACGCCCGTGTGAATTTCCTGCGTGTGGAGTCACAGGCGGACCTGCGGAGAGGTCCCTGCTCTTTGGAGGTGCTCCCTGGATTTCACGATGTCTACAGCCCTCTCTCGTGTGGCTCCCCAAAAATACATTTATAGGGCCGGGTGCAGTGGCTCACACCTGTAGTCTCAGCACTCTGGGAGCCCGAGGTGGGCAGATCACCTGAGGTTGGGAGTTTGAGACCAGCCTGACCAATACGGTGAAACCCTGTCTCTGCTACAAATACAAAGATTAGCTGGGCTGTGGTGGCGGGTGCCTGTAGTCCCAGCTACTCAGGAGGCTGAGGCAGGAGAATCGCTTGAACGCAGGAGGCAGAGGTTGCAGTGAGCTAAGATCATGCCACTGCACTCCAGCCAATGTAACAGAGGGAGATGAAAACAACCAAAAAGCCATTTATAGGACAGAGGGGTGAGGGGGAGAGCCCATGGCATCCGAATGGGGGTACACAGGGGTTCATGCACCCTGAACTTCACCCCAGCCCCGTCTCTCAATTTTTCTTTCTCTAGCCACTAGATGTCTCTGTGATGCCCAACCAGGCGGTGCCTTTTTTTTTTTTTTTTTTTAGTAGAGATGGGGTCTCACTATGTTGCCCAGGCTGGTCTTGAACTCCTGACCTCAAGTGATCCACCCACCTCGGCCTCCCAAAGTGCTGGAATTACAGGTGTGAGTCACCATTCCCCAGCCTTCATTTTTTAAAAGAGCTTAACGTTTCTAAGACGGCGAATCAAACCTTTGCCCTTCCTCTCTGACCCTCCTCTCTCTCGCCCACCCTGTGTTAAGGTGGCCTTTTCTCAAATGAGCTGCTTCTCTGGTTTCCCCGGGGGGCCGTCCAGCCCACTTAACCTCTGCGGCAAGGAATTCTCCACCAGGCAGGTCTCTGCTGCCCTCCTGTGGCCATCGGCAGTAGTGCAGACCAGGCCAGCCGGAGGGCTGACACCTGACACAGATTCGGTGTTCTCTCCTGTCCTAGACAATCCGGGTTCTGCAAAGACGCAGAACGAGTCGGACATGGATTTACCAAAGGACTGGCTCACAGGACACAGACAAGACACTCCAGGAGGCTGGTGCATGAAGGAATTAATTCACCAAGGGGATAATCCAAAACTCTCTCCAAGACCTGGCTGTTCCTTGGGAAGTTAAAACACACCCCTTAAAGGGGCCGGGTGCAGTGGCTCACACCTGTAATCCCAGCACTTTGGGAGGCTGAGGTGGGTGGATCACCTGATGTCAGGAGTTCGAGACCAGCCTGTCCAACATGGTGAAACCCTGTGTCTACTAAAAATACCAAAATTAGCCAGGCTTGGTGGTGCACGCCTGTAATCTCAGCTACTTGGGAGGCTGAGGCAGGAGAATCTCTTGAAGCTGGGAGGCGGACGTTGTAGTGAGTGCAGATCTCACCACTGCACTCCAGCCTGGGCAACAAGAGTGAAACTCCGTCTCCAAAAACAAACAAACAGAAAAAACACAAACAAAACCACACCCCTTAGGACAGACAACCCAAAATGCCAGCAGAGCAAAGCATTCATGTGAGGAGGACTTTGGGGGAGGTGACGGGATGTTGGAGGAAGGGGAGAGGGCAGGAGTGAGGTCAGGGGCTCCAGAGAGACCCTGTGGGGGACCAGGGGATGGTTTGCTCTCTTCGGAGCCTATGTGCGTGTCGTGGGGCTCCCATATTAAAATTATCCCAAACTGGGGGCTTAAAACCACAGAAGTTTCTTCTCTCCCAGTTCTGGGGCCAGAGTCTGAAATCAAGGTTCTAGGGGCAGCACTCCCTCCGGAGGCTCCGTGGCTCCCTCCTGCCCTTGGCAGCTCCCCATGCTCCTGGCTCACACTGTGTGGCTCCTGTCCCTGCTCCGTGGCCGTGTGGCCATCTCCCCTGGTGTGTTTCCATCTCCTCTTCTCATGAGGACCCCGGTGGTGGGATCAGCCACCCTTCTCCGGCGTGACTCAGCTGATTACACCTGCAGTGACCCTGTTTCCAAATAAGGCCACACTCTGAGGTCTCCAGGAGGAGGACATGCATTTTGGGGGGACACTCTTCCCCAAGAGGGAAGGAGGCAGAGAGCAGGAGACAGACTTGCCTGGGGCCCAGTGACAGCTGCATAGCATAAAGGGGACACGGGACCCCCACCCAACAGCCTGGCACAGAAAGGGAGGAGCCACTCTGACTGTGGAAACCCAGGGGCTACTTAGAGCCATCCCGTGGGAGGCTGGGGGGGTTCATGCCCAGTCAGAGAATGGGGACCCAGCAGGGACAGAGCTGGGGTGGTCCATACGTTGTTCAGGGTCTTCGGGAAACACAGGGCAGGGTGTCTGCAAAGGGACGATGGAGAGCGTGTGAGGAGGGGCCAGTCAGCCGGCGCAGCCCGATGAACACCTGGGGAGCGGCCACAGAGGGGAAGCCACCACCAGCCTGGGCTTGTGCGCCTGGAATTTCAGTGAGTTCCGGGTCTCAGCTTCAGCCTCTGTGTCTGTCCCTTCACCCCCATGCCAGGGACTTACTTCTAATTAAGTACTGTCACGATCCCATTCTGCAGGGGAGGGGACTGAAGCCCAGAGAGGTCAGGGGACTTGCCCAGGGACACACAGCAGATTGGGGTCTGGGGTTTGAACCTGTGTTTAGCTGACCCTAAAGTCCTTGCTTTTATATATGCTTTAAAGGAAACCCCTTTCCATGAAAACCTCCAAACATACAAAGTAACAGAACAGCAGAGTAAGCCCTGCGCAAGCCGCCAGCACCGCCGTCCCCGCTTCCTCCGCCCGCATCCTGCCCCTGTTCCTTACTGTTTTGACTTTTACGTTTCTTTTCTGAAGTAAAATGTCTGTACATTGAGATACACAAATCTTACTCTCAGTGGAATGTATTGGACTTGAGCTAGTACAACTGGACATGTGAGTTTATCTTTTCTTTCTGTGGTGTCGTAATTGCCTTACTTCACTAACAGTGAACAGAGAGCGCCTCTATCGTAAGGAAAAACAATGCAATTATGAAAAAAACATTAAGGACGTTCCAGCCAGGGGCGGTGGCTCACGCCTGTCATCCCAGCACTTTGGGAGGCCAAGGCGAGTGGATCATGAGGTCAGGAGTTCGAGACCAGACTGATCAACATGGTGAAACCCCGTCTCTACTAAAAATACAAAAATTAGCTGGGTGTGGTGGTGCACACCTGTAATCCCAGCTACTCGGGGGGCTGAGACAGGAGAATCGCTTCAACCTGGGAAGTGGAGGTTGCAGTGAGCCAAGATCATGCCACTGTACTCCAGGTTGGGTGACAGAGCGACACTCCGTCTCAAAAAAAAAAGAGCCACTCCTTTGAGCTACATCCTTGCCCCACTCTCAGGACCCCCGAGGTTCCTCTGTGTGTCGGCCCAGCCCCACCTGAGCTTTCCCACAACCCAGCCACCTGAACCTAGACCCCGGGAAGGCCAGTGGTGGCAGCCTCCCTGCAAGGAGGAAGAAGCCCAGTGGGCGGGACCCACACACATGGCTTCGTGCAGGCCTGAGCCCCTGGCAAGCTGCCCTCTACCTGCTGCCTCCCGGGGGAGCCCCAACCACTACCATGTTCCACAAGAGCCCCCGTCTTCAGAGGGAGAGCTCGGGCCTCTGTGGGATGCCCTCTTCTCTGAGTAGCCCCTGAGTCAGTGCAAGGCTGGGGAGGTCAGCCTCAGGGAGGCATTGCCCGGCAACCAGCTTCTCCCAGGGCCTCTGTGGGCGGCCCCGTCACCTGGCAACCAGGTGGCAGCGTCCCTTGAGTCCAGGCCACACAGCTGCGCCCAGCCCTGCCTGGTTCCTTCCAGGCCTGCAGGACCCCTGAGGCCCTGTCCTTATTCCCCCACCACCGGGACAGCCACAGCTCCAGTCACAATGAGCATCGTCTTCTCCAGGTAAGGGGGCCGGCGCCGCCTGGCTGCCAGGGGAGGTGGAGGCAGGGTTTTGAGGCCCGGTGCACCAAGAAAGATGAGGGCAGCAGAGCCTGCCGGTCGGGGGAGGGTAAGGGGGCTCTCCCCTCCCCACACCGCCTGCACCTCCAGCTCAGGGAAGACAGGGCTTGGGACCACAGAAGCTTCCAGAATCTGGCCTCCATCTGCTTCTCAGCATTACCGCCTGTGGTTCTGGGGTAGCCAAATTCATCTCCTTTCCTCTCTCACTTCCACCTGGAAAACCCCCTATGCACCTCAACCCCAGCCACGCCTCCCCTTCATGGAGGCCCTGTCCACACTGCCCCGGGCCAGCCCTTCCCTGCTCTCACCACCTGCCTGCCCTGCCCCAGTCATATCCACGCCTGGTTCCTCCGAGGTTCAAAATCCAGGGAACCTCTCAAGCACCCAATGTGTTTTTCTTATATTTTTTGAGATGAAGTCTGCCTCTATAGCCCAAGTTGGAGTGCAGTGGTGCAATCTGGATCTCGGCTCACTGCAACCTCCACTTCCCGGGCTCAAGCGATTCTCCTGCCTCAGGTTCCTGAGTAGCTGGGACTGTAGGCGCACTACCATGATCGGCCAGTTTTTTGTATTTTAGTAGGACGAGGTTTCACCATGTTGCCCAGGGTGGTCTTGAACTCCTGAGCTCAGGCAATCCACACACCTCGGCCTCCCAAAGTGCTGGGATTACAGGCGTGAGCCACCGTGCCCAGCCCTGATGTATTTTTAAAACACAGCTTCTCAGGCGCACTCCCAAGGATTCTGGTGCCCACTCCTGGGAGCTCCAACGTCTGATTTCCTTAACCCCTGTGCTGCTGAGTCAGAAGCTCTGAGGAGCCTGCCTGCAGGAACAGAGGCTGTGTCTGGCTGTGTGACCTGCAGCAAGATGCTTTACCTCTCTGGGCCTCAGTTCACTCCATGTTCACATGTTGATACCAGCAGCACCTTGCTTATAGGGTGACGTACGCAGAGTGTTTTGCAATGAGGGTGTCGAGAGAGTTAGGGTCTGTTGGGACAGAGGGCTGCTCCTCAGGACATTTCTTGCATCAGGGATTTGATGAGAGGGTTGCACGGGAGCTTTGGTCAAAGGGAGAGAGGCAGGGACAGTGACATGCTGGGGGATAAGGGAAAGGAGAAGCCATAAGAGGGCCCAGGAGGGAGGCAGAGTCCGGGCCTCCATGGCTGTCCTAGAAGCCTGAATGCGGTGGGTCAGTCAACGCTCACTTGCTCTGGGGAGGTGCCGGGCTGGGAGCCAGGGCAGGGCACAGTGGCTCACGCCTGTCATCCCAGGACTTTGGGAGGCCAAGGTGGGCAGATCACCTGAGGTCGGGAGTTCGAGGCCAGCCTGGTCAACATGGAGAAACCCTGTCTCTCCTAAAAGTACAACAATTAGCCAGGCATGATGGTGGGTGCCTGTAATCCCAGCTACTCAGGAGGCTGAGGTAGGAGAATCACTTGAACCCAGGAGGCGGAGGTTGCAGTGAGCCGAGATCACACCACTGTACTCCAGCCTGGGCAACAGAGCAAGACTCCGTCTCAAAAAAAAAAAAAAAAAAAAAAAAAAATATATATATATATATATACATACACATACACACACACATATATATATATATATATATATAAAGAATTTTGACAGCTTATGGGGAAAGACAGCACGGGGGAATTTCAGAGGGCAGAGGCCTTTGCAGCCAGGGACTGTGGCATAGAGTAACGCTTCCAGGAAGATAGAAGCCCCTTTAGCAGCACAGGGAGGAAAAAGGCCAGGTTTGGAGCCAAGCATGCATTTGTATCCCTGCCCACCACTGACCGGCCCAGGCACATCCCCCTTCTCAGCCTCGATGGCCCTGATGCTGCCACCTTGAGCAATAGCCTGTGGCACATGCATACCACACCGGAGGCCGGCTGGTGGCAGCTCCTGTTTTCATAACCATTGTCTGCTCCTGGCATGACCGGGGCCCTGCCTCACTGCCCGGAACAGCCACTCGGGTCCCCGCGTCCGCAGGGACAGCCAGGTGAGGATGATGGAGAACACCGTGGCCAATGCCGAGAAGTACTTCGGGCAGTTATGCTCGCTGCTGGCTGCCTACACGCGCAAGACCGCCCGGCTGCGGGACAAGGCGGACCAGCTGGTCAAGCAGCTCATTGACTTTGCCAACTCCGAGAACCCCGAGCTGCGGGCCACCATGAGGGACTTCGCCGAGGACCTGGCCAAGGTGCAGGATTACCGGCAGGCCCAGGTGAGCGTGGTCAGCCCGGGGTTGGGATGGTGAGGGGCACCCGGGCTCCAATGCCAGGGTCAGGCCTGAGGGCAGCAGGAGCCATGCTGTGGCCATGGCCGACGGGGTGAGTCTCCAAAGACATCCACCGAGGGTGGACAGTTACACGCTCCCCAGGGTCACACCTCCGCCTGCAGGAGTGACAGCCTAGGGGAACTTGCTGAGTCGGATGAAGGGTTGACCATGAGAGGAAACCCAGGAAGCCAGCCCTGGGGCTCCACCAGCCCGTGAAGGAGACACATTCAGGGCCTCCAGAAGGGACAGAAAGGGGAGTCAGGGGCAAGGGGGCTGCAGGGTGTTGAGGAAATAATTAAAAATAGAAACTCCTGCCAGCCCAGAGAAATCCTCCATGAATTGTGGAAAAGAATGGAAAAGGGTTGGGTGCAGCGGCTCAGATCTGTAATCCCAGCACTCTGGGAGACCTAGGCAGGCAGTTTGGCTGAGCCCAGGAGTTCAAGACCAGCCTGGGCAACATAGCAAGACCCCATGTCTACAAAAGTATAAAAACATTAGCCGGATATGGTAGCTTGCACCTGTGGTCCCAGCTACTCAGGAGGCTGAGATAGGAGGATCGTTTGAGCCTGAGAGGTCAAGGCTGGAGCCATGATCGTGCCACTGCATTCCAGCCTGGGAGACAGTACGAGACTCTGTCTCACACCAAAAAACAGACAAAGACTGAAACAGCTTTACAACTGAGTACGCTTTAAACCAGATAGCAACACATGTCATGGGCAATCCAAGAAAGAGATCGCACAGACAGAAACGGCACTCTCCTCTTCAGGCAGGCAGACACAGCCCACGGCGTCCATGTTCTCAAGACAGATGACAACTGTCCCCCAGGAAGAGGCCTTGGCAGCCCCATTTCTCACCAGTACATCCTAATTTCACCTGGTAATGGGGGTGGCCACCTGTGCTAGCTAATTATCTTTGTTTTATAAAAAAAATTTTTTTTAAGAGACTGGGCTGGGCAAGGTGGCTCATGCATGTAATCCCAGCACTTTGGGAGGCCAAGGCAGGTGGATCACAAGGTCAGGAGATCGAGACCATCCTGGCTAACACAGCGAAACCCCATCTCTACTAAAAATACTAAAATTAGCTGGGCATGGTGGCACATGCCTGTAGTACCAGCTACTTGGGAGGCTGAGGCAGGAGAATCACTTGAACCTCGGAGGTGGAGGCTGCAGTGAGCTGAGATCATGGCACTGCACTCTAGCCTGGTGACAGAGCGAGACTCTGTCTCAAAAAAAAAAAGAAAAAAGAGAGACGAGGTTTTGCCTTGTTGCCCAGGCTGGTCTTTAATTCCTGGGTTCAAGCCATCCTCCCACCTCGGCCTCCCAAAATGCTGGGATTACAGGCGTGAGCCACCATGCCTGGCCTACCTAATTACCTTTAACCAAAAGAAAAATAAAACTTCTCATGGATCTGTGACAAACAGGTGGCAGAGCTTGGTGCCAGGCGCCTACGCTAAGCTGCCACGGAGACCAGAGGAAGACCAGGGCACCAGGAGGCAGGACGCCATCTTCCTTGACATTTACGAATTCACAGACACAGCTCCTGGCCCTCATAAAGACATTTTCAATTGTAAAACTGGCAAGGGGCTACTTTAGTTTTTTTGGTTTTTTTTTTTTCCTCTTTTTCTTTGAGACGGAGTCTCACTCTGTTACCCAGGCTGGAATGATGTGACACCATCTCCGCTCACTGCAGCCTCTACCTCCTGGGTTCAAGCAATTCTCCTGCCTCAGCCTCCTGAATAGCTGGGACCACAGGCATGCACCACCATGCCTGGCTAATTTTTTGTATTTTTAATAGAGACGAGGTTTCACCATGTTGGCCAGGCTGGTCTTCAACTCCTGACCTTAGGTGATCTGCCCACCTCGGCCTCCCAAAGTGCTGGGATTACAGGCACGAGCCACCTCACCCAGCCCTGCTGTGACTCTCAACAAAAATCTTGTCCCCAAAGAGAGGCTCAGTTTTCTCATCTGCAAAGTGGGGTTGTCATCGCCACCCTGTGTGGCAGTTGGGAGACAGGACCAGGCTGTCGCGTAGAGGGACTGAACATACACTAGGGACCTGTCCTGCCTCCCCGGTGATGACACTCCCTGAGTTCTGGGCCAGGCACCATCTCCCTACTGTCCCGAAACCCTGGCGAGTGCACCCATGGCCTCGTTGGACAGGTGAGGAAATGAGGCTTCGAGAGACTGAATGTGTTGCCGGAGCCCTCAGGAGGCAGAGCCGGGCCTGAGCCCAGGCCAGTGTCTCCAACACCCTGGGAAAGGGAGTGCATCTCACACTCCCCCGTCCCCCGCACGGCTCCGGACATGCGGCTCCCGGGTGTGGGCTGTGCTTTCTATGCCTAGGCTGGAGGCAGGCAGCACCCTGCACTCTTCACTCAGATCCCCCTGGTGTCCCTGCTCCCCCAGGTCGAGAGGCTGGAGACCAAGGTGGTCAACCCCCTGAAGCTCTACGGGGCTCGGATCAAGCAGACACGGGTAAGCCAGGGCCCCTCGGCGTGGGCAGCATCCCCATCTTGCCCTGCGGGTTCCCGGGAAACAGCCCTCCTTTCTGCAGGCGGAGATCAAGAAATTCAAACACGTCCAAAATTATGAGATCAAACAACTGAAAAAGCTGGAGAAACTGAGGCAGAAGTCACCCTCGGATCAGCAAATGATCATATCCTTGCCTGGAAGTGGGGCCTGAGGCTGCCGGGGCAGGGTGTCCACTCACACAGATATCCTCTGGGGTTTTCTGGGCAGGGGGTGCGAGGGGGCGGACCACTCCAATGGGGCTATTTGGGCGTAACTCGGTTCCTTAACAGCACATTTTTCAGTCTCGGGTGAGTGTGACATGTCTGTCTGGGGCAGCCAGAATCAGGACCTCAGGTGGGCTTTCCCGGGCCAGAAGCAGGTGTGGGCAGGGCCCTGTGCTCAGGATGGGAAAGCCAAAGGTACCAGTTAAAAGGGCCGCTGGGGATCTGGAGGCCTGGGCTCTGTCCCATTATTGACGCCAGCCAACAAGTCACTCCCCCACGGGCTCAGTTTCACTGCCAGTTACTTGTTTAATGCTCGCATCAGGTGGGTAATCCACACTGTCTACGGGGGGAAATCAGGCTCACAGCAGGTGGAGGGGACCCCGCATGCTCTCTGTCTCACTGTCCTGCCCCGTGGGAAAGATGCAGGGGCCAGGAGGTAGGGTAAGAGCCGGAGGAAGGCTAGTCCCCTCTGCTGTATGTGTAACTGATTTGTAACTGAGTGTGTGACCTCATCCAAAGAGTGCCCCTCGCCTTTTTTTGAGATGGAGGCCTACTCTGTCGCCAGGCTGGAGTGCAATGGCACAAACTCATCTCACTGCAACCCTCCGACTCCTGGGTTCAAGGGATTCTCCTGCTTCAGCCTTCCTAGTAGCTGGGATACAGGCACACGCCACCATGCCCAGCTAATTTTTATATTTTTAGTAGAGACAGGGTTTCGGGTTTCACCATGTTGGCCAAGATGGTCTCGATCTCTTGACCTCGTGACCTGCCCTCCCCAGCCTCCCAAAGTGCTAGGATTACAGGCGTGAGCCACTGCACCTGGCCATGCCCCTCACTTTTTTTTGAGAGATGGGGTCTTGCTCTGTCACCCAGGCTGGAGTGCAGTGGCACAGTCTCAGCTCACTGCAACCTCTGCTTCCCGGTTCAAACGATTCTCCCACCTCAGCCTCCTGAGTAGCTGGGATTACAGGTGCCTACCACCATGACTGGCCAATTTTTGTATTTTTAGTAGAAACAGGGTTTTGCCATGTTGGCCAGGCTGGACAACTCACCCCAGACAATCCTGACCTCAGACGATCCGCCCACCTCGGTCTCCCAAAGGGCTGGAATGACAGGCTTAAGCCACGGCGCCCAACCACAGAGAATGCCCTTAATGGAGCTAAGTCAGCAGTCCTCACCTGGGCACATTTCACCATGTGGGGACGTTTCTGGTTCACGACTGGGGAGCTCTGCTAGTACATGTTAGGTTCTTCCCGCTGTGGGGACAAATGGCCACAGACTCACCGTTCAGGAGGTTGGAGGTCCATTGTGGGCCCACTGGGCTAAATCACGGTGTGGAAAGGGCTGGTTTCTTCTGGAAGTTCCAGGGAGAGTCTGTGCCCTCACCTTTTCCAGCTTCCAGAGGCCACACACATCCCTTGGCTGTGGCCGGCAGCTCTGCGCCTTCCCCCTGTAGTCACGTCTCTCTTCTGACTCTCCTGCCTGCCTCCCTCTTCCACGTGTAAGGACCCCTGTGATTGCACTGGGTGTAGCAGATAATCCAGGATCATCTTCCACAGCAAGGACGGCTGATTAGCAACCTTCATTCACCTGCTACCCCTTTGCCTTGAAAGGGGCCGTATTGACAGGTGCCAGGAATTAGGACGTAGACAGCTTTGGAGGGCCATTATCCCACCTACCACCTGGCATCGAGTGGGGGAGAGGCCGGGGATTCGGCCCTACCTCCCACAGTGCCCCAGACACTCGTGCCGAACGTGGGGAGTGCTGACCTACACCAATGTGGGTCACAGCCGTGCCCGAACACCTCGGCTTCTACCCTGGCTCCTGCCTGGGTCACCCACCGTCTTTGCAGCCGTTTGTTTGAGTGACAACAGCTTTCCCTTCTTTCCTGGGGGCTTCCTAGATTCCAGCCCCCAGCTCTCTTTCCTTCTTGGGCGTTACACAGACATGAAGGTGGCATTTAAGTCCCCATTTTAAAGAGGAAGCTGAAGCTGAGAAAGGTGACTTGTGCAAGGTCACACAGGCAGTTAAGTGGCAAATTTTGAATACAGCTCCAAGGTGCTCTATTCCAAAAGCCAGATTCTTTGTGTCTGGGCTTGGCATGGAGTAGGCATCTACGGATGTTGATCAAATGAACGAAAGAGTGAATTACCTAAACATGTTCCTCATGCAAGAATGAATGATCAGTGAACGTGGAGCACCTGTCCTAAGGGCTCAGCAGGTGCCACTGTTTAATTTTTCCAACAGCCCTCCAAGCAAGTCTTATCGCTGTCCTCTGTTTACAAGAAAGGGAACTGAGGCTCAGAGAGGTTAAGTGACTTGCCTGAGGTCACACAGCTAGCAGGCAGGTGCGTCTCACTCCGGTGACTGCTCCTTTAGCCGTGGTCCTACTCAGCCATTCCTTTGATGACCAAATTGGCAAGAGATGTCCCATGAGGCAGGAGAGCTGGACTGAGAGAGGGTTTAGAGACAGAATGATTCAGAAAGGTGGCTACAGGCCAGAAGTGCCCCCATGACACTTTCTACCTCTGTGTCCCGGGGGCCAGGCGGAGACCAGCGTGCAGAGGGCCGCCGTGGACTCCAGCCGCACCACCCTCCAGCTGAAGGAGACTGTGGATGCCTTCCAGAGGCAGAAGCTGAAGGACCTGCAGGTGAGGGCGGCTGGCCGCTGTGGGAGGCACCCTGGGCTGCCTTGTGTGAGCGCGCACGCATGTGTGTACATGTGTCTGTGTGCATGCATCGGTGTGAGTATGTGTGTGGGTCTGTCTGCATGTGTGAGCATTGGAAGGTGTGTGTGAGCTTGTGCCCACACAGGCTCCTGGCACAGTTAAACCTGGCCACAGGGTATCAGAGGCTATTGCTCAGGGCAGCTGTCCCAGCACAGGAAGCCACTGGGTGGCCCTAGGTCCAGCTCCTAAGCAGGAAGACTTTGCTTCCCCTCATCACACACTCCCCACTTCCTCTCCACAAAGCATTGCCCTAACCTTTTTACTCCTCAGAGCTCCAAATACTGTTCCCTGAATGAGCCACGCTGAGGCCCAGCAGGTGGGCGTGGATGCCTTCCTCCTTCCAAGATCCCACCCCACTGCCGCAGAGTACTGGGCCCAGAGCCCCAGCCCTTACAAGAGGAGCTCAGAGAGTTGGGGTCTTTCAGGACTAACTGATCACAGAGATTCCTTCCCCAGCTGTTGAGCCCTCCCTAGTTCATTTTCCAAAGGTGAACGCAGCCCTGGCAATTTTTTTTTTTTGAGACAGAGTCTCATTTGGTTGCCCAGGCTGGAGTGCAATGGTGCGATCTCCGCTCACTCCAACCTCTGCCTCCCAGGTTCAAGCGATTCTCCTGCCTTAGCTTCCAGAGTAGATGGGACTACAGGCGTTCGCCACCAAACCTGGCTAATTTTTGTATTTCTAGTAGAAACAGGGGTCTCACCATGTTGGCCAGGCTGCTCTCAAACTCCTGACCTCAAACGATCTGCCCACCTTGGTCTCCCAAAGTGCTGGGATTGCAGACATGAGCCACCGCACCTGCCCCAGGGAACTCTTAAAAGGCAGGTCCAATTTATCTTCACTGGGCTGAGCACCCTTGTTCTGAGGATTGGAGCCTAAATCCCTTCAAGGCTCCTGCAGCCCCAGCCCCGCCTTGTGGCCTCAGCCTGCCCACCGCACTCAAGCTCCAGGGCGCAGAGCCGGTTCCTGCCCGAGGCCTTTGCGGGGCTGTGCCTGGCTCTGCGTCAAGTCAGTGCCTCCTCCTCTTTCAGCTTCAACCTCATTCTTTAGGGCAAGTCACCGGGACCCCAGACTGGCCTTGTGAAGGGCTCTTGAAGGGCTCGTGAACTGGGAGTTCCCTTGTCCCCCTTGTTTATACACTCTACTCTGCTCCCACTGGGCTGCTATCCCAGGTGGAATGGTTAATTGTGTATTCACTTCACGCATTACTTTAACAAATGTGGAATGCACACCTACTGTGTGTCAGGTACTGTGCCTCATGCTGGGACACCGTGCCCACCAAAGCAAGGTCCCTGAGCTCATGGAGTGGACCCGTTGGGGCGGGAGGAGATGGGTGGATCACGTGGTCCATGATGTGCTGTGTGCCATTTATCATGTTCATCACATCATGGGGAGGAGAAGCCTGTGAGGTGACTGCGTAACAAACTGCATGTCAGTGCCACAGGACAGGGCCCTGCTGGGCCCCAGTCACCAGGCTCCAGGCCCTGGCACCTAGTGGGTAGTCAGTAAATACTTGTAGAATGAATGAATGAGTGACTACATACATGAATGAATGAGTGAATGCATGCATGAATGAATGAGTGCATACATGAATGAATGAGTGAATGCATGCATGAATGAATGAATGAGTGAATGCCGAATGAATGAATGAGTGAATGCCTACATGAAGGAATGAGTGCCTACATGAATGAATGCACAGGCAATGAAGCATCGGTAATCAGTGCTCAGGCCACCTGCATGGGAAGGGAGACCTCAAACAGCCGGCAGACGTTGCTCAGCACCTGACGTGTTTGGGGCTGGGTGGGCGGCACCGAGGGGCGTGGACCACGCAGTTCTCAGCCTCCAGGTCAGGGGCCAACAGAAGCTGGAAGTTTAAAAGTGGGCATACTTTCAAGTTCTGGGATTAAATTTGTAAGAGATGTGAATCCAAACCATCCCTCAAAAGCCCTTCAAAAGAGATAAAAACATGAGCTAATGGTTACCACCCGTCTTAGTGTATTCAGCCTGCACCTACAGAACACTTGAAGCTGGGTGATTTATAAACCACAGAGGTAAGTTTCTCACCCTGTTGAAGGCTGGGGAGTCCAAGATCCGGGATCCAGCAGACTCAGCATCTGGGGAGGGCCTGTTCCCCATGGCTGGTGGCTTCTATGTGTCCTCATGTGGCGGAAGGGGCAGAAAAGCTCCCTGAAGTGTTTTTTACAAGGGCACTCATCTCATTCACGAAAATGAAGCCCTCCTGCCAATCACTTGAGGCCAATAGTTTGAGATCAGCCTGGCCAACATGGTGAAACCCTGTCTCTACAAAAAATACAAAAATTAGCTGGGCATGCTGGCTTATGCACTTTGGGAGACAGAGGTGGGCAGATCACTTGAGGTCAGGAGTTCAAGACCAGCCTGGCCAACATGGTCAAACCCCATCTCTCCTAAAAATACAAAAATTAGCTGGGCATGGTGGTGCACACCTGTAATCCCAGCTACTCAGGAGGCTGAGGCAGGAGAATCACTTGAACCTGGGAGGCGGAGGTTGCAGTGAACAGAGATCATGCCACTACACTCCAGCCTGGGTGACAGAGGGAGACTCTCAGAAAAAAAAAGGTGGAGCGCTTCTGACCTCATCACCCCACAGGTGTCCTGCCTTCCAACATCACTGCACTGGGGATTAAGCTCAACACGTGAATCTTCGGGGGATACAAATATTCACCACCCTCATTTTAGGTTGGATTTCTTTTTTCGGGGAGAGGGGACAACGGAGTCTCGCTCTGTCACCCCAAGCTGGAGTGCTGTGGCGACATCTTGGCTCACCACAACCTCCATCTCCCAGATTCAAGTGATTCTCCTGCCTCAGCCTCCCGAGTAGCTGGGTCTACAGGCACCTGCCACTGCGCCTGGCTAATTTTTTGTATTCTTAGTAGAGACGGGGCTTCACCGTGTAAGCCAGGATGGTCTCAATTTCCTGACCTTGTGATCCGCCCGCCTTGGCCTCCCAAAGTGCTGGGATTACAGGCATGAGCCACCGCACCTGGCCTTCAGATTAGATTTCTAAGAAAATGACTGTATTTGCACAATAGTTCTGGGGTTCCTGTAAGAGAAGGTAAGTGACACAGGGGCTGTCATGGCTGAATGTGTGTCAGGATTCACCTGGAGGGCTCTCTAAACACAGATGGATGAGCCTACCCTGAGACTCTATTGGGTGGGTCTGGGGTGGGTCTGGGGTGGGCCCAGGCTGCAGGCACAGGCTGATTCGAGGGCACATTCTGAGATCGTTGCTGTGACTCTTGAAGGGCTTGTGAACTGGGAGTTCCCTTGTTCCCATTGTACAGAGGAATCAACTGAGTCTCAGAAGGGAGGAGACATTTCCCTGAGCGCCCCATGCCAGTAAATGGCAGGCGGAAGCCTTGAACCCTGGGGCCCCCCTCCTTTTTTTTCAGACAGTGTCTCGCTCTGTCACCCAGGCAGGAGTGTAGTGGCACGATCTTAGCTCACTGCAGTCTCTACCTCTTGGGTTCAAGCGATTCTCCTGCTTCAGCCTCCAAAGTAGCTGGGATTACAGGCACGTACCACCACACCAAGCTAATTTTTGTATTTTTAGTGGAGACGGGATTTCACCGTGTTGGCCAGGATGGTCTCCATCTTCTGACCTTGTGATCCACCCACCTTAGCCTCCCAGAGTGCTGGGATTACAGGCTTGAGCCACCGCACCTGGCGTTTTTTGTTTTTTTCTGGAGACAGAGTCTCACTCTGTTGCCCAGGCTGGAGTGCAGTGATGTGATCATGGGTTACTGCAGCCTCGACCTCCTGAGCTCAGGTGATCCTCCCATCTTAGCCTTCTGAGTAGCTGGGACCACAGGTGCGCACCACCACACCCAGACAGTTTTTGTGTAGAGATGGGGTTTTGCCATGTTGCCCAGGCTGGTCTCAAGTACCTGGGCTCAAGCAATTTGCCCACCTTGGCCTCCCAAAGTGCTGGGATTATAGGTGTGTGCCACTGTGCCTGGCTGAACCCCAGCCTCTTGATCGGGTGGTGTATTAGGCTGTTCTTGCCTTGCTATAAAGAAATACCTGAGGCTGGGTAATTTGTAAGAAAAGAGGTTTAATTGGCTTATGGTTCTCTGGGCTATACAGGAAGCATAGCAGCTCCTCCTTCTGGGCAGGCCTTGGGAGGCTTCCAGTCACGGCAGAAGGTAAGACAGGAGCAGGCCAGTCACATGGCAAAAGCAGGAGCAGGTGAGAGAGTAGGGGTGGGGAGGGGCCACGCACTTTTAAATGACCAGCTCCGGGAGCACTCATCACCAAAGGGATGGGCTAAGCCATTCATGAGGGATCCGCCCCCACAGTCAAACACCTCCCATCAGGCACCATGGCCAACATTGGGGGTTACAGTTCAGCATGAGATTTGGGTGAGGACAAATATCCAAATTATATCAGGCAGCTGTTTCCACCTGGTGTTGCCTCGCGGGGGACTGAAGGGGAGGAGGTTTTTCCACCACAGACTTGGGTCCCCTCCCTCTCTCCCAGGTGTTTTGGGGGCCACTCTGAGCCCCCCCCCACCGGGGTGCTTCTCAGGGAACATGAACTGGTATATCTCCAAACCTCAGGCCCCTCCCCCCAGCACTAAGACTGTGTCCTTCTGGGGCCAGAGTGAGGCAGGAGCCTCAGCCAGGACAGCTCTGCACCTCGGGGCCCGGCTGGTCTGGTGAGCAGCAGGAACTCTGCCGGTACTTGCTCCACCGAGCTGGGAGCCATCTGTTCCAGAGAAGCCAACATCTCCACCACTAATCACGCTTGGACCAGCCGGCCCCTGTCGGGTTGTGGGGCCTCACGGGTGACAGAGGCTGAAGGTCTTGTAGCCCTCAACCTGCAAACAGCTGTCTTTGAAGTGAGAGGCAGGCCATGTGGATAAGCCCAGGGCAGAGGGCATGGGGGATGCCCTCAGAAGTCCTGGCTGAGAAGCCCCCACACATTTCCGGTGGATTCCTGTGCAGGGCAAGTGGGCAGCTCTGGTCAGAAGTACAAACATGGCCGGTCATGGTGGCCCGTGTCCGTAATCCCAGCACTTTGGGAGGCCAAGGCGGGTGGATCACTTGAGCTCAGGAGTTCGAGACCAGCCTGGGCAACGTGGTGAAACGCTGTCTCTACAAAAAATACAAAAAATAAGCCAGGCATGGTGGCATGCACCTGTAGTCCCAGCTACTTGGGGACTGAGGTGGATGGATCGCTTGAGCCCAGGAGGCTGAGGCTACAGTGAACCAAGATCGCTCCACTGCACTCCAGCCTGGGCAATGGGAGTGAGACCCTGTCTGCCCCTTCCCACCTCAGATAAAAGAGGTACAAACGCATTTGACCTTGGGCCCTGCAAGTCCACTCCTGGCGGTCTCCCGCAGCTACCCCAGGCCAGGAGTGAGGTGACATCTGCACAGGATCTTCCTGTGTTTTCACAACAAAGACAGAATAATACATTTGCCCACACACCCAAGTGCCGGGACTGTCTAATAAGCTACAGCAAGAAATACACAGAAATGAAGGGAGAAGCCTCCTTTGGGCTGGGCGTGGTGGCTCATGCCTGTAATCCCAGCACTTTGGGAGGCTGAGGAGGGCGGATCACCTGAGGATAGGAGTTCAAGACCAGCCTGGCCAATATGGCAAAGCCCTGTCTCTACTAAAAATACAAAAATTAGCTGGGCGTGGTCCGGGGTGCCTATAATCCCAGCTACTCAGGAGGCTGGGGCAGGAGAATCGCTTGAACCCAGTAGGCGGAGGTTGCAGTGAGCTAAGATTGCACCACTTCACTCCAGCCTGGGCAACAGAGCAAGACTCTATCTTAAAAAAAAAAAAAAAGACCGGACGTGGTGGCTCACGCCTGTAATCCCAGCACTTTGGCAGGCTGAGGCGGGTGGATCATGAGGTCAGGAGATGAGACCAGCCTGGCTAACATGGAGAAACCCCGTCTCTACAAAAATTAGCCAGGCATGATGGCATACACCTATAGTCCCAGCTACTTGGGAGGCTGAGGCAGGAGAATCGCTTGAACCTGGGAGACAGAAGTTGCAGTGAGCTGAGATGGCGCCACTGTACTCCAGCCTGGGCGACAGAGCGAGACTCTGTCTCAAAAAAAAGAGCCTCCTGTGAAAAGATCTCCAGGACTGATTGTTAGCAGAGGTGAAAAGCTCAGAAGAAACTGAAAAAGGGAGAAGGGAAGAACACTGGCTTATCTCAGGGAACCAGGGAGGAAGACACAGAAACTCAGCATTACCTCAGGAGGTGGAGGGGAAGTGAAAGAAGGCTGCAGAGCAAGTGTCCTCAGACTATTTTGGCACAGTCTGTCTGTCTGTCTGTATTTACTTACCTGGGTACTTAGTTAGTAGACACAGGGTTTTGCCCCGGCTGGTCTTGAACTCCTGGGCTCAAGCCATCCTCTTGCCTTGGCCTCCCAAAGTACTGAAATGACAGGTGTGAGCCACTGTACTTGGCCAATAGTTTTCATTTTGGAACCATGCAAATGTGTTTTCCATCAACGTGTCAACAAAAAAATTACATGTCGAAATTCTCCTCCTAGGACCTGTCCCCACCTGGACAGCCCCCTCACCCCCACCCCATCTGCCTGCGTCCCAGGTTACCTTGGGCTGTCTTTCTCACTGTGCTGCTTACATTCTTTGGGCTTCTCTCCCCCACAGACATTTTTTTCTGATTTTGTAACTATTGAGATGGTTTTCCACGCCAAAGCAGTGGAGGTGTATTCCAGCGCCTTCCAGACCCTGGAGAAGTATGACCTGGAGAGGGACCTTCAGGTGGGTCGCAGACACCCCATTTCCTACGTGGTGGAGTGGGGCAAGGTTTCATTTTGCTTCTGTCTTGATGGAAGCACTTTTTGTTGGTAACATTTTGCAACTTTTCTAAGACTCATTCTGATGAAGCGTTGTCAGTATCTGTCCCAGGTGCCTAAAGGAGGATAATTTTTCCTAACGCTATTTGGAATATCAGCATATTCATCATATGATGTTTAAAAATGAATGGATTGGCTGGGTCTGGTGGCTCACGCCTGTAATCTCAGCAGTTTGGGAGGTTAAGGCAGGCAGATCACGAGGTCAGGAGTTTGAGGCCAGCCTGGTCAACATGGTGAAACACAAAATTTAGCTGGGCGTGGTGGTGAGCACCTGTAATCCCAGCTTCTCGGGAGGCTGAGGCAGGAAAATCACTTGCCCCGTGAGGCAGAGGTTGCAGTGAGCCGAGATGGTGCCACTGCACTCCAGCCTGGGTGACAGAGCAAGACTCCGTCTCAAAACAAAACAAAATTTAAAAAAGAATGGATGGACAGCAACAGAAAACATTTCCTGGGTGGCGCTTGGTGTAGTTTTGAAGTAGAAAGAACTGCTTTTTATCCCCACCTGGTCTGATTAAAATCCAGAGTGAGCTGTTTGCATTATTGGTAACGCCCTTCCGCAGTCTAGTATTGTAAATTAACAGTCACTGATCATGACTCTCTCCTGTGGCTCTGCGGTTGATGGGACTCACCTGGGCAGGTCTCAGGTCGGCCTTCCTGTGGTTGCCGTTGGTCAGAGGCTGGGGCTGTCTTTTCTCTAGCTTTTCTTGCTTATGTCTGGCAGAAGGTGGCTGTCATCGAGCACGGGACAGGCCATGCGATTTGCAGGGCCCACTGCAAAATGAAAACGTGGGGCCCTTCCTTCTAAAAGTACTAACATCTTCAGGACAGCAGTCAGAGCGCTAAGCCACACACAGGGGCCTTCTGGGCGTGCGGCCTGGGCAGCTGCCTGAGCCGCACCCCACAGAGCCCGCCCTCCCTGGGTCTTCCTCCGTGTCTGCAGCCAGAGCACCTGCCCACAGCCTTTTCATGGGGCCTGGGCTTCCTCCCAGCAGCTGGTTCCAAGAGAGAGTGTCTGGGGACACACGTGGAAACTCGATCGCCTCTTATGGCCTAACCTCAGCAGTAACGCAGTGCGGCTTTGTATGCTGTTGGTCAGAGTGAATCTCTGAAGCTGCCTGTATTCAAGGGGAGAGGAATTTGATTCCAGCTCCTGATGGGGGAAGCATCAGATCACCTGAGTTACCAATAAGCCTTAAAAGCACCACACGAACTTTGGGGCAGGTCAGAGGGGCTCTCTCGCATTCACTCACTTTACAATATTATTTTCTCTTTTTTTTGTGTTTTGAGTCGGAGTCTTGTTCTGTCACCAGGCTGAAGTGCAGTGGCATGATCTCAGCTCACTGCAACCTCCACCTCCTGGGTTCAAGCGATTCCCCTGCCTCAGCCTCCCAAGTAGCTGGGACTACAGGTGTGCGCCACCACGCCAAGCTGATTTTTTTTATTTTAGCAGAGACGGGGTTTCACCATGTTGGCCAGGCTGGTCTCAATCTCCTGACCTCGTGATCTGCTCGCCTCGGCCTCCCAAAGTGCTGGGCTTACAGGCGTGAGCCATGGCACCTGGCCTACAATATTCTTTTTAGGGGCAAGGGCGATCTCGAATCCAGGTGTTCTGCTGTGTGACTGTGGACATGTGACCTGGCCCTTGGGCTTCTCCCATTTATAAAATGGGGTGATAACCCACTGATGGGGCCACTGTAGATTATGTGGAATAAGAAACAGAAAGCTCCTGGAGAGGACCGTGGTTGCAAGGGCACCAGCTGTCGCCGGCCTTCTCACCCAGCCATCTTTCCATCCCACTACCCCGCCCCAAGTCATGTTTTCCCATTGGATCCAACACACCCTGGTCTCTCCCCCGGCAGGATTTTAGAGCCAAGGTGCAGGGAGTTTCTGGGCGTCATGACACTCGGCCGCTTGCCAGCTCCAGCCCGTCTCCATCTGCCCCTCAGTCTCTTGCCAACCAGGTGAGTGTGTGGGAGGGTGAGGCTACATCTAAAATGAAGTGCACAGCCCAGGAGACCCCGTGGTAGGAGTCCCAGGGATTAGAGGAGGGGGCAGCTGAGAACTCAAGTTTGAAATGAGAGGCTGAGGAGGTGAGGGTGGTGGGAGTGTGGAGGGCTGGAGGAGGCGGGGGGTGGTGGGAGTGTGGGGTGGTGGGAGTGTGGAGGGCTGGAGGAGGCCGGGCTGGTGGGAGTGTGGGGTGGCCGGAGGGTGGAGGGTTGCCTCAGGGTCTGACCAGGACTTTGCCTTGAAATGGAACGAGGCTGGGTGTGATGGGTCATGACTGCAATCCCAGCACTTTAGGATGGATCACTTGAGGCAGGTGGATCACTTGAGGTCAGGAGTTCAAGACCAGCTTGGCCAACATGGTGAAACCCCATTTTGACTAAAAATAATGCAAAAATTAGCCAGGTGTGGTGGCGTGAGCCTGTAATCCCAGCTACTTGGGAGGCTGAGGCAGGAGAATCGCTTGAACCCGGGAGGCGGAGCTTGCAGTGAGCCAAGATTGCACCATCGCACTCCAGCCTGGGCAACAGAGTGACTTGGTCTCAAAAAAAAAAACAAAACATAGAACCAGTGAAGTCATGTCAACCAGCATGGTGGGCCACACAGTCCCCACTGTGGCTGTCACAAGGCCTGAGCGCTCCCTGGAGGCACTCTGAGGTATTGCCACTTGAGAAACAGAGGCCTCCGGACAGGTCTACCTACACCTGCATCCCACCCGTGGGCCCGTGGGGCCCGTGGGTTGCAGAAACTAGGATTCCTCAGAGGTTAGGGAAATGATTAGGTGCTTACATTACACGTTTCCTGACAGCCCAGGAAGTCCTGCCATCAGGTGCATCTCTATTTCTGCGGGACCTTTGTAGGTCCAGCTGAGGAGGGCAAATAAAGGCCCTGAATAGCCGGATGCCAATCATGGCAGGTTTAGTCTCCGAGAGGAGGGGGTGAGGGGCAGCCAGCTCACTGTGTGTGGTGGGGTGGGTGTCACAAAAGATGGTAGGGGAGGTGCAATCCCCAGCCCTTTAATCCCAGACTGCCCGGAGACTTTGTTCCTGTTTTCCTATTCTTTTTTCTTTGTCTTTGCTGGATTGAGGTAATTCGAAGACCTTGTCTTTGAGCTCTGAATTTCCTTCTTCTACTTGTTCAATTCGATTGCTGAGATTTCCCAGAGCATTTTGCATTTCTGTAAGTGTGTCCGATGTTTCCTGAAGTTTTGATTGTTTTTTCTTTATGCTATCTGCTTCTTGGTCTGAGCCCACTGCTCCTGGCGGTGTGACCTTGGGAAAGTTTCCTAGCCTGTGTGTGCCTTAGAGTCCTCGCCTGCAGAGTGGCTCAGAACAGTAACGTCTGTGCAGGGCTGTGCTGAGTATCTGTGAACAGATCTACACCACGCACAGAAAACCCGGCCTGTCGCGTGACAAACACTTAACACTTCTTGCTGCCGTTATTATTACTGATGTCGCTGTCGTTTATTATTATTATTATTTAGAGTGCTCAGAGCACCATAGGGAGCCCAGGAAAAGAAGAGGAGGAGAGTGAGGATGACTCCATGGAGGAGGCCCCTGTGGAGGACCTCAGGGCACTGGGGCAGGAACCCCATAAATGGGAACCCCATAAATAGGAAGAGAACTGCCCACAACAGTCAGAAGTACTGAGCAGGCCTTGGATCCTCAGGTGGGCTCTGCTGTGTGTCCTCAGGCAAGCCACCTGTCCTCTGAGCCTCAGTTTCCTCATCTGTACTGCAGGACCAGTATCACTCACCTCAGAGGTTGCTCTGGGGGACTGCTGTGCCTGGCACATAGTAGGTGTTGAATAAATGCCCATGACTCTCAGTCTGACCCCAGTCTCTCATCCTGCCTTTCATCCGGGGTCTCGGGTGGATTCCTTTCCTAGGCTGCCTTGACAAAGCCAGTGCCTGGGTGGCTCAAGCCACAGAAAATCCCTCTCCCATGTTCTGGAAGCCAGAAATCTGAGAGCAAGGTGTCAGCAGGGCTGGTTCCTTCTGGGGGCTCGGAGGGAGCACCTGTCCTAGGCCCCTCTCCAGCTTCCGGCGACTCCTGTCCTTGGCGCGCCTGGGCTTGCAGCCACATCCACCGGCCTCTGCCTTCGTCTTCACATGCGTTCTCCCGGTGTGCCCTTGAGTCTGTGTCAAACCTCCCCATCCTGTAAGGATGCCCATCATCAGAGGCCCACCTTCCTCCAGGGTGGCCTCATCCTGACTAATTACATGAGCCACGACCCCGTTTCCAAATAAGGTCACATTCTGAGGTATGGGGGTGGGTAGGACTTCAACACAGACTTTTGGGGCAAAATTCAGCTTGTAACACAGGAGGTGATGTGCAGGGATATTCTTGGGACCAAGATTGTCACAGAAGTCCACAGAGGCCGAAGTGGGGTGGAGGTGTAGGAAGGCTGGGCCGTGTGGACTGGGGGCGCTGTCTGTTGGGGCCCCTGGTGCACAGCCGAGGAGTGACTCCTCCGACCATCTCTGAGGGCAGCCGGGGTGGGCCCGCTTCTCCCGGCCTGGCTGGACTCGGTGACACTGAGGCTTGGTGGAGACGTCTGCGTTGAGCGTGGCTATCTGTTACTCAAGGCCACACACTGCCCAAACGTCCCAGGTTAGAAAGTGTGCCTGGAGCCTGCAGATACAGGCTGGCTCCACAGATCCCAGCACCCCCCAACAGACCGCCCCCCGCCGGGGGTCCCAGCAGCTCAAAGCCGGAAAGCACCTTGTCTCTGTAGAGATGATGGAGGCCAAAGTTCCAGATGAGGCCGAATCTTCCATGAGGAGATGAAACAGCACAGAAGCTTCTTCAACCAACTACCTAGGTAGGATCACAAACCTTCCACCCCGGGGGCCCGTTCCAGCTGCGGAATCCTCTCAAGGGCCTGGGATAGGGCATCCATGCTGTGCACGGCTCGTCCCTGGCTAGCCTCCTGCCTTCTGAAGACCTCAGCTGGGAATGGTCCACTGGTGGCCTCTCTTGCTGGCCTGGTGGCTAATTGCCGAGCTCTAGAGCCACACAGCCCTGGTGTCACATCCCCCACGTGGAGTGCCCTGGTTATTCTCATCAGCAAAGTGGGGGACACACATTTTCCTCTCAAGATCAAGGTACGGTTGGCGTCTTCAACACAGTGATGATTTTGAGACAGAGTCTTGCTCTGTCACCCAGGCTGGACTGAAGTGGTGCAATCTGGGCTCATGGTAACCTCTGCCTCCCAGGTTCAAGGACTCTCATCACGGTCCACACATGAAGAAGCTGAGGCTCAAAGAATGATCCAGCTAAGGGCATACAGTCAGCTGGCGGGAGGTGGAACAGATCTGGGCCCTTCCGGGTCCTGCCCTGAGCTGCCCAAGCAATTTGAGGTCTTTGCTGCCTTTCAGAGGAGTTTGGGAGGCCGAGGCAGGCGGATCATTTGAGGTCAGGAGTTCAAGAACAGCCTGGCCATTTGATGAAACCCTATCTGTACTAATAATACAAACATTAGCTGGGCATGGTGGCGGGTGCCTCTAGTCCCAGCTACTTGGGAGGCTGAGGCAGGAGAATTATTTGAGCCCAGGAGGTGGAGGTTGCAATGAGTCGAAATAATGCCACTGCACTCCAGCTTGGGCGACACAGCAAGATTCCATCTCAAAAAAAAAAAATAAAGCCCCCAGTAGTTGGGACTGTAGCCACCGGCCACCACACCCAGCTACTTTTTTGTACTTTTAGTAGAGATGGGGTTTCACCATGTTGGCCAGGCTGGTCTCAAACTCCTGACCTCACATGATCCACCTGCCTAGGCCTCCCTAAGTGCTGGGATGACAGGCGTGAGCCACCACACCCGGCCAAGTAGTACATTTTAATTTATTCCTATCAAAATTAGAAGAGCTAGGTTCTTTTTCTTTCACTAGGTAGGAAACTTACCCCACTATCTGCAGAAAGGGTCCTGCCTGTGCTTCCCACAGGAACGGCCTAGGACACACAATGCTCTCCTTCCTGGTCCACAGATGAAGCTGAGGCTCAAAGAACAATCTGCGAAGGGCATACAGTCAGCTGGCGGGGAGATGGAGCTGGATCCGGGCCCTTCCTGGTCCTGCTTTGAGTTGCCCAAGCTCTTTGGGGTTTTTGCTGCCTTTCAGAGGAGTTTCTCCTCTCCCCCGGAGTTTGCCTCCGAGTCCAGCCCCTCACCTCCTGCAGAAGGAATCCCCCAGCACCAGAGAAAAAGCCCAGATGTGACACCCCAGGGCTGTGCATCCACCAGCCATGCCTACCCTCCCTGTGTGGCTAAGAGGGGGACAGAGGGGAGATCCGGGGGATGTGGAGGCCGCCCCATTCTTCCTCTACCTGGGTGGCAGGGAGTGTCCTTAGTCCACGCAGGCAGCTAGGGGAGGGGGACCCTGCATTCTACCCCTGAGGTCTGGAGTATGACCCTGTGTCCTGCTCCTTCCCAGGGTGGGGAGGGGGACCTTGCATCACAGCTCCTGGGGTCTGGTGGATGCCCCTTTGCCCTGCTCCTTCCCCCGGACATGAAGGGGACCCTGCACCTCACACCTGGGGTTCGGGGGGGTGCCCCTGTGTCCTGCTCCTTCCCAGCGCAGGAGAGGGACGTTGTATCCTAGATCCTGGGGTCTGGAGGATGCCCCTTTGCCCTGCTCCTTCCCCGGGCATGAAGGGGACCCTGCACCTCACATCTGGGGTCTGGGGGATGCCCGTGTCCTGCTCCTTCCCTGGGAATGAAGGGGACCCTGCACCTCACACCTCCACACCTCAGAACATGGGTGTGGACTTCTTACAATCAGAGAAAATGAACCCCCTCCCAGTCCCAGTTTTTGAAATACTTCTGTGGAACGGAGTCGGAAAGAACTGATGCAGGTGCCCTGCTTCTGTCAGGTAGGAGACTGTGGTCAGGACCACCGATGGCCCCCAAATACCCCAATGTAAGAGGTAAGGTGGCTTTGGCTCCGAGGAGCAGGGTCAGGAGTCCAGGTAAAGGGGTTCAATGCGCTCATGTAGTCTGGGCTGAGACCCAGTGCAGAGAGGGGGGTCCCTCATTCACGAATACAGACCCTCAGTGGCCAGGCAGACCGACATGGCCAACGTGGCTGCTGAATCTACGGAGGAAGGCTCCTTTTTCTAGTGTCTCCCACACACTCGCCCATCTGACAAAACCTAACTGCTCAGCCTACATAGGAAAAATGATTATTTGGTCTTAGAAAAAAAAAAGGTTTTCGCTGGACGCAGTGGTTCGTGCCTGTAATCCCCAGCATGGGAGGCCAAGGCAGGCCGATCACCTGAGTTCGGGTGATCGAGGCCAGCCTGGCTAACGTGATGAAACCCTGTCTCTACTAAAAATACAAAATTAGCCAGGCATGGTAGTGCATGCCTGTAATCCCAGCTACTCAGAAGGTTGAGGCAGGAGAATTGCTTGAACCCAGGAGGTGGAGGCTGCAGTGAGCCAAGGTCGCACCATTGCACTCCAGCCTGGGCAACGAGAGAGAACCTCCGTCTCACAAAAGAAAAGAAAAAATGGTTTTCTTCTGAAAGGCTACAGATGTCACTGAGATTGCAAATCCTGTAAAAAGTCCTCATGGATGTGTTAATAATTAAAGTTTTTTTTTCTTTAAAGATAGTTTATTTCAGTTTCTACCTTCTGATAACTCAAGGTGCGATATATATACATATTTTTTTCTTCACAGCAAACACCTTTGATTTTAGCGCTGTTTTGAGATCTTCACCCTTGAAACTTTCTCAACCTTAAAATAGTTTGTAGAACATCACTCAGTGGGAAACAAAATTGCAGAAATGGAACAGATAAGATACTGGTGTCACTGCACTCCACCTGGGGGCTACCAACAAGGCAATGTCTGGATGTGACCACGGCGAGTCTAGGAAAGAGAAAGCAGAGGGTGTGTACGTGGGAGACGCCACTGATAGTCCCGACAGGGGCTGCCAGGTCCAAGAAGGCGGCAGGTCAACTGTGTTCTGATGCATTTACATATTTTAAGGGATCCATGTGTGTTGTTTGAGTTTCTAGCATTTCCTAGCGTTCAAATGCTTGCCTTATCTTTCTCCAAGTGTCCACCCAGAAGACCCTAAGCGACAGCCCCAGGCTCGCCAGAGACCGAATGAGCTCCTCCCCCACAGCCGAACCCATGTGGAGCTGTCTCTGTCTCTCACTGGGAGATCTGGAGTCCACCCCTTAGGGCTGCACCTCCCTGTGGGCATGCCTTCCTCCCCCACCTCTATTTCATGGAGAAACCATCTAGGATCAAGGAGGGAGCGGGTACAGCCCCCCAGTTCTAGTCAATGCACAGGGGATTTACCGACAGGCATCCTCCTTCTAGTTAAAGTGCAAAGTCCCTTAGAGCGCAGTTTAAGGGAGCTCCAGGCTACAGCGGGCTTAGGCTCTGACTCTATTTTGTCAGGTCCCAGAGTCTGCAGACAAAGTGGGGATCTAGGTTCTCCCCAAATTGCACATTGTCCTGAGGGAGGGGTGTAGAAGGGAACTCGGGATGAACAAAACCAGCCCATCCTTGCTCCCAATGGACATGGTGAGTTTTTCCCTTTCCAACAGTAACTAAGAAACCCTATGCGCACCCTCAGCCCCCATGGAGCGCTATCCCACTGAAGTCCTCTGGCCATGTGCGTCCCCAGGCGCAGCTAAGGCAGGGCTGTGCTCCCACGGGCTCTCACTCATTGCATTCTGCAGGCTAAACCCAATCCCTTGCCAGCACCAGGAGGAGGGGCTCCCCCCGGCAGCGCCCATTCTTGTCAACCTGTTGGTCACACGATTGATTCCGTCCCCTTCCTGGAGCGTATGTGACACCCAGGCCCAGGGACGCATGGGGACTGAGGCGCAGAAGGCAGGCCCCCTGAAAGCCTGTGTGGAGGGTGGCTTTGGCGGTCAGTGTGGGCCACAGAACAGTCTGGACATGGGTCTTCCATTGGGTATTTCAGGCACCAACACATTCCTGTTCCTGGCCTGCCAGGGCTCCTGGGGTGTGTGGCCTGTGTGGCTCCACGAAGCCCTACTCTGTCTTCAGCCTTAGCCTGTGCGAGCCAAGCGGGGTGCAGCTGGCATCCGACTCCCCTTTCCTGCGGGACACAGCTGGGAACTTCTGAAGCGAAACCTATCTCCAAGAATTATCGAAGTGAATACGCGATTTACAGGACAAGGGAGTGAAATGGCCTCGTCCTAAGAAAAACGGTTCAGCAGAATGAATTGCTCACTGGGACTGGAAACGGTACAGGGAAAAGAGTGAGAATGATCCTTGAGAGAGAAGCTGGCAGCTCTGCCTCGTGGCTGCGGAAACTGGGGAGAGACCAGTCTCAGAACACCTGCCCGCCGGGTCCAGAGGGGGCTCTCCCTCCCCTCTCCCTGAGGCTGGGGCTGGGCCACTGCCACCCCGTGAGCAACCCTTCCCTCTGTGACAAGGGACCCTCTAATTTTTAAAGTCCTCTTTCTCAAGCTCCACCCTGTTCTTGGAAACACTACTAGGCTTCCTGGCTGTGCTGTGGTCTGGTTTTAGGTAATTCAGTAACAAAGCTGATCTAATCACACAGGCCTACCTGGATCCTTCCTAATTAAAAAGCCAACAGAGGCTGGCACGGTGGCTTACGCCTGTAATCCCAGCACTTCAGGAGGCCAAGGTGGGCAGATCACCTGAGGTCGGGAGTACGAGACCAGCCTGACCAACATGGAGAAACCCTGCCTCTACTAAAAATACAAAATTAGCCAGGTGTGATGGCACTTGCCTGTAATCCCAGCTACTCAGGAGGCTGTGGCAGGAGAACTGCTTGCACCTGGGAGGCAGAGGCGCCAAGATTGTGTCACTGGAGTGAAACTCCATCTCAAAAAAAAAGCCAACACATAGTGGGAGCCAGGAAGGTCAGGCCTGTAGCTCCCAGCCCGGGGTCCCAGCTAAGGCACCCGTTAGACTGAAACCTCTCATAGACTCTTCATGGTGCAAACCTGCATGCCTCACGTCAGGGGTCTGGAATACCAGGTGCTCCCGGGTGACAAGGTAACCCACGCAGAACAGCCCAGGAAAGAGCGAATCTCACAGCCCCAGCCTTCTTTCCTCATAACTAAATTTCATGGTGTTACTGGGCTTGGAGGCGTGAGAGGCCTGTTTGGTTTTAACTCACAGGAGGAAAGAGGAGGAGGGTCAGCGGTGTCTGTGATTCCCGCACTGGGCCTCAGTGCTGCTTCTAAACCCCACACATGTTCCCTGCATTAACCTGAACATTAGGATTTTGATTTGGGTACAGGCTCAGAGACCAGACTCTCCCTCTAGCCCATTTTTGGAAATTTCAGAGCTCTTTGGCCCACTTTTCTTTTGGCAATAGGAAAATCATAGCGTCTACCCCAGTTCACTTACAGATAACCTAGGACATCAGAATTCAGTTCTCTGGCCTTTGGTTAAACGCGCCTGTGCACCGTACATGCAGACAGCAGATGCAATCTATGAACACGGTCCCTCTTAAATATCTATTAATGCTGCTAAAATTGTAACAAAGGCTAAAAACATACAGTGCCACATCTCAACACGTCCTGTTTTCAAAGCAGGGAGCTTTGCGCTTGAGCAAGTGGTTTGCATTTTGGTTCACTAGGATTTGCACAGCCGTCGAGCTTAGGGGGCAGAGTGCCTGCAATGCCGCCATGGGCGACAGGCCTTCGTGCTCCTGGTTTTGGGCACTCTGCCTGCTGGGACTGGGAACCTCTCCCTAGGAATCACCTGACACTTCCTGAGTTTACAGAGGGGTCATCGGAGCTCCTACACCCAGGTGGCCCTGGGTGTGGCACCTCCCCACGCAGGGACCTTAGAGCCGTGTGGCTGGGTCTGCCTGCTCCACACCAGAGCCCAGCTCTGCCCAGGCCCTGGGGGAAGAGAGGAAATGTTGATGGCAGGCGGTCAGCCCTGTCCCAGGCACACTGGGCCTCCTCCAGGAGACCCCGGCCAGAGCCACAGCCAGCAGGAGAAGAGGTGCTTCCCGAGCTGCTGCTTGCTCTGCTCACAGCATGGGAGACTGTCTGTTGGGTGGCTGGCGTCCTGTGTGGATCGAGTACAGAGGGGACCCTGCCCTGTCAGGCTTCCTCCAACTCTGAGGAGCTAGATCTGTAAGAACAGGTAGTGAGGGGGGAAAGACAAAACAAAGCCCTTTCCTCTCCCCCGAAATGGCTATTGCAAGAGGTCTGTGTAGACAAAAGTGTCGAGATCATTTTCGAAGTTAAAGTGCTTGGAAAAAAGCCCGAAAGTCAGCGCTGCTTTCCTTGCAGAGGCTGTGCACAAGCTCCAGCACCCCCAGGAGAGTCTCAGAATCAGTTTACCCAGAAACCAAACAAATCAAAACGTCCATACAAAACTCCTATCCACACAGGGCTGTCTTGTGAGCACTGCAGAGCCAAGTCTCAATGCATTTCAGCTAATGTGAATCATACAAGACCAGGAACACCGACGACGAGACGGGCAGAAGGGAGCTCCCAATGGTCAGCCCTGAGTGCGGCCCGAGTTTCACCGGGGCAGGGAGGAGGGCGCAGTGCCCCGGAACCATGGCTGGACACTGTGGGAGGCACGTATTATCTGCAATTGGCATTAGAGCAACGGGCGTCCACATGCCCCTCTCTGATGTTTCCCTTAATGGATTTGGTGGCGATGCGGCCGTGAGGGCCCAACCATGGGGAGGGGCAGCCCAGCCTACACAAGCCCCCGCCCCGGCCCAGCTCATGGCCAGTGCACTTTAGCACGGCCATGCTCCGGCCAGCAGCACCCCTAGGCTGAAGTCCCTCACACACCATGCGGTCAGGGGCCTGAGCCCCAGCTCCCCGGTTCCGGAGGCTGGCAGCATGGGGCTCAAATGCATCACATGACACCATGTTTCAGGTAATGCCCCAGACACACGTTCTGTGATGCAACCAATCTGTGCTCGTCTCTGGAACATTCTGGGGGAGCATTCCCCCTAGAGGAAAACCTTCCGAGCAGTGGCCAGGTGACTCTCAGGCGCTTCTGTGGTGCTGACAGACAAGACGGGACTTATGTGACCCAATGTCAGAGGAGGTAGCCAGGAAGGACGGGAGGGGAGGGTGGCAGGTGGAGGGAGAGCCCCATGGGCCTATTTCACAGTCAGTGACCGCAGCGGTGACGGGAGAAGAGGCAGGGAACCCCAGGCGGGCTGGCAGCGTCCACGCATGGGGGAACAGGAGGCTCCGGAGCCAGCCTGCAGTTGCTGGGAGTCACGCCCTGGGCCCATGGGCTGGCCTGAAGTGTGTGTGGTACAGACCCACAGAAGAGAGGACCGTGGTTCCCAGGCAGTAGGTGAAGGGCGTATCTGCAGAGGCTGGAGGAAGGAGCTACAAAGGTCTGGAGGGGAAGGAAAAGCAGCTTCCAGAGCCCCTGGGGGCAGGGGACGCAATGCTCAGCGCTTAGAGGCAGAGTTCGTGCCACCGGCTTGCCCTGCGTCACCCAGAACTGCCTCTCTCCAGTGGCTGTCACTCCCGACTCAGACTTTCCTGCCCTGTCTGGAATAAAGAGCAGCACTGTTTGCCTTTAGAAAGGGGGGTTGTCTAGCGGCTACTAAAGAGACTTCTTTCCTGTACTTCTTGTGTGGGGCACACGGCACAATGCTGCTTCATGACCGAAGAGCCTCTGCTTCAGAAGGGAGCTGTCGGCCAGGCGGGCGCATTTCAGATGGTCTGCGTGGTCTGCTGCAGACACCTCGGCACTGCTGTGACTCTGACAGACACACAGATCCCAGGCTGTCTGCAGGGCACACACATGTCCCTCTGGTGGTGCCAGGTCTTGCTCTAGCCAGCCAAGAGCATCCTCTACACCACACCCGCCCTCTCCCTAAAACAGGTGTTTCCTCAAGGTTGGAGAGGGCTGGACAGGGAGCCCCGTTGGACGAACGTGGCCCAGGGCCACCCACTGTGAGCGGTAGTGCCAGTCCTCTGCCACTGGAGGGCTGTAGCCCTCCCTTGAGGCTATCCTGCCTGTGTCCCTTACCTGCCCCCACCCTCGCCAGCCCTTGGCCCTCAATGGCCCATGGCGTCCTTCACCTCCTCCCTCTTGGTCTCTTCTCACAAGCCTGGCACTCGGAGTACAGCTGGTCTCCTCGACTTTAGCCGTGTGACCCAAGGGACACTTTGGCACATGGATGGGGGGCGCAGACACAGGCAGAGGAGAGGAGGGGAGGAGCAGCGGATTCTCTAACCGCTAGTTCTAGGGCAGCAGGAGCGGCTCTGGGTGCTGCTGGCTTCATGCAGGTCATCGGGGTGGGGGTGGCAGCTGGGCGCCAGGCCTGGGAGAACAGCACGTGGCCTCAGTCCTCCTGCAGAGTGCAACCTGTGGGGCCTACTCAGTGGCCATTTGCTCAATGTGGTCACTAAGCAGCTTGTATTGCTCTGGAAGAGAAAATGATGTGATTTCTCAGATGAAGGATGGTGACAGGGACAGGTATGTCCTGCTCTTGTCACTTGGGCAGGAACGAATCAGGGCCTCCCTGGGAGCAAGGCTGCGACTTCCAAACCACACTGCCATCCGCAGGCCACACTGCTTGTGCGCTTCAGGGCAGGGCTGTGCCATGAGGGCACGGTGCACACACACAGCCTCTTGACCAGCACGCCGCCTGTGGGGCACAGCAGGTGCCTGGAAGGGGCCCTCGGAACTGGGAATGTACATTCTTAGGAAAATGGTGTCATGGGGTGCAGCCCCTGCAGCCTGTAAAAGGCACAGGACGATCGAGTCTGGCCAGCCTGGGGACCAGGGGAGGTGACAGCATCCTCCTTGCCCTGTGCTAGTGAGGTGGGGCCGCTGGCAACATTTTCAGATGGTCCAGCAGCCACTGGCACTGTCACGCCTCCTGTGGCCACTCCACCGGAGATCCCTTGAATTAGGTGGAGAAGGGGATTCCCTAAAGAATACGTGTCAATCTGTGTCCACCCGAGTGTGAGACCTTTTCCACAGAGGAAGCAGTGCTTGCGGCAGATGGGGCGGCACACAGGGACCGGCCCTGCACAAGAGGGCACCAGCGTCGCAGCAACTCCCTGCTGTCATGGAGGCCAGAGATTCTAGAGAAACCTCAAAACTCCCTCCCCCACCTCCCCTGCCCCTCGATACTTGTCATGGCAGTGAGGTCCGAGAAAGAAAAGGAAGCCACGCAGCCGTCATTCAGCAGGGAGCAACTCGGGGCTGGAGTTAGCTCCGTGCAAGCTTTGGGCCCAGGCGCTGTGTCCCCTCTTTCTTTGCCCTGACTGTGAACACCAAGGCTGCAGCCCCAACCCCGGCAATCCCATCTACCAGAAATGGATTCCAAATGGAATGAGAGGTGTCCTGTGCATCTGTCTGCACAGACCAGGGGAGATAGGAGGGCCGACCGCCCAGAGAGCTCAGCACCACATTCCCGATGGCCACACGACATACCTCCTGGTAGTGCAGAAGCACCAGCGGGCGCAGCCTTGCCTCCGGACCCAGCCCTGCCTCCTGACCCCAGCCCTGCCTCCGGACCCAGCCGTGCCTCCGGACCCAGCCGTGCCTCCGGACCCAGCCGTGCCTCCGGACCCAGCCCTGCCTCCGGACCCCAGCCCTGCCTCCGGACCCAGCCCTGCCTCCGGACCCAGCCGTGCCTCCGGACCCAGCCGTGCCTCCGGACCCAGCCGTGCCTCCGGACCCAGCCCTGCCTCCGGACCCAGCCCTGCCTCCGGACCCAGCCCTGCCTCCGGACCCAGCCTTGCCTCCGGACCCAGCCCTGCCTCCGGACCCAGCCGTGCCTCCGGACCCAGCCCTGCCTCCGGACCCCAGCCCTGCCTCCGGACCCCAGCCGTGCCTCCGGACCCCAGCCCTGCCTCCGGACCCCAGCCCTGCCTCCGGACCCAGCCGTGCCTCCGGACCCCAGCCCTGCCTCCGGACCCCAGCCCTGCCTCCGGACCCAGCCGTGCCTCCGGACCCCAGCCCTGCCTCCGGACCCCAGCCCTGCCTCTGGACCCAGCCCTGCCCGCCTCCTGCCAGCGGCCTACGCAGACGCACCTTCGTCCAGGTTGCCAATCACAGCCTGCTTCTTCAGGAAGTCATTGCACAGCTTCTTGTTCAGGCCGAACGCCAGCATGTTGTGCGTGAAAGTGCTGCAGGAGGAACCCCAGAGCATCACCCACGGGCCTCCAGGGAAGAGGGCCGAGGAGCTGGGCCCTCGTCTCTGGGATGCTCACCACGGCCTGTCTGGAATCGTCGGCAAGAATTGAAACGCACTGCTGTCTAATTAGCCACCAGCGACTCTCAGTGCGGCACTGCCGTCACCAGGGGTCATGTAGGAGGCGGATTAATTATGAGCTGGCATAGAGGCCAAGTGTGATGAACCCCACACCTCAGAGCAGGCTGCCATCGCACCCCAGGGTGTGACATCGGGAGGGACAGCTCACAGGGCGGGCCCTCCCCCCTGGTTCCCCTTCCCCTTTCCCACTTCCAGCCCTTACCCCAGCTGCCCAAAGGTGATGTTCTCGTTGAACCGGAGGCTGTCGTCACGCTCCTCCTGGGTCATGTGGCACCACTTCTCCCTGCAAGCACAGAAGGTGACAGAAGCAGGGCTCAGATGGTGCTGTCCTTGCCCCAGCTCCTCGCCCTGAGCTGACCCGAGGGTGCTGGCAGCACCATGCAAGGCCCCCCATGGGGAAAAGGGGGTTGCCCTCCATTGGACAGCCGTGTGCTGGGCCTTTCCACAAGGTCTGCCAGGATCCTGACACCATGCTTGGGGACCCCAACATTCACCTTACTCTTCACAAGATACAGAGATGTGGAAACGAAAGTGCCCTTTACGGCCCTGGAGGCGCAGGGCACCACACGTCTACCCAGGCACTCTGCAGGCTGCAGGGCCAGCCCCAAGGCTTCACTATGGTTGGAGAGCGGGGTCTGGGCCCATCCCAGGGGGGAGAAACCACCAGAAAATGAGGGGACCTGCAGGCCTTGGTGGCCCAGGGACGTTCTCGGACTCACGCCTGTGTCTCCTGGGGCCAGCTGCAGATGGCAGCTTTGACAGAGGCCGAGGGCGCTGAGGGCCACACTGTCCCCTGTCTGCACAGCGCTGTGCCCTGCTCTGCTGCGGTTTCGCCATGATGGCTTTCTCGAGGCCCTCAACTCCCTCTCTAGTCTGCTCCCTAAATGACAGAGCAGATCCCCACTCTTCCTGCTGGCCTGACTGTGGCCCTGTGAATGCCGTGGACCATGGCAAAGAGAACACCCAGGCGTGAGAACAAAGTGCTGAAAACCCGATGACACAGCACCGACCGAGCTCTGCATGAGCTTCAGGAACCGGTGGGGGACCCTTCGTGTTCCCCACACAGGGCCTGGGGTGGGAGGGTGTTCTGAGCGTTCACCGGCCACAGGCTTAGAGGGGAGCGCTGCTAATCCTTCACCTGTTGGGGCAGAACAAGGGGGCTCCCCGCCTCTTCCCCACCCCTCACTGCCGCAGAGCCTTTCTGTGTTGCCAGCTCCTTCCCCGCCCCGCGGCCAGGGCGGGCCCCTCCCTCCAGAGTCTGGGGCCTCCTTGACCCTCACACAGCTCCCGCACACCACATCCATCTGAGAAGCTACCTGCAGGAGCAGCTGCAAACGTGGAGACATTAATTTGAGCCCATTTCCCCCTAAGAAGAAAACTGGATGGATGAGTCTGACTAAAATAAGGCTGAGAGGAAGATCGAAGCACGGGAAGAAGGATGGTATGAGGGTGAGAGGCTGGGGTCATGGAGAAGCCAGAGGGGAGAGAAACAAAACAAAGGAACATGAACTCCTGGCTCCTCCCCACCCGTCCGACCCACGAGAGGTCAGTGGCGCTGCTGCAGCTTAGCAGGGGTCACCGGACATCAGGGCATGATGGGGGGTGACTGACAAAGGTCACTCCCGGCCTCCTCATGCCGATGGCAGGATGCCCCTGAAGACTGCAGAATATACTTCTAGGTACTCCGCAGAGTCCATCCCATTTCCTTCCTACTGTCCTTCCCCCGAAAAGCCGCCCTGAGGACTGTGCAGACACATAAACCCCTCGCCACTCCCAGGCCTGCTGTGCAGTTGGGCAGATCGGGCCCTGCGCAACCCTAGACCACACGGAAACGGCGCCCTTGGAGTCTGGAGCACAGCAGCCCTGACCCCTCCTCTTCCTGAGCTAGGTGAGACCATTCTTCTTGCCATGGTGAGGATGAAAACTGGGACGTTTAACCTGATGTCTGAAGAAAGTGGCTAATGCCTATCATCCCAGCACTTTGGGAGGTCGAGGTGGGCAGATCACCTGAGGTCAGGAATTCAAGACCAGCCTGGCCAACATGGCAAAACCCTGTCTCTACTAAAAATACAAAAATTAGGCCAGGTGCAGTGGCTCACACCTGTGATCCCAGCACTTTGGGAGGCTGAGGCAGGCAGATCACTTGAGGTCAGCAGTTGGAGACCAGCCTGACCAACGTGGAGAAACCCCGTCTCTACTAAAAATACAAAATTAGCCGGGTGTGGTGGCGCACGCCTGTAGTCCCAGCTGCTCTGGAGGCTGAGGCAGGAGAATCGCTTGAACCCAGGAGGCAGAGGTTTCGGTGAGCCGAGATCGCGCCATTGCACTCCAGCCTGGGCAACCAGAGCAAAACTCCATGTCAAAGAAAAAAAAAAAAATTAGCCAGCGGTGGTAGCAGGTGCCTGTAATCCCAGGACTCAGGAGGCTGAGGCAGGAGAATCACTTGAACCTGGGAGGTGGAGGTTGCGGTGAGCTGTGACTGCACCACTGCACTCCAGCCTGGGCAACAGACTGAGACTGCATCTCAAGTTCAGTTTCCAGTACTGGTCCAGCTCCCACACTGCACAGCGAGCTGAACATATGTCTACACTGCCATGGTGGGAATCTGGACAGGACTAACTGTCTGCTGAAGGGGAAAGTTTCTGAAATGGAGAAACATCTGCCTCTGTGAACAGAGAGGATGATAATGGCATCTTGCTGTCAGCAGAGGTTACCAAAAGAGATGTCACATTGGAGGCCTGAGGTTGCTGGGAACCTGTAGGCAACCTCGTCCCCGGCCCCTGCCACCTGCTTCAATCTCAAAGCAATACTCTGCCTTCTTCTGGGGAAGGCCCAGGGGCCAGTCAGAGACGAGGAGCTGGTGCATAGCTATATGTGGTCAAAGCTAATCTGCCCTGGTGAGAAGACCCAGGAGGCCATGGTCCCCTCAACTGCGCTCAGGACAGGACACACCTCCCCAGCAGCACTGGCCAGCTCTCAGAGTACGCTGGGATGCTCTCGGCCTTCCTTGGGCCAGGGCTTTGGGGCTGACTGGCTCCAGAAGTCTGGTTAATCACACAGTCACCCAGAGAGTCTGTGAAAACCCAGAGGCTTTGTTCATGAAAGGAGGTGTTTGTTAGGCCTAAGCGCTCCCTTGAAAGCCATAGTAAGTCTGCACAAGAAACTCGAGTGCTACCGACAGCAAACACTACAGACGAGTCACTGACTAGAGGAGGCAGCTCATGAATCCTCCACTGAAGGAGACATCGTTATCTGGGACTTTGAAGAGGCAGATCGGCAGCTCTAAAAACACATCACAAAGGATTCTAGCCGACTGAAAGGTAAACAGGGAGAGTCAGACCCCTCTGTGGGCTCGCAGGAGACCGTCCCGTTCTAGGATTTCCTCAGGGACCCCCTCACACCCACATCACCAAGTGGCTGGAAAAGTGGGGGGTGCTGTCCTTCTTCCGTGCCTCCCTCAACCTAGCGGTCCCAACACATCCGAAAGTGAGTGGTGTCGAAAACAGGACAGGCTCTGCACCCCACCCGCGGCTTCCCAGATGAACCGGGGCCCACTTCTCCAGCCTGCACAGTGAGGCTGAGGGCGAGGCTGCCAGGTCTGCTCAGAAAGGGCCAGAGTGGCTGGTGGAGAGCACAGCTGGCTCAGAACTGGAGCCGGCTTTCCGCAACGTCACCGCCTTCGCCCCTCTGAGCTCACGCTGTTGCCAGGGTGTCACATTTGTTTTCTGACTATTTTGGAGTGCTGTGGCCTCAGGAGGCTCCCACCTGCCCAGTTCTGGGACGTGTTGCCAGCCTGCCCTAGCGCTGGCCTCACCTCCCCAGGGCCGCCCTCCCCGCTGGCCGCCAGGCTGCACTTGCGTCTGGACTGTGCCCGCTGCAGCAGCTCAGCACGGTGCACAGCCCCCACGCTGCAGTGGCCTTTGCAGGAGCCCGCACTGTAAAATGGAACAAAGTCACGTGGACACACACACCTCTTCTCCTCCTCCTCTCCAGCATCCCCTCTGGAGCGGCAGCAGAAACAGGTAAACAAAGGAACATGTCAAAGTCATGCAAGATATGTGGATGGTCAAAAGAGAACAAGCAGAGAAGGAGGGTTATTACAGGCAGAAACGGAGCGGGACAGAGAGAGACAGGATATTCGAAATAAATTCACTTCCTAGAAGTCTGAGAACTAAAGAGGCAACGCCCACCCGCCTAGAGGCATCTAAGCATTTCCTGCGTTCTGGTCTCCTGGCAGAGCGGGATCTCTCTCCAGGGTCCTCAGGCAGTCTCAGTGTCATTCCCTCTCCACGAGCCCCTCTGCCTCCCCAGGAAATGCGGCCATGGCAGAATGCTCTCGGCCCCCGCCCCCCAGTACGGTTTTAGCCGCCCCCAGAGGGAAGAATTTCTCTTGAGATACTGCAAGTGCTGGCAGACTAGAAACTTCACCCCAACAGCAGCCATCTGCTCACGCTCCCAACAAGGGTTGAGAGTAGGGGGTTCTCTCTGGGGTTACAGAGGGAGGGGATGCGCTTTATTAAAGAGGAGACCAGGGCCCTGAGAGGTTCAGAGACTTCAGTCCCATGACTGGAAGGGGCTCCCGCAGGGGCTGCCATCCCTCGCTGTCACATCACTGCATGGCACCTTTGTTTGCTATGGCCAGAAGAGAGAACACAGCATCGCCCCCGGGGAGTGGGTGCCAGCCCTCCCCCGCCACCACCAAGTGTGAGGCCTCAGCGAAGCCGGGAAGGTCTAGTCAGGCTGCAGACCACAAGGAGCTTCGAGCGGCAACTGCATTCCCCAGGCGCCAGCTCTCAAGGGCAGAGTCTCGGGGGCTAGCCAGCCCTTCCTCCCAGGACTCTGCTCTAAGGGTTGGTCCCCCAGGATGCTGATTTTGTACAGCAAACAGCAGGGTGGGCCCGGAGGGGGGGTCCTGATGGTCTAACTCAGTGGGAGGTTGCATTTTTAGGAGGGTCAGGCCAAGTCATGCCAGAGCCCCAGGACAGAAAGCACTCATGCAAGCTGAGCACCCCCCATGAAGCTGTGAGCCCTCAGGCGGCTTGCAGGGCACCAGGGCCACGGGGGTGAAGGAAAACAGACAGGTCCACTCAGCTGCTCTTCTGCTCTCCTCTTCCGAAACCGGGAAATAAAGCCACTCCCTGGTCCTTTTTCCTGAGGCCAAACGGGGCCACACTTTGCTCCTACCTGGTGGTGGGAGATCGCTTTGTCCTCTCACAATGGACAGCGTCAAAAAAGGCTGCGTTCCAGAACCTCAGCGTGTGCCTGCAAGACAGAGCCCCCACGTCAGCCCTCTCCGAGGGGAGGTGGGAGGACCCGGGCCGTGGGCCTTGAGGGATAAGCAAGGGCCGTGTCTCAACCTGTCTGAGCTCCTGAAGTCTCAGAGGTAGGGCTGAGAAGGAAACACGGAGCATGTGACCTGATCTAAATAAAGCTGTTTCCCTGGGGCTCCTGGCGATTCGGCTGTGCAGCTCTCTTGGGAGAGATGGCGCAAGTGGGAAAGAAAGCTATTATAACCCTGGCTGCAGGAGGGAGCCGGCGGCCAGAACCGAAGCCACCATCTGTAGGGCACAGAAGTGGGACGGTTTCTTCTTCTGCCTTTCCCGTTGGGACTCCCAAGAGGAAGCAGAGTGCTGGGAAGATGTGCTTTTCTACAATGGGGTCTAGTAACATAAATGGGAACCCGGCAGGGGCACGCCATATGCCGAGCAAACTAACGTTCAGAGGGACACTTGAGCACTCGAGAAAAAACGTTTTTTTTTTTTTTTTTGAGATGGAGTTTTGCTCTTGTTGCCCAGGCTGGAGTGCAGTGGCACAGATCTTGGCTCACTGCAATCTCCGTTTCGTCTGGTTTAACCAATCCTCCTGCCTCAGCCTCCTGAGTAGCTGGGATTACAGGCACCTACCACCACGCCTGGCTAATTTTGTATTTTTAGTAGAGACGGAGTTTCGCCATGTTGGCCAGGCTGGTCTTGAACTCCAGATCTCAAGTGATCTGCCTGCCTTGGCCTTCCAAAGTGCTGGGATTACAGGCATGAGCCACAGCGCCCAGCAGAAAAATTCTTAAAGCATATCAGGGGTTGGCAAACTATGGTGTGTAAGCTGAAGCGGGCCGGCGGCCTGTTTCTGTAAATAAAGTTTTATTGGAACAAGCCACGCTCATTCATTTATGCAACGTGTCTGGTGGTGTTCACGCTACAACAGCATAGTGGTGTAGCTGCAGCAGAGACCATCTGGCCTGCAAATTCAAACATATTTATTATCTGGCCCTTCACAAGGAAGTTTGCCAAGTGACAATGAAAAGACAGCAACGAAGTCAAGGACAGAGGAGCTGAGCTTAAACACCAGGCGGCGGGACACAGCGGGCCAGCTTCTCCCTCTCTCTGCTTCCACAGGAACCAGGTCCAGCCTCCTCAAGGGCCTTCCTGACAGCTCCAGCCCTGCCCTCTGCCCTCTGGGTCCCTGCAGCACTCCCTGCCCAAGGTCCTCAGGTAGCCCTTGCTAGGTTACAAGCAGAATGCAGCACAGCTGACTGTGATCCTCAGGCAGGGAGGGCGTGTCTGACGCTGACTCCAGGTGCTAGCAAAGCTCCCTAGAATACGGTGAGGAGAGGCTTCAGAGAAAGTAAAGCAGTGCGACGATCGTCTGCAGAGCTGGGCCACATGCCAGGGTGGGCAAGATTTCCCCTGCAGCACTGCTCTCTCATTTCAACCACAACCTTCATTCGTTTATATGTATGTAACAGCTTAATTAGGATATAATTCATATGCCATGAAATTCACCCTCTAGGCTGGGCGTGGTGGCTCACGCCGGTAATCCCAGCACTTTGGGAAGCCGAGGCAGGCGGATCACGAGGTCAAGAGATTGAGACCAACCTGGCCAACATGGTGAAATCCCGTCTCTACTAAAAAGTACAAAAAAATTAGCCGGGCATGATGGTGCACGCGTGTAGTCCTAGCTACTCGGGAGACTGAGGCAGGAGGATCACTTGAACCTGGGAGGCAGAGGCTGCAGTGAGCAGAGATCACTCCACTGTACTCTAGCCTGGTGAGAGTGATATTCCGTCTCAAAAAAAAAATTCACCCTCTAAAATATACAACTGAGTGATTTTTAGTGTATTCACAGAGTTGTGCGGCCACCACCATTTCCACAACATTCTCTCACCCCATAAAGAAAGCCCATCCCCATCAGCAGCCACTTCTGGCTCCCACTCCCTGCCCTCTGCTCCGGCAGAGTCATCTGCTGTCTCTAGGAACGTGGCTGTTCCAGACACTTCACAGGAATGGTACAACGCGTGGGCTTCTGTGTCCGGCTTCTTCCACTGAGCTTCACGACGCTTCCCAGGTCTATCCGTGCTGCAGCGTGCATCAGCACGCCACTCCTTTTCAGGGCTGGGTAATATTCCATGCAATGCATGGACTACATTCTGTTCACCCATTCATCAGCAGACAGCCATGAAGACTGTTTCCACTTTGGGGCCATAATAAATGACACTGCTGCAGACCTTTGTGGACAAGGTTTTGTGAGGACACACGATTTTGTTTCTCCTGGGCGACTCCTAAGGGTAGAGCTGCTGGGTCACAGAGGAACTCTGTGTTTCACCTTTAAAGGAAGTGCCAGGCTGTCTTCCACAGCAGCCGCTCCATTTACATTCCCACCAGCCGTACAGGAGACCTCCAATTCCTCCATATCCTTACCAACACCCGTGAGTGTTCATCTTTTTATTCTGCCACTCTGGGGGTGTGAGAATTCTGCCATTCTGGTGGGGACGCAGGCAGTTAGAAGTGATCCCAGGGAGTGACTGCTGGCCCCGTAAATAAGAGGTGATGGGAAGCGGGGGGCTCGGCCTTACCAGATGGGCTGCTGCTTCAGGTGCGTGTACAGGTAGATCTTCTCCCCCCTTCTTTTCGTCCTCGGGGCTGTACACAGTCACTGCAGGGGGAGAGAGAAAGGCTGAAAGCAGCTCTGGCTCTGCACCTGCTGTCAGCAGTCCCCAGGCGACAGCCTCCCAGCAGCCAGTTTCTACAGAGGTCACAGAGACACGGGTGGAAATTCTACCATGGCTTTTCTGCTGGCCACAGCCTGTAATGATACTATTTCCACCCGGCAATGAGGACTTCTTCTGAGAGAACACGCGGAGGCCGTGTGCCTGCTTGTATGCTGGCTGAGGGGTGTGGGCTGGGCGTCTCCCGCTGCTGCCTGGGCAGACTCACCAGCCCTGGGCCGCTTCTCCTGGGGTTTGTTCTCGTCTTCCCTGAGGGAGAGAAGGCACCACGATGTCAAATGCGACTCACACCACACTTTCTCGAATCAAAGACGCTCTTCTGGATCCCTCAGGTGGGACTGGGTGCATTTAACACGGCTTGCTCTGAAAAGCTTTTCATGAAATCCAGGCTCTATTGGTCAACTGCCAGTGTTTCAAAATTGAGGAAATGTGGCATTGAGGTTTCCTTATGTCATTTTCTTTGAATCCAAAGCTGAATGGGGCAGAGGAGGGGGCCAAGGCCAAGGCACCTGGCTGCGGCCCAGCCGTGGGTGGGAACAGGGGACCCCAGGGGCTCCCTCTGGCTGCCGCAGCCCTCCTCCCCGTGGAAGCTGTAGCTTCTATGTGCCTACTTCTGATGCCCCAAAGGGGTTCCTGGAGTGTCTGTCAGAGCCTTGCTGTCCTGGGGGACAGGGTTTTTCTCCTGCGACTCAAGACCGTGTTCCACAAGCACCCACTCTTGGTCCAGCCAGGGGATGGGGGCAACAGACAGGACAGAGGGGACAGAGGGGGATAGAGGGGACAGCAGGGAGGGGCTGCAGTTCCTTCTGCCATCTGACAATCCCTTGGGCTCCTCATCAGTTTCCGGGAGTGTGGCCCCCAGGGACATCCCTGCATGTGGGTGGGGGGCTTGGCTTTACAGAGCATAGAAAGCGGTGGGGGCAGTGGTGACTGGGGCCACTGCTGTGCTCCTGGCAGTCTCTGGACCTCTCCCCGCACCCTCCCTGCCTGAGCTCTGCACCACTTTCCCCCTAGTCCCCAGCAGAGGGATCCCAAGGCCACACGTACTCATTCTTCTTGACCAGGGGCCCCTTCAGCTTGGTCTCCAGGCCCCCGAAGAAGCCCTTGACGTTCTCGGTCCTGGCCGAGGTGTTCTTCAGCAGGCGCTCGGCGATGTCCTTCTTCTCGGCCAGCCAGCTGTTTGCGGACTTCAGGTAGGAGTCGATGCTGCCCGTGGGCTTCTCCCGGGACTCTGGGGGCTGCAGCTGTGGTTTTCCTTGGACGAGAGAGGGAACAAGACAAGACCAGTGAGGCCAGGGTCTGCGCCTGCTAACTGCAGCGGTCCAGAGGGAGGCCTGCAGGGGTCCTGAGTAGTGGGGACACAGGAGCCTCCCTCCTCAGCCCAGGACAGGGGTGGTGCAGGCTCAGCCGGCCCAGGATGAGGAAGTGGGGGCCCTGCTCCCCATGAGCGCCCCCAGCACCTGCTGTGCACAGAGAAGCCACCGGGAGCACGGAGGGAGCAAAGAAGACGCAGGTAGGAGCCAGGCCCAGGTGGCAGGTGCAGGGAGGCAAGCGCAGAGGCCCGACCGTGCCAGTGCCAGAGGCAGGAGCCAGCTGAGCACCAGCCCCTGGAACGGGAGTGTGGAGACAGCAGGAGGGGCCCTGGAGGAGGAGCCTGGGCAGCACCCGACCTCCCTTAGCCAGAGGATGGACATGAGGCCCTGGCGCACCCACAGGATGAGACATCCCCACAGCTCCCAGGGCCTGATATAGGCCAAAGGCCCTCTGCAGGCCCTGGCAGGGTGTCATCACAAGCTCAAGCCGCTGTGCGTAGCCCTGTCTCAGGAAGCAGTGTCTACTCGTTATGATGTGTCTATCTGTTCTTTGAAAAGAGGAGCCACAGGTTGCACTGGGGGTTCCTACCCCACCCGAAGCAGCTGATGAAGGACCTGGCAGGAAGGGCCTGCCTGCTGGTGTGGCTAGGACACAAGCCATGGCAGTCGGACCAACTGAACCGAGGGGTGGGGGAGAGGATGGCTGTGGGAGGGGGAAGGGTCACATACACCCCAAGAGTGAGCACGTGGGTCCCAAGAGAGGATAGCAAGTGGGGCTCGGAGCCGGCACCTCCCTGCCCAGCTTCAGTCCAGGTGGAGGCTTCCAAAGACCTGCCACTTAGGATGGCCTGAGTAAGTCCTGTTGCTGCAGCCCAGGGAGAGTCACGCAGGAAGCCCCTGAGCTCCAACGCACGAGAAAGTTCCAACGCAGTGAGGTGGCAGGGATGCCACAGCCTCAGCATCAACAACAGTCCGTACTCATGAGCCACCTCCAGCCCATCCCAGGAACTCTCTGAGCTTCAGATCCTAGACGGCTCCTCCCCACCGCCCTCCAACAGCTGAGTGTGTCCTGTTTTGCTGAAACGTAAAACCGGGATCTTCACATCCAGCAGTCCCCGTCTCCACCACGTAACGTCCTGCCCCACGTTTCTTTCCTCATCGCCTCACAGCTCAGGAGTTTCCTTCGTACCCTGGGCTGTCAACCTCCCCATCCCACGATTCGGACGTGCTTTCTCCTCCTCTTTTAGAAGTCTCACTCCTCCCTACCATCAGCTTCCTCTGTTCTCTGGAGGCCCTGTAGTCTTTGCCCTTAATTGTGAAAAAAGCTTCCTCTGACACCATGATGTCAGCTGACGAGCCTCAGGGTGACCCCACGTCAGCCCACCGTGTCTTACCGATATGGTAGTAGGTGAAGCACATGGTCATGAGGTTCTTGGCAGGCCCAAAGTCATCCATCTGATGGCACCTGAAACAAGAGGCAGGGCCCACGGCTGAAGCCCCCTCCACCTGCTTCTCCCTGCAGGGCCCACGGCTGAAGACCCCTCCACCTGCTTCTCCCTGCAGGGCCCACGGCTGAAGCCCCCTCCACCTGCTTCTCCCTGCAGGGCCCACGGCTGAAGCCCCCTCCACCTGCTTCTCCCTGCAGGGCCCACGGCTGAAGCCCCCTCCACCTGCTTCTCCCTGCAGGGCCCACGGCTGAAGCCCCCTCCACCTGCTTCTCCCTGCAGGGCCCACGGCTGAAGCCCCCTCCACCTGCTTCTTCCTGCAGGGCCCACGGCTGAAGCCCCCTCCACCTGCTTCTCCCTGCAGGGCCCACGGCTGAAGCCCCCTCCACCTGCTTCTCCCTGCAGGGCTCACGGCTGAAGCCTGCTCCACCTGCTTCTCCCTGCAAGTCAGCCAGACGCCGTGAGACACTTAACGCACGCATCTCAATGATACCTTCTCCACTGGAGAAGCAACAAAACTATCCCAGGGTTCCATCAGGAGAGCTGCCCACAGCACACGGCCCGGGACTGACTGTAAACAGGAAGGAGTCTGTGCTCTGCCTGCCTGGCTTCTTTCACTGGAAAGGTGAAAGCCAAGGCCCGGGAAACTCAGCTCAACCCCCAGGAGCAGAGCCAGGAGGAGAAGCTGGGGCTCGAGTCTCAGTGCAAAGCTGTGGCCCAGGCCACCCCGGCGCTGCAGCCCTCGCTGTCTCGGGAATTCGGAGTAAGTTGGATGACCTTCCCCACATCCCTGGCTCTCAGGCTCCCGCCCATAGCAACCAGAGAGGGTGAGGCAGGAGGTGGAGCCTCTCACTCAGCAGGTCTTGGTCTTGGGTGGGGCGATTCCTTTGGATTTCAGGCTTCTTTACCTTATCTCTCTTTTTTTTTTTTTTTTTTTTGAGATGAAGTCTTGCTCTGTTGCCAGGCTGGAGTGCAATGGCATGATCTCAGCTCATTACAACCTCCAACTCCCTGGTTCAAGTGATTCTCCTGCCTCCGCCTCCCGAGTAGCTGGGATTACAGGCATGTGCCACCACGCCCAGCTAATACTGTATTTTTAGTAGAGACGGGGTTTCTACATGTTGGTCAGGCTGCTCTTGAACTCCCGACCTCAGGTGATCCACCTGTCTTGGCCTGCCGAAGTGCTGAGATTACAGGCGTGAGCCACTGCTTCTTAGCCTTTCTATCCTGATCCCTTTTACACTTTTTTTTTTCCTGTTTAGGTTTTAACCTTGGACAGTTATTACAAGTCAAAGGAAATTATCTAGACAGTGGTATTAAGGGCCATTTTTATCTTTTTAAGTAAAAAAACTAATCAACTAAACCAGTAATAAAACTATAAAAGACTAAAAGTAAAAACTAAAACCAACCCATATTGGCTAAATATTAAAAGCGTTTCTGTTTCACTTCGTTCTGAAACTATACAAACATATATATGCTCAGGGACCAAGTGATGGGAAGAATTTTTGTGTTTTGCCAGGGTTAGGACTTTAACTCCCTCCCTCCCCAATTTTACTTACGTAAGACAAAAAACTCAAAAATGGAGAATTACTTTTAGACTAGTGCAATTAAGAAAAAAAAGGAAAGAGACTCAAGAGAGCAGCTCCCTTTTGGTTGGGAGATGGGGAAGTAAAGGAGGGAGATTTTTAAGGCTTGGAAGGACAAAAACATAGTGATGAGGGGGGAGATGGTGATGGGAGAAGCCAGGACCAGGAGAGGGTGTGGGGTCCAGAGCAGGGGCTGCCTGGAGGCCTTCTGCAGGCAACAGGGATCGTGGGGTGCAGATATGCCCAGATCAGAGATCCCAGCCCCAGAATCTGCCTCTTGAGGCTCCAGGTTGGTCAGGCCACTGCCCAGCCTCCCCAAGGCCAAGAGGTATCCCCCTCCATTTCATACTTTGGAGGCATGAAGCTGGTCTGGTGACCCCAGAGAGTCATGCTCCTGAGAAGGGGTCTGTGCATCATGGGGTCTGGGTCCCTAATCTCACAGGTAAGCAGGGTCAGAGATGGGACTGGCCCCAAATCTCCAGCTTGTGGCCACACCCTTTCCATCACCCATCACTGCCTGCCATGGGCTTCTGTGATCAAAGGCCCCAGCAGTGCCTCATCAGCACACACAGGGCAAGCCACAGTTGTCCCAATATATCATTAAGTGTTTATTTGCTCGTGGGGTGGGTGGTTACTGAGTCTGAAGTACTTCACAATAGGAACTCGAGAAAGTGCCAGATCTCCAGAGGGTAAGGCCCCAGTACATCATTACGACATGGCCCTGAGTACCCGCACAGAGGACGCTCCTCACACCCAGCTGCAGTCTCTCATTCTACTGCCAGCTAAGGACCACCAGTCCCGCTCCCATGAGATGCTGGTCACGACTGTGCCTTTTAGCTGATGCTGGGTGTAGCAGAGCAATTGCATCCTGATGACAAGTGTGGATATGACTCACAGCTGGGTTATGACACGGCTGGGCGGGGAGGGAGGGAGGGAAAAGGAGCCTGCCAGGACAAAGGCTTTGAGCAACGGCATTACTTACTCGAACAGCACCACTGCAAAAGACTGCACCAGGCGGTAGAAGGTTGCCTCGGAGACACACTTGGAGTTGCAGCGCTGTCCAGAAAGAGGCCAGACACATCACTGAGGTTCGAGGTGACACAGGCAGCACTCAGCGAAGCTGCAGGCTTTCCACTCTGAGCGTTTCTAAATGCAGCTGGGATGAGGGCCCAGGATGGCTGCTGCCTCTGCACTATAGAACCCGCCCCCTCCTACCAGACTCGGGCAGAGTGCAGCCACCTGCACCCAACTATCCCTGGGCAGGGCACACCCAAGTGTTCCCCTTGGTGTCCTTCCCAGATTTTTCAAAGTAGGACCTTCATATACACCCATACACAGAAAGGTGCAAGGGACAAAAACCCCACAATGACAACGCTGGCTACTTCCAGACTCTGGATTTGTGGGTAACTAACTTCTCTTTGCTTATCTGCATTTTCTAACTTTTCCATGAAAAGTAAATTATTTCTGATAAAATACTTAAAAACTAAGAACTTAGGCCACTCAGGAAAAAAGAAGAACCTACTGGATATTTACAAAATTTAATTATTTCCTAAACTTCATTAATATACTATTCTCCACATGGCTGTCATGGTCTTGAATTTTTTCATATTTCTTTTTAACAAAAGCCCAGTATTGTGGGTTAATAAAAATATGCATGCACATAACTCACATGCTTGCCTTTAAAAAATGAGCTTTTCTGGAATTTCATGAAGTTGAAAGCCCAGTTTCTTACTCTTTCCCTTAAAGTTCGATGTCCAAATGAGCTATTTCCTGTTTCTCACTATTCTTTTTTAATTTTTAGAGATGGGGGAAGGAGAGGGTGACTCACTGTGCTGCCCAGGCTGGTCTCGAACTCCTGGGCTCAAGTAATCCTCCCGCCTCGGCCTCCCAAATTGCTGGGATTATAGGCACGAGCCACGTGCCCAAACTTGTTTCTCACTATTCTAAACACTCCTTTTCAGAATATTTTTGGATAAGTTTTACTTTTTCTGTTGGGTCATTTCCCTTGACTCTTTTCTCCAGAGTGTCATTACAGGATAAGGTGAAATTTGTTACACATCAAGATTCTTCACAATTTGTTAAGAGTCTTCCTTAAGAGTAAATGCCCACCCTCCCCGTCACCTCTCCCTTACCTGGGCACTCACGTAGCGAGCAAACCACTCCCGGCCTTTTCCATTTTCACTGCTGCAGTACTCTCCAAACTTGGCTTTCTCCTCCTGGTCCAAGTCCTCTCTTAAAAAAAAAAAAAAGAACAGAGTAGGTGAAAAAAAAAACCTTTTCAATCTCCTGGAGCCACAGTGGAAGAGCAAGAAGGAACTAACAAAGCATTGCTGTCAGTCAAGCACAGGCACCTGACTTCTGACTCGGTCTCCGGGCAGTCCCATGAGGAGAGGGTATTATTTCAAAGGCGAGGAGTTGGCTTGGAGAATCCTATGCCAGGCTGAGAGTGGAGAACAGAGTTCCATCCAGGCTTCCTGGTTCCAAAGCCCATGTCCTTGCTCCTGCACTTCCTGACCCCTGCCTGGGGAGGTCTGAGCCTGGATAAGGGCACGAACCCTAACAGGTCTTGGTTCTCCAGCTTTCTGACTTCCCACTATTTTTGATGATGAAGTCAGCATGGAACCAGCCCCTGAATCTAAGACTTCCTGAATTTTCTGTCTCAGCATACTGATGCCGAGGTCTGATGCCATGAAGAAAACCATCTCCCACTGATCATCGGGGGTGCTCACTCATCCTTCTGCATTTCCAGAGCAAGGCTGTTCATGGCTGGGACCATCCCCCTGCTGTGTGTGAGGGATGGAGACTGGGGACCTCCACCCCGGTGTCACCACCACTAGGATAAATAACATACCCACCGATCTCAGGCCACTTTTCTTCACTCTTGGTAAGGGGCAATACTCTTCCCCAAATTTAAAGGCTCAAACATGAAGCAGAAGGCTGAAGATCCCTTGGCTTATGCAATCTTCATTCATTCAGGGTTTTGTAGAAAACATCTTAGTTCTCATCTACTCTAATACCAACATCGGATAAATGGGTAACTGTAGGCTTTTGCAGTAATTTCTGGAATGCTTGTGAAGATGCATCTGACTCAGGTGTCCACATTCCGTATTGCTGACAGGCTACTGCAAATACAGACTGCCTTTCCCGGTAAATGAGCAAACGTCTGGGCATTCTCCCTTTTCATTAACTGTGGTGTGCTCAGAGAAAGCGCCCTCATCTCAGTGTTGGTCAAACTAAACAAGTAGGAAACAACATCTGCTCTCCTAAAATGCATTCAAATCAAACATCAGTGCATTCTTACTGATTTTTTTTTTGAGACAGAGTCTCGCTCTGTCTTGCCCAGGCTAGAAGGCGGTGGCAGAATCTCTGCTCAATGCAGCCTCTCCCTCACAGGATCAGGCGATTCTCCTGCCTTAGCCTCCCAAGTAGTTGGGATTACAGGCGCCCACCACCAGGACTGGCTAGTTTTTGTGTTTTTAGTAGCGATGTGCTTTCATCATGTTGGCCAGGCTGGTCTCAAACTCCTGACCTTAGGTGATCTGCCCGCCTCTCAAAGTGCTTGGATTATAGGTGTGAGCCACCGTGCCCAGCCCATAAATGCATATTTAGACAGTCAGATATTTGGATTATCATACAATGGTTCCCTTTTCTAACCACATAGAAAACTGAGGCTGGTCTTCACCAAATGGAAAGCATGCATGAAAAGGGAGAAGTCAGCCCTTGCCAGTTTCCATATGAGGGACTTCAACCACGGTGGGGAAACCATGGACTATGCATAGTCAAAAGGCAAAATTCCCTTTTTTTTTTCTTTTTTTTGAGACAGGGTCTCCCTTTGTCACCCAGGCTGGAGTACAGTGATATGATCACAGCTCACTGTAGCCTATGCGTTTCTGGCTCAAGTGATACTCCCACCTCCGCCTCCTGAGCAACTGGGACTATGGGTACATGCCACCACGCCCAGCTAATTTTTGTTTTTTTCGTTTTTTTTTTTTTTTTTGTAGAGAAGGGGTTTCACTATTTTCCCAGGCTGGTCTCAAACTTCTGGGTTCAAGTGATCTGCCTACCTCAGCCTCCCAAAGTGTTGGGAATACAGATGTAAGCCACTGTGCCTGGCCACAAATTCTAATTGCTTTAATTAGACTGGAAAACTTTCCCTTGGCCAGTGCCTCTCAGACGCTGATGTGTGTATGAACCGTCTACTGACCTTGTGAAAGGCACATTCTCACTCGGTGGGGCCTGGCAGGCCCCAAGACTCTGCATTTCCAACAAGCTCCCAGGAGATGCCAATACTGCTGGCCCACACCCAACAGAGCAGCAAGCCCATCCGTATCTAGTGTGCTGCTGTGAACGGTGGGAGACCCACGGTGCACACCAGAAACCCATGGCTCTGGGGTCTGTACGTGTCCTCCTTCCCCCGCTGAGATGTTAAGAGGCAGTGAAGAGGGGGAGGGAAAGATAAGGTCTATGCACAGATTCCCGCTTCTCAGTGGACGCCACAGCCTCAAACTGTCCCTTCTGGCTGCTCCAATTGTCAGTACTCTTATTTTACCCTCAAGAACCACAAAAGAAAGGCCATCCAGAGGTGCAGGGAAGAGCCCCATGCAAACAGTGGCTTCAGAAGCAGCTGCTGGCCAGTGTGGTGGCTCACCCCCTGTCATTCCAGCACGTCGGGGGATCATGGCAGGAGGACTGCTTGAGGCCATCAGTTTACTGCTGTAATGAGCTATGACTGCACCACTGCACTCAAGCCTGAGTGACAGAGTGAGACGCTGTCTCAAAAAAAAAAAAATTAGTTGGGCATGGTGGCATGTACCTCTAGTCCCACCTCCTCGGGAGGCTGTGATGGGAAGACTGCTTGACCCCAGGAGGCAGAGGCTGTAGTGAGCCATGACTGTGTCACTGCACTCTAGCCTGGGTGACAGAGCAAGACCCTGTCTCTAAAAAAAAGAATCCGCTGCTTATGAGCACATAAGTGTGGGTAACCACAGCTCTATTATCTTGTGTTGCCCCTATATTTAATTTCAGTGAATAACTACAACCTCTTGGCCAACTATAGCTCTGACAAGGAGTGCTAGGGAGTGGCTAACCTTCAAATGCTCAGGTGCAGAGCGAGTGCCCCTTGTGTTTAGCTATGAAGAGCTGAGACGTGTGTGGCAGAGTGATCAGAGCAATGAGGAAGAAGGAGGAAGTGCTGACTGCAACAGAGATAGCCCCCTCCAAAGCCTCACTTAAGAATGCACGGAACAAATTCTGGAACAACATGCATCAGAAAATAATAGAGCTGCCCCAGGTGTGGTGGCTCATGGCTGTAATCCTGGCACTTCGGGAGGCCGAGGCTGGCGGATCATATGAGGCCAGGAGTTCGAAACCAGCCTGGCCAATAGGGTAAACCCCATATTTACTAAAAATATAAAAATTAGCTGGGTGTGGTGGCAGATGGCTGTAATCCCAGCTACTCAGGAGGCCGAGACAGGAGAATTGCTTCAACCCGGGAGGCAGAGCTTACAGTAAGCTGAGATTGCACCACTGCACTCCAGCCTGGGTAACAGAGCCAGACTCTCTCTCAAAAAAAAAAAAAAAAGAAAATACAAAAGAAAAAAATAAACAAACAGAAAATAATGGAGCTCATGGGGATGATGGGAACCTGTGAGCTAGGCACTCTGGAGCGCGTCCCTCCAGCGGTTCTCTACACGGCTGCCCTTCCAAATCACCTGGCAGCCACACATACTTTGACACTCGGCCTCACCCTAGAGAACTGATGTAATTGGTCTGGAGTGAAGTCCAGACTTAGGTATTCTTTAAACATTCCCCCACGTGGCTCTGCGTGCAGCCTGGGGTAGAGTGAGGTCCCTGCAGTGGTCATCCCTGGCTGATGAGGAAATGGAAGCTCTAGCCCCAGGTGGCACCCAGGGGGAGAGGCAGAGCCAAGGGCCGGAGGTGTGTCTCCTTGGGTCCTGTGGCCATGTCACGCTGTCTCGTCCACATGGGCCCCTTACCCTCCAGAGAAGATCTTCTCCACGTAGCCACGCATGAAGTCCCTGAGTGCCAGGGTCTCTTCATCCTGGGTAGACTCGGTGCTCTGGTTGGAGGAGAAGGACTCGTTGGAGGAAGAGCGGCGGTCCTGGTCCCAGGACAGGTGTGAGGGCGACTCGCCCATGTCATTTTCGCTGTCCGCAGACTCAGTGGTCTCGCTCTCTGACGCGCCGTCCCCCAGGGAGCCATCCTTGTCCTGCAACGCAGGGGGTGGTGTCTCCAGGGAAGACGAGGTGGGTGCCTCAGGCCCAAAGTCTATTAGGGAGCCCACGGGGACCTCCGGGACCTCCATGGCTCCGGGAGCTGCTGGGGAGGATGCCTGGAGGAGAGCCTGGCAGACTGGCGTCCCAGTTGCGTTAGCGGGAGTCCACCCAGCTCACAAGCCGCCGGTAACTGCGGGCCACTGCTGGCCACCAAGAATGAGTCCTTCGCAGCAGCTCACCTGGGCCTACGGCATCTGGAATAGAAACACAGACATGGACGTTAGCGCCGATCCTCGATCACACACTCCCCTAAAGAGAAGAATTTCTGCTCTTCCAAAATCTGGGGTGCCATCATCTTCCTGCTGTCTACTTTACTGTTCAACACCTGCTACGTGGTAGGCCCTCAATAAATATTTGTTAAATAAACGAACAAAAAAACCTGGGCAGGATTTCTCCCAGCTCTGCAAACAGACTGTCAAGGGGCTGCGTCTGCTGGCCTCCTCTCCGCTCCAGCCCCAAGACTGAGCCCATCGCCAGGACAGAAAAGGCCCATCCTGGGTTGGAAACAGAGGATCACCAGGGACAATCCACCTGCCTGCTCGCTGTCACTGGAATCAGTGGCTGTGGAAGAACCTCCCTGCTGAGCAACAGACACCTCACCTCCTGCGATCCGACCTCCTCCTTCCTGGGCTCTGTTCTCACGCAGACCATTCCCAGACTGTCAGAGATATATCCCCTCTCAGCATCCTTCTCAAACCCTCTGATGGTTGCTAAGCACGACATTTGCCATCTGGACCTGTCCCCTCTCCCGTCACTGCAGCCGCCCTGGACGATGACACACCCCCCTGGCTCCTGAGGCTGGGCAGCCCTCTCCTCCACTCCCCCTCCTCTTCGTCCGCCATTCCCACATGGAGTTCTATTCATCTCTCCAGGCTCTGCCACGGCCACATCTTCTGAGAAGCTCCACTCTGCTCCTATTCAAAATGAATGACTGATTCCTCTGTGGACTCCAGCAGTTCATTCAGCCTCGTTTATCATTCTGCTTGCTTTACAGATAGACACCAGTATCTCTGTTTACCCCGTAAAGCACATGCCCCTCCAGGGACATGAGGCCCTGGCACCGCTATGGCCATGCTCTGCCCGGCGAGGACTCCTGACACGTACGTGTGTGTTGCATGCTTGCTGAACAAATGAACAGATCCGATTGTGAACATGCTCACAGGTCAGAGGAGGTGGCTACGTCAGTCACAGGGTGGCAGAGCTGGGATTCGAATCTTTGATTCTAACCCAGGTCTCCTGGCTGCTGGTTCAGGAAGTACTAGGAAACCTTCCTCGCCAGTACAGAGGCAGACAGCTAAGGGAGAAGGGGATGCCTCCTGACAGTCCCTCAGAGAAGAGCATACCTCTAACCTCAGCCCTGTCTCTATTAGACCCCAAGTATCTAGGACAACGCCTGCCAATGAGGTAGCTGTGAAACTGCTGAACTGAACGTATCTTCAGAGGACAATTCAATAGCAGAATGGTCTTTTCTGCCTCTTAAGAGCTTAATGCTCACCAATCGATTATGGATTCCTCCAAATTCCCCAGCCTGGGGTATTTTTAAATACCCTGAGTCAGAAGGAGAAAAGGCTGGCTGCGGGTCACCAGAGTGGTGAAGGGCATGCTCAGGGAGCCTCACACAGCAAGCCTTGGTACAGAAGAGAGAAGCACGACCTCAGCTCAGAAGACCTTTCCAGCTCAGGACAGCAACAAGCACCCTGATGAGCTCAGAAGGCAGTGGCCATGGCTCAGGGGGCTGGAGAGCAATGAGTGGCTGTTCGGGGTCTCCCCCGTGCCATCTGCGTCCCCTGCCAAGGCCCCTACTCTCTGATGGATCCCCTGGCTGAGGCATCAAGACCGGATCAGAGACCCAAGGCCTTTCCACAAGCACATTCTCACTCGCCAAAGAACAGAAAGCCACACCCACGGTAACATGCCTGGCATGAAAAATGAAAAAGCACATACTAGGAAACGTTTACAGTAAATGTGAGAGGACAATGGAGTTAGTGGTATCTGTATTACAAATTCACACAACTCTAAGGAATCTACATTCTAACAGCTACACAAACCACTGAAGTAGGCAAGGCACGCACGAGGAAATACAATTATAGGCCAGGCACAGTGGCTCTCGCTGTCATCCCAGCACCTGGGGAGGCTGAGGCGGGTGGATCACCTGAGGTCAGGAGGATCAAGACCAGCTTGGGGACATGGTGAAACCCCATCTCTACTAAAAATACAAAAATTAGTCAGGCTAATTAGACTCCCTGGAGAGGGCTGCGAACTGGCTCAGGGAGGTCAGGGAGGCAGACCTCTAAGCTGAGACAGAAAGACGGAGACCCAGCGCTGAAAAGACCTGAAGGTGACCTGGGCAGAGGGAACATGAGGCACACAGGCCCTAAGGTAACCGCTTTAGAAAGTTCAAGAACCGAGGAGGCTGCGGAGCCACTGCTCATGGAGAAGAGGCCGCAGTGGTCTGTATTCTGGAGGGGGTTTCCTCACCTCCTGCTGCAAGCCCTTCCGCCCCACTTCCCCCACCACTTCCTCTCACCCCGCAGCTTCCAGCTGTAGAAGGAACTCACGAGATTGCCTGGTGTGGCTGCTCCGCCACGTCCCCATGGAGCTGTGCTCACACTGATTTCCCCAGCATCCCGGAACAACCAGAGCTGTGGCTTCTCTAGCAGGCTGGCCTTGAGCAATCAGACAAGGGCTCCCTGTGGGGAGAATCTGGAACTTTCTGTAAGCCTGCCCCTTGCCATCAACCTCAAGACACTCCTCTCTTTAGTGTGTCCAAGAACCCCTAAATGTCTTTCTCCTCTCACCCAGAGTCTGCAAAACCTCAGGCAACACACAACACACACAGCATCAGACCATCACATGTGGTGGTGCGTGCCTGCAATCCCAGCTACTCGGGGGGCTAAGGCAGGAGAATCGTTTGAACCCAGGAGGCGGAGGTGGTAGTGAGCCGGGATTGCACCACTGCACTCCAGCGTGGGCGACAGAGCACGATGATGTCTCAAAAAAAAAAAAAAAAAGAAAAGAAATACAATTAATAAAGGCTTAGACAATTCTTCAACCCATACGAATAACCACAATATAAAAATGCAAATTAAAGTCACAAGGTACCATCCTAAATTAGCAAAAATTTAAAAACTATCTAAATACTGGTAAAGTTATGGTAAAATTAACATTCTCAAACGTTGCTGGAATAGGAATAAATAGTACTTCAAAAGGCAATTTCTATCATTTGTATTTTTTTGTCTTCTGATTAAGGAAATCAAATGCCTGGAATTCATCCTAAGAAAATAATTCAAAACACTCAAAAACAGTTATGTGGAGAAAAAATGCTCACTGTATCAGTATTTATAATCCAGATTAACTGGGGAAGGGGATAGAAAAAATATCTAAATATAGTAAAATGGGCCAGGCATGGTGGCTCACGTCTATAATCCTAGCACTTTGGGAGGCCGAGACGGATGGATCACCTTAAGTCAGGAGTTCAGGACCAGCCTGGTCAACATGGTGAAACCTCATCTCTATTAAAAATACAAAAATTAGCCAGGTGTGGTGGCACATGCCTGTAATCTCAAATACTCAGGAGGCTGAGGCAGGAGAATCAGTCGAACCCGGGAGGCGGAGGTTGCACTGAGCCGAGATCACGCCACTGCACTCCAGCCTGGGCAACAGAGCGAGACTCTGCCTCAAAAATATAAAAAAATAAAAAATAAATGTGGTAAAACGCAAATCAATGTTAAAAAGTTGATGCAGTAGTGATCAGTATATGATGCGATTAGGAAAACGTTCACTTTCTAGTGAAGTAAACAGAAGATTCTGCAGTTAACCAATGTTTACCAAACACCGCTGCTTGCCATCCCTGTTCTGGGTGCTAGGAATTCTGAAGTGAAAGAAATTGAGTTTTACTCTAATTACAATCACGTATACATAGGCAAAAGCAATGGGAAAGAATGTAGAAGTGTCTGCCGGTGCGGGCATGGGATGATTTCCTCTTTCATTTTGTTCATTATCCTGACGATGCGTGGCAAACACTCATAGTTCAGAGGCCAAAAGGAAACAGGTCGCAGTATCTGGAAGCCGTTCAGGTGGTAGCAGGGCCGTCTCTGCCCACACACAGGAGGTTCAAGACCAAGCTGGGGCTGGGCACAGTGGCTCATGCCAGTAATCCCAGCACTTTGGGAGGCTGAGGCAGGTGAATCACCTGAGGTCAGGAGTTCAAGAGCAGCTTGGCCAACATGGCAAAAGCTTGCCTCTACTAAAAATGCAAAAATTAGCCAGGAGTGGTGGCAGGTACCTGTAATCCCAGCTACTTGGGAGCCTGAGGCAGAAGAATCTCTTGAACCGGGGGAGATGGAGGCTGCAGTGAACTGAGATCACATCACTGCACTACAGCCTGGGCAACAAAGCGAGACGCCATCTCTAAATAAATAAATAAATCAAGCTGGATAATTGTGGCTATTTCTGATCCAGCCTCGGGCATTCTCGGGCCGGTCGGATGCTCTCACAAGCTACCCTCTCCCAGAAGCCCTAAGAGCTTACTGCTGACTTCCTCTGTGGGCTCAGCATGGAGGTCACATCACAGGAGAGGCACAAAGTGAGAAGCAGCAGATGGGTGGCCGGAGGGCCGGTCCTGCGCGCCGTATGGCGGCAGTGTGCACACCCCGTCCCCAGACCCCTCAGCTCAGGGACCTCAGCTCTCTTGAGCTTGCCCACAGAGCTCAGCCATCACAGCAGTAACTGTGTATGGACACGGCGGGGAGAAAAACCCCACCCTCTTCCTTCAGGAAGGAAAGGTCATCATGGGCCTCCAGGGAGGACAAGTGATGGCCACTCTCACATGGCAGGGTCACAGTCTCGGGTGCCTGCCTGCCTGGGCCAGCTGGTGAAAACAGAGGGGGTGGTCCAGCAGGGAGCCCACACTGCCCCAGCTCAGAGCCAGCCCAGTGCTGCTATTTGGGAACGGAGACCTAAGAGCATCAAATCTTCCACAGGTTTCTAAGGAATGCTGAAATCTCATTACGTGAAATCTTCCCATTTTTCAATACTGGTAACTAATTTAAATTTATTTCAAAACACTTTGAGGGTCAAAAAACCCATCTGTGGATTGCATCCCAGCCCATCTGCTTTGGTCTACATGCAAGGAGGTACTGAAGCCCACCTCAGGTCCCCAGACTCTGAGAAACGGCGTTTCGGCCACAGAGGACCCTGTGTCACTGAAGATATGAACATGCTGGCCGGGGGCCTGAAGCACTGCAAAGCCCCTGCGGTTACACTTTGCAATTGGTGTCATAGCCCCCATGATGGAGGTTTCCCCAATCAAATTAGGCTGAAATTCTAAGTCAACTTGTACCTTTCAAAGCCCTTATGAGATTTTACAAACATCCATTCATTCTGCAAACATGTACCGAGCATCTACTATGCATCAGTTACTGTGCAAGGAGCTAGAAATAAAGCTATGAGTGAGATCTTATGGGGCGTGTGTGTGTGTGTGTGTGTGTGTGTGTGTGTGTGTGCGCGCGGGTGTACCAGGGACAGGGAGGGGGGGGGAAGAGACAGTCAACAGAATAAAAAACCAAACAAGAGCTTCTGCAGCACTAAGTGCTACAGAGATGATCTCAGAGCGCCGGCCCTGAGGGGCTGAGAAGTGGCTTCTTTGGACGGGGGAGGTTGGGGAGGCAGACCTCTAAGCTGAGACAGAAAGACGGAGACCCAGCGCTGAAAAGACCTGAAGGTGACCTGGGCAGAGGGGAACATGAGGCACACAGGCCCTAAGGTAACCGCTTTAGAAAGTTCAAGAACCGAGGAGGCTGCGGAGCCACTGCTCATGGAGAAGAGGCCGCAGTGGTCTGTATTCTGGAGGGGGTTTCCTCACCTCCTGCTGCAAGCCCTTCCGCCCCACTTCCCCCACCACTTCCTCTCACCCCGCAGCCTCCAGCTGTAGAAGGAACTCACGAGATTGCCTGGTGTGGCTGCTCCGCCACGTCCCCATGGAGCTGTGCTCACACTGATTTCCCCCAGCATCCCGGAACACCCAGAGCTGTGGCTTCTCTAGCAGGCTGGCCTTGAGCAATCAGACAAGGGCTCCCTGTGGGGGAGAATCTGGAACTTTCTGTAAGCCTGCCCCTTGCCATCAACCTTAGACACTCCTCTCTTTAGTATCTCCAAGAACCCCCAAATGTGCTTCTCCTCTCACCCAGAGTCTGCAAAACCTCAGGCAACACACAACACACACAGCATCACACGCATATGCACTGGATTGTCTCCCGTTAAAGCTGTGGTAAGGCAAGGTGGGGGAGAGGCCAGGAAGAGTCCGGGCAAGGAACCCAAACACAGGTCAGCTGGAGAACCAGTGCTCCTGACCCCATGTCATCCTCACGTCTTACAGCACCATCTCAGATGCTTGAGGAGGCATTTCTAGGTGTGGAACTTCGGGCCAAAGGGTGTGCACATTATTAAGGCTTGTGATCGGTACTGCCGAATTACTTTGCCAACATTCTGTCTGTGGCAATATATATTTGGTGAGTTTTCCCCCTGAGACTTTTATTATTATTTTTTTGAGATGGAGTCTCGCTCTGTTGCCTAGGCTGGAGTGCAGTGGTGTGATCTCAGCTCACTGCAACCTCTGCCTCCCGGGTTCAACTGATTCTCCTATCTCAACCTCCCAAGTAGCTGGGAGTACAGGCTCCTGCCACCATGCCTGGCTAATTTTTGTATTTTTAGTAGAGATGGGGGTTTTACCATATTGTCCAGGTTGCTCTCAAACTCTTGACCTCAGGTGACCTACCTGCCTCAGCCTTCCAAAATGCTAAGATGGCAGGCGTGAGCCACCACACCCAGCTTTTTTCTTTTTTTTTTTTTTTTTTTTTGAGATAGGTTCATACTCTGTTGCCCAGGCTGGAGTACAGTGGTGCAATCTCAGCTCACTACAGCCTTGACCTCCCAGGCTCAAGTGATCCTCCTGTCTCAGCCTCCTGAGTAGCTGGGACTATAGGCATGCCCTACCATGCCTGGCTAACTTATTATTATTTATTTATTTTTGTAAAGATGAGGTCTCACTATGTTGCCCAGGTTTGTCTCAAACTCCTGGGCCCAAGCAATCCTTCCAACTTGGCCTCCCAAAGTGCTGGCATTACAGGCGTGAGCCACCTGCCCAGCCTGAACCTTCGTTTGAACTGTAAGGTGGAAACATCACTTAACCCAACTTGGAGCTGGGTCCCTTTGTTTTGCTCCTGCTGTCTATGCAGGGTGCTGTGCAGGAAGGGCAGGTGCACTGTGGAGCGGGGCACCGAACCCGAGACACCACTCGTGTCTCTGACAGGCCTGAACTTCCCTCCTCCCCACCCCTCTGATTAAGGTACCTGGTTTGCTGACTCCCTGGCGGCCCAAACAAGGAAAAACTTGCCGCTTTGTCCTTGAGTCTCAGCTCCATCACAAATCAACCTAAGAAAGCCAGGCACGGTGGTTCACGCCTGTCATCCCAGAACTTTGACAGGCTGAGGTGGGAGGATCACCTGAGGTCAGGAGTTTGAGACCAGCCTGGCCAACACAGTGAAACCCTGCCTCTACTAAAAATATAAAAATTAGCCAGGCGTGGTGGCAGGCACCTGTAATCCCAGCTACTCCGGAAGCTGAGGCAGGATAATCACTTGAGCCCGGGAAGCAGAGGTTGCAGTGAGCCAAGATAGCACCACTGCACTCCAGCCTTGGCGAAAGAGTAAGACTCTGTCTCAAAAAACAAAACAAACAAACAAAAAATCAAACTGGGAAATCATCTGAATCTATACCCTAGTTTCCTCTTTGAAAAACGTGAGGCCAGGCATGGTGGCTCATGCCTGTAATCCCAGCACTTTGGGAGGCCAAGGCGGGTGGATCATGAGGTGAGGAGTTCAAGACCAGCCTGGCCAAGATGGTGAAATCCCGTCTGTAGTAATAACACAAAAATGAGCCGGGCGTGGTGGCGTGCACCTGTAGTCCCAGCTACTCAGGATGCTGAGGCAGAGAGCTGCCTGAACCCAGAAGGTAGAGGAGGCAGTGAGCCGAGATCACACCACGGCTCTCCAGTCCAGGGGACAGACTGAGACTCCGTCTCAAAAAATAAACAAATAAATAAAATCTGAATGTGAATTGCTCTTTTCCCTAATCAGTAGGATTATCACAGTAAGTGAGGCACTATATGAAGGGCCTTAGAAGAAACAAGTTAGGGAAACGTGTTATGGTCCTCCTGGCTCGAGGGGCAAAGCTGAAGATCTCCCCCGGCTGTGCTCACAGGAGACCGCTCAGAGGAGAAATCAACAACCCTAGTATCAGAGCAGTTCATACCTTTCAAGGAGCAAAACTATACAAAACACTGCATTCTGGAAAACTTCACACTTCTGGGGCAGCACTATTGCTTTCACTCCCAGTTTAGAGATGAGAAATGTGGGGCTGGAGGTGGGGAGGTGAATGCGGGGACCACCTCCAAGCAGAACTTGCGTGTGATGGCATCTCAGGCATCATGCTCAGCCTTGGGCACCCGACTCTTTCTGGAGCCACCTTAGCTGGATATTGCCTCCTATGACTCGAGGAGACAGCCCGACTCAGGGGAAACCCCAAATCCTCACTGCACAAGACACAGCTCAAGGGGCTGGGAATGCTTTTAAACTAGGGTTGCGGTTCCCAAATTGGCACCAGGGCACCCCCAGAACACCTAAGCCACCTTACAGAGGTACCACAGGATAGGTGAGTTTTTTGAGGGAAACATGGCAATACTGGATACCTGCAACACAGCACATTACCAGCTTGAAGCAGTTCACTTCTACCATGAAGTCATGCTTATATGTTTTTTGAAGACACCCTATCTGAGCCAGAAAGAGATTTTTGGCCCTTTGGGTCTACTAAGCAACAGCTGGTCTAATAGTTGGTCCAACAGTCCATGTCAAGTCACAGGAAATGTCACTGTGTCCTTTTAGATGTCAGTGTGTTTGGGTTGCTGTCCAGACAGATTCATGCTCAGTCCATATGGATCTAGAGCAACTAGGAGACAGTGGAATCAGCCAAATCCATTACTGCAGCTGGGCAATGGATTTAGCTGAGTTTCCAGGCAGCCAAAGCAAAAAAGAAAAGCATTCTGGATCAAAATATTCTCATGATTCTGAAAAATTCATCTGCAGACTAATTTTTTCCAGATACTGAATTTAGAAATGCATTTGTCGGGAAGGTCCTCATATGCAATGACACTGATTAGCCACTGCACCTGGCTAATTTTATGTTTTTAGCATAGATGGGGTTTTACCACGTTGGCCAGGCTGGTCTCGAAATTCTGACCTCAGGTGATCCGCTCGCCTTGGGCTCCGAAAGTGCTGGTATTACAGGCGTGAACCACCACACCCAGTCAAAACAGGCATTTCTTTAAATGACTCTCAAAAAACCTGAAGGCATACACGAAATCAATTCGGTACAGGTATTTGGCTGGACCTCGCTGCTAGGTGAAGAGAAGAGCTCCCTTATCCATGAGACATGACAGCGAACATGCCCATGAAGGTGCCTATTCCTCCACTGCCCGATGTCTCAAAAGGGCTCTGACAAGTGTCGGACCACAGACCATTCGCACTTGAATTCTCTGAAGAGGACCCGAAGTGCCAACGTTCTGAGGTGATGACCAAAATGGCATTCATGTGCTGTAGTCACCAGCGAGGCAGAACTGTCATTCTGCCATGAACATAAGAGCCTGGCTTTATTCCCTCAGACAGACAGCAGCAGCATCTCAGCCATCTGCAGGGGCTCCTCCTGTGGGAAGCACTGCCCAGTGAAGACAAAAATGTCAGGGTCACCAATGAGGAGGGTTGGGGGGCACCTTCAGCCTACACCAAGCCGTGTGCAGACACGCCAGGTCCCACACAGAATGGCCTACTCACACGTGCTGGCTTGAGAGGCAGCCTCAGCACCATAGGAAAGTGAGCGGGAGAGACAAAAAAATAAAAAGAAGAAGAAAGAGGCAGCCTCTCCAGCAGACATCCTCTGAACCAGGCACGGGCACATGGGCTACGCTCTGGCTGACTGTCCCTCTTCATGGCCCAGGACTGAAGATCTCAGGACGACACCCCACCGACACAGATTCCCTGGGAGTCAGGAGTCTTGTCTGATTTCTTCAATGCCAGGCCCGTAAGAGATGCTCAGTCAATGTTTTTGGTTAAAAACTCACAGTGCAGCAAAGGTATGCTCCACCCAAAGGGGCTGCATTTGAACTGCTCCTTCCTCCACATCTGCCTTAGTTTGCAAGGTCAGCTGCTCAGTCCAGCCACTGGGGTCCCAATCACACCCCACAGTTCGTCCTGTTGTCTTGTACACTCAGTGATGGGCGAAGCAGTTTAAGGAAGACTGTCAGGAAAATGCCCTGCTGCTGATTTATTTTGTAACTAAAAGGAGAAAAAATGATAGGACCATTTACTGATCTTTTGATCAATAAAATGCATAAGCCTGGACTCGCAGCCATTCTTTCAGGCTGCATGAAAGTATACACAGCACAATTCCTGACCACAGTGGGTTTACAAAATAACTCAGGAGGCAAAGAAAAACCCATTCAACAATTCAACTGACTCAAGACAAACATGCTTTCTGTGGAGGTGCTATGTACAGGACACTCTGCAAACAAGAGCAATTTACAGACTCAGTCTTCAGACACTGTACACCCAGTAGGAAGAATGAGATGAGTATCTTGGCTAGGAACAGTGGCTCTTGCCTGGAATCCCAGCACTTTGGGAGGCTGAGGTGGGAAGATCACTTGAAGCCAGGAGTTCATGACCAGTGTGGGCAACAAAGAGAGATCCTGTCTCTACAAAATACTTAGAAAATAATTAGCCGAGCAAGCTGGCATGCACATATAGTCCCAGCCACCCGAGAGGCTGAGATATGACGACCCCTTGACCCCAGAAGTTCAAGGCTACAGTGAGCTATGAGTGCGCCACTGCATTCCAAGCCGGGCAAGAGAGTGAGACCGTGCCTCAAAAAAAAAAAAAAAGACAAGTATCTAAATAAGCGGGCAACCGGACAGAGTGCCAGCACCGTAACCAGTGAACAAAGGGCTGTTGGCGAGGGGGCTCGGAGGAGTGCAAGAGCACACTCAATGTCAAGGAGATTCTCAGGGAAGACCTGGGCAACTGTGCCTTGGAAGGCTGGGTGGGTATTAAGTGGAGCCAGGAAGGGAGGCCTTCCTGGAGAGAGAACCACATGGAGAAGTCAGGCATTTCCCATGGGGTGGGCTGTTAAGCCACGCTGGCTCCCTCTGGCTGCTGTTCTGCGTGACGGAATGAGCTACCGCTGCAGGGTGACACAACCAGGAACTTACTGACCAGCTGGTCCTGAACCTAACTTCCAGGGCATTTGAAAGACTTCTCATGGCAGTGTTGAGAGGGGGCCTCAGAAAGGCAGGCTTTTTAATACCGCACTGATTGGAAGGAGCAAAGTGTGGGAGGCTTAGGAAGGCATGGGGCCCTACCGCAGTTGAGGACCCGTGTTCGGGATCCTGGATCCCCCACCGCAGGCTCTCATGCCGTCCGCAACCAGCTGCCAGCTAGCCTGAGTTCAAGGTGCCTGCTGGGACATGCTTGTCACATGGATAGCAGAAACTGCCGTGGCTTCCAAGAGGACCTGGGCTGAACCAGAGGCACAAACAAAGCACAGAACCGTTTGGAGCACAGAGACGGGCTGAGCTGCGGCACTGGCAAGGCCAGCAGGGGCACTCGGGGAGAGGCGGGAGGGAAGAAAACGGCACAGACTGCCCCGCAGCGCCATGCAAGCACCAGCTTAGAGGTCTGAGTGGGCCTGAGAGCCCACGCTTGTTGGGAGGCTGGCTCCCAGCACCTGCCTGTGGCACTGATGAATTACAACTCACAGCCTTTACAGAGGAACTCTGTGAATCACGATTTCTCATCTCTGAGAAAACCAAGATAACAGGCTGGGGGGAGAGGTGAGAAGAAGGGCAAATGTAAACCTCATTTCAAAAGCAGAAGGTGGTGGATTCTGTGCAACAGATGAAGTAAGACATCCATGTCAGGTAAGTATCTAGAAAGAGGTCACCAGCACGACGCTCTGCAAGCACCAAACAGGGGAAGTGGTGACGGCTGAGGTCAGGAGCTGGTGCCAGACTAAGCCCTGCAGTTGTCTGTGTGTGTCTGTTACAGACTCAGAGATCAAGAGAGATCGTCCTGTCCTGTAGAATGAAGAATAGTACACGGGGTTTCAACAAGGGACTTAAACACACTTTCTGTCTTTGAAGAAAAGACAGAAAAACATGGCCTGAACAAAGTATAATTAGATCAATTTAGAAACGTTGTATTTCATTATCCTGAAATGCATCTTATTTTCTTTGTACTCTAAGATATCTGAAATCACATGTGTCTTATCACTGCTCCAAACCAGCCCATCAGGTACTGTCTGGAGACAAGAATGGACACTCCTTTTCTATTTTTAAGCAATCAGAACACACACACACACACACACACACACACACACAGGCTGGGGGATGGTGGCTCATGCCTGTAATCCCAGCACTTTGAGAGGCCGAGGCGGGAGGCTCAGTTCAGTCTAGGAGTTTGAGACCAGCCTGGGCACAGAGTAAGACTCTGCCTCTACAAAAAAATAAACAAAATTAGCTGGGTGTGGTGGCACATGCCCGTAGTCCCAGCTGCTCAGGAAGTGGAGGTGGAGGTGGGAGGATTGCTTGAGCCCAGGAGTCAGAGGATGCAGTGAACCGAGATTGCACCATGGCCTTCCAGCCTTTGTAACAGAGCAAGACCCTGACTCAAAGATAAAATAAAATCCAAAAAGTGCATAAATCGTAATGATGCCGCTCAATGAACCCTCACAAAGTGAACATGCCCATGTGACCACCATCCTCGCCAAGACAGAGAACACTGCCATCCCCTTTAGACCTCCCCAAAGGTAAATGGATGGCACGGTCTGGGAAGGGCACACTGCTGTTGACAGGATGATACTGTATAGGAACGTGGATTTCGGCCGGGTGTAGTGGCTCATGCCTGTAATCCCAGCACTCTGGGAGGCTGACGAGAGTGGATCATTTGAGGTCAAGAGTTCAAGACCAGCTTGGCCAACATGGTGAGACCCCATCTCTACTAAAAATACAAAAATTAGCCAGGCATGGTGGTGTGCACCTGTAGTCCCAGCTAGTCAGGAGGCTGAGGTAAGAGAAGTGCATGAACCCGGAAGGCGGAGGTTGCAGTGAGCGGAGATTGCGGCCATTGCACTCCAGCCTGGGCAACAGAATGAGACTCCACCTCAAAAAAAAAAGAAAGCAGCATGGATTTCAATGGCACTGAGATAACTTCAGAAATATGGGCCTCTGAATGTGAAGAAGCTTTTGAAGTATTTTAAACAATTTATTTCGCTGATATTTTCTTCTTTATTAGGGACCAAGGTGATACATGAGAATAATCTATGTCTAAGTGATTCTAAAGGACATTCTTTTTTTTTTTTTTTTTTTTTTTTTTGCAGACACAGGGTTTCACTATGTTGGCCAGGATGGTCTCCATCTCTTGATCTCGTGATCCGCCCGCCTCGGCCTCCCAAAGTGCTGGGATTACAGGCATGAGCCACCACGCCCGGCCAGGACGTCTTTCCAATAAGGATAGAATAAAAATTCTAAGTGACAAGAAAACATGTAATAGTTTAAATGGCAGTGTTTAATCTTTATTTATAAGACAGTGTCTCACTCTGTCACCTATTCTGGAGTGCAGTGGCACAATGACAGCTCACTGCAACCTCCACCTTCTGGGCTCAAGTGATCCTCCCACCTTAGCCTCCTGAGTAGCTAGGACTGTAAGCATGTGCCTCCACACCCAGCTGATTAAAAAATTGTTTTTTGTAGTGACAAGGTCTCACTATCTTGCCTAGGCTGGTTCTGAACTCCTGGGCTCAAGTAATCTGTCTTAGTAATGTATAAAATAAAGATGAATCTTAGAATTGATGAGTTGTTAAGTTTGATAAAACATGATAGCTGAGTTGCCCTACCCAGAGAGTCAACTTGGAAGGATGTCTCTATCCCTAATGGGGCAATTATTCTCACATGCTTATTAATTATTCAGATATGAATGCAAATAACATGTCGATAGAGAACGTGGGGGAACATAAAACCAAGAGATACAGTTAACTTACAGAGTGACACAATCGAGACCCAGAAAAATTTTGGCAGACTGCAGCAATGTGCTGGGTCTAAAAGATGCTTCTGGCTAGGAAACTCATTCATTCACTAGGCATTTGCTGAGTACCTTCCGTGTACCAGGCATGATGTAGAGGCAACATGGTATCTGCCCTCCAATAACTCATAAATGATTAGCGAGTTTGTCTAAAAATTTGATTCAGGTTGGGCGCGGTGCCTCATGCCTGTAATGCCAGCAGTTAGGGAGGCTGAGGTGGGCGGATGACCTGAGGTCAGGAGTTTGAGACCAGACTGACCAACATGGTTAAAACACCATTTCTACTAAAAGCTACAAAAATTACCTGGGCGTAGTGATGGGCACCTGTAATCCCAACTACTCGGGAGGCTAAGGCAAGAGAATCGCTTGAACCCAGGAGGTGGAAGTTGCAGGGAGCTGCACTCCAGCCTGGGTGAAAGAACGATACTCTGTCTCAAAAAATAGATACATAAAAATAAAAAAATTGATCCGAAGTCACACAAGCACAATACCGACAGGCAGCTCGCTGATGGTGCGCGCTGAGTCCACAAGTTTGGAGCTAACAGAAACAACAAACTCTGAACTGATCTTCAGATGCATGGACAAAAGCACCTGACCCAAAACCACAGGGATGTCACTCTGCTTCTGCTGATCAGAATGCTCCTGGAACATTCTGTTCAATTCCACGCCTCAGGAGAAATGATCAACTTTCCACAGCAATACTGTGGTTAGCCACGTCCAAGAATCTATACTGTTATCCTCAATCCTTAAGCCCAAAGAAACCCACTAGGATCCATCGTTTTATTTATATTTATTTATTTATTTATTTATTTGAGACAGGTTTTTGCTCTTGTTGCCCAGGTTGGAGTGTAACGGCACAATCTCAGCTCACTGCAACCTCCGCCTCGTAAGTTCGAACGATTCCTGTGCCTCGGTCTCCTGAGTAGCTGGGATTATAGGTGCCTGACACCACACCTGGCTAATTTTTGTATTTTTAGTAGAGACGGGGTTTCACCATATCGGCCAGGCTGGTTGTGAACTCCTGACCTTAGGAGATCCACCTGCCTTGGCCTCCCAAAGTGCTGGGATTACAGGCGTGAGTCGCCACATCTGGCCAATGCATCATTTTAAAAAGGATAACCTTATGAAGGCATTTTAATTTAATAAGTGCTTGTCATACATAAAAAATGATGAAAGGGGGCCAGGCACAATGGCTCATGCCTGGAATCCCAGCACTTGGGGAGGTGGGGGCAGGAGGATGGCTTGAGCCCAGGAGTTTGAGACCAGCCTGGGCAATACAGCAAGACACCATCTCTTCAAAAAAAAAAAAAAAAAATGATGAAAGGGAAAAGGCAAGAGCTACCAAGAATCCGGAGAGCAACCAAAGAAACCCCCAAACAAACCCTGCCAGTATTGTTAGGGAGTCTAATAATCATCTCACACAAGCAAGGGTGAGAAAGTGGAAATTTACCATGGGGGTAAGTAACATAGGAGACAAGATGGTAGTCCTTTTGTTTTTGTAAGAATTAGATGAGATATGCACATAAAAAAAAGAAAAGAAAAAAAAAAGAAAAAAAAAAAAAGACAGAGTCTTGCTCTGCCACCAGGCTAGAGTGCACTGGGTGATCTCAGCTCACTGCAACCTCTGCCTCCTGCGTTCAAGTGATTCTCCTGCCTCAGCCTCTGGAGTAGCTGGGATTACACGCCTGCACCACCAAGCCCGGCTGATTTTTGTATTTTTAGTAGAGATAGGGTTTCACCATGTTGGCCAGGATGGTCTTGAACTCCTGACATCGTGATCCAACCACCTCAGCCTCCCACAGTGCTGGGATTACAGGCATAAGCCACCATACCTGGCCAGGACGGTGGTCTTTAAACGCGTGAGAGTCGTTGTGTAACGAGGAAGTAGATGGTATGATTCTATGTGGCTCAGAGCGGGAGCTGAGTCTGCCAGTGGAGTTCCAGCAAGGCGGCAGCCACCACCAACTGGAACAGTCCTCTGGAGGCTCCTTTGAGGGAAGTGGGGGAGGAGAATGGGGATGTCTGCTTGTTAACAGATTATTAACCGGGAGAGGCCATTAGACCTCTAGGGTTTCTTGCCATTTCCCTTCTGAGATAACGTTTTACAAAGCTTAATGCCGTTCGTCTCCACTAAAATTGTCATAACGGTTATATCCAAATATAGGTCCTATTTTATGACCTCCGGGAAGAGGAAAACAACTAAATTTGGTTCATGGTTCACATGAAAAGAGATAAGGGGCCATCGGCTGGTTCCCCAACCCAGTGGGAGAATAAAACGTGTTAACTCCTCCACAAAGATGACCTCACAAAACTATGGCTTCAACTGAGCCCTTTTTCTTCCTTTTTTAAAAGACAGGGTCTCACCCTGTCTCCCAGGCTGGAGTGCAGTGGTACAATCATAGCTCAAGGTTAACCTCAAATTCCTGGGCTCAAGTGATCCTTCCACCTCAGCCTCCCAAGTAGTTGCATCTGGCTAATTTTTTTTGACAATTTTTTTTGTAGAGATGGGGTCTTACTGTGTTACCCAGGCTGGTCTCAAACACCTGGGCTCAAGTGATCCTGCCATCTTGGCCTCCTGAAGTGATGAGATTACAGCCATGAACTACTGCACCTGACCCACTGGGTCCATCTGTAAACCCTCGTGAAGGGCAGGCTCTGTGCTAAGTGCAGGGGACACACACCCCACGGCGCGGAGCACACGGTCTACTGCTACTGCCTTCCTTGACTCAAGAACAGTGCACAAGGCTCCAAAACAAACCCTACTCTACCACACTGCTGAGAAACAAGGGGGTGAGTCAGCCCCCAGTGGGTCAGGGAGGGAGGAAAAGGAATTCTGTGGTTATAAATCAACAGCTCAGCCGGGCGCGGCAGCTCACGCCTGTAATCCCAGCACTTTGGGAAGCCGAGGCAGGAGGATCACCTGAGGTCAGGAGTTTCAGACCAGCCTGGCCAACATGGCGAAACCCTGTCTCTACTAAAAATACAAAAATTGGCCGGGTGCGGTGGCTCACGCCAGTAATCCCAGCACTCTGGGAGGCCAAGGCAGGCAAATCATGAGGTCAAGACTTTGAGACCAGCTTGGCTAGCATGGTGAAATCCCATCTCTACCAAAAATACAAAAATTAGCCGGACGTGGTGGCACGCGCCTGTAGTCCCAGCTACTCCAGAGGCTGAGGCAGGAGAATTGCTTGGACCTGAGAGGCGGAGGTTGCAGTAAGCTGAGATCGTGCCACTGTACTCCAGCCTGGGTGACAGAGTAAGATTCCATCTTAAAAAAACAATAAAAATAAAAATCAATCAACCAATCAACAACTCCTCCACAGTAGGAGTCTTTGAAATTTCTTGTTTCTTCAAAAGTTGTTCTAAGTCCTAACTCAAGTCACCTCACACAAGCACCTAGATGTATACTTTGCACTTTAGTCATTGTTTAATTGGTCCTAAGTAATTCCTGAGTTGAGGGTTGGGCCCTCGAGTTTCAGGCACTGAGACTGATGGGTTTCAGCACGGGCTGATGCATTGTTTACCATCAGCTATCACCACTGACTGAGCTGGTCCCACTACAACCGCGTGTTAGAATCCCTCTCAAGGCACTCCCTCCCTGGGTGACCAGCTGCACTTCTTTCACCAAAGGAGACAATGGCCGACTCCGGGACAGCAGAATTCAATTTGTACAGAGACTGACCTGGCTTTCCATTCTTTCCTGTAATTTGGCAAAATAAACGAATATTGCCCCAACCCCTTGGCATGGAGACAGTGGCACTAAATTACTGGACTGGGAGAGGCTCCCTAAAAGATGCAGGACTCAGGCTTTAAGAATGTAAATGAGGCCGGGCACAGGAGTTCAAGACCAGCCCGGCCAACATGGTAAAACCCAGTCTCCACTAAAAATACAAAAAATTAGCCAGGCGTGGTGGCATGTGCCTGTAGTCCCAGCTACTCGGGAGGCTGAAGCAGGAGAATCACTTGAACCCAGGAGACAGAGGTTGCAGTGAGCCGAGATCATGCCACTGCACTCCAGCCTGAGCAAGACTTTGTCTCAAGAAAAAAATGTAAAAAAGAATGTAAATAAAGCCATTCTAGCACTGCTATAAAGAAATACCCAAGACTGGATAATTTATAAAGAAAAAGGTTTTAATTGGCTCCACAGGCTGTGCAGGAAGCACAATGTTGGCATCTGCTTGGCTTCTGGGGGAGAAACTTACGAACACAGTGGAAGGCAAAGAGGGAGCAGCCACGTCTTACATGGCAGGAGGTGGAGCAAGGGAGAGAATGAGGGGAGATGCCATGTGCTTTTAAACAAGCAGATCTCATGAGAACTCACAATCTCCAGGATAGTGCCAACGGGGATGGCGCTAAACCAACCATTCATGAGAAATTTGCCCCATGATCCAATCGCCTCCCACCTCCAACACTGGCGATTACAACTCGACTTGAGATTTGGTGAGGACGCAGATCCAAACCGTATCAGAACCCAAAGTAGCTGAGGGGGGTGGCACCAACCTCCATTCTCTGGCTTGGTGCTCGGCTCCACTGGGCCCACGAAGGGCCAAAGCTAAGAGCTGTGCGCCGAGGACACCTGCGCCTCTGTGGGAGGAAAGACTGGGCAAAGTCTCCTGGATCCAGGGACGGCCTGGTGGGCCACAGTCAGCCCTCTGCTCAAGAACCACTACAATCTGTCCCCGCCTACCCGTGACACCTGCCATCTCTGGCTGGGGGCCAAGGCGCTTTGCAATCTGGAGCTGCTCAAAGCTGCCCACGCAGTTCTGCAGGGGACAAAGGCAGAGGGGGACACAGCCACAGTGCAGGAGTAACCTCACAGACACACTCGGTGCTGGTTCCTTCAAGACAGAACATCTGCCCTCATCAGGCCGCTTTTCTCTCTCTCTCCCGCTCACACATACCCTGCACCTTTGCTGAGGCTTTCTTTTTTTTTTTAGAAAAATCTGAAAGAATTTACTAAGTGTATCAATTAGAGGTATCCGTAAAAAAAGAATTCATGTCTCACAAAAATATTCACAACTGAAAGTTTTCTTCTACCAACTTCTCAGAGTCCTCCAGCCCCCTCTTGACTTCTGAAAGATGTGATTTACCAAAATCTGGTTTACATTTAACTTTTCAGGGACACATGACCTGAAAAGAAAGAAATGTCAGATAATACTGACATTGCCTCATGCTCTTTCTTTGCATCAATCCTTCTCCTGCAAGTGATCAGAACTGAGACCAAGTGGCATAGAATGAAGCATTATGTAACACGCCAAAAACCATTTCCTGTTCACAAAAATCTCATTTTTCTCCAGTAATAAAGAGGTGGACATTCTTCTTGGACTGTAGCATCTGTGCCGCCCGCTCCACACCAACCACGGCAGCTAACCTCTGGGCATCATACTTGGAGTAGAGAACAGTGCAGGTCCACGTGGCTTCTTCTCCTCTGTTGGTGGCTCTCAGCATATTACAGATTTCTGCTGAGGCTTTCTTAATTTTCCCCAACACTACCCACCTCCCTATGGGCCGTGGCCAAGCCAAAGCCTGCCCCTCAATGCGGAGAAATCGGAAGATTGTTACTGTGTTCTACTGTTTTCCACAGGTCATTTGTGGTCTGAAATCCTCCCTTATCTGGTTGAAACATGCTTAACAATATTTGATTAGTATTATTATCATCATTACTATGATTTAGAGACAGAGTCTTGCTCTGGGGTGCCATGGCACAATCTTGGCTCACCGCAGCCTTGAACTCCTGGGCTCAAGCAACCCTCCGATCTCAGCCTCCCAAAGTGCTGGGATTACAGGTGTGAGCCACTGCGTCCAGCTCGAGAAAGTCTTTTAACAAAGCAAGAATCATTCTTGCAATAAAAACTTTGCTTTTTGAGAAAAAGAGGGAAGAGAGAGAGAGAGATCTGCTTTGAGACACTAAATTCTTTATCAAGCCCAGATCCTGTTTTGCAGCATAAGACTCTGCAGATGGGGACTACCTGGATACAGACACGTGATATCATGGATTAAAGACCCTTGGGCTGGGCGCAGTGGCTCATGCCTGCAATCCCAGCACTTTGGGAGGCTGAGGAGGGCAGATCACGAGGTCAGGAATTCGAGACCAGCCTGGCCAATATGGTGAAACACAGTCTCTATGAAAAATACAAAATTAGCTGGGCGTGGTGACGCATGCCTGTAATCCCAGCTACTTGGGAGGCTGAGGCAGGAGAATCGCTTTAACCTGGGAGGCGGAGGTTGCAGTGAACAGAGATCACGCCATTGCACTCCAGCCTGGGCAACAAGAGTGAAACTCCATCTCAGAAAACAACAACAACAACAACAAAAAGACTCTTGACTCTCAGAAACCCCTTTCATTTCTCCATGCATACCTTTTCTGACACTCCCCATAGAGAGGATAGGCCCTCGAGCTGCCAGCCGAAGACTTCATCTCAACCTGGAAAGCGGAGTGGGTGCGGAGGGCTTCCCTCCTCCCTCTGCAAGGTGCACAAGGAAAGATGGGCGCGGGAGTTAGGGGATGGCCCCGAAGCCCAGGTAATCCTGCATATCAGGCACTTCCGCTCCCTCTCACCTAATCACTCACCCTCTATTTTGCTTCCTGACTTCCTCATTTCTTTGTTTAATAACATCTGGATTAAACAAAGAAATGAGGAAGTCAGGAACAAAATAGAGGGTGAATGATTAGGTTCTGGTTTCCTTATAGTTCTGGTTTCCTTATGATTACTCCGCAGGGAGTAAACACTGCCCCCGTACCCTGCCCTGCCCACTGAATATGGCTAAAAGGCTAGACAAAGACACATAGAGTAGCTACTGAGGCCTCTGAGAATCCGCCAGTAGCAGGCAGAAGGGGGTTGACGACCAGAATTTGAACTGCCATCCAGGCTGCAGTGAGTTTGCCTTGTCCCTGACCCTGGTATTCCCTGCATGCACAAAATACAACCCGATACCCAGAAGCGAGCATGTGTGTGCCCAGGGGCTCCAGGAGAAGCCTCTAGTAACAGGAGAGGGGTCACATGGTTCTGAGACAGTGGGCCAGATCCCTGGGTTTTTTCCTTTCTCCCTGTCTCTCCGGTGCCCTGGTCCCCAGGCAATTCCACAGCGGCAGTGGTGGGACAGTGACGGCACCAGCAGGGTGGTGAGCCTGCAGGTGTCTGAAGCTCTGAGAGAGGGAACCTTGCTTTCCAGCTGGAGGAGGGAGTTGCGGTCCGAAGAGGGTGAAAAACCTGCTGGCTTTTTCTCTCTGTGTCCTCTTCTTCCTTGGCCACAAAAGTAAGCTGCATCATGGCAAGCACGGCAGAGCTGGTAAGTACAGCCCGGCCTCCCAGCCGAAGGGGTGAAGATGGGAGGCCCAGGGCACCGCAAAGTACTAGGGAGACTGCAGAGAGGGAAGAGCATGGGAAAACAACCCCGTAAAGTTGTTATGAGCTCCTGGGCTCAACCCTGAGCAAGGTATAAGTAAACAGAGCCCTCAAGCACAGACCTGAGTGCTGAATGCCCAGGGACCCGACAGGCCATGGAGTGCCACACAGTGGACAGATCAGAAGGGTAGACATAGGCTTGGAAAACGGCACCAAAACCCACAGCAGAACGGTAGGGACTGAGAACCTGAACCCAAGCTGCTGCAGTGCCTGCTAAAACCACGGTACCAACAACTCTCCGGAGGACTGAATCAAGACCCCCAGTTTCCTAAGTCATATTCAGAATGTTCAGGACCAATCCAGAACCACTCAGCATACAAAGAAGATGAATATCCTCTACTAGCACAGAAAAAGATGATCAACAGCTTATCTGACCTAATAGAGTGATCAAAAGTCTCAGGAAAGAAACAGAAGGTATAAAAAGGAACCAAATGGAAAACTTCAAACTGAACATACGGTCACTGAAATTGTAAAAACCCACTAAATAGGCTCAACCCAGAATGAAGATGACAGAGGAAAGAGTCAGTGAACGTGAAGAGAGGCCTGGGCTGCACGCCTTCCTGACGAGCGCCGGCTGGACCTAGGCTTCCTCTCAGTGTGTGCCATCAGCTGGCCTCAAAGGATGGCACCAGCCTACAGACGGGCTGTCCATCTGCAGAAGGAAAGGGATTCTTTTTTTTGAAACAGAGTTTCGCTCTTGTCACCCAGTCTGGAGTGCAATGGTACGATCTCAGATCACCACAACCTTTACCTCCTGGGTTCAGGTGATTCTCCTGCCTCAGCCTCCGAGTAGCTGGGATTACAGGCATGCACCACCACATCCGGCCAATTTTGTATTTTTAGTAGAGATGGGGTTTCTCCAGGTTGGTCAGGCTGGTCTCAAACTCTCAGCCTCAGGTGATCCTCCCACTTCGGCTTCCCAAAGTGCTGGGATTACAGGCGTGAGCCACCACGCCTGGCCAAAAGGGATTCTTTCTTTCGAGAATGAGGAACACAAAATATAACCGAGGGGGACTAGAACTGAAGAAGGCAGAGCAAACGGGCCTCCACTGGGCTGATGCTTGTCAGCAGTGGGCTGAGCAGCAGGGTATGTGGGAAAGGAGGTGGGAGAATTTAGGGAGTTCACAGTACCAGAGCCCCTAGTGTTTCCATGGTTTTTCATCCTCTGTAAGGAGAAACCAGTCACAGGCATGTAGAAAACACTCTGGGTCAGGTAAGATGTTTGTTTTAAACTGCACAGGGTAAGAAACTGCTAAGAGAATGGCCACGTGTAAAAGGTGCAGCGGAAAGAGACATGGCACGTGGAAAGACAGACCTCACAAGAGATAGCCCCCACACAACTGACTCCTCCTCGGCTCTCTACATAAAGCTCAAACAGCCAGAGACCAAGGCAAGGGGTGAAGCAACCCCCCTCAAAGTGGAAAGCCAGAACGCAGGCAAGACCAACGGCAACGCCCCAGCTCGTTTCTAGGGCTGTGACATGACCTACCCCCTGCGACATTTCCTATGGACCCTTCCTCGGGTGGCTGTCCCTTTCAGATACATGTTATCAGTTCCCGTCATCTGCCTGGCCCTGCAGCAGCACAGTCATGTGTCTAGGATAAGTACAGAAAGTCCAAGCCAGGTGGACAGATGGAAGTGAGCTACTCACAGGAGCTTCACAAAGCCTTGTGAGGTGCTCGCTGGTGCTGAAGGTAGCACTTGTCCACATAGCCTGCATAGGCTGGAGCAGTGGCCAACAAACAGGGCAGAACCTGGTCCCCTGCCTGACAGGGACTTAGGACCACTGACTCTTCAAAGTAGATCCCAATTCCAGGAATTCCCTTTCCCATTCTTAAAAGCTGGTCATTGGGGCTGGGCATGATGGCTCACTCCTATAATCCCAGCACTTTGGGAGGCCAAGGCGGGCGGATCACCTGAGGTCAGGAATATGACACCAGCCTGGCCAACATGGTGAAACCCCGTCTCTACTAAAAATATAAAAATTAGCTGCACGTGGTGGTGCGCGCCTATAGTCCCAGCTACTCATGAGGCTGAAGCAGGATAATTGCTTGAACCCAAGAGGCAGAGGTTGCAGTGAGCCAAGATCGCGCCACTGCACTCCAGCCTGGGTGACACAGTGAGACTCCATCTCATAAAAAACAAAGAAAGAGAGAAGCATAACTTTGTGGTGGTGGCAGGACAGAGACTGTTTCCAGAGCTGTCAGGACAGAAGGAATCTCACTCAGAACCCCAAGAAAGGAAACAATGTCAGCATGTCCCCTCTGGGATGCTACGAGGGGCCTGATTTCTGAGTCACCTTGCTGAACACTGTGACCTGCCCTAGATAACCAAGGGGACACTAGTTGTGCCTTCCTGGGGACTAGGGTCCCTGAACACGTAGTAAGCACCACCGGTTCACCTCCTCTCCTTTACAAACCGATGTGGTTGACCTGGTGTCTTCACTGCTGACAGGACAAGGGCCCAAGCCACAGAGAACTTAATGAGTGACTGCAAATGGAAAGATACGCAGGCTTCCTTCTTTCTGTTCTACTGAAGTTTCTAGGAAACAAAGATGGAAAACGTTCATGCCAGTCTATAGGCAAGAAGGTTCAAGTACGGCATTTCTTTTTTTGATACCGAGTTTCTTTGCTCTCTTACCCAGGCTGGAGTGCAATGGTGCAATCATGGCCACCACGCCCGGCTAATTTTTTGTATTTTTAGCAGAGATGAGGTTTTGCCATGTTAGCCAGGCTGGTCTTGAACTCCTGACCTCAACTGATCGACCCACCTCAGCCTCCCAAAGTGCTGGGATTACAGTTGTGAGCCACCACACCCGGCCAGGAAGTGATGTTTAATGGACTGAAATGTCTTACTTGAGGCCAAGCATGGTGGCTCATGCCTGTAATCCCAGCACTTTGGGGGCTGAGGTGGGTGGATCATGAGGTCAGGAGCTCAAGACCAGCCTGACCAACATGGAGAAACCCCATCTCTACTAAAAATACAAAGATTAGCCAGACGTGGTGGCGCATGCAAGTAATCCCAGCTACTCAGGAGGCTGAGGCAGGAGAACTGCTTGAACCCAGGAGGCGGAGGTTATAGTGAGCTGAGATCGCGTCACTGCACTCCAGCCTGGGTGACATACTGGGACTCCATCTCAAAAAAAAAATAAAAATAAATAAAAATTCTCTTTCGTGCCACTTGTTTATAAACCCCGTAGTTGTTAAAAATAAATAAAGACGTTTATCCCACCCATTATAGAAGACACATAAAGTCACAGTTTTCTAAAAATTTTCTTTCCTTCCTTAGAAACTTATATTTGAATAAAAGGATGGCACTTCCAGACATTTCAAAAGTCTCTGCTCCCTCCCTCTCAGGGAATCTCAGAACGCTACCTGTCTTCGAGCACCATGCTGAGGCCTGGCACAAATGCCCTACAGAAAGGCAAAGCCGACTGCTTCCTGCCGCTGCCTCCTCGCATGGCAGTGCTGGTAGGGAGCCACACTGGTCTGGACAGTTCTTTTCCACAACGCTCAGCATTACCATTATTTACTACTTTCTAATAATTAGATAATAACTACAACTCACATTTATTGTATATTCCCTACATACCAGACACTAATTATCTGATTTAATTCTCCAATAACATATGAGCTAAGACTATTATCCCCACTTTATGGAGGAAGAAACTTCAAGGCTTAAAAGGGTTAAACAGTTGCCTAAGGCCACAGAGCCAAGATAGAAGTGTCCAGATAAACCCACGCAGAGCTGGAGTCCACAGCCTTGCAATATTGCGGTATGGACAAGGACCCTGCCCCGTTGGCTCATTTGGTAGATTTGGATAAGGACCCTTCAAATAGCTGTAGTACACCGGGGTGGACGAATACTCCCTCTACCAAGAGCCATGGGAAAAGACTCAACCTACAGGTCTCCCCATTTGGGAGACACACAGGCCATACGTGATCAGCAATTTGACATTCCACCCAAAGTACCTGAACTTCTCTACTTCCCACGTTAGTAGAGACCGACGAACAAGGAGGGCTTAGCACTTTCCACCCATAAATGCTGGGCTTTCACAGAAGTTACTCACTGCCAAAAGAAAAGGGATGAATGTTATTAAAGAGAATTGTTATCAGAAGAGAATAACGGATGTTTGCAAAGAAGTGGGTAGAAAATAGCTATGTACTAAGGAACTCTAGACTTTGTGTTACTCAAATAAAATCCCAAGATGTTAGGGTTACATGAGACTTCAGACTTCTGGCAAATGGGTAGGAGCTTGGGCGGACAGATGAGGAAGGGACAGGAGTGGGCAACGAAGGGGATTCCTGAGAATCGTTTCAAGAGCTGGACATTGAAGCCCAGAGGGTGAAGTGACAAGGCGAAGTTATATCCCCACAGTCATGGGATGGTTTCCTCAGATGGGTCCAGAACTCCCACTTCCTGTCCACTGTGTCACCAGCTGGGTAACACAGACAACAGGGGAAACCAGCGTCACTCCTGCCCCCCGGGTGGCTTGTCACCTCCTGATCAGTGCCAAGTCCAGGAATTTCACCATCTGAGGCTGAAGAGGACAGCTGCGGCCTCTCTGTCACTTCTTGCCTCACAGATGGAGGCAGCGCTCGCATAGACAGATAAAAGTTGTTACTTTGTTGAGTTCAAGCTATTCACTTGGCAACCATCTTTAAGCCCCTACTAAGTACCAGAACCATGATAAATCTTAGGAGACAAAGATGAACAGAACACGACCCTTCCTTTCCCAAGCACAATCCAGAAAGACGCACACAGAAAAGACGACAGCCATGTGCTCTGACTCCAGGACGCAGGTGTCAGTGGGAGCCCAGAAGTAGAACTCCACTCTGCCTGGGGCGGTTTCAAAGGGCTGCGTTCTTTGGGTGAAATCTGGTAGAAGCCTGAGCCTGCCAGTCATACAATGGAAGATATTCCAGACGGAGGAAACAGTTGGCGCCAAGTGGCAGGCGTGAGGTTGTTTGCCATCCTCCACACGGCTAATTCAGACTTATTCCGACCTAGTTGGAGACTTAGGAAGGTTTAAAAAAGTACTGCCTAGTCTAGCACAACTTCAGTTTATATTTGGAGTATTCCCCCAAACCGTAAAACTGAAACATATATAATCGACCACATTTCTACCCATAATAAAATGGGAGCTGAATTCTTATTTAGGGGACCTTAATACATAACAAGAATTAAAATACATCACATTCTGCACTCCAGTCCTGCTTTGCAAAAAGGAAATGCATTTTTGAGGAGCCTGGAAATGGTGGAGTTGGCAGATGTTTACTTGCATGTGAGTGAAAAGAAAGAGGTTTCTGCGGCCGTTTTGCTCCAAGGGTATCTAGACAGGTTCAAGGACTGCTTTAAGTGTACTGATCCACGGTTCTCAAGGCACACGCTTCTCTAGATGGCTTCTCTGCAAAATTCTCATCTGCAGTTTAAAAGTGGAGCCAATTTTCTTTTATCTTAAATGCTTTGGCTGCAGGTGGCTCCCATTTGGTCCATGCTTTCAGGAAAAGCAATGATAGGTTGGGAAGGGTTTAACCTGAACGGAGAGAAGACAGTGAAAAGATGGACACCTGTCAAGTTTCCTGAGACTAAAAACCTTCCTGACGTTACCAGAGGCAATTCCGAGACAGCAACAAATGTGGAGCTGCTATGATCGACAGTGGGGTCCTGCTCTGTCACCCAGGCTGGAGTATAATGGTGCAATCACAGTTCAATGCAACCTCCGCCTCACGGGTTCAAGTGATCCTCCCACCTCAGCCTCCTGAGTAGCTGGGATTACAGGCGCACCCAGCCAACAGTGGGGTTTCTTGACAACGGCACTGTTAACATTCCTTGTGGTGGGGGCTGCCCTGGTACTACAGGATGCTTGCGACTATCCTGGCCTCCAACCACTAGATGCCAGAAGCACCCCCCGAGCTGTCACAACCGCAAATGTCTCCAGCTGAAAAATTCCTGATCTACATTAACGCCAATCAACAGCTCCAAAGAATTCCAATCTCTGGACTTGCTTCTTGTTGAAAACCCTTCTCTGGCTGGGTGCGGTGGCTCACGCCTGTAATGCCACCACTGGGAGGCAGAGGCGGGCGGATCACCTGAGGTCAGGAGTTCGAGACTAGCCTGGACAACACAGTGAAACCCCATTTCTACTAAAAATTTAAAAATTAGTTGGGTGTGGTGGTACATGCCTGTAATCCCAGCTACTCAGGAGGCCAAGATAGGCGAATGGCTTGAACCTGGGAGGCAGAGGTTGCAGTGAGCCAAGATTGTGCCACTGCACTCCAGCCTGGGCAACAGAGAGAGATTCATCTACAAAAAAAAACAAAAGAACACCCTTCTTGCTTTCATATCACCATCACCCAAAAAAAAAAAAACAAAAAAAAAAACCCAATAAAGATTAATCATGCCTTTGGGAGGCTGAGGTAGGGAGATCACTTGAGCTCAGGAGTTTGAGATCAGCCTGGCCAATGTGGCGAAACCCCATTGCTACAAAAAATACAAAAATTAGCCAGGCATGGTGGCGCACATCTGTAGTCCCAGCTACTCAGGAAGCTGAGGTGGGAGTGTCACTTGAGGCCAGGAATTCAAGACCAGCATGGGCAACCCCATCTCTACTGAAACCATCTCTACAAAAAATAAAATTAGCTGGGCGTGTTAGCACACACTTATAGTCCCAGTTACTCAGGAGGCTGAGGCAGGAGGATCACTCGATCCCAGGAGGTTGAGGCTGCAGTGAGCTCTGCTCATGCAACTGCACTCCAGCCTGGGCAACAGAATGAGACCCTGTCTCAAAAAAATAAAAAAGAGTAATCATACGGACCTTTGATGATACATAAGTTCCTACATAAAACAGTGTTTTGGGTTACAAGGAACCTTGTAACATTAAATGGCCCTGGCTAAAACAGGCTCCCAATGGCACTGACTACTCAGTGGCCTCTAAAGCAGCCAGAGAACCTAGAGTTTGTGTCTGGCCATCCATCCATTCAATTGCTCAACAAGTATTACCGAGCATCTACAGTGCACCAGGCATTGCTCCGGGTGAAAGAGACAAAAGCCTTGCCCTCAGGGAGCTCATGTTCTAGTCAGAGAGCAAAAAAGCAAACTAAGATATTATAGCCATCATCCATGCTATGAATAAAATGAGTCACTAACAGGTCAGAGCTGTGCCGACCACCGCTGGAGCTGCTGGCCACGTGTGGCCCGTGAGCCTGTAAGTGTGCTCGTTCAAGCTGTGACCTGCTGACCACGCCACATTTCAGACTTTGGACACAAAAGAGAATGTAAACTACGTAAACCATCTCATTAATAATTTTTATATAGATTACATGTAGAAATAACATTTTAGATATATTAGGTTAAATAGAATCCACTAACAAATAGATTCTTTTTATTTTTGAGACTGAGTCAGGCTCTGCTGCCCCGGCTGGAGTGCAGTGGCACAATCTTGGTTCACTGCAACCTCCACCTACCATATTCAAGCGATTCTTCTGCCTCAGCCTCCTGAGTAGCTGGGATTACAGGCACCCATCACCACACACAGGTAATTTTTTGTATTTTTAGTAGAGATGGGGTTTCGCCAAGTCGGCCAGGCTAGTCTTGAACTCTTGACCTCAAGTGATCCACCCGCCTCAGCCTCCCAAAATACTGGGATTATAGGTACAAGCCACTGTGCATGGCCAACTAAAAAGTAGATTCTATTGCTACTAGATACCTTTACTTGTTTAACGTGGCCGCTAGATTTAAAATCACACACGTGGAGCGCCTTGTATTTCTGCTGGATTGCACTGGGTTAGGGAAGGCGGCTGGCAACAAGGAGCAACTTGAGCCTGAAAAGCAGGGAGGTCACTATGATCCGGAGGCCTTGGGGCCCAGTGCAGGGAACAGGCAAAGTTAATGCTCCTCAAGGGAATGAACCTGGCCCATTCTACCAACAGTGAGGCAGTGCGGTCGGAGGCAGAGTGGAAGGAACTGAGGCTGGGAGGCTACAGGAACCAGCTCATGGAAGCAGGGACTTGCAGGCCAAGTTACAGACGTGGGAACACATCCCAGAAGCAACTAGAGAGTTGGAACCTGGGGAATGATCTGAATCTGATTTTGGAAAAGATGCTGCACTCTGGCCACTGTGTGGAGGGTGGGCTGGCAAGAACAGACACAGGACCACAGGTGGGAGGCGTGGCCTCACAGGGCCGCTCCAGCTCACTTGGCAGGTTCCCTGGGTGAGGGAGAGATTATGTCAGAGACGCTACTTCTTTCCCATAGCATAGATGACTTAGCTAATTCTACTTCCATTACATTTCTCATTATGCAAAATACCGCTTCATTCTACAAGAGCAGACTAATAAACTGTTTATTACCCAGACTGGGCCTTGGGATTCCAGGAGTGATGCTGCTATGTGTAATGAAGTTCAACATCATCTGCCTCTCACTGAGCAGAGCAAGGATTACACTGGTTTCACTCTATCAACTGGTTTTCTATTTCCTTCCAACCACCACACATTAAGTTTTTAAAAAATTAGGGGGAGGGAGTCGTAGGTTTGACACGGACGTTGGTCTCACCGAATTCTTTCATCTCACTCTTGATACTTCCTACTCACTTAAAATGTCGTTCTCTTCCTTCAGGAGGCTTCCGCCCTCCTTTCTGGGCCCCATTTTGTATCCCAGCTTCCTAGGTTCACCCGGCATCCCCTGACTCAAGGATGCCAGCGTCACAGCAGCCATCTGCACGCACTGACTCTGGCATTTTCCATTTGTTCCACTGCTCCCAGATTCTCATTTTCTGCTAGCACATTGGTCACTTTTGCAACTGTGAGTCATCTGCTTGTGAGTCATGCCTGGCTGTGATGTAAAGGCCAGGACAATGTCTCAGAACACACCTGGCAGGGAAAAGGATGTCACTGAAGAAGATGGTCTGCCAGGCGCTTGCTTTCCTACATGGATTCAGTCATTAAAAGAAAAAAGTAGCCCCTTCTCTCTCCTTTCTTTCTTCTAATTTACCATTCCCATCAGCCTTGGCTAGAAATTATTCCTGCCGTGCAATGGGTCCTGGCCATGCATTCCTGATATTTAGAGGCAGGAGAACATTTCTGGAGTAAGGCCAGAACCCCTGCAGGAATGAAAGCAGGATTTTCTCAAGCAAGGGTCTTCCTCTACTGTGGAAGGCAAGATCTCACACACAGGTGGCCGCTACCTCACTTTCCTTTTGGGAGCTATGAGATCCCGTGTTACATGGGGACCACCACACCATGTATGAAACGAGGAAAGGTGACAGCTGTCCCAGGGCAGGGGCGCCGGGCAGATGTGACCACATGCAATGCAGTGCCCTGGACTGGATCCCGGAACAGAAAGAGGACAGCACGGGAACACCGCAAAAGTCAAGCAAGGTCTGAGGCACAATAAGTAAGCACACCCAGGAGCGCTATCACCCACTCACCCACCCCACGCACAAAGATGCCATCTGCAAGAGGGCAGATGGAGTAGAGTGCAGAGGGCCAGAAGGCATGGGCTCTCCTTGCCAGTACTGGACAATCACCACAAACATCCACAGTAAAAAGGAACAGAGGACAGACACATGCAACAGGGATGAACTAAAAACAAGCCTATTACAAGGCCACATACTGGACCATGCTATGAAATGTCCAGAACGGGGCGATTCCAGAGACAAAAACTGGATTCGCGGTTGTCAGGGGCCAGGGATGGGAGGCGGGGGGCAGAGACTGCTAATGGAATGGAGCTTTGTTTACGGGGTGATGGAAACACTGTGAAATTACATTATGATGAACGTTGCCCCAGTCAGTCAAGTTACTAAGAATCACTGAATTGTACAATTGAAATGGAAGAATGTTATGACATCTAAAACATACTCAATAAATTGTTAAAGAAACAAAGAAAGGAAGAAAGAAGGCTGTTTAAACACTACGCAGGCCAGGTGTGGTGGCTCATGCCTGCAATCCCAGCACTTTGGGAGGCCAAGGCAGGAGGACTGCTTGAGCCCAGGAGTCTAAGACCAGCCTGACAACATAGCAAGATCCCGTTTCTACTGAAAATAAAAAATAAAAATAAGTTAGCGGGGGATAGTGGCGCACACCTGTAGTCCCAGCTGCTTGGCAGGCTGAGTAGGGAGGATCACTTGAGCCAGGGAGGTCGAAGCTGCAGTGAGCCGTGACTGCACCACTGCACTCCAGCCTGGATGACTGAGCAAGATCTCATCTCTAAAAACAAACAAACAAACAAAAAACAAAACTAAGTGAGGGAGATAAGTGAGGGAGATTCTGAAGCTAGAAGTCTTGAGGCCAAAGCTGTCCTTTTACAGCCTGGGAGAGGGAGGGTCCCCACAGTCAGGTGCAGACCAGGGCTCCCTAAGCCATGAGCTGTTTGTGCCACCAGTACTCCCGGCCTGAAATGATCCTTCTGCCTCAGCCTCTCAAAGTACTGGGACTGGAGACTTGAGCCACCATCCCTGGCTGCATTCTGGTGGTGAGGCCGGAGGAAGGAAGAATTGAGAGGAGGGGACGGTGAGCACTGCCCATGGGGTGAGGTGGGTGACAATCGGGGACATTAAAAGGACATCAGATCTCTGGAGGGGGGACAGAAGAAACAGGCAGCGTTTCTTCATCACCTGCTCTGCGCTGGACACTGGGCTAGGCCTAGGGAACAGAAGAACCAGCACAGGACAGCACAGAACAGCACAGGACTTGCAGAACCACTTCTGACCTGCTTAGGGAGGACTGGGTGGTGAAGAGGGCAAGAGACAGGCGCCTACCAAGGGACGGGGAACAGATCCAGCACCGCCGTGGCCACACTCAGAGAACTGGGGCCTCAGGAAGATGTCCTGGTGCCTGGGGCTTTGAGAGCCAGGTGGAAATCAGATGGCCAAGAGGAGGCAGGGGAAGGGGCAGAGCCAAGTGCATGGTGTGGGGCAGGGCTTAGGGGCCCAGCGCCCTGCAGAGCACGTGTCTCCGCTGTGCACTGATGGGGGGGGTCTCAAAGGTGACCTGCACTCTGCCAGGGGAGGCAGCTCAGGGGAGAGGCGGAGAACCCAGGCCCAGAGGCAGGCTACCCCCGACCCATGTGCCCACGCTGCCCTCACACAATGTATGATGGAGGCACGTTACTCCGCCTCTCCATGCCTCAGCTTTCTTATCTGTGAAATGGGGACAGTAACCGTGGCTATGTTATATTGTTTTTGTGAGGGCTAAAGTGACAGCCCCATAAGGCACTGGGCACATAGCTGGGTGTGGACAGAGGAAACCCTATAAATATGAGCCATGATAACAACCACACTATTTTTACACCTCAGCCACATAAGATAAACTGCCCCCAGTCACCTTCCTTCCCGTGAGCCCTGGGTACTTGCCCTGGGCAGGGGGAGCCCTACCTAGTGAAGTCTAAGGCACAAGACTATGAAGACCATCCCAGAAATAAAAGCACTTTCCCCACACTCTTGCCCCACATTTACCTCTACAGACTCACTTCTGCTAAGCACCTTCCTTCCCCAGATAAACTCCTTGGCAGAAGTACAGTCACCAACTCTTTCTTTTCTTTCTTTTTTTTTTTTTTGACATGGAGTTTTGGTCTTGTTGCCCAGGCTGGAGTGCAGTGGCGTGATCTCGGCTCACCGTAACCTCCGCCTCCCAGGTTCAAGCGATTCTCCTGCTTCAGCCTCCTGAGTAGCTGGGCTTACGGGCATCCATGACCATGGCTGGCTAATTTTTGTACTTTTAGTACAGAGGGGGCTCCACCATGTTGGCCAGGCTGGTCTCAAACTCCTGACCTCCAGTGATCCACCTGCCTCTGCCTCCCAAAGTGCTGGGATTACAGGTGTGAGCCACCACGCCCGGCCTCATCAGCTCTTAACACAGGGAAACAAGTCATCTGTCACAACAGTCAGGAGCTGTGGTGAGGCTGGAGGAAGGAAGGTTTGAGAGGAGGGACGGTGAGCACTGCCCATGGGGTGAGGTGGGTGATAATCGGGGACATTAAAAGGACATCGGATCTCTGGGAGGGGGGACAGAAGAAACAGGCAGTAATGCCGCTGGGGGAGAGGAACTGGGAAGCTGGGGGGGGGGGGCCGGGAGGGACAAACTACTTTTCACTCTACCTCTTTCTGTATCATTTGAATTTGGTACCATCTGCACATATTAGTCAAAAATAAAAATAAAAATAAAGATGGGGGCATATTGGGTATCTGGGTGACAGAGTCAGGAAGTGAGGCATCTCTAGGTGCAGGTGCCAGTCACCAGATAAGTCAGCTGGCACCTGCCCTGCCCCATCCCCCCTCACCCCTCCCCACCACCAGCCTAAAGGGAGAACAGTTGCTCTGTGAACTCTCTGAGGGCTCATCCTTGGTAACACCTGAGCCGCAGAAGCCCAGAGCTCTAAAGTCCTTGGTAAACAGCCCTTCGGAATCACACGTGGGAGGAGGCTTCTACTGACGCCAACGCCTCTGGGCAGCATCGCCTAAGTGGGAGACCATGGTATGAGCCGCGCCGTTTATTTCACCGCTGGACGCTGATGAGCTGTTCCTCCACTACAAGGACCAGTGCAGCGAAACGAGAAGGAAGGGAACCATCTCTCCAGGCCCCTGCAGAGCGCATCAGAGAAACCCTGCATCCTGACCTGAAGTAGCTGTGGCGTCCCCACCAGGAGGGGGTAAAGAAGCCAAGGGCTCTGCAATCAGAAGTGAGGAGGTGTCACTGCTCAGGAGCTGCCTGGCCTTGGGCAAGTCGCTGGCTTGCTGGCCCTCTTCACCGTGGAGTACACTAGTCAGCATTTGCCTCGCAAATCAAATCATAAGGCTCATGAACGCTTCTCATAAAAACATCCACACCCCTGTCATTATCCCTACAAATAACCCAGCACCTCCTGCTAATTTTTCCCTTCAAAACATTACTGCATCTTGAAGCCGAAAGGCACTATAGATTGAATTTAGGTGCCCCCCACCCCAAAAGACTGAATTTAGGCATCCCCCCAACCCCCAGGCACCAAAAGATATGCTGAAGTCCTAACCCAGGGAACCTGTGAACTTCATTGGAAATAGGGTCTCTGTGGATGTAATTAGTTAACAGGAGGTCATCCCAGCACTTTGGGAGGCCAAGGCAGGAGGATCACTTGAGGTCAGGAGTTCGAGACCAGCCAGACCAACATGGTGAAACCCCATCTCTACCAAAAAAAACAAAATTAGCCAGGTGTGGTGGCATGCTCCTCTAATTCCAGCTACATGGGAGTTTGAGGCATGAGAATCGCTTAAACTTGGGAGGCAGTGGTTGCAGTGAGCTGAGATCATGCCCTGCACTACAGCCTGGGCAACAGAGACTCTGAACAAAGAGGAGGTCATAATGGAGTAGGGTGGAACCTAAGTCCAATCTGACTGGAAGAAAAGAGACACAGACCCACAGGAGAAGACATGAAGTGGAAACAGACACACAGGGACAAGGAGGCCATGTGACCACAGGGGCAGAGCCTGGGGTGATGCAGCTACCAGTGAGGGGATATCACAGATCACTGGCTCCAGCCGAAGCTGAAAGCGAGGCACAGAGTCTCCCTCTGACTCTCCAAGAAGGAACCAACCCTGTTGATGCCTTAAGTCTGGACTTCTGGTCTCCAGAACTTCGAGAACAAATTTCGGTTGCTTAAAGCCCCCAGTTTGTGATTCTTAGTTAGAGGAGTCCTGAGAGGAATGAAATCTGGCATTACTGTCTATCCAGTGCCTGGATTCTCTTGCCTAGTGGTCTGCTAGCCAGGCTAGGTTAGACCGTCTCTAGTAAAAGCATTCTCCAATAAACAAGGTCATTTCTGATATTGTTATGAAGAAAATAAAACACCGTAATACGATAGAGTGAGTGGGCAGGGCCAGTAGAAAAAGGAACATTATTTTGACTATTAGGGAAGGTCTCACTAAGGATGTAATATTGGAGCAGTGACCTGAACGGCAGGAAGCTGGCCATGGAAATGGGAAGAATAGCCCGTGCAAAGGCCCTAGAGGCAGAGTCATCTTGGCACTCACAGGGCCCAGGAGGAAGGTGGAACCTTGGTGAGTGACAGTGGCAGTCAATGAGGCTGGAGAAACAGGCAGGGTCAGTCAGTACCTGCACAGTCAGCCTGGTTGACCAAGGTCCTGGGATGCTGCTGGGGGGGAGAGACACGATTTAACTCAGAGTTTCTAAACGAACACTCTGGCACGATCACGTTCTTTAAAGTCTGGGGTGCAGTGGTATAATCTCAGTTCATGGCAACCTCCACCTCCAGGGCTCAAGTGATCCTCCCAGCTCAGCCTCCCTAGTAGTTGGCATTACAGGTTTGCACCACCACACCTGGCTAATTTTTGTCTAATTTTTGGTAGAGATGGGGTTTTGCCATGTTGCCCAGGCTAGTCTTGAATTCCTGGGCTCAAGCAATTCACCCCTCCTTGGCCCCCACAAAGTGCTGGTATTCCAGATGTAGCCACCATGCCATGTCTTGGCCAAGGCCAAGTCTTTCTATTACTTTTGTCCTTTGGTTCCTGGAACCTTGGGGCTCTACAGAATGAGCTTAACAAATCACACTTCCCAAGCTTCTCCAGCCTTACCACATCTACTTCATTCATCAGCGGTTTCCAACGAATACGCTTATTTTTTTCTACACCCTTCATGACATATGATGTCCAGAAAAGAACACAACATTCTAAGCATGGAGTAGCCGGGAACTATCACCTGTTTCACTCCAGACCTACACTTCTGTTCCTGTGCCCGGGATTACTGTGGCTTTCCACTGTTTCCTATCACTAACGCACCAAAACATCTATCGGCCAACCTTCCCCTGAAGTTCTTTTTTTGATGCCCTGATTTTTAGAAAGTGGGATTAAAACTTGTCCTTTCCTCATGAGAACAGCTATGCCTTTTTTTTTTTTTTTTTTTTTTTTTTTTTGAGATGGAGTCTTTGTCACCCAGGCAGGAGTGCAGTAGCATGGTCTTGGCTCACTTCAACCTCTGCCTCCTGAGTTCAAGTGATTCTCCTGCCTCAGCCTCCCAAGTAGCTGGGATTACAGGTGTGTGCCACCATGCCCAGCTAATTTTTGTATTTTTAGTAGAAACGGGGTTTCACCATGTTGCCCAAGCTGGTCTCGAACTCCTGACCTCAGGTGATCCACCTGCCTCAGGCTCCCAAACTGCTGGGATTACAGGCAGGTGAGAGCCACCACGATGGCTCTATGGCTTATTTTTAAGTGTCACCATGACCCATACAATGCCACACAGAAAAATGGTTTAGAATAAACAAAGTTACTGGGTCAGCTCGCTTGGTTTCACAACCACTGCATTTCTCTTTCGGGTGGAGGACAAGAAAAATGATTGTAGCAGGCTTCCTGAGAACTCCCGTCCTCTCTTGCCTCACACAGCTGAAGACACCTAGGCTATTTGGAAACAGAGCACTTAAGCAAAAGACACTGTTAGCAATCACACTTCCTACCAGATTTCTCAAGGACCTCTAAATAAATCTGAGTCCATGCAGACTACCTCAAGCTTGGGGCAGGGGGCAGGAGTGAGGCGGCCAACTCGGTAAGCCAGGCAGGTGGAGGAAGAGAAGGATGTTTTGCAAGCCTCTAGGAAAGCCCCGGGACCCCTGGTGTGAGGCACAATCCACCTGGATCCACCCCACTTTCCATTCCGCAGGGTGGCAAGGGCCGCTATATCCAGCGTCAGACGGCTTCGTTAAACACTTCACTGTGCCCCCAGTAGCTAAGCGACCCTGGGCAAGTCATTCAGCCTCAGTTTCCTCATCTGTGACATGGGAACGATAACACATCCATCACTGCCAAGCTTATAATGAAGATCAACCAAGAGTCTGCGAAGGAAAGCCCCTGTAAGGTATGAAAGCGAGGGTGATTACGGGCAATAGAGCTTTTACTCCTGCCTTTTCATGTCTCTCCTGATGTTGGCTGACTTCTTATGACTTTTTTTTTTTTTAATTGCCCCAGGCTGCTTTTGGTGTTTCTTTTAACCTGATTACTTTTGCTTTATGAGAGAAAGGAGAGAGGAGGTGGGAGGAGAGAGAGGCACGCAGCATGACTCATCCCACCCCAAACCTTTCCTGGAGACTGTCCTAAAACATGCTCATCAGAGCCACCCGGGCTACTATAAAGCAATTCACTTTTGAAGAAGAAGTTATTGTCATGAAAAGAGAACCACGTCTAATATCTGCAGAGATCCTCCACTTTCTGAGGTTCTGCAGCAAATGATTTAAGGCTGTGATTTACTCAGTCACCAAGTGGCTTCTCAAAGCCTTTGGCTGTTACATCTCAAATAATGCAAACCAACCTTCACACTAACTGACATGTCCCATATAAAAGGCAAACACAGCCAGAAACGTCAGGAATGTAACAGAGGCTAGTGATGATCTGATCGCTAAGGCTGTCTACATGTCAGTCCCACACCATCTTCATCTCTTTAGTGGAAAAAGAAAATTTCATGAGTCAACTTTTTCATTGCAAACCAATCTCAATAGCCTTTCGTCCTGTGCTTCAAAGGCATAAACAGTCCTATTTCTGAACAAAGTGGAAATAAAAACAAGTGACAGCCAAAGAGAGACACTGAACAATCGAGAACATACCCTTCCCAGGAGAAGTGGGGGGGGGAGACAGGAGAGGAACCCTCAAATGCAGTGTAATCCAAACCTTTTCCTTTGCACCACAGAATGTTAAGCATGTCTTTGCCCTGCTTTTAGGTTGAGGGTGGGGGTTGCTTTTAAGGAAATCAATCTGAAACATCAACATCAAGTCGCAGCCTGGCTAAAGCAGCCTCGGCCCTGACAGCTGTCAGCCTGCCTCTAACACTGACTCACCACAGCCACACTACCTCCACGTCAGGGGGCGCCTCACCTGTGCCAGCTCAGAAGCGAGTTCCTGCTCAATCTGCTGGCTGGGACTCATGCCTGGCGCTTACCTAGAGAGGAAGAGGAGCTGGCCAGTGCCCCTGCAAAGTCTTTTTCTCCTCTTCCCTTTTCATCTTCCCAAATCTAATCAACCTGCAACCGAGGGAAGCACAAACCAAGGACAGGGGTGGGAAGGGTGGGAGGGCACGCACCCAGCTCCAGAACACTCAATTCTGTCCTTTCCAAGATCCCGGAAATGGGTTCAATTCCACCTTAGCCAGCTGTCCTAAACTGAACTGCTAAAACCACATTTTCACTGCTATCCTCCCCTTTGCTCACAGGCCCATCAGAGAGGAGAGGGAAGAGGCAGAATGGACAGGGGGAGGTCACCCGGGCCAGGAAGTCCCTTTCTGTCACCCCCACCCTGCCAGCCTCGGGAGCAGTGAGGCAGCAACTTCACACCCCGCACACACGCACGACTCCCCAATGTCTTTCCCCCCCTGGATCCCTGCGCCCTCTCCCCAGCTTGCCCTTGCAGGAGTCCGGGGTTTCTTCTTCGCCAAGACTGGACACCAGCTCCATCCCAAAGCCACCTGCTGCCACCATCTGCCCGAGGCTGGGGGCGCCTCCTCCAGGCGGCGGCCTGGGCTGCACTCATTCCCAGACGTCCCCACTGCCTCTCTCCGCCCGTGGGCTCCCGGCGCCCTTACCCTTTTCCCTTTGCGTCCCAGCAGGCGAGGAGCCAGCAGAGACCCCGATCCGAGCCCCAGGCCCGCAAAGCCCCGCCCCGACGCCCCGCGAACTCGTCCTCCCTCCTCGCGCCCCCCACCCACGGCGCTCCCAGCTGTCACCCCTCGCAGACCCCCGCCCCGGGTCCCGTCGTCCCTCCCGAGTCATTCTTCCTCTCACGAGCCTGTCAGGCCAGCCTGAGGCCGCCCCACCGCCCCTCTCACCGCGGGCGGACTGGGCAGCGAACCTGCGCCGTCGGACTCCGCGGCTGCGGCGACTACGCCGCCCGCGAGCAGCCGGGTCCTTTACTGGCGCCGCGGCGTGGGCTGTCAGTCAGCCGGACGCGCCCGCCTTCAGCCCCTTCTGCGCAGGCGCGAGACGGGCCCTGCCCTCCCCTCGCAGGAGTGGCTGCCCGCGGTGGGAGTCACGTGAAGGGGCGGAGCCTGCGCGGCCCGAGGGCTTCCCCGCCCCGTGGGAGCGCGCTTGGTGACTCCGGGATCCTCCTTGCTGGCTCTCCAAGAGGCTGGCTGTTGTCGGGCTCTTGGAAGAGTGGGTGGGGCAGGTCCCGTCCACACAGGTGAGTTATTCCGTGATTTTGTTGCGGGAAGGGAGCGCCAGCAGGGAGGTAGGAAATACCGTCTGATTCTAGTTGCTTCTCGGCCCTGTGTTTCCCTACCTTTAAAACAAGCGTGTCACTTGCCCGCCCTATCCCCTAGTTCCAGTGAAGGCATGACATTAACCAACATACCTTTAAAATTAGTCCGGCGAGGCTTTGAGCTGGAGCTAAAAAGAATAATAATAAATAAATAATTTAAAAAATTTTAAAAAGAGATTTAAAAAGAAAAAAGTCCGGCGAGGATGCAGGTTATGGAAGAGCAATTGGAGGCTAGTTTACTTTTTAAAACGGGGCGTCTTCGAGACTGGTCGATTCCATCTCAGCTGCTCCATAAATTCTAGGCCAGTCTGCATTTTTTAGCATATACAATAAATACAACGTCCAAGCCATTCAGTTTCTTCTGTCTCTTGAATTAAAAGAAAAAAAAAGTTTTTTAAGTACAAGTGCTGTCTTTGGACCCCTTTTCGTTGTAGAGAAGTATAGAAGCATAAACTGCAGCCCCCTCCCTGGAATTTGGGGGTTATGACAAGCTCGACTCCAGCACGTACCAAAGTAGAGAATCTGGTTCTGGAGTGTTGACTCTGACACCTCAGATTTTCTGGAGACATTTGTACAACTACATTCCAGTGCTGTAATGCTCCTTCTGGTAGCTCCTTAAGTGAAATGATGAAGCCCTCTCTCTAAAGGAATGCCGTGATACCTGAAATAGGGCTGAATGTCAATTTTAGAAAATGGTGGATTTTCTGAAGTTACGGGAGTTATGCAGGAGAAACAAGTTCTACCACTTAAAAGATGACATGTGGATTGATGATCAAGTATCTGTCCCATGCCCCAAGCAGAAGTGATAGTCCTTGGAAAGATGGAGACTTGAGCTGTAGACTCCTTGGGAAAGTTTAAGGGAACACATGAAGAAAACAGCTGGGAGCTGCAGTGCCATGACGGTTATGGAGCCTTCAGCGCCATAGCTCCTTCTGGTTCATTCCAGATTTGCTTGACCAACTGGGTGTGGCCCCAAGCTGGAACTCAGGGTGTTTCCAGCTTGGAAACCTTACATGGATACTACAGACAAGTGAGTATGCTTTTGGTCTCTGCAGGGTTCTGCCCTTAGTTCAAGTGCCATCTTGCAGAATTCATGGGAATGGAGGAGGATGGATGCTGCGGCTGAAGGAACTCCTCTCCTGAATCAGCAAGTGAACCTAGCACAAGGCACCAACTTGTGTGATCCTGACCTGACCTTGCATTACCAGCTGTTCGGGAGAATTGAAAAAAGGTGACTCATTTAGAGTCAGATTCTGTTTTAGGGGAATATCATGCAGACCCTCTCCTGACCGCGTAGAAGGTTTTCTGACCTTGTCAGAAGGTTAGAGAGAGGTAGATGACATGACCATTTTTTAAAAGAGGAAGAGAGTGAGTTCTGCAAACCACAGATCAGTGAACTTACCATTGGGCCTGGAAAATCTTCAGGACAGATGACTTAACAAAAAAAAAATTTGTGACCTCTCCAAAGAGGAAACACCAGAGACAAAGACCAAGTCACACTAGTTTAACCTTATTTCTTGCTGTGAATTATATAAACTGGTATATCAAGGAAATACGGTGGAAATATGCATCTGGACCCAGAAGGTGTATTTCCCAGGATTCTTTCAATTATAAGTGATGGAAACTCAATTCAAACTGGGAGGTCGAAGGCTGGTGGAGCACCTGAGGTTAGGAGTTCGAGACTAGCCTGGACAACATGGTGAAAGCCCGTCTCTACTAAAAACACAAAATAGTTAACCAGAGTGGTGGCGGGCACCTGTAATTCCAGCTACTTGGGAGACTGAGGCAGGAGAATCGCTTGAATCCAGGAGGTGGAGGTTGCAGTGAGCAGATCGCGCCAGTGCACTCCAGCTTGGGCAACAAGAGCGAAACTCCATCTCAAAAAATAAATAAATAAATAAATAAAAATAATAAATAAATAATTGAACAAGTTATAGGCCTATTTCTTGTATATTTTTTCTGATTCTGTTCACATTGCATATTTTTGAGAGTCTGTGCACACAGGAACATATATAAAACATATATAATCCACAAGTATTCTTTTTTACATAAATACACAGTTCTATACAATAGACTCAACATACCTTGAGGACTATTCATATCAATTCATAAAAAACTGTCTCATTTTCTTTTTACAGTTGCAGACACTGTTTCATTTGAGCCCAACATATAGGACTTTAATATATCGATGGGCATAGAGGGTCATGCCAGTTGTTTGCTTCTACAAACATGCCACAGGAATTCATCCTACAAATGGACTCACCCATCTGTACAAAGATGTTTGCATCTGGGATTTCCAAAGAGAGGAACTCCTGGGCAAGGGGCATATGCACTTACACTTTTGTGACTCGTGTTGCCAACTTACTCTGCAAAGGGTGCAACAAATGTGCAATTGTACCAATTTGGTTTGCCCTGCAAACACAGCGTACCTGTATTACCAAATCTTTACCCATCTGCTAGTGAAGAATGCTATTTAGGCTAGGCACAGTGGCTCATGCCTATAATCCCAGCACTTTGGCAGGCCAAGGTGGGTGGATCACCTGAGGTCAGGAGTTCGAGACCAGCCTGGCCAACATGGTGAAAACCCATCTCTACTAAAAACACAAAAATTAGCCAGGCATGGTGGTTAGACCCTGTAATCCCAGCTACTTGGGAGGCCAAGACACGAGAACTACTTGAACCCAGAAGGCAGAGGTTGCAGTGAGCCAAGATTGCACCAGCCTAGATGACAGAACGAGACTCTGTCTCAAAAAACAAAAAAAGGTATTTCCTTATATGTTAAATTTGTATTCAATCCTTTCTGAATGTGGCTGAGTATCTTTTCACATATTTGAATAAAGCCTCTACTTTAATTGTTTTTTCTTTTTTGAGACAGGTTCTCTATTGCCCAGGCTGGAGTGCAGTGGTGCAATCTCAGCTCACTGCAGCCTCCACCTCCCAGGTTCAAGCGATTCTCCTTGAATTCTCCAGAGAGCGAAACTCTGTCTCAAAAAAAAAAAAAAAAAAAATCAAATGTAATCTCATCTTGTAGAGATTATTTTTGGTAAAGCCAAGGCATAGGGAGGGAAATGACTTGCAGAAGATCACATACTATTTCCTTTGAGAAACAGATGGAGATCCTTGATAACAATGGAATTATTTTTGTCAACTGCCAGCATCTCCGTTAAATATTTTAATGAGCCAGGTGGGGAGGCTCATGCCTGTAATCCCAGCACTTTGGGAGGCTGAGGGAGAGGATCGATTGAGGCCAGGAGTTCAACACTAGCCTGGGCAATATAGTGAGACCACTACCATCACCCCCGAATCTTTAAAAAAAAAAAAAAAAAATTAACCAGGTGGGGTGGCAGGCAGCTGTAATCTCAGCTACTTGGGAGGCTGAGGCAAAAGGATCGCTTGAACCAAGGAGTTTGAGGCTGCAGTGAGCCATACCAAGGCTACTGCACTTCAGCCTGGGCAACAGAGCAAGACCTTGTCTCTCTAAATAAAAATTTTAATAAATGATTTTATTGTTCTGTTTCCTTTAGCAAGGATACAATTTACACAAGCTATACTAGTAACTAAAAGCACAGGCAATGCAAACAAGTATAAAAGAAACTTTCAGGACTGTAAGCCAAAAATAAAATTTTAGGACCAGTGTGCTAGTGCATGCCTGTAATCCTAACAACTTGGGAGGCTGAGGTGGGAGGATCACATGAGCTCAGGAGTTTGAGACCGGCCTGGGCAACATAGTGAGACCTCATCTGTATACATTTAAATAATAATAACAAAATTTAAAAAGTTAAAAAAAAAAATTCTAAGCCCCCAACCGAATGGACCCTTCCTCTTGGAAAGGACATCACAAAGTTAACCTGAAAATTAGTTCAGGCCATGATGGCAGGGGTTGGAAATGCCTCACTGTACCCTCCTCCTGTTGGAATTTAGGTACAGCTGACCACAACTAACGTTGAAACAGAGGTCCTAAGACTGACGAAGAAACAGACTTTCTGTCATAAGACACCAAATTCCAGCCTGACCCTAGTATAGCAACACATGATAGATAGCAGGCCCCAAGAGAAATCAAATCTTTCTTTTTCGTTCCTTTTCTTTGAGACAGAGTCTTGCTGTGTTTCCCTGGCTGGAGCGCAGTGGTGAGATCATCAGCCTCAACCTCCCTGGCTCAAGCAACTCCCACTTCAACCCCCTTCAAGAGCTGGGACTACAGGGATGCCCCACCATGCCCAGCCAATTTTTCAATTTTCTGTAGACAGGGTCTCACTATATTGCCCAGGCTGGTTTCAAACTGGCCTCAAACTCCTGCCCTGGCCCCTCAATATGCTAGGATTGCAAGCGTGAACAACTGTGCCTGGCCCAAAGTATATTTCTTTGGCATATTTTGAAATGGCCCTGCAAAGCTGTCTCCCATGGTGAAAGTCTACATTCTGTTAATAATCACCTTTTCTATTCAGGTGTTTTCCTTGATCCAGGAGAGAATTTACTAAGAATCTGGCACCTTTTTTTTAGGTCGGTGCAGTGACTCACACCTGTAATCCCAGCACTTTGAGAATCTGAGGCGGGCAGATCACCTGTGCTCAGGAGTTGGAGATCAGCCTAGCCAACAAGATGAAACCCCGTCTCCACAAAAAATACAAAAAATTAGCTGGGCATGGTGGCTGGTACTTGTAATCCCAGCTACTCGGGAGGCTGAGGCTGAAGAGTCACTTGAACCTGGGAGGCAGAGGGCGCAGTGAGCCAAGATCCCATTGCACTCCAGCCTGGGTGACAAGAGCAAAACTCCGTCTCAAAAAAAAAAAAGCTCCGAAGCCTGCTACCTGAGGCTTCACATGCACGATAAAACCAAAGTGTCCACAACCCCTTAACGGACACATTCCTTTCCTGCTGGCTCCAGGTCTGTAGATAACTCTGCCAACTAATTGCCAATAAGAAAAATCTTTGAATCTACCCAAGACCTGGAAGCACCCCTGCCCCCACCTGACGGCCTTATTTCAGTTGTCCCATCTTTCCAGACTAAACCAGTGTACACCTTACATGTATTCATTGATGCTTTGTCTCCCTAAAATGTAAAAAACCAAAAAACTGTAACCCAGCCACCTTGGGACATGTTCTCAGAATCTCCTGGGGCTGTGTCCCAGGCCACTGGTCACTCATATTTGGATCAGCATAAATCTCTTCAAACAGAGTTTGACTGTTTGACTCTAAATTTGTCAAGGGGTAACTTAAGCCCTGGAGACTGGATAATGTAGCATGTTTGCAACTTCTGCTTTTTTTTTTTTGAGACAGAGTCTTGCTCTGTCACCCAGGCTAGAGTGCAGTGGCACAATCTCAGCTCACGGCAACCTCTGCCTCCCAGGTTCAAGCGATTCTTCTGCCTCAGCCTCTGGAGTAGCTGGGACTACAGGTGAGCGCCACCACACCTGGCTAATTTTTGTATTTATAGTAGAGACAGGGTTTTACCATATTGGCCAGACTGGTCTCAAATTCTTGACCTCATGATTCACCTGCCTTGGCCTCCCAAAGTGCTGGGATTACAGGCGTGAGCCACGGTGCCTGGCCACAACTTCTGCTTCTTAGACTATAGATTAACTGTCTTCCTCATTGTTCTTGTTCTGTAGTTGACTAGGAGAGAGAAGACCTCCTCCCCTTTCAATCACTTACCTTTGTTACAGATTAATTGCCTTCTTTATTGTCCTGTACCTAAGTCAGACCAGATGCCACAAAGACTGTACGGCTGTCACACCTTCACTGTGGAACCTTTTCTAAAGAAAAAGAACACCTTGACTAATCAGATTGTTATAACTGTGCATTAACCCTGCTATAGAAAGATGGTGAAATTCTGTTAAGCTTCCCTAAACTATGTCTTTATAAACGATCCCCAAACTTCTATACTCCATACACTGACTTCCATTCTTCGCAATCTGTACTTCTCTGGTGGCCATCTCTAAACTTTGGGCTTGAATGTACCCTCTTTAGATTCTAATCCTTTTGATTATTTTGGCTTGACAGAAGTGTGGGGACTGAGAATTATGGGGTGAGGATCCCCTCACTCTTCATTTTTTGAGACTTGAAAATGGGTCCAAAGATTACTGGGGGTGTAAGGGAGAAGAAATCTCCTTATCTTTCTACTCTTTTAAGTTCTTGGCTGGGGCCCCTGTAACAAAGACAAATTAGGTGGGCACAGTGGCCCACACCTGTAATACCAGCACTTTGGAAGGCTGAGACAGGAGGGTCACTTGGGGTCAGGAGTTCGAGACCAGCCTGGCCAACATGGTGAACCCGTCGCTACTAAAAATGTAAAAATTAGTCAGGCGTGGTGGCGTGCCACTGTACTCCATCCTGGGCGACACAGAGAGACTCTGTCACAAAACAAGCCACACAAAAACAAAAAAACCACACACACAAATAAGAGAAAGACAAAGCGAAGTTTATTAACATGTACATCTCATATATACATGAGAGAAACTTGGGAAAGTGTAACTCAAAAGAGGTGGCTTAGAAAGTGATTTAACCTAGTATATTCGACAAAGAATAATACCTTTGGCTGGACGTGATGGGTCATGCCTTTAATCCCAGCACTTTGGGAGGCCAAGGCGGGTGGATCACTTGCAGTAAGGAGTTTGGGACCAGCCTGGCCAACACGACGAAATCGTCTCTACTAAAAATATAAAACCCAGCCAGGCCTGGTGGCGGGCACCTGTAATTCCAGCTATTCGGAAGGCTGAGGCAGGAGAATCACTTAAACCTGGGAAGTGGAGGTAGCAGTGAGCTGAGATTGCACCACTGCACTCTAGTCTGGGAGATAGAGCGAGATTCCATTTCCAAAAAAAAAAAAAAAAGTAATACTTTTGTAGAGAAATGACAGGACAAAGGAGTTTCAGCTTCCAAGGCGGCAAATGGTGGGAAGATTTATACGTGGGAAGAAGCTCAATAGAGTAAGGTTTGTTTGCAGATTCCTTTGGTGTCCTCTCTGGGTTAAGAAGAGTCTAGAGTGTTCAGTAAAGGTGAATTTACACCTGGCCTTTAAGCAGAAAGGGGAAGGATAAAGAGAGCTTTTCCTGCATTTGTCACTTCTTAATTGCCTTCAGCTGAAAATAATTTTTATGTCAACGAGGCATATTTTGCGGTGTTATTTTCTGGTTTTCTTTAGGTGTCTTCACTGAACAAGCAGGTGTTGTGTGGATACCGTTCTTGGTTATCTCCTCTTATGAGGTCTTCTTTCTGTCTTTAAGCTATGTAGAGCTCTAGTGCAGCACTGTATATATACCATCACTAATGAGTTAATGAAATCTTTGACATATGTTCACTTTCTATTCGTGTGAGAATCATTTTACCTTTCTTTTGCGCAGAGTCTCACTGTCGCCCAGGATGGAGTGCAGTGGCGCGATCTCGGCTCCCTGCAACCTGCGCCTCGCGGGTTCATGATTCTCCTGCCTCGGCCTACCAAGTAGCTGCTGGGATTACAGGCGCCCATCACCACATCCGGCTAACTTCTGTGTTTTTAGTAGAGACAGGGGTTTCACTATGTTGGTCGGGCTGGTCTCGGACTCCTGTTCTCAACTGATCCGCCCGCCTTGGCTTCCCAAAGTGCTGGGATTCCAGGCGTGAGGCACCACGCCTGGCCTTAAAATACGTGTTCCTACTTTCAAACACCTTAGGACTTGCTATATGGAAGGGACCGAGGCGATGCTCTGGTGTCCAGGTCCCTCAAAGAGGAGGGCCGGGGATCCTCGGACCCAGGAGTCAGGCTTCCCATCTCCAGTTCAGGGCGCTTCCCTCTTTCCCAAGTGCTTTCTGGCTTAGCCATTTCCACTCCCGCTCCCTTACTTTCCCATTTCCTTAGGTCACATCCCCGCACGTCGTACAGGCCACACCTGGAGCTGCTTCTGAGACGCCGCCGCGGGCGTGGGCAATTTCCGACCCTATTACGCAGCTTAACGGCGTGGCTTGAACCCTGCGGCAGCCCGTAGCCCCCATCTTTTCTTCTTCGGACTTCAGTTTGGCTGGATCTCTGTCTTAGTGAGAAGGGCTGTGACTAAAAGCTCCCTTTGTCAGTGAACTGCCAGTCTGTAAGAGCCTCCGTCCCAGAGAAATGTCGGCCCCCGGGGTCCCCTCAAACCGCCTTGAGCACCCCTCTCAGCCGGAGCGGCGCGGCCGGAACTGCGCAGGCGCGGCGTCCCTGACCTCCCAGGGTTCACTTCCGGGGGTCGCGCCGCCCCGCTCTCCAGCCGGGGCTCTGGGCTCCGGCGTCTGCTCGGCGGCAGCCTCCCTACCGACCGGCCCGGCGGGACCAAGGGGGACCGAGCCGAGCCGCGGGGCCCGCTCCGGCCCGGCCATGAGCGCGGCCGCATGATGCGTCCCTGCCTCGGCCGCTGCAGTCGCCGCCGTCGCCGCCGCAGGCCGGGAGGAGCCGCAGCGCCGGGCGACCCCGCCCGGGCCTCGGGTGAGTGCGGCGTGCTGGGCCGGGCGGGCTGCTGACTCCTGGGTCTCCCGGCCCCGGGCCTGCCCTGTCCTGTCCTGCCCTTCCGTCGGTCCCGCTGCTCTCTCTCCTCCAGCCCGGCGCGCACCTGCGACCTTCTGGAGTTCCTAGGGACACCTCCGTGCCCACACCTGCCTGGCCTCCCAGGTGCCGTCTTGTGATTCCTTAGTTGCTCCCGGGATAGGGCCGGGATTGCAGCCCCAGCTTTTTGCCTGACCTTGGGCGTGACACTCAGCTCTCCAAACCCTGGTTTTCTGTGCGGCTAATGACGGGGTGGCGGTTACAGAGCAGCTATAAACCTTGTGTAAGCTGTAAAGAGTTTTTTATAGACATGTATTACAATGAGCAGTCTCGCACGTCGTGTTGTGGCTTCTCTTCCTCTTAAGTTGTAATCTTTTCTCTCTTATTCTCTGCTCATCTTCCTAGTTACCTTCCCTCCTGCTCCACGTCAGTCATCGTTGGGTGTTAGTTGCCTGAAAGGGCATCTGGGACAGTCAGGTCAGCTCTCAGGGCAGTAAGGTCATCTCTCCTGGTGCAGCTGAGTCCCTTTTTTACTGTTTGATAGACACACTCTTTATTAGCTTATGATTAACCAGTTTATTGTGGCAGTTAAATTGGAGTGTAAGAAGCAGGGTTGATGCGGCTACTCTCCTTGCAGCTTCTGTAGTGCCTGAGCTGTATACAGTGCTGGTGAAATCGCTGTTACAGTGCTGCGTTTGCCGTCTGCTTAGTGTGCACTTAAACGCACAAGTATTTATTTATTTTATTGTTACTGTCTCAAGTGGTGTAGAGATTTAGGTCAGTATATATTAATATATCTTTCTAAATTCTTCACCACACAGATGAAGACTCTCTCTCTCTCTTTTTTTTTTTTTGATGTTTTTCAGTGTTTACATACCTGAAATCATCTATTAGTCACTTTGTGGCCTGACACGCTGTGGCTCATGCATGTAATCTCAGCGCTTTGGGAGGCTGAGACAGGAGGATCGCTTGAGCCCAGGAGTTGGAGAGCAGCTTGGGCAATATAGTGAGAGCCCCATCTCTACAAAAAAATCAAAAATTTAGCCGGGTATGGTGATGCACGCTTGAGGTCTCAGCTGTTTGGGAGGCTGAGGTGGGAGGATTGCTTGAGATCGAGATCATGCCACAGCACTCCAGCCTGGGCAACAGAGTGAGATCCCATCCAAAAAAAAAAAAAAAAGGCACTTTGTTAAATTTGCTTGTTACACAGTCAGAACTTGGTGAAAGTGAAAGGCTCTTGGGATGTTTGAAATACAGAATGGAACAGAAGTATTAACTAAATTGCATTTCTTGCACAGTCTGAAAAATAGACGGTTAGGGTTATTGGAGTTAACTTGCATTGTGTACTTTTTGGAGTTAGACTGGTAGGCCGGCAATGACTTCTGATTTGAGAGTTGAAGGAGAAAAGACTATTCAAAAAGGTAATTTCCTAAAGGATCCACTAAATAACAGTGGTAACTCTTCTGCTACCATTACCATTGGCTCAGAGTCTGCCTTACTATACAAACTAATGAATTGGAACTTTACAGCCTTGCTAACCAATGAATTGTAAAAACAAATCCTCGTTAAGAGCAGAAAATTATTAGCCTGAACAGATTGACCCTCTCAGTGACAGATAAAAACACTGAAAGGAACTGTATATATTCAGTCAAAAGTATGAATGTACGTTTACATTCTTCCTGAAACTTAACTGCTGGCTTGGACGCTTTGGTGATATAAATAATACAATCTTTGTTAAAGTAACAAAGGGACTACAATAAATGGGACTGGAAATCAGTTCACATAGAAGGTCAATATTTGGGATGAATTGAGTAGTTTTCCTGATTGGACAACTATACAAGATTATTTTACTAAAGCAGCTTTTTGAGTATGTTTCTTTAAAATAATATTTTAACTATAAAAGTACTTTTTTTTTTTTAAACCTTAGAGCAGAGTATAAAGTCAAAACTCATTTTCACTGGAAGTTCTTATTCCCAAAGCTAGTCTCCAGGGTCAGTGTTTACAACTTGCTGTGTGACCCTTCTGTTGTAAGATCTGAGAAGAGTTTACGTGGAGTGTGCCAGTTAGCGAACTATACAGTTGCGAGGAAACAGTGCCAGTCCACACAGGGTTGCCCTCACTTCTGATAGCAACTGCAAGTTGTTACTGTTTTTTGGGTGGAGGTGGTGGTTCCCAAAACCACCCTTGGGTGGAGTCTGGGGAAGTACCAGATGGGGAATTACTGAAGGCTCAGTTGTCCTCTCCCTTTGGAGTCATAGCATGTTGCTTTCTTGGCCTTGCTGTGTGACAATATGCGCTGAGTATTGCCAGCCTCAGAAGCTCACCTGAGCCTTGGTGGTCGGTTTTTATTGAGGCTCCATTATGCAGGTATGCTTGATTGATTGATTGCCCATGGGGTTGATCTTAGTTCCTAGATAGACTGATACCCTGTGACAAAGAGCGCCCCCCCCCCAATCATATTAGTTGAGGACAAAGGCCAGACCTCTTTTGGGTAAGATTAAATAAGGGTAAATTGTTTTTTGTTTGTTTACTTTGAGACAGGATGTTGCTGTTCTGCTCAGGCGGGAGTGCAGTGGCACAACAATGGCTCACTATGCCCGTGGTCTCTTGGGCGCCAGTGGTTCCTTCTGCCTCAGTCTCCCCATTAACTGGGACCACAGGTGTACGCCACCATGCCCGGCCTATTTTTTTGTAGAGATGGTGTATCACTATGATACCCAGCCTCTGAAACCCATGGGGTCAAGCAGTCTGCCTGCCTCGCCCTCCCAGAGTGCTGTGATTACAGGCGTGTTACACTGTGCCTGGCCTGGTTAAATTATTTACTACATAGCATACTTCTTTCCTGGTCCCTTCCTACTTGAAAATACTGTATAGTACTTTGCTTTGCCATTGACAAATGACTATCCCTTCTAGAACATGGAGACACGGGAGACACAGGCCACAGGGGAGAGCTCTCAACCTTAGTTTCCTTCTAATTCAAATGTCTTTGAATATCTATCCGTCAGTCATTTTCTTCCACTTTGCCTCTGAGGAAGAGACAGTCCCTCCTTCCTGATGTTAACTCTTGTGTCTGCTTTGGTGTGCTTGTTATGGGACTGTGAATTATCATGTACTATCACTTGCCTTTTTGATTGTTTTTTCCATTTGCTTGTTTCTTCGCTTCTATTTACAAACATGTTCTTGTCTTGCTAATCTTAGTCTTGCTTGCTACTAAGTTCCATTCCATTCCATTCTTTTTATTTTTTTGAGATGGAGTATCACTCTGTTGTCCAGGCTGGAGTGCAGTGGTGCGATCTTGGCTCACTGCAACCTCTGCCTCTTAGGTTCAAGTGATTTTCCCGCCTCAGTCTCCCAAGTAGTTGGGATTACAGGCGTCCCGCTGTCATGCCTGGCTGATTTTTGTATTTTTGTGGAGACGTGGTTTTACCATGTTGGCCAGGCTGGTCTCGAACTCCTGACCTCAGTTGATCTCCCCACCTTGGCCTCCCAAATTGCTGAGATTACAGGCGTCATTTTCAGTAGAATCCTATTAATCCTGGAAGCACACGCAGACTCTCTATGGGGCCCACAGTGCCTTATTTTGGTTCCACGTTTTACGGTTTTGAAAACACTGCATTCTTCTATAGTGTCTTATGGGTAAAGGGTGTTTGAAAACTACTGGGTGAGTGAATAATTTGGCAAGGCAGAGAGAGAATTCTAATTGGAGGATACAGCAGGGGCAAAACCACAGAGATAGGAGAGGCCAGGTAAGGGGAATCCAAAGGAGTACCATGTGGGATAGAGTGGGGAATGTTGAACCGGTAATGGTTGGGAGAGCCGGAAAGTTTTGCAACAGGTTGATTTTGTGACCTGTGCTTTGGTTTTGTTTTATGTATTATTACCATTTTTGAGACAGGATCTTACTGTATCACCTAGGCTTGAGTGCAGTGGCATGATCTCGACCTGCTGCAGCCTCAACCTCCTGGGCTGAAGCAATCCTCCCACCTTAGCCTCCTGAGTAGCTAGGGCTACAGGTGCACACCGCTGTACCTGGCTCTTTTTTTTTTTAATTTATGGGAATGGGGTCTTGCCATGTTGCCCAGGCTGGTTTTGAACTCCTGAGATCAAACTATCTGCCCATCTCAGACTCTTAAAGTGCTGTTATTATATGTATGTGCCACTGCATCTGGCCCTATTTATTATTATTATTATTTTTTTGAGACGGAGTTTTGCTCTTGTTGCCCAGGCTGGAGTGCAATGGTGGGGTCTCAGCTCACCGCAACCTCTGCCTACCGGATTGAAGCGATTCTCCTGCCTCAGCCTCCCGAGTAGCTGGAATTAGACACCCCCCTAGTAACATGTGCCACCATGCCTGGCTGATTTTGTATTTTTAGTAGTAGCGATGGGGTTTCTCCGTATTGGTCAGGCTAGTCTCAAACTCCCGACCTCAGGTGATCTGCCCACCTCGGCCTCCCAAAGTGCTGGGATTATAGGCATGAGCCACTGTGCCTGGCCTATTTTAAAATTATTTATTTAATTGTATTTTTCAAGGAATTTTTATTTAGGTGTGTGTGTGTGTGTGTTTTTTTTTTGAGACAGGGTCTTGCTCTTTCACTCAGGCTGGAGTCCAGTGAGGCAGTCATAGCTCACTGCAGCCTCAAGCGCCTGGGCTCAAGTAGTCCTGCCTCAGCCTCTTGAGTAGCTAGGACTACAGCTGTGTGCTACTGTGCCCAGATAATTTTTAATTTTTTTTTTTTTGAGACAGAGTCTCCCTGTGTTGCTCAGTCTGGTGTCTTAACTGATGTGTTCCTCCTGCCTTAGCCTCTCAAAGCACTGGGATTCCAAATGTGAGCCCCCACCCCTGGCCTGTGCTGTGATTCTGAAGGATAACTCCTGCAGCCACGTGGAGAGTCATTGGAATCTAGTGACCCTTGAAGTTAGTGTTCTGCAGAGGTACAGGCTAGAAACAAGGGCCACCTAAACTTGGGTTGTGGGGAAAGGTGAGAAGAATCAGAGCTGTAAGTGGAAGTATCGTCATATCATAAACGTAGGAATGGAGGAGGAGGAGGAATTTTGTGTCCAGAGGCTAAAAGGTGCTGAATAATCCTGGTTGCAAGAGGAATGTCACTGATTTGGAAAAAGACGCTAGCTCTGTGTTCAGCTGGTGGTTTGCTTCACCGGGAAACACTGCGTTTCATTTTGCAGCACCCCGTGGGAGGGGCAGTCAGCTAGAGAGGCTTCCAGTCTCATTGGAAACTGGCTTTTACAGTTCACTGAAATGTTTTGAATTCTTAGATTCCATATTTCCCACATTCAGTTTATTCATTACAGAATGCGCTTTCTAAAACGGAGAGCTCTGGAAGCCAGTGTATTTTAGTGTAAGAACACGGGCTTTGGAGTCAAAACAGTTCTGACTGCACCCTAACTGGCTGTGGATCTGAGCAAGGCACCTAGCTTCTAAGACTCAGTTTTGTCATCCTGAACATGAGCTAATGAATGCCCGGCTTTTAGGGTGTTGGTCACATGTGTAAATCTCCTGACACACAGTAGATGCTCGGTAAATAGCTTTTCCTCTCATTCTCAAATATTTGATGTTGTCATTAACTTGTAACTGAGAGCTAAATATATTATTAGCATGTCATATTTTCTTAGTATTTTGAACTCTGGTTAATCTAGCGTAAAAGCCGATTTTGTATTAGACAAGCACACTCTAGGAAGATAGGGAAGGAGGTTGGGAATACCAGTCTGATTCAGGCTCAGCTATTCCCTGGGACAGGACACTTAATGAGGTTTGGAACTTTAGAGTTCTTTTTATTTCTGGATTTAGATTTCTTGAGGGTTTAGTTACCATACTGGGATTTTTAAAAATAGCTGCTCCATTTGACTGTCAGCGTTAGGTTGTGGCTCTCGTACAGGGATGGAAGGGAAACCTTTGGGGTTCGAGTGAGCATTCCTTGGAGACTGCCTCATCTGGCTGTGTGCTGTAGTGTGGCCCCACGCATGTGTTTTCTGGGCCTGGAGTTGTGACTTCCCTACAGGTGGGGGTTTTTCTCTTCATCCCCTTTTCCCTCTTTCTCTGTAACTCTTGTACATTTCTCTTCTATTCCTTTTCTCCCAGGCTCCTTTGAGCCTCTGACCCACTCCCATGGCAGATCTTGCCACACGCCCCTGTCATTTGCCTGCGGGCTTCCTTTCTGCTTTTCTTGTCTGCTTCAAGCACCCTCATTCCCTTACGTAGTCACTCAACGAATGTTTGTAGAGTGTGGTGAGGCTTGCGAGTGCTGGAGATGCTCTGAAGAACGTTCCACTGAGGTGATGGCAGAACAAGCCAGCTGGGGAAGAGGCTGCTAGGAAGGGGAGGCCAGCAGGCTGCAGATGGAGTGGGGCTTTCTAGGCCATGGTGGCAGGGTGGGGGTGGGGGAGCGGATTTTAGTTTAACTGAAAAGGCAGTGATTGCATGGGCTTAGGCAGGGGAATGACATGATCTGATTTCTCTCTGTAGAAGACCATGCTGGGTGCCGCATGGGGGACTGGATTGTTGGGTGAGCAGAGGCATGAGAGTAGAGAGAGGACTCCCCAGGTGATGCAAGCACTCCCCAGGTGAGAGCTCATGGGGCCTTGCTGGTTGGGGGCAGAGATAGTCAGATTTGGGGTGGGTTTAGAGGTCCACCCTGTAGGACTTGCTAATGAGCGAGATGTGGAGAGTTGGGGAGAGATACATGAAGGGTGGGTCCTTGCTTTTGACCTTGGTATGCCATTTAATGAGATGGGAAAGAGTGGGGTTGTTACTGATGGGGGGAGGTTCTGCTTTGACCCTCCTGCAGTGGGGTTGTTGGGTGGCCAGCTGGATATATGCGCTTAGTGATGCATTGTCAGCCTGAGAGTTTTCCAGATACCATTTTCTTCTTCTTTTCTTTTTTTTTTTTTTTTTTTTTGTGAGACAGAGTCTCTCTCACCCTCTTGCCCAGGCTGGAGTGCAACAGTGTGACCTTGGCTTACTGCAACCTCTGCTCCTGGGTTAAAGCGATTTTCCTTTCTCAGCCTCCCGAATAGCTGGGATTACAGGTGTGTGTCACCACGCCTGGCTAATTTTTGCATTTTTAGTAGAGATGGGGTTTCACCATGTTGGCCAGGCTGGTCTTGAACTCCTGACCTCGTGATCTGCCCATCTCAGCCTCCCAAAGTGCTGGGATTACAGGCATGAGCCACTGAGCCCAGCCCTTCTTTTTTTTTTTTTTTTCAACTTCATGAGCCTGAGGTCCCCATGAACTCCTTTGTGGAGAGTATATAGATGAAGGGAAGACCAAGGACTAAGCCCAGGTGCTCCTGGCGTTGACTTGAGTGGACAAATATCCAGGCAGAGACCGGCTGCGGCTGGCGGGTAGGGAGCTCAGTGTTGTTCCCCAGGCCTGTCACGCCTGAGACTGGCATTCCCTGTCCCGCTTCCATGGTTTATCGTGTGCTGTGTGTTCCCCCAGTTTGCCATGCTTTTGATCTGCAGTGTCCACTTCCTATTGTAGAGTGACTAAGTATTTTAATATGAAATGCCCTTCTAGAAAGGTCGAGCAGGGTTACTATTCACAGTGTGGCTTATGTGCCAGCATATCATTGAGACTTGGCTTTAGTTGGGTTAATATTCTGGTGTGGATTTTTTTTTCCTTAAAAGTTAATATTCCGATCTTTGGTTTCAGTAATTTGAGTAGAAAATCGTGGTTTCATAGAGCATACATTATTTCTTACGGTAGGATTTGAAAGGACAAACTGAATATTTCATGATTGCCAGTTGATGGAAAGAGCACTTAGGAGCGCGGTTGCCGTCGGCTCACTGCAGTGGGTGAGCTGACTGCTGCGCTCCTTTCCAAGCTGAGTGAGGATGTGAGCTCCCTCTGTAGCCTTCCCCACAGTGACTAAGGTTCCCTTGCTCATGCAGGCTGGTGACATGCCTGGGATGAGGGTGCCTTTGGCCCTGCTTCTGTGTGACCCCCTGTTGGCACAGCCCATAGGAACCCTTGTGTTCTCCCGAATGACTCTTACAACTCCCCCCTGGACCTAGCCTCAAGTGCCCCTTCACTTTCTGAGTCTGTTTCTCAGGCTCCTTGGGCCTTCAGTGCCCTGAGTTCCGGTTACCCGGCTTACCAGCTCCTTCCTCCTGCCCCCTCGGACTCTGAGGTTGGCCTCTCCAGCTTGCATCTTGGTCTTGCCTTCGTTCCTCTGCTTTTCTGTCCCATCATCCTGGCTAATCTCCATCCCGAGGTAAGTTGAGGGTGCTGGGCTGGGCTTTTGGATAAAAGGACCAGCCATTCCCATCCTCTGTGAGACAGTGAAGGTGTCAGCATTGTCTGGGCCCCACAGGGTTACTCTTGGCTGCTGCCTCTCCACCCCATTTCCATTTTGCAATCTCCTAGGCCCTCCCAGCCCGCAGCCCCACCCTTGCTCTCTGCTGAGACTGCACTCATCTTCCTGAGTGTGAACTGCTTTCACTTCTCTTCATCCCCCGGGTTTCTCTGTAAGCCCCTTTCTTCCTGGAGGGAGGAAGGATCATTCTGCTTTGTGACCATCCCCCTACTCCACCCACGCCTTCTGTCTCCTGTCAGTACAATTCACGCTTGATTCAGATGTCCTCAGCTTTTCCTTAATGTCCTTTTTCTGTCCCAGGATCCCACCCAGGGTCATGGAGGACATGAGTGGGCCTGTCTCCTTAGGCTCCTCTTGGCTGTGGCACTTTCTCAACGTTCCTTGTTTTGGTGATTGGGCAGGTTTGAGCAGTGCTGCCGGTCAGTGACTTTTTGTAGGATGCTCTTGTATTGGGACTTGTTTGATATTTTCCTCAGGACTAAACTTGGGTGATGAGGTAGAGGGCCTGTATCATCACAGCCTGTCAAGGCTGGATTCTGTCCACACAACTCATTGTTATATGGATGTGGCCTTGAACACCTGGCTGACTGAGGTGGTGTTGCCCAGTTTTTCCTCAGTGATGTTCCCCTTTCCTCATTCTACCTGTTAGAAACTGTCCCTGTGCATGGGTGTACTTGAGGGGTGGGGAGCCACATCTTCCATCCCAGAAGGAGGCGCGTGCTTTTCTTGGATTCGCGGTGCAGGGTGTTTGTCTGCTTTCTGTTTATTCAGCTACGGCTTTATGTGAGTCTGGACTTGTGCATGTTTACTGTATGCTTCAGGTTATAAAGCAGTGCTGTTTTATTTTGTTGCTCCGGTTGTTCCAGCTTTGGCCATTGGGAGCTGTTTCACGTGGTTCCTGTGTCCTTTTCACGTGCCCCCAGTCCCCACGATTGTGTGTGTGTGTCGTGAACACTTCACTACTCTCCAGCAATGTAAGACGCTCCAGGCTCATCTTGTATATATATTTTTTTGCCTCAGACCTGGTTCCTTGTATTTTATTAGAGAATGGTATTAAAAACCAAGATCTGTACTGGCTCACACCTATACTCCCAGCACTTTGGGAGGCTGAGGTGGGAAGATTGCCTGAGCCCAGGAGTTCAAGACCAGCCTGGGCAACATAGCAAGGCCCCATCTTGAATATTAACAACAACAACAAAAAAAAACCAAGATCTGGGAATTAGGTGTGCTGGTGGCTGTTGGGATTTTGCTTCTAGGCCCTTTCAACTGACAGAGCAAGTAAATATGTGTGTGGATGCTAAGCCATGTGTGTGTCCGTATCTATAGATATTTCTATATGTAACTGCTTGTATCTATCTTAAACCAAAAGTGAGTTCATAGTCAGGTCTCCAACTCTAATCCATTACCATGTAGGTCATTCTAGCTTCCTCCTCTTCTTACCTGGAAACTTCCATGTCAATAATGAGAAGCCTGGCTATTGACATGCATTTACTTAATTTTTTTTTTTTTCTTTTTGAGACAGGGTCTTGCTGTATCACCCAGGCTGAAGTGCAGTGGTGTGATTATAGCTCAGTGCAACCTTGATTGCCTGGGCCCAAGCGATTCTCTCCCTTAAGCCTCCCAAGTAGGTAAGACCCCAGATGTGTGCCACCATGCCTGGATAATTTTTGTTTAAAATTTTTATTTATATTTTTATTGTAATTTTTTAAAGTTTGAGACAGAGTCTGTCTCTGTCGACCAGGCTTGAGTGCAGTGGTGTGATCTCGGCTCACTGGAACCTCCGCCTCCCAGATGAAGTGATTCTCCTGCCTCAGTCTCCAGAGTAGCTAGGATTATAGGCATGTACCACCCCACTGGACTAATTTTTGTATTTTTAGTAGAGATGGGGTTTCACCATGTTGGTCAGACTGGTCTCGAACTACTGACCTCAGGTGATCCACCCGCCTCAGCCTCCCAAAGTGCTGGGATTACAGGTTTGAGCCACACCATGCTCGGCCTATTTTAGTTTGTTTGTAGGGATGAGATCTCACTGTGTTGCCCAGGCTGGTGTCAAACTCCTGTGATCAAGCAATCCTCCTGCCTCAGCCTCCCAAAGTGCTGGAATTACAGGCATGAGCCACTGCATATTTCATTGTTAAATACTGGAATGTAAGTATTAATATAATGGTTTCGGAATTGTTCATCATGCCCCATGGGAAACAACTTTATCCACTAGAATAGGTGCATATGGCTCCTGTTTACGGTGTAAGACCTAAGTCTTACAGATTCCACTCACTACTCACGTTTCTTAGGTCAGCACCTTCTCGATGTCCTCTGCAGTACGGTTTTTTTGTACATTCATACATTTGTAATATAGGTAGATGGGTAGGTTCTTCTGTCATAGCCTGCATTCCATCCTGACATCTCTGACCTCTTAGATTATTTTCCTTTACATTTGCATGCGTTAAGGTTCACTGTGTTATAAAGTTCTGTGAGTTATTGCCAGTTCATAATGTTATGTCTCCACTTTCACAGGGTCATGTAGTTACACTGCAGGAAAGCAGACCCCCTGCGCTTTACCCACTCTTCAACCCCTGGCAACCACAGATGCGTTTACTGTCATCTCTGTAGTTTTGCCTTCTTCAAAATGTCATATAATTGGAGTCCTCAATATGTAGCCTTTTCACTGGCTTCTTTTGCTTAACAATATGATTTTAAGATTTGCCCATGCCATTGTGTGTTAATACTTGATTTCTTTTTATTGCTGAATTGTATAGATGTGTCACAGGTATCCATTCACCTACTGAAAGACATCTTGGTTGCTTTCACTTTTTAGTGAATATGAATAAAGCTGCTATGAATATCCCTTGCAGGGTTTTGTGTGGATGTTAAATTTTCACATCAGTTGGGAAAATGCCTAAGAGCGTGATGCTAGATCTGATGCTAAGGGTATATTTAACTTTGTAAGAGGCTGCAAAACTGTCTTCCAAGTGGCTGTACCATTTTGTGTTCACATGAAAATAGAAGAGAGTTCCTGTCGTTGAGCATCCTCTCCATCGATGGATCTGGTCAGCGGTTCTTATTGTAGCCATCCTCATATGCAGGTAGTGGGGTCTCACCGTCTTAATTTGCAGTTCCCTAATGACGTATGCTGGTGAGCATGTTCAAGTGCTTATTTTCCTCTTGTATAACCTTGTTAATGAAGCGTTTGTTTGGATCTTTTTGCCTATTTAAAAAATAGTGTTTGTTGTTGAGTTTTAAATGTTCTTTCTATATCCTTGATATGAGTTCCTTATCAGATAAATGATTTAGAAATGCTTTCTTCAGTTTGTGGCTCATCTTTTCATTCTCTGAACAGTTTTGCCTTTCACCTTTCGTCTTTCCTTCTTTTTTTTTTTTTTAGAAAGAGAAAGTTAAGAAAAGGGAAAAAAAGAGTATAAAAGAAAGGGAAAAGAGGGAGAGAGAACGGGAATCTTGCTCTATTGCCCAGGCTAGAATACAGTCTAAAAATGAGTATTGAAAAGCTCTTTTATACTAATAATTGTGTTATACAATGGAGACAGGAAGGAATAAGGGAGGAAAATAACAAACAAACAGCCAACCAATATTTTATTTAAACCTATGAAATGCTATGCAATTGCTGGGGAGTGGTTTACTCCCAACCATGTGGTCACTTTTAGAATAGATATGATGTGTTACTGAAGAAAATGTATGTTTTGTGGATTTGGAGTAGAGAGTTCTGTAAATGTTTATAGAGTTTACTTGTTCGAGGTCTAAGTTCAAGTCCCGGGTATCCTTATTAACCTTCTGTCTCATTGATCTGTCCAGTATTGACAATGTAGTGTTAAAGTCTCCCACTGTTATTGTGCGGGAGTCCAAGTCTCTTTGTAAGTCACCAAGAAGTTGCCCTATGTGTCTGGATGCTCCTATATTGGGTGCGCATAGACTTAGGATCGTTAGCTCATCCCATTACATTGATCCCTCTACCATTATACAATGTCCTTCTTATCTCTTTTGGTTTCTATTACTTTAAAGTGTATTTTATCAGAGACGAAAATTGCAACTCCTGCTTTTTTTTTTCTTTGCTCTCCATTTGGTTGGCAAATCTTCCTCCATCCCTTTGAGTCTCTGTATATCCTTGCATGTGAGATGGGTCTGGATGCAACTTACCGATGGGTTTTTTGGAATGGCTGATACTGGTTGTTCCTTTCTGTATCTAGTGCTTCTTTCAGAAGCTCTTGTAAAGCAGGCCTGGTGGTAATGAAATCTCTGAGTACTTGCTTGTTCGTAAAAAATTTTATTTTTCCTTCACTTATGAAACTTAGTTTGGCTGGCTATGAAATTCTGGGTTGAAAGTTCTTTTCTTTAAGGATGTGGATATTGGCCCCCACTCTCTTCTGGCTTGTAGGGTTTCTGCTGAGAGATCTGCTGTGAGTCTGATAGGCTTCCCCTTGTGGGTAACCTGACCTTTCTGTCTGGCTGCCCTTAGTATTTTCTCCTTCGTTTCAACCCTGGTGAATCTAATGATTATGTGCCTTGGGGTTGCTCTTTTTGAGGAATATCTCTGTGCTGTTCTCTGTATTACCTGGAGTTGAGTATTGTCCTGCCTTGCTAGGTTGGGAAAGTTTTCCTAAATAATATCCTGAAGAATATTTTCCAGCTTGGATTCATTCTCTTCGTCACATTCAGGTACACCTATCAGATGTAGATTAGGTCTTTTCACATAGTCCCGTATTTCTTGGAGACTTTGCTCATTCCTTTTTACCCTTTTTTCTCTAATCTTGTCTTCTCGTTTTATTTTGTTGTTGGTCTTCAACCTCTGAAATCCTTTCTTCTGCTTGATCAATTCGACTGTTAAAACTTGTGCATACTTCGTGAAGTTCTCGTATTGTGTTTTTCAGCTCCATTAATTCACTTATATTCCTCTCTAAATTGTCCATTTTCGTTAACATTTCGTCAAACCTTTTTTCAAGGTTCTTAGTTTCCTTGCATTGGGCTAGAACATGTTCTTTTAGCTCACAGAAGTTTCTCATTATCCACCTTCTGAAGCCTGATTCTGTTGATTCCTCACATTCATTCTCGATCAGGCCTTGTTCAGTTGGTAATGAGGAACTGCAATCCTCTGTAGGAGGAAAGGCATTCTAATTTCGGGTGTTTTCAGCCTTTTTGCGCTGGTTTCTTCCCATCTTTGTGGATTTATCCACCTGTCGTCTGTTTAATTGCTAACTTTCAGATTAGGTCTCTGAGTGGACGTCCAGCTTGGTGGTGGTGAAGTTTTTTCTGTTTCTTAGTTTTCCTTTGGCGGACGCCCCCTCCCCCACAGAGCTGGACCTTCCCGGGTTGAGCTGTACTGGCTGTGAAACTCTCAATCCTCAGCAGTTCCAATTGCTGTTTTTTTTTGTTGTTGCGGGGGGACCAGCCTTCCCCTGTGGCGACCCACTACACCGGCTGAAACAGCGGCGTTAAGATTCGTGGCGCTTTCTGCCCGGGGATCTCTCGGTCTGGTTCCCCACTTCAGTCCGCTTTCGATCAGCTGAATGGGAGACTCTGCCTTCCCGGAGCTCCAAACACCAACTAAAAGGGCACTCAGTCCCGTATACTCCGAACTGAGAACTGCCGCGCCGGCCAAAGAGTCGCGCTGGTGACCCGTGGAGCTCCTCCGCCGGGAATCTCTGGTCCGTGAGTAATAAAAATTCGTCTGAAAATGTGGCGTCCACTCACTGTCTGCGCTTTCAGTGGGAGCTACAATCCTGAGCTGCTGCTAATCGGCCATCTTGGACTCTCTCCGCCTCTCCCTTCCCTTCTTTTTTTTTTTTTTTGAGATGGAGTCTCACTCCTTTGCCCAGGCTGGAGTGCAGTGGTAAGAGCTCGGCTCACTACAACCTCTGCCTCCAAGATTTAAGCGATTCTCCTGCATTGCCTCCCAAGTAGCTGGTGTTACCGGCATGTGCCACCAGACCTGGCTAATTTTTGTATTTTTAGTAGTGATGGGGTTTCACCGTGTTGTCCAGGCTGGTCTCGAACTTCTGACCTCAGGTGATACACCTGCCTTGGCCTCCCAGAGTGCTGGGATTACAGGCATGAGCCACCACACCAGAACCACACTGGCCAGAGTCTCATTTTTTAAAAAGAGAAAACTTCAGTGAACCTATATTGCTTTTGTAGTTGTAAGGAAACTTCAAAAAAGTACAAAATTAGAAAAAACAGGACCAGTGTGGCAGGGCCTCTTAGCTTATGTACTCTTAGTCTCATAGGTTAATTGGCTTAACTAGGCAGAAATTCTTCATTCTCTTTCCATTAAATCTACTTTTGGGGCTATCCTAGGCTTTGTGTGTGTGTGTGTGTGTGTGTGTGTGTGAGTGTGTGTGTGTGTGTGTGTGTGTGAGAGACAGAATCTTGCTCTGTCGCCACGCTGGAGTGCAGTGGTGGGATCTCTGCTCACTGCAACTTCTGCCTCCTGGATTCAAGTGATTGTTCTGCCTCAGCCTCCCGAGTAGCTGGGACTACAGGTGCGCCACCACACCCAGCTAATTTTTGTATTTTTAGTAGAGACGGGGTTTTACCATGTTGGCCACGATGGTCTCAATCGCTTGACCTCGTCATCCACCCGCCTCGGCCTCCCACAGTGCTGGGATTATAGGCATGACCCACCGTGCCTGGCCTATCCTAGGCTTTTTGAGTGTGGCATGGTGGGACTTGCATAGAGTTACAGGGACCCAAGGTTGAGACTCTGATACCTCATTGACTGACTGTCACTGTGGTGATACTTCAATCCCATGGGGCCAAGGAGCTCCTTTGTAAAATGGGGAGACCAAGAACGTCTTAAGGATTGTCCTGAACATTAAATGAGATAATATATTAGGGGAAGTTTAAAAAATGATTTTCCTCCACTTTTCCCTCTAGCTACAGATGTCTGTCACTTAGCAACAGTTTATAAAATTGGCTTAATTTTCTCACTACCCAGTCTCCCAGTCTTGTAGTAGTTACTGAAAGTGTCAGGAGAAAGTAGCCGCCAATCTCATCGGCCTCTCCCCGGGCTTATTTGGGGTTGTTGACTCCTCCAGCCTTCCTCACTTCCCTTCCCTCCTGCTTCCCTCAACTCCCATCCCTGCCTTTCCTGGCTTCCTTCTGTTAATGTCTCTGCTCCCCAGGGTCCCATCCTGGGAAGCTCATCTGGTCCCACTTTGCCTGTCACCTCTGTTCTGGGGCCTCTCGTTCTGGGTCAGAGCATTCGTTGTCTTGCCACACAGATACCTCAAATTGAGTGCATCCCAATCTCAGCACTCTCCCTGAGTCTGCAGCCCCACGTCCCCAAAGTGTGTTCATCCCAGGGCAGAAATGCTCCACGTCCCTCTTTGCTGTAGTCGCTGTGCTGTGCTCCCCTCTGTTCTGCCCCATTGGTCTCTGTATTGCTGTTACTTCCATGACTGTTTCTTAGACGGTCACCAGCCTTGGAAGAGGCCCTGCCGCTTAGGGCAGCAAGCTCCTGGGTGCCAGTCTTCCTCCCGCCAACCTAGTCTCACTTTGTTCCCAGTTATCTTTTATTTATTTATTTTTTATTTTTTTGAGATGGGGGCTCGCTCTGACACCCAGGCTGGAGTACAGTGGCACGATCTCAGCCTCCCAGATTCAAGTTATTTTCCTGCCTCAGCATCTCAAGTAGCTGGGATTACAGGAACCTGCCACCACGCCTGGCTAATTTTTGTATTTTTAGTAGAGCTGGGGTTTCCCTGTGTTGGCCAGGCTGGTCTTAATCTCCCGACCTCTAGTGATTCGCTTACCTCGGCCTCCCAAAGTGCTGGGATTACAGGCATGAGCCACACTGTACCCGGCCCCAGTTATCTTTTTTTTTAAAATTAATTATTTATTTATTTATTTTTATTTCTTTTTTTTTTTTTTTAAAGACGGGGTTTTACCATATTGGTCAGGCTGGTCTTGAACTCCCGACCTCAGGTGATCCACCCGCCTTGGCCTCCAAAGTGCTTGGATTACAGGCGTGAGCCACCACGCCCGGCCCCCCCCCCCAGTTATCTTTTAAATCATCTAGTTTACCTAAGGTTTGGTGCCTCCCATTCCAGCAGAGGGAAGTCCGGAATTCCAGACTCCTTAGGAACCACAGGCTTGTCCTTCTGGTGACATTTCCCTCTGGAATGCTGAATTCCCTTCTGCCTCTGCACTGTCTCATATGATTGTCCTCTCTTGTCCATATCTTGCTGGTCTTTTGGGGACCACCCATGCTGTGTCGTCTTTATTGACACTTTCTCTGGTTCCTCCAGAATGAGCTGTTTCATCTCTCTCCCCTGATCACACTTTGCTCCTAACTTGGGGGGAAGGCACTGCACAGTGTTTACAGTCTGATTCCCAGCCCCCTGGTCTGTGTGTTCTGCTCCTGTGGCTGAAGCTGTCATTGGCTGCACATCCTTGGGGCCTTACAGAGTATGTGCTTGGATGCCCACTCCCCAGCTCCCCAGCTCCCCAGCTCCCCAGCCTGATGTTTGAAGTGAGTAGACTGTTCCTGGCAGGGGTTGAGTTTGTTTCTTATGCTTGTGGCCTAAAACAGGTTTGCTTATTTCTGTTATTTCTGTTTTTTTGTTCGGGGGGTCTAAGTGGGTGTATGAATAGTAAAGCAATGACAAGTTTAAATCGTGTTTTAATAGAAACGTGGATACCAGACTCTAGGGTGGACATTCTTAGCAGTGCAGTGGTAAAAATAATTGTCTTGGTTCTTTTTTTGTAGTAACTGATCACCGGAGAATACTGGTATCTTTTGTTTACTTGTTTTCAGTGTGTTCCTGAGAAATACATTTTCTGTTGATAGCCTAGGAAAAAAGTAAGGGGGAAGAGCTTAAGAAACTTGCTTGAAGTTACAGATACACGTACATCCAAGACAGGGTCTTGACTCAGGAATGCAGGTTACACAGGAAGAAAGCGTCTCCACCATGCGCTGGGACTTGCCTTGTGCCACACCCTTGCACATTCACACCTGTCATGCATACCTGTGCTGGGTGTTTTTTCTCCTCATTTTTAAAATTGAGGTATGATTAATGAACAGTGAAATGCATTTTATTTTATTTTATTTTATTTTAGAGACAGGGTCTCACTCTGTTGCCCAGGCTGGAGTACAGTGGCACGAACACGGCTCACTGCAGCCTTGACCTCCCAGACTCAAGCAATCCTCCTGCCTCAGCCTCCTGAGTAGCTGGGAGTACAGGCTGTGCCTGGCCAACGTCAAAAAAACATTTTTTTGGAGAGAGATCCAAGATGGCCGATTAGCAGCAGCTCAGGATTGTAGCTCCCACTGAAAGCGCAGAGAGTGAGTGGACGCCACATTTTCAGACGAATTTTTATTGCCCACGGACCAAGAGATTCCTGGCGGAGGAGCCCACGGGTCGCCAGCGCGACTCTTTGGCCGGCGCGGCCGTTTTGCAGGCGCCCTGGCACGGCGGTTCTCAGTCCGGAGTATACGGGACTGAGTGCCCTTTGGTTGGCGTTGGAGCTCCGGGAAGCACAGAGTCTCCCATTCAGCTGATTAAAAAGCGGACTGAAGTGGGGAACCAGACCGGGAGATTCCCAGGCAGAAAAGCGCCACGAATCTCAACGCCGCTGTTTCAGTCGGTGTGGTGGGTCGCCGCAGGGGAAGGCTGGTCCCCCCCTACACACGCACACACACAAAAACAGCAGTTGGCACTGCTGAGGATTGAGAGTTTCACAGCAAGTACAGCTGAACCCGGGAAGGTCCAGCTCTGTGGGGGGAGGGGCGTCTGCCAAAGGAAAATTAAGAAACAGAAAAAACTTTACCACCACCAAGTTGGACGTCCACTCAGAGACCTAATCTGAACGTCAGCAATTACACAGATGACAGGTGGATAAATCCACAAAGATGGGAAGAAACCAGCGCAAAAAGGCTGAAAACACCGGAAATCAGAATGCCTTCCCTCATCTAGAGGATTGCAGTGCCTCATCACCAATTGAACAAGGCCTGATCGAGAATGAATGTGAGGAATCAACGGAATCAGGCTTCAGAAGGTGGATAATGAGAAACTTCTGTGAGCTAAAAGAACATGTTCTAGCCCAATGCAAGGAAACTAAAAACCTTGAAAAAAGGTTTGACGAAATGTTGATGAGAATGGACAATTTAGAAAGGAATATAAATGAATTAATGGAGCTAAAAAACACAATACAAGAACTTCGAGAAGTATGCACAAGTCTAAACAGTCGAATTGATCAAGCAGAAGAAAGGATTTCAGAGGTCGAAGACCAACTTAATGAAATAAAACGAGAAGACAAGATTAGAGAAAAAAGGGTAAAAAGGAATGAGCAAAGTCTCCAAGAAATATGGGACTGTGTGAAAAGACCTAATCTATGTTTGATAGGTGTACTTGAATGTGACGAAGAGAATGAATCCAAGCTGGAAAATATTTTTCAGGATATTATCCAGGAAAACTTTCCTAACCTGGCAAGGCAGGACAATACTCAACTCCAGGTAATACAGAGAACAGCACAGAGATATTCCTCAAAAAGAGCAACCCCAAGGCACATAATCATTAGATTCACCAGGGTTGAAACGAAGGAGAAAGTACTAAGGGCAGCCAGAGAGAGAGTACAGGTTACCCACAAGGGGAAGCCTATCAGACTCACAGCAGATCTCTCAGCAGAAACCCTACAAGCCAGAAGAGTGGGGGCCAATATTCAACATCCTTAAAGAAAAGAACTTTCAACCCAGAATTTCATAGCCAGCCAAATTAAGTTTCATAAGTGAAGGAAAAATAAAATTTTTTACGAACAAGCAAGTACTCAGAGATTTCATTACCACCAGGCCTGCTTTACAAGAGCTTCTGAAAGAAGCGCTATGTACAGAAAGGAACAACCAGTATCAGCCATTCTAAAAAAACCCATCGGTAAGCTGCATCCAGACCCATCTCACATGCAAGGATATACAGAGACTCAAAACAAAGGGATGGAGGAAGATTTGCCAACCGAATGGAGAGGAAAAAAAAAAAAAACACAGGAGCTACAATTCTCATCTCTGATAAAATAGACTTTAAAGTAATAGAAAACAAAAGAGACAAGAAGGACATTGTATAATGGTAGAGGGATCAATGTAATGGGAAGAATTAACAATCCTAAGTCTATGCACACACAATATAGGAGCACCCAGATACATAGGGCAAGTTCTTGGTGACTTACAAAGAGGCTTGGACTCCCACACAATAATAGTGGGAGACTTTAACACTACATTGTCAATATTGGACAGATTAATGAGACAGAAGGTTAACAAGGATATCCGGGACTTGAACTTGTACCTCGAACAAGTAAACTTAATAAACATTTACAGAACTCTGTACTCCAAATCCACAAAACATACATTTTTTTTTTTTCAGTAACACATCACATTTATTCTAAAAGAGACCACATGGTTGGGAGTAAATCACTCCCCCAGCAATTACATAGTATTTCATAGGTTCAAATGAAATATTGGTTGGCTGTTTGTTTGTTATTTTCCTCCCTTATTCCTTCCTGTCTCCATCGTATAACACAATTATTAGTATAAAAGAGCTTTTTAATACCCATTTTTAGACTGCATTCTAGCCTGGGCAATAGAGCAAGATTCCCGTTCTCTCTCCCTCTTTTTCTTCTTCTTTTTCGCTTTCTTTTATTCTCTTTTTTTTCTTTCTTTCTCTCTTTTTCTTTTCTTTCTTAAAAAACAAAAACAAAAACATTTTTTTGTAGAGACATGGTCTTGCTATGTTGCCCAGGCTAGTCTCAAACTCTTGGGCTCAAGTGATCCTGCCTTATACTCCCAAAGCAATGGGATTATAGGTATGAGCCACTGCACCCGGCCCCACATTTTAAAGTATATAGTCCATCTGGTTTTTTTAAACAGTAAATTGTATTTTGTTTTGACAAACGCATATGCCTGTGTCACCCACTTCCCTCTCAAGATACAGGCATGTCTATCAGCTTACAGTTTGGCCCTCTCCACAGTCACTACCACTTGTGCTCGAACACTTTTTCTGATTTCTTTTCTGTTTTTTTTTCGAGATGGAGTTTTGCTCTTGTTGCCCAGGCTGGAGGAGTGCAATGGCGCCATCTTGGCTCACTGCAACCTCCGTCTCCCTGATTGAAGCGATTCTCCTGCCTCAGCCTCCCGAGTAGCTGGGATTACAGGCGTGCGTCACCACGCCTGGCTAATTTTTAGTAGAGTCGGGGTTTCTCTGCGTTGGTCAGGCTGGTCTTGACTCCCAACCTCAGGTGATCCGCCTGCCTTGGCCTCCCAAAGTGCTAGGATTAGAGGCCACCATGCCCGGCCTGATTTCTTTCTAAATAAGTGAGTTTGCCTCACTTAGAATATCATATACATGGAATCACACTATGTATATTCTTCTTTGTCTGGCTTTTTTCACTTAGCAGAATATTTTTGAGATTAAGCCATGTTGCTTGTATCAGTAATATTTTCCGCTTTTTGCTCAGAAGTATGCCATTATGTGAATACACCACTGTTTGTTATCTGTCCCCTGTTGATGGGTATTTGGCTTGTTTCCACTTTGGGGGTATAATGAGCAAAGCTGCTGTGAACAGTGTCATATAAGTTTTTGTGTTCGTATTTACTTTTCTTGGGTGAATACCTGGAAGTGGAATCACTGAGTCACAGGGTGGTGGTATTTGTTTAATTGTGAGAAAGTGCCAGACTGCTTTCCAAAGAGGTGGTTGTGTGGTTACTCTTTAAAATTTATAAAACTATTGGACATTTGATCTCACTGTAGAAATCTGGTGTAGACCTGATGCTTGCAATTCACAGTCTGGGATTTTGCAAACCAGTTTTTGATTTTAAAACACTGCTAAGATAAGCTCATTGGAAAACAGTTCAAAATATTACTAAGCATTTCAGGTTTCTGGCTGGTGCATAGATACTTGAATAAAGTTACTGTATATAAACGTTGCATTTAGGCTGAGGCGGGAGTTTAAGACCAGCTTGGCCAACATGATGAAACCTCATCTCTTCTAAAAATACAAAAATTAGCTGGGTCTGGTGGTGGGTGCCTGTAGTCCCAGTTACTCGGGAGGCTGAGGCAGGAGAATCACTTGAACCCGGGAGACTGAGGTTGCAGTGCCCACTGCACTCCAGCCTGGGTGATAGAGTGAAACTCAGTCTCAAATACATACATACATACATGCATGCATGCATGCATGCATACAGCATTTAAAGTCATCTCCGTTGCTTTAAGCACCACGGGGTTCCTGGCCAAGTTTGTTATTTAAAAGCTCAGTTGGGAGGCCGAGGCAGGCGGATCACGAGGTCAGGAGTTTGAGACCAGCCTGGCTAACATGGTGAGACCCCGTTTCTACTAAAAATACGAGAAGTTAGCCAGGCGTGGTGGTGTATACCTGTAACCCCAGCTACTCGGGAGGCTGAGGCAGGAGAATGGCTTGAACCTGGGAGGCGGAGGTTGCAGCGAGCCGAGATCATGCCATTGCACTCCAACTTGGGCGACAAGAGCGAAACTCCCTCCACAAAAAAAAAAAAAAAAAGGCTCAGCAGGGCCTGAGAGCTGGAGCTGGGTTGAGGACCAGTGCTGTGTCAGTGTTTGTCTAGGGCCTGGGTAGAAAACTGAGGGAGAACCAACCCCTGAGGGATCTGGCAGTAGGTGAGATGGACACAGGGACCTCCACAGAGCTGGCCCAGGTGGAGGCGTGGCACACTTGGGGCAGGAGACAGCACCTAAACACCTGCCATCTCCAGCTATTGGGAGGCAACCCAGAATGTTTGCAGAAACTAGGGACAGTCCCCTCACCCACCTCTTGGTCCTCCCTCAGACCCCTGGCCCCCTGCCTCTTCAGCCCCAGGGGCCTCCTGGTGTGCTAGTCAGGGCTCTTGGTTTCAGACAGCAGACAGCAGACAGCAGCTGAAGGGTTGACTCAAGCAGAAAAAGCAGTGTGGTGGAAGCTTATCAGCTACAGATGGAGCGGAGCAGCCAGGCAGCGGCACAGGAGCCAGAGCGGAAGCACACCACGAGGAGCTCTGCTTCCCCTTTCTTCTGGGGCCCCTTTTACTCGACCTCTGTTTGGAAGGTGGACCTCCTGACCCGATGTTCTAATTTTATTTTACATTCTCTCCTCACGGCTTTCTCTCTGCCCTCTAGTTGTCCTCTCTGGGACATTTCTACTCTTTTGTCCAATTCTGTTTAAGAAAATTTAGAATCTATAGATGGTTGTATTTTCATCGTCTAATAACCAGGAAGTGATTAAATTCTTCCTCTTTTTGTTTCATAGATACAGTCTCTTCTTATTTCTAAGAATATGAATTAGTTGTGCCTTGTTGCCATTTTCTCTGTGCATCGTGCATGTTCTGGATTCTTACTCCTCATTTCTGCTTTGTGCTCCTTCATGAGGCATGTTTGGACTTTCTTTTTGTATAGCAGAAATACAGCAAGCACTTGAAACCTCTTTGTCCATGGCGGGGACGAGGGGTTTCTCTGTGGCCCTCCTCTTAGGGAGGTCTGACGGTGAATCTCACCTTTCTGTTGGGTTTCCCCCGCCGCATTGAGGAGTCTTCAGATCTTCCTCTTTGGTCATATGAGTGCTAGAGAAGATTCCTTGACCCTCCCATCTGCCAGGGTTTGGGGAGCCACGTGGGAGATGTGTGCAGGGAGTCTCTACTCATTGTGTGGCCTTCACTGGGTTCCCGTGTCTTCCTTCAACTCCTCGCCCCTCCCACAGCAGGGCCTGCCCTTCCAGTCCAGCCCCCTCCTGCCTCACGGGCTCTGCCTCTCTCTGTTCTGTGGCCAGTAAATCAGTTTATTGATGGTAGAAGTGCAGGCTAGGCAGATTTGGTCTGCCCTAGGGGATTTTTCAGCTTATAGATCTGTATTTAACACTGGGGCTAAAAAGAGCAGGAGGATAAATGGAAATATTTAAAACAAATTACTTAATTTCCAGGATTGTGAATTTACCTAGTAATCAAAACTTAGAAGAGCAATAATTTCATCCTGAAGGATAGTTCTGAGTGACAGAACTTGGTGCGTCAAATGTTACATTGCTTATATACACTCCAAAAATTAATCATACCTTAAGAAATATACATGTCTGTCATAAATCACTTTTCTAATCAGATTTTACTGTCTTTCAGATCCAATCACGTAGGGCAGTATGCACCTTAAGATCCTGAAGAAAAGGCACAAAGCCTTCAAGTGATGTTTCAAAAGGATTTGTGAGGTGAGAGTGTGATTCTTTAGGGTCTCATCACTGTTTTGTTTCTCACAGCTCACACTAATTTACATGTTACTAAAAAGGTAACCTGTGCATGTGGCAGAGCAGAGGTGTACAAAGGTTGACAGGCACGCTTTCCTTTTCAGTCACTGCCTGCCTGTCCTCGAAGGAGGGTGTATCTCTGGAGGGGACTTCATGAATTGAATTGATGAGTGATTGGCCAGTATTACAAGACAAGGGGAATACTGAGCTTTACACTTGAAGCAGAAAGTGTTTTTTTTTTTTTGAGATGGAGTCTCAGTTTGTTGCCTAGGCTGGAGTGCAGTGGCATGATCTCAGCTCACTGCAACCTCTGCCTTCCGGGTTCGAGTGATTCTCCTGCCTCAGCCTCCCTAGTAGCTGGGATTACAGGCACCCGCCATCATGCCCAGCTAATGTCTGTATTTTTAGTAGAGATGGAGTTTTGCCATGTTGGCAGGGCTGGTCTCGAACCCTGATCTCAGATGATCCTCTCACCTTGGCTTCCCAAAGTGCTGGGATTACAAGCGTGAGCCACCACGCCTGGCCTAAAGTGGAAGGTTTTTGCTTGTGTGGTTGTCCCTTTAAATATGGAGATCTGCAGTGTTGCTTCTGGTGTTCTGGGAAACTGAGCTCTATTTAATGTGCCGATAAAGAGCTTAGGTTCAGGAATGTTGACCAAATCCCATTAAATCGGCCATTAAAGTACAAGAGTGATTCTGGGACATCTGTTTGACAGTGCACAATGTTTTCATGGCTCCCTCAGAAACTGGCTTGAGTCTGAAGTCAGTAGTGGTTTTGGAATTCAATGCAGAATAAGGCTGTACCCTTACTCCTAAGGAATGTGTCCATTTTCATACTGCACCTCAAATGGCCGTGCTGTTTGCTTTTAGATTACGTTTCATGTAAGGGAATGGTTTCATTTCTTTCCCTTCCCTTCCTGTTGCATTACTCAGGTGTAAATAGTGACTCAGAGACGCGAGTGCACTTTGTTAGTGAGCGCTGTATTTGTCCAGCCTAACCCTGCTATATTCATTTGTTGGTTTCTTGAAAATAGAGCAGTTTTTGGATCTCAAGTTATTTTCATGTTGACTTACAATGGATCTTACAGATATGGTACTAAAGCCTTCCAGTGTTACATGTCACCCTAATCTGCCCTTGTAGGAACGTCCTGCCATGGCCAGTGTTGGGTGTCTGTGGGCACTCTCCTTACACAGCTGTGCCCACCATCTGCACCCCAAGGTCAGGCATGGTACCCCAGCAGCAGCCTGCTGTCCAGGGAGGTCTCACCAGAACCTGAACCAGGAAGGTGGAGCTGAGCTGGCTCAGGTGTCACATGTGTGCCTTTAGGAGACTTTCAAGGGGCCCTGCTTTCTGGAGAGAGCTCAGACTGCCCAAACATTGCACTCTGACAAAAGTATAGCTTGTTTTACTGCCTGGCAAGCACCCTTCCTTTTCTCATGGAATGTGTCCTGTTAGAGAAGTCACCATAAAGTGGTTCTGATTAGAGGAATTTGTCAGCTGAAGGCCTTCATGTACTTGGGGCCACAGATAAGATGCACCAAGAAGCTTACGTGGAAATCAGCAGGAGATTATTGGACTCTGAGAGAGGGACTGCTTGCTCTTTGTTCATCTGCCTTTTAACAAACATGCCCTTGCTGTGTGCCAGACAGCATGGAGGGCACAAGGGGACCAGAGGGAGAGGAGACCCACACCCGCCTGGAGGGGCCGACATCAGGCAGGGAGGTGGGATCTGCAGGAGCTCTCAGGTAGCAAGTGTAAGTCCTTCGGGGGAAGAGCTGCTGAGCACGCTCAAGGCTTCAGGGGAGACAGAGGTACTTTCTCAGCCTCCTCACAGTCAGGCATTACTAGTGGTGCAGGCAGAAGCAGTTCCAGCTTTCAGCTCCCGATAGTCATATCTGATGTCTAGAGACCCTGACCCCTTTACAAAGCGCTCTTCAGAAGAAAGAGAACTCCCTTTTCAGAGTGGCTTGCCCAGAAGAGAGAGAAGTTAGGCCCTGCAGGGTGAATGGGGTTTGTGGAGGAAATGGGCGCTGTAAAGGTGTTTGCAGGGATGTTGAGCATGCAGAGCTGGAAGATGCAGGTTCAGTCAGTGCTGAAGGAATGGCTGGCTTAGGGGGCTGTCCAGATTCTTTTCATCTTTGGTTTCTTCTAATTCACTTAAATACTTACTTTAAAAAAGTTTTTTTAATGGAAAAAAATTTTTTTGACACCGGGTCTTACTCTGTTGTCTAGGCTGGAATACAGTGGTGGGATCATGGCTCACTGTAGCTTCAACCTCCCTGGTTCAAGTGATCCTCCCACCTCAGCCTCCCAAACAGCTGGGACTACACATGCATGCCACCACGCCTGACTAATGAAAAAGATTTTTTTTAAAAAATAGACATTGGGTCTTCCCATGTTGCCCAGGCCAGTCTCAAACTCCTGGGCTTAGAGATCCTCCCACCTTGGCCTCCCATAGTGCTGAGGTTATAGGTGTAAGCCACTGCATTCAGCCTTGAGCATTTTAAATTTATTTTTATTTTTTGAGACAGGGTCTTTCTGTCACCCAGGCTGGAGTGCAGTGGTGTGATCATGGCTCATTGCAGCCTCAGCCTCCCAGGCTGAAGCAGTCTTCTACCTCAGCCTCCCTAGCAGGTGGGACTACAGGCGCAAGCCACCATGCCTGGCTAATTTTTATTTTTTGTGGAGATGAGGTTTACTCTGTTTCCCAGGTTGATCTCAAACTCCTGGGCTGAAATGATCCTTCTGCCTCAGTCTCTCAAAGTGCTGGGATTACAGACGTGAGCCACTGCACCCAGCCTTAAACATTTTTTAAAGCTATTTTTATCTGATGGAAAAATAGGGTGATTTTACTGACTTTCGAGAACAGTTTCCTTTTGCTCTTGTACCAGTCAGCATTTTTGTATCTAGAGGAAATTTTGTAAAGTATTTGGCGAATGAACTCTCACCAGCATGTTCATTGAGCGAACGTTTTCATAATTGCTATGTTCCAGTTGTATTTAAGAAAAGAAAACGTCACACCCAGATTTGAAAAACGGTGCTGTTACTTGGTTATAGGACCTGAACTCTGAGAACATTCCTGTTACTCTTCCTTACTCACAATTCAGAAGCCACGGTTTCTGCACTCTGCCTGCTTAAAAGGTGAGCGCTCCTGCTCTCAGAAAATGCTGGGTCAGTTTGTTACAATGTTTGTCAGTGTTTTCTCCCCATGGGAAAGCTAAGGCAAAATTGACTCTCTTCCTTTCCCTGGTTCTTTATCTGTGATATTACAACTCTCTGAGCAAACGCTGATGAGAGAAGGGCATACAATCAAAGAAGCAGTCAGAACAGTTACCAGGAAAATTGTACTTTCTTTCTTTCTTTCTTTCTTTTTTTTTTTTTTGAGATGGAGTCTCACTCTGTTGCCCAGGCTGGGGTACAGTGGTGTGGTCTCAGCTCACTGCAACCTCTGCCCCCTGGATTCAAGTGATTCTCTTGCCTCAGCCTCCTGAGTAGCTGAGATTATAGGTTTCTGCCGCCGCACCCAGCTGATTTTGTATTTTTAGTAGAGATGCGGTTTCACCAACTTGGCCAGGCTGGTCTTGAGCTCCTGACCTCGTGATCCACCTACCTTGGCTTCCCAAAGTGCTGGGATTACAGATGTGAGCCACCGTGCCCGGCCCACTTTTTTTCTTTAGTTTCTTTAGATCCTGTATGTTCTTAGAAATCAGATGCTATTGGAAATAGGAAAGAAATGTCAAAAGGATGGCTTGGAAAAGAAAAGATTAATAAATGAAGGAAAGGCCGGGCATGGTAGCTTATGCCTGTAATTGCATCACTTTAGGAGGCCGAGGCAGGAGGACTGAGTCCAGGGGTTGCAGAGCAGCCCAGGTAACATAGTGAGACCTCATCTGTGAGCTATGATTGTGCCACTGCACTCCAGCCTGGGTAACGGGGGAGACCCTGTTCCCCAAAAAAAGGAAAAAAGCAAACTTTAAAAGATGAAAATAGAGGCCGGGGGCGGTGGCTCATGCCTGTCATCCCAGCACTTTGGGAGGCCGAGGTGGGTGGATCACTAGCCTGGCCAACATGGTGAAACCCCGTCTCTAGTAAAATTGCAAGAAAATCAGCCAGTCACAGTGGCGGGCACCTGTAATCCCAGCTACTCGGGAGGCTGAGGCAGAAGAATCACTTGAACCAGGGTGGTGGAAGTTGCAGTGAGCCAGGATCACACCACTGCACTCCAGCCTGGGCAACAGAGTGAGACTTGGTCTTAAAAAAAAAAAAAAAAAAAAAAATGGCAGAGGAAGGGCATCCTAGAAGCAGGGTAGAGTGCCAAGGAACAGAGATACAAAAATGGGAGTGTGCTACAAAAACATCAGGGAGAAGTGAGAATAAACTGAGAATCACATGGAGAAAAAAACAGGTAAGACCAATGAGGCCCCCGTGTATGAGGCAGTGTAAAAATGAATAGAGGACCATCATGCTGTTTGCTCAAGTCTGTGCTGAGCATCTGCTTGGGAGCATTGAGGGGAGCTGCTGAGCAGAGCAGGGACAGGGAGGGCCCTGGGGGGAGCAAGTGCAGCAGTGATACGGCACAGTCCCTCTCCACCCTGCCGGGAACCCGGCGCTGTGACTTCACATCTAGCTGTGCTTTGCATCATCTTTGTATGTGGCCATGGCTGGCTGTAGGTGACAGTTCTGTGTATGTAGGCATGACCGGTACTGCGGGACTTACTGTGTTGTATTAAAGCAATCAGAAAAGTCAGAGATGTAAATATTCAGATCTCAGTTACGTTTTTAGGTTCTTTCCCACTTTGTGTATTTAGACTAACTTTATGAAATGGCCAAGGACAAACCGTAACACATCATATTTAAGGTGGCTTGTGAGCTTCGTGAGCCTCACCAGCTCTGTGTCGTTCCCCCTCCCCCAGGGTGCGTCAGGGAAATCATGCAGCCATCAGGACACAGGCTCCGGGACGTCGAGCATCACCCTCTCCTGGCCGAAAATGACAACTATGACTCTTCATCGTCCTCCTCCTCTGAGGCTGATGTGGCTGACAGGGTCTGGTTCATCCGTGATGGCTGCGGCATGATCTGTGCTGTCATGACATGGCTTCTGGTCGCCTATGCAGACTTCGTGGTGACTTTTGTCATGCTGCTGCCTTCCAAAGACTTCTGGTACTCTGTGGTCAACGGGGTCATCTTTAACTGCTTGGCTGTGCTCGCCCTGTCGTCCCACCTGAGAACCATGCTCACCGACCCCGTGAGTGCTGCCTGCGTCACTGGGGGACCCTCTCGTGTCTGGACTAGTGTCGCACACAGACCATGTGGTGAATGGCCTTGGGTTTTTTTTAATTCCTGGACACAAGCTTGTAGCCTTTTCCAGGTCTTAACTGGAGAAGAAACATTGCTTAAGTAGTAGTGATATCATGGTATACTGATGGAAAGTATTCGCCCATTGGGCTGATTATTCAAAGGAAGAGATTTTGCTAGATGATCTCTTTTTTTTTTGTCTGTTTATTTATGTTTTTTGAGATGGATTATCGCTTTGTTGCCCAGGCTGGAATGCAGTGGTGTGATCTTGGCTCACTGCAACCTCTGCCTCACAGGTTCAAGCTATTCTTGTGCCTAACCTCCTGAGTAACTCGGATTACAGACATGCACCACCACGCCCGGCTGATTTTTTTTTTTGTTTTGGAGATGGAATCTCGCTCTGTCTTCCAGGCTGAAGTGCAATGTGCAACCTTGGCTCACTGCAACCTCTGCCTCCCAAGTTCAAGCGATTCTCCTACCTCAGCCTCCCGAGTAGCTGGAATTACAGGCGCCCACCACCACACCTGGCTAATTTTTTTTTGTATTTTTAGTAGAGACAGGCTTTTGCCATGTTGGCCAGGCTGGTCTTGAATTCCTGACCTCAGGTGATCAAAGTGCTGGGATTATAGGCATGAGCCACTGCACTGAGCCTTTTTTTTGTATTTTTTAGTAGAGATGGGGTTTTGCCATGTTGGCCAGGTTGATCTCGAACTCCTGACCTCAGGTGTTCCGCCTATCTCACCCTCCCAAAGTTCTGGGATTACAGGCATGAGCCACTGTGCCCGGCCTGTGTTAGGTAATTTCTAAAATCCCTTCTCGTTTAAATACTTGTTTTTTCCCAAGAATAGACTGAAAGCTGGGAAGCCTGGGTTCCAGATGTCACCACTTTGCCAGTGTCCTCAGGTGTGGCTGACCCTTTGGAGGAAGCAGTGCATCCTGGAGTTGAGGCACAGTGCACAGGGAGCAGACTGACAAGGGGGTGGAACACAAAAGCTGGATTGAGCTCATTTTTGGAGCAGATTCCCTTTAGGCTGAGAATAAACATAGGCCAGACCTAGCACAGTGAAATATGCTTAGTTCCTGCTGTGTTGCAGGCCACCAGATTCTGCTTCCACCTTGGTTTTCAGGCTGTTCCTGAGTTTTGAGACATCCTTCAGTCAGGGAAGGGCATTAGGGCTGATCTCCCCGGCTCAGCCATCCGTCACCTGCAGTCAGCGAGTTCCAGGCTCCCTGTAGAGCTCGGAGGAGATGCCCAGCAGCTGCAGCCGTGCAAGGCCAGGTATTAGCGGTCAGTGGATTTTCATTTAAAAAAAGTTGTTAACACTGCTTTAAAACAGTGGTTTCAAACCACGGTATAGGGACTCCCAGTATGTCAGTTTAAAATCTACTGGGCTCTTGTCTGTTTCTAAGCTTTCTCTAAAGAAGATACTCAGAAGTTAATAAGATTAGGACTCTTCTTTTCAAGTGATTTTCCTGGCTAAGCCTCCCGAGTAGCTGGAATTATAGGCATGTACCACCACACCTGGCTAATTTTGTATCTTCAGTAGAGACAAGGTTTCGCCATGTTGGCCAGGCTGGTCTTGAACTCCTGACCTCAGGTGATCCATCCGCCTCGGCCTCCCAATGTGTTGGGATTATAGTCGTGAGCCACCGCTGCCAGCCAGGAGTCTTTTTTGAGAATAAACTGGTACTGATCAGCTCACAGAATGTAGTCTATATGTGGCTTTATCTGTCTTTGCTTTATCTGAATTAAGGATTCAGGTTTGGATGTACATTGTTTACTGTCTCCTGTTTCAGTAGTAGAGGTCTTGGGCAGCTGTCCTGGGAATGGGACAGTCTTATAGGCCCAACCCACTGGGCAGCTTGGGAATGGTACCTGGGGGGACAAACTTGGAAGTAAAGTCTGCTAGTGGCTTTGTAGCCTGACCCGATGGTGGAGTCTTGACCATAACTGGGTCTCTTCTCTGATGGGTTTGTGCCTTTGGAGGAATAAAGGCTGTCTGGTCATTTCTTTTTAAGCTGCAAGTCTCCCTCTAGGAGCAGACCCTGCTCCTGATCCCTGTGTGTCTCTGCCCTCTCCTTCCTTGGGTGCAGCTGAAACTCCCTGCAGTCAGGCACTTTGACTAAAAAGAGTGCCAGCCTCAGGGCCAGGGCCAGCTCAGCGATTTCTACTGGAATGTTGCCTTGTAGGAAAAATCCATGAGTGTTGACCATCTGCCCGCAGAGCGAAAACTGGGCTGGACCCATCCCTTTGGGCAGTTGTGACAGAACCGCGACTGTGCAAAGCTTCCTGCTTGTGAGTGTGGGGTGGGACATGGGGAGGGTCAGCCCAGCTCGGACTCCTAAGCAGTTTGCTCCTCTCTGCTGACAAGCGCACTTGCCCCTTCCTCCTCTCCGCTTGGACTCTCCAGCTACTCAGCAGCCCAGCTCCTGATCCCACCCCGCTCCCGCTCCTGGGGGAAAAGGCCCCAGAAGCCCAGAGAGCTGGAGGTGGCCAGGAAGTAGGGGTAGAAGGTGTGTGCAGGCCATGAGGCAGATTTCTTTTGTTGTTTCACTGCAGAGAATGTTGAGTGGAACGTTGTGAGGGAGAGGTTGGAGATCTTGGATGTCAGGAGTGTTTTGAATGAGATTTAATTCACATAGCATGAAGTCCATCCTTGTAAGTGCGAAGTTCTGTGGTGCTTACGCATCCACAGTGTCCACCCACCACCCAGTCAGTTTTAGGATATTTTTATCACCTCAGAAAAGGAACCCCACGCCCCTTAGCCATCGCCTCCCAGTCCCTGACCCCCCCAGCCTCTGCCCCTGGCTACCACTCATCTGTTTTCTGTCTCTGTGGGGTTTGCCTGACAAGGGCATTTCATATGTCATCGAATCTGTGGCCTTTTGTGCCTGGCTTTTACTAGGCATCGTGTCTTCAGGGTCCATCCGTGTTGTGGCATGATCAGCGCTTCATTTTGTTTTAGGGCTGAATAATAATCCATACTCTGGGTCGACCCATCTTGCTTAGAGCCATCATTAGCTGCTGGGCATTTGGGTGAGTACCGCTTTTCGGCTGTTAGGAATCATGCTGCTCTGAGCGACCGTGTGCAAGTGTCTGTGTGGCCAGATGTTTCATTTCTCTGGGTATATACCTAGGAGTGGAGTTGCTGGAACATATGGTGACTCTATGTTTAACGTTTGTGGAACTGCCAAGTAGTCTCTAAAATGTTCCCACTGGGGGGAAAAAGAAAAAGGAAGAAACTTCTTGTGGGGGAAGGAAATGATGAAAAACCCAAAACACCAGCGTGTCCACACCATTTTACATTCCCACCGCAGTGTGTACATGCCTTTGGCAGGTTACTGCCCTTCTTCTGCGATGTGCTGTCTCACCGTGGCTTTGCTGTGTGTCTCCCTGATGACCAGCGATGTTGAGCATCGTCTCATGTGCTTGTTGACCATTTGTGTGTCTTCTTGAGGAATGTCTGCTTGAGTTCTTTGTCTATTTGGAGGTCACTGTTTCACCCATGTCACGTATTAAGACTCTGGTGGCAAGTGACAGAAACCACTGGGAGTCATGGTCAGTGAAACTGAGGAAGGGGGAGGATGCGGAGCCCAGGGCAAGGATGCCTCTGGCTGCTGGCAGGCTGCGGAGTGGACGGTGGACAGAGGGGAGAGGCTGGCAGCTGCCCTCAGGCTTTGTCCATCCCTCTAGGTTCTGGCTTTCCTGCTGCCCAGGGAAGAAGGGCAGTCCCCAGAGCAGGTGGAGTGGCTGTCACCAACGTCCAGATGTACCGTTCTGAAGGGGAGAGTGGGCATGGCCCAGCAGGGTCAGGCATTGAGTCTGTCCCCCAGTGGGGAGTTGATTTCTTGTGTCCACAGATCATGTCCTTACCCTGCCGGGGTCCAGTCCGCGCTGAACCACAGCCATCACATCACCTCTGAACTGGGCAGATACGCCAGTGGGATTTCATGTCATTTTCCTAAACTAACAGGACTGGGCATTCATTCCTCACTAGGATTGGCTTGGGTTTGTACTGACATTTAAGGAAAGTCATTGGTGCTTTGAGAGAGGACTGGAGGGGGAAGATGGGGTCCATGGCATTTGATGGTCAGAGGCCTACTCTATTGATAGAGCAGCGAACCTGCTGTGGAAGGATGAGACTTTGATCCCAAGCTTAACTTTGGAGATTGTTAGAAGGCTAGGAGGGGAGGAAAGCCCCCCCCACAGTCCCGGGCCCTGTACCCCTTCACCTGGATGGAGCCTGTGTCTTCAGAGCGAGCCCCACTGATGTCCATGAGCATTTTCAGCAGCCATGCGGGTGTCTTCTGGAGGTGCCCTTCGTGGGGCTGTGGCTGCTGTCCAGGAGCTCTGCCAAAAGCACGCTTCCCTTCCACCCTCGCAGCAGAGCTGGGACGTAGGTGGAATATCTGCGTGAGAACACGAGGCCTTGCTGCCAGTAAGAGGCCAGGCTGGGATTTGAACCAAACTGTCTGTTTCCAAAGCCCCAGCCTTTCGGATTTCACTTTTTATGGGAAATTTCAAATGTGCATGGTGGAAAGAAAAGACCACTCAGTGTTGAGCTTGTCACCACCTCGCTTGCTGTCAGTGGTGGCCTTGCCCACGCCGTTCTCCTCCCCAGATGACCCGCCTAAAGCTCACTCATTCTTTTGTTTCATTTGTAAATATGTGTATCTTGTAAAAGGGATCTTTTAGGCTGGGCGCAGTGGCTCACGCCTGTAATCCCAGCACTTCGGGAGGCCAAGGCGGGCGGATGACGAGGTCAAGAGATCGAGACAATCCTGGCCAACATAGTGAAACCCCGTCTCTACTAAAAGTACAAAAAATTAGCCGGGCGTGATGGTGCGTGCCTGTAGTCCCAGCTACTCGGGAGGCTGAGGCAGGAGAATTGCTTGAAACCGGAAAACGGAAGTTGCAGTGAGCCGGGATCGCGCCACTGCACTCCAGCCTGGTGATAGAGCGAGACTGTGTCTCAAAAAAAAAAAAAAAGAGGGGGAGGTCCTTTTAAAAACATAACCTCAATACTGGTAGCTCATGTAAAGCAATTAATACTTAATACTAGCTATCGTGTTGGAGTTCAAATTTTCTCATTGTCTCATTTCTTTTTTTTTTTTGAGATGGAGTCTCACTCTGTTGCCCAGGCTGGAGTGCAGTAGCGTGATCTCGGCTCACTGCAGCCTTTGCCTTCTGGGTTCAAACAGTTCTGTCACCTCAGCCTCCCTAGTAGCTGGGATTACAGGTACCCCCACGCCAAGCTAATTTTTGTATTTTGAGTAGAGACGGGGTTTCACCATGTTGGCCAGGCTGGTCTTGAACTCCTGACCTCAAGCAATCTGCCTGCTTCGGCCTCCCAAAGTGCTGGGATTACACGCATGAGCCACCAAGCCTAGCCTGTCTCAATTCTTTTATAATTTTTTCCCTTGAATCAGGGTCCAAATAAGGAGCCACCCAATGTGATTGGTTTATGTGTCTCTTAACATCTATTTTAATTAATCTTGGTGGTCCCTGGAACCTTTTTTTTTCTCCTTGGGATTTTTTTTTTTTTTTTGGAGACGGAGTTTCGCTCTTCTTGCCCACACTGGAGTGCAATGGCACGATCATGGCTCACTGCAACTTCCACCTCCCAGGTTCAAGTGATTCTCCTGCCTCAGTCTCCCAAGTAGCTGGGATTACAGGCATGCACCATCATGGGTGTAAGGGTTATTGCCGAGTTTAAAATGAGGATACTGAGACCAGTATAAGAAAATGAAAAGACAATTTTTTCAGCTACCAGGTGAGGTTCTGTGGTCCAGGAGGACGCCAGAGAAGTCGCACCTAACTTTTTAGGGCAAGGGGTTTTATAGGGAGTGAAGGCGTTTGATTGGGAACTGAGGAGACAAAGCATAAGGCACTTGATTGGATATTGGAACACAGGACGTGGACGAGGCAAGCTACTACTAGTGGCTAGGCGGGATTTTTGGTAAGTGGGCCGCCTTGGGGAAAAATGACCTTGACGGGGCAAAGTGCTATCGGGCAAGGAAGTGCTATCGGGCAAGGTTTGTCGGGGCTTTTCGAAAATGTTTGGGTGGGGATTTCCAGCGGCAGGCTAGGTGTCGGGTGTGGAGTTTGCTTCAGGGGTGGGTGTTGGGGAGGCTATGTGGCGGAGTTAAATGTTGGTCGCGGAGTGGCGACGTAATTCCCAGACGCTGGGAGGAATGCGCGCGTCGGAGCTCCCGGCGAGGCAACCGGCCTTACGTTCCAACCCTTTTGATGATACAGGACGCCGTTTCTTTCTGGCTACTTCCTGCTGAGTAGGGGCGAAGTGGGGAAGGGGTGAGTTGGCCGGTGCCTCAGTTGGGAGTCGGACGTAGGGATGAAGCAGCATCTGGTTCACAGCTACCCTGGAAATTTCCTCATGCGGGCTTGTAAAAACCTGAGAAAGAAAGGAGCCAGCATTAGTAAGAAACAAACTATGATGAGTGGGATAATGATAGGGGCCAACCAGGTGAGTATGGGCGATCGCCACCAGTTAAGAGGCGAATCTGGCGAGTTTTGTTTTTCATGGAGATTGTCTCTGAGGCGGTAGAGATTGTTGACATTTTCTTCTAGAGGCCCGTCTCATTGATGTAGTAGTAACACTGTTCCTGGAGAAACATGCAGGTGCCTCCTTTTTCTGCCGTTAGTAGGTCTAGGGCTCGCCGATTTTGGAGAGTTACCTGAGCCAACGACGTGAATTGTCGTTGGAGGGGAGGCTAGGGATGCAGCTGAGGCTTCAATTGCTGCACGCAACTTGTTTTCTAGTTCGGTGGCCGCACTAATACTGCGGCCCAGGGCACCGCTGCCCAATCCTGCTGCTGCCGTGGCTGACGCAAGGGACAGGCCAACTACTACTGGGAGAAAGACTAGCACGTTTGTTCCAATGGCTAGGCAAAGGAGAGAGGAGTGACAGCAGTTCGGTCTGTCCATAAACTTCTAGTTGAGGTAGTAAAGTGGCGGGTATACAAGGAAAAGGAGAGGAAGAGTTGATGGTTTTGGTTAGTGTTCTGTTGCACCAGAAGAATCCCTCCTTGGTTACAGTAATGGAGGCAATAACATTGACAGTGTTGTTACAAGTGAGTTCAGGGAAGGAGCCGTGGCCACAGCAGACAGACTTTGTGAGTGCTCCTTGAATAATGGGACATTGGTGACTATTAGTCTGTTATTTGAGTTGGTCGTAGTGTTGAGGTTCGTGTCGAGGGGGACCGCAGCCCAGAGAGGCCTGGTTAGGGAGGCACACAGAAAACAATTGGTAATATTTATGGCATTAGTTGAGTTGATGATATTAGCTACTCGTTGCATTAAAGTTACCCAGGAGAAAGGGGAAGGCGATTGCTTCGCGGGTTTGAGTTGGTTAGTTAAGGTGGCCTCATTTTGTAGGAAGGTGTTGCCTAACGAGTTGAGTTGGTCTATTTCTTTGGGTACAATGCGAGTATAGGACCGAAATATTAGCCATGTGCCACCGGGGTGATTATTTGTGGCTGAGTTATATACTTTACCTGCGGTTTCCTTTTCCCAGCGGCTGTTCCAGGGATCTCAGATGGCAAGGGATACGTTAGCTACACCATTTTTTTCCACGTATTCTTCCAAGTATTCCCCCTCCTATTCTGTGCATGACACAGGAACTATATGGGCATCCACCGTAGGTGGTGTTCCACCAATGACAGTAGTCCTTGGTTTGATCATACAGGAAGCATAGGGCCATGTTACCCCGGGAGTAAAGAATTGTGGACTTTGATGCCCAGCAGTTAGATACTATGGCCAACTGGCAGCCCGTGGGCTGACAGTGTGTTTGGGCCAGATATTGGGTTTTGGTAGTGAGGCCTTTGGCCCAGGATTCTTGGAGGTAAAAGCACCAAACATGCGAGCTGGCGTTAAGGGGAGTTATTAGAAGGACTACTAGGGCGGAGGGTTAGGGGGGAGCGGGCCAGCGGGTGAGACGGAGTCGCATGGGACCCCAGGGCTCAGATTTCCACTGTTTATCGTGGGGGAGCCAGTTTGAGGCAGGACACATGGTACCAAGATGAGTGGCCTAAAAGTTTAGCGGCAGTCGGAGTGGTTAGGATAACGATGTGGGGTCCCGACCACCTGGGCTGTAGAGACCCTGGCTTGAGTTCCCTGAGGAGGACACTGTCACCTGGCTGGAGAGGTATAGCTGCTTGGGAGTCCTCAGGCCCTGGAACCACGGGGAGGGTACGGTGCCGCGTGTTCTCTGAGTAGGTGACGGAGAAGGGAGAGGTAGGGAAGGTAGGAGGCCAAAGGGGGGCGGTCATACTGGGAAATCGTGATACTCTAGGAAAGGCCTGCTGTGCAGTAACTCAAGGGGCTAAGGCCTGTTGGTTCTCGTGGGGGTGGCTCGGACCCAGACCAGAGCAAGAGGCAGGAGTGTGGACCAAGAGAGTTTTACCTTGATGGTGAGTTTGGCCAAGTGATCTTTGAGGATGCCGTGAGCCCGTTCCACTTTACCCGACGACTGAGGATGGTAGGGGATGTGTAGTTTCCAGGAGATGTTGAGAGACTTGGCGACCAGCTGGACCACCTGAGCTGTAAACGCTGGACCGTTGTCTGACTGGATGTTTGCAGGTGAGCCGAAACGAGGGATGATTTCCTGAATTAAGAGGGAGGCCACTGTGTCCGCGGTTTCCCTGGAGGTGGGGAAAGGCTTCAGTCCATCCAGAAAAGGTACCTACAAAGGTTAGGAGGTAGCGGAGTTTTTGTGAGTGGGCATATGAGTAAAATCAATCTGCCAGTCTTGGGCCAGCAGGCTGCCACGCATTTGGTGGGTAGGAAACTGTGGCTTTAAGTTTCCCTGAGGCGAGACCTTAGAGCAAGTAGTACAAGTTTTGTGTACCTGCTCAATTGTTTGTTGTAGACCTGGTGAGAAAAGGAGGGGGCTGTACAAAGCGATATAACGCGTTTGGCCCAATATGTAAGAATTGGTGGGTTTCAGCAATAAATTTAGGGGTCTGTTGCCAGGGTAAGGTGATTTTGTTATTTAGGAAGATCCAGCCCTGATGAGACTCGGTTCCCCCTTTTAATATGAGGGCTTGTCTTTCTGATGCTGAGTAAACTGGCGGCATGGTTGTGGCAAGAAAAAGGACTGGGGCGGGGGCTGGTTTGGTACTAGTTAAAGATTTAGCCGCCATATCCACCCTGGCATTACCCCGGGAAATGGTGTCCTGTTGGGCCTGGTGCTCTTGACAGTGAATGACAGCAACTTCCTTGGGCAGTGACAGGGCTTGCAGAAGGTTAAAGACTTGGGTAGCATTAATTATGGGGGACCCTTCTGTAGTAAGGAATCCCCTTTCCTTCCAGAGGGCAGAATGACAGTGGGTGATAAGGAAAGTGTACTTTGAATCGGTATATATATTTACCCACTTTGCCTGTGCTAATGTGAGGGCCCGGGTTAAGGCAATGAGTTCCGCCTTTTATGATGTGGTTCCATCGGGAAGGCGGCGGGCCTCGAGGGTGGCTGAGTCTGTGACTACGGCATAAGCTGCTTTTCGCTGTCCCTCAGCTGTCACTGTGGAACTCCCATCTAAATATAGAGTGAGGTCTGGGTCAGATAGAGGAAGGTTGGTTAGGCTTTCTCGGGGTTTGGTGAGTGTACTTATGAGTTCAGGACAGGAGTGGGTTGGGGATGGAGCGTGAGATGGAGGAGGAAGCAAGGTTGCCAGGTTGAGTGGAGAAGTAGGATGAAGGCTGACTGAACGATTCTCAATGAAGAGTAGATGAAACTCCTGTAAGCGGGAGGGTCCTAGGTGTGTGAGGGATTTGTGAGAGAGAAGGTCAGTTAGCCGATGAGGAGAGAACACTGAAATGGGCTGGCCTAAGGTAAGTTTGAGGGATTCCTTGGTCAGCTCTGTAGCCACTCCTAGGGCTCGCAGGCAAGGCTGCCACCCTCGGACGGTAGGGTCAAGCTGTTTCGATAAGTAGGCTACTGGGCGATACATGTGGCCTAGGGATTGGGTTAAGACCCAACCGCTATTCCCTGTTTTTCGTCGGTGAACAAATGGAAAGGGCAGTTAAGATCCGGCAAGTGAAGAGGAGTTGCGGTGGACAGGGCAGTCTGTAAGGTTTTAAAAGCTTGTTTAACAACCCCTGGATGGGAGAGAGGTCCCGTGGGGGGTATCTTTAGCTGCCGCATACAAGGGCTTTGCCAGGGTGGCAAAATTGGGAATCCAGTGTCGAAAAGTCCTACAAATCCTAAAAAGGAGAGGATTTCATCAGCCGTTTTTGGGGGCTGTAATGCAAGTAATGCCTTTCGGTGGTCTGTTGTTAAGCCTCTGGTTTGTGGAGTAAGGTGAATGCCTAAGTAGATTACTGAGGTAACTGACAGCTGTGCCTTGGAGGAGGAGACCCAGTAACCCCTAGACCCAAGAAAATTAAGGAGAGTAGCAGTATGCTGCTGTGACATGGAGAGGGGCTGCAGAGCAACAGGTCATCCACGTATTGTAAGAGAAGACTGGGCTGAAGGGGGCAAGAGGTGAGGTCAGTCGCTAATGCTTGCCCAGATACGTGGGGGCTATCTCTAAAGCCCTGGGGCAGGACTGTCCAGGTTAACTGTTGTGACGAGTTAGAGTCGGGGGTCAGTCCAAGTAAAGGCAAAGAGGAAGTAAGAGTCCGGGTGAAGGGGAATGGTGAAGAAGGCATCCTTGAGATCAATGACCATGAAATGAGAGGTGTTAGAAGGAATGTGGGATAATAATGTGTAAGGATTGGGGACCACCGGGTGGAGGGGTACCACTGCCTTGTTGATTAAGCGTAGGTCCTGGACTAGGCGATAATCGCCGGATGGTTTTCGGACTGGCAGGATGGGGTATTACAAGGGGAACTGGTGGGAATAAGCACTCCTTGGGCTAGGAGTCGGGTAATGATAGGCTTTAGGCCTTGGCGGTGGGTTTTAGATAGAAAACTGGGGACGTGAGGGAAAGTGGGTAGGATTTTTTAGAAGTATTTTAACTGGCATGTGATGTTTGGCTACTACAGGCTTGGAAGTGTCCCATACCAAGGGGTCAGCTACTTCAGGAGAGATAGGGGGTTGAGGCGAGGGGCTGTGACTGGATGTGTTGTCAGTTAAAGTCAGTAGTAGGAGACGGGTGGAGGATGGAGCTGACTGAGGGAGGCCGGTGAGTTGGAGGGTAGCCCCTAAAGTCTGGAGGATATCCCATCCTAACAGGGGGACTAGGCACGAGGGTATGATCAGGAAGGAGTGTGTGAACGGATGTCCCTCGAGGTTACAGGTTAAGGGATGGGTCCGACTGGGACAGGAGGGCTTCCCATCAATTCCACGACGGAGACCTGGGAAGGAATGCTGGGTCCTGAGTAGGAAGGCAATACAAAATAAGTAGCCCCTGTGTCCACTATGAAGGAAATGGACTTACCCGCTACTTGTAGCATTACCCTGGGCTCGGCGAGGGTGATGGGGGTCTCCAAGTCCGGGCCACGTCAGTCGTCCATGAGGCTGAGGAGTTCAACTGAAGGGACTGTATTTTTTGGACTGGCTTGTCCCCACATAGAGGTGCAGGGGATGAGCCTGAAGTCCGGAACGGGCAGTCAACCTTCCGGTGTCCAGTCTGCTTGCAGCTCGGGCAGGGTCCGGGAGGTGGGCGAGGACAGGGGCACTGTTGGGCCCAGTGTCCCTCCTGACCACACTTGAGGCAGGCTCCGGGCAGGACCTTTGAAGCAGCCTGGGCAGGTCCTGGAGGACCTTTTGGGAGGAGCTTTGAGGAGCTCCTTGCGCCAGACGCTGGGGTGAGCTGCCGGCCTCAGGGCTGCTACAATAGCTTGGGTTTGGAGGCTTACTTGCTGCTGTAAATGGGCCTGGCGGACGGCCTCAGCCTTTTCCTCTCGGCCATTAAAAACTTTAAATGCCATGGGAGTTTGGGGACCCTCCTCTGCCTTTTTTAGTTTCTTTTTTATGTCTGGGGCTGACTGAGAGAGAAAATGAACAGCTAGGAGGGTGGTCCCAGCTGGGGAATTTGGGTCCACTCGGGTGTGTAGGACCATAGCATTGGTTAGTCAGTCAAGGAGGGCAGCTGGGTTTTCAGTAGGACCCTGAGTTATTTCATGTAGTTTATCATAGTTAACTGCCTTTTGGGCTGTGCCTTGCATGCCTGCTAGGAGGCACTGCAGCATTTGGTCTTGGCGGCAGTGGCCATTTTGGTTGGTTTGATAGTCCCAGTTAGGATAGTGTCGGGGACCGCCGCTGCGCCTACCGGCATTTGGGGGATGAGTTAGGTGTACCTGGTCAGCGTGTGCCCGAGCGGCTGTGCGAATGCAATTATGTTCATCTGGGGTTAGGGTGGAGGACAAGATTACATAAATGTCATGCCAGGTTAAGTCATAGGCTTGTGTGAGATAGTGGAATTCTTTAATGTAGACAGTAGGATTAGTGGAGAATGACTCTAAGCGTTTTTAGTGGCGGATAGATAAGAGAGAGAGAAAGGAATGTGTATGCGGATGACACCTTCCATTCCTGCCACCTCGCGGAGAGGACAGAGGAGGGGGTTTTCATTGGTGGGGGTGCCGGGCGGAGCGAGTGGGGCCGCCAACAGGAGAGGTTACCCCAGAGTGTGGTAGAGTAGGAAGGGGTTGGGGTTTGGGGTTTAGTTCCGTGAGAGCGGGTATGGGCACTAACAGGAGAGTCCATGTTAAGATCTGGGGAAGTAGGTGGGGGTTGGGGTTCTGCATAAGGCGGGGGGTTAATGAGTTGGGCTGGGGGCAGGGAGAGTTCCTCAGGCAGATTGGGGTCGGAGAAGGAGGAGGAAGAGGCCCACGGCGGGGGCTGAAGGCGGAGTCGAGGGATTTTTTTCACTAGGAGTACCTGGACTGTGCTGCAGGAGGAGCAGAGATTGGGGTGGGCACGGAGGTACCAGAAAGTCTGAACATAGGGAATTTCTGTCCACTTGCCATTCTTTTGGCAAAAGTTATCCAAGTCCGTCAGAACTTTAAAGTCAAGTGTGCCTTCTGGAGGCCATTTGGACTGGTTGTCTAAGGGATATTGAGGCCAGGCTACAGTGGAGAGGAAGAATAGCCTCTTCTTTTTTATGGAGAGGCTCAGTTTGGGGTAAATTTAAAGTTAGGCATCCTAGTGGCGAGTTAGGGTCTGGGCAACACTCTTGGTTGCCCATGATTAACTAGTTAACTACGGGGGTGAGGTATTACACCCAGCACGGACAAAAGAGTTCTTTTCCTGGAGGGGGTGGTTGAGAAAACCTACAAGCCGCGATGACTACAGCGAGAAAGAAGATAAAGAGAGATATGGCTAGAGCTATTTGCCACATGGGAGAATTTGAAGAAGTGACAGGGATGGGACTAGAGAGTGAGGTCTCAGTGGTAGAGAAGGAACAGAAGGAGAAAGGAGAACAGAGTTATTTCAAGCGGCAGAAATTGAGTAAATGTCCCTGCAGCCAGTGGTCTGTTACCCACTGTAGGATATCATCTACTCTGAGGGAAGCAGGCCTAAACCACTGTATGTCGGCTAACAGGAGTCTCGCAAAACTAGTGAATCTACAGTACAGACAGAACCACATGTGAGATTGACGAACAAAGGATGGGTGCCCCCCAGGTGGGAGACCAGTCTGATGCCTTCCTGGCCACGTCCCCGAAGGGATGTTTAGGGGCGTCTTGGCTAAGGTGTACCCGTATAACCCCTGGGCCTGGTCACCTCAGAACTTTTGGTCCTGAAGTGAATCACTGTTATGCCTTATGGCACTCCCATGGAACTGCGGGTGGAGGCCCACTCAAGTCCCATAGCCATTAAGCCGTGGGATTACACATAAACTCATTCACTTACACACTCGCTCAGGAACAGAAAGAGAAACTAAGAGTACTTAGGCGGGAGCTTGCTTGCCAAAGGGCTAATTTGGGATTAAGAGCTGGGGTTTGGTCCAGGTCCTGGGCAGGGCCTGGAGTTGTAAACGGGGCTTCTTATTACTCAGACGTCACCCGCTGCTGCGGAGATGATCGGAAGCCATCCTGGACTGCACTGCCGAACACCGGAGAGGGTTCAGGAAGATGGGGACGTCCTCCCGCAGGTTCCTGACCCCCGGCAAACCCCTTACGGGGAGAAGACAAGAGTGTAGGGACGTCTCCTCTACGCTCAGGTCCTCGAGACGAGGCTGGGGGCCCGGGCCCCACGGCGAAGACCGAGGAGTCCCTGACGCGGCCGGGGTTACAAGCAGGGAGTCCACGGAGCAGGCAGCGGGAGGGGTTATGGGCAATAGAAGTCTTACCTCGCGGCGGAGCAGGTTCCTGGTCCAGCTTTGGGTGTAGTAGTCAGTTTCCCCCAGGAGGGGTCCGTTTTTCCCCAGGAGGGGGTCTTACAACTCCTCCTGGGTTTCGGCACCAAATGTAAGGGTTATTGCTGAGTTTAAAATGAGGATACTGAGACCAGTATAAGAAAATGAAAAGACAATTTATTCAGCTACCAGGTGAGGTTCTGTGGTCCAGGAGGGGGCCAGAGAAGTCACGCCTAACTTTTTAGGGCAAGGGGTTTTATAGGGAGTGAAGGCGTTTGATTGGGAACTGAGGAGACAAAGCATAAGGCACTTGATTGGATATTGGAACACAGGACGTGGACGAGGCAAGCTACTACTAGTGGCTAGGCGGGATTTTTGGTAAGTGGGCCGCCTCGGGGAAAAATGACCTTGACGCGGCAAAGTGCTATCGGGCAAGGAAGTGCTATCGGGCAAAGTTTGTCGGGGGCTTTTTGAAAATCTTTGGGTGGGGGTTTCCAGCGGCAGGCTAGGTGTTGGGTGTGGAGTTTGCTTCAGGGGTGGGTGTTGGGGAGGCTATGTGGCGGAGTTAAATGTTGATCGCGGAGTGGCGAGGTAATTCCCAGACGCTGGGAGGAATGGGCGCGTCCGAGCTCCCAGTGAGGCAACCGGCCTTACAGTGGGGTTTCTCCATGTTGGTCAGGCTGGTCTTGAACTCCTGACCTCAGGTCATCTGCCCACCTTGGCCTCCCAAAGTGCTGAGATTATAGGCGTGAGCCACCATGCCCGCCCCACCTTGGGATTTTTTAAGTTGAAGAAACACAGGTGTTTGTCCTGTAACTGGAGTTTGCAGTTTACGTCGCTGTACTGGGTTTTGACGTGCTCCTGGTTCCCAGCATTTTCCATAAATTAGGAGGCAGATCCACAGGCCTGGCCCCGTTCTTACCTGCCTCTTAGGCCTGGGGATCCAGAATGCATGGCAGGGAGCTGGGGTGAAGGTGGAGAGCAATGGAGAAAGGAGAGGAAGCGTGGGATGGGGTGGCCAAGAGTGCTTTGCCCAGGCCTACCTGGCTGCTTTGTGTCACCATGGCAGACTAGAAGTGGGATGTGGGCAGGGGCACTGGGAGAGGCAGTAGCCAATCAAGAAGCACCCTCTGAAGGGAGGCAGCTGGGCATTTGGGGTAGGAGGGAGGAGCCTGTGGTCAGTCCCACAAGAAGATGGGTGGGAAACATTCAAGAAGTATTTTAGAAAAAACCTCCCCAAAATGGCCAAAATGGGAACTGAGGGCTGAGCAAGGCGCTCAGTTACTTGGAAGGTTTGTTTTGGTGGGAAGAAGAGTGCATCATGGGTGCAGGGCAAACAGTGTGCCAGCCCCTGCAGCGGTTGTTGTGGGCACATCCTGGAAAGGCCCTTTGAAATGGTGCACACATGCACACCCCCCTCTGCATATGGTCTCTGCTTCTGCTAAACCACAGCTCGAGAGGCTCACAATGAAAATGTAGGTAACTGACTCGGGGCCTCAGGTGGATGGCCTTGAAGACCCCAGGAGACCATACCTGTGAGAGTTTCACTGTCTGCCCAGGGTTCTGAGAGCCCAAAGGAAGCCGTGGGCCCAGCAAGTGCCTGAAATCCCAGCAGTCTCAGGTCCCTGAGGATCACCCAGTGTATACCTGGTTACCCCTTTGAAGTGCCTTTCCTGGGTAACATCATAAATGACCAAAAACTGGGGTAGTGTTGGGGTGGCCGCTTTCCAGAAGGGTATCATGCCACATGGTGTCACATTTGCTGCTGCTATGGAAAGTGTATGCATGGCTCATAAAATTAAGGTATTTGGAGTTTTAAAATCTGGCCCATTTCTCTTACTGAGGAGATGTATAAACTCGACTGTCAGCTGCGGCCTATACGCAACATGTGGGATTTTACAAATCAAAGCAGTGTTAAGATCCCTAGATTGCTGGAGGAAAGTTCATTATAAGACTCCAGGCCGGGCACAGTGGCTCATGCCTGTAATCTCAGATACCTGGGAGGCTGAGGCAGGAGCAGCGAGACGGAGTCTTGCTTTGTCGCCCGGGCTGGAGTGCAGTGGTGCGATTTCAGCTTACTGCAACCTCTGCCTCCTGGGTTCAAGTGATTCTCTGCCTCAGCCTCCCAAGTAGCTGGGATTACCAGCATGTGCCACCATGCCTGGCTAGTTTTTGTGGTTTTAGTAGAGACAGGGTTTCACTGTCTTGGCCAGGCTGGTGTCGAACTCCTGACCTCGTGATCTGCCTGCCTCCGCCTCCCAAAGTGCTGGGATTACAGGCGTGAGGCACTGCGCCTGGCCAGCAAAATGTTCTATTTAAGTTTTCAAAAATGAGCTTAAACCCTTTTTTAACTTCTTTAAGGAGGTAGTGTGTTAGGAAACACTTTGATCTTGACCAAAACATCTTGACAAGATGCCATTGCTCATCTCGTCCAGCTCTTCTAGCATTTGGAGCACAGACAAGATGCACGTTCAACTTTCTGGTGCTGTCCCAGCTGGGCTGCCTCGTTGCCAGACATGAATGGGGTCAGGTGGTCTGGGCTGCCACCTCCAGGTTTGTGTGTGGATGCCTTTGAGGAGGTTGGCCAAGAGAACAAAAGTATCACGTCACTTTAGCAACATGAGATTAAAGTCCTTTTTGAGATTGTTTTGTTCCTTGTTCCCCAACTGACCGATAAGAAAACTCTGGGCAGTGGTTATCAGTCACCTCCCCATCAGCAGGGGCTACAGGGGAACTGGTGTGTACAGAGGCTCCCTGCCCCCCCGGGACACGCAGGGCCCCTGTCTGGGGACAAGCCTTGCCTCCAAAAAATGCAGGTGGTTAAGCCATTTATCAAAAGGAATAAGGTAGTTTTTGTTTATTGTTTGATGATAAAATATACGAATTTCTACTTTTTAAAAAAAAAAAACTTTCCTTTCCCCCAGCTAAAATACATTCTTCTTATACGGTAGGGGGCAGTACCCAAAGGAAACGCTACAAAAGAATACATGGAGAGCCTGCAGCTGAAGCCCGGGGAGGTGATCTACAAGTGCCCCAAATGCTGCTGTATTAAACCTGAGCGTGCCCACCACTGCAGGTACGGGACCCCAGCACCTGTCAGCATTCACAGGCTGGTCCCTAGGCATCTCTTTCTTGGGTAGGGAGCTGAGTAAAGGGCCAGTGCCCTCGAGTCTTTTGGGAGCTGGGAACCAGTATGGACTTGGGGATCCCCCTCCTTCCCTAGGGATTCGCTGTGGCATGACAGCCAGAGGAGGTGCCGAGGTTCCCGCCTCTGTTCATGGCACACATGCCACGGGCCAGCACGTGTGTGCTCACAGCCCTGGGCACATCCTGTGTGGGGCCAGGAGAAGGGCTCAGAACCTTCCCCTCACTCCTGCTCTGGGGTTCTCCAGCCAGCCAGAGGGGCTGTGGGCGTTCGCTTTTGTTCTTACCTAGGGTGGTGGTGCAGCGTAGAGGCCAGGCTCTTTGGACCTGCTCTCTTTATTTTTTAAAAATTTTATTTGGTGTGCTCTCAACCACCAGTTACTGTTATTTTTTAAAAACCCACAGTTCAGTTCTGCCTGGCTCATGTAGCCTTCCGGGTGCTCACGCCTCACCCCTGCTGGTCTTGGTTGCATTTTATCGGTTCCCCCAGATGTGCCAGCTTCTGATTCCTTTGTCTGCTCCTGGAGGGGCTGACCATTGATTTCACGTGTTGAAGTGTGAAAGTCTGGGTGTATTTCTCCATTCCTTGAAATAGTTGCCACACGTCCCTGTACTGTGAAACTGCTGGGGCGTGGTTGCACCTAGACAGTACCTTCTCCCAAGGGTCGTGCCCTGCTCAGATAAGCTGGGGTGCCATTGATGACCTCCAGTGGGAGGAAACAGATATAGGGGGTGCTGACTGCTTTATGGCTGGAGTGAAAGCTTTAACAGATTCATGTCTACATAGTTTGGCCAGAAAGTGAAGAAAGACGAAATGGTATCAGGAAGTAGATGGGTGATTGTCTTGAGCTGGGGGTGACTGTGGATGGACTGAGGTTTCTTTCTGGGGCGGTGGGAATGTTTTTTTTTTCTGAGACAGCATCTTGCTCTGTTGCCCAGGTTCAAGTGATTCTCTTCTCTCAGCCTCCTGAGTAGCTGGGATTACAGGTGCATACCACCACGCCCAGCTAATTTTTTGTATTTAGAGATGGGGTTTCACCATGTTGGCCAGGCTGGTCTTGAACTCCTGACCTCGTGATCTGCCTGCCTTGGCCTCCTGAAGTGCTGGGGTTACAGGTGTGAGCCACCGTGCCCAGCCGAAATGTTCTAAAATTAGATGGTGATGGTCTCATAACTCCAGATAGAATAAAAATCATTGAATTGTACAATGCAAATGAGTAAACTTTTATGATACATAATTTTTTTTTTTTCTGACACGGAGTTTTGCTCTGTCACCCAGGCTGAGTGCAGTGACACAATCTCAGCTCATTGCAAACTCTGCCTCTTGGGCTCAAGTGCTTCTTGTGCCTCAGCCTCCTTAGTAGCTGGGATTACTGGCGCCCACCACCATGCCCAGCTGATTTTTGTATTTTTAGTAGAGACGGGGTTTCGCCACTTTGGCCAGGCTGGTTTTGAACTCCTTACTTCAGGTAATCCACCTCCCTTAGCCTCCCAAAGTGCTGGGATTACAGGCGTGAGCCACCTGGCGTGGCCTATGGTATATAAATCACACTTCAGTGTATCTGTTTAACAAGATAAAATGGGAATGTTGTGGAAGTCAGGTGCTGTGGAGGTCAGGCAGGGAACCCAGGTCAATTAATAGAAGGTGGCGCTATGATAGCAAGTCTGCCTGGAGCACACCTGACGCCATAGATGTCTGCTTGATGTAATTAATTGGTACAAACTATTACCAAAAAGTAATTGATATCCAATCAGTTATTTAAAATTGGACATACAGCGTATTTTGGGCGAAAGTAAATTACAGCTGGAAAAACAAGATGACTTAAAGCATGGGTATATAGTTGCATGGTTCAAGGTGAATATACATATTCATCAGTGAATATGGGTTAAGTGGTAGGAATTATTTGAAGATAACGAAAATATTCTTTTTCCCTAAAGGGAAAAATTCAAGTTTTGTTTTTTATTGAAATAGAGCTGTAACTTGTAAGCTTGCAAATTGGGAACATCATTGATAGGTGTCCATGATCCAGTTTTATGGGGGAGAGTGAAAATTCGTGAAGTATGGCTCGGCGTGTTCTTTCGCCTCCTCCTGTTGGTCCATTGACTATTTTCCTTAGGAAACAGGAGACATTTAATTAAAATAATAAACCCTAAAGGAATATAGTGAGTGCGTATGATTGTTGGACATGGTGTATTAGGATATGTGTTCTGATTTCCTCCACCTTTGATTTTATTTGGTTGTGTCACTCTGGTTTCCTCAGAGCATGGAATACTGAAAATCAAACTTTTCTTTTCAGTATTTGCAAAAGATGTATTCGGAAAATGGATCATCACTGCCCGTGGGTGAACAACTGTGTAGGAGAAAAGAATCAAAGATTTTTTGTGCTCTTCACTGTAAGTAAAAACACTTCTGTAGTGACTTACATTGAACTTGAAATTTTGTAACTGCATCTTGCCTGGAGCAGGGAAATCTGTACCAGCCTCAGACCAGTTTCTCTCCAGCCTTTTCTCCAGGAATCACATTGTAATGCTGTGCTGTCATGAGTAGGCAGTAGTCCCAGTACATAAATATGTTGCTTGTATTGTTTTAGGTGTTCACTGTAGTTTCATTCTCTCCCAGACGGCCTCAATCACTACTGTTTATTAATAATAAGAATAGGAATCTTCCTAAACTGTGTTAGAGCTTATTTCCCTATTTGTTTATTTTGAGGCGGAGTTTTGCTCTTGTTGCCCAGGCTGGAGTGCAATGGCACGATCTCAGCTCACCGCAGCCTCAGCCTCCTGAGTAGCTGGGATTACAGGCAGGTGCCACCATGCCCATCTAATTTTATATTTTTAGTAGAGATAGGGTTTCTCCATGTTTGTCAGGCTGGTCTCGAACTCCCTACCTCAGGTGATCCACTTGCCATGGCCTCCCCATGTGCTGGGATTACAGGCATGAGCCACTGTGCCCGGCCATTTTTTTTTTTTCAGTAGGCGGGGTTTTGCCATGTTGCCCAGGCTGGTCTTAAACTCCTGAGCTCAAGCGATTTGCCTACCTTGGCCTCCCAAAGTGCCGGGATTACAGGTGTGAGCCACCATGCCCAGCTGTACTTTTTAATACAGTTATTCTACTTGGTGTTATATGATCTTGGGTAGGAAAATGTCAACTACTGCAATTTAATCCTTCCCTCATTTTCCCTGACAAATAAGATGGAAGTATAAACGTGATGCCTCATCAGCCTTTGCTCCTAGAAAGATGTAATTGTTTCTGTTACTAACTGGCCAGGCACAGTGTATCATGCCTGCGCTTTGGGAGGCCAAGGCAGGCAGATCACTCGAGGTCAGTAGTTCCAGACTAGCCTGGCCAACATGGTGAAACCCCGTTTCTACTAAAAATGCAAAACAATTAGCCAGATGTGGTGGTGCGTGCCTGTAATCCCAGCTACTTGGGAGGCTGAGGCAGCAGAGTTGCTTGAACCCAGGAGGTGGAGGTTGCAGTGAGCTGAGACCACACCACTGCATTCCAGCCTGGGCGACAGAGGGAGACTCTGTTTCTAAAAAAATAATTTAAAAAAAAGTGACTAAGCAGTCTCCCCCTCGTTGTAGATGTATATAGCTCTGTCTTCAGTCCACGCTCTTGATCCTCTGTGGGTTGCAGTTCATCTCCTGCGTCCGAGGGCAGTGGACTGGTAAGTTCCCTTCTCCTGCATCGTTCCTGGCCGTGCATGCTGTTACTGGGTGAAGGGGAATGCTTTAAGGGAAGAACCAGGTTTCCAATTTTCAAGGAAATCATTGCAGTTATTTTAGGAATTGAATTGTAAAGAATTTAGTTACGTTTTAACACCACCATTTTGCTAGTGTATTGAGACTGGAGGGGAAATTCCTGTTGTTTTCCCCAAAGCTTGTGTCTGTCTTCTGGTCAGCTAGCTCGCCATTGTTCAAAGCAGGCTTCACATTGTCTCTGTGAGTACCGACCCTAGGCAGGTGTCGTGAAAACAGGTGCTCATTGTCTTACCTGAGATACGCAGAGAGGTCTGGACAGGCTCATCCCACCCCAGGGAACGTGGGGAATGGACTCCTGTGAGCACTGCTCACAAGTATGGGTGCATACAACCCTTCTGGTCTGGCCTCAGTTGCTATTTAATACACAAATACAGTGTCAATGGAAACCTCAGAAAACACAGAGCCTTTGCAGCCACTGGCCGGGAAGTGGTGGTGTGAATTTTTGCTTGGAAGGGTGGCCCTCCTCTGCTCCTTGGAGAACAGTGAATGTGCCCATTTAGAAAGTGAACGGCTCCTCCCCGCTGGACGCTGGCCGGGGACTGGCCCTAGTGGGTTCTTCTCTGAACCAAACATTGTGCCACTGCGGGTGTTCAGGGCCAGTTATAACCAGCTTCCTCTTGTTTGCAGAATGCAGTGATTTTTCACCTCCAATAACTGTAATCCTGTTGATCTTCCTGTGCCTTGAGGGTCTTCTGTTTTTCACTTTCACTGCAGTTATGTTTGGCACTCAGATCCACTCCATATGCAATGATGAGACGGTAAGTTTTCTTCTCAGCTGTGTGTACTTAATACGTGGTCGAAGCTTGAGTAAATGGAAGTCCTGATGTTAACAGCAGGTGCCTGTGGACTGACTCGGGAGAGTAGTGGGGGCGGTCTTGATAGCTTCAACCTTCCCTGTGTTTGCTGTCGCTTTCATTCTGCGTGGTGCATAGTCAGCAGAGAGAGTCAGCAGAGGGAGGCCGACTCCCGGCTCCCAGCACAGTCAGTGAATTTCAGGGAATTGACTGCTTTCAGGGCCTGGCTCTGCAGGTCTGGAGTGGGGCTCAGTAAATGTTTGTACACGGTAACTCATAGGTGCAAAATGGTGGTGCTTGGCTGGGACAGCCGTTGTGGCAGTCTGGGCTTGCCAGATGGCTGCAGCCGGGGTTGTGCTCACAGAGGCCATGGATGGGGGTCTGGATCGGGGTGGAGCTGGGAAGGAGAGTTCCACACTGTGCTTGAACACAGTGTGATTCTGACGCTCTGTGGAGTCTGCCGAGCTTCCTGGAGCCGCTGCCACTTGCTTTTCTTTCTGCTTCCAGGAAATTGAGCGATTGAAAAGTGAGAAGCCCACGTGGGAGCGGAGGCTGCGATGGGAAGGGATGAAGTCCGTCTTTGGGGGTCCTCCCTCACTCCTCTGGATGAATCCCTTTGTCGGCTTTCGCTTTAGGCGACTGCCCACGAGACCCAGAAAAGGCAGCCCGGAGTTCTCAGTGTGAGGCCTGGTTGCACAGGCTAGAACTTGTTCACAGACTTCCGCTTATTTATTTGGGGTCTGAAGGGGATCAACAGCTCATCTGTGACCAACAGGGCAACTGGAACCTACACAGACCAACTGCTTGCAGCAAGCAGAGTTTTATATATTTCTAGTCACAGATGGCAGATTCTCCACACTGGAAGAGGCGCTCAGTCCCCACCTGTACAACGTCGGAAAGGTGTGTGGCCACGCAAAGAAGCCAAATGTCACGGCCTTCCTGCAGAGTTAGGATTTTTGTTAAGAATACTTAGCATTGTCTAAGAAGTCGTTTGGGTTATTACATGGGTTATTCAAATCCTGTGTACTGAGCTGCTGTTTCCAATCATGAAGACAAACAGTCAATCCAGTGAACAGGGATTCTCCGAGCAGTCATTTCTGGGGGCTCCTGCTGACCCCCCTCAGCAGTGCACTCCCCGGACCACAGCAGGGCGTTTCCATAGAAAGACGTTTTGGTCTCCATTAGCTCTGATGCTTTGCACCGAAGTTGCAAAAGATGCGTGCACTGAACAGTGAAGGTGGCTTCCAGCACACTCCCCCGCTGCCCCGGAAGAGACATCCTTTGATCCTCTAGCAAGTTTGTGTGTGCGCGCGTCTGCGTGTGTACGTGTGTATGTCAAAATTGCCAGTGTTGTTGAGGCAGTGTAACATTTACCGGCTGTGTACAGCAAACAAGCTATTTTTTAGAAACCGATGTTTCAGGGAAGACGGGGGAGCGGCCGCGGGGTCCTCTCCGTGGTTACTATGAATGTATTGCTACTGGAGGACATCTCGATCCAAAGAACAGTTGTTCCTGTGCGGTCTTCATTGCCCTCCTGCTTTAAATTTTTTAAAAAAATCTTGAGTGCTTGAGGGCCTTGGAACTGATCTTTTTGTTCCAGCCAAATATAGCAGTGTCTAAATGGCACCTGGGGAAGGGCACAGGCGCAGCTCAGTGACCTGATCCATTGGGCAGCTCCATGCTGTTGGTGTGTGGGGCGGGGGAGGCATTCCAAGTGGAGAGACAGGCCCCGGACCTTGGGCACCTCTGGGAAGGTGAGGGGACCACGAGGCAGCCAGCCTGTCAGGGGCGACTGTACCACCACGCAGGCAGCGCTCAGGCGGGAATGGTCAGGATGGCGCCCTCCTTTGCATTTTTTTGTTAGCTTTTATGTTTTCTCTACCCACGGCACAGGTGATAAAATAGGATCCTTGGTGTAGAGCTTAAATTTATGCCAGAGAGCCAACAGCTCCCCTCCGTGGGGACTTGCCTTAACCTTGCCTGGTTTGTACATGTTTTGACAGATGCATGGAGAAGCAATCTGTGACAGAGTCCGAGGGTCTTCCTTTAAGCTTGCCCTCCATGCTGAGAGAAGTTGGCGTCTCCCTCCTGGGAACTGTTTGCCTTTCTGTTCATCTGTGAACTTTTTGTTTTAATTACTCTGTACCCCATCCGAATCAGGGCTTCCACCACTGCTAATGCAAAGCCACAGAGGGACCTACCTGAGCCGCCGTCCCAGCCAAGCGAGAGGCCCGCGGGGGGTTTGGAAGTGGACCCGCACACCGCAGAGGCGCGTGCGCCAGTAGGGGAGCAAGTGTGCCGCAGCCAGAGGGACAAAGCGCAGACCGTCGTGGTCCTGGAGACGCGAGTCTCCACACACTGTTTTGTGTGTTCATTTGCACATTGTTGTCTGGGTGGGACATGTGTATGGGCTTCAGCGTGAGGCTTTTAACGTGTATATCCCGTTATCAATAAAAAAATTATCCAAGTGGTTGAATCCTGTGAGACTTGGCAAGTGTGTGCAAATCAAGTATACTTGACTTTTCAACCTCTTCTTTCAATGTAACTTTTATATGAAATAAAATAATCCATTGACAGTTCTCAAATGGTTTCCAAAGCGCCTGTTCTTCATGGATGGCAGTGGTTTCAGGGGGTAGCCTTTCCGTGGTTCATGGACCCAGCCCCAGGCTGTCAAGGTCGCTCCCAAGCAGTTTCCAGAACCTCTAAATGCTTTCGTGCCCAAAACGAGTGACCCAGGCGTTCATGCATGACCCACGAGTGTTGCCCGCTGAGGACCGCTGCTCTGTGAGGGCCGCTGCTTGTTGAACATTTAATTTGACTCCCATCGTTTTTTTGTTGGTTGGTTGGTTTTTTGAGATGGAGTCTCGCTCTGTTGCCCAGGCTGGAGTGCAGTGGCGTGATCTTGGATCACTGCAACCTCCACCTCCTGGGTTCAAGCGATTCTCCTGCCTCCGCCTCCTGAGTAGCTGGGATTACAGGCACGTGCTACCACACCAGGCTGATTTTTGTATTTTTAGTAGAGATGGGGTTTCACCATGTTGGTCAGGCTGGTCTCGAACTCCTGACCACAGGTGATCCACCCGCCTTGGCCTCCCAAAGAGCTGGGATTACAGGCATGAGCTGTGCTCAGCCAACTCCCATCATTTTTGTTCTTGTTTTTCATAGCACATTAAAATAAAAACAATGTTTCAAAAATCTCTCTCCACAGTCCAGAATCTCAAGAACCTACAATTTGGTTTTAATTCATTGACCAAATTTGTCTAATATTTGCACTGTGAGGGAACCAAAATGCCCACTTACCTTCCAGAGGCCAGATGGTTGGTGTGTGCCACAGCCCTGCCTCGCGCATGCTCTGCCTTGGGGTTCCCGATGGCATTCCAGACACGCAGAAAAGGGAAGGAGACTGGAACTCAGAGGCGTGGACCTGAACCGGGCCACTGCGTGGACAGCAGCTCTCCAGTTTGTTTGTGGCTGTTCCGAATTTTGCTGCAATATTATTTATATTCCTTAGATTAAGCAGGCTCATTATATTTAATATGACGCTTATATTAAAACATAAATATCCCCCAAATAGGAAGGTGGCTAAATCCCATCTTCTATACACAAGAACTTGGCTTGGGTAAGAAAAGCAGGGAAAGTAGCTTAAGGGTAGGTAGCCTGGGAGCTGCACACAAAAAGCAGGATGGCCATAGGAAAAGTGCAAGTGCCAGCCAGGCGCGGTGGCTCACGCCTGTAATCCCAGCACTTTGGGAGGCAGAGGTGGGTGGATCACAAGGTCAGGTGATCAAGACCATCCTGGCCAACATGGTGAAACGCCGTCTCTACTAAAACACAAAAAATTAGCCGGGCGCAGTGGTGCACGCCTGTAGTCCCAGATACTCAGGAGGCTGAGGGAGGGGAATCGTTTGAACCAGGGAGGTGGATGTTGCAGTGAGCAGAGATCCCGCCACTGCACTCTAGCCTGGCAACGGAGCAAGACTCCGTCTCACACACACACACACACACACACACACACAAAATTGCAAGTGCCCTACAGCGTCTCCTGAGGACCCTCTTAAAACTGCGTTGCTCCTCATCCAGCTGCTAATTTTAGCCAAGAAAACCTGAAGACGCCAAGGGAAAGTAAGTTGTGACAGGCCTGTGGCTGGTTCTGGGAGTTGAAAGCTGAGCCGGTCTCTGAGCTGTAAGAACACGTGGCTCAGTGACCAGGGCTGATGGGCCCCTGCAAGCAGCTTCCCAAAACAGCCAGCAAGTTTCCCAAGAAGGTTCTAGGCACAGCACATCTGCAGTCCAGAGAACTCTGGGTTTCCTGCCTGCTCTCCCCTCCCCATTCACCAAATGTATGTACGTCCCCCATTTCATATATGATCAAGTTTAGTTGTGATGACTCAATACTCTGCTTCTAATCTAGATAGGGGCCTCTGATTTCATCTTCTTTTTTTTTTGAGACAGTCTCTCTCTCTTGCCAGGCGCCAGGCTGGAGTGCAGTGGCAGGATCTCGGCTCACTGCAACCTCAGCCTCCGAAGTAGCTGGGAGTACAGGCACACGCCACCACACCCAGCTAATTTTTTTGTATTTTTAGTAGAGACGGGGTTTCACCATGTTGGCTAGGATGGTCTTGATCTCTGGCCTCGTGATCCGCCCACCTCGGCCTCCCAAAGTGCCGGGATTACAGGCATGAGCCACCGCGCCCGGCCTGGGGCCTCTGATTTCTTTGTCTAACCTTTTGCTTTTACAGAGGTGAAGCTGCCTCTTGTGCGCCCGTTCCAGCTGTCACTGAGTGCCTGCAGCCAAGCCAGCCTCTGCCACAGGCATCAACCTGCCATCACCCCCATTCCCTGCAGAGAGAGGACGTGGCTTCTCCAGGGTTGCTGGGTTCAGGGCGTGGCCTTTCTGTGCTTCCGGATCCTACCAGTGGTACCGCATACACCCTGGGAGCCGGTGGAGAAGGGGGTGCCTTATTCTTCAAGTCTCCAGTATTTTGGCCCATCAAAAACTGCCTTATTCTACCTCACCTTTGGTTGAGGGCATAGGTAAATACTTTACACTCAGCCTGTGAGTGTATTTCACCATCTTCCGGCCCGCAGAGCAGCCATGGAGAGCCCATACTCTCCTGCTCCCTGTGCTATGTGACTGAATTTTTTTTTTTTTTTTTTGAGACAAGGTCTTGCTCTGTCACCCAGGCTGGATCTCAGCCCAGGTTGGAGTGCAGTGGCGTGATCTCAGCTCATTGCAACCTCCCCTCCTGAACTCAAGCAATTCTCATTCCTCAGCCTCCGGAGTGGCTAGGACTACAGGCACTGGTCACCACACCCAGATAACATTTTTGTATTTTTGGAAGAGACAGGGTTTCGCCATGTTGCCCACGCTGGTCTCGAACTCCTGACCTCAAGGGATCCACCCGCCTCGGCTTCCCAGAGTGCTGGGATTATAAGTGTGAGCCATCACGCCCGGCCCACATCCTCTCTTTAGTCCTTGGGCCTCAGCTCTCCCCTGGCTGTGCTGGTGCTCGCTAGAGTCCTTCCACCTGACACTCAGCTTCCTGCTTCTGGCAGACGTCCTGTGTTATGACTTTGGGAATCGCGTTTCCTCCATTTCCTTTCTTTTCTAACTAAAATTGCATGTTGAACCGCCTACAAGGATCCTCTAATTTTCTTATTGTACACTCTGTTTTCTGGAAAATCTTTTTACCTTTGCTTTAAAAATTTTTTTTTTGTTTAAGATTGAGGTCTTGCTCTGTCCCTCAGGCTGGAGTGCAGTGGCAGGATCTCTGCTCACTGCAGCCTCTGGCCTATCAAGTTCAAGCGATTCTCCTGCCTCAGCCTCCTGAGTAGCTGGGCTTACAGGCATGTGTCACCACGCCCAGCTAATTTTTGTATTTTTAGTAGAGATAGGGTTTCACTGTGTTGGCCAGGCTGGTCTTGAACTTCTGGCTTCAAGTAATTGGCCCGCCTAGGCCTCCCAGAGTGCTGGGATTACAGGCGTGAGCCACTGTGCCCCACCAGCTTTGTCTTCTAGTTCTTCTACTGGATGTTTTTAAAACTTCACGCTATGATCATTTTAATTTCAAGAAGCTTTTTCTTTTCCTTTGCAGTTCTGGGGAAACAGCATCCTGGGTTTGTCTGCAGACGCCCCACCACTCCCTGACTCTAAGGATGCTGAGGTTTTGTTACGCATGTCCCCTGCTTCCTGAGTGTTCTCTCCCAGCCTCCCCACCCCGCATTCTCTCCTCTGCCTGTTCTCTGGCTCTCCTGTCAGAAGCTGTCCTCCCTGTCCTCCGTGTACACCAGCCCACTGTCTGGCAGGGCCGTCGGGGGAGCCAGCTTTTCCAGGAGGAGGCCTCCATCTCCTGACTGGAGGACTGGCTTCTAGCTTTTCTTTTTGTTTTGGAGACAAAGTCTCACTCTGTAGTCCAGGCTGGAGGGCAGTGGCATGATTTCAGCTCCCCGCAACCCCCATCTCCCGGGTTCAAGTGATTCTCCTGCCTCAGCCTCCAGAGTAGCTGGGATTACAGGTGTGCACCACAGCACCTGGCTAATTTTTTGTATTTTTAGTAGAGATGGGGTTTCACCATGTTGGCCAGGCTGGTCTTGAACCCCTGACCTCAGGTAATCTGCCCACCTCAGCCTCCCAAAGTGCCAGAATTATAGGTGTGAGCCACCACCCCCGGCAGCTGCTGGCTTTTCTGGGGCTCAGTAGACAAGGGCCCAGAAGCTTCGCTGGGCAGTTAACAGACTGGCCCCTCCCTCTTTTTCTGCTCAAGTAGTGCCTGTTGTCCTTGACCCCGTGATTTTCCAGGAATAAGCTGCCCCTCTCCTTTGGGGCCCAGGGAGTGGTGCCCAGGAGTCTCACCTCCTCCTCTGGAAAACTTTCCCCCATCCTTCGTATCTGGGAACCACTTGTCAAGCTCTGGTCTTCCTTGGCACTCCCTCATGTCCCTGGGAGACAGTGTGACCGAGGTGGTCATTTCACAGGTGGGGAAATGGAAGCCAAGAAGCTTTCTGACATGCCCAGCTGGGTGGGTAACAGAGCTGACCTCACCTGGTATACCAGCCCATGCTCAGGAGAAAATTTCCCCAAATACTCACGACAGCCCTTGTTCATGGAAAACCTGCCTGTCCTCTGCTAAGATTTAACACGCGCAGTTTCCCTTAATTCTTGCAATCATCACTGTCTCATAGATGGAGAAACTGAGGCTGAGAGGTTGCTTAGGGGCCCACAGGTAGCAAACAATGATCATGATATGTTTACACTATCAACACTAGCTGCTTAATAATTGCGCCATTACTAATAATGTGAACAACTGGAACAGGGGACTTCCCTCCAACTCACCTGATCATCCAGAAGCACAAAGCTCCACGGGGGCCAAGAGCTGCCACTTTGTGGATTTGCACACGTCACTGTTGGTGGCCACATGGGAGGTGGGTGCCAGGAGAGGAGCAAACCCTGCAGTAAGAGAGGGGGTCGGCACCTGAGCATGCGCCTGCATGGTGGCCACCAGGGGGCGCCAGGAGACAGCAAATGCCCACCCACTGCTCACGGCTGGCTCCTCTGCTCAGTAGTTCCACAGATATTTACAGACGCCTCTGCCCTCAATAGACACTAATTAGCTGGGTGCGGTGGCTCACGCCTGTATTGCTAACACTTAGGAGGCCAAGGCAGGTGGATCACTTGAGGTTACGAGTTTGAGACCAGCCTGGCCAACATGGTAAAACCTCATCTCTACTAAAAACACAAAAATTAGCTGGACATGGTGGCTCATGTTTTTCATTCTAGAACTCAAGAGGCTGAGGCAGGAGACTCGCTTGAAGCTGGAAGGTAGAGGTTGCAGTGAGCCAATGCCCTCCAGCCTGGGTGAACAGAGTGAGACTCAGTCTTGAAAAAAAACAAAAAGACACTAATAGAAAAAATTAAATATGCAATTTTTAGACTGTGATTTCTGCTGTGAGTGTTGAGAACAGGGGATGTTCGCCATCAGGGTGGATACTGTGGAGGAGTTGTCAGAGAGGGGCCCTGGGGGGGAGGTGAGGGGGCTGCAGCTGTGGTTACTATCTGCGCAACGCCCTGGGGCAGGGAAGCCCTGGGATTGTTGCAGTACACTCCTGTGGGCAGCTAGTTTTAGTCTCTGTAATGTCAATGTGGAGTCAGAACTGATTAAGACCCCAGAATGCTGGGGCTCTAAGCTTGCAGAATTCATCCAGCTTCGCCTGCCAGGCTCGGAGAAGGTGCTGAGGGGTTAACACCACACAGAGGGTCAGCAGGCTCACCAGGGGAGACACTACTCTAAGCTGGGTTTCTTGAGAGATGGCGTAGCCGTTCCCCCAAAGCGTAGGAGCAAAGCAAAATGTGGCTTTCTAAGAGAAGTGACTTCAAAGACCTTTCCCTCTTGGGTGTGTTGTGAGGGCTTCTCAGGTAGAAACGTTGAGGTCAGCGGAGGAGGGGTGGAGGGGTGGTGTGAGAGGCCAGGAGGGGTCTGTGCATGGCCTTTCTTTGGCCTCTGTTGGGTGAGGCCCTGCCATCTGCAGCACCAGGGGACACTTGCTTGCTGGGTGGCCAGGAAGGCTGGCCATGGCCCAGCTCCATGGAGAGCTTGGGAAGCCCCCACCTGCAGCCACCAGCCCTGGGAAGCTCCCTGTTCTGACCAATCAGTGCGCCTCCCCCTGGAGAAGCAGGGAGGGGGTGGGACTGTGGCTGGGTCCCTGGGGTCAGAGCAGCACCTGCAGAGGCTCTTGCTTTATACAGCCAGGCAAAGCAACCCCACACAGACACACGTGTGATTCAAGTGGCCCTGCTCCAGCCAGGCCAGAGATGAGTAGCCAGGAGTTTCCCCTGTACCCCCTGCCCTCCTCTGGGCTCTGGGTGTGATGAGTGGGAGCTGGGGAGGGTTTCCCTCCCTCAACACATCCCTTCACATGGTGGCTCACGCCTGTAATCCCAGCACTTTGGGAGACAGAGGTAGGCAGATCACCTGAGGCCAGGAGTTCGAGACGAGCCTGGCCAACATGGTGAAACCCCATCTCTACTAAAAATGCAAAAATTAGCTAGGTGTGGTGGCACACACCTGTACTCCCAGCTACTTGGGAGGCTTAGGCAGGAGAATTGCTTGAACCCAGAAGGCGGAGGTTGTAGTGAGCCATCATGCCACTGCACTGCAGCCTGGGCGACAGCAAGACTCTGGAGAAAAACCAAACCAAACCAAAATAAAATACCACATCCCTTCCTTTCCCACCTTCATCCTCGGACTTTCCCACTAGAGTGTCACATCTAATTGGAGGACGGAGGCTGCTATGAGTCCCCTGCACCTTAGTGTGAATGAACTTGCTGGTTTTCTTTAGAACAGTGGCTTTCAGCCCATTCCCCTCCCTAGACCAGGAGCACCGGCATCACTAGGAAATTGTTAGAAATGGAAATTATCAGCCCCGCCCCACACCCCTCCCATCAGAATCTCTGATGGCCACCCAGTGATAATGTGTTTTAACAACACAGTCCGAGTTGAGAATCAAAGCTCTAGGACCCAGGACTGGAAACAGTAGGGGCTTCCTGAGTGGAGGGGAACAGGCTTTTCAAGCTCAATGCAACCAGAAACCACCAAATCTGGTCATCTGCTGGCTATTCAGGATCCCAGCACCAGGCTCAGCAGCTGTGAGGCCCGGAGCAGGTCACCTCCCGCCTCGGTATCTGTTTGCTCGTCTGTAAAATGACAGCTTCTGCCTTATGCAGCTGCTGGGAGGATTAACAATAACGAATCCCGAAGGGTGAGAGGATGCTTGGCACATAGTAGGTGCTCAAGAAATGATAAGGACTGGCTGGGCACGGTGGCTCACGCCTATAATCCCAGCACTTTGGGTGGCCAAGGCGGGTGGATCACAAGGTCAAGAGATCGAGACCATCCTGGTCAACATGGTGAAACCCCATCTCTACTAAAAATACAAAAATTAGCTGGGTGTGGTGGTGTGCGCCTGTAGTCCCAGCTACTCGGGAGGTTGAGGCAGAAGAATTGCTTGAACCCAGGAGGTGGAGGTTGCGGTGAGCTGCGATTGTGCCATTGCACTCCAGCCTGGGTAACAAGAGCAAAACTCCATCTCAAAAAAAAGAAATGATAGGGACTATCATGGGATGGGCTGCGTAGGGGCTTGGCAGCCAGGCCTGGCGGCGAGGCAGACCCGTGGAGAGAGGGGCGGGAAGGCTGATTCCCTGCCCATCTTGTTTACCCTTTACTTCGTTTTTTGGGATAACGTGGTGCTCGCAGTTAGGATGGTCTAGCAGTTTTTTGTGGGTTTTTTAAAAAAGGAAAACAAACAAAAACATAACCAACCAAACAAAACCAAGTCCATTTATAACAAGATCCACCAGAGGGAAACATTTACAATCTCCCCCAGAAAGCGTGCGCTCGGTGGCGGGAGGCCTATGGGCTTTTAAAAGGCTGAGCTCTTGTCTTGTACAAGCACCAACATCTTGGTGTTTGTCTGGAGCTTTTCTCTCTGCCTGGAGGGACTTTTCCATCTGTTCTCCCTTCTCCCAGTAAACCCCAAGGAGGTGACGGGTGGCGGTCCTCCCGGGTGCTTGGGCCAGGCACGCAGACACTCCACCCCAGGTCATCTTGGGTTAAGGCTGCCAGCTGGTAGCTGAGACCTGCCTTTGCCTCCAATGGCGTTGACAAAATACCTTTAGTCAGTTGCTAAGATCTACAAGTCAGGAGATTTCACCTTGAAATTCAGATTTACTGCTTCCCTGGGGCCCAATTCTTCTGGCCAAACTGGCTGGAGCTGGGGGCTGTGCCTGTGCACACCCACCCAGGACAGCATTTCACTTTTAGAAAAATAATGCACTGAGGTAAAATTCACATGACTTAAGAGCAAGTAATTTAAACCCAACAAGTCAATGGCACTGAATGTCATATATTTGCAATCTTGTACAAGCTCCGTCCTATCTAGTTCCAAAACATTTGAACCATTCCCATTAGCGGTCAGTCCCTATTCCTCCTCCTCCCCCACTCCCCCAGGCCCTGCCGCCACTCATCCACTCTCTATGAATCTGTGTGTTACGGATATTTCATCTCAATGGAATCTTGCAAAATGTGTCTCTCTGTGTCTGGCTTCTTTCACTCCGCATTATGCTTTCAGGTTCCACCCACATGGCAGCGCATGTCTAGACTTCATTCCTTTTTTTTTTTCTGTGAGACAGAGTCTCGCACTGTTGCCCGGGCTGGAGTGCAGTGGCATGATCTCGGCTCACTGCAACCTCCGCCTCTCGGGTTCAAGCCATCCTCCTGCCTCAGTCTCCCAAGTAGCTGGGACTACAGGTGCACACCACCACACCCAGCTAATTTTTGTATTTTTAGTAGAGACAGGGTTTTACCATATTAGCCAGGCTGGTCTTGAACTCCTGACCCCTTGATCTGCCCGCCTCAGCCTCCCAAAGTGCTGGGATTACATGCGTGAGCCACCACACCCAGCTAAAAAAATCTTTTGACTTTTCACTTTGAAATAATGTCAGACACAAAAAAGTTGGAAATATAGCAGAGATTTCCTATGTACCCTTTATGCAGCATCCCCCCCATTTTTTAAACATCCAGCCCAAAATGTCAAGTGTCCCCAAATGCTAATGTCTCATCTAACCACTGGGCAATTATTTTTTTGAGATAGTGTCTTGCTCTGTCGCCCAGGCTGGAGTGCAGTGGCGCGATCTCAGCTCACTGCAACCTCTGCCTCCCAGGTTCAAATAATTCTCCTGCCTCAGCCTCCTGAGTAGCTGGGACTATAGGCATGCACCACCATGTCCAGCTAATTTTTGTTGTCGTTTTTTTGAGATCGAGTCTCACTCTGTCACCCAAGCTGCAGTGCAGTGACACGACCGTGGCTCACTGCAACCTCCGCCTCCTGGGTTCAAGTGATTCTCCTGCCTCAGCCTCCTGAGTAGCTGGGACTATAGGCATGCACCACCACACCCAGCTAATTTTTGTATTTTGAGATGGAATTTTGCCATGTTGGCCAGGCTGGTCTTGAATTCCTGACCTCGGGTGATCCGCCCGCCTTGACCTCCCAAAGTGCTGGGATTACAGGTGTGAGCCACTGTGCCTGGCCTAATCCCTGGGCAATTATTGAAACTAGAAAGCTGGCATGGAGGCACCACTGTCAACTTGTCCATAGCCTTTTCCAGATGTCACTGTTCTCCCTCGGTGCCCTTGTCCTGGGCTTGCTGCACTGTGTGTCTGTGACTGTGTGTGCATGTCATTGTGCGTGTGCATGACTGTGTGCACGTGATTGTGTACATGATTGTGCGCGTGACTGTGCGTGTGCATGATTGTGCGTGTGCGTGATTGTGTGCGTGATTGTGTGCCTGATTGTGTGTGCATGTGATTGTGCGCGTGCATGACTGTGAGCACGTGATTGTGTGTGTACATGATTGTGCGTGTGATTGTGCGTGATTGTGCGTGTGCGTGATTGTGTGCCTGATTGTGTGTGCATGTGATTGTGCGTGTGCATGATTGTGTGTGCGCGTGATTGTGCGTGTGCATGTGATTGTGTGCATGATTGTGTGTGCATGTGATTGTGCGTGTGCATGATTGTGTGTGCGCGTGATTGTGCGTGTGCATGTGATTGTGTGCATGATTGTGTGTGCATGATTGTGTGTGCACGATTGTGTGTGCACGATTGTGTGTGTGCATGATTGTGTGTGTGCATGATTTTGTGTATGCATGATTGTGTGCACCTGATTGTGTGATTTTGTGCGCCTGATTGTGTGAGATTGTGAGATTTTGTGTGTGGTTGTGATTGTGCACATGATTTTGTGTTTGTGTGCTTGTGTGTACATGATCGTGTGATTGTATATGTGTTATTGTGTGTGTGATTGTGCATGATTGTGCGTGAATGTGTGATTGTATGTGACTGCGTGACTGCATGATTATGTGTGCAATTGTGTGCGAATGCGTGTGTGTGATCCGCGTGCATGATTGTGTGTGTGACTGTGTGTCTGTGATTGTATATGTAATTGTGTGTGGCACTTCGTGATTATGAAAGTGCAGTGTGCATCCACATGTGGTTCGTATGTGATTTTGAGTGATTGTGTATGAGATGATTGTGTGCACATGTAACTGTACATGGCTGTGTGTGTGTGGGTGCAGTCTGTTGTATGTGGGTGTGCTGGGAACCAGCCTGAATTCAGGTCTCTGAAGCTGTTGCCAAGTTGCAGTGGGAGAAACCTTGGAGAATGGGAGGTGCCCAGACCCATGGAGGGTCGTAGCTTCCCAGCTCTTTCCCATCACTCAAAGGGGTGGGAGGCAGGGAAAGTGACCGTGACACCAGAAACAGCAGCAACAGCAGCAACGACAGCTACCAACAGGCAAACCCTTAGCTCTGCCAGCTCCCAGCCCGCTGCCCCTCATACGCTGACCCCTCACAGAAGCGCCAGGGAGTGGGAGCTGTGAGAGAAACTGAGGCTCAGCTTCAAAACCTGGACCCCATAAAGCCAGGCTCTTTGGGGTTTTTTTTTACTTCTATTGATTTGAAAACTAGTAACTTCATGTTTTGAGGGGTGGTACCCATGCTGGGCCTAGATGGTCTCGGAGTGTGTTCAAGCTGCCAGGTGCGTGTGTGCGTGTGTACACCCACGTCTGCTCTCCGGTGTGTTTGTGCACTAATGGCGGCTAGCATTCTTCACTTCGCTGTTCTGTGCGTCACAACACGGGAGATCGGTCCCTAGCAGCAGTCACAGAGCTCTAGCCTTCCCTGTCCCCCCACGACGGGGCCACACCACACCCAATGGATGAGGTCGAGGCCCCCTTGGCTCTGTCACCCCAAGGGGCGCCAGCCCTGCCCACACCCAGCCTGGCCAAGCCCTGGACCTGGCACTGGCCCTGAAAAGAGGTCAGAGATGTCTTCTGTTCTCCTGGCCAAACCTCTCAGGACAGCACCTTTTGGGCGCTAGTTTCCCACTCAATGCATTTGTACTTTGCAGACTTGGAACAGATGCCTGTTAACTGCATGAATGAAAAAATGAATGGCTACTTCTCACTCACTGTTCCAGGCCCGGCTCAGACTCCACTCTTGCAGGGAGCCTCCATGGTCACCCCGGGCAGGGTTTGTTCCCATCCTCCAGGTCCTTAGGACTGCACCCTCATACCAGCACTTAAGCCCCGGGTGTGTGGGCATGTAGTTGACAGGCATCTGTCCCTGCCCTAACCCTAACCCTAACCCGGGGGATGTGGCTGACAGGCGCTGCATCCGTCCCTGCCTCCAGACTGTGCCCTTGTGGTATCGCCTCCTAGTGTGGTGCAGTGAATCAACAGCAAGCGAGTGCCGGCACAGGGTGAGGGAATTCACGGTGACCTGCTCGTCAGCCCCACACCTGAAGCGCACTGAAGGGCTCCAAATCCCCACCGCACCCTGTGAGGAGTGGGGGAGAGCTCATCACACCCATTCCAGGCAGGAAGCCCAGGCTGAGAGGTTCAGCCTGTCTCTTGAGGCCGACCCCACCCCTCTGCTCTCTGCCCCACCCCAAATCTTGCTCCCACCGTGTCATCAGCAAAGCGACCTCCAGGTGCTAGGGGTGATGATACAGGTCAGGGCAAGTGTGGGCTGGGAGGGTGGGCAACACCTCCTGGCATCCTGGGGCTCTCAGGAACGCCAGCGTGGAGGGTGAGGACCGGTGGGGAAGAAGGGGACCCTCTGGTGGGGCTTGATTGGAACACGCACACTGAAAGTGCTGAGGCTGGGGGTTAACTAAGGTCCTTCAGCGACGGGGGTGAAGAGACTGGAGAAGAGCAGCCACTGAAGACCACCCGCCCACACCCACCCCTCCCAAGGCTAGGGCCGCCGTAGTGTTCTGGCCACAAAGTTCAGGGCGTCCTTCACTCCCTCCTCACCTCTCCTTGGGTAGAATGGGAGGAGAAAGAACAGGCCCAGCCAGGGCAAAGCTCTAAAGACAAGAAAAGCCTCCAGCAGAAGAGAGGATGACTGGGCCGAGCGGACTGGCCGCAGGGCAGACAGTGAGACGCGGATGTACGAGGGACCGGCCACCGCCAGTGAAGGTGCCCGGTGTCCGCCACCTGCCCTTCCCTCCTCCTCCTCTGCTCTCCAAGGGGGAGCTCTGCCTTTCCCCGGGCTGGTTCCACCTCAGACAGAGCTGGGGAAGGGGCAGCGGGAGACAGGACCTAGAGAGGAAGGAGGAGACGGGTGAGGAGTCTGTCCTTTATGGTGGAGAATCCGATTCTAGATGAGGCCACCAGAAAAACGAGCCGAAGTGGATAGAGGAAGCTCCTTCCCCTAGGCAAAGTGAAGGCTGGGGGAGGCGAGGCGAGGGAGAGAGGCAGAGATGAGGGCTGGATGTCGGGGGCAGCTCTGGGCTTCTAAAGGAAGGTTCTGGAACCAGTGCAGGATCCAGGAGGAGCAGGGACGAGAGGAAGCAGGATTTCAAGAAACGTCATTGTGGGTTAAGAGTGGATTCCCTTCAGTGTTTCAGAGACATGCTAGTCAAACCCTAGATCCCTTTCCAACCATTCTTCGTGGCTGGACTGTGCTTGTCTGTGACTCCCTCTAGCCTGAGCTGTCTGCGACCTTGGCTCATATTAGGGTTACATCCATAAAGCCTGTCACTATGAGCAAATTGTTAGGAAATTGTCTGTCTCTATGAGGCAGACATGAGCAAGGTAAGAAAGTCCCCCCCTCTTCTAGGAATATCAGGTGACCATTAGGTGATGGTCAGGCAGTTGGTAAACTGTCTCTCTAAAATAATAATAGGCTGCAGCCAGCGCCAGAGAAAAGCAAGCTCCCAAGAGATAAAAACATCTGGAGGCTGAGCGTGGTGGCTCACACCTGTAATCCCAGCACTTTGGGAGGCTGAGGTGGGAGAATCACCTGAGGTCAGGGGTTTGAGACCAGCCTGGCCAACATGGTGAAACCCCATCTTTACTAAAACTACAAAAATTTTCCGGTGTGGTGGTGCATGCCTGTAATCCCAGCTATTCAGGAGGCTAAGGCAAGAGAATCTCCTGAACTCAGGAGGTGGAGGTTGCAGTGACCCGAGATCGTGCCACTGCACTCCAGCTTGGGCAACAGGGTGAGACTCAAAAAATGAAAAGAAAAGACAAAAAAAAAAAAGAAAAGAAAAGAGAAAATAAAGAAAAGAGAGAGAGAAAGGAAGAAGGGAAGAAAGGGGCCACTGTGCATGCAAACAGCCCACCCCAAGGAAAAATCCAGAACCATGCCAACCTACAAAACCATGCCAACCTACAAAACCCCAAGTCAGAGGTTCCACAGAGCACTCGCGTCTCTCAGAGTCGCCAGCTTGGCTGGCTCTCCTTCTGAGCAGACTTCATTCTGCTCTAAAACTTTTGAATGAACCTTCACTCCTGCCCTAACACTCGGCCTCTCAGCTTTGCCCCTCCACCAAATTCCTTCTTCCAAAGAGGCAAGACATGAGTTGCTGCAGACCCATACAGATTCACTGCTGCTAACAAAATAACTTAATCCTCAGCATGGCTCAGAGAGGCTGAGGGGATCATTATCCCCCCTCAAAGACAGGGAGGCTGAGGCACAAAGAGGGCACGTGAGTTCCCAAGATCACAGCCAGGAGGAGGGGAGACAGAGCAAAACCCGGGTCTCCCTGCCTCCGAATCTCACCCCCTTGTCTCAGTGCGGCCGTCCCCCCGGGGAAGGAGCCTGTGCCATGGAATTGTCTCTTTTTCAGAGTTTATTTTTATTTTTATAAAGATGCGGTTTCACCATGATGGCCAGGCTGGTCTTAAACTACAGATGTCAGGTGATCCACCCACCTCAGCCTCCCAAAGTGCTAGGATTACAGGCGTGAGCCACCGCACCCGGCTCTTTTCCAGAGTTTAGTACTTCAGGTCACATCTGAGTGAGGCCTGCTCAGGCCACTGCTGACTGGTCACTGGCACAGTCCCCTGTTGGCGGTGATGGGCTCAGGGGAGGCTGCTCTGGGCACGACTGAATGGAAACTCAGATAACTCAACAATTCTCGTTTATCTTTGTGGTAAAAATACACAAGACCCTTTAAAATAAACTATGAAAACGCCTAGTGTTGGCATGCACATGGGGAAATGAACACTGCTACTCTGTGTTACTAGAAGTTTAAATCTGTACGACCTCTGGAAGGCATGGTTTTTTTGTTTGTTTTTTGTTTTTTTCCTGAGACAGGGTCTTCCTGTGCTGCCCAGGCTGGAGTGCAGTGGTGCAATTGTGGCTGACAGCAGCTGCGGCCTCCTGGGCTCTGGAGGGCAATGTGGCCCTCAGCCAGAGGTCTTGGAAATGCAAAGCCTTTCACTCCGCCTTTAGGAACACAGTGTAAGAAAAGAGTCCCGCCTAGTTGGCATCCACACATTGATTCCCTCAGGGTCAGGCTGCTGTGTGCCCAATGGCATTCAAGTCCAATTAAGAAGAGTTGTGTTCTTCCCTGAACTGCGTTTGCTTCCCCACACATAGGAAAGCATCTGGACTAGTTAAAAAAAATAGCCTTAGCCGGGAGCAGCGGCTCACGCCTGTAATCCCAACACTTTGGGAGGCCGAGGTGGGTGGATCACGAAGTCAGGAGTTCAAGACCAGCCTGACCAAGATGGTGAAACCCCGTCTCTACTAAAAATATAAAAATTAGTCAGGCACGGTGTGGGGTGGCTGTAGTCCCAGCTACTGAGGAGGCTGAGGCAGGGAATTGCTTGAACCCTGGAGGCGGAGGTTGCAGTGAGCTGAGATCGCACCACTGCGCTCCAGCCTGGGCGACGGAGTGAGATTCTGTCTCAAAAAACAAAACAAAAAAAAGCCTCTGATTATGCATGAAGTGTCTGTTTTGTGAGTTGGCTTTCCGCTGTTAAAGCCTCAGCATTTTCAATGTAGAGGCCTTCAGGATTTGCTAGCCCAACATTTCCCAAAGTGTCTTCCATGGGAAGCTAAAGGCTGCATGGAAATGGGGGCTTTCGTGATTGAATAAGCTTGGGAAAATGGAATGTTTACTTCCCTGCAGGACTTCTCAGAGCCTTTGCTCTATGATGGCCATTACCAGACTCCACAAAGCAGATGGAGGATGTGGTGTTTTGCACCCATGTTCAGTCACTGTATTTGTTTCCTGTGGCTGCTGTAACAAAGTACCACAAACCGCATGACTTAGACCACAGAATTTTCCCCTCCCACGTCCTGGAGGCCAGAGGTGTGACACCAAGTTATCAGCAGGGCTGCGCTCCCTCCGGGGACCCCTCCCTGCCCCTCCAGCTTCTGGTGCTGGCTGATAATCCTTCGCGTTCTGTGACTTGGGGCTGCATGTTCCAAACGCAGCCTCTGGTTTCACCCACCCCCTCTTTCTGCGTGTCTCCCCCAAACTCCTCCCTCTGCTTTCTTATAAGGAGACAGGTGATTGCGTTCAGAGCCCATCTGGATAACGCAGAGCCAGCTCCTCCTCTTGGGATGTTTAAAGTAATCCTGTCTTTGCCATGTTGCGTAAACACAGGTTCTGGGGATTAGAATGGGGACATATTTTGGGGCCACCACTGAGCGCCCTGTAGCTGTCATCCTTTTCGGGTGCCGCGTGTGAAGGGTGGATGCCCCAAGGAACACCTGAAGAGAAATAGCTCGAGTCCAACCTTCTGCTTTGCATACAGAGAAACTGACGCCTGCAGTGAGGAAGGGACTTGACGAAGTTCCAGAATGTGTATGCATCAGAGCTGCGTCCCACCCCTCCGTAGCTGACCACACAGCCTCCTCGCTAAGTATATGAGGGTCCCATGCAGGACGGCACCAGGGCTGCGCAGTCGTGGTCCCCACCTCCACTGGGCAGCTCCAGGGACCACCACACCGCCACCCCCCACGATGCTTGGGCATCTATCCCAGGATGGCCCATGGCCTTTGCACTGGCCTCCAACGCCCCCCCTGCCCTGAGTCACCCCAGCACTCCACTCCAGGAGTCCCACACTCCATTCTCCCCAAATACACTGCACCTCCTGCCATGCCTGCAGGATGGGCCTTGCCTCTCTGTCATTGTGGGTGTCAAATAGCAGGGACTGTCAGCGGAAGGAATTTCCCCTCCTGGGACCTCAATGTCCTCTTATGGAATACAGGCTCTGCGGGTGTGAAGGTGGCTTCAGGCCTCATGGGCATGGCCGGGTGGTGCCATCCTGGTCCCGGCCAGCTCTGCAGATGTTGTCCCACACATGTTCCCCCGCAGGGCCTTCCCGGCAGCGGGTGTGTGCCTGGGGTGTTCCAGGGAGGGGCAGGGTGGCCATACCCGGTCTGACCTGACCCCTTCCTGGGAGGGGGCACTGAGTGGGTGCTGCCAACAGACATGCTGCCAACAGACAGCAGTGCAGGAGTGTGGTCTGCGTGGAGCAGAGGAGGTTGCCTGGGTGGGGCGGTCTCTGTGGCTTTTGGTAGCTACATGTCCCAGGCTGGGCCAAGTCCTTGGGCTCATTGAGTCCTGTGGGCACAACCTCAGGCCCAGAGCCTGCTTCTGTTTCAACAGGGCTGAGGCTGGAAAAGGACCATATTGCCCAGGCCAAAGTCACCCGCCAGCCCGCTGGGCCACAGCATCCCTCCCCAAGCTGGCCACGCAGCAGGTTACGGAGCCAGAGTGAACCATCCTCATTTGAGCTTGCAAATTCCTTGTGGACCTCTCCCTTTTGCTGGGAATTCAAAGGACTCGTTCCAATGTCTGGTCAAGGAGGAGGTTGACCTGCTTCCAAGCACCTAGAGGAACTGGGTGGCATAAGCTGTGGCTGTAAACTGGGCTCCTTCCTTTCCTTGCAGGGAGCCTTGGGCAAGGGCTGCTATCAGCACCTCAGTTTCCCCCGTCTGTAACATGGGACATGACATCCCTATACCTCTCAGCCTGGGGAGGCTCCTGGATGGGGGTGGGAGGGAGGGGACTCTGAGCCCTCTCCTTCTCCTTTCCATCCCTTCCTGCCTCAACCAGAGCAACTCAGGTTGGTCTTCCAAGTAAAAGTTCACTTGAAAATATCTCGAGCAGCTAACAGATGTGTGAGGAACCCATGACCAGGAGTCCAAGATCTCATGGCCCTGACATCCAGTCCAGGGACCCTTGGGTTGCTGTCAGACAACAGAGAGAAGGGAGGCTTGGGACCACCCCACTTCCTTCCCAGCCTTCCAGGAGCTAATCTTATTCTAGTCACGTTATGGTGGCAGAGCTGCCAATCACAGGGCCCCACCCCTGGACGTGCGTCTGACCCGGGCCTGTCCAATGATAGGGCTCCCACCCAGTGGCCACCATATTAGTTCCCAGGGCTAGGCACATGACCACACCCAGGCAATCAGAGTCCTTCCCTGGGTGTTTCTATTCTCAAACAGGTGGAGAGAGGCCTATTCAGAACTTTTTCACCAAGGTAAGCAGACCTAAGCCAGGTGCCTGCATCATGTTTCCCACTGCTGGGAGAAAAATCTGCCCACTTGGGGGAGAAAATGAGGTCCCTGCAGAGCAGCCAAGACAGGAACAGATGATGAGAATGTGTATTCTCAGCACCGAGGTCCCCGTTTCAGCCTTTGTGGCCCCCAGCATGGCCCTGGGGCTGAAACTTCCTCTATTTTGAGTTTCTGTCACTGACAACCATGGAGTCCTGCTTGACCCAGGACCACTGGGAAAGGTAAGGAAGTCTCCTTCCACAGCCAGGTCCCCAGAGAGTTTTGGAGCTTCTGGAGGACAAGTGTAAATAAGGACTTCACTTTCTATTTACTTACTTATTGTGTAGTATTAGATGCAGGTTGGGGCACCCTACCCATGCTGGATAGGCTCAAAGGATAGGGAGAGGGGGAGGGGGAGAGCACAGAGGTGGACCCAGTTCACGTGGTCTTGGCAACTGGCCAAGAGCGACCCTCATTCCAAACTACAGGGGGACTGGAAGGCCCTAAGGGCATAATCCCTCACCCAGAGTCACACACGGGGCCTTTGAGGCAGAACCTGACCCACAATCCAGTTCTCTTGACTCCAAAGCCCATGTCTGCAGGCTTTTGAATTTCATAAAAGTTCAGAAGAACCTTTTGAGAATGAAAAAAGATCAGCAGATAGAGACCTGAAGCCGTCCCTGACCACGGTCCTTCCAAAAATGACAGCTTAGCCCCCAACAAGGAAGGTCATAATCTGTGAATACAGACCAGTTCTTGAATTGGGATTTATGGAGGGACACCTGATTTTCTTGTGTTTCCTCAAAGCATTGACTACTGGGCAATGGTGACAGTGAACAGGATGTGTCTGCATCAGAACCGGGTCCTACCCCTCTGTTAGCTGACCACACAGCCTCCTTGCTAAGTGTGCAGCAGTCCCACGCAGGATTGCACCAGGGCTGTGCTATCGCGGTCCCCATCTCCACTGGGCAGCTCCAGGGACCACAACACTGCCACCCCCGTGATGTCAGGCTTGGGGCTCTCTCCTCAGGCGGCTGAGACACAGAATTGGATGTCAGCAAGACACAGGAAAACCGGGAGTCCCTCAGTAAGCTCCTGCTCACTGCCAGCGACCCTTGGCGTTTTCTGGCTTGTAGACATGTCACTGCAACCCAGCCTCCATCTCACATGGCCTTCTCCCCATGTTTGTGTCTAAATTTCCCTTTTTAAATTTGAGATGGAGTCTCTCTCTGTCACCCAGGTTGGAGTACAGTGGCATGATCTCGGCTCACTGCAAACTCTGCCTCCCGGGTTTAAGTGATTCTCATGTCTCAGCCTCCTGAGTAACTAGAATTACAGGTGTGTGCCACCATGTCCAGCTAATTTTTGTATTTTTAGTAACGACAGGGTTTCACCATGTTGGACAGGCTGGTTTCGAACTCCCGGCATCAAGCAATCTGCCCACCTCAGCCTCCCAAAGTGCCGGGATTACCAGTGTGGGCCACCATGTCCAGCCAGTTTCCCTCTTCCTGGAGTGCAACGGGGTGATCTTGGCTCACTGCAACCTCTGCTTCCTGGGTTCAAGTGATTCTCCTGCCTCAGCTTCCCAAGTAGCTGGGATTACAGGTGTGCACCATCACACCTGGCTAATTCTTGTAGTTTTAGTAGAGATGTGGTTTCACCATGTTGGCCAAGCTGGTCTTGAACCCCTGGCCTCAAGCGATCCCCCACCTTAGACTCCCAAAGTGCTGGGATTCCAGGTGTGAGCCACCGCGCCCAGCCCAGTTTCCTTCTGCTTATAGGACAGCAGTCACTGGATTAAGCTCCAACCTACCCCAGTATGACCTCCTCTTAGCTAATTACATTTGCAAAGACTCGATTTCCAAATAGGGTCACATTCACGGGTTAGGACTTAAATGTATCTTTTAGGGGGCACAATTCCACCTGCTAGAATTGGTCAGCATTATGGCTGCCAGCGAAGTGTGAGAGAGATGGAGGCAAGGAGCCATTCCCTCCTGGGCTGGGAGTGCCGCTGGGGGACCCCTGGGCCATTCCACTTTCCCTGGCAGCCATAGGCTCCACATTTCTTTTCCAAGGAGCGGCTGCCCTGAGGTTGGCCAAGCCAGACCGGAACACAGAGCTTTAGGGCCAGGCCGGGACCAAAGCTCCCTGGGGAGGGAGCCCAGAGTCCCAGCCCCAGTCCAGGAAATGTGCCTAGCCAAGAGAGGAGAAAGAGCACAAATTCACGGCGAGAGCAATCTGCATCTTTGCCTTTTGGAAGCAGAGGGCAGGAGGGTTTGGTCTTGACTGGAGGCTCCAGGGCACCAGCCAGGCCCAGGTGCTGACATGCAGCAGCCGCCAGCCCAACCCGATCCCCCAGTTCCCCCGGGCAGGGACCGCAGTGGCTCCCAGGGGGCTGGTACTGCAGGGACCCGTGGGAGCTCTGCCAACCCAAACAACGAATTTTCCAAAGAGGTGTGCGGACTGACCTGAGGTCACACAGTGATTAGTCAGGGCCGACATGAGTGACCGGGGCCCCAAGCACAGTCCTGCCAATGAGAGCCTCTTAGCCCTTTACTCACTAAGAGGGCACAGGGGATGGCAGGTAGGTAGTTTTTGCCCATGGGAACCCAGGGCTGATTTTATTTTAAGACAGAGTCTTGCTCTGTCACCATCTCGGCTCTCTGCAGCCTTGACCTCCCTGGCTAAAGCGATTCTTCCACCTCAGCCTCCTAAGCAGCTGGGACCACAGGTGAGCACCACCCTAGCCTGCTCATTTTAAAACCCTGTCTTTGTAGAGATGGACTCTCGCTATTGCCCAGGCTGGTCTCGGACTCCTGGCCTCAAGCCGTCTTCCTGCCTTGGCCTCCCAAAGTGCTGGGATTACAGCATGAGCCCCCGCGCCCGGCCAGGGTTGATTTTGTAATAGTTTTGTAGTGGCAATCAGAAGGAAACTGTCATCCAATTAGCGGCCAGACTGGAGCTGCGACACCAGATGCTTGGGAAAATGGGCAAGACAACCGATACTGCTTGTACCCCTGCTGTGCCCTGGCACTTTACGCACAGGCGATCACCAGGCCCCAGGCCTCTCCCCCTGAGAGGCATTTCGGCGCACACCTCACCTGTAGGCAGCCGGAGGCCCAGGCAGCTTGGAATGAGCCCGGAGTTCCCGTCCCTGCTCAGGTCCTCGAGGGGTGTCAGTTCATCTCACAGAGCCTCAGTTTCCCCATCTGTGAATTGGGGATCACAGGCCCAGTCTCACAGGTGGTCACGAGGATTAGGAATCACATCCCAGGAATGGCCACACAGGTGTGCTCAAGAAAGGCGAGGGGTGGGTTTTCCATGGCTTCTGTAACAAATGCCCACGGACTTAGCAGCTTAAACCACAGCTGTCATTTATAGTTCTGCAGGTCAGAAACCCAGCCTGGGTCTCACTGGGCTTAGGTCAAGGACAGGGCCGGTTCCTTCTGGGGGCTCTGGGGAGAATGTTTCCCTGCCTTTTTCAGCATCCAGAGGTCACTGGCATCCCGCGGCTCCCGGCCTCTTCCTGCACCTTCCGGGCCGGCAACGTGGAGCCTCTACTGCTGCTTCGGTGGTCACAGCTCCCTCTGACCACAGCTCGGAAAGGTTCTCTGATTAAGAATGCGTGCAACTCGATTAGGTCCACCTGGACCTTATCCCCATCGCAAGGTTAACGTTCAGCCCACCTGCAAACTTCCTTTTCCCTCGTCAGGTAGCAGGCACAGGTGCGGGGAATTGGGGCGAGCGGCCTCGCCGGACTCAACCAGCCACAGGTGAGTTGAGTTGAATTCTGTATCCCAGGGAGGCCTGGGCTGGTCTCTGGCGGTTCTTTTTGGAAGAAGAGGATTCCACTAAAACCAGCTCATTCTAGGACGATTTCCCATCTTTCTGCTGTTTTTGACTCTTTTCAAAGAGGCCCTGTCTAGCCAAGGAGACTGGATCACGTCTGCCAAACCTTTGCTTCAAAATAAACCCTACTAGGAAATTTCCACGGGACTGGAAATTTCTTCCCCCACGGACCTTTTCTTCCCCCCCACAGACCTGCTTGAAGTTCAAAAGCTGGCAGGCTTCTGTACAAAAGGGCCCGTTGTCCGCAGCCCCAGAGCAGGGTTTCTGCTGTTGTGTGGTTCTGTTTGCTTTCGCTGTCTCCATCTCTCCACCCGGTGGGGCCGTAGCAAGACGGTCACCTCCGTCACCTCCCCTGTGTCCCTCTCACAGCCACGTCCTTGCTCAATAGCACCTTTCTGTCCTCAGGGCCACATCTTGCATGTGTCCCGTGTCTGATTTCCACCATGGTCAGCTCATGTGTGGCTCTGGGGGATTCCAGGAAAGCCTGGCTTTCAAGACCACTGGCTCATCAAAGACTTAAAAAAAACCCTTAAAAATCTATTTTGATGATCAAAGCTGCGTGTGGATTCCTCTGTACCTGTGCTCTTCCCTGAGCAAGAGCCTCATTGCAGGGCCTGGCTGTGATAGGAGAAGAGGTACTGATGGCTCGGGGGGCCCCAAAGAAACTTGCGGAGTTATTTCATAACATCCTTTGCCTCTAGACATCAGGCTGGCAGCCAGCAAGCGGCAGTCCATTCATGGGACACAGCCCTCTCCAAGCATCACTAGGTTCATATTTGCAGCTCAGTGCTGGGGCTGTCTGGGACAGAAGACACCAGCAACGTGGAAGGGAAATGGGGCTTTGGGATGACAGCCAGACTCGGTTTCCTGACTGTTTTGCACTGTGACACTGGGCATGTATCTGAGAGCCTCTTACTGAAGGAGGAAAAATTCCTTCTCTTGTCTCTTTCCATAAAAGGTTGAGTGGCTCATTCATCTTGTCTGAAATGAAGAAAACAGCTGATGGCGGTCTTTTGCTGGCGGGCTGTACTTTGGGAAGTACCCAGGCCATGGCTGCTAACGGGCCTGTGACCTGTGATGCAGTCTCCAGCAGAATCAGGCTGCAGGCATGTGCGGGAGGCCCTGGCCGTGGGGCCCCCTTTGTCTGGCTGGTGGAGTTGATCTCCCTTCCCGGATGAGGATGCTGGGGAGTCGCTCTCACGGCCTCTCTGCCCATAGGCTGGCTGGCTGCCTGAGCGATGAACCACACACATCCTTATCGGAGGCCTGAGATTCACCAGCCCTACACGAAGATTAAGGGGATCAGGATTCCACCCCCTTCCCTTGCTCAACCTCTGAGGTCAGGCCAAGGCCAGGGCACCCGCTGGAGAAAAGCCAGGCTAGCCCGACCTCCTGCCGTCTGGGTCTGCTCCGCGCAGCGCTGGCCCGTCTGTCTTGTGTCTCCTGGAGAGCATGACTTGGTGGTGTGCCATCAGATGCCTCCTGCCAGCTGGAGACTTTGTTATTGCCTTTGTGAGCGGTGTCCACCCAGCATTAATGGGCGGGCAATCTCTGAAGGACTGCAAGGAAGGCTTAGAACCAAGCCCTGGACCTGCTGGGGGAGCAGTATCTGCAGCCTGGAGCGGCCCATGTACTTTAAGAGTGCCATTCCCTAAAAGGCCACCAGAGGGCACTGCCCAGATCACATCGCTGCTGCCCTGCGAACCCTCCATGGCTCCCCATGGCTCCCAGGATGAGGACCGGGCTCGCAAGCCTGCCCCCAAAGCTGTAAATGAGCTGGCCACTGACCTCTCCAGCTCTATCTTATCCTCCTCTGTGTTTTGTGTTCCAGCCACACTGGCTTCCTCATAGTTGCTGGAAAAGATGACATTTCCTGCAGCCACAGGTCTTTTGCACATGTTCTGCCCATTTCTTTTTTTTTTTTTTGAGATGGAGTTTCGCTCTTGTTGCCCAGGCTGGAGTGCAGTGGCGCGATCTCGGCTCACTGCGACCTCTGCCTCCTGGGTTCAAGGGATTCTCCTGCCTCAGCCTCCAAGTAGCTGGGATGACAGGCACCTGCTACCATGTCCAGCTAATTTTCGTATTTGAGTAGAAACGGCGGCACAGAGAAGACAGGGACCTGGTTCGCTCTGAGTTAAGGACTGATTCAGAGAGTCGGACTCTGAAAGTGAAGACATTTAGGATATTCTGGGATCCATCCATTCCACTTGCGTTTTCCTTTTTTATGTGTGGCCAGAGAGTCATAAGAATCTACAGAAGTAAGTCTCACAGAACTCTTTTGGCAAGTGTCAGATAAAAACTAAGGGCTCAACAGGCCCCGTGGTGGAGGATTCGCACGTTCTTTCTCAGGGGCACAGGCTGGTGGAGAGCTTAGGACATGTGTCCTGTCCCAAGGAAGACGGTGGCTTGCCTGTGCTGCTGACTCCATTTATTGGGATAACTTACTTAATGCACACAATGAGCATCTCTGCATTTCCAGGCTTTAAGAGATTCCTGAAGGTGCCCCAGACCACAGGTCAGGAAAAAGCAGAGCAGGGTTGGAAACAGCCCCCCTGACCTGCTGTCCCTGTTCCACACCCCCACTGCCTTTCCCTCCCAGGTGCTTCCTTTGAGGGGGGGGTGTCCCCGCAACTGTCCTTTGCACAGGGCTCTGTGCTTTCCAAGAGCTGTGTTGCTCGGGAGAAGATTTACTTCCAACCTCACTGGCTGGCCCCACACCTCCCTCCCACCTGCCTAATCAGCTCAGAACATCTGGAGAAAGCCAGGCCTCCCTGGTGGAAGGTCAGAGGGAGGGATCTTGTTAGCTGTCCACCCTGCATTTTCAGTGGATTTCACCTCCCTCCATGACACTCACCATGTCTCGAGGAAGGGTTGAGGCTACTGTGAGCAGGGCTTGTCCCTGGGGCCAACCTGAGGCACAGTCCACTCAGGCCACGGTCCACCTTGTACTGGTGCCCGCTGGGGTGGAAAATGGGTCAGGCAGACTCAGGCTCAGACCCCAGGCACCTGTGTGCCCTGACACCTGCTCCTCCCCTGCAGAAATATCAGAGAAAGGCACACCCTGCCACACACACGGAGATACACACAGAGAGGCACCTGGGCACACACGCATACACAGACAAAACCACACAGAGACACACAAACACAGACAAAACCACACAGAGACACACACACACACACAAAAACCACACAGAGACACACACACAGACAAAAACCACACAGAGAACACACACACACACAGACAGACAAAATCACACAGAGACACACACACACACAGACAAAATCACACAGAGACACACACAGAAACCACACAGAGACACACACAGAAACCACACAGAGACACACACACAGACAAAACCACACAGAGACACACACAAAAACCACACAGAGACACACACACAGACAAAATCACACAGAGACACACACACACACAGACAAAATCACACAGAGACACACACACAGACACAATCACACAGATACACACTCACACAGACAAAACCACACAGAGACACACACACACACAGACAAAATCACACAGAGACACACACACACAAATCACACAGAGACACACACACAGACAAAACCACACAGAGACACACACACAGACAAAATCACACAGAGACACACACAGACAAAATCACACAGACACACACACACAGACAAAACCACACAGAGACACACACACACACACACAAACACAGACAAAACCACATAGAGAAAGGCACACAGCCATAGCACCCAGAGTCCCGGCTGGCACACGGTTGGTGCTCAGTCAGTGTCCACTGAGTGATTGAGGAATCAGGGCTGCCCTTTATGTGCCATAGTGCAAGGCCCGGCGGAGACTCCCAACCCCTGTCTCAGGTGGGAGGCCCCAGAGGCACAGTCCCAGGTGAGGACCCGTGTGCAGGCACCATGCAGTGCCCCAGCCCGGCGGGCTTTGGGTGCAGAAGCAGGGCAGGCTTGGGCCAGGGGGAAGCCTGGCAAGGGGCCCATTTCAGCCCCAGCCTGGCCTAGCCTGATTCATGGGCAGCCAAGCTGGAGGCAGGCCTCAGGCGAGGGAGCTGGAACTCTGACTCCGCAGCCACACAGTCGCCTGGGGGCACTTCGGCCAGGTGTCTGCTGTGGCCCAAAGGCAGTCCTGGAAGGAGTGTTGCAGCTGCTGGCCACAGGAATAACGGCACTGAGAGATCCCTGGGGACCTCTGTGGGTCACCAACGCCATCCACAAGACACACGAGGTATGCCCGGCTAATTCTTGTATTTGTAGTGGACATGGGGTACTGCCACGTTGGCCAGGCTGGTCTTGAACTTCTGTCCCCAGCTTTGGGAAGGAAAAGCAGGGTCTTGCTCTGTTGCCCAGCCTCGACCTCACCGGCTCGAGTGATCCTCCCACCTCAGTCCCCCGAGGAGCTGGGGCCACAGGCACTGTGCCATTGTGTCCAGCCAGGGAAAGCATCCTGACAACTTTATTCTGTATATGGAAGGAGAGGGAAATACCTGCTACCTCTGTTAGCATCGGGCACGGAAAGAGCCCTGGGAGCCTCAGTTTCCCTCTTTGTAAATGCGTGCTGATGCCGAGGCCTGGCCTGCTGGGCCTGTGGAGCCTCAGATGGCCGGAACTGCACGAGCGTCCCCCAGCGTCATTCTGAATCTTGCCTGGCAGCCAGGTTCGGAGGTGTGCGGCTTCTTCCTGGTTGGTTTTGGGGGTGTCCACTGCGTTTAATTAGTCACATTCCCTTCTGACCCAGGTGGGCTGGGGTGGGATGAGAGTGTGACCAAGACAGAGTCTCCCAGGGTTGGCCATGCAGCCTGGCCCCCGCCTGCTTTTTATTTTTATTTATTTTTGAGACAGAGTCTCGCCCTGTCACCCAGGCTGGAGTGCAATGGCACCATCTTGGCTCACTGCAACCTTCGCCTCCCGAATTCAAGCAATTCTCCTGCCTCAGCCTCCCGAGTAGCTGGGATTACAGGCGTGTGCCACCATGCCCAGCTAGTTTTTGTATTTTTAGTGGAGATGGGGTTTTGCCATGTTGGTCAGGCTGGTCTTGAACTTCTGACCTTGAGTGATCGACCTGCCTTGGCCTCCCAAAGTGCTGGGATTATAGGCATGAGCCACCACACCCTAACCCCACTGCTTCTTGAGCTTCTTGATAACGAGAGGTGAGCATGGGGAGAATCCTCACAGATGGCACGGGGGCTGTGGCCGCTAAAGACAGGCCAGAGCAGGGGGCCAGGCCCTCTTTTAAACAGACGAGTCTCAAATGGAAAGCCGCTGTTGGGACACAGGTCACAGCTGAGCAGGCAACAGGCAGGAGGCCTGCCCTGGGCCTCTTTGGGCTGGAGGACAGCTTCCTGAGTGAAGAGCGGTCAGCTCTGAGAAGACACAGTCCCTGGAGAGAGGCCAAGTCCCTCCTTGGCCAGCAGCCTCTTACCTATAAATCCTTCAGTGAACAATTTGTGAAAACAGGGATGTTCCCCTTAACGTAACCACATAGAATCACCAAACTCAGGAAATCACATTGCCGCAACTGCGTTATCTTGTCCATGCTTGTTCTAGTTCATAATCTAATCTAGTTCGTGCTTGTAAGTCATCGACTGTCCCAATAAAGTCCTTTATAGCTGCATTTTCCTTTCCTTTCTGAGTCTAAAGTTGGACGCAGCCTCACACACTGCGTCTAGTTGTCCTGTCTCTTCAGCCTCCTTCGGTTCTTTGCCCACACGTTCCACCCCACTCCCTTTTGTCTCCCACGATGCTCACATTTTCGTAGCATATGAAAAAGTTGTTTAGTAGAATGTCCTTCGGTTTGAGCTGGTCTCTCACTGGGACTTGGGCTACACATCTGAGTTAGGAATAGCACAGAAATGGGGTTATGTCCTCCTCAGAGCATTGTATCAGGAGGCCCTGATACAATGGGGTTGGCTGGTTCCGATTTTGATGACGTCAGTTTTGATCACTTAACTGTGTATCTGTCAGCTTCCTCCACTGAAAAGCCGCTATTTCCCCCTTTGTAAACAACAAATAATCTGTGGGGGAAATATTTTGAGACTATAAATTTCCTGTCACTCAAAAAACTGTTGGCCAGACCTGGTGGCTCATGCCTGTAATCCCAGCACTTTGGGAGGCTGAGGCAGGCAGCTTGCTTGAGCCCAGGAATTTGAGACCAGTCTGGGCACCATGGTGAGACCCCTTTTACAAAAAAAAAAAAAAAAAATTAGCCAGTATGGTGGCATGCACCTGTAGTTCCAGCTACTTGGGAGGCGGAGGTGGGAGGACCACTTGAGCCCAGGAAATCAAGGCTGTAGTTAGGTGTCATGGCACCACCACACTCCAGTCAGGGTGACAGAATGACACCCTGTCTCAAAAAAAAAAGTCACTAGTTGTTAGCATGCTTGGATGACCTGAGTCCATCATCTCTAACTGTATTAGTCCGTTCTCACACTGCTCTAAAGAACAAGCAGAGACTGGGTAATTTATGAAGAAAAGAGGTTTAGTTGACTCACAGTTCTGCAGGCTTAACAGGAAGCATGGCTGGGAGGCCTCAGGGAACTTACAATCATGGTGGAAGGGGAAGAGGAAGCCAGCACCTTCTTTCCATGGCAGCTGGAGAGAGACAGAGAGTGAGAGGACGTGCCACATACTTATAAACCATCAGGTCTCATGAGAACTCACGATCACAAGAACAGCAAGGAGGAAATCTGTCCCCATGATCCAATCACTGCCCACCAGCTGCCTCCCCCAACACTGGGAGTTACAGTTCAACATGAGATTTGGGTGGGGACACACAGCAAAACCGTATCACTGATGTATTTGTTAGTTGGAAGATATATTAGTTGTTAAAGAGGAGCTTTCTTTAAAAGAGAACTTTCCCTTCTTTCTCATTTGTTTATTCTTTCATTTGTTTGTGTCAGTCTGGACGCAAGGATCTTATTTTATTTAGTGGGTTATAATTCCTTACCATATTTATTTTGAAGTTCCAATTGTTCCAGACTGGGGCAGGCTGGCTTCTTTTTGACATGTCCCCCATTATTCTTTGAAAACTTTCTTTCTGGGGCAATAAGATGTTCCCGGCTCCTCTTTCCTGCTCCTGGAGTCAGCCTTTCCTTCAAGGCGCCCTAGTCCCCTAGAGTGGACAAGCATTGCATTTGATAAACTCGAACCAGCGGATCTTCACATGAGAAGGGCCCCTTGCTCCCTGTCCTCCACCCAGCCTGTGATTCCTTTCAGGACCTCTCTAGCCCCTGCAGAAATGTGCTGTGCAAATCTTGGCCTGGTCTAGCCCACTGAGAAACGACTCAGCAGCAGGTGCTGCTGGCGTTGGACGTGGCACAGTTCTTTTCTGTTTGGTATTACTGTAACAGCCATCCCCCACCACATTTCCAACACCATCCCCACACTGGTCAAGAGCCACCGTAGCTCAGTGTGATGAATGATCCAACATGGAAATCTGCATGGCGCTGTGAAAGTGGGAGGGCAGGACCTGAGGTCAGGACTGCAGAGCAGAGCCGGGAAGAACTTCCTTGAGGAGGTGATTTATTTGAAGAATAAATAGGAATTGATGAAAGGTAGAAGAAGCATTCCAGGCCAGACTGACACACAGGACGTGATTAGAGGAACTTGAAACTTCCTTCCAGGAGCTTAAAGCTGGGGTGTGCGTGTCTGAAGGAGATAAGAGACAAGCCTGGAGGGTTAGGTTGTGGCCACGTGCGGCAGAACGAAAACGTTCGATTTTGTTCCAGAAACCACATGAGCCATGAAGGATTTTTGGTAGAAGGGGGAGGGATCTTTGAAAGGATCATTCCAGCTGCTGTGGGAAGAGTGGGTGGGGTGGGTGTATTAGTTATCAGTGGCTGTGTAACATATCACCCCAAAACTCAGTCATAACATTTACAGCCTCTCATGATCTCTGTGGACAAGGTATTTGGGAATGGCTTGGTGAGGGCAGTTCTGGCTTGGGTTTCCTGGGGTCAAGATGTTGGCCTGAGGACTTGATCACAACCGGAGGACCCGCTTCCAGGGTGGCCACGCCCATAACTGCTGTGTCTGCGTGGGCCTTGGCTGCCTTCCACATGGGCCTCTCCACGGGCTGCCTGAGTGTCCTCATGACATGGCTATGGCTTCCCCAGAGCGAGGGAGCTAACAGAGGGAGCCAGACACAGGCTGGCCCTTGTAAGACTAGCTTTAGGCCAGGCACGGTGACTCACACCTGTAATCCCGGCACTTTGGGAGGCCAAGGCAGGCAGATCACCTGAGGTCGGGAGTTTGAGACCAGCCTGGCCAACATGGTGAAACCCCATCTCTACTAAAAATACAAAAATTAGTTGGGTGAGGTGGCGGGTGCCTGGAATCCCAGCTACTCAGGGGGCTGAGGCAGGAGACTTGCTTGAATCCGGGAGGCAGAGGTTGTAGTGAGCCGAGATGGCACTGTTGCACTCCAGCCTGGGTGACAGTGTGAGACTCAGTCTCAAAAAAAGAAAAGAAAAGAGGAGATGAAACACTGATCCAGGCCATACGGTGTAGATGGACCCTGAAGGCATGGTGCTAAGTGAAAGAAGCCAGACACGAGACCACATACTGTGTGATGCCATTGACGTGGAACGTCCAGGTCAGGCCAGTCCTCAGAGGCAGAAAGCAGACTGGAGGCTGCCAGGGGCTGGGGGAGGCAGAAATGAAGAGAAGCTGCTTACTGGGTCTAGGGGTTCACTGTGCAGTGAGGGAAATGTTTTGGAGCTAGATGGGGGTGGCGGTTTTACAACATTGTAAATGTACTAAATGCTGCTGCATACAGTGGCTCATGCCTGTAACCCCAGGGCTTTGGGAGGTCAAGGCGGGCGGATGTCTTGAACCCAGGAGTTCAAGACCAGCCATGGACCCATGGCAAAACCCTGTCTCTGTAAAAAATTAGCTGAGCGTAGCGGCATGCAACTGTAGTCCGAGCTACTCAGGAGGCCGGGGTGGGAGGATTGCTTGAGCCTAGGAGGTTGGGGCACCGCTGTACTCCAGCCTGGGTGACAGAGGGAGACTCCATCTCAGGAAAAAAAAAGAAAAAAGAAAAAAGTACTAAACACCAATTAATTTATCATTTTAAAATGGTTATTTTTATATTATATGATTTCACCTAAATACATTATTTTTAAAACCCTACAAACAAAACGTTTCAGTGGGCAAGGCAGAACCAGGAGGACCAGCTGGTAAATCAGACAGGAGGGCCGAGGGGCTGGGGGAGGAACCTGAGGTAGGCAGAGTTAGGGTGACAAGCGCCATCCGAATGGTGGGGTCAGCAGGAGAGGAGAGGACAGAGATGCCTAGCGTCTGGAGGAAGAGTGGACGAATCCAAAGCACAAAGGTTTCCAGAAGCTTCTGGAAGAAGAGAGGACCTGTTTGTGTGTCGGGTCTGCGGTGCCCGAGGGCCTCCCGGGCGGGCAGCTCATGTGAGTGTCTCCCACTGAATGAGTCAGGCAGAGAATATGTTGGAAAAACATGCCAACGTGTCCTGCATGTCAACCCATCCCTGGCTCAGCCAGTGTGTGTCACTCAGCCCGAGGGCAGACGGGAAATGTGTCTGCTGAGGTGCGGGTGGGGTGGGGGAGAAGGTCGCCCTCGTCCAGCTGGGTTGCAGGGCGGGTGTGCTCATGTCAAAAGGAAAGTCTGGCCCAGGAATCCCAGTTGTCTGGACAGCAATGCGTCTCCCATTTTACTAGAGGGGAGAACGCAGCCCCAGAGAGGTCCAGGTCACGGGAGTTAGGGGTGAGTCGGGTCCGCCTCCTTCTACACTCATGCCCTTGACCTTATTTCATGCTTAGCCCCTCACGACATAGGTACCTTTTGGAAGCACATTCCAGAAAGTCCCCTCCTAAAAGTGGACACAGTTTGGGAGCTGAAGGCAAAGCAGGCCTCACAGGCACACTCGAGGTGGGATGATTTAGGGAGTGCTCCGTAAAAGGACTGTGTACAGAGGTGCAGGGATGGGTGGGCTCTGAGACCCTGAAGGCTATGGGCACAGGGGTGGCACCAGGCCCGGCAAAGGCAGGAGTGCCCTGAGGGTGCAGTTGTGTTACAGAATATCCAGGAGACTGGAGAGACCAGTGGGTGACACAGGCGAATGTGATGAAGGTGGCCACCCACTCAGAGGATTAGAGTCCCAAGTCTGAACTCCGGAGAAAGAAAATCGGGTGCTTTCATACCCCCAGGACGTAGCAGCTGACAGGTTTACAGAAGTCAGAAAAAATAACAGTTCATTAATTTGTAACATGTCCTGTGATGTACCTTACATTTGAAAAATAGCATCTTGAGAAACACATTGTGCATTCTTTGGGTGTTATCTTGCCCCGTGACCTTGCAGTTGGTCAGCAAGAGAAACAGGAGTCTTGAGATGCCTGGCACTTTGCTGAGAATGTGGGGGAGAACAGATAAGGTAGGTTTTACAGGGAGTTAGTGGATTTTAAGCAGAGCTGGGGGTTAGGTTTTCTATTAAACAACACACAACGTAGTAGCAAAATTTACCTTATTATACAGCAACTACAAATGATAAGGTTTGCTTTTACTATTATTGTTATCACTTAATTCCCTTTTTCAGTTGGGGACACGGGATGCAGCTGGCCCCTGAGGCTCTGCAGAGAGGGAATTCAGGAAGTGGATGCGACTTAACCTCCTCCAGCCCCCTCCGGTCTCCCGCTGACGCCTCTCACCTGCCGTATGCCTCCAGAGGCGGGGAGCGGTGGGGGGGCAGCTGGCCCTATAGGGCGTTTCCCAAGGCCGGCATCCATGGCTGGAGAAGCGTGGATGTGGGCCCCAGGCTCTACGTGTGGACTTCAGGTGACACTGGATGGCATCCCCTAGTCCTGAGCCTCCCTCCCACACATGATCACACATAGGGGTCCCGGCCAACTGTCAGGAGGGGCCTGTCATCCTGCTGTTTGTAAACTTCAGAAAGCCAAGCAGTCCCTTGGAGAAGCCGGGCCTGGATTTGCTGCAGACGTCTGGAACAAGTTATCCTATTTCTCAATCTCCTGCAGTGGTTCCCTGCTGCCCTTGCTGGACAGGGATGGGGACCTGTGGAGAGGGGCAGCCCCCACAGGCCGAGGCTGGCGAGGCGGGCACGGGGGCCGGGCGCTGATGAAATGTCACGTTTCAGGCAGCTCTCACCTGGGCCTGTCAGAAGCAGAGCCAGACCTGGAGAGGGTGGTGGAGACTGTGTGCGGGCCGGTGTTCCAGAACTTTCCATGAGGTGCATGGGGCCTCACCACAGGCCATCTCTCCAGATCTCCGCTCACCCAGTCCCTGCGCTGTTGCCTTTGTCTGGAATTCCACCCCAGCCTTCTGCCTCAAGAACGCCCCTCCAGCCTTTAGATCTCATGAGCACAGTCCTCATCTTCCTAAATGGGGTCAGAGCCCCCAGTAATCATGCCGAAGACCCTCTCCTTGACCAAGCTTTGCTCAGGGTCCTCCGAACCCTCTTCTCCAGGAGGCTTTGGCCTGTGGGCCTCTGCACTGGTCCTGCCTTTGTCCAGTTTTAGTGAGAACACACAGGGTTGGTTTAGCAAAACTCCCCCGACGCCAACATGTGATCAGTTCCTCGCTGGGCACCGCCCCTCGGGGGTGTCTGATCACATAGCCTGCCTTCAGCAAGAGTTCTTTACATCGGTTTAGCCATCCCCCAAAACGAATGTTTCCTCTTAGTCATTTTCTTTCTTTTTTTTTTGAGACAGAGTGGCACATTGTCACCCAGACTGGAGTGTAATGGTGCGATCTTCCTCACTGCAGCCTCTGCCTCCCAGGTTCAAGCGATTCTCCTGCCTCAGCCTCCCAAGTAGCTGGGATTACAGGTGTGCGCCACCACACCCAGCTAATTTTTGTATTTTTAGTAGACACAGGGTTTCACCATGTTGGCAGGGCTGGTCTCAAACTCTTGACCTCAAGTGATCTGCCTGCCTCAGCCTCCCAAAGTGCTGGGATTACAGGCATGAGACACCGTGTCCAACCTCCTCTTAGCCATTTCCCATGCACTGAGCCCCTGCTCCAGGCGATATCCCCACTCATCACCGCTGTGTTCAGAACAGAGCCCAGGTCTGCACCGAGGTCTATTCCCCCTATTTCAACAGTTCCTCAATAAAATCTGTTTTTACTCCTCACCTATTGTCTGGCTCTGGTTTCTTCCACAGTCGCATGGGTCTGTCTCCCCCTGCCGTCAGCTCCAGGGGGGCAGGGCTGTGTGTGTCCAGTTCCTGCTTGTCCATGCCTTGTATATGGTGGAAGCTCCAGAAAGAATTTTTTGAATAGGCCGGGCACGGTGGCTCACGCCTGTAATTCCAGCACTTTGGGAGGCTGAGGAGGGCAGATTACCTGAGGTCAGGAGTTCGAGACCAGCCGGGCCAACATGGTAAAATTCTGTCTCTATTAAAAATACAAAAATTAGCCAGGTGTGGTGGCAGGAACCTGTAATCCCAGCTACTCAGGAGGCTGAGGCAGGAGAATTGCTTGAACCCAGAAAGCAGAGGTTGCAGTGAGCCAAGATCACACCACTGCACTCCAGCCTGGGTGACAGAGCAAGATCCTGTATCAAAATATATATATATATATATATATATATATATATATATATATAATTTTTTAAATAGAGGGATGGATAACCTGGAAACCCCTCATACGGGGTTTTTCTTGACTCGCTCAGTTTCTCCTGGTGTAAATGGATTTAGAACATGTGGCTGACACAATCCCAACCTTTCCGTCTGCGTATTTTTGATGTTTTGGGGGCAGGGAAGTAGAAAGAAGTCAAGTCACCTGCTGAAGTTGCAGCAACTTTGGAAGCTGCGATCGACCACCTTTCATTGTTGTCCAGACGCTCTTAAACCATCCGAGGTTTGTGCTCTGGGCTAGGGACTGCCGCCCACTGGGCTGGGCTGGGGGCGGGGTGGCCAGAGTCCTCCATCAGCCCAAGAACCCTTTCCTCAGTGAACTCACCCACACAGGGGCCGCAGCGCCTACCTGGGCTCAAGCAGTTGTGGTAGACGATTCTGTCTTCTCCCAAAGTCCTGGGATTAGAAACAGACATGTAAAAGAGGAGAAAGATGTTTTCAAAAGAGCTGGAATCAATTTGGGGGTTAAACGGAGCTACCCGCATAGATTTTTTTTTTTTTAAAAAGAGTCTCACTCTAGTCACCCAGGCTGTGGTGCTGCAATGACACAATCTCGGCTCACTGCAGCCTCTGCCTCCCGGGTTCAAGCCATTCTCCTGCCTCAGCCTCCCGAGTAGCTGGGATTACAGGCTCCTGCCACCACACCTGGCTAATTTTTATATTTTTAGGAGAGACAGGGTTTCACAATGTTGACCAGGCTAGTCTCAAACTCCGACCTCAGGTGATCCTCCCGCCTTGGCCTCCCAAACTGTTGAGATCACAGACGTGAGCCACCGTAGCCGGCCTGCCCAGGTATTCTTTAAGAGAGCAGAGGGTCTAAAATGGGGTGTGTGTCTAAATTCAGATTTCTGAATCCTCCTGAGGAGGAGGTAAGAGTTGAGGATCCTAACAGGGAGAAGTTTTGGGGGCCCAGGCTGAGAGAATGGCCTGTGGCCTCTCTATGGGAGGGGCCCCCAGATCTGGAATCCTGATGTGGGGGAACCATGATGACCTACAAGACATTTGGACAAACTCCCCGCTGCCTTGATGGCTTTGCCTGAATGAAGAGAACCGTGACCTGGGTGGCCCTTCTGAACACGAGGGTTAGCAGAATTGTCTGACTCATTAGCCTCTCAGAAAGCCTGGCCTGGAAAATTTGTGCCAGAAAAAAAAATTGGAAACAGACATGTGAAAAGAGGGGGAAAGATGTTTTCAAAAGAGCTGGAATCATTTGGGGTTAAACTCAGCTACCCACACAGGTTCATTTCACTCCTCAGCGTTATTCTATATGATTTATTTCCTGTGACGGCATTTGACAACTGTTGTGTAAACAGTTTCCATTTATTCTGGAACAGTATCATTTCCTGCTCTGGGGAGGTCTTACCAGGACCCAACTAAACCCAAACAACAACAACTGGTTTTGATTTGGAAAAGCCAAACCCACAAGAAGACATAAGGGTCAAATAAATGCTGATTCCAAAAGGAACCTCAGATATTCCAGAATGAGCCACCCAGGGGACCTCTGGCCTCCTGGAAGGTGTAGGACTGATTCTTGCTGGGTGCTCTCGGGCAAGTAACTTAACCTCTCTGAGCCCTGTTTCTTCATGTGTAAAATGGTGACAGTAGTCAGCTCCCCCTCCTAGGGATGTTACCAGGATTAACTGAGACTAGACATGGTGCATCGTCAACACTGGGCAATGGTAGCATGTTGCCACTTGTAAGTGGGAGCTCAACAGGGAGAACACACGGGCTAGGGGGGAGCAGCAGCCACTGGGGCCTCCTTGAAGAAGGACGGAGGGAGGAGGGAGGGAGGACGGAGCAGAGCAGGAAGAATTTCTGTCGGCTACTAAGCTTATTAACTGGGTGACAAAATTATCTTTTTTGTTTTGAGATGGAGTCTTGCTCTGTCACCCAGACTGGAGTGTAGTGGCGTGATCTCAGCTCACTGCAACCTCCACCTCCCGGGTTCAAGTGACTCTCCTGCCTCTGCCTCCCAAGTAGCTGGGACTGCAGGCACCTGGCACCACACCCAGCTAATTTTTGTGCTTTTAGTGGGGACGGGGTTTCACCATGTTGGCTAGGTTGGTCTTGAACTCCTGACCTCACGTGATCCACCTGCCTCAGCCTCCCAAAGTGCTGGGATTACAAGTGTGAGTCACCATGCCCAGCCCAGGTGTCAAAATTATTTGTACACCAAACCGCCATGGCACAGTTCACCTACATAACAAACCAGCACATTGTGCCTACGTAAAAGACCAGCACATGTACCACTGAACCTAAAATAAAAGCTAAATTAAAGAAAAATGGTAACAATACTGTTCTTTCTCTTAAATAAAAATTTTTCATTTTTGTGGGTAATAGTAGACGTATATATTTATGGGGTCCATGAGATAGTTTGATACCAGCATACAATGTGTAATAATCACATCAGGGTAATTGGGGTACCCGTCAGGAGTTCAAGACCAGCCTGGCCAATGTGGTGAAACCCCATCTCTACTAAAAATACAAAAATTAGCCAGGTGTGGTGGCACACGCTTGTAGTCCCAGCCACTCAGGAAGCTGAGGCAGGAGAATTGCTTGAACTCGGGAGGCAGAGGTTGCAGTGAGCCGGGACTGCACCACTGAATTCCAGCCTGGGCGACAGAGTGAGACTCCATTTTTTTTTTTTTAAAAGAAGTGATTTGTGGCCAGAAGGCAACCACTGTGGGAGGCCGAGGAGGGCAGACGGCTTGAGCCCAGGAATTCAAGACCAGCCTGACCAACACAGTGAAGCCCCGTCTCTACAAAATATATTTCTTTCTTTATTTACAGACGGAGTTTTGCTCTTATTGCCCAGGCTGTAGTGCAATGGCGTGATCTCGGCTCACCTCCACCTCCACCTCCCAGGTTCAAGTGATTCTCCTGCCTCAGCCTCCCGAGGAGCTGGGATTACAGGCATGTGCCACCACCCCCGGCTAATTTTGTATTTTTAGTAGAGACGGAGTTTCTTCACGTTGGTCCGGCTGGTCTTGAACTCCTGACACCTCAGGTGATCTGCCCGCCTCAGCCTCCCAAAGTGCTGGGATTACAGGCATGAGCTACCGCGTGGCCCAAAATATACATTTTAAAATTAGCCACATGTGGTGGTGTGTGCCTGTAGTCCCAGCTACTAGGGAGGCTGAGGTGGGAAGATCACTTGAGGCCGGGAGGTGGAGGTTACAGTGAGTTGAGATGGTGCCACTGCACCCCAGCCTGGGCAACTGAGCGAGACTATCTCAAAAAAAGAGAGAGAGAGAGAGAAGGAAAGAAGGAAGGAAAGAGAAAGAAAAGAAAGAGTGAAAGAAAGAGAGAGAGAAAGAAAGAAATAGAGAAAAGAGAGAGAGAAAGAAAAAGAAAGAGGAAGAAAGAGAAAGAAAGAAAGAAAGGAAGAAAGAGAGAAAGAAGGAAGGAAAGAAAGAGAAAGAAGGAAAGAAAGAGAGAGAAAGAAAGAGTGGTTTGCAAACCTCCAGTTACATCATTCTTTTATGGCCATGACCAAAAAAACTAAAACTGTTATTTAGCCAATTCAGTGAAGTTAGTTGGAGAAGAAAAGAACTTTCAGCAAGTTGACCTGGTGCAGGATGGAATTCAGGTGGTGCGAAGGGGCTTCTGGAAAGCTCCACGGAGTTAGAGCTGAGTGAGGACAGTTTTCCTGCAGCTCCCCCACAGTGAGTGCCAGGGTCTGGGCTGGTTGCGGGAGGCTTGACTTTTGCAGTGAATGTGGGAAACGTGGCTGCTGTTGTGAGGCGTGGCTGCAGGTGTGAGGCGTGGCTTCTGGTATGAGGCATGGCTGCAGGTGTGAGGCGTGGCTGCAGGTGTGAGGCGTGGCTCACGGACACCTCAAGGGCCTGTCTGCTTGGTGTGTGGGGAGCTGTGCTCCAGTGGCCACTGTTTCTGGGGATGTGATCATGCAGCACCCCCCAGGCTTGGCAGAGAACAGCAGGGGCCACCTGGCTGGCTGGGGCAGGCCACACTGGCCCAAGTGTAACTGACTGGGCGAAAGGCCCCTGCCAGGTCAGGGCACAGAAAAGGGCCTCATGCTGCCCTGCTAAGTTCATCGTCTCATCTGGCCACCCCCTGGCAACGGAGAGAGGAAGGCCAGGGGCTGGAGGCCAAGAAAGCAAGTTGAGGTCAGCATCGGCAGAGCCGGGCAAGGGAGACACAGCAAGTGCAGGCCAGGCTCCAGAACAAGCAGCTCAGGACAGGCCGGAAGCCACACCAGGCAGGCAGGCCAGAGTCAGCACTGGGAGGCTGGCCGGTTATCAGATGGCCTGGCAGCAGGCAGGAGCCACCCCCCGAGCCCAGCGATCCCAGCGGTGCGCCTGAGGACACAGACAGCTCCCCGCAGCTGTGACCCGACCACCTCCTGCTGGGGGGTGGGCTGTGGAAGGGGCCAGAGGGCAGGGTGGCTATGGCAGAGCAGCCGGGGTGACCTCAGTGCTCAGGAGGCACGGTGCTCCTGCTTCTGAGCTGTGATGTGCTCTGACTCAAGCCAGGACTTGGCACAGGGCTGGAGGGACCTCACGGCGGGGACAGCCCAAAATTCTAAGAACCTTCCTGACAAGTCAGGGGCAGCTCAAAAGGGGTGGCCTAGACCCCCCAAATATTCATGAGCCCTTCTTCCTGTGTTTCAGATTGGGTCCCCCCAGAAGCAGAGCCTGAAGCAAGGATTTGGGTACATATAGTTTAAGGGGGAGGGAGGTGCACCCGGAACACAGGTGAGGGAATGGGGAAGTATAGCGGGGGGGGGGATGGCTATAAAGCATGGGGTGCCCGCTAGGGACCCCAGGGCTCACTAAAGCATGCCTCAGAGTCATCCCATATACGGGGCAGGGAGCTGGGGTTTCTATGGCTATTCTTTTTTTTTTTTTTTTTTTTGAGATGGGGTCTCAGTCTGTCACCCAGGCTGGAATGCAGTGGCATGATCTCGGCTTGTTGCAACCTCCACTTCCTGGGCACAAGCAATTCTCAGCCTCAGCCTCCCGAGCTACTGGGACTACAGGTGCGAGCCACCAACACCTAGCTAATTTTCATAATTTTTGTAGAGACGGAGTTTCACCCTGTTGGCCAGGCTGGTCTCAAACTGCTGACCTCAAAGCGATCCACCTGCCTCGGCCTCCTCAAGCACCGGGATTACCAGCATGAGCCATTGTGCCTGGCTACCCACACCTGTGCCTGACCTTCATTGCTGGAGGGCTGCTCTGGGGGACTCCTCGTAAAATGACCAGCTGTCACGGGCTACCTGGCACTGAGGGGTTGTCTGGGAAGTGGGACTTTCAATGCTGAAACCAGGAATGTCCTGGGCGCACAGGAATGAGTTAGGCACCCTCCTCTCCAGCCGTTTTGGCTAGCCCCTTACGAACCCCGAGTGTGCTTCTGCAGTCAGAGAAAGCCCTCGGGGACTGCAGGAAAGAAGCCGCTGGTGTGAGCCACACTGTGCGTTCAGAGGCGCCGCTGGGGCCTGCAGCAGCATCTGCCAGGCTGGACCAGCTGCTCCCATGACTCCGTGCCTGCCTGCTCTCCTGGCGCCCTTCCTGCCACTCCCCTAACTCCAGCCAGGATGCTCTGGCCAGCCTCGAGGTCTGGCAAACACCAGGATGCTGTGACCTCAGGCCCTGCACTGGCCGTTTCCTCTGCCTGGACAGCTCTTCCCTGGACATGCACATAGCTCACAGCTTCCCCTCTTTCTCTTCTGCTCAATATAATTATACCCGTGGGGCCTTTCCCCTTCTTCCTCTTCCAGGAAGCCCCCCTTCCCCTTTTCCCTCCGGAGCAGGCGTGTCCACTGACGCACCATCTGTCTTGCGTGTCCCTTGTCTATCTCCAGCACCAAGACGCTGCCCGCAGGAGGAAAGTTGGCTGGTTGTCACCAGTGGGGAATTCTCAGGACAGAGATCAGTGCCTGGCAAGTAGTAAACATCCAACCACTAAATCACCTAAAACCAACACTGTCTAAGCAGAAATAACGGTCTCAAATGCACCTGGAGACAAGACTCCGTGGAATCTGCTTCCTCCGAAGAAAGGCAGGGAACTGTCAGTCACGGATGTAGAGAGAGGGAGCCTGGCCTCCCGCAGCCCACTGCGGCCACTGCCTCTGCTGCCTGACGCCTGCAAGCCTCCAGCATTCCCCAAAGTGAACATGAGTCAGGACCACGACTTTCCGACTTCTACACTTCAGCAAATCAATCTTTTGCAGAACCCCGTCAAATAAAACAAAAAAATGTGGTATTGGCTTTGTTAAAGCAGAGATGGGGAGTCTAGACCTGCCTACTCCCCCGCTTCCCTCATGGGGCCCTGGATGGCCCTAGGGATTTGGGGTGCCGCTGCAAGTGCAGTAAGTTGGGGGTGGGGAGGAGTGGGAGGGGACAGGGGACAGATTCGAAACTCTGCAGAACTGAGCCCGGGGCTTCTTCAGTGGCGACGTGCACGCCCGCTGGTCGAGGCTCATTACAGTGTGAAGGGCGATGCACGAGGCTGGAGGTGGAGCCAGCATTTCTAACCAGTTCCCAGGGGCCCGCAGCTAATGCTGCAGGTCTGTGGCCAGGGCTGCGGGCAAGTCTCCCTCTCTGCCCGAGTCACAGGAATTTCATCATCTTGCCTGCACTTTCCACAAGCTCAGCAGTGGTGAGGAGCAGGAGAGGAGGCAGAGGCCCCAGGAGCTCACCGGAGGCTCATCTCAGACACAGAGACCCAAGGGTCTGAACTAGGCACTGTGTAAGCTGTGGTAAAGAGAGGCCCTGTAGTACATGATCCTAAATAAGATAGACACTTGTTTCTCTCCGATAGCACAAAGAGAGGTGGCCCGGGGCTGGTAGGGCAGCTGCTCTAGCTTCAATATATGGGGTTTTCTTTGTTGTTATTTTTAACTTTTAAAAATTTCTCCATGTCAGAATCTAAGAGAATAACACACGGTTTTTAACCTCTGGATCCAAAGTGATTGCTTCAGCTCCTGCCATCATGTCTCACATCCCAGATAGCGGGAAGGAAGAAGGGAACTGGAGCTCATGCCCATTATTTTTAAGGGCCTAATGTAGAAAGTGGAGCAGACTGCTTGTGCTTGAACTCACCTGGCGAATTAGCAGGTTCGTGGGCATCCCTCCCTGCAAAGGAGGCTAGGAAATATAGTTTTAACCAAATTGTCTTCTGCCCAATGAAAAGCTGAGATATTTTATCACCAAAGGGAGAAGAGGGGGAATGGATATTGGTGACAACTATGGGAAGAGAAGTTATTATTAAAACACTGAAGTCATATGAATAAAATTCCGAGGGGATGTGGGCGACCTCTAGGAAGCCGGAAAGGCAAGCCAGGGAGGTGCCGACTTGGCACAGCCACGCCCATGCTCACACTCACTAAAGCCCACACTCACCCATAGCCACTCAGCCACACCCACGCACACACCACACCCCTGTCACGCCCACTCACCCACACCCACACCCATACCCACACACACTCACCCAACACCTACACCCACACCCACACACCCATACCCACATCTACAACCACTCACCCATACCCAAGCCATACCCTCGTCACCCCCTACTCACCCATACCCAGTCCCAAACCCCACACCCACACACACCCACACCCCCCCCCCACTCACCCACACTCACCCACACCCACTCACACCTACACTCTCTCACACCCACTCCCACTCAGCCTGGCACCACGCAGATGTGTCATTTCCCTCACGTCCCATCTTCGATGGAGGAGGAAAGCAGAGTGCCCCCAGAAAACACACGCATGGAGAGCGTGCGGACTCCACACACGGGGCTGCAGCCGGGGAAGCGATTTCCCCATTAACGTGGTACTGACATCACACTGAATGAGGTGCCCCGGGGCCTTCCATGTGCTTAGGCTGGTTGTAGCCGGGGCAGCTGAAGGAGTTGACACGCGTGCTGGGGGAACACACACCCCTGCTTAACCCCAAGGCTGCTTCTGGCTTAAGTGGGGGTGGGAAGCGGGGGATGGCCGCCTGGGCTCTCCGACTCTTCTGGGTCCTGATCTGAGTGTGGGGGTTGCACCCCCGACTTAGACCCGGCCCTTGGTGCTTTCACCCCTTTTGGGGTTGTCTACCAGGCCCTCCTACCATCAGCTGAGGACAGAAATTGCAACCCGGATCTTTCCCAGGGCGCACGGGTTCAGCACTTTGTAGTCCTCAAAGAAACAGCCCAGCAGCCAGCAGAAGTTGAAGAAGGACTTTCAGTCTCTGCTCTGCAACTGCCAAGGAACTCTTGAAAGAACATCCAGGTGGACCCAACCTCCAGCCACAACGGTTCTTGAGAACCCCCTTCCCCCGCTCCTGCTCTCTGATGGGATTGTATCAGAGGTACTCAGGTTCACCGACTCCCCCAACCCCCTAAAAACCTCTCAAATGCCCCCACAGCCCTCAGATTGGAGGCCCATGTGGCCTTGCTCCTTCCTCCTCTCCACGCCCCCTCCCCATGCCGGGCACCAGCCCCCTTCCTGCTGGCCACTGGGGTCCCACCCTCGCTCATGGCTCCATCACGTCCATCCACTTCTCCTCCTGCTCCTCCCTCACCGAGAGATTCCCCCAGGACCCCCTGTGCTGCCAATATGGTTTTCTCTCACTCTGCCTCTCCCTGCAGGATTTCCACTGAATTTCACCAATAAGCAAGCTTTTTAAAAATAAGTGACGCTCATCAAGGACTACTTATGTGTCTGGCACTGTGCCCAACCTTTCCCAGACGACAAAAACGCTTTACACATCCTGATTGCCCTTCAGAAAAAGGATAATTATCAGGCAACCCCTTCTCCATTTTGTAGATAAGGAAACAGGCTGGTTCCCAAGGTCTCCCAAGGTCATGGTGTCGGGAGCTCGAGGAGCTGGGCGCAGGCTCAGGTCCAGCCTGGCGTTGGAGCCTCTGGGCTGCTCTACTTTCTGTTTTTGGGCTGTGGCAGGAACTGGCTGCAAAGAACCATCCCCTCACCGGCCTGAACAGCTTGTCTACATTTCCTCCCTGAGAGTGGCCCTCAGGGTCCTGGGCCACTTCCCTCTTTTCCTGGCAAGGAAGATAAACCTGAGCCACAGCTGTGGTTCTGAGGCCCGGCCAGGGAGGCCGAGCGGCTCTGGCTCTGGCCAGATGCCGGGCCTGGGACCAGGACTGAGTCAGCGAACATACAGCCCCACCCTTGGGATGGGCCCAGCCAGGCCCAGGGAAATGGCATCGCTCGCCCTGGCTGGGCTGGGAGGCTTTGTTTAAAGGGTGTCCTTTCAAAGGACTGTTCTGAGTAATGGGCCATGTGGGGCGGTGGACAGCACCACAGTTAACCCCTGGCCAGCGCCCCCTCCACCATCTCGAAACCCTGTGAAGCTGAAGCGGAGGAGAGGGCTGGCCTGGAGCGGGGCTCTGAGCCTCCGATGCTCACCTGTGAGATGAAGCAGCAGCCGGTCTGCCCGCTCCAGGTGCTGTGAAGACCAAATGAGATGAAGGAAGGAAAAGTGCTTTGGAAACTTACTCACTCCATGAAGCGTCTTCGTGAAGAGCCTCGATGGGCCAGGCTGGGGCGGGGTGTGCAGAGGGCTCTGTCGGGAGGGCAAAGCTGTGCCCACATAAGCCTGGGAGCCCCACAGTGCCAGGCAGTTCTGGGGCGCAGGAGGACCTGCAGCTGGCAGGGTGGAGGGCAAGGAGCTGGAGGAGCGAGCCGTCCCCGGAGGCCGGAGCCAGCGGGAATGCCAGTTCCACCCAGCTGTGGACTCAGGGCCGGCAGGCTTTAGCTCACAAGCTCTTGCAAACAGGGGGCTGAGGCCCGGCCAGGGCACTCGCCAAGGACACATGGCCGGGGCCTGGTGGAGCTGGGTTTGACGGCCTGAGCGGAGGCCCAGAGGCGCCTGGGAGTGGGAGGAGGGGGCAGGGCGCACAGATGGCCAGGGGTCAAGGCGGGCCACCCTCCGAGCCTGAAGGCCAATGGGATGGCGAGGGGACCCTGTGGGAGGGTCTGAGTGAGGGTGGGGAGAGAAGAGGCAGGGTCCTTGTGCCAGGAGCCCCATCCGTTCATCTGTGACTCTGCCAGGGTTGGGCCGGGGACGCTTCCCTCTGATCACTGATGGGTTCCCCTTCACTTTTGGGGACTCCAGCTGGGCCTTCATCTTCTGGACAAACACTTGGAGTAGGGCGAGAACATATCGTCTTGGAGATAAGGCCTGGCCAGGCTCAAGGCCAGACTTCCCCGGAGCTGGCTTCATGGATGGCTGCGGGCCCCTGGCCTGGCTCTCTGGGCTTGGAGGCGCTGGAGTTTTTGATAAGTTAGCCTTGAACCCCTGAGGAACTCGGGGGGCTCAGCTCACTTCAAGGACTGTATGGAGTTTATAGACAAATCCGACGGGAAAGTCTGTGGCCTTAAAAGAAAAATGCAACTCTCAACGCCTTGCTTTGCTTTGTGTTATGAAGGCCCGGCCACTTGAAGGAGGGCTCACGACAGAGCCCCTAACTTGGACGTAGCGTTGAGCTCAGGCGCCTGTTCTTTTTGTTCTTGTCTTTCTTCTCTCTCTCTTTGAGATGGGGTCTTGCTGTGTTGCCCAGGCTGCAGTGCAGTCGCATGATCCTGGCTCACTGCAGCCTCAAGCAATCCTCCTGCCTCAGCCTCCCGAGTAGCTGGGATTACAGGCTTATGCCACCATGTCTGGCTGAGTTTTAAAATTTTTTCGTAGAGTTAAGGGTCTCCCCATGTTGCACAGACTGGTCTCGAGCTCCTGGCCTCATCTGCCTGCCTCGGCCTCCCTCCTAAAGCACTGAGGTTACAGGTGTGAGCCACTGCACATGGCCTCAGGCACCTTTTCTAAACTCTTTTGCTTAGGGATCAGTTTGGGAAAAATGGAAATACTCATGGGGTACACCTGCTTTCTCTCATTAACAATTAAAATAGCTGTAGAGAATCTTATGGAGAGGCATGGATTTTTTTAACAGCTTTTTTTGAGATATAATTCACATTCCACACAATTCACCTGCAAAAAGCCCACAATTCAGTGTGGGTTTTTTTTGGTGTATCCACAGAGGTGTGCAGCCATCACTACAATCCTCTTTAGAATATTTTATTTTCCCCCCAAGAAACCCTGTACCTTAGCCATCACCCCCAATTCCCCAGCTTCCTCCAGCCCCTGCTAACCACAGATCCACTTTGTGTCGCTGGATTGGCCTGCTGGGGACATCTCTTACGAATGTGCTTCTCTGTGTCTGGCTTCTTTCACTCAGCATCACCTCTTCAGGGTCATGGGTGCCGCCGCACGTACCTGAGCACCATTGCTTTGTCATGAGCGAATAATGTTCCACGTGGGTTGTTTCCACTTTTTTTGGCTGCTGTGAATAGTGCTGCCAAGAGCATTCTTGCACACATTTTTGTGTGAACCTAAGTTTTCATTTCTCTTGGGTGTCAACTCACAAGTGGGATTGTTGGGTCCCCTGGAGACTCTATGTTTCACCTTTGGAGGGTCAGCCAGATTGAGAACACGTAGCTTTTTACAACATACGTGACCTGTTTATTAAGAAAATTCGCTGATACTGGTGAATGTTTATGACGGGCCAGGGTGTCCCATGAATGATCTTATTTTGTCCCCACAACAAGTTTATTTGGTCAGTTCTGTTACTGTCCCCAGTGGACAGGGGAGGGGAAAGCTGGGGGATCAGAGAGGTTGTGACACCCCGGGTAGATTCAAATCCCAGCTTGGATGAATCAGGGATTTGAATCCAGGCAGTGGGGTCCCCTCCCTTCTGATGCTTTCCGACGAGTGGCCTCTACTTATGTGCCCGGTCTGTGGGGCACTGGGGCTCCTTTTCAGCCACAGAAGTGCTCATGTTGGAGAACTGGCAACCCCGAGGCTACATTTAACTCTTCCTTCTGGATCCTTTGGGAGCTGGGTCATGGGCACTGTGTGTCCAGAGGCCAACACCATACCCGGCTCATTCATCCATCAGGACATAGGAACCACCTGCTGCAGCCAGCACAGGCCAGGCCCACAGAGTCCAGTCCCTTGTTCCAGGCCAGCCTCCATGTCATGTAGGGCACTGCCACCACACCTTGGTGTCCTTGCTGATAGCAGCACTGGCGTGGGGCTATGCAAATGAAAGCAGTGGTCCTATTTGGCCTGATTCATTGGTTCTCATATCTGAGCTGCATCAGAATTTCCCAGAGGACCTCTTCAAACTCACCTTGCAGGTCCACTCCCTGAGAGTCTGAATCTGTTGGTCCGGGGTGGGGCCCGAGAATCTGCATTTACAGCAAGCTCCCAGGCGAGGCTGCTGCTCTGGCCTGGGGACCCCACTTTAAGGCATTCAGAAGTCCCCAGGATGGTGGCCGGGCCTACGACCCTTTCTTGGATAACAGGTCAAGGGCTTCAGTCACTACTTGGGCTAAATGGCCTTTAAGAAACGGGGTTCCTGCTTCCCTGGAGGCCTCTGGACCCCCTGGGATGCACGGATGGAGCACATATTGGACTGGAAGGAAGAGGGGGCTGCCTAGATGGGTTGGGTTTAGAGGTATCCTTTCTCACCCCTCCAGGGGGCAGTAGAAATTGGTCCCTGGTGCTCTGCTGCCCCTGGTGGTGGGCAATTCTGCACTGCCCCCTTTGAGGGGGAGGAGCCCCTTGAGCGCTGCCTGAAGCCAGGGTGCCCTCTCCCCTGGACCCCACTGCCAGGGTCCTTGTACTTGTTCTCTCTTGGAAACTGATCTGCTGTCAGTCATATGCACTTTAGTAAGAATAAATCCAAGTCCTTGATTCTCATCTCCTGGGAGAGATTTACACTTAAAGCCCATGGCTCATGGCTAAAGGACAGGAAGGCTCTGCCCGTGGCTTGGAGCTTCATGCACCAGGGAAGGAAGGGGAGGGTCCTCCCAAGAGTCTTGCTGAACAGCTGTGTACCCTGACCCCTGACCCTGGGAGGGCCTGGCCGCGGGCCTGCTTCCCAGTCCTAGCTTCCTCCACCTCGAGGGGAGCGGCCGTGACGTTTGCATGTGGCCTCAGAAGCCACCATCCTCAGACCTTCCTGCGCTTACCACGTGCTGAATGTCCTTACTGTAGCCTCCTGCACGTGCACAGCGGCCCTCCAGAGTCATCCTGATTTTACAGGCCAGGAGCCCAGACAGGCTACGAGGCGTCAGCCAAGGCGTGGAGATGGCCATTGGCCAGTGGGCTCCATGGACCTGGGCCTCAGAGAGGCAAGAGTGGAAGACGACGTGGTGTGGGTTGGGGACACATGCAGATGGCGTGTAAGGCTAGGGATGGGATGACTCTGCAGGGGAGAGGGAGCCCGGGGGAGAAGGGAAGAGGCCCAGGGTCGGCCAGTTACCGGGTAGACCAGGAAGGGAGTCGGGCAGAGAGGCCGGGGAAGGAAGGAGAGAAACCGCGAGGGCGTGAAGCCTGCACGGGGCTTACAGGCAGACCATACCGGAAGGTTTGTGACCTTTAAGAAAAATCTGACCATTTGATTGGCTGCTCTGCTTGGCTGTAATACAAAGCCCGCCCACTTTGAAGAGGGGCCCAGAGGCAGCCTGCGGCAGCGTCCTCTGGGGAACTTGAACGCAAATGTCTTTCCTGTGTTTTTCGCTTGAAGTCCAATTTTCAAACTTGTTTTTTTCCCTGTTTTTGGTAGACATGGGGTCTCCCTTTGTTGTCCAGGGTGGTCTTGAACTCCTGGGCTCAAGCGATTCTCCTGCCTCTGCCTAAGTACTGGGATGGCAGACATAAGCCAGCATGCCTGGCAGCTCCAGTTTTCAAGGAGAATATCTATATTCGTCAGAATAGTGTATATTCCTCAGGATAGTCTACATCAAACTAATGTAAATTACTAGTTTATATCATACAGTTGTAGCAGTTTGAATCTTACAAAAAGATCGGCCCACATACTAACCCCAAAGAATTATGACCGGGACCTCATCTGGAAAAAGGGTCCTTGCAGCTGTGATGAAGAATTTGAGATGGGTCATTCTGGATTAAGTGGGGTAGGGGGGGCACATTCAGTGCCAGGTGTCCTTATAGGAAACAGAAGAGGGGGGAGGCCACGTGAAGGTGAGGTGGAGACTTGTGTGTCCTGGGGTACGTCGGTATCTATCATCCGTCATCTGTCTATAGGTAAGTAGACAGGTGGTAGCTACGGAGAACATATCTAGATATAAAATATCCCTTCGTAGAGATCATGTGTCGTAGAAAATGAGAGCCTGCCATCTGTGTCGGCGTTTCTCAAAGTATGGCCTGAGGGACTCCTGCACCAAAGATGCCTGGGACTTTGTAAAACTAAAGACTCCTGGGCCTTTCACAACTACTGGATTAGACTGTGGGCAGGTCCCAGATATGGGCATTCTAGACACGGTTTCCGGGTGATTCTGATGCCCCTGGTGGGTCCCTGGTATGGTGAGGATGGCTTGGGAGCAGGTAGGGGGAGGTTTGCCAACTAGAAGGGACCAGGAATGTGCCCAAGCAGAAAGGGAGGGGCAGCGTGGACTGTTCTGCTAGGGGCAGCTCCTGGCACACTTCCCTCTGGGGCTGATGGACAGCTGGTGTGTGCTGGGGGCCCAGATGTCAGATGTCTGGGGTCACAGGGACCCTGCCCCAACCTTGCTGGCACTGGGGCCCCCACCACCCTCTGGGCCCAGCTGCTGTTAGAGAGGCCAGGAGTGCACAGAGGCTGTTATCAGCTGCTCTCACCCTCGGCGCCCCTGGCCTTCCTAGCGTTTAGACAGCTGCTTCATGTCTGGCTGCTCTGGGAATTCCAGGGCCCGGGGAAATGGCCGGAGCTGACATCCCAGGAGCAGCTGGTGGGGTGGGCCGCATGGCCATCTGGAAGTTTCCGGGCCTCAGGGGAACACTTATGTAACTGGTTTGGAGTGGAGGTTTGGATAATAGATTCGCTGAGGGCCAAGAACAAACTGAGCCTTCCTCAGGACGGGCAGGTCCCCTCCCGCCAGCAGCCATCTCATCCACTCCCCGGGGTCCTCTCAGCCCAGAGGGTCCCTGCTGTCAAAGCCAGAAGAGCAGACAATGGGACTGAAGCACTCCAAGGGCAAGGACTTGTCTGTTTTGCCTTGTCACCCTCTGTGCTTAGCACAGTGCTTGGCACCTGGTGAGTGCTGAGTGAGTATTGAATGAACATGCACTCATGTACATGACAGAGTTTCCTCCAGGGAGGAAGGACTGGCCCAGAGCAGCGGCTCACAAAGCGGGATTCCCTGGGCCAGCCACATCAGCATCCCCTGGGAGCTTGTTAGAAGTGCAGGTTCACTGCCGGGCACGGTGGCTCATGCCTGTAATCCCAGCACTTTGGGAGGCTGAGGTGGGCAGATCACCTGAGGTCAGGAGTTGGAGACCAGCCTGACCAACATGGAGAAACCCCATTGCTACTAGAAACACAAAATTAGCCGGGCGTGGTGGCAGGTGCCTGTAATCCCAGCTACTTGGGAGGCTGAGGCAGGAGAATTGCTTCAACGGCGGAGGTGGAGGTTGCAGTAAGCTAAGATCGCACCATTGTACTCCAGCCTGGGAAATGACAGCGAGACTCCATCTCAAAAAAAAAAAAACCCAAAAAACAAAAAAACTGCAGGTTCTCAGGCCCTGTCCCAGAACTCCTGAGTCAGAAGGTCTGGGGTTGAGCCTGGCAATCTGCATTTTTATGAGCCTGTCAAAGAATTTAGATCCAGGCTGGTGCAGGAGAACCCCTGGTGTAGGACAGTGAGAGGCAACCCTGGCTGCACGTTGGGATCACCTGAGCAGCTTCCAATACAAAGCAACCCCCCAACAACAGCCAGCTGCTCCCACTAATAGCGCTATTGCTACTACTACCACCACTGCCACGGTTACCGCCGCTACTGCCGTCACTGTTACTACCGCCACTGCCACGGTTACCGCCGCTACTGCCGTCCCTGTTACTACCGCCACTGCCACGGTTACCGCTGCTACTGCCGTTCCTGTTACTACCGCCACTGCCACGGTTACCGCCGCTACTTGCCGTCACTGTTACTACCGCCACTGCCACGGTTACCGCCGCTACTGCCGTCACCTGTTACTACCGCCACTGCCACGGTTACCGCCGCTACTGCCGTCCCTGTTACTACCGCCACTGCCACGGTTACCGCCGCTACTGCCGTCACTGTTACTACCGCCACTGCCACGGTTACCGCCGCTACTGCCGTCCCTGTTACTACCGCCACTGCCACGGTTACCGCCGCTACTGCCGTCACTGTTACTACCGCCACTGCCACGGTTACCGCCGCTACTGCCGTCAACTGTTACTACCGCCACTGCCACGGTTACCGCCGCTACTGCCGTCACTGTTACTACCGCCACTGCCACGGTTACCACCGCTACTGCCGTCACTTCTACTTTTACTAGTGCTATTGATTTAGCTGAGGCAGAACACCTGGGGCCTCCATGCATGGGCACTCACCTTAGATTGTAGCAGAGTCCCAGATGCTGAGATGTTTTCAGGAACTCATGGGCAGCTCGAGGGGAGCCACTGGTCTGGACAAAGGGCACTGAGGGCCTCTGAAGTGACACAGATTTGGATTCAAGTCTTGGTCTTGCCTCTTTATTTATTTTTAAGACAGATTTTCATTCTGTCACCCAGGCTGGAGTGCAGTGGTGCGTTCTGGGCTCACTGCAGCCTCAGTTTCCTGGGCTCAAATGATCCTCCCACCTCAGCCTCCCGAGTAGCTGGGACCACAGGTACACGCCATCATGCCTGGCTAATTTTTTTGTATTCTTTGGAGAGATGTGGTTTTGCCATGTTGCCCAGGCTGTTCTCCAACTCTTGGACTCAAGTGATGTTCCTGCCTTGGCCTTCCCAAGTGCTAGGATTGTGTGGGAAGTAGAAAAGTCCCTCTTGAAAGTTTCCTTTCTTGTTAAATAAAAAATCATAAGTGTGCTAATAACTCTTTGCTAAGCCCTGTCCTATGCAGCTGTTAGACATGCCATACTTACAGGCACGTGGTATATTCTACGTCCTTGTAGTTTAACTAAGATATCTGTGCTGGATGTGCTCGCAGGCATGTCCCAGCTCGCCATTGCTTTTACCTGGTGAGAAAAGTTTAAAGTTGTTAGCCAATCAGGTTTTAGTTTAGATTGTGAGGTCTGGCTCCAGCCAACGGACATCAGACACAGCAGTAAGGACGACCCCAAATATGTAAGGAATAAATAGGTCTGCTTTTCCTTGTTTGTTGTACTCTCATGGCAACATAGCTAGCGAGGGTACCCTTCCTGCAGTCCAGGAAGTGACAAAAGTCAAAATTGCTTTGCTGTGAGATCCTCTGTCTCGGTGCTGATTTTTCTTTGCAGCACCGAGCATCTGTTTCCAATAGATTACAAGAGTGAGCCACTACGCCTGGTGGCCCTGTCTTTTAATAGTGGGGGAGACCTTGGCAAATCACATAAAAGCCCCATGCCTCAGTTTCTTTATCTGTGAACGGAGGGTGGTGACAGCACCGCCTTCCTCATAGGTGTCTTGGAGAGTAAGTGCGTTTGTCTCTGAGCATGCTTACACGGGTGTCTGGGATGCTGTGAGCACTAGACGCTGGCTGAGGCCGCTGCTACTGTGAGTATTACGATGACCATTATTATCACTCCTGCTGCTCCTGCTATTTTTACCAGTTCTGTTATTACTATTACTAACACTACATTACTGTGATTACTAGGATTATTACCAGTAATAGCAGTATTACTCCTACAACCGCCACTTACTACTATTACTGCTGCTATTATTACTACTGTTACTATTACACATGTTATTACTACTTCTACTGTTACTATTTATTTAGTGGAGGCGGAAGAGCTTGGCCCTCCCTGCGTGGACAGCCACCTCCCATGCCTGGCGACTTAGCTCTGGGCTCTGGGAGCAAGAACCCATCTAAAGCCTGGTGCAGCTGGAGGGCTCAGAGGCCCAGGGCGTTGCCTCAGAAAGATGCAGCTGGTCACTGGCAGTGCAGAGGCAGAGCTTCTGCTAATTACAATATCAGACATGATCATTAATGAATTTGGGACATGGTGAAAGGTAGAAAGAAATCAGTCCCCTGCTCAGAGAGCACCTCTCTTAATCTGTGGTAAGTTTCCTTTCAGTCTTTTTTCCGTGCATTGTAAAACCAAGATGATGGCATATCATAGACTACACTTCTTAAAAAAATTTACTATGGCCACGAGTTTTCTTTCTACCTCCTTCCTCAACTCAAAGGTACCTGGGTTGATTGAGAACATCACCCAGTCTGGCTTTATTAAGCGGGATAACCGGAAGGCATCTGACCCTGCCTTCTCCCTCTCCCCAAAGCCCGTGTACTCCCAAGCCAGTGTTTTTCCCTCAGTATCTCTCCACCAGCTTCTCTCCATCCCAGTAGCCACCACCCTAGTCTGAGCTGCTGAAATCTCTCACCTGGGCTAGGTAACAGCCTCCAACTGGTCTCCTTGCCTCTACGCTGGCCCTGTTTACCCATTTTCCATGCTGCCATCAGAAGGAGCCTTTGAGATGCAAATCTCATCCCGGCATCCTGGATGAACACTTCAGTGACTGTGGCCATTGCTCCTAGGATACAGACCAGATTCCTCCGCCAGGAAGCCTCCCTGTCTTTACACACAAAATTCCCCACTTCGAAGTCACCTGCCACTGACTACTGCTACTGTTTTGGGGACTCTTGTCTACCCCTCCCCTGACTCTGGGAACCACTCTATCTCCTGTGCTCAATCCAGAGCATTCACTTGAGAACCTCACGTGTCGACAGAATGAAGGAGAAAGCTCTCATTGCACATCCAAAATCACAATGCTGGGGCGGCCTCGTGACTCACACGTGGAGGCGTCGCGGCTTTCTTAGTCATCCTTTTATCTTTTCTCGTTGTCTTTTGTTAGAATGTAGGATCCGTGACCAGCTAGCATGATGCATCGCTGTACACCCACAAAATTCTGGCATCTACCATCCGAAGTGCTGAGAATGGCACCATCGCTCTCATTTTGCTATCAGAGAAATAGAGCTGGTTCTTAGTCTAAAGAGAGATACGGGGGAAACAGATGAGCAGAAAGGGGGACTAGAGACAGCAATCCTCGAAAACCCCTCCAGGCCTTGCTTCCTCAGCCGGGAGGGTAACTGCGGTGGCCAAGGCACCCCCAGCCCCTGGTGATCTTCTGCTAGGTAACTCCCAGCCTGCAGTCACGCCCACCCCTCCCACTCTTATGATTGTCAAATTGTCTGTTGTCACCGACTGGTGAGCAAGCTACCCAGGGCAGTTCTGAAAGACAGCTGGCCAGGTAAGCTGAGGCCACACAGGCTGCTGGGAGACACTGTGCAGCGTCTAAATTCCCTTTCCTTGACCACACTTTGGGGTTAGGTCCCCCAGTCCCTGGGGCAGTGCAGAATTCCACACGAAGGGGCCACTGGGGGTCAAACAGGAGCACCTGTGGCCACTCCAAGCTGGGACCCATCTCTGCCGACACCTCGGCGTGTCCCCACTGTATTTGGTGCCCTTTTGTTTCAAAAACGAATTTTCCTCTTAGTGCGTGGCAGGTGGTGGGATTTGTTGCTCTGAAATTGGCAGAGCAACTAGAGGAAAGACCAACCCACGCAGTCTGGAAGGGAAGGCGGTATGGAAGGCTGAGACTTGGATTCTCCCTCCTTAGCATCTGGGTGGCGGGCAGGGAGAGAAGCATCTCGTCTGTGAAATGATTGCCACTCTGATCCACGTCACAGCTGCTGGGATAAAGTTTGCTGAGCACAGAGCCAGTGATCTGGGCACTATCAGTACCTGCATTGAATTGAATTGAATTATTTTCTTGAGACAGGGTCTTGCTCTGTCACCCAGGCTGGAGTGCAGTGGTGGGATCATAGCTAACTGCAGCCTCGACCTCTCAAGGTCAAACCATCTTCCTGCCTCAGCCTCCTAAGTAGCTAGGATGACAGGTGAGCACCACCATACCCAGTTGATTTTTTTTTTTGAGGTGGAGTCTCACCCTGTCGCCAGGCTGGAGTGCCGTAGCGCAATCTCGGCTCACTGCAACCTCCGCCTCCCAGGCTCAAGTAATTCTCCTGCCTCAGCCTTCTGAGTAGCTGGGATTACAGGTGCGCGCCACCACTCCCGGCTAATTTTTGTATTTTTAGTAGAGACAGGGTTTCACCACCTTGGCCAAGATGGTCTCGATCTCTTAACCTCGTGATCTGCCTGCCTCGGCCTCCTAATGTGCTGGAATTACAGGTGTGAGCCACCGCACCCAGCCCCTGGCTAATGTCCTTTTTTTTTGTCTTTCTTGACATGATGTTCTTCATGACGTGCTTCTGGTTTTGAGCGAGGAGTCTGGGACCTGAGAACTATCCTGCAATGCCCTTGGAAGATTGAGTACATTATGCAATTGATGGCCTCAGGAACTGGGTCACTCAGACTCAAATCCCAGTTCTGTTCCCTCCAGCTTGTGTGAACTTGCATGAGTCACTTAACCTCTCTGTGCCTCAGTGTCTTCTTCTGTAAAATGGGGATAATAATGACACCTACCTCAGGGGGTTGCTATGAGGATTAAGAAATTAAGATTAGGCCGGGTGCGGTGGCTCATGCCTGTAATCCCAGCACTTTGGGAGGCCAAGGCGGGCGGATCACGAGGTCAAGAGATCGAGACCATCCTGGCCAACGTGGTGAAACCCCTTCTCTACTCAAAAAATACAAAAAAAATTAGCCGGGTATGGTGGCACGCGCCTGTGGTCCCAGTTACTCGGGAGGCTGAGGCGGAGAATCGCTTGAACCCGGGAGGTGGAGGTTGCCGTGAACTGAGATTGTGCCACTGCACTCCAGCCTGGGTGACAGAGCAAGACTCCGTCTCAAAAAAAAAAAAACTAAAACAAAAATAAAAAACTGGCCGGGTGTGTTGGAGGGCTCCTATAATTCAAGCTACTTGGGGGCTAAGGCAGGAGAATCACTTGAACCTGAGAGGCAGAGATTGAGGTGAGTTGAGATCACTGCCATTGCACTCCAGCCTGGATGACAGTAGTAAAACTTTGTCTCAAAAAAAAGAAGAAATTAGTATTTGTAAAGCTGAAGATAGTGCCCGGCACAGGTAAGATGGAGCAGTGTGGGATCCAGTAGCTGTCTGGTTTCTATCACACCGTGTTGAAGATGCAGCTTGCATTACACTTCTGGATCCAGGGAAACAGTGGCTCAGCCATGAGAAGTGTGTTCATGTTTTATCCGTTTGCTTTCCCTTGGGCTCCCCCTTTACACATGCACAGACACACACACACACACATACTTGCACACATGCACACATGGAGGAGACACAGAGTCCCTTTTCTCCATCAGTTTCCTAAGCCCAGCCCACCAGGCAAGGGGACCGGCGAGGAGGGAGAATGTTTAAACTCTCAACGAGGCTCCTGGTTCCCCATGCTGTTTGTCAACTCTCTAGGGAGAAATCATCCCCCATTTACCTTCTGCCTCCTCGTAGTCCGTTCATTTAAGAGGAAAACATCCAATGGCCCAGGGAAAAAAATCAGAAAGGGGAGTCACAGAAACAAACCCTCTTCTCCCCCAGGGCTGAGCTGGTGGAAGCAGAGGCAGCTGTCTCTCCCCACCCAGAAAGTCATAGTTTTCTGGCCCTCATCCTCCATGGAGCAACTGTATATGGCCACACACATCCTGACCTGCAGCCTGGAGCGGCTGGAATTGGAAAATGGGACCAGCGTCCACACATGCTCCTCCGGGGTTGGTGCCACCAGCTGTGCATTCATTCATTCATTCACTCATTCGTTCATCAAGGTGGCACTGGATATATGCACTGTATAGCGCATCCTTGACATAAGTAACTCCATCCTGGAAAAAGACTCCATCCTACATTTTAAAAAACATCATAACAGCAGGGACCAGATGTTTTGCCTAATCCACAAAGACTGCCCCTATCTGGATAAGGACTCCAGGCACACTCTCTTCCTCTCTCAGTCCCCATCAGAAGACTCTGTGGCCATCAGGATAGCAGGATTCCCCCAGCTCGAATCGACAGTCTTAACAGACACTGTCATGCTGTCACTTGTGATAAGTGCCCAGGATCTGCCACCGAAGGCTCTGCCCACATCAAAGATGCTTCCTCGGAAGGTGCTGGTGGACCACTGAGGCAGGAACCTTGATGGTCCCCTGTTTACAGATAAAGACATTGAGGCACAGAGAGATTAAGGAACTTGCCCAAGACCACACAGCTAGAACGACCAGGACAGGCCAGGATGCTCTTCTTGTCCACGTCACTCTCCCTAGACTGGTTCATTAACCCTTTCCCCCTATCCTCTCCTTTTTTTTTTCCTGAGATGGAGTCTCACTCTGTCACCCAGGCTGGAGTGCACTGGCGTGATCTTGTCTCATTGCAACCTCTGCCTCCCAGGTTCAAGCAATTCTCCTGCCTCAGCCTCCCGAGTAGCTGGGATTACAGGTGCACACCATCACACCTGGCTAATTTTTTATACTTTTTCTAGAGAGGGGGTTTCACCATATTGGCCAGGCTGGTCTTGAACTCCTGACTTCAAGTGATCCGCCCGTTTCAGCCTCCCAAAGTGCTGGGGTTACAGGTGTGAGCCACGCACCCAGCCTATCCTTTCCTCTTGATATTAATGTTACTGTGTTTGATGCGGAAGGTTTCATCCATAACATGTACGTATTAAGTATCCCACTATATCCCACTAGGTACTGGCAGCAGTACTGGAGGCCAACCTGTGGCGTGGCTTGAGCCTGTGTGCCTGCAGCTCACTATGGAGCCAACAGGAAGTGCTAGAAAGAATTGCCTCACCTCCGTGGAGCGCATGGCTTCTGTGATGGAATCACATCAGTAAAGTCTGAGTGTGGAGAGACGTAAATGTGCATGGACCTGGCTATCTCCGACCTTGTGCCGCTCGCCATTTATTGCTCAAGGACTCCTTGATTGCTCGGCTATTTTTAGAACTGTTCATGTATTATCCTGCTATTAGCAAACACATTTACAGTGCCTTCCTTGTTAGGATATTATTCAGCAGTCTGGGGTCCAAATCCTGGTGAAGCACTTTTCATATATTGCCTCATTTATTTCTCATAACCACTTAGTGAGGCAGGAACCATGATGGTGCCCTCTTGACAGATAAGGACTCTGAGGCACAGAGAGGTTAAGGAACTTGCCCAAGACCACACAGCTAGAAGGGGCTGCCGTGGGACTCCACGACATGAGTTCCTGACTGTTCAGTTACCTGCTGCTGTCTGGTGATCTGGGAATGGCAAAGTGTCCCGAATGGGGCTGGCGACTCAAGCTGGAGGACTCGGGGGTGGGGGTGACACCTCAGAAGGCAGAAACGCGGAGACTTTGTGAGATGGTGGGGGAGAGTGGAGTGTCTGTGTGGCAGGGAAGCCTGGCTCAGGCGCCTATCAGCCGTGTGACCTTGGTCTCCCACTGGGGCTCAGAGAGGGACCTTGATGGCTGATGACACTCAGCAGCAGGGGTGGAGCTGGGGTGTGGGACTTCTGATTCTTGCTGTGCACCTGGATGGCTCTGCAAACATGTTCCAGGTGTGATCGCCACATCCACGAAGGGTGGCTGGATCAGCAGAGAGGCCCAGGGTCTTGGCGCTGCCTCTTAACTGCTTTATCTGAGCCAAATGATTTAAGTCAAGCCTCAGTTTTCTCATCTGAAAAATGGGCACAATAATAGTTCTTATGTCCTGGGGTTGTTGTGAAGATAAGTTATAATGTTTTAGCAGGCTCAACTCAATAAAGAGCAGACAGCCGGGCCAGATCGCATGTGGGACCTTCCTGGAGTGAGTCCAGGAGAGAATGGAGGTGAAGGGCGGCGTGGCTCGAATTGGATGTTTACCTGCAACCTCATCCAGTATTGAATGGCAGGAGAAACAGGAAGCGTGGGTTTTTTTTTTTTTTTTGAGACCAAGTCTTGTTGTCACCCAGGCTGGAGTGCAGTGGCACGATTTCTGCTCACTGCAATCTCTGCCTCCTCGGTTCAAGCAATTCTCCTGCCTCAGCCTCCCGAGTAGCTGGGATTACAGGTACGCGCCACCAAGTCTGGCTAATTCTTGTATTTTTAGTACAGATGGGGTTTCACCGTGTTGCCCAGGCTGGTCTCGAACTCCTGACCTCCGGTGATCCACCTGCCTTGGCCTCCCAAAGTGCTGGGACTACAGGCTTGTGCCACCGCATCTGACCACAAATTTATTTTTCTGTAATGAGACCTGACCTCCTCCCCCATCGCCAACCAACTTGGTGGAATAAAGCTTTATCTCCTCGTTCAAGCAGATGCATCCTGGTTTTCTTATTATTTCAGGTTTAAATCAGTTAATTCAGAATGCTCTCCTTCCACTCTCTCCTTGGGCTGGCATTTAATGTTCTATAAAAACAGAAGTCAGAGCCTCTCAGCCAGGCATGGTGACTCATGTCTGTAATCCCAGCACTTTGGGAGTCCGGGGAAGGTGGATCATGAGGTCAGGAGTTCAAGAGCAGCTTGGCCAACATGGCAAAATCCCGTCTCTACTAAAAATACAAAAATTAGCCAGGTGTGGTGGCACATGCTTGTAATCCCAGCTACTCGGGAGGCTGAGGCAGGAGAATCGCTTGAATCTGGGAGACGGAGGTTGCAGTGAGCCGAGATTGTGCCACTGCAGTCTAGCCTGGGTGACAGAGCAAGACTCCATCTCCAAAAAAGAAAAAGAGGCCGGGCGTGGTGGCTCACACCTGTAATCCAAGCACTTTGGAGGCCAAGGCGGGCAGATCACCTGAGGTCGGGAGTTCAAGACCAGCCTGACCAACATGGTGAAACTCCGTCTTAAAAAAAAATATATATATATATATATATATTTCTTTATATATATATATATTTCTTTATATATATTTCTTTATATATATATTTCTTTATATATATATATATTTCTTTATATATATATATATATTTCTTTATATATATATATATATAAAGAAACAGAAAAAGAGAAGTCAGAGCCTCTCCCTCTCATCTCAGAATCCACCCCACCCACAGCTCCCAGTTTCCTAGACTTGAGGCCTAAGTCCTTCCCACAGCTGGACAAACAGCCGTCTCTGACCTGGCCACCAGTTCTCCCTCTCCCTCAGCCATTCTGTCCTTCCACGCTGGCTTCCCCCAAGCCCCTGGCCAAGACACCCCCATCTCAGCAGCTGGAGGCTCACGCGGCTCACTGCTTCCTCCATCAGAGCTCTCCTCATGGACTCTTGTGAGCTCCTCCCCCGCCTCCACCTTGCCCCTTTCAACCTTCCTCTTCTTAGAGTGAGGCCTTCCCTGGTCATCTTATTTAAATAGCCACACCCCCTGCACTGGTGCCCTCCCCCTGTCCCTTTCCCGGGTCTTTTCCCCCAATACCCTTCCCACCACCTGACACAGGATAAGTGCAACCTGTCCTCTTGTTTACTGCCTGCCTCTCCCACGTGGGGAAGGACGTAAGCTCCATGTGTGAGCACACACATTTCTGCCTGCTTTCTTTTCATTTGTGGTATCTCTAGGAACTAGGACAGTGCCTGGAATGCAGTAGGTCATCAGTAAATGTCAATTAGATGGAAGATGGCCAGAGGATGGATGGGGATGATGGATGAATGGATGGAAGGAAAGATGAATGGATACATAGATGGTTGAATGGATGGATGGATGGATGGTTGGAGAAAGGATGGGTGGATGGGGATGATGGAAGAATGCATAGAGATGATGGATGGATGGATGGGCGGAAGGATAGATGGATGAACAGATAGATGGCTGAATGAATGGATGAATGGATGGTTGGAGAAGCGATGGATGGATGGGATAGCTGGAAAATGGATGGATGGATGGATGGATGGATGCATAACTGGGGTCAGGGTGCATGTAGCATTCCTGGCCTTCAGGGGAGCTATGAGATTATGGGTACCATTTGTTCAGGATAGCACCAGCTACAAGGTATCATTGCTGTGTTCTCTGTGGTGGCATCTGCTGAGAGGGCCGGGTCTCCCATTCATGCCCTTTCCCTGTGGGGAGATCCCCTTCAAGATCTCCTGGCTCTCTCTTTGGGGACACGGGGAGCCTCCGCCTGCTCTCCCACACCAAGCCAGGACATTGCTGCCTCACTGGGAAGCTTCAGGCTTGCTCTGCCCTGGACTTCCTTCCAGCCCCTCTTCCAAGAGTGCTTCAGTTTGGAGCGTAGGGAATAATGCAAGTTCTGAGTGGAAATGTGAAATAAGACCCTTCTACTCTTGAATTTTCCACCACTGACCTGAGACTTTCTCCCTTTTTCCTCAGCTGGATTTGGCTCTGTGAGACGTGGGAGCAGGTGACTCTTTCCAGAACCTTGAGTTCATTTAAGCAGAAAAGGGATTTGTTAAAAGGACCTTGAAGATCCCACAGAATCTCAAGGAGAGCTGGAGGACCAAGTGGGGACGCTGTGTAGCCAGGAATGGCTCCCGGGTCCTGCTGCAGAGCTGTCTGAGGGGGACCCACTGGTCGGGTGGCAGGGTCGTGGCTCTCTGCAGCCCCCTGAGGTGGGAGCCTGGACTCTCTGGTTAGACCCACACCAGGGGTGCCATATTAACAGCAGACCAGTTCAATGGGAACTGCAGATAAGCAATCAGTAGGTTTTGGGGTTAAGTGTGTCCATGCCATATTTTATTGTTATTATTTTATTTTGCCTAAATTTGGCATTTCCACATGCTGCTCCTGAAGCCCCCGCTGCTCCTCTCAGAGCTCTCTGGACCCCACTCCTTGGACACGGTGCCAAAGCTGCAAGGGAGTCTGGGAAAGTGAGCGTCAAGATACTCGAAGCTTCTACGGGGGAGGGGCCCCGTCTCGTAGGACTGGGGAGCCCCTCAGACCATTGCCAGCATCTGGGTTTAGGCTTTTGCTCTCCATCATTGGGTCTGGATGGGGTGAGGAACCAGACTCACCCCAAATCACACTCTACCCAAATCAGACTCTCCCCAAATCTGTCTGTTGTTTTTGAGATACAAGCATCTCTTTTCTCAACCTGTTTTCTCTGCCAGAGTGTTTTTGTTTTTTGTTTGAGACAGAGTCTCGCTCTGTCACCCAGGCTAGAGTATAGCGGCGTGCTCTCAGCTCACTGCAACCCACGCCTCCCTGGTTCAAGCGATTCTCCTGCCTCAGCTTCCTGAGTAGCTAGGACTACAGGTGCCTGCCACCATGCCCAGCTAATTTTTGTAATGTTAGTAGAGATGAGGTTTCGCCATGTTGGCTGGTCTCAAACTCCTGATCTTGTGATCCACCCATCTCAGCCTCCCAAAGTGCCGGGATTACAGGTGTGAGCCACTGTGCCCAGCTGTTTTTTTTTTTTTTTTTTTTTTTTGCCTATTTAGACACCATTCTCCACCAGAAGGAACCAGGGAACCAGGGCTCCTTGGAGAAATGGCTGATTCCAGGGCTGGCAGGGGAAGTACAAGATGAGCCAGGAACATCTTGTGCCAGAAAGTCAGGAAGTCCTCGAATTGTGGGGCCGAGCTGGAAGGAAATGGAGCCAGCTGGACGGAGCTCCCCCTCTCCAAATCTGGGACAGTTTGAGCATCCAAATAAAACTGATAGGAAAGCATTTTAATCCACTGCATAAAATAAGAATTCATGAGTCCATGCCAATGTGTATATATGCATGTGTGTGTACATTACAGATCACTGATATAACTGTATCATATGTATATCTATATCTCATATATACATAAAATATATATCTATAGATTGTATATCTATATGACATGATACAAGTATAAACTATGATATATATCAATTATATAACATATACATATATATCAGTATACACACACATATGCATGTCTGTATTTGAATAAATAAATAAATGGAGAAGGGAAACCTCATCCTTACTGTACAATGCCAACTACTAAATGTGGAACAGGAGTGGAGCTAGAAAGTTCACCTTTGGCAACCATCAGAAAACACTTGTCTCAAGCAAGAATCATCAAGAGAGGCAAAAACTAGTGGGTGAAGTTTTTATGGGGAATAGGCTATTTACATAGTCTCAATATATCTCTCCAGAAGATAATTACTTAGTTTTAAAAAAACAGAAGCCAAGTACAGTGGCTAGCGCCTGTAATCCCAGCTACTCAGGAGGCTGAGGCAGGAGAATCACTTGAACCCAGGAGGCGGAGGTTGCAGTGAGCCAAGATCATGCCACTGCACTCCAGCCTGAGCGACAGAGGGAGACCCTGCCTCAAAAACAAAAAACAAAAAAACAAAACAAAACAAAGGCAAAGATAAACTAAGGAGCAATTCCAGACGCAAGGATACTAAAAAGACTTGAAAGCTTCCCACACTGTGGCTCACATCTGTAATCCCAGGGCTCTGGGAGGCTGAGGTGGAAGGATCAGTGGCGCTCAGGAGTTGAGATGAGCCTGAGCAGCATAGCAAAACCCCACCTCTACAAAAAAATTAAACCAAAACCAAAAACAAAAATTAGCCAGGCATGGTGGCACACACCTGTGGTCCTAGCTACTCCAGAGGCTGAGGCGGGAGGATCACTTGAGCTCAGGACGTTGAGGCTGCAGTGAGCCCTGACTGCGCCACTGCACTCCAGCCTGGCCAACACCAGATGAAGACCCTGTCTCAAACACAAAAAACAAACAAGCAAACCCAAAAACAAAAAACAAAAAAGAAAACATGGAAACTGAATGTGCCTCATGACCGGAGATTTTCTTTTGCCATAAAGGACATTACTGAGACAACTGGCAAAATCTGAACAGTCTATCGATTAGATGATATATTGCACCAATGTTAATTTCCTGATTTAGAAAATTATATCATGGCTATGTAAGACGATGTCCTCATTCTTAGGAAATATACACTCAAAGTATTGAGATAAAAGGAGTGTGATGCCTACAATTCTCTCTTAAATAATTTAGAAATGAGACAGAGGAAGAAAATGAGTAATGCAGTCCAACACTAATGTGTGGGAATCTGCATGAAAGGTATATGGAAATTCTCTGTACTATTCTCGCAACTTTTCTGCCAGTCTGAAATTGCATCCAAATTAAAAAGTGAAGAAACAAACAGGCGGGGTGTGGTGGCTTGCACCTGTAATCTCAGCACTTTGAGGAGCTGAGACGGGAGGATCACTTGAGTTCAGAAGTTCAAGACCAGCCTGGGCAACAAGGCGAAACCCACCTCCACAAAAAATACGAAAATGATCCAGGCGTGGTGGTATGCATCTGTAGTCCCAGCTACTTGGGTGGCTGAGGTGGGAGAATCGCTTGAGACTTGGAGGCAGAGATTGCAGTGAGCCTAAATTCTTACGCCACTGCACTCCACCCTGAGTGACAGCCTGAGTGACAGAGCAAGACTCTGTCTCAAAACAAACAAACAGACAAACCAGAAGTCAGTGTAGAAACTTGAAAGCCGACATTGACCCATTTGTTCCCTCTGTTTGGCTGTGGCCTCCCTTTCCTGGGGTAGAAGCCAGGACAGCAGTGGCTGAAGCAGTAAAGGCCTGGGGGACAGTTTTAGAGGAGAAGACAATGCAGGGAACGCCAAGCACATTGGTCAAAATAACGATATTCGGAGCAGTAACAAACCTGCATGCAGCAGGACAAGTGCCACGCGCAGAGGATGCTGCGGGCAGAGCTGGAAGTATTTTGCAAACATCAGCCACTATTATCCAATCTTGCTGATCTTTGCAATTGACCTGCACAATCTGAACTTACTCAACATTTTAAAAGGAACATTGTAAAAGCCTGGTATTTGTTAAAGAGGAAAGCTATCCCTACTACACATGGAAAAGGACCACACTAGAGACCCTGGGAGGAAGGCAGCCACATTCACTGCGTGCCCCCAAATTCCTCTGGGGCTTTGGCACACGGAGGCACTCGGGGGAGATGTGACTGTGCTTGGGTGGAAAGGGGCTGCCTTTGGACCGATGCCTGGGAAGAAGGTGATTGTTATGAACTAAATTTCCCACCCCGAATCCATAGGGCTTTATTTATTTATTTTTCAGATAGAGTCTCACTGTATCACCCAGGCTAGAATGCAGTGGCTCGATCTTGGCTCACCGCAACCTCCACCTCCTGGGTTCAAGCGATTCTCCTGCCTCAGCCTCCTAAGTAGCTGGGATTACAGGCATGGGCCACTATCCCCGGCTAGTTTTTGTATTTTTAGTAGAGACGGGGTTTTACCATGTTGGCCAGGCTGGTCTCGAACTCCTGACCTCAAGTGATCCGTCCACCTCGGCCTCTCAAAGTGCTGGGATTACAGGCATGAACCTCTCACTGCACCTGGCCCATACGGCTTTGAAACGATTCCAGATACTTCCACAGGTTGCTACGTGAGTGACGCGTTCTGCTGCACTCAGAACCCGTTGTGCCCCTTCTTCGTTGGAGAATGTGACCTCGCTCCTTATCACACCCTGTCTGCGAGCTCCTGACCCTCATGACTGGACTTCAAACACACGCAGACCTGCGAGTGTGACGGACCCTTGGGAGCTCTGGCGGCACCCTCGGCCCCTTTTCCCAAGGCCAGAAGCTCCAGCTGTGACAGGTGATCCTGCCAACCTTGGAGCTACTCTCAGAAGCCTCTGGCCAACGCTGACATTGCCTTCTAGGGACCAGGGACCTTACAGCACTCCCAAGAACAGCTGGCAGAAGGGTACACCTCACACTGAGGACTGGTCCCATGCGAAGTGAGCAGCTAGACTCTGGTCATTCTGGAACTCATTCACTACGGGGTTCATGGACTTTGCCTGTCCAGTGTATTCTCTGTGAAGTTTGCTGTCATCCTCTCCCTGTTTAAGCTCTGGGAACCTACAGGAAAAAAATCTTTGGGTAAGGCTGGGCCCAGTGGCTCACACTTGCAATCCCAGCACTTTGGGAGGATGAGGCAGGTGGATCATCTGAGGTCAGGCGTTTGAGACCAGCCTGGCCAATATGATGAAACCCCATCTCTACTAAAAACATAAAAATTACCTAGGCACGGTGATGACTGCCTATAATCCCAGCTACTTGGGAGGCTGAGACAGGAGAATATCTTGAACCTGGGAGGCAGAAGCTACAGTGAGCTGAGATTGAGCCATTGCACTTCAGTCTGAGTAACAAGAGCGAAACTCTGTCTCAAAGAAAAAAATCTTTGTGTAGCAATAAACTGTGTGATTTGTGAAATCGTACTTTGATCATTTCCTTATTGTTACCACACAAAACAAGCCCTAACCCCCAAGATGACTATATTTCGTGTGTGTGTGGGGGTGGGGGGGGTGGGGGCAGGGTCTTGCTCTGTTGCCCAGGCTGGAGTGCAGTGGTGCCATCTTGGCTCTCTGCAACCTCTGCCTCCCCCGGCTCAAGCGATTCTCCTGCCTCAGCCTCCCGAGTAGCTGGGACTACAGGCGTGCGCCACCACGCCCGGCTAATTTTTGTGTTTTTTTGTAGAGATAAGGTTTCCCCGTGTTGCCCAGACTGCTCTCAAACTCATGGACTTAAGTGGTCCTCCTGCCTCGGCCTCCCAAAGTGCTGGGATTACAGGCGTGAGCCAGCCTGTGTATTTCAAGGTAGGGCCTTTAAGGAGGTAATTGAGGTTAAATGGGTCCTAGGGGTGCAGCCCTGACCCAATATGACCAGTGTCCTTATGAGAAAGAGAGAGAGAGAGAGAGGCGCTAGGAGTGTATGTGTCCAGAGGACAGGCCGTATGAGGAGGCAGCCACTTGCAAACCAGAGAGAGGCCGCAGAGGGGACCAACCCTGCTGGCACCCTGGTCCTGGACTTCCAGCCTCCAGAACTGTGAGGAAGACATGCCTGCGGGTTAAGTCACCCAGTCCACGGTAGGGCAGAGTTAGAGCAGCCAGAGCTTAGACAGTGACAGAATGGCCTTGAGCCCGCCACCACTCAGAGTGTGATCTGGGGAACTGGCCTCACCAACCTTGTGAGAAACTCACAGCCAGGGACTGTGACACTGCTGATGTCTCTCTCTCTCTCAAGGACACAGGTCATATTGGGTCAGGGCCGCACCCTTAAGACCCCTTTAACCTGAATTACCTCCTTAAAGGCCCTACCTTGAAATACACAGGCTGCCTCACGCCCATAATCCCAGCACTTTGGGAGGCCGAGGCAGGAGGACCACTTGAGTCCACGAGTTTGAGGGCAGTCTGGACAACATGGGGAAGGAAACCTTATCTCTACAAAAAGTACAAAAATTAGCCGGGCGTGGTGGCGCGTGCCTGTAGTCCCAGCTACTCAGGAGGCTGAGGCAGGAGAATTGCTTGAGCCCGGGAGGCGGAGGGAGCCCCACCCCAGCCTTGCTGAACCTGTATGTGCATTTTGGCAGGCTCCTCCCTCCTTCCCGCGGATGGGGTGGAGGTCTCCAGCAGGCCCCGGCTGTCAGCATCTCAGCGTACGTGACACAGCCTAGCAGAAGCGGCGAACACAAAACAGTCCAGGGCCTGAAAGATGGTTTTAAATGTTTTATTTCACAAATTGTTCGGATTTGTTCATAAAAGATATGTCACAGAAACATTTTAGAAATCAAACCAGTTTTACTCAAACCACTGCAACAAGGCCCCTGTTCACGCAACGCACAAAAAACATTTACAATAAAACTTTGTACACAGGAAGTAGCAAAATACATCATTTTTCATAGAAAAAAGCACACACACAAACTGCGGGCTGAGTAAGCCTACAGACAAAACGAGACACCAGCACACGCTTTGTAACACGGTCGCGCAAAACTCCTACAGAAGCCAAAATGTTCATTCTGGAGAGCCAGGAACGCCGCTGGCGTGGTGTAAGACCTTTTTAAACGTGCAGTAAGTGCTGATATGGCATGAGGGGCTCTGTCTCACACACAGGAGAGCTGGTGCTAGGGACACGGCTTATAATTTGTAGTCTCGCTTCCATTTTCAGAAGACAAATGTTCCAGTTTCAAAATGTTTGTGAGGATGACAAAGACAGCCAGGTCCATGGTGGCTGGGCGTGGTGGCTCACGCCTGTAATCCCAGCACATTGGGAGGCCGAGGTGGGTGGATCACCTGAGGTCAGGAGTTGGAAATCAGCCAAGCCAACATGGCGAAACCCCATCTCTACTAAAAATAGAAGAATTAGCCCGGCATGGTGGTTCATGCCTGTAGTCCCAGTTACTTGGGAGGCTGAGGCAGGAGAATGGTTTGCACCCAGGAGGTGGAGGTTGCAGTGAGCCGAGATCACATCTCTGCACTCCAGCCTGGGCAATGGAGTGAGACTTGGTCTCACAAAAAAAAAAAAAAAAAAAGACGGCCAGGTCCTGCTCTGGGCAAGGACCTTCTATCCTGCTAGCCTCCTAGCAGTGAAGGAGGTGTTACGGAACCTGGGGGACTTTACTTTTAGATGATGGGATCAACTCACACTGGAAACTTCGAGTCTCCCTTGGGTGAGATGCTTCAGAAGCGAGCCCGCTGGGGTTGTCCTGGACTCTTCACTAATTCTGCAAACCCCACAGGGCGATCTGATTTACCTTGCAAACACAGCCACAGCCACCGAAGTCTGGCCGCACAACGCCTGGCACCCAGAAGTTTCCCAGATGTTTGGTGGTAACTGGACACATGACCTGACAGGCTGAGCGAATTCTTCCTCTCTGACATGTGGGGCTGAAGAGTCAGTACCTACGATTTCCGACTACCCTACGATGCACGAAGCACAAACACAACCCTGCGAAGTTTAGCTCCGTCAAGCTAAGAGCTGAACCGCTTTTTACCAACTTCCTAAAGGGGTGTGTTTTTTTTGTTTTTTGTTTTTTTTAAAGCTATTTACCTTCATATTCTGCATTTATTAGGAAGGCAATCAAAGAAGAAGGAGTCACCTAGGTGCCCAGGTAAAGTTTCCTGTCCGGCCTACAGTATCTTTTGTTTTCTGCTAGTTCTTTTGCCTAAGAAATATTTTGAATCAAATTTGAAACTAGCATTCGCCAAAGTGATCTATTGGCTGGCCTGGTAGTAAAGAGTGGAATTTTCACCTTCTGCAAAGAAATGCTATTTACAAAAGGATATTTCATTTCACTGCGGGCTTTTGGTCTGGGTTCATGAGGCACTTTTACAGAGTGAGGGAGCCAGGGCATACTACAGTCCTTGCAGCCTCGGGAACGTTTGGCAAGAGTCATTTCACAAAAACAGGAAGAGAGAGCCTTCTAGTGTGCTCCCATCTCTCGCTGTCATGAGGCCGCAGGATGGTTTCATAACCACAAACTGAGCTGCTAACGTCGGTGAGGAATGTACCAACGACTCCATTCCTCCCATGACTGAAAAAATAGGTCACTGGGTGTGTAGGGAATCTGCACATTTAGTTGTCATTTTTAAAAAGCAGCAAAGAGCAGTCCTTCTTTGTTTGTAATCAGACATCTCAGTGGAACCTTACGAGACCCGGAGTTAAGAAGTGGGCTTCAAACAGGATCGCTTGCAAAGCAAAATCCTGGGTGCGAACCAGGACACGTAAACCGGTCTGAGACAGGGCGGGCGCCACAATGGGTAGGGGGTAAAGAAAGGGTCCTGGCCAGGCACGGTGGCTCACGCCTGTAATCCCAGCACTTTGGGAGGTTGAGGTGGGCGGATCACCTGAGGTCGGGAGTTCAAGACCAGCCTGACCAACACGGAGAAACGCTGTCTCTACTAAAAATACAAAAAATTAGCCAGGCATGGTGGTGCATGCCTGTAATCTCAGCTACTCAGGAGGCTGAGGCAGGAGAATCGCTTGACCCTGGGAGGCGGAGGTTACAGTGAGCCAAGATTGTGCAATTGCACTCCAGCCCGGGCAAAAAGAGAGAGACTAGGCCTAGAAAAAAAAAAAAGAAAGGGTCCTAATTTCCTAATTTTTAGTCCTCAATGGGACCAAAGGTCATGGCAGAACAGGGGGGCCACAAAGACAAGGGGCCTGACAAAGACAAGATATATCTCTTGAAGTTACTGCTGAACTCTACAGAAACCAGCACTGCTGTGTATAGAGCCGGCCTGTATGCGGCCACTGAATGGGACCCGTGGCAGGTCACCAGCAAGGACACGTGCCAGGGCGGAGCCGGGGTCTCTCACACCCCCAGCCCTCTTGTTCCAGCCCATTTGTCTGTCTGACCAGCAAACATTAAAATCATTTTCCTCTATTGGTAGGGACGGACTGTGTTTTTTATTTTTAAATAACTACCTTCTACTTCATTCCTGAAACTCACTGGCACTTCCTTGAAAGGCCTCTTTTGACACCATAAAGGCTTCACAATCGTGAGCTCCAGAAGGTTTGCTGTCTTTGCGGGGGATGGAGGGGGGGGAGTTGAAATCAACTTTCCCCACCAACGGAAGAATACATAGCAAGTAATATTTTGGCTACTGTCCCCTTTAAGAGACAGGTCAGGTGTCTAAAGGAGAGAGGGCACCCAGATGGAGACGCCCGGGCCCCAGCACGATTGGGCACCAGGGGTCTGGCTGAGCACCCCGGGATGCTGCTGCTTCAGTGTGGGGGATGAGATGTCACCTCACCCAAAGGCCACAGAGTGATGGACCCTGAACACCGGTCAAAGGGAGTTTCCTGACTCTCCATATACCCCTCCCTGCAATGACAAAATAAAAGTAAAAGCAAAACCCCAAAGCCCTCTTGAAGATGCCCCTTCTCCCGTGCTAGAAATTCACTGCCTCACAGCAAAGATCCGGAAGGCCTTTTCATTTCGAGGAGTCTTCAGGCTGACAAAGAAGAAAGAGAGCCCATTACTGAGAGATCCGGAGGGCCTCCTGCAGGGACTCTGGCTGGGCAGGGAGACCTGGGTGCCCCCTGCTCGCTCCCATAGTGGAGGAGTCATGGCCAAGGGACACTGCCCCGCAGCCGCCAGAAACAGAACATGCCTTGAGTTGAGAACAGCTGGCAAATCCCATTTTCTTTGCAAACAAGCAGCCGTCTGATTCTAGGTCAGAGCATCTGTCTGATTCTAGGTCATTTCCTTTTAACTCAAGGATTTGCTGGCCCCAGTCTGTCTGGACTGGACTCACCCTCCCAGACTTCTGCCTGGTTTCACTACCACCTGTTGACCCGAACAGTGGCATCTGGGGCAGATTAGCAGCTGCTATCTCAGCTTTACTGCATAAGCCAGCTGCCTTCACTGCCTTTCGCCTTCCTCCCGAGGGGAGGTGTTACTCCTCCTTCACAGGGGTGGAAACGGAAAGACCAGGAAATCAAGTCACTTACCAGGGTCCCACATCTACTGAAAACTGCCCTCTCACAAGAGGAGTTAAATTCTTCAGCTAACCAAAGATGGATTTTTAAAAAAAGCTTTATTGGTCAGGTGTGGTGGCTCATGCCTGTAATTCCAACTTTGGGAGGGCAAGGCAGGTGGATCATTTGAGGTCTGGAGTTTGAGAGCAGTCTGGTCAACATGGCAAAACCCTGTCTCTCCAAAAAATTAACCAGGTATGATGGTGTGCGCCTCTAATCCCAGCTACTTGCGGGCTGAGGCAAGAGAATCACTTGAACCCAGGAGGTGGAGTTTGCAGTGAGCCAAGATCTTGCCACTGCACTCCCATCTGGACAACAGAGTGAGACTCTGTTTCCAAAAAAAAAAAAAAAAAACAAGAACAACAAAAAAAACCAAACCAGCTTTATTCACTACAACACACCATGGAAATTCATCTTTTCTAAGTGTACAATTTAATGGTTTTTAGAGATTTTATAGGGTTATGCAGTCACCTCCATAATCCAGTGTTAGATAATTTTTAAAAATGATTTTAGACACAAGCTCTCTTTGTCACCCAGGCCTGAGTGCAGTGACATGATCACGACTCACATTGGCCTTAACCTCCTGGGCTCAAGTGATCCTCCCTCCTCAGCCTCCTGAGTAGCATGTCACCATGCCTGATTGATTTATTTTTGTACCGATGGAGTCTATACACAATGTTGCCCAGGCTGGTCTCAAACTCCTGGGCCCAAGTGATCCTCCTGCCTCAGCCTCCCAAAGTGCTGGGATTATGGGTGTTGCCTAATGGTGTCTTTAAAGCACAAAAGTTTTAAACTTTGACAGAATTCAATTTATCAATTTGTTTTCATTTCTAGATTGTGCTTTTGGCATCATATTTAACAAACCATCGCTTCACTCAAGGTCATGAAGGATTTATACTTGTTTTCTTCTAAGACTTCTGTAATGTTTAGCTCTTATATTTTAGCCTTTGGTCCATTTTGAGTTAATTTTTTATATACGGTATGAGGCAAAGGTCCAGCATCACAGTTTTACATGTAAACCTCTAATTGCCTTTGCACTAGTTGTTGAGAAACTATTATTTGCCCACTGAATGGTCTTGGCACTCTTATAGAAATCAATGGACTAGAAGTGTGATGGTTTATTTCTGGACTTCTAATCATGTTGTCTTTTTTTTTTTCTTTTTTTGAGACAGAGTCACTCTGTCATCCAGGTTAGAGTACAATGGTGCAATCTCAGCTCACTGTAACCCCTGCCTCCCAGGTTCCAGTGATTCTGCCGGGCGTGGTGGCAGGTGCTTGTAATCCCAGCTGCTTGGGAGGCTGAGGCAGGAGAATTGCTTGAACCCGGGAGGTGCACGTTGCAGTGAACCGAGATCACAAGACTGCACTCCAGCCTGGGCGACAGAGCAAGACATTGTCGCAAAAAAGAAGAAATGGGCCTGTTTTCCAAAAAATAGGAGACATACAGCAGCAACAGCCAATCAAAAGGGCTGCAGTCCCCCACTGAGCCAGCAGGACAGTGTGCTCCCCACGCTTTCGTCCTGCAAGGGAAGTAACTGAGGCGACCCATCGGAATTTTACTGTTTCTACTCTCTGCAGCCTTTTGCTGACTCACGGGAGCACCTTTCTATTCTGTAGATGGGATGTTGCCTGATACACAAATTGCGAATAAAAGCCGATTAGATCTTGCAAACTCACATTTGTAGGAATTTTGTTCTAAAAGGCAGCATGGTGCCTTCTAGACCCCAAAGTGCTGTTCACAAAGTGCAACCAGGGCCGGGCGCAGTGGCTCACCCCCTGTAATCCCAGCACTTTGAGAGGCTGAGGTGGGGAGATCACTTGAGGTCAGGAGTTCAAGATCAGCCTGGTTAACATGGTGAGACCTGGTCTCTACTAAAAATACAAAGAAAAAATTAGCTGGGTGTGGTGGCAGGTTCCTTTAATCCCACTTACTCGGGAGGCTGAGGCAGGAGAATCATTTGAACCCAGGAGGTGGAGACTGCAATCAGCCAAGATCGTGCCATTGCACCCCAGCCTGGGCAACACAGTGAGACATTGGGTCAAAAAAAAAAAAAAAAAATTGCAACCAGGAGTGTTCTTTCCACATCAGAATTCAATGGAAAAGACTGATCTAACGTCCATTTGCCAAAGACAGTTTGGTTAAAAGGAAAAAAAAAAAAGCAAAGACTGATCATAGCTGCACAGTTTAGTTTAACATACACTATTCTTCCATATTATTCTAGATTTTAAAGGCAAAAAACACTCGCCCTCTCAAGTCTGTCTTTCTGCACCAAGTTCTCCTCCCCCAAAGGCATCTTGTGCAGATGCAAAAAATTACTATATTTTTTCCCTCACCCATTTTTTCACACAAATATTATATACGTTTGTACAAATGTCCAATGTGAAAAAATAAAAAAAAAAATAAAGAAAGAAAGAAAAAAAAAATATTATATACGTATTACTAAAGACATACCACTCTGCACTTTGCTTTTTTAGCTTAGTAATATATCTTGGGATTTGCTGCTTTCTATACAGAAATAACTCATTCCTTTTATCAGCTGCATAGTATTCCACCGTAGTAATGTATTATATTTAACTGGGTGCCTATTGGTGGACATTTGGTACTAATTTTTTTTTTTTTTTTGAGTATAGTGACACCATCACGACTCACTACAGCCTCAACCTCCTGGGCCCAAGTGATCCTCCCACCTCAGTCTCCCGAGTAGCTGGGACCACAGGTGCATATCACCATGCTGGGTTAATTTATATATATATATATATATATATATATATATATATATATTTTTTTTTTTATCTTTTTCTAATTTTTATATTTTTTAGAGATGGGATTTCACCATGTTGCCCAAGCTGGTCTTGAATTCCTGGACTCAAGCAATCCTCCTGTCTCAGCCTCCCAGAGTGTCTGGATTACAGGCGCGAGCCACTGACCCGTGTTTTCTAATTTTTTTACCTTTGTTAACAATGTCATCGTTGTCCATGGGACTTTCTGCGTTTGTGTGAGAGTATCTGAGAGTGAGCTCCTAAGAGTGGAATTGCCGGACCAAAGGACGTGCATTTGCATGGTGACAGCTGCCAACCTGCCCTGCATAAAGATAACACCAGCCGGCTCCCCCAGACAGTGACAACAGGGCTGTGTGACGCCCACTACCCCCCACCCAGCTCCTCGTGATGTGTCGCTTTTGGTTCTTGACCAATGGAAGGTAAGGAGTGGCATCCAGATATCATTTTAGTTTGCATTTTGCTCATGATGAAGGAGTTTGAGCATAAGATTTACAGCCTAGTTATGATCTATGGGCAGCATTTCCTTAGGAGCCCCACTCCAAACAAAGAGAGTCCCAGGCTGGGCGCAGTGGCTCACGCCTGTAATTCCAGCACTTTGGGAGGCTGAGGTGGGTGGATCACGAGGTCAGGAGTTCGAGACCAGCCTGGCCAACATGGTGAAACCCTGTCTCTACTAAAAATACAAAAAATCAGCCGAGTGTGGTGGCACACATTTGTAGTACCAGCTACTTCGGAGACTGAGGCAGGAGAATCGCTTGAACCCGGGAGGCGGAGGTTGCAGTGAGCCAAGACCATGCCACTGCACTCCAGCCAGGACAACAGAGCAAGACTCCATCTCAAAAAAAAAAAAAAAAAGAGAGAGAGAGGCCCCAGACTGGAAACTACCAGACTCGCCAGGTGACCCCGGCCCTCTCAGACTGCTCGGTCAGATCTGCAATCCTCCGAGAGCAGGCTGCTTGGAATGTCTGGTTGTTTTTCAGCCTTTCTCCATGGCAGCTTCATGCTTTTGGCTACCCTGGGATTGAACTTTGAAACGTGTATCAGATGGGAGCACTCAGAGAGACGGAGCTGTGCGGGAACGCCAAGAGCCAAGGCTCGGGCAGAACGCTCGGCCGAAGGTGGCTCTGGACCAGGGGGGAGGGAGAGAGTGTGGCCACGCAGAGGCTGGGGCGACCCTGGCAGCCCTGCTGGTTTCTGGAAAGCTCAGATCCGAGGGCCCTCCTCAGGCCTTGGGGGATGTAAGATTTCAGTGGATGCTCTGCCCAAATCAATATCCTGGGAGGACCAACCAGGACCACAAGGTACTTGGTTATTCTGCATGGGGGGCAAGCCACGCTGGGGGAAGACCGCCAGGGTCTGTGACCCTCTTGACTTACTATGGGTCTGGAGAGTCTATGGATGGCACAGTGGTTCTCATGTTCTCAAGGCCCTGAACAATCCAGGGACGAGGGAGCCATTCAGGCTGCTGTCCAGATGTGGACACTGCCAGCCCAAGGTCTTGCCTGGACAACCTGGGTGTCAATGCACCCCCTTTAAACAACTGCCCACCTTGGAAGTAAGAGCAGGCGCCGCCGAGCTGGGCAAGGATTTCCTAACACATCAAAGAGTATGCTGACACCAACCCAGGGTGCCACCGGGCAACTGGCAGCATCAAACATTGGTGCCATCCACTGCCACAGGTAAGAATCACCATGGGTTTGGGCTGCCAGGAAAAACTGCCCACGTTCAGGTGGGTCCCCAGTTGTTCACACCTCAAGCAGTTTTGTTTTTTTTTTTTTGAGATGGATTTTCGCTCTTGTTACCCAGCTGGAGTGCAATGGCGTGATCTCAGCTCACCACAACCTCCGCCTCTCAGGTTCAAGCGATTCTCTTGCCTCAGCCTCCCGAGTAGCTGGGATTACAGGCATGAGCCACTACGCCCGGCTAATTTTGTATTTTTAGTAGAGATGGGGTTTCTCCATGTTGGTCAGGCTGGTTTCAAACTCCTGACGTCAGATGATCCGCCCACTTCAGCCCCCCAAAGTGCTGGGATTAAAGGCGTGAGCCACCGCGCCCGGCCAACCTCAAGCAGTTATTAAGCTCCAGGTATGCTGGGGAAGTCTCTAGTTGTCAATGTCAGATGAAGACCAAGCGTGGCTTGATAATTATAAAATATCCTTTCTGCCCTTCTTTTCCAAATCTTGCCCTCTGATTCTCTTTTTGAACTAGCTTGTAACTCCCACACATGCCTGAAAGGCGTATAAATTGCTGCAGTATTTCTGAGTAATTTTCATAAAAAGTATTGGACTTTTTATAAAGTGTTATCAAACAACTTTCATAAAGAGCAGTAAAAAACTTTGATAAAGCGTATTCAAAATCCCTCAGGCAGGGCACAGAGTCTCGCTCTGTCACCCAGGCTGGACTGCAGTGGTGCGATCTCCACTCACTGCAGCCTCCACCTCCTGAGTTCCAGCAATTCTTCTGCCTCAGCCTCCTGAGTAGCTGGGACTACAGGCATGCGCCACCAGGCCTGGCTAATTTTTTTTTTTTTTTTTGTATTTTTAGTAGAGACAGGGTTTCTTCGCCCTGTTGGCCAAGCTTGTCTTGAACTCCTGGCCTCATGTGATTCTCCCACCTTGGCCTCCCAATGTGCTGGGATTACAGACATGAGGTACCTCACCTGGCGTAGAAAGGCCCTTTAAAGGCCAGAGTGAAGAGGAAGGAACAATCCAGGGACTCTCTAAAGAGCTCTCTGGAAACACGGGGACAGCCAGGGTCAGGCTCACCGGGCTGCATTCCCCTTGGTTGCCTTGAATGTGACCCAGAGAGTGACAGCCTGACTTTTGGCATCACTCGACACAGATGGGATTAAGGAGAGTGGACGGCCGGTTCTGGTTCCGGGAACAGACAGGGGAAGCTGCCCCCGTGGAGTCCTGAATCCACTATTAAAAGGACAGCAGAAGAGGAACCCCTGACTGCTTCGTCCTCTGGCTTTTAAAAAGTATACTTTCTAGCCCGGGTATGGTGACTCACGCCTGTAACCTCAGCACTTTGAGGGGCTAAGGCAGGCGGATCATGCGGTCAGGACGTTGAGACCATCCTGGCTAATACAGTCTCTACTAAAAATAGAAAAAATTAGCTGGGTGTGGTGGCACGCGCCTGTAGTCTCAGCTACTTGGGAGGCTGAGGCAGGAAAATTGCTTGAACTCAGGAGGCAGAGGTTGCAGTGAGCCGAGATCACGCCACTGCACTCCAGCCTGGGCGACAGAAAGACTCCCTCTCTCTAAAAAAAAAAAAAAAAAAAAAGGTGTAATTTCTTTTTAATTATTAAGAAATAGTACTTACATGTACATAACTGTCTCTATATGGATGAGTGTACCCACATGACTGTGGACACAGATGCTCCCCAACTTACAGTGTGTTGCGCCCTGATAAACCCATTGGAAGTCAGAAGTACAGGTCGGAAATGCACTGAATACACCTCACCTATGCCACAGCTCAGCCTCGCCTGTCTTCCGTGTGCTCAGGACACGGACCTTACCCACAGTTAGGCAAAATCACCTAACACCGGCCTATTTTACAAAGAAGTTAGCATAAAGAATTTTCAATCAAAATGCAAAATTCAAAGTATGGTTTTTGCTGAATACGTATGGCTCTCACACCATTATAAAGTTGAAAAGTCAGAAGTTGAATGATCCTAAGAGTCTAGGACTGTGTGTGTGTGTGTGTGTGTGCGCGCGCGCGCATGTTATTTGTGTGTGTGTCTGTCTATCTGTCTGTCTATCTATCTATCTATCTTATTGTGTTTTTTTTAAAGGATTCCAATCCTGGCCAGGCGCGGTGGCTTACACCTGTAATCCCAGCATTTTAGGAGGCTAAGGTGGGCGGATCACTTGAGGTCAGGAATTCGAGACCAGCCTGGCCAACAAGGTAAAACCCCATCTCTACTAAACATACAAAAAAAAAAAAAAAAGGCCAGGCATCCTTATGGGCCATGCCTGTAATCCCAGCACTTTGGGGGGCCGAGGTGGGTCAGGAGTTCAAGACCAGCCTGACTAACATGGTGAAATCCCATCCCTACTAAAAATATAAAAATTAGCCAGGTGTGGTGGTGCTTGCCTGTAATCCCAGCTACTCAGGAGGCTGAGGCAGGAGAATCACTTGAACCCAAGAGGCGGAGGTTGCAGTGAGCCAAGATTGCACCATTGCACTCCAGCGTGGGTGACAGAGCAAGACTCTGTCACAAAAAAAAAAAAAAAAAAAAAAATTAGACAGGTATGGTGGCGGGCACCTGTAATCCCAGTCACTCAGGAGGCTGAGGCAGGAAAATCACTTGAACCCAGGAGGCAGAGGTTGCAGTGAGCCGAGATCGTGCTACTGCTCTCTAGCCTGGGTGACAGAGGGAGAATCTGTCTCAAAGAAAAAAAGGATTCCAATCCTGTTCTCCCAGAGTCTTACCCCTCTATTGTCCCTCAGGAAAATTTAAAAGTCAGACAGATACAGGTTCAGCTCTCATCTTTAGGACCTTGGGCTGCTTAAGCCTTTTCTCTGAGTCTCAGTTTCCACATCTATAAACTGTGTTCATAAAAGCGCCCAGTCCTTAGGGACACTGTAAAAAAGTCCACGAGCCTCTCTAGGGAGGCATCTGGACCAGTGGTGAGCATCCGGCAGGTGCCAGTCGCCGGGAGCTATGAATGCCATCGCCCTTGCTATGTTTACACCTCACCCTCCCTTCAAAGTGGGAATGTGGGCAGCACAGCCCGAGTATGCACCTGTGCTGAGTGAACCATCCTCACAAAGCTCACACCCTAGGGAACTGTCAAACCTCTTCATCTTATTTTATGAAATACATCATTTTTAGGCGGAAAAAGTTTCAGACTAACACATACAATACGTGCTATTTACATGCGCGTATAATATGTGCCATTTGGATTTGTATGTGTGTTTTATGTGCATGGGGAAAGACAGGTCAGGAAGTTATAAATCAGCAGTTAACTGAGGTTAATAGGGAACCTGCTGGGACTCTTGTTTTCTGTTCTCTGGACGGATTATTTAAATAACAAGTATATATTTATTCTATTTTAAGTATTTTTAAAGATAGGAACAAGTGTACCTTGCCATTCAAGGTTCTCCCTGGCCCCTTCTTGGGAAGGGTCTGTGCCCCAGGCTCAGTGGCCTGTCTGGGCTGAAGAAGTCAGGAATGCTGCTTAAAAGCATCGATTCTGGTACAGGTGGCCTAGGTTTGAGTCCCAGCTCTGCCCCTGGTAGACTGGGTGATCTTGGGCAAGTTAATTAACCTGTCTGTGCTTCCCTTTCTTTATTGATAAAATAGGGATAATGGCTGGACACGGTGGCTCACACCTGTAATCCCAGCACTTGGGAGGCCAAGGCAGGCGGATCACGAGGACCAGAGTTTGAGACCAGCTTGGCCAACATGGTGAAACCCTGTCTCTACTAGAAATACAAAAATTAGCCAGCTGTGTTGGCACACACTTGTAATCCCAGCTACTTGGGAAGCTGAGGCAAGAGAATCACTTAAACCCGGGAGTTGGAGGTTGCAGTGAGCCGAGATTGTACCATTGCACTCCAGCCTGGGCGACAAGAACAAGACTCCATCTCAAAGAAAACAACGGGGGTAACGACAAGTGCTGCCTTGCAGGGCTGCTGGGGAATTAGATGTGCTAATGTGTGCAGAGCTGGCAGAAATTTGGGATATGAGTGGAGGAAGGGAACCTGCCTGTCTGCTATCAGCAGCTCCTCTGCACAGCACGTAGAACTTCACGTCCCAGCCTTAGTCCAGCCTGGCTTGGGGGACGGTGCAGAGCTCATCCGACCTGGAAATAACAGCTCAATAGTTTCTGTTTCTCAGGATTTCTGGACACATAGCGAGATCATCAGTCACCTGACCCTTGAGACCCTCAGCGCTGAGTTGTCTAATACAGTAGCCACCAGCCGTGGGTGCTCACTGATACCCAAAATGGACTCATCCAAATGGAGATGTGCGTAAGTGTGAAACACACACCAGACCACCAAGATTTTATACCCAAAAAACAATGTACATTTATTACTAATAATAATTTTCTACCGATTACATATTGAAATAGTATGGATATACTGGGAAGTAAAATGTATCCTAAGATCTCCCTTCTGTTACTGCTTCCTTTGGCTTCTAGAAACTTTAGAATCTCATGTGTGCTCACGTCACATCTCTGCTGCACTTGCCACAGTAGACTATACCCCTCTGAGGACAGAGATTTTTCTCTCTTCTTTTCCCTGCTCTGTCCCCAGCCCCTACCACAGGGGCTGCCCTAAGTGTTAGGTGAATGAATTTGTGATTCAGATGGAGGGCCACGCATATATACCTTTGGCTAAAGGTGACATTTTAAAAACACAAGTGACCAAGAATGCTCACCGTCATGGTTGATGTATTTCCCAATCTCTTGCAAAATCTGTGTTAAAAAATGGTTCTGGTCTAAGAAAAAATTCTGAACTCACACTCATCCGGATGTCCAGCATTTCCCCAAGAATATTCAGACACCTTCATCCTAATACTGACGAAGGTGTCTGAATATTCTTGGGGGGAAATGCTCTTCCTGATGCCTTTTCTTTCCTTTGCTACCCTGTGGGCGGGGGTGAGAAAACAGGTGCTAGTCTCTCACGTTGTCTCGTTTCTGCACGACTGCCTTTCAAAATTTCCAGGAAGTCCTGTCTAGAAGAGGATCATTGCTAAAGCAAAACCACTGTGAAGCAGAACTGATTTTTGGCCCCGTGTGCTGAAAATTCTGTTCTGAGGGTTTGGTTGGTTGTGTAATTGAAGGACTCCCTACATGTAAAAACCAGTTGGCTGTGAACTGGCCACAGTATACACAACATCTGCGTCTCCCTTGGGACTGCCTGTGACCACTCTAGGGCCCAGCAGCCATCAGGGACAGAGCCAGCCTCTGGCTCCAGGCTGGATTTCCACAGACCCTATTGGGAACAAGCTCCTGGGAAATTTCCCAGCCCTGAGCTTTGTGTAGAGACAAAGACTGAGGTCCCAGCTAAATAAGGAAAGGACAAGGCATGGCCACACCCAGCTGTCTCTACAGGGTTCTCTTGGGAGCCATGTCACCAAGGAGTCCCCCTCTGGACGGTAAGACTGGCCCTTTCAGTGCTTCCCTGAACCGTCCCTCCACAACAGTGACCCCTGGGCCCTGCCACTGGCATTGTTTCTGTACTGTGTCCTCATAATAGGTGGCAAATCCCACAAGGGGGAGAGATCTGCTGTTGTGCTCCCTGTGGGATCCTGGGTGCCTAGGAGATCATCAGTGCTCCCTAAGTGCGTGACACCTACATGGACTGAGCATCGCAAGGATGGGGAGCAAAGATGAAAGAATGAATTCCTTTGAGATCCCTGACCCCTTATCCTGGGAGATCATTCATGTAGGCCATTTCCTAGGACAGAACCATCTGACCCTATGAGAAAGGAACCATGGCATCTTGAGGTTGTGACAACAGGTGCACCGGGTTTTATATCATGCTTACTGTGAGCCACTAGCCAAGGGCTTGACACACACTCTGTCACGTAATTCTCACGGCGACTCAATAGACAGACAAGACGCCAAGGCTTGGGGAAGCTGCCTGCCCGAGGTGACCTTGCAGGGGAGTGGTAGAGCAGCGTCCCCAAGAATACTGGGGCAGCGCAGTGGGTAGCTCTCCCAGCTAGCAGTCTGTGGGGGGCTCCAGTGCTCACTCCCCTTCCGAGCTACAAGTTCTGTGGACTCGATCATCTGTGTCCCTGGATCCCAGCACAGGTGCACGATGAGTATTCAGTAAATGAATGACTCTTTTTTTTGTTTGTTTTGAAATGGAGTCTCGCTCTGTCACCCAGACTGGAGTGCAGTGGCACGATCTCAGCTCACTGCAACCTCTGCCTCCTGGGTTCAAGTGATTCTCCTGCCTCAGCCTCCCAAGTAGCCGGGATTACAGACGTGCACCACCATGCTCGGCTAATTTTTGTATTTTTAGTAGAGATGGGTTTTCACCATGTTGGTCAGGCTGGTCTCGAACTCCTGACCTCAGGTGATCCACCCATCTCGGGCTCCCAAAGTGCTGGGAGGTGTGAGCCACTGCACCCAGCTGAATGACTCCTAACAGCAAAATAATATGAGAATTATGGATACAAAATCTTGGAGATGTGGTGTGCGTTTCACACCTATGCACATCTCCTAATGGGCTCAGGATAAGCCCATTTTGTCCCAGCGCCTCTCCCACCGCACCCCCTCCCTACCTCCTGAAAAAAAAATTAAAAAAGAAAAAAATAGGATAAGCCCATTTTAGGTCTCAGTGAGCACCCATGTCTGGCGGCTACCGTGCTGGACAACTCAGCACTGAGAATCTCAAGGGTCGGGTGACTGAAAATCCCTTTATGTGTCCAGAAATCCTGAGAAACACAAACTACTGAGCTGTTATTTCCAGATCTGACGGGCTCTGCACTGTCCCCGCATGCCAGGCCAGACCAAGACTTGGGATGTGAGTATCAGGTTTGCCAGGTTCGTGTCACTCTTAGAACAGTGAACCTGCTCACACGCAAGCTGCTGGGACTCTCGCAGAGAGTCCGATTCAGTGGGGCTGGGTGGGGCCAGAGGATGTGCTTTTCCAACAAACTCTGAGTTGATTTGGACACTGCCAGCATGGGGACCCCAACTGGAGACCTCCTGCCCTGCCCACCACCCCAGGGGGCAGGTAATATGTTTCTCCCTTTACAGGTGAGGAAACTGAGGCACAGAAAAGCTGAATCCAAGCATTATCACAGATGTCAGTCCACAGGACAAAGGGGCACAGAGTCCATGACGGAAGAGAAGCCAAGTCCTTACTCTGGAAATGCTGCAGAAAATCAGTAAAACCTTTCTAGAGTGCAGAAGGCACCAGTGACACGTGTGCCTGGGAGGGATGCCTAGAAGGTATCTACAAAGACAGTGACAGTGGCAATTTGGGTGGGTGTCACCGATAGCCCCACACACCCTGGGTGATAGTGGAAGAGGAACCGCTTCGGGGGCCTTCTCTCCATCTCTGCCCTCCCTAGGCACCCACGAATGGGGCCCCACAGAGAGGCCCCTGTCCCCAGCCCACAGGGCCCTGCCGTGATGTTCTCATGAATCAGCCCGACAGGGGAACAAAACCCAGCTGGCTGCGCTGCTCAGGAAGACTATTTTCTCTTAAAGAGGTACAAAGAGCTCAATAAATTGATGCCCTGGGATTTCTTTCCCATCCGGCCAGGAAATTCCTCTTAATCAGCTGCTTCATTTCCCTCCCATTAAATCAGTGGAATTTCCCTTCATTAAGCTTTTCCCAAACAAAGGCCGCACGTGCTAAAGGAGAAAACATGGAGGCTGTCCACTGGGGCTCTTCAGGGCTGCCGATGGCAGAGTCACCGGGCAGGGATCCCAGGAAGAATGGGTACCATCTGGGTACAACTGATGTTACAGCGTCTTCACAGACAGTGCAAGCCAGAAATGAGGAGGCTGGTGGTGGGGAGCAGGGGCGCGTCCCAGGAGGCAGGAAGCTTTGGGCATCTGGGGGCCCAGAGCTCGTTACAGCCTTGATTTTATTCCTTCTTTAAAGAGGGTCCCTCAAATATGAAATCTTCAACATTTCCCTGTTATGAGCTCACCTGTGGGCTCTCAAAATCTGTATGTTAAAGTCCTAACTCTCAAGTGCACCTCAGAATGTGACTGTATTTGGAGATCTTCAAAGCGGCCGGGCACAGTGGCTCACGCCTGTAATCCCAGCTCTTTGGGAGGCAGGCGGATCACCTGAGGTCAGGAGTTTGAGATCAGCCTGGCCAACATAGCAAAACCCCATTTCTACTAAAAATACAAAAATTATCCAGGCATGATGGCACACTCCAGTAGTCTCAGCTACTTGGGAGGTTAAGCCAGGAGAACCGCTTGAACCCAGGAGGCGGAGGTTGCAGTGAGCCGAGATTACGCTGTTGCACTCCAGCCTGGGCAACAAGAGCAAAACTCTGTCTCAAACAAAACAAAACAAAATCAGAGATAAGGTGAAACGAGGTCATGAGGGTAGGCTCTAATCCAAGACATTTGGGGTTCTTAGAAGGGGAGATTAGGGCCCAGCACACACAGGGAAGATCACCTAAAGACGCAGAAGAAGACAGCCGTCTGCAAGCCAAGGAGACAGGCCTCCGGAGACACCAACCCTGACGGCACCTTGACCTCAGACTTCCAGGCTCCAGGGCTATGCGAAGCCGGATTCCTGTTGTTGAAGCCTCTTGCCTGGTCTGTGGTCCTCTGTGAAGGCAGCCTGAGCCGCCCATCACTCCCCCAAGCAGGATCTGCCCCCAGATGGATGTGACAACCATCCCCACCTTACTGATCAGTGAACAGAGGCTGAGGGCCAGTGCCTTCTTAGCAGGGGTGAAGGTCTAGAGAACCCCAGAACTGGGCATGGGTCTCGGACTCCCAGGCCATGAGCTGGTCTATGAGAATGAGTGGCATAAGACAAGGCATGGACTGGCAGACCCAGTGAGGGTGGGGCCCTTTTTGAAGGACACTCTGGAAAGGCCCCACCCAGAAATTTCACTTCTAGGAATTTTTTTTTTCTTTTTTTGAGATGGTGTTTTTCTCTTGTCACCCAGGCTGGAGTGCAGTGGTGCAATCTCAGCTCACTGCAACCTCTGCCTCCCGGGTTCAAGCAATTCTCCTGCCTCAGCCTCCCGAGTAACTGGGATTACAGGCATGCGCCACCACACCCAGCTAATTTTTCTATTTTTAATAGAGTTGAGGTTTCACTATGTTGGTCAGGCTGGTCTCGAACTGCCGACCTCAGGTGATTCACTCGCCTTGGCCTCCCAAAGTGCTGGGATTACAGGCATGACCCATCGGGCCCAGCTTCCCTGATCTTATATAACTATGTGTAACTATATTATGACGTAGCTTTATATGACTGGTATGTAACTATTATTTGATCCCATTTTTTTGTGGGGAAAAAAATGGACGCGTGTGCGCACACTCACACATACACACACACACACACACACAAAGAAAAACAAGCAGAAGGGCGTGCACCAAGAAATCTAACAGTAATTCTGCCAGCTGATGGGTTATGGGTGATTGTTTATCTTCAGGCTCATCTGATATTCCTACAGATTCCAAATTTTCTACAAAAATGTGCATTAGTAATAGGGGAAAAAAGCTGTTGTTGTTGTTGTTTTTCTTAATCCCAAATGTGATAGTAGGGGAGAAACATTCTTATTTTGAAAAACAAGAAAGAGAAAACAAGGCTCTTACCTGGGCGTCCTGTTAAGAATTCATGCAAGTCTACCCAAGTTTTATTCTAAAGGATAATGACTTTGGGCCTCTTCCCAGCTCCCCGAGGGACCACTCGCAGCTGGGCTTGGGTGTCAAGAGTTGGAGAACACCGTCCTACCTGTCAGACTGAACCCCGTTCCTGAGCGAGCCCACGTAGGTCTTCTTTTTATCCACGGGCATCACGTCCACGTAGCCCCCGCTCTCATTACTGATGACTCCCGCGTGCACAGCCGTCTTACAGATGCTGGAAGTCTGGAGGCACAGAAGGGTTCTGATCAGTGATGGCGATTGCAGCTCATGGGTGAAGCCGCCTGGGGCTCAGCCATTCAGTGTCTGGCGATGTGGCTGGTTGGGTGTCAACCCCATCAATCCCTAGGAAATAATCATCACTACCGAGATTCCTCGGTGGTCTCTCCAGAGAGACTCGACATCATGCATTCATTCATTTGTTGAACAAGTATTTTTAAGCACCTATTATACGCCAGGCACTAGATTAGGAATTAGGGAAATTTGGCAGGGAACAAGATAAAGACCTTGGCTTCGTGGAGCTGAGTGAGGAAATAAATAAATACACAAATGAGGTAGTGTCGGCTATGAAGAAAACAACCCATTCGCAAAGCTAAATGTCTGGGTGGAGGGGGCTACTTCAGAGTTCAGAACTGCTTAGGGAAGCCCGAATAACAGAAAGGAAACAGTCACAGCTATGGGAATGTCTCTGCACAGAGCATCCCAGGGAGAGGGGAAGGGCTTGTGCAAAGGCCCTGGGGTGGGTGCGTACTCATCATGTCCAGGAGAGAGACAGCCAGCCAGGGTGGCTGGAATATAGTGAGTCAGGCAGAGAGTGGTGGTAGGGGTGGGCAGGGGCCTTTCATGCCGTGGAGGCCCCTGGACACAGGGTGGGGTCTGGACTGTTCTAGGTACCAAGGGAGCAGCTGGGTGCCACGCAGAGGCAGGATGTGCTGTTTTCTGACATCATCGAGGAGTTCAGTTCCTGGGTGATAAAACCTTCAAGTTAAACTTACTTGTTTCTTTTCTTTTTGAGACAGAGTCTAACCCTGTCGCTCAGGCTGGAGTGCAATGGCACGATCGCAGCTCACTGCAACCTCTGCCTCCTGGGTTCAAGTGATTCTCTTGCCTCAGCCTCCTGAGTAGCTGGGACTACAAGCATACGCCACCATGCCCAGCTAACTTTTGTATTTTAAGTAGAGATGGGGTTTCACCATGTTGGCCAGGTTGGTCTCGATCTCTTGACCTTGTGATCTACCTGCCTTGGCTTCCCAAAGTGCTGGGATTACAGGCGTGAGACACTGCAGCTGGCCTAAACTTTCATTAGCATCTTAACTTCTCCAATAGAAAAACGGTCCTCAGGATGGGTTGTCAGAGAGGAACTAATTCACCTTTCTCAAAGTTGAGGGAATTCATTCAGGGGCGGGTGGCAGCTGGGGCATGCTGAACATGCAGGTTCCGGGGTCTTGCCGTGGCCTACTCATTCACAGCCTCCCGGCCGAGGGCCACAGAGTCAGACACACACTCAAGGTGAAGAAGGGCAGAGGTGCCTCCCTGACCTGTCCACGATCTGTCCCTCTGGCCTACGCTGAAATCCAGCGCTGGCTTTGGTGGCACTCTCCACCTTTGCTGCACCCCACAACCACCTGCGGGATCTTTCCACGATGACCATGCCCAGTTCCCAACCCCTTCCCATGCTCACTGCACCCAGCTGCTATGGGGTGCAGCCTGAGAGTCAGCATCTTAAAGCCCCGCCCCAGCCGGTTCTCCCATGTAGCCAGGGTGGCAGGCAGTGGGCTGCATGGATTCCCTTGGCATGAACGGCCTCCTTCACAGTGAGCAGGGCTGGCATGGATTCTGAGCGTATGGAATACCAGGCCCTGTGCCAACTACCTTTCCCTTATTATCTCACTTAATCCTCAAGCGAGGTGACCGCTGCCCCATTCCCACTTTACACAGCCTCAGTGAGGTTCAGTAACTTTCCCCAGGCCACACAGGCAGTGAAGGGATTGTGAGACTCCAGCTTGGGTCTGGCTAAGGGTAAAGGCCTTGCTTCTGTGGTCAGCAGAATAATGGTACTCAAAGATGTCCACAGCCTAATCCCTTGACTGGTGACTACAGGACCTTATATAGCAAAAAAGGTTTTGGAGACACAGCTAAGTTAAGGACCTGGAGGTGGGGCCTGGATTATCCTGTGGGCCTCATGTCATCAGAGGGGGGTCCTTAGAAGAGAGAGCTGGGAAGGTCAGAGTCAGAAGCATGAGAAAGACTCCACCAGCCACTGCTGGCTTTTTGTTTTTTGAGATGGGGTCTCACTCTGCCGCCCAGGCTGGAGGATAGTGGTGCCATCATGGCTGACTGCAGCCTCTACCATCCAGGCTCAAGTGATCCTCCCACCTCAGTCTCTCAAGTAGCTGGGACCACAGCTGTGTACTACAATACCCTGCTAACTTTTAAAAATTATTTGTAGCCAGGTGCAGTAGCTCACGCCTGTAATCCCAGCACTTTGGGAGGCTGAGGCAGGCAGATCGCAGGGTCAGGAGATCAAGACCATCCTGGCTAACATGGTGAAACACCATCTCTACTAAAAATACAAAAATTAGCTGGGCATGGTGGCGCACGCCTGTAGTCCCCGGTACATGGGAAGCTGAGGCAGGAGAATCGCTTGAACCTGGGAGGCAGAGGTTGAAGCAAGCCGAGATTGTGCCCACTGCACTCCTGCCTGGGTGACAGAGCGAGACTCCGTCCCAAAAATAAACAAATAAATACAAATTATTTCAAGATCTCGCTGTGCTGCCCATGCTGGTCCTCAACTCCTGGGCTCAAGCAATCCTCCCACCTTGGCCTCTCAAAGCATAAGCCACTGCACCCAGCCCCGCTGCTATTCTGAAGATGAAAGAAGAAGCCACGAGCCACGGAATGCAGGTGGCCTCTCGAATCGGGAAAGGCAAGAAAACACATTCTCCTCTGAAGCTGCTAGAAGGAATCAGCCCTGCTGCCACCTTGGTTTTAGCTTGGTGATGCCTACATTGGACTTCTGACCTCTAGAACTGTAAAGATAAAAAACGGGTGGATCACAAGGTCAGGAGTTCAAGACCGGCCGGCCTGCCCAACATGGTGAAACCCCATTTCTACTAAAAATACAAAACTTAGCAGGGTGTGGTGGTGGGTGCCGGTAATCCCAGCTACTGGGGGAGGCTGAGGTAGGAGAATCGCTTGAACTTGGGAGGCGGAGGTTACAGTGAGCCAAGATTGCACCACTGCACTCAAGCCTGGGCAACACAGCCTGACTCTGCCTCAAAAAAAAAAAAAAAAAAAAATTTAAAAAGTAGTCAGATGTGGTGGCACATGCCTGTAGTTCCAGCTACACAAGGGGTTGAGGTGGGAGGATTGCTTGAGCCCAGGAGGTTGAGGCTGCAGTGGGCTGCGATCACACCACTGCACTCCAGCCTGGGCGACAGAGAGTGAGACTTCCTCTGAGAAAAAAAAAAAAAAAAGAGCAGAGCCAACATTCCAACATTAACAGTCATAGGCCTATTCAGAAAAATAAAAAACAAAAGAAAAAAGTGGAGCCAACACACACATTCATATCAAAGACCTGAAAAGTGGATTTCCTGCTTTCCAGGATCAATTTACCGAGTAGCTGAAGGCCACTTTTTGAAAACCCTCAACTAACATGTCTTCATCTTCAATGAATAAACTAAACGGATGAAGGCGGGGTTCCTGAGCCCAACGCGGGGTTTTGGGAATCTGGGAGGCCGTGGAGCTGCAGGGCTGGAGTCAGCACAGGGCCCGGGACACCCCTCAGTCCCCGGCAAACCGGGGTGGCCAGCCTCCCTGTGTGAACAAGGATGCGTGCTCCCCCTTTGGAGAAAGATCCACAACTTCCCGATTCTCAAAGAGCTTTGTGCCCCCTAAATACTAAGGAGCAGTGACTTTGCATCCATCTCAAAGAAAAGTGAGGAGACTTCTGAAGTGAGGTGACCGTTTTGGAATTCCTCTAAAATCGCCATGCGTGGGGTCGAGCTTGCTAAGTGAACACCGTGGTGCTCACTGCTCTTCCCGGCAGGTGAAGCCTCCATGCTTGGTAAGTTCTCACACGTGTGCATGTACCAGAATCTACCCCCTGCCTCCACCCGAGGGCTGGAGCAGATTTCTAGGCCCTGGCCTCATCGTTCAGGATCAGTGGGGTTGGGTGGAGCCAGAGAAGCTGCATTTCCAACAACAACAAAAAGATTTAAATAAGACCTCCAGGCTTTCTGTCTCCCTGGCCGTTTCCGAACCGAGCGCCAGGAGGGGCCCATCCCTCCGTGTCGCAAAGTCAACCTCTAAAAGCCCTGGCCGGGGGAGGGACACCCTCCTGGCTGAGAGCGGCCAAGAGGCTCTGGTGGGCAGCCCCAGAGGCGGTGATTTGCCTCAGTCCCTGGAGGATTCCGGGACACTGGTGACACAAAGTTCGCTGTGACAACATCAAGCTGCAGGCCGTGAGGATGGAAAGCTCACACCCACGGTGGGATCTTCTCACGCCACCGGCCGGTACCGCCCCGTTATCAATACACATTCCCCACGCAAACACCTTTCCTCCTCTCTCTTTCCTTCCTCCCACACCTTTCCTCTCACCAGGCTTCTGTAAAAGGCACAAGGCATCCACTTTCTTTTCTGAGGGCCTGTTGCAACGGGAATACCCGAGTATTTATTAACAATTGCTATCCGTGAGGCTCATAACCAGTCCTGCATCCGACACTTGCTGGCTGTGTGACCTGGGATGACCTACGTGAACCCCGGAGCCCTGCCTTTCTCCGTATAAAGCAGGGATCGTCACAGGTCACTTCTGCGCACGTCTCTGTTCTAAGCATTTCACATGCACTGACACAGTAATCCCAGTAACTCTACTGGGTAGGTATTATTATGATTATTCCAACAGGCAGGCACACTGAGCGGGAGGGGCTCATGCCTCGCCCCAAATCACTTAGCTGATAAAGATCAGAGGCGGGACTGCCATGCGGAGCCAGCAATCCGTCCACTGTCCTGTCTGGGGTGATGACAGTGAGGAAGAAGAGGGCTACTGTGAAGATTAAATAAGGGCTGGGTTCAGTGGTTCACGCCTGTAATCCCAGCACTTTGGGAGGCCAAGGCAGGCAGATCACTTGAGGTCAGGAGTTCGAGACCAACCAAGCCAACATGGAGAAACCTCGTCTCTACCAAAAACTCAAAAATTAGCCAGGTGTGGAGGCGGGCACCTGTAATATCAGCTACTCAGGAGGCTGAGGCAGGAGACTCGCTTGACGCCGGAAGGTGGAGGTTGCAGTGGGCAAGATCGTGCCACTGTACTCCAGCCTGGGTGATACAGTGAGACTCTGTCTCAAAAAAAAAAGGTTAAGTAAGACCCCAGGCTTTACGCAGGATGGCACACAGCCCAAGCTCAGTAGATGTCAGTCAAGATAAATGCCACCGCCGTGATTGTCACAATAGAAAATTCCCAAGGGATTGTCATCACTAGCCCAGTGGTCCTCAACAGGCAGTCCCAGACCAGCAGCACCTGGGAACCTGTGGGAAATGCAGATTCTCTGGCTCCCCCCGGCGTCAGTGATCCTGAAGTCTGAGGGTGAGGCCTGGAAATCTGCTCCAGACCTCAAGCAGGCTTGGGGGGTGGATTCTGATATATGCACTACTGTGAGAAGTTTCCAAGCACCGAGCAGGGTGGGGAGGACACAAGACTGAGGTTCAGAGGAGGGAGAGTTTCCCCAGCTTCCCACAACTGGCAAATGGCATCACCGGGGCTCAGCTCTCCCAGCCACACCTCGATGCTCTGTCTGCAGCTTGCCACACGGCGAGGGGTCTGCCAGGAAATGCACTCCTGGTGAGCAGGCGGGAACCGCGGGCATGAACAGGCCGTTAGAAGGTCTGAAGACAACGCTCCCAAATTCAGTCTCTTAACTAAACAGACATTTTCCAAAAGCCATCGTCATTTCCCAGAATACAGAGTGACCTAGAAACCAGGGCCAGAAAAGAACCTCTCATACGGAGGTGGCTTTCTTTCCCTCCTTTTCTCCTTCCCTCTTCCCTCATTCATTCTTTCTTCCTTTTCTTTCTTTTTTTTTTTGGAAGAGCTGTTTAAGTACTGACTACTGCAGTATCTTCATTTATTTATTCCTCCAACAAATAGTGATTATGTGTCAAGCCCTGTCATGAGCACTGGGGTCCCAAAAGCTCAAAATCCTAGTGACACTTGTTAATGAGGACTGCATGTAGCGTTTTACCTGCATGCCTGTTCCTATCAGTGCAATATGAATGCATTTTTTTGTAGTTTTAGTAGAGACGGGGTTTCACCATGTTCGTCTAGAGCAGGCTGACCTCGTGATCCGCCCACCTCAGCCTCCCAAAGTGCTGGGATTACAGGCGTAAGCCACCTCACCCAGCCCATAAACAGTATCTTTTGTGCCACCGTGTAACATTACTTCGTATCATTCAGTGCACTTAACTTTTTCAGAGAGTAATATTTCCACTCTTGCTTTTCATGTGTTTGTTTTTATTTGGCTGGGATAGCTTTGCCCAGCTCTTTATTTTTAAATCATTTGAAAACCTCACTCTCTGTCTCTTAATGGTAGAATTTGGTTCAAACTTTTGGTGTAATAATCGACATATATTATTTTACTCCTTCATAAAAATTTTTAACTCTTAGAACCGAATTTTAGCTGAATTGCTTTCAAGAAGAAAAAGAGACCCATTTAAAGAGGAAAGAAAAAATGAGGGGGAAGAGCTTAGTCATGAAGGCTGCTCTGACCTTACAGAGCCCAGTGACCTCATATTTACAGGAATCTGGAACAAATGAAGGCAGACAGAGGCAAAGATGGTGGTGGGGTGGAGGGTTGGGGGACAGCTGTAAAGGAGGGGATGATGACAAGAGGCTGAGGAGAGCCCTAGCTGGGGGCCGGGTGCTGTGGCTCACACCTGGAATCCCAGCACTTTGGGAGGCAGAGGTGGACAGATCATCTGAAGTTGGGAGTTCAAGACCAGCCTGGCCAATGTGGTGAAATTCTGTCTCTTCTAAAAATACAAAAATTAGCCAGGTGTGGTGGTGAGCTCTGTAATCGCAGCTACTCGGGAGTGTGAGGTATGAGAATCATTGGAACTCAGGAGGTAGAGGTTACAGTGAGCCAAGATCAGTCCACTGTACTCCAGCCCGGGCGACAGAGTGAGACTCCATCTCAAAATAAATAAATAAATACATTTAGCTATGAGGCACTGGAATAAAGTCTCAAGCGTGCAGGCCTTGGAGCTTGCCTGCTGAGGTCTTAACAGGCTTTGACAGGCAGTTGTTGAAAATGCATCGTACTCACATCTGCATAGATGTTGGTTCCGAACACCGGAGCCCAGTGGGACGGTTGGTCTTTGCAGTGCGCCGGACAGCGGACTCTGGAAAACAGGAAGCATTTATGTGATGGGTCTTAAGCTGGCTCTCTTCATTTGAATTCTAAGATTTAAGCACTTAGATGAAAGGAAAGTGCCATACAGTTTCCTCTTTAAGAAAAAAAAAGCATTAGTTTTCAGCAGAGGTAAAGATATTAATATTTTTGCTTCTGTTAAACAGTACAGATAGCTCTTTTAAAAAACACACATACATGTGCTGGGCACGGTGGCTGACACCTGTAATCCCAGCACTTTGGGAGGCCGAGGTGGTGGATCACAAGGTCAGGAGTTCGAGACTAGCATGGCCAACATAGTGAAACCCCATCTCTACTAAAAATACAAAAAAATTAGCTGGGCATGGTGGCGGGAGCCTGTGATCCCAGCTACTTGGGAGGCTGAGGCAAGAGAATCGCTTGAACCCAGGAGGCGGACGTTCCAGTGAGCCAGGTGCACTCCAGCCTGGCGACAGAGCAAGACTGTCTCAGAAAATAAAGAAAAATAAACATACATACACAAAAGACATGCACAAACAAAAAGGTAAAGGGAATAAAAATCTCAGAGAGAAGAGTGTGGAACTGTGAGGCCGCCCCTCCCATGCCTGGGTTTTGGCCAGTTCATGTTGTGGGTACATTGTGGAGATTAGTATCGAGAGATTTTTTCTAAGGCTGCTTCCCTGTGTGGAGGAGGAAAGGGTGGAGGGCCCTCACCTCGCTGAGTCACAGAATATTCCAAGAGGGGGACACTGATAACCTGGGGCGGAAGGGGGTTAGATCAGGCTGTGTCAGTCACCACAGCCCTACAGATGCCCCAGGGAATAAGCAAAGTGCCTCTAACTGGAAATGGGTGACCCCTGGGTGGTATGACAAACTCAAACCAGGAAAGAGCATGGGCTTTACGGAAGAAAGGTCTTCTGTGTTTATCAGGAACAGTCTACGTCGCCTGGAGCCCAGGGAACAAGAAACCAAAATGGCAGCCAAAACCCATCTGGCCCAGACGGGCAGGATTCGGGGGAGGGAAGGAAGCCAGGCAAAGGGACTGGGAAGTTGAAACAGTTCTTAGGGGCAGGGAGGCAGGGAAATGAGTAGGTAGAGAGAAAGGGTGTGTGTGTGGATTAAAAAAAAAAAAAAAAAGGCCAGGCGCGGTGGCTCATGACTGTAATACCAGCACTTTGGGAGGCTGAGGGTGGCGGTCACCTGAGGTCAGGAGTTTGAGACCAGCCTGACCAACATGGAGAAATCCTGTCTCTACTAAAAATGTAAAATTAGCTGGGCGTGGTGGTGCATGCCTGTAATCCCAGCTACTCCGGAGGCTGAAGCAGGAGAATAACTTGAACCTGGGAGGCAGAGGTTGCAGTGAGCCGAGGTTGTGCCATTGCACTCCAGCCTGGGCAACAAGAGCAAACATCTATCTCAAAAAAAAGAACTGGGGAGAGCCTAACAGCACCCTCCTACTTCTTTTGGAATGTTGGACGCAGGTCAGAAATGAACTTTTTAGATACTGTACTCTGTCAAGTTTTTCTGCTTGTATTTTCTGAAATTCTTTCCGTCTGCTTCTAATATTTAGGGAAAATCTATTAAGCCTAAGTGGGGTGGTGGCCGAGGGAAAGGAGTCTGGACCCCCTCCCCAACTGGTCACCCTCCCGGGGCCTTTCCCTGCTCGGACCTTGGTGTCACCACCTATTGTCCCTTATGAAATTCCCAGGCCTCCAGCCCAGGACAAGGGCTCAGGAGGCCTTGCCACCCAGCCTCCAGGGCAGCTGTCTTCATCCCCACAGCATTTCCACCCAGGGTCCTGGGACCTCACTATATTTCTCATTCTGCAATGGAGCTAAGTCAGAAAGCGCACTCTGTCTGAAGGGCAGCTCAGGATCACAGATGTATTACAGAACCTGAACCCTGGGGAACATCTATAAAGTGGGTATGCCCCCAAGACCTGCAGCATTTTCCATCCGAGAAATCCTCGGCTCATTCACATAAGAGAGAGTTTCCTGTGTTCTCTTTCCAAGAGGATCTACCAGGAACTTTAGCGACCAGTGTTGCCAGGACACCCTTTATTTATGCCGGGAGGCACTGCCCCCCAAGGATCAGTCATTTGGGGTCAGCTGCCTGTAGAACCTACTCCTGGGACAAACCCATTGTCATGTGTCCACAGAATGGAATGCTGCATGATGATATGAAAGAAAAAACTACCGACACGCTCCCCAGCACGCTGAGTCTCGAACGTGTGACGCAGAGAGAAGCCAGACACCCAGGCCACACCCTGCCACAGCGCCATAATTTTGCAGAAAAAACAAAATCAGAGCAACAGAAGAAGCACCCTGGTGGCAGGGGTGTGGCTGGGAGGTGGAGGGAGAGGGACTGACCACCAGGACAGTGATGATATGGGGTGGTGACAATGTCCTACACTTGGATGGGTGGCCGCTGTGTAACTGTATACCTTCACCAAAACACATCATGTACTTCTAACGGGTAGACCGTATCATGTACCTCAATAAACTAATTTTTTATTTTATTTATTTATGTTGGGCGGAATTTCACTCGTCACCCAGGCCGGAATTCAGTGGCACAATATCATCTCTCTGCAACCTCTGCCTCCCAAGTTCAAGCAATTCTGCCTCAGCCTCCCCAGTAACTGAGGTTACAGGCACCTGTCACCACACCTGGCTAGTTTCTGTATTTTTGGTAGAAATGGGGTTTCAACATGTTGGTCAGGCTGGTCTTGAATTCCTGACCTCAGGTGATCCACGGCCATGGCCTCCCAAAGTGCTAGGACTACAGGCAGGCGAGAGTGACCCCACCGCCCCTGTGGCCAAACCTGATTTTTTTTTAAAGCTACTGGTTTTTTGTTTATTTTTTTCTGAGACAGGGTCTTGCTCTGTCACCCAAACCGGAGTGCAATGCTATGTTCTCCACTTAACGTAACTCTGTCTGTAACTGTGCCTCCCAGCTTCAAGCCATTCTGGTACCTCAGCCTCCTGAGTAGCTGGGACTACATGTGCGCGCCACCACACCTGGCTAATTTTTTGTATTTTTAGTAGGGACGGGGTTTCACCACGTTGGCCAGGCCGGTCATGAACTCCTGGCCTCAGGTGATCCACCCGCCCTCCCAAAGTGCTGGGATTATAGATGTGAGCCACCTCACCTAGACTAAAAGCTACTTCTAACACCTCCATAGAAAAGATGACAGATCGGGACGGCCTTACCTTGGGCAGTGGGTCGCTGGCTTTTCAAACGGACACAGCTGAGCGACAGTGGTGTAGCAATCCAAATCCTGCACTGTGAACAAGAGCAAGGGAGAAAGGGTCAGGTCCCGGCATGCCTGGGCCTCAGGCTACCAGGCTGTGAAATGGGCCACTACACTACCAGGGCCTGTGGGTTCCCTGAGCCCTTGAACAGAGCTGGGACTAGGACCCAGCAGGCTCCTTGTACCCTATGTAGGGCACTCAAGAGATGAGACAAAACCCACGGCCTGCGTGTGTCTGTGGGTGGAGGGCATTGTCACCCCCAGTCATTTCTCTGTGGGGCTGATGGTGCTTTTCATCTGAACGGTGACTGTCTTATTTGGAAGCTTTTCCTGACTTGATTATCTTTGCTCCTCACAGCAGGTATTATTCTAAGTACATAGAAGAGGAAAATGAAGCTCAGAGAGCTCAGAATGGCCTCCTAAGGCCTCCCAGGACTGAAGTGGGAGCCCAGGTTTCCCATGCCCGCTCTAGAGCTCTTTCTGACCTGCTACCCACCTGCTGTTGCTAACCATGGCACATCCATCCCTGCCGAGGGGTGAGGAGCTTTTTTATTCAAGGTCATTAGTTGTGTTTAAACAACAGAGGTAAGGAAACAGCTCTAATACTGGTCACCTGTGATCTCTGACAGCATGTCTTTATTTAGTCCAGGGCTAGGTAACCTTTTCCTTTTTCCTTCTGTTTTTTTTTTTTTTTTTTTGAGATGGAGTTTTGCTCTTGTTACCCAGGCTGGAGTGCAATGGCGTGATCTCAGCTCACTACAACCTCCACACCCCGGCTTCAAGTGATTCTCCTGCCTCAGCCTCCTGAGTAGCTGGGATTACAGGTGTGCACCATCATGCCCAGCTAATTTGGGTATTTTCAGTAGAGACAGGTTTTCACAATGTTGGCCAGGCTGGACTTGAACTCCAGACCTCAGGTGATCCACCCGCCTCAGCCTCCCAAAGTGCTAGGATTACAGGTGGGAGCCACTGCGCCTGGCCTCTTTTTTTTTTGAGCCAGAGTCTCACTATGTCGCCCAGGCTGGAGTGCAATGGCATGATCTCGGCTCACTACAACCTCCACCTCCCAGGTTCAAGCGATTCTCCTGCCTCAGCCTCCTAAGTAGCTGGGACTACAGGCGCCCACTACCACAGCTGGCTAATTTTTGTATTTTTAGTAGAGATGGGGTATCACCATGTTGGCCAGGCTGGTCTCGAACCCCTGACCTCAGGTGATCCAAACTCCTCTCAAAGTGCTGGGATTATAGGTGTGAGCCACCATGCATGGCCAGGTGAATTTTTTCTTAAAGGACTAGAGAGTAAACATATTTGATTTTGTGCTCCTATGGTAAATGTCAAGATTAATCAACCCTGGGGTTGTAAGAGAGAGGATGTGTAAATGAATGTGTGTAGCTGTGTTCCAATAAAACTTTATTTACAAAACCAGGCAATAGGCAGGATTTAACTTGAGTCATCCTCTGCTGTACCCTGCTGGTCCAGTCTATCACTTGAACAGGCCACAGTTCTATACAGCTGTCTAACAAAGGGTATTGGCTTAGTACAACAGGGGACTTCTATTCAGTGGGGAGATCATTCAGATTAAGTTTGGAAGAACATTTAAAGCAAGGGTGTCCAGGCTGGGTGCGGGTAGCTCATGCCTGTAATTCCAGCACTTTGGGAGGCTGAGGCAGGCGGATCACCTGAGGTCAGGAATTCAAGACCAGCCTGGCCAATGTGGCAAAACCCCATCTATACTAAAAAGAAAAATGTAAAAATTAGCTGGGCATGGTGGCAGGCACCTGTAATCCCAGCTACTCAGAAGGCTGAGGCAGGAGAATTGCTTGAACCCAGGAGGCGGAGGTTGCGGTGAGCTGAGATCGCGCCATTGCACTCCAGCCTGGGGAACAAGAGCAAAACTCCATCTCAAAAAAAAAAAAAAAAAAAAAAAAAAACAAGGAAAAAATAGGCCAGGCACAGTGTCTCATACATGTAATCCCAGCACTTTGGGAGGCTGAGGCAGGCAGATCACGAGGTCAGAAGTTCAAGACCAGCCTGGCCAACATGGAAAAACCTCATCTCTACTAAAAATACAAAAACTAGCTGGACATCGTGGCATGTTCCTGTAATCCCAGCTACTCGGGAGGCTGAGGCAGGAGAATCGCTTGAACTGGGACCCAGGAGGCAGAGGCTGCGGTGAGCCCAGACCGTACCATGCACTGCAGCCTGGGCTACAGAGCAAAACTGTCTCAAAAAAAGAAAAAAACATGCAAGGGTGTCCAGTCTTTTGGCTTCCCTGGGCCACTCTGGAAAAGAATCGTCTTGGGCCACCACACATAAAATACACTAACACTAAAGAGAACTATGAGCTACAAAAAAAAAAAGTCCAGGTATAAATCTCATGTTTATGAATTTATGTTGGGCCACATTTAACATTGTCCTGGGCCACATGCAGCCCATAAACTGTGGGTTGGACAAGCTTGATTTAAAGGCACAAAAATATATTTCTGACACCTATATGTTTTGAGACAGGGTCTTGCTGTGTCACCCAGGCTGGAGTGTAGTGGCATGACCGTGACTCACTGCAGCTCTGACCTCCCAAGCTCAAGCAACCCTCCCATCTCAGACTCCGAACTAGCTGAGATACAGGTCTCCGCCATCCTGCCCAGCTAATTTTGTGTATTTTTTTTTAGAGATGTGGTCTTGTTGTGTTGCCCAGGCTGGGCTCAAGCCGCCTCAGCCTCCCAAAGTGCTGAGATTACAGGTGTTAGCTACTGTATCAGTCAGACAGGTAATTATTTAAGAAAAAAATTAGGTTATCAAATCGTATGTAATTCCATTTCAATTTTTAAAAGTCATCAATGTATATATTACCAATGTACATACTTTCAATTCATAGAGAAAAGAAACTGAAATATTCACCAAAGTGATGACGATGCTTATCTCTGACTGCTGGAATTCAGGTTATCATTACAAAAAAATGTTCCACTCCGTGTTTAAATTATCTGGAACAAATTAGGCATTCTTTTTGCAATAAGAAGAAAAGCTATTTTAAAAAAGATATCTAGCTAGAACTTTTGCATTGAGGGGAAATGGTAAGAGGTGCTTTCCCCAAGGAAAGGCATGGTTTGCAGGTGGAGCTCTGGGGAGGATCTCAGTGGCTCCTGAATCTCTGCTTGCCCGAGATTATTCCAGTCAAAGGTACAGTGTAGGCAGCTATAACCCATCCCCCCCACTTCTGGTTGGAGTATGTTCCCCCATCCTGCATCCCACCTTCCAAATGAACATACACGGAGCAAGGTAAAAAGCTGGACCAGAATGGCAAGTGAGTGCCGCACACTTCCCTACACCTCCCTCTCTTGCCCATGGCAGACATTACTAATCTATCAAGCTCTGTTTTCTGCTGAGCCCAGATGGAGGCCTCAGAATTTTAAGCACAACACCCCAGGTAGCCATTACCAATTGACAGAAAGTGGCACTCCCAATGAAACCTCTCAGCCACTCTAGCCCCAGGCATCAGTACATCTGTGGCATTCAGCTGGCAGCCTCACCCCTGCGTTTCTGACTCAGTGATCTCGGGCCAATTTCCAGTCCAGATATTCTTAGAAGCTGGTTCAAGAAATGACCTCTTGAGAAAGCCTTGACGATGATGAGAACCACAATGTTCACAGGCATGACAAACATTACATCAGTGACTAAAGGAAGTGAAGCTGCCAGGAAAATGAGATAACCCAGGTATTGTGGTCACAAAGAGACTGGCCAGCAGCTTACCTTTAACTTTTGACACCATGAATGAGCCAGAAGATTTGTATTTGCTGTTTAAAAAAAAAAAAAAGCCATTTAGGTGAATGCAAACAGAATTGCTTCTAAAAGTGAACACCTGCTCCTGTACCCATCTTATTTGCAGTCTCAACTGGACACTTTTCTACTTGTTTCCTATCAGCCTGAGGGCTGTTAGAATGTTCTAGAGCAGGGCATCTTAACTTCTTCTGCACCAAGGATGCTTCTGGTAGCCTGGTGAGGCCTATAGACCCTTCTAGAAGAATGGTTTTCAAATGTTTACGATAAATTTAATCTAAGCACAGCTGCAAGATAGAGGAATTTTAAAAAGATAAATTGAAAACATTGCAAAGGGAGTTAGTTATTTTTAATATCATGATCAGATCATAAAAACACATTTGCATCAGAGCTGTGGGTTTTCTTTTTTTTTTTTTGAGATGGAGTCTTACCCTGTCGCCCAGGCTGGAGTGCAGTGGCACTATCTTGGCTCACTGCAACCTCTGCCTCAGGCTTAAGCAATTCTCTTGTCTCAATCTCCTGAGAGTAGCTGGGATTATAGGCGCCCACAACCACGCCCAGCTAATTTTTGTATTTTTAGTCGAGATGGGGTTTTACCATGTTGGTCAGGCTGGTCTTGAACTCCTGACCTCAGGTGATCCACCCGCCTCAACCTCCCAAAGTGCTGGGATTACAGGCGTGAGCCGCCACGCCCGGCCTGCTTGGTACTTTTCAGTTTCCACAACACTGTCATAAACAGGAAAACTTTCATGGAACCCTGATCACAGAACAGTTACCTGAGGGGAATGCACGCCGTTTCTCTCGGACTTCACGAAAAAGGGGACCTTCCCGTTCCTGGTGATGTCCACCAGGCCTCCCTTGTTGTCCAAGACTCCGTAGTGGATGGCGGCGCGGCATATGCTGGACGACTGGCGGGGAGGGGAGGGCAACATCAAAGATAGATTCTCAATTAACCTTTGTCAGCAATTTTCATCAGAAATACCCAAACGTTTGTCCTCAACTCACTAAAAGCCCAAAGGACGATCTAACGTTCACCCCGCTCCTGCTTCTCGCCTCTGTCCATAACCACACATTTGTTTCTGGGGTTGCTTACCTTACAAACTCATCCGAGTTGATTACAGACTAAGAACAGTGACAAACAGCCCTTTCTCCCCACGCAGTCCAGCGTGGGAAGCCTCGGTCTAAGACGGAGACCGGCCTGCGGGAGGATCGGTCCCCTAAAGGGGCTTTGCCAGTTTGTAAGCCCTTAAATATACACCCGTGCCGGTTCTAGAAACGCCAGGTTTGACTAAGGAGTGGAAAGAAGATCTTTTCCTACTAAAGTCAACCACCTGCTTTAAACATATGCGATGGGATTTCACACTAGCCATTGAGAGAGGGGCTGGGCACACTCACACTCTCATAGAACAGAGTTCCAAAGATCTTTGCCTTGTGGTTCAGGCAGCCTGCCGGGCACTGGTACCTGAGGAGGAAGAAACAACATGCTGTTCAGAGAGAAGCAGGTTGACTAAATCTCACCATGACTTTATCATGTTTTTCATCGATAGCTCTATTACTAAATACAGAAAAGCTTCATTCACGCGGATTGCATTGTTTTTGGACCAGTCACGGTTTACCCAGGTGCAGACTGAAGTTCTTATTTGCACAGTCACAATACATCCCTCAGCATCCGTGGGGGATTGCTTCCAGATCTGCCCTAGGATTCCAAAGTCTGCGGATGCTCAAGTCCCTTATGCAGTGTCTTAGTGTTTGTGTGCAACCTTTGCATCTGTCCCGTACGCTTTAAAGCATCTCGCATCTCTAGATTATTTACCATACCTGCCACAAGGTGAGTGCTATGTAGAGTGTTGTCATACCACTGCTTTTAGAATTTGTGCAATTTTTATTATTGTATTGCAATACCATACATTTTTAAAAAAAAATATTTTTGATCTGCAGGTGGTTGAATCTGAGGTTGGCTGAATTGGAGGCTGGTTGAATCTATTGAAACAGAAGATCAACCATACTCTTTTTTTTTTTTCATTAAAAAAAAAAAACAAGGGCAGGTGTGGGGGCTCATGCCTATAATCTCAGCACTTTGGGAGGCCAAGGCAGGCAGATCACCTGAGGTCAGGAGTTCAAGACCAGCCTGGCCAACATGGTAAAACCCCATCTCTACCAAAAATACAAAAAATGGGCCAGCCGTGGTGGCATGTGCCTGTAGTCCCAGCTACTCGGGAGGCTCAGGTGGGAGAATCACTTGAACCCAGGAGGCAGAGGTTGCAGTGAGCTGAGATGGCACCACTACACTCCAGCCTGGGAGACAAAGCAAGACTCTGACTTAAAAAAAAAAAAAAAAAAAGACCAGAAAATACATAGACAATACATAAACAGCATTAGCCTCATCTGTGCACAGCAGAAAGGACTGGAAGGAAATACATCCAATTGCTACTGGTATTGATGAGATTCAGGGACACGTTTTTTTCTTCCTACTTTTTTGTTGTTATTTGCTTTCCTGAATCATTGTGAATGAGCATGGATACCGCTTCAAGTCAGAAATAAAAAAGCCCACTGACTATTATTTTTGTAAAAGCACCATGTACAGAAAACAGGTGTGCTAGACTGCGGGGCAGCTTCTACAGCAAGACTGGCGATGGTCCCCCCAGGTGCAGCTTGGGGCTGAGTAATATTTCTTGACGGGAGGCCTCTAACAGCCTTCTCCCTACACAGGCAGTGCCCCACCCACCCCAACTCTGGAACTGCCTGGATCTTGTCTGACAAGGAATGTTCTCCAATACCCGCTCACTTTTTTAACTCAGCACTACTCGGTGTGATGCTCTCAAGATGTGCTGAGTGTTCAGAAAGACGCATCATCACAAAAGGACAACTACAGCTCCTCAGCAGCCCCGGACGCGGCAGTGTACATGGCGGATGCCCCTGCCAGGCGATGCCTGCTTCCTCCCAATTCGCCCAGCACAGAGACACGCCAATGGCACCCTAACTCTGAGCTCGAGGTTTTAGGCACCGTTACTCCACCGCTGACTGTTGATCCATCAGGCTCCTCTCACCATAGCAACACACGTGAGCGCACTGAGCACCTCATCCCGGCTGCTCCAAATCCATCTCCTCACCGTCCTGCCCACACCTAAGCGAAGTGTTCTCCTGGCAAGCAAATTCCAAATCCTTGCGGTATAAAACCGCAGATTCCACCTTCTCTTTTTAATGTGGGCTTTAAATAGCTCAATTCAGCTTTTGGCAAACTGACTCCAGAATTTGCAGAGGGGAAGACAAGCAAGGCCCCCTCTCCCAATGGCACGGTTCTCCCACCTCCACCCTGAAGGTGTGTGAGCGGCGGCTGCACCTGTTGGCTGTTTACCAACGGAGAGAGCAGCCTGCAGTCACACGGCCAAAACCAAACTCGTTCTTCTGTTTGTTTGTTTTTTTTGAGATGGAGTCCTGCTCTGTCACCAGGCTGGAGTGCAGTGGTGCGATCTCGGCTCACTGCAACCTCCACTTCCCAGCTTCAAGCGAGTCTCCTGACTCAGCCTCCCAAGTAGCTGGGACTATAGGTGTGCACCACCAAGCCCAGCTAATTTTTATATTTTTAGTAGAGATGGGGTTTCATCATGTTGAACAGGATGGTCTCGATCTCTTGACCTCATGATCTGCCCGCCTTGGGCTCTCAAACTGCTGGGATTACAGGCGTGCGCCACCGTGCCCGGCCCAAACTCGTTCTTTTTGGCAGGCAGTCTTCATCATGTGAATGACTGCACCGGCTAGATGGATTTATTCACCTACCATAGGGACACACCGGTGGCCCATCTGTCCGGTGGGGCCCGCTGGGAGCAGCCCTGCTCAGATCCAGCAGCAGTCCCATAGGATCAGCCAATGCCTGAGGCCAACACGTGCCCGGACACTGCCCAGCCCTCACCCCTGCATTGCCTGGTGAGAGCAACTTGATAAATTAGCAGCCGCAGGACAGCCCAGCCCAGCCCTGGCTCACCTGTTACACGTGGACCCTTTGCACCTGTCCTTCATCTTGGTGTCACATTTGACGACTTGCGCTAGGAGAGAAATGCAGAAACACACATCATGGCACGAACGCGCGAGGGTAAGAAGACCTTTCCCCATGCTGAGGGACATCCCAGAGCATTCTGTAATCCAATCCAGGCTATCCTAAGAGCAAGGGCCCTGCCTGACGGTTGCAGGCTTCCTCTGGGGGTGCAGGGCTCAGACCCCAGGCCTACTGCTTTACAGTAGCAGCGTGACCATGGACAAGTTACTTCCCCTGTCTGAGGTTCATTTCCTGCATATGAACAAGGGGGAGAGTGACAGTAACCCGCCTTCAAGGGCTTTTGTGAGCACTGAGTGAGAAAGTGAACCTGGCCTTGGAGGGTGCCCGCACACACTATGCGCCTGTGGTCCCACAGGGCTCTTCAGGGCAGGACTGATGGGGGGTAGGGAGGACCCTGCTCCGAGCCTGTGGGGCGAGGGACCCAGCCAGGCTCACCTGAGTCATCTCCCCCACTGTCAACACGCCTTTTGCAAAGCTTTTTGCTTTATTTTATGGGAATATATCAGAGTCTCGGAGTCCTGTTATGGTTTGAAAAGGGACTTAAACGTTGTATGTTATTGAGAGAAACAAAGCTGCCGTTTTGAACTCCTGGACAGACAAGGGTCTCAGGATATCTCCTGGTGAACGCAAGCTACAGAGTGACTCAACATCACAGGCAAAGACGTTTGAAGAGGACAGAGAGACTGGTGGGGCCGGGGGAGAAGGTAGTTATGAAAAGAGAGGGGTCCTGAGAAGGTGAGTGTGAGGCTGCTCCTCAAACAGGGGGTCAGCTGTAGCGCCTTTGAGGCTTGCGGGGCAAACAGAGACAGCCAAGGGCATCCAGCCCAGGCCTCCAGCCACGCCTGAGCGAAAACGCCCTCCACAGCCCTGGCCTGCACAAAGGGTGGCTCGAACGAGGTCCCACAGTAGTGTCTGGGGGAATTGGAAGGGGAGCTGAACTCCACCCTGGGGAGGTGAAGGCAGCGAGAACAAAAGCTGGAGGAGCTGAGGTGCCCGGGGGAGCTCAAAGGCCAGAGGCAAGCAGAGGAATAGTCAATATTTGGGGGATTCCCAGAAGTCTCAGTGAGGGGGAAACATCTCTAGGGGAATTACAGGCAACTCTGCAGAGATCTCAATGTACAGGGAGGCCTCAGCTGGCCCCGGGTGACTCACGTTGCTTCAACTCATCCTCTGTGCAGCACTGATGTGGCATCACTGCCCCCACTTCATGGATGAGCCCACCGAGTCCCAGAGCCGAGACCCGGTGAGGAATGAGTGGAGCCTGCCAGAACCAGGATGCACGCTGCCCGCCCTCAGCAGGGCCAGCACTTCCCAGAGGAACCCGACTTCAGCCCAGGTCCCCTGTGAAAGGACCAGGGAAGGTCTAACCTTAAAACACCTGCCTGGGGGGAAAAACAATGCCACCCAAGCGTGACTCCTATAATGCTTGCTTTTGAAATGACTTAAAAATATCCCTTTTGAAAAACGTCTTAGGGTTGTGCTTCCATGAGCTTCACCGCACCCTGTTCCCCACTGTCTGTGGACTTGGAGACCTAAATCGGCTAGCTCCCCTCCTCCACCCACCCGTCCCCTTTGGAGGTGGCTGGGAGGGCAGGTGGCTGCGGACGATGGCTGGGACTCACTCATGTAGGTGACCGCGGAGGCTTTCTTGGGCTTGGTGGGTCTGTTCACCCTCGGCTGGAGCCAAACATGGTTTTCTTCAGGAATGGGAGCCGTTCCACCTCGTTCATCTCGTCTGTTTCTGGTTTTGGGGTGTAGGTCTCTTCTTAATAGTGGAGAGGAAGGAAAAAAGAAATCACACACTGGGATTCAACAAAAACGCACTTTGGGGGAAAAAAAAGCCATTTGAAAACTAAACTTGTTTGAGGTTTGGTTTTACAAAGAATCATTTCAGTGGCAAAGACAAAGTTACATTTCAGAACAGAACTGGCCAGGTGGAATTCTACCAGTCCAGATGAGATGGGGACGTTTTCTGCTCACTGTGTTTGCTTTGGACCCACGGTCAGCCAGGCTGCCCAGAGGTTACCAGGCCCCGTGCCCACACCTGGGTTATCATAATGGTTTCCTGTCCCATCTCCTCCTCTACCTGACCCTCTGCCCCAGGAAGCAACTTCAAGAAGCTGCCTCAGGCCTGGCGTGGTGACTCATGCCTATAATCCCAGCACTTTGGTGGGCTGAGGTTGGCGGATCACCTGAGGTCAGGAGTTTGAGATCAGCCCGGCCAACATGGCAAAATCCCATCCCTACTAAAAATACAAAAATTAGTTAGGCATGGTGGCAGGCGCCTGTAATCCTAGGTACTTGGGGGGCTGAGGAAGAGAATTGCTTGAACCCAGGAGGCAGAGGTTGCAGTGAGCTGAGATCACGACATTGCACGACATTGACAAGAGCAAAACTCTGTCTCAAAAAAAAAAAAGCAGCAGCAGCTGCCTCGACCACTGGCCCAAAGCCGTAGCGGTCTCCCGGGAGGTCCCGTGCCCTCGGGTTTACACTGGCGGAGGGGGTCTTCCTCATCACGCTCTCATCATGGTGCACAAAGGCCGCCCTCAGTGCTCTTAGAACCCAACTGCGCGTCATACCAGCACGCTTATGTCCATCACTTCTCTCCTCCTGCGAGTCAGGGCCACTTAACCAGCTCAATCGATCTTTTGTACTGGAGTTCTGCTGCCCAATAATGTCAGACTCAACATGTAGAACTATCCAAAGACCCAACTCCTGGTTTTTAAAAAATGTAGTTCAGCAGGTCCCCATCTTTTCCTTACTCAAGGACACTGTATATTATTATTTCTCCAACTATGACCATGACCCATATTTTAAACATTTTAATTAACCAAACAGATTGCACTTATTAAACCTCAGTTAGCTTATTTTCCAGTTTTCATCCCAAAAGACAACTATAAACTCCTCACCAGCATCTGCCATTAGACCACCCGGAGACCCATCTGTAAATTTCAGCTAAAGCAAATAAACTGACTGCTATTTTCATTTGCCTGAGCTGCCTGATCAAGGACAAATTCATGAGCGTCTCTGCTGGCCCCCTTCACACCTTTATTTATGGCATGCACCTCCCATGCTACAACAGATGTCTCTGGACCAGAGTTGGAAACCTGTGGCCTCCAAGCTCCCCAAACGAAAAAGGTAATAGATGTGTTTGGGGGAAAACAATTTCAAGGAGAATAACTAGAGCACCCTCGCAGGTCTCTGAGTGATTTTGGATTAAAGTCCAAGTTTCAGAGCCCAGGCGTTGTGGCTCATACTTGTAATCCCAGCACTTTGGGAGGCCAAGGCGAGAGGAATGCCTGAGGTCAGGAGTTCGAGACCAACCTGGCCAAATGGTGAAACCTCATCTCTACTAAAAACACAAAAATTAGCTGGGCATGCGGGTGGGTACCTGTAAACTACTCGGGAGGCTGAGGCAGGAGAACTGCTTGAACCAGGGAGGCAGAGGTTGCAGTGAGCCGAGGTCACGCCACTGCACTCCAGCCTGGGCGACAGAGCAAGACTCCGTCTCAAAAAAAAAAAAAAAAAAATCCAAGTTTCATCAAGTGTTCCTCAATTCCTAAGTCTTATTTCCACTTCTTAAAATACATAAGCTTTCTTTGCTAAAGGACAGACCAAGTATTTTGTGTCTACACAACACCCAACATCCAAATGAGGGGCAAATGAGTGACTCCCTGATGACTTCCCCGGCCAGGGCACCCTGTAGCTGCTTCATTGGCCAATCTCACTACCCTACGACCACCGCCCCAGGCTGGTCCTGTCCCACAGGGGAAGGGACAGGTTTAGGTCAGAAGGTGGGAAGCCATTCTGAGCCCCAGTTCTAATGTTGGACGTGCTCATGGTCGCCCTGCACTGCTCCCCAGCAGCTTGCTCATGGCTGTCATTTCCCCATCACCCGCCTCATCCACCAGCTGCAAACTTCCAGATGCCAGGGGCCAGCCTGCTTCACACCTGGCACCCAGCACACAGCAGCTGCTCAACAAAATTCATCAAATGCATGAATTATCAAACCCCCCAGAGAATCGTGTCACCTAAAGAAAAGAGCGTATGTCCGGCAAAAGAGCTTAAAGACATTCAAGATGGGAACTCTGGAAGCACCTCTGGTAGCAAAAGTTATCGGTGGAAGCTTCAGGAAGACACCAGGCTTGCAAGGCTGCCCAGGCGCACGTCAATGGGGCCATTCAGGCTTGCCCTCACTGAGAGCGGGGAGCTGGCTAGAGAATAAGCCGGGTTTTCTTCCACTGGCCTTAGCATGTTTAGACCTCATAATCACAGCTTTATTTAGCCGAAGAGTGTTTGGTAAAGCGGTCTAAAGCATTTGAGGACTCTCTATTTAAGAAAATGGGCAGACAGACAGTCCTGGCCCTCATACCCACACACGAAAAGGGGGAAGGCTTTACCCGAAGGATAGGCTGGATCTGAGTACCTCCTAATTAAGGCACCTTGTAGGGACCAGCACGGGCCTGGGGAAATTCCATGCAGAGGTCACAGCAAGGTTATTTTATGCTCCATCCCGCTCCGGGCCGGGGGTCTTAGGGCCCAGGGCATTGATTATGTCACTCTGCAGATTCCCACCTGTTCTAAAACAGTGCTAATGTTCATTGAGCACGGGCCAGAGGCCGGCTGGGCCCTCCCTGCATTTTCTCCCGTCAACCTCCCATTGCCTTCAGAGGCATGACTGGCTGCATTCACAGATGAGGAAGAAGGCTCAGAAAGGGTAAGGCCCTGCCCAGGCTCACACAGCTGGGGGAGTAGCGGAGATGGGAGTCAAAGCACCTTTCCCCGAAGCCTGTGCCTTCTATCACCACACAGGCAGGAGTGGGAGGGGGAGAAACCTCTTTTTAATATCCTTTTGCCTGCTTCATCTCTGTGAGAGGTTAAGACCTTACCAGGCCCCCTGGATATGCACCTGGTAAGTAGCTTCTGCAGATAAGCTGCTTCAGAGGAGACATGCTGCATAATTAGCTATGAAAATTGGGATGCCTGCCAAGGGAAGTTGAATATTCCCACTAAAAATTTAAAAAATAAGCAAGCAGGGCTATGTTGCCCGGGGTAAACTAGCATCTAAGGTATGCAGAGCTATGTTGGCAGGGGTAAACTGGCATCTAAGGTCTCTGTGCACATTTGTTCTTTGAAAATGCCCCTCTGTGACTATTGGCGTATTTATTCAAACAACACATAGCGCACCCATGCCACGTGCCCCCGGAGACCCTGGAGTGAGCTGACAGCTGAGGCAACAGGACGATCAAGGTTCCTAAGGAGTCTGGAGGGTGATGAATATAGGCAGGTGCACTGTCTGTCTGTGAAGTCCAGGAAGGTTCCCCAGAGGTGGGGGTCACACCAGGACTGCCACACACGACACATGACCCAGAGGACCTGGCACAAACTCATTTGTCATAGCAGATTTTGCAGAAAAGATCCAGATGGTCTGTCTTAGTGTCCAGATTGCTGCTTCTTCTGTCCCCATCCCCGCTGAGGATATCCCCCTGTCCCCAGCGGCAGAGTCAGCCATGAACAGCTGGCTGGGACAAGAGAGCCTGGCTCCTGAGAGGGTCTGGAACCCCTGATCTAGCCCACCTGTTCTTCACTCCAGAGCCTGCCAGCCTGATCCTGCATCTGTCCCACCCTACCCTGCCAGCAGAGCCAACCCAAACCTCTGCAAGGCCCCTCGGTCACAAGGCTGCTGATGGAGCCACGCAAAAACAAGCCTGCACTCGTGGTCAGCCCCAGCCCAGCCACGCCCCATTGGGGACACTTCTGGGAGCCCGAGGAAATATCCCAAAACATGAGAAACCTGTGTTATCTATAGCAGCAGCAGAAGTGAACACATCCTGATTGGAAACCAATAAAGAAATGGTGGGTGGGCATGATGGCACATGCCTGTAATCCCAGCACTTTGGGAGGCTGAGGAGGAAGGACTGCTTAAGTTGGGAGTTTGAGACCAGCCTGGGCAATATAGTGAGATCCCATCTCTATAAGAAACTTAAAAAAATTAGCTGTGGTGGCATGTGCCTGTAGTCCCAGCTACTCGGGAGGCTGAGACGAGAGGATCGCTTGAGCCCGGGAGGTAAAGGCTGCAGTGAGCCGAGACTGCACCTTGCACTCCAGCCTGGGCAACAAAGGGAGGCCATGTCTCAAAAAAAAAAAAAAAGGTGAACTAGGCAGAAAATCACACTGCCTCCAACACGTCCAGTTCTGACAGCTGTAGGAGTGGGGGACAGAGACCTTTAGCACAGTTGGGGGAGCACGAGCAAGACATGCCTGATGGGAAGGCCAGTGGGGCAAGCACACAGGAGGAAGGGCCAAGCAGCCCGGGAGGAGTGGTCCTGCCCAGCCGTCCTCGTGGCCGGTGCTTCCCACTAGTGAGCTCATTTTGAGTATCACGTTGTTGTTTGCTTTTACTTTCTTGTTCGAATGTCTGTTTTTATTGTTTTATTTTTTTGGTGTTGGGGTCTAGCTGTGTGGCCCAGGCTGGAGTGCTGTGGTACCATCATGGCTCACTGCAGTCTCAAACTCCTGGGCTCAAGCGATCCTCCCACCTCAGCCTCCTAGGCCATAGCCTGGACCATAGGTGTGCATGACCACATCTGGCTAATTTTCTATTTTACTTTTTGTAGAGATGGGTTCTCACTATGCAGTCAAGGCTGATCTTGAACCCCTGGCCTGTGATAGTTAATACTGAGTGTCAGCTTGATTGGATTGAAGGATGCAAAGTATTGATCCTGGGTGTGTGCTGCCAAAGGATATGAACATTTGAGTCAGTGGACTGGGAAAGGCAGACCCGCCCTTAATCTGGGGTGGGCACCATCTAATCAGCTGCCAGAGTGGCCAGGATATAAGCAGGCAGAAAAATGTGAAAAGGCTAGACGGGCTTAGCCTCCCAGCCTACATCTTTCTCCTGTGCTGGATGCTTCCTGCCCTCGAATATCGAACTCCAAGTTCTTCAGCTTTGGGACCTGGACTGGCTTCCTTGCTCCTCGGCTTGCAGACAGCCTATTGTGGAACCTTGTGATTGTGTGAGTTTAATACTCCTTAATAAAATCCCCTTTATCTATATATCTGCCCTATTACTTCTGTTCCTCTAGAGAACCCTGGCTAATACAGATTTTGGTGCCAGGAGTGGTCCTAGAGGAATAGAAAATTAAGGATGGAGTTCTTTCATTGGTTTTAAGGTTTCTGGAATTGGCTGCTTAATATGATTAGACCCCAAAATGCTAAGGACTCTACTTCTAATAGTATGGAGAACACTGATAGTCCTTGGCATGACCTGTTTAGAGAGTCATGTAAAATAAATGCATTTGACACTCCTGATTCAGTGCTCATGAGAGGCAAGGAATTTAGGGGACTCTATACATAATATCTTTGACCATACATGAAGACCCAAGGAACATAATGAAGCTGGTTAGTTGCTCCTAGGTTCACTGGACAAAGTGATGAAAGAAAATTATGAACTCAGGGATTCTAACTGCTGGCTTCAGAAGCAGACACTGAGCCTCAAATCTGCTAAGATTGCCCTGAGTAAGTCTTATCTCCTGCAGAGGAAGAGCTGAAATTGTGGGAAAACAGACACAGGCTCTTTTCATGCAAGTGGTTGACCTGCAACCAAGGTGTATGCACAGCCTCTCCAGGTGTCTACTATTAAAGTGAGGGCACTGATTGGAAAAGAATGGGAGCCTGCAACTTAGAATGGGGACATGTGAGAGGACCCTGTTGAAGCTGGGGACACTGAGCTTGTAAATGCTGATGAAACTTTTTTTGCCAGAAGAAACAACTTCCCCCAACCCCAGTAGTGGCAAGCTCCCCCTCCCTGACACATGCCGCCATCAGCCTTTCCACCTTTGTCTGAGGGGATAAACCCTGCACTGCCTGAGGCAACAGTGATGGCCTCCCCTGAGGCTGATGCCAGGTAAGATAATGTTGATTCTGCTCAGGAGTCACTCCCAACATCCCTGTTTCTTTCTAGATCTGTAACTAAAGTCCTGGTGGGCACCTAGAGGTAAGCTTCAGAGTGGGACACACAAGGAGATGTGCTACACTCGAAAATAACTGCTTGAGTTTTCTAATGTATATAAGCAGAAGTCTGGATAACAGGCATGGGAATGGATATTAAGGGTATGGGATAATCACGGAAGGAACACAGAGTTGGATCAGGCTAAATGTATTGATTTGGGCCCAGTAAATAGGGATTCTGCATTTAATGTTGCAGCTAGGGGAGTCATAAATGGTTCTTCACTTTTTTTATTTGCTTTATTTGTTGGTTAGCTGAAATGTGGATTAAAAGGTGGCCCACCGTGAGCAAACTGGAAATGCCTGATCTCTCTTTGTTTACCGTAGAGGAAGGGAATCAAAGGCTTAGGGAGATTGGGATGGTGGAGTGGATGAGTCACTTTGGGCCTATTCATCCCAGCGGGAGAGTCCAGAATATATACCCCTGATTAATGCCTTGTGAAACAGATTTGTAAAGGCAGCACTTGCATCTGTGAAGAGCCCTGTAATTGCTCTTCTCTGTACCTCAGATCTAATGGTGGGAACCATAGTCACTCAACTACAAAATTTAAATACAATGGTGGGAATAATTGAATCCCAAGGTGGCAAGGGCCAAGTGGCAGCACTCAATTGTCAAAGGCAAGGTGGGTATAGCTACCATAATGGACAGCAGAGGCAAAGCAGCAGTCAGAATAGTTTAACTCGTGTAGAGTTCTGCCATTGGCTAATTAATTGTGGTCCTCCTAGAAGTGAAATTGATAGGAAGCCTACTGCATTCCCACTTAATTTACATAAGCAGAAAACTTCTAGGTCCAGTGGACAAAAGACTAATTTGAATTATTAAAACAGAGACTCATGGCCTCTCTAGCAATTTCTAGACTTGAGCCAATTTACGAACCCAGAACCCTTGAATGAAGGGGGAGGCTGGGTCCCCTTGAGGAAGGACCCCACCATGCTACCAAAATTTTATGCTGTTAATATTTCTCCCATCCTTCCCCAGGGAGACCTCTGCCTTTCATCGGGGTAACTGAGCACTGGGGTAAGGGAAATGATAGGACATTTTGGGGACTCCTGGACACTGGCTCTGAGCTGACGTTGGTTCCAGGGGACCCCAAACGTCACTGTGGTCCTCTAGTTAAAGTAAGGGCTTACGGAGGTTAGTAATTAATGGAGTTTTAGTTCAGGTCTCACTTACAGTGGGTCCCTGGACTCATCCTGTGGTCATTTCCCCAGTGCCAGGATGCATAATTGGCATAGACATACTTAACAGCTGGCAGAACCCCCACATTGGCTCCCAGACTGGTGAGGTGAGGGCTATTATGGTGGGGAAAGGCCAAACAGAAGCCATTAGAGCTGCCTCTCCCTAGAAAAATTGTAAATCAAAAACACTGTCACATCCCTGGAGGGACTGCGCAGATTAGTGCCACCATCAAGGACTTGAAAGACACAGGGGTGGTAATTCCCACCACATCCCCGTTCAACTCTCCCATTTGGCCTGTGCAGAAGACAGGTGGATCTTGGAGAATGACAGTGGATTATCATAAGCTTAACCAAGTGGTGGCTCCCATTGCAGCTGCTGTACCACATGGGGGATTTCATTGCTTGAGCAAATTAACACCTCTCCCGGCACCTGGTATGCAGCCACTGACTTGGCAAATGCCTTTTTCTCCATTCCTGACCATGAAGCCCGCCAGAAGCAATTTGCCTTCAGCTGCAAGGTCAGCAAGATACCTTCACTGTGCTACCTCAGGGGCATATCAACTCTCTCGCTTTGTGTCATAATCTGATTCAGAGAGAACGTGACAGCGTTCGCTTCTGCAAGGTATGACACTGGTCCACTGCACTGATGACATTATGCTGACTGGGTCCAGTGAGCAAGAAGCAGCAGACACACTGGACTTACTGGTGAGACATCTGCGTGCCAGAGGACGGAAATAAATCCGACTAAAATTCAGCGAACTTCTACCTTGATAAAATTTCTAGGGGTCCGGGGGCATGAGGCCGGTCAAGATATTCCTTCTAAGGTGAAGGGTAAGTTTCTGCACTTTGCCCCTCCTGCAATCAAGAAAGAGGCACAGTGCCTAATGGGCCTATTTGGATTTTGGAGGCAACACATTCCTCAGCTGGCTCATTTATCGAGTGACCCAAAAGGCTGCCAGTTTTGATTGGGGTCCAGAACAGGAGAAGGCTCTGCCACAGGCCCAGGCTGCTGTGCGAGCTGCTGTGACACTTGGGCCATGTGACCAGCAGATCCAATGGTGCCTGAGGTGTCGGTGGCAGATAGGGATGCTGTGTGGAGCAGCTGGCAGCCGCCACAGGAAAATCACAGCAGAGGCCTCTAGGATTTTGGAGCAAGGCCCTGCCACCTTCTGCAGATAACTACTTCCCTTTTGACAGACAGCTCTTGGAACTATGACTGGGCTTTGGTGGAGACTGAACGTTTGGCTATGGGGCATCAACTCACCATGCGACCTGAACTGCCTATCACGAACTGGGTGCTTTGTGACCCATCTAGCCATAAAGCTTGGGCACACAGTAAATATTATTATTATTATTATTATTTTGAGACAGTTTCCCTCTTGTTGCCTAGGTTGGAGTGTAATGGTGTGATCTCAGCTCATTGCAACTTCTGCCTTCTGGGTTCAAGCAATTTTCCTGCCTCAGCCCCCTGAATAGCTGGGATTACAAGCATATGCTATCACGCCTGGCTAATTTTTTTTTATTTTTAATAGAGACAGAGTTTCATCATATTGGTCAGGCTGGTCTTGAACTCCTGACCTCAGGTGATCCACCTGCCTTGGCCTCCCAAAGTACTGGTATTACAGGCGTGAGCCACCGTGCCCAGCCCCCAGCCTATTTGATATGAAACTATGAACGTTAACAAGGGTGAGCAGTGCGTCTGCGTTTAATGCCGTGTGCAACATCCGCACAGCCAGGCACAGGAGATGCCCAAGAGAAGCCACGGCTTGGGGCAGTGGGGCTTTCCAGGGGCCTGGAAGCTGAGCCCAGACCCTCGAAGTGAGGCTCAGTTCATCACGGAGCCAAGAGGAATGTGCTGACAGCGTCTTCAATAAGGCAGGGGAGGGCTAACTTTTACTTCTTTAATTCCCCCGTTTTATGTAACGCTGTTGCATGACTCAGACTGAGGGCAAATTCTTTGCGAAAGTGTTGGGAGTAGGTTTCCTACCTCGGTAACACAAGTTGTTCTTGCAGCCGCCTCCGTAGCTGGGCGGGCACTCAGAGCAGGGCTGGCCATTCTTATAGGGGGCTTCTCCAATCCAGTTCCCCCTGAGGACAGACCAAAAACAACCATCAGAGGGACCCACCACGTGAGGCCCTGGGACTGATCCTCTTCCAAGGTCCACTTGAGTCCCTGACAGGTCAGGAAGGAAGGTGCGTGCTGTGTGAAGCGGCAGAGGTGGCTGTCCCAGCCCCCTCTGTGCACAGAGTGTCTAGAGAATTCCAGAATCCCAGCGATTCTGCAGAAGGGAGCTACAAGATGCCCTTCCACCCGGTCCCTTTGCACTGGCTGGCTGTAAGCCCCCAGACACCCCCATGGCCCCGCTTCCACCAACACTGCTCTGAACACCGTAGGGCCCCCGGATCCCAACAGCTTAGCACTGAAAAGCTGCCAGGACCCCCTTTTAAGGCATTTCTCAAATGTGTAAAGCCGGTCTGTGCCAGAGATGGCTTGGACCTCCCCAGTTCTTACCACACACCATCCCTGGTCCGTGCTCCTCACCCCATCTCCCCAGCACCCCAGGAGGGGAAGAGCTGGAATACTTTTGCAGAGAAGGAAACTGAGGCACAGTGAGGTTAAGTGACTTGTTCCAGGTCGCAGAGCAAGCGAGTGGCAGGCCTGGGATTTGAACCCAGGCTGTTCAGGCGGCTCAGAGCCTTATTTAGGCACATTCTACTCTAGGTGCTGGGTCAAAGGTCTCTCTTGGGTCAGAGTTGCTCCCTGCCTCCCTCTGGAGTTCCCAGGGGCAGGAAAACTGGAGGCTGCACCATAGGTTTTCTCCAGGGGCCAGGTACCGGTGACAGTGGGAATCCCCAGGCCCTTCCTGCAGCTCCTGGGCTGTGAAGAGCCGGCTCCCTGGGTTGGGCCCCAGGCTGCCAGCATGTGCCCTCGGCCAGCCTCCTCCAGCCCCAGCCCCAGCCCCAGTCCCAGTCTCCGTCTCTGTAAAATGGGGTCACGGCAGCAGGGGTGCTGTGAGACAGCAGGAGTGACCTTGGGAAACCCTTGGTCACCTGGCTTATGGGGAAGGCCGTGCTCTGAGTGCTGGTGAAATCCACAAGCTTGTAGGGGGAACGCTCTGATGCTTTCCTGGGAAGATGGGGAGGGGCCCTGCCAGCATTGGCCAAAGACAAACGGCAGGAAACATGCTGGGTCTGACAGGTATCCATCCTTACAAGAATGGCCTAGAACCTCCTGTAGCCCCAGAAGAAGGCTGGCCTCACCGAGGGGCCTGTAAGCAGGGGAGGGGCAGTGGGCCGTGCGGTGCAGCATGACAGGGCTGGGCACTCTCTGGTGCTGACGTGCACATGGCCTCTCCCACCCTGCCACGCTCTGGAGCAGAATGACCGTGTCCATGCCATGCCACAAGGCATCCCCGCTCAGACACCCTCTGCTCAAATCCCCAGAGGCCTTCGGGATGCCTCCCCAACAAGGACCACCACCAAAGGACCGAGAGGGCCCAGAGCCCGTCCTGTCTCTGAGTGAAGCCCAGAGGTTTCTCCAATGATTGTGGCCCTGTTGTGGGTACAGCCCACTGCCCCTGCCAAGCTTCCCCTTGAGTCTAGGGTTCTATATTTCCTCAGAGAAACCATACCACCGACACTCCCAGCTCAATCCTTAATCCTCAGAGCTGGCATTGATGGAAGGCCGGCTGGGCACCAGGCCCTGCAGATGAACGGTCTCCTTAATTTTTGAGACAGAGTCCTGCTCTGTCACCCAGGCTGGAGGGCAGTAGTGTGACCACAGCTCACTGCAGCCTCAACCTCCTGGGCTCAAGCAATCCTCCCACCTCAGCCTCACAAGCAGTGGGGAATACACGCATGCACCACCACATCCAGCTAACTTTTTCTGTTTTTTGTAGAGATGGGGTTTCGCCAGTTGCCAAGGCTGGTCTTGAGCTCCTGGACTCAAGCGATTCTCCTGCCTCGGCCAAAGGAGGCTGGGATTCCAGGCATGAGCCACCACGCTGGCCAGTCTCCTCAATTTGTGAATAGCCCCATGAAGTACCCACTCTCCTTCCCTCACACACAAGGCCCTCTATGTACACAACCACCCTACCCTTGTCCGGCTGGGTATCCCCCTCAAAGGATCTGAGCCCCCACCACACCCATAGCCACCCTCCCAGCCACCCTCCCCACCCTGGTGCCTGGGACAGTGTCCTGCACAGCCCAGGGGCTCAGACCCTCTCTCTAAGAAAGAGGCCATGGACAGCACACAGTGACACACAGCGGTCAAAGGCAAGAACTGGTGACCACCTAGCACTACGGGGAACCTCACAGATGTGATGTCGAGCAAAAGACCATTTGGGGGCACAGGGAGTGTGCTGTGTGGCCCCCTTCATGTGAGGTCCCATACCCCACACCACAGACCCATGGGGAAGATGCTGGAACGGTGGTCACTTTGCGGGGCATGAGGAGCCTCTGGGGCATGGGAAGCACTGTCCATCTCCATCTGGATGGTCATTATACAGGTAGAGAGCTACTGCTATGGACTGAATGTATGTGTCTCCCCAAATCCCAGGGTCAAAGCCCAAACCCCCTGTGTGACTGTACTTGGAGAGGGGGCCTTGAGGAAACTAGCTAAGGTTAAATGAGGTCAACAGATGAAGGCCTGATCCGATAGGACTGGCGTCCTCATGTCTCACCACCATGTAAGAAGGCGGCCGTCAGTGAGACAGGAAAAGAGCCCCCGACTGGAGCCCAACGCGGCCACGCCTTGATCCGGGGGGCTTCCGGCCTCCAGAATGGTAAGAGATAAAGGTCTGATGTGTAAGCTGCTGAGGCTGTGGCATCTGCTGTTGCAGCCCCAACACACTAATGCATTGTGAGAATGTGTCAGGCCGTATACGTAAGATGAGTATATGGCCAGGCACGGTGGCTCACGCTTATAATCCCGGCACTTTGGGAGGCCACGGCGGGCAGATCACGAGGTCAGGAGTTTGAGATTAGCCTGGCCAACACAGTGAAACCCCGTCTCTACTAAAAATGGAAGAATTAGCTGGGCATGGTGGCAGATGCCTGTAATCCCAGCTACTCGGGAGGCTGAGGCAGGAGAATCACTTGAACCCTGTAGGTGGAGGTTGCAGCAAGCGGAGCTCACATGCCGCTGTACTCCAGCCTGGGCAACAGAGCTAGACTCCAGCTCAAAAAAAAAAAAAAAAAAAAAAGATGAGTATATTTTACCATGTGCAGGTTATTCCTTTTTTTGAAAAGGAGTCTCGTTCTGTTGTCCAGGCTGGAGTGCAGTGCTGCGATCTCGGCTCACTGCAATCTCCTCCTCCCGGGCTCAAGCGATTCTCTTGCCTCAGACTCCCGAGTAGCTGGGACTACAGGCCCACGCCACCATGCCCAGCTAATTTTTGTATTTTTAGCAGAGACGGGTTTCACCATGTTGGCCACCATGGTCTTGATCTCCTGACCTGGTGATCTGCCTGCCTCAGCCTCCCAAAGTGCTGTGATTACAGGTGTGAGCCACCACACCTAGCCAGTTATTCCTCTTTTTAAGGAAGCAGGGGGCAGCTACAGAAGGAAAGAATTTTATTTCTGATAGGATCATCTAGTGTCTATTTTTTATACAGAGTCAAGTCAAATGACTCCTCATCTCCACCTGCTGCTGGACCGGGAATTGCACCACCTGGGACCAGCCTGCTGCTCTTGCCTGGGGCCTGCGTCCCCTCCCAGTCGATGACATACCCGCAGCGCTTATCCATGTGGGCTGCCCAGCAGCCCTGCCACCGCAGGCATGCCAGATGGTTTTGGGAGAGCTTCTATTTTTCCTCGCAACCTCAGCGATTCCCCCTTCATCCCACCTTTTCACAACTGCTTCTGACCCAAAACAAATAAATGAGGTCACTCCCTTTTCATTTAGTCACTGAGCAAACATGCCCCAGGGCCCACTCTGAGGAGGGCATGAGGGAGAACAGTGGTGGCCTGCAGCGGCCAGTGTGCATATCTCAACCTCAGGCCGTGAGCTGGGGGAGCGGCTCTCCAAGAGTCAGCACATATTTGTCCCATGAGCAAATGAGTCAGGACTGGATACCACATCGATGATGTGAGCATGCTATAGGTGGAGGAGGCACTATGATTGGGAGGCTGCGTGCGTCCCTCTTTGGGGATACAGAGAAGCTAGGCTCTGTGGGAACATGTGTTTTCTAGGGTGCCATCTACTGCATGTTTTCAGAGAAAAATAATCATACAGCCAGGCAGGCCATGCTGGTTGTGCAGCCAGCAGCCACTCCCGCTTCTGACTCTGTTCAGCTGGTCCCAGAGGATGTGTTGCAAAGCCAATTGGGGTGATCTTGTCTCCCCCTCACCTATGGTTGGTCTAATTCTGGCCAACATAAGGAGAAAGTGGTCCGTGTGTGAAAGACCTAAGGAGACAGGCCTTTTACCATCCTTCCCTCTGCTTGGGGAGATGCGATGTTGGTGCTCTGCAGCCATCTTGGGACCATGAGGAGAGAATGGCATGGCAGGAAGATGGAAAGGACCTGAGTCCTTGTTGTCACTGCTGAGCTGTTAAGCTAACTCAGATGCACCAAACTCCAGACTCCTTGTTATGTGAGATAATAAAGACTTCGCTGCGTAAGCCGGTTTTAACTGGGTGCTCCACGGCAAGCAAACACAGCCAAACTCCCCACCCACAGGAACATGTCAACTTGTCTTACTTGGGAGCATAGTTGCAGACGAGGTAGACGGCATTCTCCCAAACGTCTCCCCAGACGGTCAGCTTCCGGCAGGTGTTCACAGCACAGCCAACCTTGGTGGTGGTGGCCCAAACTATCTGAAAAGATGACATCTGTGTGTCACAGCTCAAGGGACAAGGCACAAAAGGGTGATGTAATCTGGCCTGGATGTATAAGGTGCTAGCAGTGAAGAGGTTTGCAGTGAAGGGTTGGGGGAGGCAGATATCAGCCCCTAGCTCATTGAAGATACATGGATTTTCTTAAAAAGCAAGCAAGTGGGCCAGGAGCAGTGGCTCACGCCTGTAATCCCAGCATGTTGGGAGGCTGAGGCGGGTGGGTCACGAGGTCAGGAGTTCAAGACCAGCCTGACCAACATGGTGAGGTCAGAACTATTTTTAGTAGAAACCCTTTCTCTACTAAAAATACAAAAATCAGCTGGGTGTGGTGGTGCATGCCTGTGATCCCAGCTACGCAGAAGGCTGAGGCAGGAGAATCGCTTGAACCTGGAAGGTGGAGGTTGCTGTAAGTCAAGATTGCGCCACTGCACTCCAGCCTGGGTGACAGAGCGAGACTCCATTTCAAAAACAAAAAAGCAAGCAAACGACCCCCCACACAATGAAAAGGCCCCAGCAGTGTCAGATTGCCATAAAAGTTTCCTTGGTTGCAGTAGCTCACACCTGTAATCCCAACTCTTGGAGAAGCTGAAGGAGGAGGATCACGGAAGCCCAGGAGTTTGAGACCAGCCTGGACAACACAGCCAGACCCACCTCTACAAAAACTACAAAAATTAGCTGGACCTGGTAGTGCACACCTGTAGTCCCAGGTACTCAGGAGGCTGAGGTGGGAGGACTGCTTGAGCCCAGGAGTTTGGTGCTGCACTGAGCTAAGATCATGTCACTGCACTCCAGCCCAGGTGGCAGCGAGACCCTGTCTCCAAGCCAAAAAAAAAAAAAAAAAAAAAAGAGTTTGTAGTGCTCTGTTTCCGGCCTTGCCAGTAACAAACAACTTATTCCACCAGCTGTACCTGGCATAGAACTGAATTTTTAAAAGTTAAGGCGATAACAGCACAGAGGTTTTCAAGATTTGGTCAGTCCCTCAGGGGCAGGGGGTGAACGACTGGGATTGGGGTGCAGGGCTGAGGTGGTGGCCAGTCCCCAAAGTACCTGTGTGTAGTGCGTGCACATGGGTCCCGAGCACCTCTCCGGACACCAGGGATTGCACTCGCTCGGGTAGGGGTAGGTGTAGTCCTTCACCTCGTCATACCAGGACTGCACGTGGAACCCGGGAGAGCGATACCTGCGGAGCAGAAACAGCTAAGTCCCAGCCCCTCCTGCCACCCGCCAATGGAGACAGCAGCAGCCACGGGCAGGTAGGAGGGAGGGAGGCCAAGGCAGGGGAACAGCCCCTAATTCCAGCAGCAGCCACGGGCAGGTAGGAGGGAGGGAGGGCGAGGCGAGCAAAAAGCCCCCTAATTTGAACAGCAGCCACGGGCGGGTAGGAGGGAGGGAGGGTGAGGCAGGGGAACAGCCCCCAATTACAGCAGCACCTGGTACAGGTGCTTAAAACCATTATCAGTGAGGAGCTCACCTGGGATCTCTATTAGGCTCCCCAGGTGGCCCACATACCACCTGCATGTGCAGGAAACTCTTAACCTGGCTAACAATGAGTCCTTTTTCATGTCAATTAGGTGTTTGTTTTCAGGTACATTGGAGAAAGAATACCCAGGCCATGAGCCCATATTTCACAGATATTATTGCCCAGGACAAAACCTGGTTAAGACGTGAATTCATTTAAGGCTGAACATGATAGCTCACGCCTGTAATCCCAGCACGTTGGGAGGCTGAGGCAAGCGATCACCTGAGGGCTGGAGTTCGAGACCAGCCTGGCCAACATGGCAAAATCCCGTCTCTACTAAAAAAAAAATTAAAAAATTATCTGGGTGTGGTAGTGCATGCCTGCAAACCCAGCTACGTGGGAGGCTGAGGCAAGAGAATCACTTGAATCCGGGAGGCAGAGGTTGCAGTGAGCTGAGATCGCACCACTGCACTCCACCCTGGGTGACAGAGCAAGACCCTGTCAAAAAAAAAAAAAAAAAAAAAAAAGGTGCCAACCTTGGCAGCAGAGGCTGAAGCAAGGGGGTGGTGGGCATGGAGCAATGACCTCACGGAGGACATCCAGGGGCAGGTGCAGCTGGTGGCTGCCCCAGGAGCTGTCAACGGTGCCTGGGATTCTCCTTGACAGGGAGGAGCCCAGGGTGGTGCTCCAGCTGATAAAATCTTAAATAAGAAGTTTCTGGCTGAGCGCAGTGCCTCACACTTATAATCCTGGCATGTTGGGAGGCTGAGGCGGGTGGATCACTTGAGGTCAGAAGTTCAAGACCAGCCTGGCCAACATGGTGAAACCCCGTCTCTACTAAAAATGCAAAAATGAGCCAGGCATGGTGTCACGTGCCTGTAATCCCAGCTACTTCAGTGGCTGAGGCGGAGAATTGCCTGAACCCACAGGCAGAGGTTGCAGTGAACTGAAGCTGAGATCATGCCACTACACTCCAGCCTGGGCGACAGAGGGAGACTCCATCTCAAAAGAAAAAAAAAAAGACAGTTTCTTAGGCTGGGCACAGTGGCTATCCCTGTAATCCCAGCACTTTGGGAGCCTGAGGTAGGTGTGTCACCTGAAACCAAGAGTCTGAAACCAGCCTGGCGAACATGGCAAAACCCAGTCTCTACAAAAAGCACAAAATTAGCTGGGTGTGGTGGTGTGCACCTGTGATGCCAGCTACTCGCGAGGCTGAGGCAGGAGAATCACTTGAACCTGGAAGGCAGAAGTTGCCATAAGCCAAGATGGCACCATTGCACTCCACCCTGGGCAACAGAGCAATCTCCATCTCAAAAAAAAAAAAAAGAAGTTTCTTAAAGTGTTTGCACACCTAACTGCAAAGCTCTGTGCACTTGGAGGCTTCTCTTGAATGAGCTTTTGGCTTTGTGTCTGGTTTTTGGGTCCCCCAGCAGCTGAGGAATGCAGATGGCCATGACGACACTGAAACCTGAGGCTGGACGCCCCCTCTTCGCGGGCAACAGGGACCCCTTTGCCCTGTCCTCCGAGGCTGGATTTGTTTCCAGCTTTCACTCGTTCCTGCTACAGGGGATGCCCTCTCTGTGGTTTAGTTAATATTTTTCTCTACTCAGTCTTTAAATACACTCACGTCTTTTTCTTGGGGGGAGGCCACCTCGGCCTCCCAAAGGGCTGGGATTACAGGTGTGAGCCACCGCGCCCGGCCTTTCTTTTTTTTTAAACTAGGGAAATAACCAAACTGGGTGCAAGTCCAGTCACACTGTCACCAGCAAGTATAAACAAAGTGGTTTCAATGAAGAGAAAACGCTCATGGGGGAAATGACCATTTTTAAGGGCAATGTGGTGAGGGAGGCAGTTAGAGGTCTTGTAACAATTACTGTCTGGAAACTGAGAGATGGCAGCGGTCAGCGGTCAGTGGCGTGCCCTGGGGCCATTTGCGGAAAGTCGTGGACACAGGGAGGAGGTAGGAGCAGAAGGCTGCTGGCCTCTCATCCGCTTCCCCGCAGGCTCGAGGTCACACAGACTCAAGGCTGGCGCTGGCATGGCTGTGGGGGAAAGGCACCCACGGCTGCCCCAGGGCGCCGTGCAGAGTTGGGGGCTCTTTTGCAAAGCACGTTAGCAAAATTCCTTAAGAAGGGGGAAGTCTCTGTGCCCTCTGGCCCATCAATCCCGCTTCTCGGGAGTAATCCTAATGAAACCGTTCAAGCGAGACAGAGCGAAGAGCGGAAAGAAAAGCAATGTGCAAGAGCTGACGTGTCAACTGTGGTCTGTCCACAGAGGGACCACTAGGGCATCTGCAGGGCGATGCTCATGACCACTGTATCCTTGAAAATGTCCCAATATTGCACGAAAAGGAAAAAAGAAGAAAGAGATTTCAAAGCGATCCAGGCCACAGTCGCAATGCTGTGAAACTATGTCGGCGCCTAGCCAAGTGCCACAAAGGAGCCCAGAAAAAGGCAAAGAGCCGAACCAGCTAGTGGAAGTACAGACCTCCTCACTTTGGACACTTTCCTTTCATGTTATTGTAAGATGGTTTTTATAAAAAGCTAACTTCAGCCGAGAAAAACCACAGTGCGGACCTGCCTCTGTGCAGTCACAGCTGCTGATCCGCCGTGACACCTGCCGGGTTTGTCCTGGAAACGCATGCATGCAGAGGAAGGTGTGGCTGCGCATGGCCAGATGAAACCCAGGCCAGGAAATCCCTCTGTGTGCAGTGAAAGCAAACCCTCACCTACATTTTAAGAGGCTGTCTAACGCCCAGTGCAACTTTTCAAGAATTAGGGCAAAATGGATGTCTATCCACGTCCTGGATGGGTCTGAGGACGTGCATGCTAGCCTTGGGCATGGCACACTCACTGGTCTTATGTGGTCTTTAGTTGTTGTCCTGGGTGTGGTCAAAAGACATTTTTCCACTTTCCCCAATGAGACCAGCCCTCAGCCCCCAGGAAGGACTTCTGGCCTCTTTGGGAGCATGGATACGTGGTCCAGGTTACTTTGGGGAAGGCCAGTCGGCTGCATTTAATAGACAACCATTAATGCCTCCTACGGGAGACAAACCGCTGTGAGACAGAGCAGCCTCGGGGGGCTGGAGAAGTTAGTGAGTCTCCTGATGGCTGGATGACATGGGGAAGGCAAAGAGCATCTTCCCAACAGGGTGGAACCTGGCTCAGCCTGAAAGTATGCAGAGCCAGACAGAAATGACCCACCATGAACACAGCAGCTCACCCCACAGGAACAGGGACTCAAGAACCGGGCACAGGAGATGGAATGGAAAATCCAAACTACAGACCGGGCATGGGAGCCCATGCCTGTCATCCCCGCACTGGAGAAGGCCGAGGTGAGTGGATCACTTGAGGCCAGGAGTTCGAGACCACCCTAGCCAACATGATGAAATTCTGTCTATACCAAAAAAATTAAGAAAAGTAGCCAGGCGTGCTGGCACGTGCCTATAGTCCTAGCTACCGGGGAGCTGAGGCTTGACAATCTCTTGAACCTGGGAGGTGGAGGTTACAGTAGCCACTGCTCTCCATCTTGGATGACAGATCTTAATATAAATGGCCCCAGGGCACGCCGCTCACCGCTGCCCGCTGCCATCTCTCAGTTTCCAGACAGTAATTGTTACAAGACCTCTAACTGCCTCCCCTCACCACATTGCCCTTAAAAATGGTCATTTCCCCCCATAAGCGTTTTCTCTTCATTGAAACCACTTTGTTTATACTTGCTGGTGACAGTGTGACTGGACTTGCACCAAGTTTGGTTATTTCCCTAGTTTAAAAAAAAAAAGAAAGGCCGGGCGCGGTGGCTCACACCTGTAATCCCAGCCCTTTGGGAGGCTGAGGTGGCCTCCCCCCATGAAAAAGACGTGAGTGTATTTAAAGACTGAGTAGAGAAAAATATTAAGACCCTGTCTCCAAAAAAAAAGGAAAGAAAGAAAGAAAACCCAAACTATACACTTTAATAAATCCTCAGTGTCTGGGGTGAGCCAACCAAGCTTAAATACATTTTGTCAGTTATTTAGGAGTGTTCCTGGGTGCCGAGTCTCAGTTTACCTGAATATCGATGGGATGGATGGTGTCTTTGCAGGCTAAACTTGGTAACGGCACAAGTGCTGAGCCTGGCACATGGCAATGGGGACCTTTGGCAGCTGCAGGGGAGCTTATGGGTCTTACCTGCCCCAGTGGGCGGCCAGGTTCTGCCCGATGGATACCAGGAGACTGGTGGGCCCGTGCTCCCAGATGCACTGGCTGGCCCACGCCGCTGCTGACTTCTCCAGCTCATCATCCCAGGTCTGCAGGAGGAGGAGAAATGGGCACCAAGAGGTGAGGATGAGGGAGGGGCGTAAGAAACATAAATGCAGCAACGCCCCAGCCTGGGCCCCCGCTGAGCCCACAGCCAGTGCTCTGCTGCTGTATCTCTGGCTTCCTAAATCAGCCAGAGGGGTATGACAGGCCAAAGGTGCCAGCTCCAAGCCCGTCCTCAGGCCTCCTGTTGGGCCTCTAACTTGCCAGAGGTCCTGGGCGGGTGCCTTCTCTCGGCCTCTGTGTCTGTGAAACAGGAGTGGCCCTGCTGAGTGACCTCTGAAGTTAACACGGCGTGCTGTGTGGAAGAAAAGGGGGAGGTCTGCAGCCATCTCTAGGGATGGTCTTGGCCTGGAAGCCCGTCCCGATGACCATGGCTTCCTCTCCTTACACGTGTTCACGCACACCAGGCCTTGGGCTTTATCCCAATCTTCTCATTACATCCTAACAGGGGGCCGCTGAAGTAGACCCTTCTTATCCCCATTTCACAGGCAAGCAAATCAAGGCTTGGAGAAGCAATGCCAAATTCCCTGGGTCCCACAGCCAGCTGGTTGCAGAACCAGGACTTGAACCCAGGTCTTCAGGACCCTGGAGCCAGAGCTGTCTCCATGTATGCAGTTGTGTGCAGCCCACACAGGTAATAAGCTGATGCTATTCCTAGACCAAGGGCTGGAAATGATAAGTTATCCGTGTGGCGCAGGATCGGTGCTCTGAATGCAGGTTCTGGAATGGCTGTGTGCACCTAGGCACGCGGTTACCCTCTCTGAGCCTCACTGTCCTCATCTGTAACGTGGGCATGTCCACGCCCTCGCTGTGCGCAGTCATGGGGAGGGGGAAACCTAGGAGGGGGGTGCCCAGCCCAGGGCCTGGCTGCAGTCAGGGAGGCGCTATCCACATCAACTGCACTCAGGCCTGCAGGGAAAAGCAGCTGAGGTCCCCTGCAGGGGATCTTAGACTCTCACTGGCCACATGCGGGGCCACACGGCAAGAAGGGCCCTGAGATGAATGGGTGCCGCCTTTCAGTCGGAAGATGGAAAGAACCCGAGATGGGCCAGGGGCGGTGGCCCATGCCTGTCATCCCAGCACTTCGGGAGGCTGAGGCGGGCAGATCACTTGAGGTCAGGAGTTGGAGACCAGCCTGGCCAACGTGGTAAAACCCGTCTCTACTAAAAATAAAAAAATTAGCTAGGCCTGCACAAAATGAGACTCTGAAAAAGAGAGAAAGAAAGAAAGGAAGGGAGGGAGGAAGGAAGGAAGGAAGGGAAAAGAAAGAAAGAGAGAGAAAAAAGGCAGTGCTAGAGATGGACGGTGGGGATGGCTGCAGTAAGAATGTACTTAATACCACAGAACTTCGTGCTTCAAAATGGTTAAAATGGTCAATTTTATAGTTCGTATATTTTACCACAATAAAAACAAATTGACAAGAGACGTCTTCAGCTTGCCCAGCCCTGCTTACCTCCCGGCATGGCCCATCCTGAATCAGCAGGGCCTGGGCAGGGGTCTGGGCAGAGACTCTGAAGACAGGCTCTGCAGCCCAGCCTGCCCAACAGCACACGCGACTCCTGGGGACAGAACCCCATGAACAGAGCAAGCGTGTCCTTTCTCTGCAGAGAACAGACGCCGGACAGCCCCCTGGCTCACAGCAGGCAGCTGGCGCTTTGCTTCCTCCCTGGAGTCCTTCCGACAGATGTTCCTGCTCAGAGCAGGCAGAGGCTGGCCTCCCGCCCTCTGCACACCCAGCCCCAGGTACACAGCCGATGCTCGTGGAAGACTGTCCTGCCTTAGCCCTGGGACCCCCCAGCAGGAAGTACCTGCCCAACAGAACGGCACCCACGCTTCCCTCTCTCCCGCTGTCCCACCAAGACTCCCCAGCCGCCAAGGGACAACAAACCTTGAGTCTCAGAGAGGTGAAGTAACCTGCCTGAGGTCACACAGCCGAGAAGGCTTTGACAACCCCCTCTTGTCTGGCTACAAAGGGGGCTCTTCCTGCTTTGCATACTGTAACCAAGTGCCGGACCCACCCCGCTAAAATAATAAGTTACTGAAATATGCTAATGCCATATGCTGCATGTGCAATATACTAAATGATAACAGTGTTAATGTTTCCTTAGAGCTGATCATGCATTACCTCATCACGCCCCCCCACACAGCCCTGTGAGAAAGGGTTTCTTGTTCCCATCGTGCAGGTGACAATATAAACAGACAGGCTAAGCAATCTGCCCGAAGTCACATAGCTGGCCAGGGACAGCTGGAGAGGCAGGCCGGCTGGCTCCAGAGCCTGTCCACTCACAATACGTCAGAACAGGCTGCTCAACTCTTTGGGGTTTTAGAATCCACCTTTCCGTGCTAAGGCTGTTTGGAAGGACTGTGGCGTGAAGCCACAGCGGGCAGGGTTTAGCAGGAAGCCACGTTTCTGAGACGCTCTCTCAAATCTGCATTGCTATTTGGGTGTGAACAAGAGCAGAGGGGCAAGGCGGTGCAGGGCTGAAGGCGCTGGGCTGAGTGGCGGGGCCTCTGCCTTCCCTTCCTTTCAGCCTCCCTGCTCTGAGGCAGCCTCAGTAACATCCATGAAGGCTCAGCCTCCCCAGCAGGCCAGCCTTTTAAACCAAAGGACCCAGATCCCAACTCCAATCCTGAAACATCACCAAGTCAGCAAATAGGAAAACATGAAAGGCCCCCTATGGCTGCCGGGGGAGCCTGACTTTCCCTGCTGCAAAGAAGCTCCTTTCACTGGCGCTAAGTCTTGTGTGAAACTGGGGGACCACACAGTGCAGGGAGAAAAAGGCCATTACGAACCCGGCCTGCTCCAGACCAGGAGGCAGGAAGCATCTGGGATCCTGGGGGTGGCAGCGCAGTCAAGCTCCAGTCCCAGATGCTGACAACCTCGCCAGAGAGACGTGGGGCCTCCTTGCCCCACAAGGACCAAGGCCAAGCCACCAGGGATGCGCGGATGGGACATTCGATGGGTCTCAAAGTTCCTGTGGCTCCTTTCCTTTCATTTCTCATAAAGTAACTCTTCCAACAGGATTTTCCAACAAGCTCCCTCTGCTCTTAGAAATTGGGGGTGAAAAAGAAAAACTAACATTGGGCATGGTGCCTCACGCCTGTAATCCCAGTACTTGGGGAGGTTGAGGTGGGTGGTTCACTTGAGGCTGGAGTTCGAGACCAGCCTGGCAAACATGGTAAAACTCTGCCTCTACTAAAAATACAAAAATTAGCCAGGCGTGGTGGTGGGCGCTTGTAATCTCAGTTACTCAGGAGGATGAGGCAGGAGAATCGCTTGAACCTGGGAGGTGGAGGTTGCAGTGAGCTGAGATCGTGCCATTGCACTCCAGCCTGGGTGACATAGTGAGACTACCGAAAGACAAAGAAAGAAAGGTAGAAAGAAAGACAGGAAGGAAGGGAGGGAGGGAGGGCGGGTGGGAGGGAAATAGGCAGGGAGGACTTAGAAGAGAAGGGGAGCCTGTTCAGGCTAAAGCAGACACGAGGGAGAGCCAGTGGCTCTGGGGGAAGGCTTGCAGGTCTTCCAGCCTCTGCTCCACCCCTTCAGAAGCAGCCCTCGGGCTGGGTTGCTCTGCTTCCAGGAGCCTTTTGCACAGTGCCTCCAGAGCTTGAAGAAGAGAGAAAGCCCAAAGAGAAACCTAGTATTGCCCAGACCCATGGACAACACCTCCCAGGTCTTCGGAGGGGCTCTTGTTTTCACTCCCCGCCTCCCACCCAAGGCCCACCCTGTCATCCCTCACCTGCCCATCACCTGCCTGTGAGAGCCACCTCCCAGCAGCCTCGCTGCTTCCTGCTAGGCCCTGCAATCCTGTCCCCTGCACAGGAGACGTCCTTCACTGCTGGCTGAGCTCACGTCTGGAATCCCAGCACTTTGAGAGGCCAAGGTGTGTAAATCACATGAGGTCAGGAGTTCGAGACCAGCCTGGCCAACGTGGCAAATCCTGTCTCTACTAAAAATGCAAAAATTAGCCAGGCGTGGTGGCAGGTGCCTATAATCCTAGACACTTGGGAGGCTGAGGCAGGAGAATCGCTTGAACCCAGGGGGCAGAGGTTGCCCTGAACCAAGATCACGCCACTTCACTCCAGCCTGGGTGAAAGAGCGAAACTACATCTCAAAAAAAACCAGAAGTGCTTCACAGTCATAAATGTATCCTCCCATGCAAAAAACGCTGTGTTTTTTTTTTTTTCATTTTCACCATTTCAGCAATACCAAAACCCTATTCCTCATAGACTAAAAGGCAGGCTCCTCACCTAGCCTCAAAGCCCTGTGTGCTTTGCCCCTGCCTGCCTCTCTGACCTCTTCCAATGGCCTCACTCCCTGAGAAATGATCCATGGCCCTGTGGCTTTTTGAGAGCTCCTCTGAGACCCCAAGCTTTTCTCCCCTTAAGGAAAGAGACTCACAAGGCAATGGTGGCTTTCACACCTTCTGTTCCCTCTGCCCAGAACACCCTTCCCTGCATGCTTGCTCAAGCACTCTCATTCTTCAGGACTTAACTGAGATGGCTCCTCCACAGAGTGGGCCACCCTCACCCTCCAGCTCAGTCTGGTTTCTCTCACACCTAACGTTCGTTCTTGCAGCTCCCTATATTTCTTCATCTAACTCTGCACAACTCATTCATAATCATGCCTCCTCCCAGAATCCAGGACAGTGCCTGGCACATCGAAGGTGCTCCACAAATACTTCCTGGCTACACTAGTTTGGAGGTGCCGTGTGAATGGAGACCTCATCTGCTTTGCCCACCTCTTTATAGCAAGAATCTCACGGTGTGCTGGGCACTCGAGAGGCACTCAAAAATGCATAGAATTCACCAGTTGATTAAATCCCAGGTGTGTGGAAGGCAGAGAAGCAGAACCGGGAGGCCAGCCTGCCTCCTACCCACACATTCAACAAATATGTATAGGCTGGGCACGGAGACTCATGCCTATAATCCCAGTCCTTTGGGAGGCCGAGGTGGGCGGATCACTTGAGATCAGGAGTTCGTGACCTGTCTGGCCAACGTGGTGAAACCCCATCTCTACTAAAAATACAAAAAATTAGCTGGGCGTGGTGGTGGGCACCTGTAATCCCAGCTACTCAAACGGCTGAGTCAGAAGAATCGCTTGAACCTGGGAGCTGGAGGTTGCAGTGAGCTAAGATGGCACCACTGCACTCCAGCCAGGGCGACAGAGAGAGACTCTGTCTCAAAAACAAACAAAAACAATAAACATGTATTAACATCTACTGCATGCAGGCTTTGGGGACAGGCAGGGTGGCTTTCAATCACAGCCTCACCGTTTGCAGCTGTGTGGTTTGTGCAAGTCCTTTAAAGGTGAACCTCTCTGAGCCTCAGTTTCCTCCTCCACAAATTCGAGCTAATACTTTCTGTTTTCCAGGATTACTGTCAGGATTAAAGAGGACACAGTGCACGCAGCACAAAATAGCCACTCGACACTCACGCCATGACCCTCCGTGGCAGCTCTGTCGGGGGAGACAGGAGTCATCACCCGGGCCAGCCTGTGACAAAGGAACGTGACCACAGCTTTAAAGATGCAGATGAGACTGCGTCATACCTATCAGAGCAGTCACAGCAGGGACCACGGGTGCATTCCAAAGACGTGACAACGTCTGTACCACAAAGTGGCAAACACTCAGACTCTGGGAGAGATGTGGATTTTTTTTTTTTTTTTTTGAGATGAAGTTTTGCTCTTGTTGCCCAGGCTAGAGTACAATGACGCAATCTCAGTTCACAGCAACCTCTGCCTCCTGGGTTCAAGTGATTCTCCTGCTTCAGCCTCCCGAGTAGCTGGGATTACAGACAAGCGCCACCATGGCTGGCTAATTTTGTATTTTTAGTAGAGACAGGGTTTCTCCATGTTGGTCAAGCTGGTCTCGAACTCCCAACCTCAGGTGATCCACCCGCCTTGGTCTCTCAAAGTGCTGGGATTACAGGCATGCCCGGTCTTCTGTTTTTTGAGACAGGATCTTGCTCTGTCACCCAGGCTGAAGTGTAGTGGCACAGTCTCAGCTCACTGTAGCCTCAACCTCCTGGGCTCAAGCGATCCTCTTTCCTCAGCTCCCAACCCCCAGTAGCTGGAACTACAGGTGTGTACCACCGCGCCCAGCTAACTTTTGGATTTTTTGTAGAGACAGGGTTTTGCCATGTTACCCAGGCTGGAACGTGAGTTTGTTTAAAAAGCCATTCATAGCTGATGGATGGAGAATGTGGAAACTCCTGGTTGGTGGACAAGGAGTGACCCTAGAAGACTGTGGTCCATTTCCCTGTCATTCTGGAAAACCAGCCAGGAAGGAAGTTTCCACACTGGAACTGGGGGACAAATGGCAGCATCCTCCAACCACACCTAGAACACCCGTAACAAGCGCTCAGGAGAGTTGACCTTGGCTGTCTTCTGTCAGCATTGGCTCCTTCCTGGTTAGCAAAGACTGGGGGTCAAGGGAGGCAAGGTTAGTCTGTGCTGGACCCTTCACAGCCTCAACTCATCTCACTGTCATGGGAACCATGCAAGGAAGTACTCTCAAAAGGGAAAGTGAGGCTCACACTGGCTAAGGAGGTGTCAAGGTCATGCAGCTAGCCTGTGGCAGAGCTGAGATCAGTATCAGCAAAGCCTGGCCCTGGGCCCCTCCCCACTCTGCCTCCAGGAGGGCCTCCAGGTAGGAAGAGCTGAAAGCTGTGTGCCCAGTGGAGCTACCGAGAGTGACATGAAGGCAGTGAGGCAGGCTCTGCACAGGGAACCCACCTGTATTGTTTTGGCAGCTCGTTAAGAACACAGCCAGAGCCAGACATGGTGGCTTGTGCCTATAATCCTAGCACTCGGGAAGGCTGAGGCAGGAGGATCGCTGGAGCCTAGCAGTTCAGGACCAGCCTGGGCAACATAGCAAGACCCCCATCCCCACAAAATATTTAAAATCTAGCTGGGCACAGTGGTGCGTGCCTATAGTTTCAGCTACTTGGGAGGCTGAAGCAGGATCACTTAACCCCAGAAGTCTGAGGTTTCAGGGCATGATGATTGCACCACTGCACTCCAGCCTCACTGGCAGAGCGAGACCCTGTCTCAAAACAAACAAACAGAATAGAACAGAGTCGGGATGCTCGCCTGCAAGAGGAGACCCCAAGCCAGCCATCGCACACTGGCTGGGGATCAGAGCAGGCTGGTGGCCTGGGCCCCACCCTCCGTGCCAGCCTGTGGCAGGAGCCGGTGCTCACCATGTACTCCATGTTGGAGGCCGGAGGCTGCACCTGGCCCCGAAGCTTGTTGTGAAGCATGAGGATCTCCTCCTTGTCCTCCCTGGGGGATGGCCCTGCGGATCCTCGAGTGAGACTCGTTGTGCTGGTATTTGCTGAGCAGCTCCTCTAAGAGAGTGACGTTGGGCAAGAGGTAGCCTTGGGATCCGCAGACCAGGAACAGCAGCCCCAAGGGGACGACACCGCCTAGGACACAGCTCATGGCTCCACTCCTGCAGCACCTATGCCACTGACAGGGCAGCCTGGGCTCCTGGGGCAGAGATGGGCACTCGAGCTCTGAAAGGAAGCAGAGGGCGGTGGGAGAAGCCACGTTAGTAGGAGCCAGTCACAGCGGGGGCTGGAGCAGCGAATGCAGCACGAACCACTCTCTCCATTTTGCAGATAAGGAAACAGAGGCTCACGGAAGCTAAACAGCCAAGGTCCCACTGACAGGAAGTGGTGGAGCTGGGATTTATGCCAAGGGTTTCCAGCGAGGCGAGCTGTTTGGATTCCAAAGAGGACAACTAAGAACAGGTCCTCCCATACTCAAGTTTCCCTTGAGAGAGTCCCTGTATTTTCTAATTCTGAGTCAGCATCGATTACTCATTCAGGACTCAGGTGAATCTCTGGCACAAATCAGCTTCTAACTCCTGCCCCCAAGGGGATTGCTAACGTCATTTCCCATCACCAAAGGGTGCTCTGTGATCAACGTTGATAGCAAACTTCTAGTCCCTGTGTAATGAGACTTGGTTTACCAATAGTGATTGACAGACACATGGCTTCTCTTATCACGGCCCTCGCCCTGAGCCCACCCACACATCTGTCACATGCTAAGACACAGCTGCCCAGAACAGAATCCAGCTGAGGACTCAGAGTTTGGTTCCATTAGAAAACCCTTCATAAGCACCTAAGCAGCCCGGTCGTTTATGTTATTCCTTGTGGGAAATAAAAAACTTTCTCTTCAAAGTTTCCTTTCTTATTAAAGAATAAAGTTGCTAATAACTCTTTGTTAAGCCCTGTCCTATGCAGCTGTTAGACATGCCATGCTTACAGGCACATAGTACATTCTATGTCCTTGTACTTTAACCAAGATATCTGTGCTGGATGTGCTCACAGGCATGTCCCAGCTCACAGCATATGCCCCTTACCTGTTTGGAAAAGTGTGAAGTTGTCAGCCAATCAGGTTTTAGTTTAAATTGTATAGTCTGGCTCCAGCCAATGGAAATCAAACACAGCAGTAAGGACAACCCCCAAATGCGTAAAGGATACATATGTCTGCTTGTTCTTTGTTCATTGTACTCTCGTGGCAAGATGGCTAGCAAGGGTACCTGTCCTGCAGTCCAGGAAGTAAAAATTGCTTTGCTAAGAGATCCTTTGTCTCAGTGCTAATTTTTCTTTGTGGCACCAAGCATCTGTTTCCAACATTCCCAATCACCATGACAACCCATCCCCATTTTACAGGATAAGAAAGCTGTGGTTTAATGTGGTGACATGACAAGCCGAGGTCCAGCATCCTGGTAAGCAGAGACACGGAGATTCGAGATGATGATTCCAAAGATCCAGAATGTTCCAGCAAGCTACCTTGGCTCCTATATCCCTGAGGGTCAACTATCTTCCCTCCGTTATAGAGACACGAATTGCAGACCTCCTCCTCCTGGCTTGCCATCTGAAAAATGTATGTTATTGGCCCAAGAAGACAAAGAAGGGCTTGAAAAAGTGTGTCACTCACACTCCTCCTATCTGCTTTACTCCCGGGGAGAGTCAGGGCCACCAAGTTACCTTCATCCAGTGCCTTATTTTGTGCTGGACTCTGAGATGAAGCCTAGGGATGTGAAGATGAAGAGGACTCTGTCCCTGGCCTCAAGGAGTTCACAGTCAGGTCAGGGAGAGAAAAGGAAACCCGCAGTCCCCACATAGCAGGACAAAGCTGACTGTAAAGACAGGGCCGGGGCCCCCAGGGGCCAGAGGAAGGGGCTCTGTCCGGAGGGGGTAGGGTGGTGGCCGTGCCTCAAGCTGATCCGTCAGAACTCCCCCGGGGCTCAGTTCTTCAAATGGGAGTCTTCCCTGGTCTTCACACCCATAGCACCAACCGGTGTTTACCGGTCAAGTTGGCCGGGACAGTGACAGTGCAAGGAGGGCGTCCTCGGGGGGAGACATAGATCAAGGCTCAGAGGGGATGGAGGCCAAGATGGACATCCCAGGAAGCAGAAACGTTGGCACCAGGTGGCAGAGGCTGAGCCAAAGAGCTATGGGAATGGGGTGGTTCCCATTCCTGACTCCTGGAAACTCTCCAGGGTCCTGACTGAGGCTGTGCCCCAGACAAAAATAACCCCATGCGGAGAGGAGAGGCTTGGCTTGCTTTGCAGTGGACAGACAGGGCTGCCTCCTCCGAAGCCGAGCCTGAGACCGCGGGGGGAGGACCTCTGCGTGCTCACTCGTCCCCCCTGGGAAGCAGACCAAGAATGCAGAACTTCTCAGGATCCCTGATCTCTCTCAGGTTAGTCACACCACCATATATGAGCATTTCCAGCTGCAGGCGGCCAGGCTCAAGGAAGAGATGCCAGAAGACTCTGACGCTGGGCTGAGGTTGACAGTGCAGTAATCAGCGTCATGGGGCGTCCCCCTGGTGCCTGCACTATGCTCGGCTTGTTTTGCTCCACTCTTAGGCCACGGGAGGAGCAGGGACTCCCAAAAGGCACGAAGTATAAACTGCAGACGCAACTCTGCTGTGACCCCATGAGATGAAGACCCCGTTCTGGTCTAAATCACTGGTAGGCGTCACTCAGGTGGTTATCAGTAGGGGACTGGTAAACACAGTGTGCCTAGAATGTGGGGGCAGGAGTGCGTGGCGGAATATTACACAGCGGGTAAAAGGGAAGGCTCAGGCCACGTGAGCATCAGCACAAAGAAATCTCAGCGTGGTGTTGAGTTTCAAAAGCAAGTCATAGAACATGATGCTACTGCTGCTATTTGTGCAAATTTAAAAACATATAATGATTTTTTTTTTTTTTTTTTGTAGAACTCTAAAGAAATCAATACAGAGCACAGATCCATTTCAGGATGTTTAACAAGTGACGGCTACATGGGGAAGGTGGCAGGGTAGCAACAGCCAGGGGAAGGGTCATGTGGCTCCTCAGCACAGGGTGAAACTGCACATCACATCATGACCCACTGTGGAAACAACCATATATAAACACACAAACTTCTGGGGAAAGAGGCACCAGACGTTACAGGTATACATGTTTCCTACGTTCACTAACAAAGAGACAAAACTTTCATTCCCAAACCTCTCCCATTTGGGTGCTCGTTATGTACTCGACTCCGAGGAAGAGAGTTTAAAAAGAGCAAGAGGGGCCCTGGGCCGGGGGCCAGGGCTGGGAGAGGAGAGAAGTCGGGGCAGGGATAAAAAGAACACGTTTAATTGCCATGGGAGGCAATTATCGCCACTGGCAGAGGCTGCTGATAGTGGCTAGGATGGAAAGAGGGGCCTGACTCAAGAAACAGAAGAATCCAGAGGATCCTGGTAATTGGAAATGGAGGTGTGGGGGGGTGAATGGACCCTTGCTGTGGCCTGGGACACAGGTGCAGGGTCTGAGGGCTGGGGCATGTGGGTGATGTCCCTGTGTGAACAGGGCGGGAAGAGGGTGGGTGCGTCCCAAGGAGGGAGGGAGAACAGCCCTGCCCCCTGTACCATTCGAAGGTCGGCAGATGTAAGAGGAGAAGGGCGATGTGGCCAGGGGCGGACACATATGTATATGTTCAGATAAACATGTATCTGTGTTTGTGTACATGTGTTTGTATATGTATATGGTGTGTATGTGTGTGTCATAAAACCAGGTCTGAATTCAGAGGAAGTTCATGGTGGGGACTGGAAGTAAAGGATGAGAAAATGAGAGCCTTCATCTTTACCTTTAATATCTTATTTCAATTCTTCTCTTGAGACAGGGTCTCGCTCTGTCACCCAGGCTAGAGTACAGTGGCACAATCACAGCTCACTGCAGCCTTGACTTCCTGGGCTCAAGTGATCCTCCCACCTCAGCCTCCTCAGCTGGGACTACAGGTGTGCGCCACCAGGCCCAGCTATTTTTCTGTTTATTTTTTGTAGAGTTGGGGGTTTCACCATGTTGTTCAGGCTGGTCTTAAACTCCTGGGCTCAAGCAGTCACCTAGCTCAGCCTCCCCAAGGGCTGAGATTATAGGCAGGGGCCACTGCGCCTGGTCCTTATTTCTGTTTTTTAAATCTCAAGCAAATATGGCAAGATGCTGACATCTGTTCATGTCAGGTGACGGGGCGGAGTTGCCAGGTAGTGTGAGATGACAGCCACAGACGTGTCTTCAGGACCTCTGTGGTAGGCCTATGTGTCGTACTTGTTTATTTTCTATTTTTTTAAGTATTACAGGTTGAGTATCCCCCATCCAAAATGCTTGGGTCCGGAAGTGTTTCAGATTTTGGATTTTTCAGATTTTGGCATATTCGCAAGTTCATAATGAGGTATCTTAGGGATACGACCCAGTCTAAACACAAAATTTGATTATGTTTGGGAGACACCTTATACACATAGCCTGAAGGTAATTTTATCCAACATGTCAAAATTCTGTGCATGGAATAAAGTTTTGCCTGTGTTTTGACTGCAACCCATCACATGAGGTCAGGTGTGGAATTTTCCACGTGGCTTCAGGGCAGTGCTCAAAAGGTTTTGGATTTTGAAGCATTTCCGATTTTGGATTTTCAGATTAGGGAGGGACAACCTGTGCTTAACAAAATAAAACAAAATGCCAAAGCGTGAAAACAGGAGGAGACAAACGCTGCTTTCAAATGAGTCCTCTGGCACGTCCCCATGAAACAGCGTGAGCGATCCCGGGAGGTCCACCTTCGTTCCGAATGTTAAAGGGACTTCCATCGCTCAGAGGCTGGACCTGCTCTAAGGACTCCAGAGAGAATTTATGAAGTCTCAGGTGGAGCTTGAGAGTTGGGAGAACCACGGGCTTTAGGCAAACCTCCACACTGGAAGAGAATAGAAGGAAAAAGAGAGAAGAATGCGGCGGTGGGGTGGAGAGGTTGGGGTTGGGGGGGTAGCGTTCTCCAAGTGCCCTCATGTATCCTACAAAAGCCACCAGCCTGGGCAACACAGGCCTGCCACGTTGGGTGGCGTGCCAAGTACTATTGGGTCTGGAAGTGGTTAGGCCTGACTTCAGCCCAGAGGGCCTGGGGGTGGGGGTCCCTGCTGGGGAGGGGACGAGGCTCCTCCAGATCTGGATGTCTCCTGCCACATTTGGGCTGCAGAACACAGAAGACTTTAAGCAGAAAAGCAATCACAGGCCAGGCGTGGTGGCTCATGCCTGCAATCCCAGCACTTTGGAAGGGTGAGGCGGGTGGATCACCTGAGAACCTCGACACCAACCTGGCCAACATTGTGAAACCCTATCTCTACTAAAAATACAAAATTAGTCAGGTGTGGTGGCGCATGCCTGTAATCCCAGCTACTCAGGAGGCTGAGGCAGGAGAATCGCTTGAACCCGGGAGGTAGAGGTTTCGGTGAGCCGAGATTGCGCCATTGCACTCCAGCCGGGGCAACAAGAGCAAAAATCCATCTCAAAGAAAAAAAAAATGGAAAAGTAATCATAAAAGGGCCAGCACCTCATTCCAGTCTGTACCCCCAGAGCCCAGTGCTGGGCACACAGGAATGAGCACACAGCGATGGGCTGAGCTGTACTTCCCCGAAGTCACACGTTGGAGCCGTAGCGCCCAGGACCTCCAAATGTGACGCATTTGGGGGACAGGGCCTGTATGGAGGTGACAAAGGTAATGCGAGGACATGAGGCCGGGCCCTAACCAAGTGTCCTCACTAGAAGAGAGTAGGACCCAGACTCACGCAGAGGACGACCACATGAGGACGCAGGGAGGATGCCATCTGCCAGTCACAGAGAGGCCCCGGGGAGAAAGCAGCCCGGCCAGTACCCTGTTCTTAGACTTCTGGCTCCAGCACTGTGGGAAACTAAATCCCTATTGTTTAAGCTTGTGGTACTTTGCTGTAGCGGGCTTAACAGACCCACACACATCAGATAACACATGGGTGGACAGGACTGCTTCCCAAATATGCCCCTGGCTGTTGTAAAGAAGGGACAGGGAAGCGACAGGCAAGTTAGGAGGCCGAGGCTGGGGTCCTGGCCGGAACCTGGCTGGTGCCATCTGCCGAAGCCACAAGGCAACTGCCTGAGGCCCAGTTCACGGGGCGGTGCCCACAGCCCTGGCCCATATTGTCCATCCCACCCCCGCTGCCGAGACAGCTCAGTCTGAAGGGGCCGAAGCACTTCCGCCCCTTTTCCACTGACAACGAAAACTCTTTCCAGATGGGACAGATCTCCAAGTGCCCCAGGTCGCCTGGGTTTGCCAACACCAAAAAGGTGCCCTCGCCAGCAACCCTCAGGGTGAAGGGGGCCTCGGGGGAAGACCTGCCGTTCGCCAGTGGCGCTGTGAGCGCCTGACCTCCGTGACCCCTCCCACCCTCCGTGACCTCCTCTTACGCTCCCCAGTTTCCAGAGCTGGGCATCATCACTCCCACTCTACAGATGAGGAGGCTGAAGCCCATGGAAATGTTTCTTTTCTTGTTTTGAGATGGAGTTTTGCTCTTGTTGCCCAGGCTGGAGTGCAATGGCACGATCTCGGCTTGCAGCAACCTCTGCCGCCCAGGATCAAGCGATTCTCCTGCCTCAGCCTTCCAAGAGCTGGAGTTACAGGCATATGCCACCACTCCCAGCTAATTTTGTATTTTTAGTAAAGACGGGGTTTCTCCATGTTGGTCAGGCTGGTCTGGAACTCCCGACCTCAGGTGTTCTGCCCGCCTCGGCCTCCCAAAATGCTGGGATTACAGGTGCGAGGCACCGCAGCCGAAGTCCATGGAATTTAAGGAAGCTGCACAGGGCAAGCGGCAAGTCTGGAGCACAGACACAGCTCTTCCAATCTCAGGGCCCAGGTGTGCCCCTGGCATCATGGCCTCCTTGCCGCCCCAGACTGGGTTTCCCTCTGGATTTGAAAATCCCAAGCCCCACCCCACCCATGCAGGGGAAAGGGCTTGCCAAACAAAACAATCGAATTTTGCCCTGAAGTTTTCCGCCCTCTCTGCCTCTTGGGACAGCTGCTGGGCTGGGGGAGCCGGGGTACAGATCTCCCGGGTCATGTGGTCCCTCTGCTGATGAGAAGGCACCAATGTGTCACTGCCCCATGGGAGACAAAGACCCTCGCATCATGGCGACATCCCACTAACGCAAACACGCCCACCCTCATTGGTGCTGTCCACTCACCTTTGACCCAGCTGACCTCCAGCCTCTGATCTCTGGCAGATGGATGTCCCCTGCAGAGCATTCTGCAGCTGCCCTGGCCCAGGCAGTTTTCCTAACATCCTGGAAGAACTCACGCTTTGGTGGCTGCCCTGAGTGCACTTCGGTACCCAGGGAATGAGGTTCTCACTCCCGCTCTGCTCTTCTAACCCCAAGGCTCCCAGGTGGGGCCAAGTGCACACGTCACTCCTAGAGACAAACCCCTGCATCCTGTCTATGGCCACTCACTGATAACGAAATATCTGCTGGGGACCGAGGGACGAAACAGCAGAAAAGCTCTCTGGAAGATTTTGTTCTCTTTTGCCAGAGTTGCAAAACTGAGTCCATGAGACCACAAATCAGATAACGGCTCCAAGATCTCATGAGAACACAGCAGATTTCAGCACACAGCAGAGGCTGGGACAGGAATGGACAGAGCTTTCAGGTCCCAGGGTCAATGGTGAAACCATGCCTGGCAAATCAAGGTGGCGGGAGCCAAATTCCTCCCGCATTGCCCAGAGCCTCGAGATGCATTTGCACTCTACCAGGGAGGCGGCTGTTTCAGCCCTATTTTACAGAAAGCACGACTGAGTCCAGGAGACTGGCATTTAGGAGACTGTGTGGCTAGTTTAAAGTAGAACCAAGACTTGAAATCAAGCTTTCCACAAGTTTGAGGGACATTCAACACAGCTTGTTTGTGCTGCGAGCTCTCCACCTGCACCCTTCTATCCTGGCCAAAGCTTTGTGAACATTTAGGGGATCAGCAAACCATGTGTCCAGGTCTAGCGAGGGGTCTCCCTGATGGTTATGTCTTGGGCGCCATCGTGCTCAACACTCAGAAGTGAGTGAGGGGAGAGGGGAGCTGGGCTGAGGCTCATTGCGTCATTGGCCTGGGCTGCGAGTGCTTTGTGTTTAGGAGAATGTGCCAGAAAGATGAATCTCTGGACTTAGCCTGTCAGCCATCAGCTCCCAGCCTGTGCCAACTCCTGCTTTTGCACACACTGTTCCCACAGCTCATCCCATGACCCCGATGTGCCCCCCCTCCTTCACTGGCCCAGGCCGGGGAGATGAATTCCTGCTCATTGCTAAGACTAAGCCCGAGGATCACGGCTTCCTAGACGCCTCCAGCTTAATCACGCCACAGACCTGTGCGTCTTGTTCACCGGCCGAAGGGCTGATGTCTAAGTCAGTGTTCGATAAATATTTATGGGATGACTGTGTGGCCCCCTCCTCCTCCCAGCTAGGTCAGAAAAACCGTATAAGGACTATGTCTGATTCGGGCTGCCTCTTTAGTGACTGCAGCATGGGCTTTTGGGGGAAGAGAGGCCTGGGTTCAATTCCTGACCTTGCCCCTCACTGCCCCTTGACCTTGCCCAAGCCTATGTGGTCTTGGACACAGCACTGGGCTTCTGAGTCCGTGTCTGTAAGGTGGAGCGGAGCGACAGCCCCGGTGGCTGTGAGGAAGGAGCAAGGTCCTGCACATTGGTCCCCAGTCAGTGCACTGCCTACTGCAATAATGAAGATGTGCCAGGGCCTCCGAAAATGCACCACGTGGAGGGGATCTTAGAAAGCTGGGGTTAATAATGTAGAATGCAACAAAGAGACAATTCTCTCTTATTTCAAAGCCCACGTTTGCCTTAACAAAATCCAGTGTATAAAAATCCGGCCAGGCATGGTGGCTCACGCCTGTAAATCCAGCACTTAGGGAGGTCAAGGTGGGTAGATCACCTGAGGTCAGGAATTCGAGACCAGCCTGGCCAACATGGTGAAACCCCATCTTTACTAAAAGTACAAAAATTAGCCGGGTATGGTGGTGCATGCCTGTAGTTCCAGCTACTCAGGAGGGTGAGGCAGGAGAATCGCTTGAATCTGGGAGGTGGGGTTGTAGTGAGCTGACATCGCGCCTCTGCACTCCAGCCTGCGCAACAGAGCGAGACTCAAAAAATAAAAAAAAAATTTTAAATAAAAATCCTATTAGGCCAGGTGTGGTGGCTCACATCTATAATCCCAAAACTTTGGGAGGTTGAGGCGGGAGGATCGCTTGAACTCAGGAGTTTAAGGACAGCCTGGGCAACATGGTGAGACCCTGTCTCTAATAAAAATAAAAATACAAAAATTAGCCAGGCGTGGTGCCGTATGCCTATAGTCCCAGCTACTCTGGGAGGGGCTGAGATGGGAGGGGCGCTTGAGCCTGGGAGATGGAGACTGTAGATGGTGTCACTGCTTTCCAGCCTGGGCAACTCTATCTCAAAAAAAGAAAAAGAAAAAAGAAAAAAATATGTGAAGTGTCCAATGCTTGGGGGGATGGCAGGGACCCTCTACCAAATTTGAAACGCATATTAGCTCAATATATGCCTTGAGTGCTGGCCATTTTTCCCCAGCCTTCTGAGGAATTAGGTTCCAAGATGTCACGTTCCAGGCGCGGACGGTTCATGTCACCACTCGGCCAGGTGCCACCTGTGCAAATGTATTTGGTGATTCACGCCAAGGACAGTTACCCAGTCCGATGTCATCTTCTGTCATGGAGCTCTGTCCTCTTACATGGCTGGGTCTCAACTGAGTTGACAGACCTGTGAGTACCCCCGGCCCTGGGGTCCCCACCCAGGATTGTGGCTGCTCCGACTCTTGGCCTCCCCCGATGGACCCCAAGCTTCTCAAGGGCCGTAAGCAGTGGTGCGATGGCAAATCGTTCACCACCAACTTCCAAAGCAAAAACCACCCTGCCTTGTGGTGTTTGCCAATTCCCTTGGTGTAAATACCTGCAGCGTGGTCAACTTCAAGCAAACAGTGTGAAATCACTGAACAAGAGTTTCTAGAAAGAGATCCCCAGAAGCACACGGTCATGCCTTTCCATCACGCAGATCCCACAGACAGACACCGATAATCTCAAGAGTAGAGACCACAGTAGAGTGCAGAAAAAAAGTCAGAGTGATAGGTTTTAAGTAGTTATTACCTTCATCTGAAATTTGACTTTTTTTTAAGATGGAGTCTCACTCTGTCACCCAGGCTGGAGTGCAATGCCGTGATCCTGCTGCACCCCAACCTCCACTCCCCAGATTCAAGCAATTCTCCTGTCTCAACCTCCCGAGTAGCTGGAACTACAGGCTCGTGCCACCAAACCTTGCTAATTTTTGTGTTTTTAGAAGAGATGGGGTTTCACCATATTGGTTAGGCTGGTCTGGAACTCCTGACCTCAGGTGATCCACCTGCCTTGGCCTCCCAAAGTGCTGGGATTACAGATGTGAGCCACCATGCCCGGCCTGTAAATATGACTTAACTAAGTTTTTATAACCTAATGTTTAATGATAGTTGTGTTTAATTGGTTCACAATCCTTCTGAAATTTTATTTTTTATTGATTTTTATTTAGTTCTTTGTTTTGAGGCAGGGTCTCACTATTACTGAGGCTGGAGTGCAGTAGCGCAATCACCGCTCACTGCAGCCTCAACTTCCCAGGCCCAAGTGATCCTCCCACCTCAGCCTCCCGAGTTGCTGGGGCTACAGGTGTGCACCACCAGGCACAGCTAATTTTTTGTTTATAGTAGAGATGGGGTTTCACTCTATTGCCCAGGCCAGTCTCAAACTCCTGAGCTCAAGCGATCCTCCCACCTTGGCCTCCCAAAGTGTTGGGATACCAGGTGTAAGCCACGATGCTGGCCCTGAAAATGTAACTAACAGCTCTCAAGTGCTGCTATGAGCCAGTCCAAGCTGGCTGCAGTTCACTACTGGCCGGCACTGAGCCTCGTTCAATCAACTTTATGTCCCCAACAAATGTTCATCACCAAACCCACGCCAATCCTGGGTGAGGAAGGGGCTGCCGCAGGCGTGGCTGGGGCTCTCTACTCCTGCACTGCACATTTCATGTGGTCCACGAACTGATAAGGTCCCTGTGACAATAGCCCTATTTTACAGATCAGGAAACCGAGGCTCAAAAAGCACAATCAACTTGGCTGTGGTCATACAGAGGGCCTGAGGACAATGATTCATTCGCCATGCGCTGGTCACTTACCAGTCCTGGCTCGTCCACGCAGCGACTCTCCAAAATGTGTGAGCAGTCCTGACCTGTGGCCCCACACCACTCAGCTGAGGCCCATGGTTCACACAATAGGCTGGGAGTCGGGGTGTTCTCTAAACTGTACTCTTCCTCAGAAGTATCTAAGGAGATCTCAGACCTGAGCAAGAGGCCAAGGGCACACCAGAGTCATACCCACAAGCCGCCCAGAAATTCCAGGAATGAAGTGGTGGCTGGAAGGAGGGGTACTCTATCTCCCCCCGCCTGCGTCTCTGGCAGATCCCAGGACTGGCAGAACATCCCATTAGGAGCGCCTGGGTAAGCACCACACAGTGAGCGGGGCCCTCTCCCCTCCTCACTGCAGCCTGGTGGTTTTCTTAAACCCTTCTTGGCAGGATTAGGGCCAGACCCAAGGGAGGCCACAGCCCAGCTCCAGCTCCTTCCCTAGCTGCTGCCTGCACCACTCTGAATTCCCCATATCCCCAGGACGGCCAACAGTCCACTTAGCTTAAAGGCAACAGCAGCCCCAAGGGCACTTTCTCTCCTCCTGTCCCCTCAACAAAAGATACATTCTTATGGGATTTCTGACAAAATATGTCTGGATGCTTCATTGAGCAAATACATTCTAGACAACGCTTTCCATAGTTTACATACTATGCTAAGAATATACAAAACTCTGGACAAAAAAGAAAACATTCATTCAACAACCTCTTATTTAAAACTGAAAAGCAGGTGCATTGGATGCAAGTCAAGATGATACATAAGAAAAGTCACTTTGGCCGGGCCTGGTGGCTCACACCTGTAATCCCAGCACTTTGGGAGGCCAAGGCTGGCAGATCACCTGAGGTCAGGAGTTTGAGACCAGCCTGACAAACATGGAGAAACCCCGTCTCTACTAAAAATACAAAATTAGATAGTCATGGTGGCGCACGCCTATAATCCTAAGCTGCTCAGGAGGTTGAGGCAGGAGAATCACTTGAACCTGGGAAGTGGAGGGTGTGGTGAGCCAAAACTCTGTCTCAAAAAAAAAAAAAAAGAAAAGTCACTTTGTTTTTTTTAAAGACAGGGTTTTGCCATGTGCCATGTTGGCCAGGCTGGTCTCAAACTCCTGACCTCAGATGATCCACCTGCCTTGGCTTCCCACAGTGCTGGGATTACAGGCGTGAGTACCACTCCCAGCCAAAAAAAGTCACTTTTAAGGGACCAGGTTATAAATACATTCTTAAAAAACCCAGGACATTACTCCTGGGGCTCCTTCTCCGTTCTTGCAGATATGTGGATGTTCCCGGCAAAGCTTTAAAAGATAAACAGCAGGATCCCTCCCTCTCTGAAGGGAAAGGAATTATGGACTCCCAGAAAGCAATGTGGAAAGGCATAGAGAAGAATGGCAGCCCTGGGTTCGAATTCCGCCTCCCCTGCATGCAGCTGAGCACGCCTCAACTTCCCTAAGCCTATAATTCCTCACTCATGATGAGGCCCTGAGTTTCTTCCATGGCTAGGGAGGGAGGGTGCAATGATTACCCAGGATTATGTTTATAAACAGCCCAGTGACAAAATCCCAGGAACTTCATGGTATTTAATGATGCTTCTTTCCCCTTCTCCTCCTGAGTGAATTCAGGGCCCCAGATCATCTCTGCACCAGGCTTCAGGGCTGGCAGCCTGAGCCAGTCTCCCTGCCTGAGAAGCATGATTCACTGATGGGTGGCATCCTCAAAGATGAGTCAAGAGCCGGCTGTGGAAGCTCCACACCGCTCTGCAGGTGAAAATCCCAGGAGTCCTTGGGATTTGCAAGTGAACAAGACCAAGTCTGCCCTCAGGACTGAGAGGAGACAGACTGCAGACAGTAACGTGGCAGCGGACGGGTAAATACAGAAGGTGTGAGCAGGACAGCCCGGGAAATGGATGGCAAAGATGGTCAGAGGAGACCACTCTGGTTGGGGTAGACAGCAAGGTCCCGCTGAGCTCTTAAAGAAAGGGCACTGTAGGCTGGGCGCAGTGGCTCACACCTGTAATCCCAGCACTTTGCGAGGCCGAGGCGGGTGCATCACCTGAGGTCAGAAGTTCAAGACCAGCCCGGCCAACATGGTAAAACCCCATCTCTACTAAAAATACAAAAATTAGCTGGGCATGGTAGCACACGCCTGTAGTCCCAGCTACTTGGCAGGCTGAGGCAGGTGACTTGCTTGAACCTGGGAGGTAGAGGCTGCAGTGAGCCGAGATTATACCACTACACTCCAGCATGGGCAACAGAGTGAGACTCTGTCTCAAAAAAAAAAAAAAAAATGAAAGGGCACTGCCTGGTCACAGTTGAGGCGTGACTGAGGACAGACGAAAAGCCTGTGAAGCTGGGGGAGGAATGGGGTCACGGAGGCAGCCAGGGCCAGGTGGCGAGGGGCCCTGAAGGCCACAGTGAGCACTCTTGGTTTTATTCCAAATGCAAAGAGGGCCCTCGCGGGGAAGGAGGTCGGGTGGTGACAGGGTCTGATTTCTGTCGTGAAAACCCTGCAGCACACAACAGCACAGACAAACCCCACAGACACCACGTTAAACAGACGGGGCCAGACTGCAGTGATTCAACACGCATGGTTTCATTTAGGTCAAGTCCAAAGCAGGCAAAACCAGCCTGCACCCTTAGAAGTCTGGAAACAGCTCCACTTCCGGGGCAGTGAGAGGGGCCTGAGGGCCCTCTGGGGGCCAGCCAGGCTCTGCAGTGACCAGGCCACCGTACTTTGTGAAAATCGTCTGAGGGGACAGGGACAGCTGTGCCCTCCTCCCTGGTATGTTAAGCATCAACAAAAAAGTAACAACAACAAAAAAATGGATGTTGCTCTGACCTCTGTTTAGAGACTGGATTAAGAGGACAGGAGTGGTCCAGGGAGAACACAGACCATGCAAAAGGGGCTTTCCCTCAGGAGTCTCAGCCATGACACAGGCCTGGGGCCCCGGCTTAGCAGCCTTCAAAGTGAACTGCGATCTGTCAGAGCCCAGATAAAGCCCGGCCAGCGGCGGGGCCTCCCACGTGGACCAGCGCGCAACTCTTCCCAGACAGGGCCCAGTTCATGCCGCGTCTGAGAGGGCACTTTGTCCTGCGATGCCAAGGCCCCGCTGAAAATACCTCCTAGTCCCAGCACAGCCCCAGCCTCGCAGGCCCCGGGGGAATAAACAGTGTCTTCAGCGGCAGGGCTGCCCTCCCGGGGAGAACAGGCTGGCTGTGTGGGGACCGGGCCTGGGGTGGGAGGAGGGGTGGCAGGAACGATGGGTACACAGCACAGAGGTGCCGTCAATGCCCTTGAGGAAACAACTCACACTTCAGGGGTTATAAATAAACGTGCATGGCTCGCTGTCCCCAGGGACACAGGGACATGAAATGCGCTCTGAAGAAAGGGTCCGGAATCCTCAGGGCACTGGATCAGGCCCCAGAGCATCGGGGAATCACAGCCTCAGCCCAGAGTGCCAGCAGGCTGAGTCTTCTTCCAGAAGAAAGCCTTCTAAATATGCCAACAACCTGTGCTCAAGGGGCCCCCTGATTCTGGAGGGAGCTGGTCTTTCAGCTCCAGGGTGCCACCAGGCCCTATAACCAGAACCATCCACACGACTCCACCTTGACCCCAGTGACCAGCCCTCCATGCCCCACCCTTGTGCCAGGACCCCAGGCACGCCTTCCTTAGCTTTCTAGGGCAGCAGCTCCCACACATGAGGCTGTGTCAGAAAGGGTTGGATGCTTTGTTACAACAGGTTGCCAGCCCCGCCCCCACAGCTTCTGATCCAGGAGGTCCCCCGGGGGAACCTGAAAACCTGCATTTCTAGGAGCACGCAGGCTCTGCTGCTGCTGCCGGGCCAGGAACCCCACTTTTTTTTTTTTTTTTTTTTTTGAGACAAGGTCTCAATCTGTTGTCCAGGCCGGAGCGCAGTGATGTGAACACTGTTCACTGCAGCCTCAACCTCCTCAAGTTTCTGACCTCCCAAGAAGTTGGAATTACAGGTGTGCACCACCACGCCTGGCTAATTTTTTTCTTTTATTTAATTAGTTTATTTTTATTTATTTATTTATTTATTTATTTGAGATGGAGTGTCGCTCTGTCGCCCAGGCTGGAGTGCAGTGGCATGATCTCAGCTCACTGCAACCGCAGCCTCCCGGGCTCAAGCAGCTCTCCTGCCTCAGCCTCTCAAGTAGCTGGGTTTTCAGGCATGCACCACCACGCCCAGCTAATTTTTGTATTTTCAGTAGAAACTAGGTTTTGTCATGTTGGCCAGGCTGGTCTTGAACTCCTGACCTCAAGTGATCTGCCCACCTTGGCCTCCGAAGTGCTGGGATTATAGGAGTGCCACCATGCCCAGCATTTCTTCCTTTAGTTTAGAAACATTAACATTGAGAGGGCAAGACACATTGAGAGGACAAAGGGTAATTATTAAATTTGTTGTAGAGACAACTGGTAGTGACCCCAACCCCAATTTTTTTGAATAGGGCCCAGGCAATGCTCCCACCTGGGCCTCCCAAAGCATTAAGGTTACAGGTGTGAGCCACGGTGCTCGGCTACAGGCCCCCACTCTGGGAAGCACTTCTCTAAATTATAACAGCTTCTCAGTTCTCCTTCCCCACCTTGACCCAGCGTGTCCCAAACCCCGTCCTTTGAATCCTCCCTTCCCAAGTTTTCTCCACCTTCCTACCGTCTACCAGTACGAGTGCATATTTTGTATTTTTATCTAACTTGGCTTGTGTTTTGGGCACCAAGAAATTTAAAAAGGTAACTTTCTATCACTTCCACTGGCAGAGAACCTGACCACTGGTGCTGCGAACAGAAGGCAAGAGTGAAATTAAACACGATGAATACAGAAAACGGTGATTTCCTCCCAGCCAGGCACTGATACCAGCCAAAGGCTTTGTTGTAGGGAGTGTTTGCTCTTTGTTGTAAAAGAGATCGGGGGGTGGGAGAGGTGTTAGGGACACCCCCACCCCCTGAGACTTTCACCTTGCCGTAAGCAGCAGAAGGACCGAAGGAACAGAGAATGGAAAGAACAGCTCTCGGATTGGGGGGGATTTGCTGCTGGATCTGTGCACGTGCTGTCGCCTTGGGGACCTCTAGGTATGGGCTCTGCACACTTTGGGGGACACAGTTCATTCTAGAGCAAGCTCTTCTCAAGTGCAATGCCACCGTGCTACCCTCTGTTCATCTTGATGGTGCCCACGAAGTGGTACACTCATCACAACACCTGCAGGCCAGACCTTTGCCGCCCTGAGCCCGACGCGTAGACTTCAGGCACAGCAAACTTCCTGCCATCCTCCAAGACTCCCAGGCCCGTCTCCACCTTCAGGCTTTGGCACACACATGGTGCCTCTGCCTGGTGCACCCTCGCCAGCTCCCCACCCATCTACTATCATCTTCAAAACCCTGCCTCTTTCCTCTAGGAGTTACCAGGCTGCTCTCAAGTCAGACTCAGAAGATGCCAGCTCCATGCCAGCTCCCCAATCCTAGAGGTCTCGGGTTGAGTTTTTTCCCCATTCAAAAAAGTTGAGGGGCAGGGTCACTACCAGATCACTTGATTACAAGCAAAATAGGAGTATGACTTTTTTTTTCCTGGGATGTTGCCATTCTTCTCTCAAAATAAAATACGTTCCAGGAATTGAGATTGAAAATGTGGGATTTCATAATTTATAATTTTTAAGAAATGATGGTCCGGAGGTTGCACAATACTCATCAGGACTTTTTTCCCCCTCTGACTCTGTGGTTTTTGTCTAAGCTGACGCAGCACTCGAGACAGTCAAAGATAAATCTCTCTCGGGCTGGACCATGATGTCCTCACAGCCTTGAAAGAGGGGCATCTGTGCAAGAGTACCCATCATTGCACAGCCTGGGTAGAAGGCAGGGCGAGGTCTCAGGATTCCCTGCCTGCTGCTGCTGGGACCAGGGTGGCATGTCAACACTACTACCCACAAATGCCAAATGCCAGGCTTCCCCCGCACTCACGGAGAAGGCCAGCCACACCTTCTGGAGTGACACAGCCTGAGCTGATGCTTCAAGAAGGAAGTCAAAAAAGAGGCCACAGTCTCCTCAATAAGTCAACATAAAGTTACCATGTGACCCAGCAATTCCCTCCTAGGTAAACACCCAAGAGATATAAAAACATATGCCCACGGGATTCCTTGTACACAAATGTTCATGCAGAAACCTTCGTAAAAGCCAAAGGTAGAAACAGCCCAGATTTCCTTCAGTGGAAGAACGGATAAACAAAATGTGGTCTATTAATACAACAGAATATTACTCAGCCATAAAAAGGAATGAAGGTCTAACACACATTACAACATGGATAAAGCTTGAAACCATGCTGCTGGGTGAGAGAAGCCAGACACAAAAGGCCACACATCGTATGAGCCCATTTATGTGAAATGTCCAGAATAAGCAAATTCAGAGAGACTGAAAGGAGATTAGTGGCTGCCAGAGGGGCTGAAGGGAGGAGAATGGGGAATGATGCCCAGTGAGAACGGGGTTTCCTTTTGGGATGATGAAATGTTCTGGAAGGAGCAGTGGTAGTTGCACAATACTGCAAACATCCTAAATGCCACTGAATTGTACACTTCAAATGGGTTAAATCATAAATTTTATGTTTATGTGTATTTTTACCACAATACCTTTTTTTCAGGAAGAAGAAAAAAAGAACATGGCCCATCCTATCAGCCACCACCCAGATCTCCCTGTCTCTTGCCTGTCCCAGAACTCAGCATGCTCTATTTAAGACTTTACAAGGTGCTCTGGGTCCCCGTCCCATGAAGGTCTGAGTATCTGTTCCGCTCAATGAACTGAAGACAAAGTGAAATAAATTATGCCCAGACTGAATTTTCCTTTCTTGACAAGCTATCAGCCCGTTTGAGGGATCCTGGGTTTGCACATCTGGGACTGATCAAAAACCAGTGCGTTTGCAACAAAAAAGAAAGAAAGAAAGAAAAACCTCCTGAGTCAGGCACAGGCAGACATGCAGGCACCTCCCACACACAGCAAATGACGCCGGTGACAGAGGAAAGAAAAGTTCCAGTTCCCACAGGCCAAAGAGGTCAGTGCTCTGCCTCCAAAAACTTTCTGACCTCCAAAGAGGTCAGAGGGTCTTGCCTCCAGAAACTTTCAAATGTAACCTACAAAGGGCCAGATACTTAACTTGGGGTCTTTTGAGGGATGAAGTTCCGGGGAATTTAAGGGACCTGGAGGTCTTCATCCCTCACTCAGGCCTTCCCAGTCAAGCCAACTCTCCTCTCCAGGCTGGAGGGAAGACTCTGGGAGCCAGCACTGATCTGGGCTCCAGGACAGAGTTCTCAGGGCATTGGTACCCATACCTGCCAGCAGTGTTGAGCCCAAGCCCAGGGTCAGTTGATCCCCTTCCAGCCTCACCCTAGTCGGGACCAGAGACCCAGATCCCTGCTAGTGTTAAAAAAAAAACCCACATGTTACAAGAAGCCTCGACTAGTAGCCAGCTCTGCTGTGAGTCATGTGGCCGGTCATTAGATGGGCACCTTCCCCCAGAATCTGGCACAGGGCCCAGCCAGGATGGCAGCTCTACCCACCCTGGCTGTGTCATGTTGGGCACACACCTTAGTAATTCTGAGCCTCGACTTACTCCTTGTAAAAAGCACCCCAGCTCATAGAACAGGCAGTGAGCTCTTCCGTGGCACCCCTGGGCATGTCTGGTCTATAGCAAGCATCATATAAATGTCAGCTGCTTGTATTATTACAAATGGCGTTATTACTATTCCTACTCTTACACCTTAAGAGACTCTGCAAAAATCAAAATCACCTTCTTGGTTTCTCCTCCCCTGGGTACATTGTCCAGCAGTCTTACCTGGACCTCCTCTAAGATGAAACACGACCTGTGTGAAGGTCAGGTTCACATGTGGAGGTGGCAGTGGGCAGAGAAGTGTCTTAAAGAAAGCAGGGTCAGGAGTACAGATGGGACCCCTGGGGGGGGGGGGGGGGGGGGTGACAGCATTCCATACCAGCTGGGGAATCTTAGGCAGGCACTTCACCTTGCTGAGCCTCAGTTTCCTCAGCTGTGAAGTGGGCATCAAGAGGCCTACTGCCCAGGGGTGTTGCAGCGATGACAGTACATGTAAAGTGAGTGGTACAGACTGCATACCTGCCGCATGGGCTACAGTCCCACACCCGCTCCTTCTGAGTGGGAACAGCCAGAACAGGGGGCAGAAGCAGAAAATCAGGTGCATACAACCCCAGGATCCCTGGGACCGGAAAGCCGACAGTCACAACTCGTGGCCTCAGTCTACTGGAGAGGGCCACGCCCAGTCCTGTTCTGCAGGCTCTCTTCACCATCACACTCCACACCCTGGATGGGGAAAGCAGGCTCACCCCATTCTACCAGGGCAAGGGGTCCAAAGGCCCAAAGGGGAAACTCACAACCCAACTCTTGGCTGCAAGGCAAGCCAGGCATTTGCACAGGTTCCAAGATGCTTCTCTCAGCCAGAGCAGCAACTCACATTTTGGCTGAGAGACGCCCAATTCAAGTTGGACTGCAACGAGCAGGCATCAGCAAAGTCCTCCCTGGCTTGTCCACCAGCCCAGCCTTAGCAAGGGAGGCTCTGGGTCTGCACCACATGAGGCACCAGCCCTGCCTCTGTCCATGTGGGATGGCTGATCTCCCCCACACTCCAGAGCGAGCCCCCAGCTTCCAGGGTAACTCTCCCCACACAGGAGTTACGCGGGTGCGCACTCCGGCTAAAGAGACCCAGAAACGTATTCCCCCAAACTGCAGAATCGTGACATGGCCCCAGGTCTCTACACATCCATTTGAAGCTCTGGAGACAGGCAGAGCTGGGTTCCAGCCCTGGCTCTGCCTGGACAACTTACTTCCCCCTCTCTGACCCTGAGCATCTTCATATGAAATATGGGAAGAAGGCTACCTTGCAAATGAAACCATAGAGGGGCGTGAACCTCTAAACTGCAGCGCTGAGTGCACATGGCACTGGATCATCCTGGCCCTCCAGCCATGAGTAGGACACATTCTAAAGTCTGCCATATCCTTGCCATCAGCTTTCCAGCTACTGACACCCGCTACGAACACAGGAATGCAACAAATGCTAGTAAATCGCACGAGGAAGGCAAGAGAGTAAACAGCCTCCAAGGAGAAGGGATCTGCGCTCATATCACTGTTGAATCCCGGCTCCCTGGCGTCCTGGCTGTAAGGTCCTGGGCAAATGAGTTGTTCTCCCTGAGCCTCAGTTTCTCCATCTGCAAAAATGCATGCCGCAAAGCTAGGTTCCGCAGTGCAGGCAGAGCACTCAGCGTGGTGCCCCCACACAGTCCGCCCTGCGAGGTGGCATCTGCTCTAGTTACTCCAGCTTCTCGGGAGGGTAATAGTTTGCAAAAGGGAGAGGGGCACGGAAGTCACACTTACTCCTCAGGGCTCCAATTACTAGCTCGCTGGCGTCTCCTGCGTCGAGCAGCGGTGGCGGCGGCAACGGCGCGGGCACGGCAGGCACAGCGGGCAGACAGCTCAACGCGGGCAGCTGGGGACGCCCAGGGATGCGAGTGGGTGCCGGGGCTCAGCGCACTGCGTCTTGTAGGCTGCCGAGAGTCCCCGAGGCCACGCCCCCAGGTGTCCGGCAGCGCTGATAGGACGGAGCAGCCCCGGCCCCGCCCCACACGCTCCGCGGGCTGAAAGGAGGCGGGGGCCGAGGCGCAGGCGCCGGGTGGGCGAGCAGGGCGAGACCGCTCGCCTCCAGGGCCGGCTAGGGACAGGGACACGCTCAGCTTCATTGGCCACACAAGCGTAGTTTTCACTGAGCGCTTACTAGGTGCCTGGCGCGGTGCCAAGCACTTTCCACCAGGGGCTTGCAAATTTACCAAATCCCAGCTCTTTACAGCTCAACTGGAAAATGGGAATTGAGAGGCGACCTCCCAGGATTTTAGCAAATGAAATCCGCAGGGGCTGGGCGCTGTGAACTGTGGCTCCGTGCAGAGTACACAGTTGCTGAGTTGACTCCCGCCCTCTACACGTGCTTAGAAAACTGACGCACACTCTTCCCAATTTGCAGAGGAAGAAAGGAAGACTTATCACAGGATGGGGGCGCTAGCACAGGGGTCCAGGCTCTGCGCTTTACTTTCATTACCCCCAGGAATCCAGGGAGGTGGAAATCATCCGATTTCACAGATCCAGTAGCTGAGGCTTAGAGAAGAGAATGCCCCAAATCCCGTAGCTAGGAGCAGTGCAGCCCGGGAACCTATTTTGCCCGAAGGCATTTAGCATTCTTAACCTATGCAGGTATATACGTAAATCAACTTTGAGCCAGACGAAATCACCTTTCTAAATCCACGTTCCTTAAGAACTGAGGGACTCCCCCAGCCTCCTCCCTCAGTCACAGAATGTGGACCTGTATGCAGGCATCGTGGGTGCTGGGGCCCAAGGGCACTGCTCATCTCTGCACCAAGACATCAGAATTAGATCCTTCAGCATTCAGTAGTTCCCCAAATACCCATCGAGTCACTCTGTGTGGGCCCTGTGCTATGCAGCAGGGACAAACAAGACACCTCTGCCATCTCAGAATCTGGGGCCCCCACGAGTCAGGCACGTGGGAGAAACAAGGATGGGGAATAGGTGGGACAAGGACTATGGAAGGCTGCCTGTGTGACGTGGACTCAGACTGGGCGGCTTTGCCCAAGATTTTGGTGTGGCTCAAATGCAGGTACAGAATAGCGTGGATTGGCCGGGGGTGGTGGTTCATGCCTGTAATCCCAGCACTTCGGGAGGCTGAGGTAGCTACCTCACCTGAGGTCGGGAGTTTGAGACCAGCATGGCCAACATGGTGAAACCCTGTCTCTACTAAAAATACAAAAATTAGCGGGGCATGGTGGTGCATGCCTGTAGTCCCAGCTATGTGGGAGGCTGAGGCAGGAGAATCACTTGAATGTGAGGGGCATAGGTTGCAGTGAACCAAGATCACGACACTGGACTCCAGCCTGGGACACAAGACAAAACTCCATCTTAAAAAAACAATAATAATGCAGATATTCTCTGTTACCTTTCTCTCTCTCTCTCTTTTTCTTTCTCTTCTCAGTCTTTGAAGCATCATTCTTCAGATCCACTCACTGGCATGCAGTCATCCAATACGTATTAAGCACCTACTATGTGCTGGGCTGTTTCAAGCACTGGAGGGTTTTCAGCGGTGAATAAGACTGTTCCGAAACAACAGTCCTTGGATTGACAAAGGACAAAGCCAAGGGAAGGAGAGACCTGTGTTGACAGATGCCTCTGGGACCTGGCACGATGGCTGTGGCCTGGAATCCCAGCACTTCGGCAGGTGGATCGCTTGAGCTCAGGACCAGCCTGGGCAACATGGCAAAATCCTGTCTCTACAAAAATTAGACAGCGTGATGGCACGTGCCTGTGGTTACAGCTACTCGGGAGGCTGGGATGGGAGGACTGCTTGAGCCTGCGAGGCAGAGTCTGCAGTGAGCTGAAATCAAATCACTGCACTCTAACGTGGCTGACAGAGCAAGACCCTGTCTCAAAACAAAACAAAACAAACACAAAACAACAGCAAAACTGATGCGTCTGAGTACCCGACCCAAAGCATTGCACAGCCAAATCCTACCACCCCCAGCAACCCTCCAGGCTGGTAGTATTATTAGCTCCATTTTTCCAATAAGGGAACTGAGCACAGACAGTGTAAGTCACCTCCCTGAAGCCATACAGCTTCTGAATGGAGGAGTTGGGATTTGAATTCACACTCTCACCCACTCGGCTGCCATTGCCCATGACGAGGAAACCTTGGGTGCAGGGGAATGGAAGAAACTGGGTCCCCACTTCATCCCCCACTCCAGCAAAGGGGAAGCTACACAGAATCAGCCTTTTCACAGGCCCAGCATACAGATGGGAGGCCAGTGGTCAACAGTGAAATGTTTGCCACTTTGCTTATCCAACCCTCAGCTCCTAACAGATCCTTTGTGTAGCAACCTGCAGGCTCCTCACCAGCCCAGCATGGCCCTGGGGAGACCCAGCCCAGCCCAGATGCTCCGAGGACACCAGTGGCAAACCTGCAACCAGAGACCACTGCTGTGCAAGCTGCAATTGCTGTCCGACTGCATCATCCCTGGGGCGGATTGAGTCCTTAGTTTCTGGTTTGTGCCATCATCCAGTAACAGGTTCAATTCAAATCCCAGCTCCTCCACTTCCAAGTTGTTGGCCTTGAGCAAGTCGCTTCATAGCTCTGTGTTGCATGCCCCATCTGTGAAGTGAATGCAGTAATGATGGTATCTCTCTTTCTGTGGGCATAAATGGTTAATAGATGGGAAATAATACACGGCCTGACACACAGGAAGTGTTGGTTAATACCATTATCATTAGAGCCAGCAAAGCAAAAAGAGAGAGAGGAGTTCAGTGGTGATCAACTTTTCCATCCTGTTGCAATCTCAGAACCTAATTTCCAAAAAAAAAAAAAAAAAAAAAGGTGTTTCATGGGCAAGGGAGATCCCTGGGAAGTCCAAATAGGAGAGCGCCAAGTTGTACCAAGGAAAGGAGCAACATGGCCACTCCCATCCCAAGTGCCCCCTGGGATGGGACTGGTCATTGACACCCTTGGAAGTCCCAGCAAAGGATCCTATTTTGCTACCCAGGCAGCGAGTTAAATTATGGACGGTTTGAGGCAAAGGAAAAAAATCATCCTTCTGGTCACAATGAAGCCCAACCTGGAAAAACGAACAGACAGGCCTGGTGGAGCCACCCTAGAGGGCCCAGCCCTCTGCCCACTCTCTCTCAGGACCCAGATGGGCCGACGGAACGGCCACATGCACGTCCGCAGCACGGTGGGCGGGGCCGGTGGTCATAAATGTTATTTACTGATGTCAAGATCAGGGTTTCTTTCCTCTCAGTGTGGTTGCCGCAGGGCTTCTGTCCTCACACCAATTTCTTATTCACCATTTATTTTATTCTATGAACTGGACATAAAGAGCAAAGGCCGGGGAGTCCCAGCTTTTCATTTGTTCCTGCCACACCCATTCAGCAGCTGCAGAATGTCACCAGCCCTCAGTTTGGCATTAAAGACCACTAAAAGCCTGGGCAACATGGTGAAACCCTGTCTCTGCAAAAAATACAAAAATTATCCTCCAGGCATGGTGGCGCATGCCCGTAGTCCCAGCCACTCGGGAGGCTGAGGTGGGAGGATTGCTTGAGCTCAGGAGGTCAAGGCTGCAGTGAGCTGTGATTGCACCACTGCACTCTACATTCCAGCCTGGGCAACAAAGCCAGACCCTGTCTTAAAGGAAAAACAAAACAAAACCAAAAAACCCACTAACAATTTGGGGCGAGGAGACATAGGGTGCCATCTTGTGATGGGTGATGTGTGATACGACACATCTTTCCAAGTCTTTTCCAGAAGACCTGGAGAAGTTGTGCTGCCTCTGTATTAACAGGTGCTAATCACGATCCTCAAATGCTCTCCATGGGACCTACTCCTCTCCCCTTGTTGGAGAGGAAAGGGCAAAGGTGACATCTTGTACATGTTACACCGGCAAGTCATTCTTTGGGGGCAGTGGGGACTCTACTAGTGGGGAGCTCTGGGGCAAGGTCTTGATCAATTGGAGTTGCAAGTAACAGAAATCCACTCAAGTCAGCTGAAGCAGAGAAGGGGACTGCTTGGGAGGATACTGGGTTATTTTGGAACCAAAGGCAAGTAAGACTCTCAAACAACTAAAGGGAATCCTGGGAAAGGCATCAGGCCCTCTGGCAGTACTTTCTATTTCTTCCCTCTGTGGACACAGCTCCCTTCTCCCTCTAGAGCCAGGCCTCACCTATGCCCTGTGGACATGGCCATCCCATCAGCTTGGGGGGTTGGATCTCCTCTGTCCCAGGGCCCAGCTCGGGCTGAGCCTCACCATCTCCCACCTCAGTTTCCTAGACAGAGAGTCTGTCTGTTGGGAGCACATTCCTACCTGTAGTTCAACCGAGTGTGACCGACAGATGTTATCAGGCTGCACAAACATGGTGGGACAGTGCTGTGAGCTGGTGGGCTTGATGACAGCAAAGATTCTGTGCAGGGTCTGTAGACACAGCCAGAAAAAAAGCCCAAAATTGAGTGGGTCAACAGCTTTGGGTAAATAATCTACATCTAGGACTGAAGCCGACTGCCCCCCTTCCACCTATGTCCCCACAGATCCCAGCCATCTCTGTGAAGGCCAAGCTGACTTCCAATAGGCAGAGCTGTGCCTTTGCTAGAGGGCTGCCCCTGGTCTGTCTGAACCCACACAGCCCAAGAGCATGGTGGCCCATGAGTGCTAGGATTTAACATCCCCTAGGACCACGGCTAACGACAGCAAATGGGGCTGGGGATATAAATACCCAGATTTCTCATCATTGGCTGGGATGATTCAGAGCTGTTTCTCGGAGTTTCCCAGAGAGATTTTCCAGCTGGCCATGTGGTAGCAGGCTTACTAACCCACACTGTCTTAGCTCTCTTCCCTTCCCTGGATCACTTACCCATCCCTTTCCTATGTTTTTTGCACCTCTCAAATAGACTGCCTGCCCTCAAATCCTCAGCTCAAGGTCTGCTTGTGGAAACCCAAACTAAGTCAAGGACCCCAAAGTTTGCAAAGAGGGTCTCCGGAGTCACTGCTGTTCTCACAGGCGAGCGTGCATTCGTCCCTGTAGCCAATGAACGTGTAGTGAGCACCTCCTTTGTTCTCGGTGGGAGAGAAATCGGAGGGAACCAAGGAAGAAAGCAGCAACAGAGGAGAGGACATTCTACAAGGAGAGCTTGGGAAGCCAAAGGGGGAGCTGTGTTATTATTACTATTAGTAGCAGTAATTATTTGAGACAGGGTCTCCCTCTGTCACCCAGGCAGAGTACAGTGGCATGATCATGGGCTCACTGCAGCCCCGATCTCATGGCCTCCCAAAGTGCTGGAATTACAGGCGTGAGCCACCACACCTGGCTGGTATTATTTAACTATATACAAACTATGACTCACGTAGGAAAAGTGAACACCTAATTCAAGAATACGATGGGCACCCGTAGTTTAGGGCAAATTAAAGGAGAATTTTCATCCAACAGCAGACGACAAATTTATCCAATGCGGGTAACCCCACCAGAAGTAATATAGGTAGAAAATGTAAACAGATTTTTAAAATAAATTAATGACAAGGGCCGTGAAATGCAAGCTCATTTTTTCTTCTTTTTGATGACCTTCACGGAGGACCTTCTTTGGACCAGGCGTTACGAGGGAAAAGAGATGAGTAAGGCAGATATGAGACAGAGATTTTGATGGAGGGACCCTGGGTGACCAGCAGACGCTGTCCTCCGGGCTAAATGCAATAACAGAAGGATCCAAGGGAGGGGTCAGCTTCAGGCATACCTCATTCCAGGGCATCAAACACGACAGCCATCGTCTCCCTGCCCTCTCCTCATCTCCCTTCTCCTCCCCGGTTCTACGTAGCCATGGCCATATTCCCTCCTAATTACTCTGGGAGGCAGAGATGATGGTCCCTGGCAGCTATTAGCTCAGCCTCTCCAGCTCTGTGACCAGCAGGGCTGGTACCACCCAAGTTTGCTGCAAATCGAGAAACAAAATCCCAGGGAAAGGCACTGATTGGCTGGCTCGGGTCACATGCCCTCTCTAGCAGATAACGTCATGCCCCATCCTGGTTCTCACACCCTGACTTCCCACCACCACTGCGTGCGTTTCTCAGCCTGAGTGCTTTTTCTGTGCATGGGAACCCATGGCGGGCTGGAATCAATGTGGGTCACGCCACTCAGCAGCACCCTCACCCAGTGATTTCACAGGCACGGGGGCACACACACCCTGGCTCCCTCACGTCTCGGGGGGGACCCTAGGTGTGCTCCACAGTGGCTCCCCGAGTCGCCCGTGCGATTGAGCTCCAGGGGCCCGCACTGGCGGCTGACTCCATAGTCCACCCTCGATTGGCTGCCTTTCCTGTCTCACATCCCCACTCTTCCCTGGGATTTCCTGGGATCACTTCACAAATAAATTACTTGCACCCACATTCTGTCTCAGAATCTGTTTGGGAGGGGACCCAACTTGAGACATCCAGCCCTTGTAACAAGCCCCTGGCTATGGCCAGGGGAAGGGGACCCTGTGACTGGCTGACCTGGGTGATGTGCTCCCTGCCAGGGTCACATAATCCGAGTGAGGCAGGAGCTGCTCCCCCTAAGGAAGGAAGGCTGAGCAGAGAGATGGGCAAGACAGATGAATCTAGAAGGATGCACAGGAGATAGGCTCGGGGCTCTCTGGGCAAGGACGGTGCGTGCGGACTGGAGGCAGGAAAGCACGCATGTGAGAATGTCAGGATGGAGGCGAGGCTGGAGAGGTGGATGCCTGCAAAGCATTTTACACTTGAACCGCCACTAGAGTAAAGCCTGCAAATGAATTTACACTCGAACCCACGGGGAACAGAGAATGAGGAGCCCCAGAAAGGCAAGACTTCCATTTTGGACAGATCCTGGGGGGTCTGTGGGGAGGGTGATCTCGAGGGAGAGCTCCTGGTGTCAAAGAGCGCTACAGCCCGTCCCTCAGAAAGCATGCTTCCCCTGTGGGCACCTCCCCAGAGAATGGCCTCACCTGGGGAGGCTTCATTTGGTGTGCAGCTCAGGGGGCGGCAGAGACACTGGCCTGCTGAGGCTGTCTCGGGGACGCCGGGACAGACTACAGCCACCGCATGCTGCTCACTGCCTGGGTGACACAAGGGAGGGGAACCGGGGAATGCCAAGTTCATCACCTATGGCAGCTTTACAGGAATCCTGCACCCCATCCTCACGTCAATGCTGTGAGGGAGGGTCTGCAGGATCCCCCATTCAGCCGAGGAGACAACCGGAGTTCCAATACATCCAGCAAGTGCCAAGGACGGCACAGCAAGAGACACCGAGGGAGTGAACCCAGCGGGCTCCAAACCCGACCTTTTCACACTTCTGTCATGTGGTCATTCATTACTTGTAGGTCAAGTGCAGTCCTCTCTCTCCCAGCACCCCCTGAATCTATTCAGGTCCTGAGTTCCCACTGTGAGCTTTCTGCTAGAGAGGGACACCTGCTTAGGCAATGAGGGGGGTCAGAAGGGAGGTGTCCTCTTGAATTCTTTGGTTAGAAATGACCGTAATATTCATGGAGGCTTTAGCCACAAGGCTTAGGATGGAAATGCTTTTATGGTTTCAACAGTATAAAAAATTATCAGCTTGGCATGGTGGCTCATGTCTGTAATCCCAGCACTTTGGGAGGCCGAGGCGGGCGGATCATGAGGTCAGGAGATCGAGACCATCCTGGCCAACATGGTTAAACCCTGTCTCTACTAAAAATATAAAAATTAGCTGGGCGAGATGGCAGATGCCTGTAATCCCAGCCACTTGGGAGACTGAGGCAGCAGAATTGCTTGAACCCAGGAGGCGGGGTTTGCAGTGAGCCGAGATCACACCACTGCACTCCAGCCTGGCGACAGAGGGAGACTCCATCTCAAAAAAAAAAAAAAAAATTATCCCAGAACGCTCGTGAATCCTTCCTTCCGAAGCCAAGGAAAGATCTATAAAAAGAGATGAGGTTGCCAAGTCGTCAACACCCAGGGTGGCAGTTGGTGGCTGTGCTGTGACTCTAAGGCCAGCTTCCCAGGTCTCCATCTCACTGTCAGGTCCCTTCTACCACAAAAGTCCCCAGCAGTGGCACAGACGGTTCAAGTTGCCTCTAGTGTCTTCTCTGCTTTCTTCCTTAATAACAGGAAGATTCCTGACTTCTAAATGTGTGCATTGTACTCAACTAAAGATGATACTCCCCCGGCCTGCCTCACAGCTTCTCCTGCCCATAGAAATAAGTTTTAGCCATAGAGAAGTGTGTGGGACAGTCATGGATGACTTCTAGGACATCTCTTTAAAGGAAGGAGGAGGTGTGTCCTTCATGTTCTCCTTCCTCCTTCCTGCTTGGAATAAGGGTATGCTGTCTGGAACAAAGCAGCCCCATTGGGCCATGAGGTGCCTTGGGAACAGAAGGCATAAATGGTGGATCTTGAATCCCTGACACTAGAGGTCTCTATACCAGTCCCACTGCCTATGCCACACTTCTTTTATATAAAGGAGAGATACATTTCTATCCCCCATTTAGGTGGGGGGAGAAGAGGAATGGTGTTTGCTACCCGCAGTGGCTAAACCTGATACACCTTTAGTTTAAAAGTGAAAATAGGCCAGGCACGGTAGCTCACACCTGGAATCTCAGCACTTTGGGAGGCTGAGGCAGGAGGATCACTTGAGGCCAGGAGTTCAAGAACAGCCTGGACAACACAGTGAGACACCATCTCTACACTAAATAAATTAGCTGGGTGTCATGACATGCGCCTGTTGCCAGGTAAATGACAGCATTCCTTTCTTAGGACTTCCCACTTACTTGGAAGGCTGAGGTGGGAGGACTGCTTGAGGCTGGGAGATCGAGACTCCAGTGAGCCGTGATCCCCTGCACTCCTGTCGGGGCAACTGAGCGGAAAATAAAAGTGAAAATAGATCTAAAGTTAGAACAAAGGAGTTTTTTGTTAATGCATCTTGGCTTTCTTTCTTTTGAATCCTCCATTTGGCACCTCTTCATCCTTGGGGGAGAACCACAGAACGGAAGGATGAGTGCGTCTCTACGAGAAGCGGGGCCGGGGGGCCCATTGTGCAACGTCGTAAGAGAGTCCTTGCTGAGGCCGCTTTGTAACCACCACCCCAGACAGCCCAAGGTCATATCTGAAGCACACCTGGGTTCCCGCCATCCCCCGAGTTCCTGCCTTTCTTCTTTCTTCATCATCCAAGCTTCGGAGTCAGAGAACCCGGTTGATGACCTGGGAGTGGGAATTCCTCAGAAAAACAGCCTCCTTTGGCAAATGCTGCTGCTGTGATCACTTTCTCCCCTGGCGGACAGCCAGGAGGCTTCTCCAGAGGAGACGGGGCTTCACATCCAGGGTGTGGTTTCTGGAAGATTCTAAACCTGTCAGACCAGGAAGAAGCCAGGCCTCTGGATGCTGCTGGTCCTGCAGATGGTGTCCCCAGCTTCAGGGTGTGTGCTGGGGCCTCTGTGTAAGCCTAGGTCCCTCCGCACCAGCCTGGGACAGAATGGAAACTTCTCCCACCATGCCCCTGGTGAGGACCCACTAGCACCCACGCGGGGTCCCCAGGGCCCCTGTTGGGCGTGAACCCCAGCTCCAATGCTTCCTGGCTTGAGACCTTGGACACGTGCCTTGGCTTCTCTGCACCTCAGTGTTGCATCTTTAAAATGAGAATGATAATAAGACCCCCTTCCTAACATGGGTGTGCCAGGCGGGTTCACCATTGGAAGTTCTTTTCTTTTTTTTTTTTTTTTTTTAAAACAGAGTCTTGTTTTGTCGCCAGGTGCCAGGCTGGAGTGCAGTGGCGCAATCTCGGCTCACTGCAACCTCCACCTCCTGGGTTCAAGCAATTCTCCTGCCTTAGCCTCCTGAGCAGCTGGGACTACAGGTGCGTGCCACCATGCCCAGCTAATTTTAGTATTTTTTAGTAGAGATGGGGTTTCACCATGTTGGCCAGGATGGTCTCGATCTCTTTGACCTCGTGATCCGCCCGCCTCGGCCTCCCACAGTGCTGGGATGACAGGCGTTGGAAGTTCTCGTCATTAGTAATCTCCCCCTCCATCTTTGCTCTCCGAGTCGTCAACACTCCAGTCTCTGTAAACACTCTGACTACTATCGACCTGCCATCAGCTGCTGTAATCACCCCTACCCCCAAAAAAAGTAAATAAGTAGAGTTTCTGGTCAAAGCTTGAAAAGCAAGTACATGACAAGCATTCCTTTCTTAGGCATAACGAATTATCCCCAAGTGAGTAAATTAAACCAGCAGAAATGTATTCACTCCTAGTTCCAGAAGCCAGAAGTGAAGTCAAGATACCGGCAGGGCTGTGCCCCCCTCTGAAGGCTCTAGGGGAGGCCTCCCTGCCTCTGCCGGCTTGCGGTGGCAACTGCAGACCCCTAGAGATTCCTGGAGACCCCTGGAGTTCCTTGGAGATACCTGCAGACCCCTGGAGATCCTGCTGTTCCCTGTTGACCCCTGGAGCTCCCTGAAGACCCTGGAGTTCCCTGGAGATCCCTGGAGTTCTCTGGAGACCCCTGGAGTTCCCTGGAGATCTCTGGAGTTCTCTGGAGACCCCTGGAGTTCCCTGGAGATCCCTGGAGTTCCCTGGAGATACCTGCAGACCCCTGGAGATCCTTGGAGTTCCCTGGAGATCCCTGGAGTTCCCTGGAGATCCCTGGAGTTCCCTGGAGAATCCCTGGAGATCACTGGAGTTCCCTGCAGACCCCAGGAGTTTCCCGCAGACCTCTGGAGGTCCCTGGAGTTCCCTGCAGACCCCTGGAGGTCCCTGCAGAGCCCTGAAGTTCCCTGCAGAGCCCTGGAGTTCCCTGGCTCCTGGCTGCACCTCCAGTCTCTGCGTCCGTGGTCGCTGCATTTCTCTCCTCCGTGTCTGTCCGTGTCTTCTCTTCTTACAGACATATCAATCATTAGACCCTAATCCAATGTGACCTCACCTTAACTAAATATATCTGCAAAGACCCTCTTTCCAAAACCACCTTCTGAGGATCCCAGTGGACATGAATTTTGGGCGGCCACCATCCACCCCAGTACACTGAGTTCAAATAAAATAGGTAAATGCTTGGGTACATTGTGAATCTTATTAAGGTTTAAATAAAGATCAATATTAACAACAATAGGATTTTTATTGCCAGGATAAACAATAACGGGGCGTGGCACCCATCCTCTCCAAAAAAAAAGCCTGTAATCCTAGCACTTGGGAGGCTGAGGCAGGCAGATCACTTGAGATCAGGAGTTCGAGACCCACCTGGCCAACATGGTGAAACCCTGTCGTTACTAAAAATACAAAAAAATTAGCTAGACGTGGTGGGGCATGATTGTTATCCCAGCTACTCGGGAGGCTGAGGCAAGAGAATCCGGGAGGTAGAGGTTGCAGTGACCCAAGATTGCACCATTGCACTCCAGCCTGGGCAACAAGACAGGAACTTCATCTCAATTAAAGAAAAAAAAGTCTCACACTGGGTGGTGGCTCAGCCTATAACCTCAGCACTTTGGGAGGCCAAGGCAAGAGGATCACTTGAGGCCATGGATTCGAGACCAGCCGGGGCAACACAGCAAGACCTTGTCTCTACAAAAAACAAAAGATTAGCTGGGTGTGGTAGTGCACGCCTGTAGTCCCAGATGCTTGGGAGGCGGAGGTGGGAGAATCACTTGAGCCCGGGAGGCAGAGTTTGCAATGAGCTGAAATCACGACACGCACTCCACTCCAGCCTGGGCAATAGAGCAAGACCCTGTCTCAAAAAAAAAAAGTCAAAGTCTTCTGGCACGCCTGGTGGCAGAGGCCACCCTGGCATGTGACAGTCTTGATTCATGCACCTGCATTTGTATGTCCTCTCATCCACAAGGGCTTGAGCATCTGCCCCGTGAAGGGCCCTGTTCTGCAGAGCCACGCCACTGTGATGCCCTTCCAGGCGCCCTCTCCACTCTCCAGTGCTTCCTTGCAGGGCTTAGCCTATTTCTCCGCCCTGCTAAGGGTCTGTGGAGGGAATAATGGTGCCCCATCTAGGCCTGTTTCTGCTTCCTGGAGCCTGTGAATATGCCCTCACATGGTGTGTTCGGCTCCTGGGGCTGCTGGAACTAAGTACCGGAAACAGGGGGGCTTCAAACAACGCAAACGTATTCTCCCATAGTCCTGGAGGGCAGGAGTCCAAGATCAAGGTGTCGATGGGGCCATGCTCCCCATAGGCCCTAGGGAGGATCCGTCTGTGCCTGTCTCAGCTTCTGGTGGCCGGCAATGCCTGATGTCCCCGGCTGTGACCATTCCAATCTCTGACCCCTTCTTCACATGGCCCACCTTCCCCATGCATCCGCGTCCTCCTTTCCTCTTATGAAGACATCAGTCACTAGATTAGGGCCCATCCCAGTCGAATGTGATGTCATCTCAACGTGATTACATCTGCAGAGACCCTAGTTCCAAATAAGGTCCCATTCCAAGGTCCCAGGTGGACACGGATTCTGGGGAAATGCTATTCGATCCAGCACTCGCTGTAACAGGGCCTCGGCAGAAGTGATTCTGTTAAGGATGGTGATGCAGGAAGAGCGGCCTGAATTCTCCCTCGGGCCCCATGGAATCACAAGCGTCCCTTGGAAGAGGGAGGGAGGCCGAAGGGTCAGGGTCAGAGGAGAAAGTGCTGAGATGATGGAAGCAGAGGTTGGAGTGATGCCCTCTGAGAATGGATGAGGGGGCCACGAGCCCAGGAGTACAGGCAGCCTCTAGAAGCTAGAAAGGTCAAGAAGATTCTCCCCTGGAGGTTCCAGGAGGAGCCAGCCCTGTCCACACCTTGACTTTAGCCCAGTGAGACTGATCTGAGGCTTCTGACCTCCAGAACCGTAAAGAGGATCCTTACGCTGTTTTCAGCCACTAAGCTCGCGGTCACTTGTCACTGCAGCCATGGGAAACCATAGGGATCCATGAAGAGCTGCGTCTGTGACAGGGCGTCAGCACTACAAGGAGAACGGCCATGAATGAGCCCGAGGGCACATTCTGTCCCTGCAGAGCAGCCGGGGCCTGGCAGCCAGCTGCTCCCAGACCACACATGCTCCACACAGCTGAGTCATCTGGCCTGAAGGTGCTTCCTTAGAGCCTCTTTACCGGAAATGGCCTGTGTTCGACCCGCTTATTTTTCTAGCAATTGATGAATACTTCCCAGATGCAGAATTGGACAGTGGCCAGTTTCAGGCTGTGCGTGGTTCGGGAGGACCCATGCAAGAGCCTCCGGGAGGTTCTCTAGCCTGATAGTGTCACTGCATTCCCACTGTCCCCACCACCAGGGGACCCCAAAGCACCTGCAGAAGCTCTGGCCAGACACAGGCTGTGGACGGGAAGCCCAGTCATCCTTAGCATCCCACGAACCAGTTCTTCTTGGATTTTTCATCTCAGCGAGTCCCACTTGGGTATCTGAAAATGCAGCGTCTTTATTTTCCCTAACAGGATGGTTGAGGGGTGGGGTAGTACTTAACCCTGACAGCAAGACATCTCTTGGCTTTTTTTTTTTGCGGGAGGGGACAGAGTCTCGATCTGTTGCCCAGGCTGGAGTGCAGTAGCGCAATCTTGGCTCACTGCAACCTCTGCCTTTGGGACTCAAGTGATTCTCGTGCCTCAGCCCCCCCCCAGTACCTGGGATTACGGGCACGCACCACCATGCCGGGCTAATTTTTGTATTTTTAGTAGAGACGGGGTTTCACCATGTTGGCCAGGATGGTTTCAAACTCCTGATGTCAAGCCATCCGCCTGCCTCATACTCCCAAAGTGCTGGGATTACAGGCAGGCACCACCATGCCGGGATAATTTTTGTATTTTTAGTAGAGACAGGGTTTCACCATGTTGGCCAGGCTGGTTTCAATCTCCTGACCACAAGTGATCCATCCACCTCTGCCTCCTGAAGTGCTGGGATTACAGGCGTGAGCCACTGCACCCGGCCTCGGTCTCTCTAAATCACCTCTGTTCATTTGCAGCTGTCTCTGCAGCAGCTGGTCCTTCCATGTGAACTTGGAGCCACGTAGGGCTCTCACTTTCCCCCGCTTCCTTTCCTCCCCCATTAGATAACCGGGAAGGAAGTTTAGGGTCTTCATGGTTTTGCAAGGAGGCAAAGGAGGAGCCCACCCACTGATCTTTTTACACGACTGAAGCCGTAAATAATTTCCCAGGGCCGCCATAACGAACTGCTGCAAACTGGGTAGCTAACAACAGAGAAGTGTTCTCTCCCAGTTCTGGAGGCCAGAGGTCTGAAATCAAAGCGTCTGCAGAGCTGAGAGAGGGAGGATCCTTCCTGCCTCTTCCAGCTTCTAGGGGCCCCAGGCATTCCTTGGCTTGAGGCCTCATCACTCCCATTGCTGCCTCTGTCCTCCCGTAGCCTTCTCTTCTTATAAGGACATTTATAACCATAAACCTATGTGTGACCACTTCAGGCACACATGGTCATCTAGGATGGCCTTATCTCAAGACCTTCTGTTGATTACAGCCAAGATTCTTTTCCTTTTTTTTTTTTTTTTTTTTTTTGAGACGGAGTTTCGCTCTCGTTACCCAGGTTCAAACGATTCTCCCGCCTCAGCCTCCTGAGTAGCTGGGATTACATGTGTATACCACCAAGTACGGCTACCTCTTGCATTTTTAGTAGAGACGGGGTTTCACCATGTGGGCCAGGCTGGTCTCAAACTCCTGACCTCAGACGATCCACCCGTCTTGGCCTCCCAAAGTGCTGGGATTACAGGCATGAATCACCGCACCTGGTCAGTCTTTTTCCAAATAGGGTCACATTTATGGGTTCTGGGCATTAGGGCTCAGATATATCATTTTGGGAGCCACCATTTAACCCACTCCAGCAAGCTTGGACTTACCAGGCCACACCAGCCCGCAGGGCTTGGGGCGCCGCCCATGCCGGGGTGCTCCTCTGTGCACGGGGCTCCCCTCCACCTTGCATTTGAGGGCTGCCTCTTAACACCTTTGCTCTCAGCCTCCTCCTTAGTCTGCCTCTTCCCTTGATTCCAGGGTCCCAACCAGGAGCGGAGCTCTTTTTCACCAGTCCCCTCGCCTCGCTGGAGCTGGGAGTGAGGGTTTTCCGCCTTCTTATGTGGTGGGGCATCCCTTCCATGAGGCGCTGAACTTTACATGCCCTCTGGCTGATCATAAGTTTGAAGTTCAATAGGCCTGATCTTCATTTTTTTTATTTTAAATTTTTCACTGACTTTTTAAAACCAATGGTTTTTTTTTAACTTTTAAGTTCAGAGGTACATGTGCAGGTTTGTTACACAGGTAAACATGTGCCACGAGGGTCTGTCATATAGACTATTTCATCACCCAGGTATTAAGCCCCGAATCCATTAGTTCTTTTTCCTGACCTCCTCCCTCCTCCCAGCCTCCAGCCTCCCATCAGCCCCAGTGTGTGTTGTTCCCTTCTATGTGTCCACGCGTACTCACCATTTAGCTCCCACTTATCAGTGAGAACGTGAGGTATTTGGTTTTCCGTTCCTCTGTTAGTTTGCTGAGGACCATGGGCTACCTCTTGATGCAACAGGGGCGCAAAGGATGTGGGCAACCCTCTTCCCCCTCTCCATTCCTTCCCAGGGCTCTTGTCTCACTACAGGCTAAACAGGATGCTTTCTTAGCTGGGCGCAATGGCTCGCGCCTACAATCCCAGCAATTTGGGAGTCCAAGGAGGGCGGATCACCAGGTCATAAGATTGAGGTCACTGACTAACATAACGAAACCCCATCTCTACTAGAAATACAAAAATTAGCCAGATGTGGTGGTGCGCACCTGCAGTCCCAGCTACTTAAGAGGCTGAGGCAGGAGAATTGCTTGAACCCAGGAGGCGGAGGTTGCAGTGAGCCAAGATCACACCACTGCATTCCAATCTGGGTGACAGAGCGAGACTCCATCTCAAAAAAAAAAAAACAAAAAAACAACAGGATGCTTTTGTGCTGAGGTCCTGCTAAGCTCTCCTAGTTCCCCTGAGGCAGACAGGGGCTCCAGCTGTGGAGGACAAAGGGCAGCTAGCCCGAAATTCAAACGAGGAAAAGACATCCATGTGTTCTAAGAAATAGGACCCCTGACCTCCACTGACCTGAGCTATGTCACCAGCAGGAGACCTCAGAAGCATTTTTAACATCAACCTTATAGGAGGTGGGGTTTATACACAAGAACGTGCACCCATTTAAGTGGACAGCTGGATGAGAAATAGATGTCTACACCTGCCCAGCTGCCACCATGATGCAAAATGTCCCATCACCCCCACGCCCCACCCCAGTTACTCCACACCTTCCCTCTGCTTCCCACCTCCCCCAGCAACCACAGACCTGCTTTCTGTTGCTTTGCTGGAGACTTGCTTGTCTGTTCTAGAATGTTCTGTAACTGGAAGCATATGGCATGGTCAAGGGCTCTTAACTCCTCCCTACCCCTCCTGTTCCCCTGAGACTGGTCCACACCTGTCCACTTGACACAGGTAGAAGGCACATCAGCCCTCCTTTCTGCAGCAGCCCAGCTGCCATTTTGGCTGGGGGCTCCGGACTCACCCTGGCGGGAGGCTCTGTGACCCAGTGGCCGGCTGTCCACCTGCCGAGTTTGGATTCTAGCTCCCATTTTCTTACTTGAGACGCTGAGCATGTGGCTCAGGCTCTCCAGGGCTCAGTTTTCCTCATCGAGGGAATGGGGGATGGGAACATCAACTGCTGCACTTCAGAACCAAACAATAGTAATAAACATAAACGTCAGCGTTCTGGCTGGGTGCGGTGGCTCACATGTGTAATCCCAGTACTTCGGAAGGCCGAGACGGGCAAATCATCTGAGGTCAGGAGATGGAGACTAGCCTGGTCAACATGGTGAAACCCTGTCTCTACTAAAAATATAAAAATTAGCTGGGTGTGGTGGCACATGTCTGTAATTGCAGCTACTCGGGAGGCTGAGGCAGGAGAATCCCTTGAACCCTAGAGACGGGGATTGCAATGAGCCCAGATCACATCACTGCACTCCAGCCTGAGCAACAGAGCGAGGCTGTCTCAAAAAAATAAAAATAAAATAACAACTCAGCATTCCCTGTGGGTGAGCACAATGAGCCCCCAGCTGGTCAAGCCTGGCCAATGAGGAAAGATTTTTAAATAAATGCGAATATATTTCTTTGTATGCTAAAATTAATCATGCCTATTTTACTAGGTTGCTGTGAAGTTAAAATTGGGCATGTAAAATGACTCTTTTTTTTTTTTTTTAAAGAAAAACGTATACATGTTAATTATTTTAATTGTTCCTTTTCTCTGGTCTCCACTTTGCAGCCAGATTCGTTATGTGAACACCCCAAGCCTGACCAGACACTTGCCTGCCTATTAATAACCTTGGTTAGCTCCATTCCTGGCAACTTTCTGAGTTTCTCTCTCTCTACAGCACCCAACTCCCTGCCCCACCCCTTCCCACCCAGCTACCAACACACGCACCCCTCTAGGCTTCAGCAGCACTAAGCTTTCTCCTGCTCTCTGAACCCACAGGGCCTTTTGTGCCACTGGGCTTTTGCACATGCTCTCTCTCTCCACCTGGGAAACCCCACCTTTCAAGACCCAGCACCGAAGTCACCTCCTCTGTGAAGGCATGTGGTAGGCAGTTGCTTCTATCTTATGTCTTCCTTAGCAACAACCTGCTATCATGCAAATGGCTTTGCTCACCAATTAAAATGAACGAGGTGAATTGAACGATGAGTCCTGGTTCTCCACTCTGCTGTCTGTTCTACAGCCCCTTGGCCTTGGGGCCTACCATGGCCGCGTGGTGGGCAGAGAATGTTTTCTACCTCTTGATTTTGAGCTTAGCCATGTGACTTGCTTTGACTAATGGGCTTCCTCCATGGCCACAAGAAGAGAATGCCTCAGGTAATCCACTGGTCACAGAACAAAGTGTGGAGTAGAATTGGATCCATCCTGCAGCTTCAGCCCAGCACAGCCCAGGTGACCCCCATTTCCCAGATGATTTGCAGACAGAGAGCAAGAATAAAGCCACAGAGTTAGGGGTGGTTTGTTACTCAGCATCACTGTGGCAATAGCTAGCTGTGACAATTGTTCCACCTCCTCTTTTACTTCGAGCATCTATAAGCTGGAGACCATGTCCCACTCCCTGGGTATCACCAGCACAAGCACAAGGCTGATACTTGAAGGGGGAAGGAAATTTCAGAGGCCCCTGTGAAATACTGATTGTTAACTTCAGCCAGCAGGAAAAAAGACAGAACAGGAAATCCAACCACTGACAGGCCCTCCCTAAGACAGCCTAGAGGCCAAGATCATAGGCCTGATAATTGGACAGCACAGGCTGGAATTCCAGCAACTTCCTTCAGTTCACTGAGATGCCATTTCGGAGGGGGAGCTAAGAATCTTGTCAATCTCACAGTGTTGTTGGGAAGATTAAATGAATGAATGTAGGCAAAGCTCTGCATTCAGTGCTTGGCACATTGTCAGTTTCTCAAAGATACTTCATAATTGATGCTGGAGAGACATGCCAAGTAACCCAAGAACTGTACTTAGCAATGACAAGAACTGGAAGCACTCGGGAATGAAAGGTATCCACTGGCGAGGGACGTTTTGGAGCAGAATACACAGCTTTAGCGAGAGGGCTTAGCATGAGGACAAGGAAGGTGAACGCACCACTCCTGATGGAATGCTCACTTTCAGGATCTTCTGTGACCTTCCACGACCTCACATCTCCTGAATTTCCAGGACTATCAAATGTGCTCCTTTGATGATTCAAATCACTTGTGAGCTTGGGAAAAAAAAATACTGAACTTCTAGTCCAGGTTTAATTCTGTTTCCTAATGGTAACCAAAGGTAAATCTAAACATTTTTTTTTTTTTTTTTTTTTGGAGATGGAGTCTTGCTCTGTTGCCAGCCTGGAGTACAGTGGTGCAATCTTGGCTCACTGCAACCTCCACCTCTCAGGTTCAAGCAATTCTCGTGCCTCAGCCTCCCAAGTAGCTGGGATTACAGGCACCCACCACCACCACGCCCGGCTAATTTTTGTATTTTAGTAGAGACAGGGTTTCACCATGTTGGCCAGGATGGTCTCAATCTCCTGACCTCAAGATCTGCCCGCCTGGGCCTCCCAAAGTGCTGGGATTACAGGCGTGAGCCATCCCGCCCGGCACATACATTTTTTAAGTTGGTCTTTTCCTTAACCATTCATCTCATGATAGGCTTATTTTAGAAAAATCATCTATTTTATGTATACCCCTAATGAAACCAATTTTTTAAATATCTGCAAGCAAATAATATAGATAAACTGGAATCAGACAGGCAAGGCAACTAATCTAAAACAAGACAAGAACAATGGGGGGAAAAGTAATGAAGAACAGATAAGACAAATGGAAAACAAATAGCATGACGGCAGGTTTTACCCAGCTGTATCGATTTTCAATGTAAATGTTCTAAACGTGCCAATAAAATGCAAGGTTGTCAGACTGTAGGAAAAAGCAAGACCCAACTCTATGCTGTCTACAAGCAACCAACTTTAACTGTGGACATATAAATAGATTAAAAGTAAAGAGATGGAAAACTGTGTAGCATGCAACATGCTTATACTAACCAAATGAAAGCTGGAGTGGGAATTAGTATTAGGCAAAGTAGACTTCAAAACAAGGAATATTTCCAGGGATAAAGATGGGTTTGTCATAATGATAAAAGTTCAACTCATCAAAGATACATAAAATTCCTAAATGTATATATACGAAATAACAGACCTTTACAATATATAAAGCAAAAACCGGTAGAACTGAAAGAAGAAATAGACAAATCCAAATGATAGTTGGATATTTCAACACTCCTTTCTCACTAATTGATGAAATGAGAAAACCAGTGAGGTTACAGAAAGCTTAAACAAACTTAACAACTAACTGAGCTAATTAACATTTGTAGAATACTCCACCCAGTATTCTAGAATATACATTCTTTTCAAATGCAAAAGATATTCACTTAGATCATAATCTAAACCAAAAACTGTACCTCAACAAATTTTGAAAGATCAAAATATTACTAAATATTTTCTTGGCCAGGTGAGGTGGCTCACGCCTGTAAATCCAGCACTTTGGGAGGCTGAGGCAGGCAGATCACAAGGTCAGGAGATTGAGGCATCCTGGCCAACATGGTGAAACCCCCGTCTCTACTAAAAATACAAAAATTAGCCAGGCGTGGTGGCGTGCAGCTGTAGCCCCAGCTACTCGGGAGGTGGAGGCTGGAGAATTGCTTGAACCCAGCAGGCAGGCAAAGGTTGCTGTGAGCCGAGGCTGCTGCCACTGTACTCCAGCCTGGGCAACAGAGCAAGACTCTGTCTCAAAAAAGAAAATTTCTTGGCCAAGTGAGGTGGCTCATGCCTGTAATCCCAGTACTTTGGGAGGTCAAGGTGGGCGGACCACCTGAGGTCAGCAGTTTGAGACCAGCCTGGCCAACATGGTGAAACCCTATCTCTACTAAAAATACAAAAATTAGCCAGGCTCGCACGCCTGTAATCCCAGCTACTTGGGAGGCTGGGGGAGGAGAATCATTTGAACCCAGGAGACAGAGGTTGCAGTGAGCTGTATGCCACTGTACTCCAGCCTGGGTGACAAGAGTGAAACTCTGCCTCAAATAAAATAAAATAAAATAAAATAAAAATAAATAAGTAAATAAAATATTTTCTCTGACCACAATGGAATTAAACTAAAAAAAAAAAAAATCAACAAAATTATCTGAAAAATCTCCAAAGACTTGGAAATTTAAAAACATACTTCTAAATAATCCATGGGTCAATGAAGAAATCACAGGAAACAGAAAGTGTTTCAGCCGCATGAGAATGAAAACATGATATATGGAAATTCGTGGGATACAACTGAAGCTTAAAGCAGCGCTTCGAGATGAATAGGATTAAATGCTAATATTCAAGAAGAAGAAAAGTCTTCCATCAATTATCTGGGTTTCCTCCTAAAGAAACCAGAAAAAATAAAAGCAAATTAAATCTAGAGTAAGGAGGCAGCCAGGCAAGGTAGCGCATGCCTGTAATCACAGCCCTTTGGGACAGTAAGGCGGGAGGACTGTTTGAGGCCAGGAGTTTAAGACCAGCCTGGGCAACATGGGGAAACCCCATCTCTACCAAAAAAATACAAAATTTAGCTAGGTGTGGTGGCGTGTGCCTGTTGTCCCAGCTACTCAGGAGGCTGAGGTGGGAGGATGGTAAAGCCTGGGAAGTGGAAGTTGCAGTGAGCTGAGATCATGCCACTGCACTCCAGCCTGGGCGACAGAGCTGGACACTGTCAAGAATAATAGCCCCATATCTATTAAAGCAATTGATATTGTGGTCAAAGCCCTTTCTATATGGAGAACTCATGGCTCACATGGCTCACTGGTGAATTCAACCACACTTTTGAGAAGGAAACCGTAACAGTTCTATACCAACTCTTCCAGAAGACATAGAGGAAGGAATACTTCCCAACCTCCTTTATGAAGCCAGCATCACCCCGATACCAAAACCAGACGAGAACATTACAAGAAACAAGGACACTATAGGTCAAGACCCCTCACAGGAATAGATGTGAAAATCTTCACAAAATACTGGCAAACCAAACCCAGCAACACAGGAAGGAGCCAACCCGCCACCCGCATGCTGATTTTCAAGCGCCACCTGCCAAGGAAAGGCCCGGGACTACTCAGGGAAATGGCTGATTCAACTGCTGGGACAGAGAAAACACAAGATGAGCTGGAGTAGCTTGGAGAGCCAGAAGCAGAAGTGTTGAAGAAAAAAAAGCGACCCCAAACCAAAAACACCTCCTACCCCCCCAGGAAAACACAGAAACAGAGAGATGTCCAAGGAGCACAGGAGCCAATGGGAAAGACTTCCCTCGGATCAAAACTGGAGCAAGATGAGGAACAGCGCAATTCCTCAGGGCCAGGGGCGGTGGCTCACGCCTGTAATCCCAGCACCCTGGGAGGCTAGACACGTAGGATCACCTGGGGTTGGGACTTTGAGACCAGCCTGGCCAACAGGGCAAAACCTTGTCTCTACTAAAAAAAAAAAAAAAAAAAAAAAAAAAAAAAAATTAGCTGGGAGTGGTGGTGGGCGCTTGTAATCCCAGCTACTTGGGAGGCTGAGGCAGGAGAATTGCTTGAACTCAGGAGGTGAAGGTTGCAGTGAGCTGAGATCGTGCCATTGCACTCCAGCCTGGGTGACGGAGCAAGACTCTGTCTCAAAAACAAAACAAAGCAAAAAGAATACAGGTCTAGAAACAGACCCACATGGTCAACTTTTTTGCAAGGGGCAGAGGAAAATTCAATGGTGAAAGGAAAGTGTTTTCAACACGTGGAAGGACCGCCTATCATTCACATGCAAAAAAATTACCTTTCATCTCTACCTCCTGCCATACAAAAGTTAACTCAGTCAAATTAGAGACCTAAATGTAAAGGCTAATAGTATAAAACTTCCAGTAGAAAACACAGAAGAACATTTGTGAGCTTGGGTTAGGCAAAGATTTCTTGAGTTTATAATGGGTACAGAAATCGGTTGGGTGCGGTGCCTCACACCTATAATCCCAGCACTTTGGGAGGCTGAGGCGAGCAGATCACTTGCGGTCAGGAGTTCAGGACGAGCTGGCCAACATGGTGAAACCCGTCTCTACTAAAAAGACAGAAATTGCCTGGGCGTGGTGGCACACGCCTGTAATCCCAGCTACTTAGGAGGCTGAGGTGGAAGGATTGCTGGAGTCTGGGAGGTCGAGGCTGCAATGAGCTGTGAATCAGTCACTGCACTGAAGCCTGTGTGACAAGGCAAGACACTGTCACAAATAAAAGTGTAAGCGTGCCTGCACCTACAGGTGAAGTGCTTCTGATGCAGCTGCCTGCCTGGATAGGGTCCCAGGCCAGCCCCGTGTGGCCGGTTTCTGAGATGAATCCAAATGACAGGGAGTCAGAGAGTTTCCATCTCTTTTCCAGCACTGAGTAAGGAGTGGGAACAACTGGGACCTCTCTGAGTCAGTCTGGCTTCCCAGGGCGCAGACAAGGTCAGCTGAAGAGAAGGTTAGAAAGTTCCCATGAGTGACGCAATCCTGCTCCATCCTCAGAAGGAGCCAGCGTCTCGGAGCGAGAGAGATGGCAGCTCTCCACGCAGAAAGACGACTCTGCCTTCCCAGAACTCCTAATCAGAACAGAACGCTCTAAATGTGCAGACTTTTCAAGGAAACTGTTTCTTTACTGACATTTCCCACCACGAAGTTGCAGTCATCTGAGTGCACTAACTCAGCCTTTTTAAGAGCTTTCCGTGAAGGGTGTCTGCTGGCACAGTGGCTGGATGTGTCACCGTGAGGAAGCGCTATCCAAATGTGCGCAGGTTGGAATCCTTGCTCTGTGCCCCCAGGAGTCTCTTCCCTCCTCTGGGACTCACTTCCCTCCTCTGTAAATGTGAATAATAAACACCGTTGGCCTCGCAGGGCTGCAGAGAGATAAATGAGACGTCATAGAATGTGCTTCATGGATGCTGAGTGCCTAATGGTCAGTGTGCAAGAGTTTCATCCATAGGAGCTCCAGTTACTGTTGTTACTATTATTATTTTTTGAGATGGAGTTTCTCCATGTTGGTCAGGCCAGTCTCAAACTTCTGACGTCAGGTGATCCACCCGCCTCGGCCTCCCAAAGTGCTGGGATTACAGGCGTGAACCACCACGCCCGGCTGTTATTGTTATTATTAATATTAAATAATGTTTAGAATACAGATTCTTGGCTGTGCATGCTTCACCCAAGCACTTTCATTCCCTGGATGAGGGGCCCTGCTGACTGAGAGCCCCAGAGCCCTCCCAGCATTGATCGGTCTGGCTGGGGTTCCACTCACATCAGGGCCTGGTGTCCTGAGCCACAGGAGTGCAGGAGTGACTCTCGGCTCTGCCCCCTTAACCCCGCACTCTTCCTCCCGGCACTGCGGCTTCTCCATGTGTAACATGGTCGGGGCAGGTTCCCATGTTTCCAATAAAGAGCAGCACTGACTCCAGCAAAATACTCAAAATGCAAAAGGAAGGTAAGGTGCACACATGTGCCCTGGAGAGCTGAAGCCTTGGAGGGGGACTCCTGTGCCACTGTAAAGGAGGAAGTTCCCGCATGGACACCCGCTGCCTTCCCGGGTCCCTGTGATGTCAAGATGCGCTCTCAGTCACCACTGGCTCCCACACAGGTCAGTGTCAGGAAAATGAAAACAGTGGAGGTTTGGCTTGACAGAATGGGTAAGCCTGTCCTGTCCTGTTTACCCTGCACCTGCCACTGAATGCAACCAAAACCCTGAAGAGAGTGTGGGAGCTGCCCTCGGGGCCTCTGGGGGAGTTCACGCCGCAGACAGATTGGGGAAGGCACCAGAACTCAGCACTGCCAGCCTTCGGAGCTCCCAGGCTCTTCCCTCCCGGCTTAAACCCCAAGGCAGCTGGAAACTTTCCTAAAGAGCATCTACAGTCCCAGATGCTTTCGCTGGCAAATCCCACCAAACACCTAAGGAATAACCAACCGGAGAGAAAAGGATACTTCCCCCGTCCATTTTATGAGGACAGCAAATTACCCCATACCAAAACCACACAAAAGAAATTTGTGCAGACCAGTGTCCATCAGGAACAGAGACATGAAAGTCTTCACCAATCTACTGGAAGTTGTATTCAGCAACATATATATTTGCTAATATTTTGGTCATAGGTCATATAACCCCATTACCAAGTGGGGTTTATTTGGGGAAGGCAAGGCTGGCGGAACGTTTTAAAAAATCAATCAAGGTTGGGTGCAGTGGTTCATGCCTGTAATCCCAGCACTTTGGGAGGCTGATGTGGGAGAATCACTTGAAGCCAGGAGTTTGAGACCAGCCTGGGCAACATGGCAAGACGCCATCTGTACAAAAACATTTTTAAAGTGAGCTGAGCATGCAGCTGTAGTCCCAGGTACCTGGAGGGGCTGAGGCCGGAGGACTGCTTGAGCCCAGGACCTCAAGGCTGAGGTGAGCGGTGTCGCACTCCAGCCTGGCTGACATAGTGAGACTCTGTCTCTAAAAAAAAAAATGTTTAAATAAAATAAATTCATAAAAATAAAAAAATCAATGTAATCCATCATATTAACAGACTAAATAAGAAAAACCACATAATGATATAAACTGATGGAGAAAACACATCTGACAAAGTCTGACATCCATTCATGACAGCAACTCTCAGAAAACTGGGGTAGAACAAGAGCAGAAGGCCACTTCCTTGATCTTTTATTTATGTATTTATTTTTGAGACGGAGTTTCACTCTTGTTGCCCAGGCTGGAGTGCAATGGTGTGATCCCGGCTCACTGCAACCTCTGTCTCCTAGGTTTAAGCAATTCTCCTGCCTCAGCCTCCCAAGTAGCTGGGATTACAGGTGTCTGCCACCATGCCCGGCTAATTTTTTGTATTTTTAGTAGAGACAGGGTTTCACCATGTTGGGCAGGCTGGTCTTGAACTCTTGACCTCAGGTGATCCACCCGCCTCAGCCTCCCAAAGTGCTGGGATTACAGGCCTGAGTCACCGTGCCTGGCCTCCTTAATTTTATAAAAGGTATCCAAAAAACTCTCCAGCTAGCATCGGACTGACTTCATGGGCAGAGAGAATGCTTCCCCTGAGGTCAGGAAAACGCAACTTAGAAACTCTTACCTTTCCCATTCCACATCTTATCTGGAGGCCTAGTCAATGAAATACAATAAGAAAAAGAAATCCAAGGCATGTAGATCTGAAAGGCAAGAATAAAACTGTCCTTATTTGCATATAACATAACTGTCTATGTAGAAAATCTTTTTTAATAGAAATCTATTTAAAAAGCTTAGGCTGGGCCCGGGCTCAGTGACTCACACCTGTAATTCCAGCACTTCGGGAGGCCGAGGTGGGTGGATCACTTGAGCTCAGCAGTTTGAGATGAGCCTGGGCAACATGTCGAGACTCCATCTCTACAAAAAAAAGAAAAAAAATTAGCTGGGCATGGTGGTGTGTGCCTCTGGTCTCCACTACTTGGGAGGCTGAGGTGGGAGGACTGCTTGAACCCAGGAGGTCAAGGCTGCAGCCAGCCATGATTGTGCCACTGCACTCCAGCCTGGGTGACAGACTGGTAATAGGATGGATTACATTGATTGATTTTTTTATTTTTATAAATTTACTTTATTTTTTATCTTTTTTTTTTTTTTTTTTTAGAGACAGAGTCTCACTCTCTTGTCCAGGCTGGAGTGCAATGGTACCACTCACTGTGCCTCAAACTCCTATGCTCAAGCAAGACCCTCTCCAAATGAACAAACAAAAAAGCTTATTGGCCAGGTGCAGTGGCTCATACCTGTAATCCCAGCACTTTGGGAGGCCATGCAGGTGGATCACAAGGTCAGGAGTTCAAGACCAGCCTAGCCAACATGGTGAAACCCCATCTCTACTAAAATTACAAAAATAAGCCAGACACAGTGGCAAGTGCCTTCTTAGCTACTTGGGAGGCTGAGGAAGGAGAATCACTTGAACCAGGGAGGTGGAGGTTGCAATGAGCCGAGATCACGCCACTGCACTCCAGCCTGAGTGACAGAACAAGACTCCATCCCCCCCGACCAAAAAAAGCTTATCAAAATAATGACTTTAACAAGATCTCAGGACATAAGGCCAACAGACAAAAAAAAAAAAAAAAACAATCATATTTCTATATAATAGCAATAAAAAATAAATGATAAAAATGTTAAACTCATTTCCAGTAGCTCTTCAAAAATGAAATACTCAGCTACAAATCTAACAAAACTCAAGCATGACCTGTATGCTTTATCAAAATGCTGACAAAAGAAATCAGAGACCTAAACAGAGACAGATACCGTATTTATGGATTGGAAGGCTCAAATATAGCTATGCTGTCGATTATCCCCAGATTGATGTGGAGGTTTAACACAATTCTAGTCAAAATTCCAGCATGACTTTTTGTAGACAGTAAAAATTGATGTGGAAAGCCAAAGAACCTAGAATAGAAAAAATGATTTTGAAAAAAAAAAAGAATTCAACACCTACTGCCCAACCAGTCCTTCCTCTGGGCTCTGCTAGCCCTGGGCTCTGTTCTGTGACTCGGAGCGCCCACCCTCCCCCCCACCGTGCCTTGTCCCAGTTACCCATGTCTTGCTTTCTCATACTGGCTGCAAACTCTTTAAGACAAGAGCTGGCCGGGCGCAGTGGCTCATGCCTGTAATCCCAACACTTTGGGAGGCTAAGGCAGGTGGATCACGAGGTCAGGAGTTTGAGACCAGCCTGACCAACATGGTGAAACCCTGTCTCTACTAAAAATACAAACATTAGCTGGGCATGGTGGCACATGCCTGTAATCCCAGCTACTCAGGAAGCTGAGGCAGGAGAATTGCCTGAACCTGGGAGGTGGAGATTGCAGTGAGCCAAGATTGTGCCACTGCACTCCAGCCTGGGTGACAGAGTGAGACTTCACCTCAAAAAGAAAAAAAAGAAAAGACAAGAGCTGTCAAAATTCTCACCTCCTTTTCATGTTTGATCTCCATGAAACCATAGGCAACGCCTGGCACAGACGTGGGGTTCAGTAAGTGTTTGATGAGTGAATAATAAAATGCACTTGCAATTGGCCCAAGATCTGATTCTGGTAATGGTTGATAGTGGACTTCGGGCAAGTACTTCAGGGGGGTGAAAAAAAGCTTGTTTGTGTGGTAAAGACCTTGGCCAGACCAGCTCCCTGGTAATCCCGAGACCCTTGCTTCAGTTCTCCAGACAGATGTCTCTTCAGCCTCACAGTCATCGTCATAGAGTGAGAAGGCTGCTGTAGATGTAGCTATTAACTATCAATTAGGAATCAGGCTGGAGCCATGGAGGGTTTGGAAAAATGTTTTCAGATTATTTTCCAAGTGTTTGATGAAACCCCAAGATATTCTTCCCAGACATACTTTCCCCTGAAACTGGAAACCCGTGAGTATTTAAAGGAGAATTTAATCCTCGGGGTTAGAGTTTGCTTTTGCTGTGCTCATCTGAATGGAATGCCATGCGGTGCCCAGGAGGTCTGTGCCCCTGTATTTTACATGCTGAATTAGATGCTTGCATTTTGAGTGCATGCAACTGAATCTCACATTAATCCTCAAACCAGTACTTGAGTTTCAAGAGGGTATAAACTTGGCAAATGTGCCTCTCAATTACTGGAATCAAGACAGGCCTGCTGGGTTGTAACAAGGCCCAACCGCAGGCCTCAGAGAACCCAGGACCCTTGGTCTTCAGAGAAGTGGAGGATGGGAGAGAGACATGGCATCCCTGGGGTTTCAACATGCAGGCATGGAGACACAGAAGGAGAAAAGACTTTCCTGTTTAAAACGTAAAAACTGTCCATTGTGGCCGGGTGTGGTGGCTCATGCCTGTAATCCCAGCACTTTGGGAGGCCGAGGCAGGTGGATCATGAAGTCAGGAAATTGAGACTAGCCAGGCCAACATGTTGAAACCCCGTTTCTACTAAAAATACAAAAAACTAGCTGGGCATGGTGGCGCATGTCTGTAGTACCAGCTACTCAGGAGGCTGAGGCAGGAGAATCGCTTGAACCCGGGAGGCAGAAGTTGCAGTCAGCCGAAATCGCACCACTGCACTCCAGCCAGACAGAGCAAGACTCTGTCTCAAAAACAAAAACAAAAAAACCCTTTCCTTTGCAGAAAATTGGGAATACACAGACAAACACAAAGATTAAGAGCAAACAACCCCACAAAGACAACCCTTGGAGACCGAGCGCAGTGGCTCACATCTGTAATCTCAGCACTTTGGGAGGCTGAGGCAGGCAGATCACGTGAGGTCAGGAGTTCGAGACCAGCCTGGACAACATAGCAAAACCCCATCTCTACTAAAAATACAAAAATTAGCCAGGCGCCGTGGCTGGCGCCTATAATCCCAGCTACTCGGGAGGCTGGGGCAGGAGAATCGCTTGAACCCGGGAGGCAGAAGTTGCAGTGAGCCGAGATAGTGCGGCTGCACTCCAGCCCGGGCGACAGAGACGCCATCTCAAAAACAAGCAAACAAACAAAAAAAACTGACCGAAGCTCCCTGACTCTCAGGGTTCCTGTGGGAGCGGAATTGGGAGCACTGTTCATGGTGGCCACCCCTGCTAATAGGCGCCTGCCTGGGACCCCGCAGCCCCACTCAGCAGGAGGCACCCAAGAGAAAGAGGGCACAGGCCCTCCACGAGGCGTGCTGGGAATGCGCTTAACTGCCCTAACTGCAAACAGCAGACTCCATCAGCACTGGAACGACAAGCACATCATGGCACGTCCAGAAAAGGGAACATTACTCCAAAGTGAGAAAGTAAAACTAACTCTTGGCACCCACCACCGCTGGAGGGATTTCAGAGAAGCAGTGCAGAGAGAAGGACATGGAGGGCGGGACACGTGGTACCGTGCGATGCCACGGAGAGGAAGCGCAGAAGTCTCAGCCATCGGCGCTGTGGTTTTCAGCCAGGGTGACTGTGTCCCCAGGGTGTATTTGGCAATGTGTGGATAGATGCTTGGTTGTCACGATGGAGGGGGTGGGTGCGTCTAGTGTCTAGTAGGTCCAGCCAGGGATGCCTGAAACCTCCTGCAGTGCACACGGCAGCCGCCACCCCATAGAATTATTGGCCCCAAATGGCAAGCAATAGTGCTGAGGTTGAGAAGCTGATGCATGACAACAGGCGGCAGGTTAGCATTAGGGACGGGGGAAAGTGGGAGGGAGCGAGCTCGGGGTCCCTGGGGTGTGGAAATGCTCTGTACACTGACACACACCTAAATGTGTCAAAAGCCACTGAGCTGTACACATACGATTTGTGTGCTTTGCCACACACACACCACACACACACACTCACACCCAGATCCAGAACATTCCCCAGCAAAGCCATGGCTCATGGTTTCGTGTTCTATCACCACCCGCGCCCCTCTCATTTAAATAGGACAGAACATCTGAGTCAATGCATGTCTTTCACTGAGTGAAATGAAAAGACTGGGCTTGTGGGTATTCCAAGGCAAATCTGAACCATATGAACATGCAGACTCATGGTAGACACTGGGCTCTTTCACAACTTCCTCCAGCCTGCCGCCGCCGCGGTGAGCAAGCACACACAGGCAGCGGCGTTTACGGGCGTCCGAGGCTTTATGGCTCTGGCATCACTGCCATCGAGAGCTCATCATTTCCGTGAAAAAGGTCCTGGGCCCAGCCCGTCCCTGTTGCTCCGTCAGCCGCAAACCTGCCTCAGGATGTCAACAACTGGGCAGCGTCCAGAGGCCCAGGGGCTCCTCGGCTCAGTGGGCCAGTGGGTCAGTCCCAGAGCTGACTGTGGTTTGTGCTTGCCTTCTGAGCATGAGCTGACTCAATCTAGTCCAGGGCAAAACTGGGTTTGAGTAACGCCCTGGCCAGACGCTGCAGAAGATGGCTTGCTGTGGCTCCCACTCCTTGGAGAAAGAGCAAATTTGGAAGCTTTGACCCAAGAGGTGGAGTGGCTGCTTATTTATTCTTATTTTCTTTTTTTTTTTGAGACAGTCTCGCTCTGTTGCCCAGGCTGGAGTGCAGTGGTGCAATCTCAGCTCACGGCAACCTCAGCCTCCCAGTTTCAAGCGATTTTCCTACCTATGCCTCCAGAGTACCTGGGATTACAGGTGCACGCCACCACTCCTGGTTAATTTTTGTATTTTTCGTAGAGATGGGAAAGTGCTGGGATTATAGGCGTGAGCCACCACGCCCGGCCTTATTCTTGTTTTCTTTCAGTGAATTTTAGTTTGTCTTTGGTTCATATGATACATTCTCACCTTGAGGATTAACAAGACCAGAATACTGAAACAGATTTGGCTTTAGGAGGAAAAGACTCAGAAGTCAAAGTCAAGATGGGTTTCCTGTGTAACCTTCAGGCTCTGAAGACCTGAGCCATACAGCTTATGAACATCAAACGGGCTTTCAGGCCACATAGAAGACACCGTCACATTTCCAGAAAGAATTTCTACAATGCAAACCGTATCTCGACACTGAAACCTTCAGAATTCCAGGGTAAACTTTGCTTTAAATGTAAACTGCAGAAAAGAAATAGCAACTGATTCCCAGTAGAGATGAGAGGGCCAGAGTTGAGGACGTTGATTTCAGGGGCTGGTGGTGACCAAGAACAGCCTGGCATCGTGGCCCGGCTGTCACTGCAGGACTGTCTCCCAGAGACGATGAGGCCAGACCAAAGCCATCCCCACCCACTCCACCTCCCTGCTGATTCTTTCCCACTCTGCCCTCTCTTCCCGGCTGCTTCTCCCATCTACATTTTCCTTTTATTATTATTTATTATTATTTTTAGTAGAGACAAAGTCTCACTATGTCGCACAGGCTGGTGTCAAACTCCTGGACTCAAGCGATCCTCCTGCCTTGGCCTCCTGGAGTGTTGGGATTACAGGCGTGAGTCGCCTGCCCAGCCTCACGTTTTCCTCCTCCTGACCTTCTCTTCCATTTCCTTTACCTGCCCAGCCTTACCATTTCCATTCCCTAACTGGCCTCAATATGGAGTCCAAGCATACTCTCAGTTGGGTGCTGCATTTACCAAATGAAGTGGGTATTTTCTTCTCGGTTATAAACGTGGGTGGGTTGAAGCTTTATCATTCTATTCCTTTGCAAACAAATCTTAGGTTGCTCCGAATCTGAGGTTGGATGCTGGCTCTGAATGGTTCTTCTTGTGCATTAGTGACTGTTCGTTTTTTAAAAAGTCCCATTGTAGATGGAAATGAGAGGACTTACAGGAAAGCAGAGGGGGTGCGCATGCAGCCAGCCCTGGAGGACGTGTCTGAGTAAAAGGAAGACAGTGGAGGGGAAAGGCTTCCTAGCTACTCTGGGGTAATTGGCTCTGGCACAGTCCTCACCCCGGCTGCCCAACACCCTTGTGCTATTTTTTGGTGGAAACTTAGGAGTGAACATCTCTCTACCCTGGTGGTCCCTGACCAGACAAGAGACACTATCCAAATGCTGAACTGGTGCTGTCTGGCTTGAACAGAGCACCCAGAACCCAGGAGGGCCAGCATTCTAACGAGGGACAGGGCAGGGAGGGGCACAGGTCCAGGCATGCGTGTGACCAAGGTCACGAAGGCTGGCTGCCTTGAATCGAAGCCCCAGCCCCAGGTACTACCGGGCGCTCCCTAAGGGCCTGCCTGCCAGGGGTCCCTGGTATGCTTCCTGCCCAGAAGGGCACGACCAGCAGGCAGCTGCGATCATCACTCACACGCACCTGTGGGCCCACCACAAAGCTGACCTGGAATTCTGAAGGTTTCAGTGCTGAGATATGGTTTGCATTTTAGAAATTCATTTTGGAAATGTGAAGGTGTCTTCTATGCGGCCTGAAAGCCCATTTGATGTTTATAAGCTGTATGGCTGAGGTCTTCAGTGCCTGCATTCACTGGGCATGGCCTGCAGCCTCTCCTCCCCCAGGCATGGCGGGGCCCTCTGAGGACTGCCAGGGTCCCCGTGATTGAGCCTCAGCTGTGCTAATGAATCACACGTGCTGCTACCTTGCTTACTCCTGCCCCTGGGCCTGGGTGGCAGTGCCACTCCCAGCCACTACCCAGAGGAGGTACCAGGCCACCTGCCCAAGGTCACACGACTGGCTCACAGCAGGTGAGGTTGGAATGCAGGCACCTCACTGTTTAATCACTGTGCTACTTTGCTCTTTTTTAATTTTTTTGAGACAGAGTCTTGCTCTGTCACCCAGGCTGGAGTGCAGTAGTGCGATCTCGGCTCACTGCAACCTCTGCCTCCCAGATTCAAGTGATTCTCCTGCCTCACCCTCCCGAATAGCTGGGATTACAGCACCAGCCACCATGCCCAGCTAATTTTTTTTTTTTTGTATTTTTGGTAGAGACAGGGTTTCACCGTATTGGCCAGGCTGGTCTTGAACTCCTGACCTCAGGTGATCCGTCCACCTCGGCCTCCCATAGTGCTGGGATTACAGGTGTGAGCCACTGCCCAGCCTTTTTTTTTTTTTGCTTTAATACTACAAGCACTGAGACCTCGTGCACATCTTTTTCCTTCTGTTACTCTGCAATATCCACTGGGCTCTGTCTGATCAAGCAGGGGACACTGCAGGGAACGGAAACCGCGTATGAAAGGGTGTGAACACCTGCCCACAACACAGAGAAGGGGCGCCAAGCACAGGTTCTGGGCAGGTGCCAAGTCCCCAACTGCACTATGTAGACAGCAGCTCTGCATGGGCTTGGCAGGGGACCAAATGCTTGGACCAAGCTCGGAAGCAGGACTGGCCCACAGAAAGCCCTGTGTGTTCACTGTTCATCTCTCTCCAGTGAAATGTGCCAAGCCTTAAGCCAGAGGGGGAAAGCGTCCTGGAGAGGGGATGGAGGCAGGAACGCTGGAGGGAGGTGCTGGTCGGGGAGGCCCACAGGAACACCCTAAGGGTGGCCACCAAGGGCATTGCTGTGGGCTGCTGGTCCCCTGTGGCTCAACACCTGGACATCCATGGACACACTCCAGGTCCAGACCCTAGCATGGCAGCAGGCCAGGCGGCATCCTTCTCGGGCACAGCAGAGGGCCCCACTGGAGGCTGCACTCCTGCGCTGTGAGCTGTGGCCTCCCAGTGTGGCAGGGAGCACTTGAAGCCACAGGAAACAGGAATAGCTTCCTAGAGAGTGAACTTTACTCACTGCAAAGCTAATATACTTTTTCAAAAATTGGACAATTAACTTTTTTTTTTGGATAGAGTCTCCCAATCTCGGCTCGCTGCAACCTCCACCTCCTGGGTTCAAGTGATTTTCCTGCCTCAGCCTCCCGAGTAGCTGGGATTGCAGGTGCATGCCACCATGGCCGGCTAATTTTTGTATTTTTAGTAGAGATGGGGTTTCACCATGTTGGCCAGGCTGGTCTCCATCTCCTGAGTTCAGCAGTCGGCCTGCCTAGGCCTCCCAAACTGCTGGGATTACAGGCGCGAGCCACCCCACTGCCAAAAATATGACATTTTATGTCACTGTATTAGCCTTCATGGGGTACCGCCCACCTGCCAGGAGGCCAAGGGTACATATTTCAACGAAAAATTGAGGCGCTGGCTTCCCTCTGCAGAGCCCGGGAGTAAACCGTGTGTGATAAAATAAGACTAGAAGGTCAGGGTGTCTTACCAGCCCCACAGGTAGCAGAAGCTCTACTTTAAGCAGCAATACATAAAAGGTTGCCTGTGCAGACAGAGACAGACAGGTCGGCAGTGGCGAGTCCCAGACCTGTGCCTTCTGACGGAAACAGCGAATGAGGCGGAGACGGGGTCCTCAGATCTGGAAGTCAATCTGTCGCTTACATGGGAGGCTTTCAGTCTTGTAAAGCAGAGGACTAATTTTTTTGTTAAATCAAATAGAGAATACCAAAATGCTCCGAAAATATGGAAAAATTATTGCTTTCCTTGAAGGACAGGTGGGAAGTCCAAGGTCAGGCTTACTAGACCCAGCCCAAGAAACCCAAGGCTAGACCTCAAAAACCAGGGTATGTGGCCTGATCCCACAAACCAAACCACGCTCCAGAGGGGTAAAGACGTTAAAAAAACAAAACCAAACAACAGGGGAAAAGAAAAAAGACACAGAGTTAGACTTTGCCTAGTTCTCAAATGTGCCAACAGGAACACAGGCATCCCTCGCTCTGAAAGTTCCTATCAGGGGGCTTTCCAAATACACGAACACGATGGAGCGGTGTGTTCGTCTGAAACAGGTGCATAAATGAAGCTACCCTCGTATTTTCATTATTAGAAAAGCAAACAATAAACACTTCCCCTCAAAACAGAGCAAGAACTTCAATGGGAGTCTATGAGAAAATGATAAAGCTTTAACAGGCCCTCCGCGGCGGCTCACGCCTGTAATCCCAGCACTTTGGGAGTTTGAGGTGGGTGGATCCCTTGAGGCGAGGAGTTCAAGACCAGCCTGTCCACAATGGTGAAACCCCATCTCTACTAAAAATGCAAAAATTCACTGGCTGCTCTGCCTATGGAGTAGCCATTCTTTATTCCTTTACTTTCTTAATAAACTTGCTTTCACTTAAAAAAAAAAAATTAGCTGGATTTGGTGGCACGCACCTATAATCCCAGCTACTAGGGAGGCCAAGGAGGGAGAATCACTTGAACTCGGTAGGCGGAGGTTGCAGTGAGCCAAGATCACACCACTGCCCTCCAGTTTGGGCGACAGAGTAAGGCTCTGTCTCAAAAAAAAAAAAAAAAAAAAGTGTTTACATAAAAATATCTTAGGCTGGGCATGGTGGCTCATACCTGTAATCCCAGCACTTTGGGAGGCTGAGGCAGGCGGATCACGAGGTCAAAAGATTGAGACCATCCTGGTCAAGATGGTGAAACCCCATCTCTACTAAAAATACAGAATTAGCCGGGCATGGTTGTGCACGCCTGTAGTTCTATCTACTTGGGAGGCTGAGGCAGGAGAACTGCTTGAACCCAGGAGGCAGAGGTTGCAGTGAGCCGAGATCACGCCACTACACTCCAACCTGGCGACAGAGTGAGACTCAGTTCCCCAAAAAAAAAAAAATCTTAAGTGTATCACTCAGTGTGAAATTTTAGAGTCAAAATAAAATAGTTAAATGCTACAGCAGCAAGCATTGTGTAAATTCCCTTGATGCAAATGCAGCACAGGGGTTTAAAGGTTTGCTTAGTTGCCAGCTGTTTCCAAGGAAAGGCCACTCAACACCATACTACTGTGCTCAGCAACTCAGCGCCTAGCAAGTGACCCCTTATCCTGACCACAGTACAACAGGAGACACGAGTCAGCCTGGGAAACAGAATGCATGTACAACCGAGAAGCAACATGCAATTTAAATCCCTCTGGAAAAATGTACACTTGCTAATTACAATGACAGAGCATGCCTTATTGAGGTGGGGGATGAGGGAAGGGAACAGCCAGAAAGAGACTGAAGCATTTGCTCACTTGTCCATCTGTTTATTCTTTTTTTTTTTTTTTTGAGATGGAGTTTTGCTCTTGTTGCCCAGGCTGGAGTGCAATGGTGCGATCTCGACTCACTGCAATCTCTGCCTCCCAGGTTCAAGTGATTCCCCTGCCTCAGCCTCCCAAGTAGCTAGGACTACAGGGGAGTGCCACCATGCCCAGCTAATTTTTTGTATATTAGTAAAGACAGGATTTCACCATGTTGCCCAGGATGGTCTCGATTTCCTGACCTCGGGATCTGCCTGCCTTGGCCTCCCAAAGTGCTGGTATTACAGGCGTGAGCCACCACGCCCGGCCCCATCTGCTTATTCTTTAAAGGAACATGCCGATGAGGTAAAGCCAGCAGATGCTATCGGGGGTATTTCATTTTCAAGCAAGTTAATTTTTCCCCAAAAGGTGTAAATAAGCTAGTCCAAAAGATGAACAACACTAAATCAAACAAACAAAAACGACGACAAGAAACCAAACTCCTAGGAAGCCAGCGCAAACGTCTCAAGAGGCCAGAACGGCGTCTGCTCAGTGCCGTGCTGTGACTGATTTTAAAGGAAAAACCTAACACTTTTGCAGAGCTGGCTGTTACCACACGGCCTTGCTAGAGGTGGATTTTAAAAATACTAACATTTTTGTCTCATCTTTTTGTAGTCCACTGACCCTCAGGAAATTGGTGGATATCCTGTCTTCACTAGGGTCAGTCAACAAGATATTTTTCTGAGCCAGAGAAGTACCAGCAAAACTGAGTCTTCCGTCTCTCTTACTGTTCTTAGTTCTTTTGATGGACTGAACACTTCCAAAGAGAAGTAAAGCCAGCAGACTGCTGTGTCCACACGGCCACAACTTACTCACTGCCACCAGCTCATGAACATGCGGTGACAGCTGGACAATACTAGCTCACTGGTTTAATGGTTATTTCCCTTAGTTCAAAAGCCACTCACCTGGACTGTGCTTGTCACTTTGTAACCAGTTGGCCTGATCAAGTATGAGCAGTCTACGACAGCCATAATCAGAAATGCCACCAAATAAAAGGCCTAAGATGATGCCTTTGCTGACTGCAAGGTCCCTGCTCACGTTGCCCACACGAGACCAGGACGTTATGACCAGTTACATCGGGCAACGAAGCAGGGGCCGGGCACGGTGGTTCATGCCTGTCGTCCCCGCACTTTGGGAGGCGGAGGTGGGCGGATCACCTGAGATCAGGAGTTCAAGACCAGCCTAACCAACATGGTGAAACCCCATCTCTACTAAAAATACAAAAGGAGCCGGGTGTGGCGGCCCACACAGGAGAATCACTTGAACCCGGGAGGTGGAGGTTGCAGTGAGCCGAGATCATGTCTCTGCACTCTGGCCTGGGCAACAAGAGCAAAACTCCATCTCAAAAAAAAAAAGAAAAGAGAGAAATGAAAGCAGAGAGCTGCTGTGAGCCACTCGGGTGGCTCAACCATGGTTATACCAATGGAGAATGGAATGCCGTTTTTCATCCTGCCTGAAACCCACAGTGGCTTGCACTTTCTTGGCTAGTGGACAAAAATACACACCCACTAGGTGAACTTCATGACATCTTCCCTGTAAGAGAACTTCCAAGTCTTGTTGACAACAACTGACAAATGCAAGGAAAATAGCCCTAGATTTAATGGAGCCTTTCACTTGGATTTAAATGCCACCTACAAAGACATGTTAAACGATAATGAAGGAAAATCACTAAGTCTGCAGCCTCAGCACCAAGGCTGATGAGCAAAGTTCCAACCGGAAATAACCCAAAGTTGGGAACAGTACTATGAAACTGACAAAGAATGGCAACTCCAAGGCAGAGCACTTAATATTTTGTATTAAGTGTTCCAACACAAACTAGAAATGTGTCTGAGGGTTCTCTAGGGGGACAGAATGAAGAGGGTAGATGTGTGTATAACGGGGTATTTGTTAAGGAGCACTGACTCACCAGATGAAGTCCCACCATAGGCCGTCTGCAAGCTGAGGAGCAGGGAAGCCCGTCTAAGTCCCAAAGCTGAGGAACTGGGAGTCTGATGTTCGAGGGCAGGAAGCATCCAGCACAGGAGAAAGATGGAGGCCAGAACACCAGGATTTCCAAGTTCTTCTGCCTGCTTTTACTCTGGCAGTGCTGGCAGCTGATTAGATGGTGCCCACCCAGACTGAAGGTGGGTCTGCCTTCCCCAGCCCACTGACTCAAATGTTTATCTCCTTTGAGAACACCCTCAGAGACACACCCAGAATCAATACTTTGCATCCTTCAATCCGGTGAAGTTGACACTATTAACCATCACAAGCTGAGTGCAAAATCTCAAGAATGGATAACAGGGACAGACCCACCAATCACTTGGGACTCTAGAAAATGTTTGGATTTGCTAGAATCACCCAATTCTGGATCCCCCGGGCCCATTATTCACTTGAGGGACCACATCCTGCCCCTCTCTGGGCTTCCCTGTCTGTGGCTGGGTGTATGCTGATCCTGCCTGAACTAAGTTGAGCAGCCACACACGTCCATCACAAATACAACCTCAAGGCCGGGTGCGGTGGCTCACGCCTGTAATCCCAGCACTTTGGGAGGCCAAGGCAGGCGGATCATCTGAGGTCAGGAGTTACAGACCAGCCTGACCAACATGGAGAAACCCCGTCTTTACTAAAAATACAAAAATAGCCAGGCGTGGTGGGAGGTGCCTGTAATCCCAGCTACTGGGGAGACTGAGGCAGGAGAATTGCTTGAACCCGGGAGGCAGAGATTGCAGTGAGCCGAGATCGTGCCATTGCACTCCAGCCTGAAACTCTGCTTCAAAAAAACAAAAAGGCAAGTGGCATGAGCTTATGGGCTCCATTTGCGCCCCCCCCCCACAACACCGAATGCATCTTTGAAACCCTAACCCCCAGTGGAAGAGTAGGAAGTGGGGCCTTTGGGTTTAGATGAGGTCATGAAGGTGGGAGGAACATAATGGGATGAATGTCCTTGTAAGACACACTAGAGCTCACTCTGCCCTGTGAAGACACAGTGAGAAGGTGGCTGTCTGCAGGCCAAGCAGCAGGCGTTCATCAGACAGGTCTGCTGGCATCTGCTGTTGGACTTCTAGCCTCTAGAACTGTGAGAAACAGATGTTTATTGTCTAAGCCACTCAGACTGGTATTTGTATTCTAACAGCCCAAACCAACACAGGGTTTTGCAGGCTGTCTTGCTAGCACTAGCTTGCATCTTTCTAACAGCACAGCTGCGTTAACAGAGGAGCCCTTTGCTGGCTACTACGGAGCTGAATTTAAAAGGCCAGGTACACCACACAGGGTGGCAGCCCTCAGAGCGATGTGTATCACCAGCAATCACCAGCAACCAAGACACTGCAACGTCCCACTGGACTTAATCTCTACCCACCCTCCAAAGGGACTTGGGGAGCTTCCAAAGGGAGTTTCTTAGAGCGCAATCGTTTCCAACTTATTTTGGGGTTGACAAGATGTGTGTCAGCAATGGAAACATGATGCAGAAACCACGGAATGGTATTGGAGAAAAATTTTTGATCTGAACATACAGAACAGGTTTTAAGATTCAGAAGCAGGTTGGTGGACCTAATAACCACATGCTGTGGCCTCTTGTTCCAACTTCCTGTGAAAAGGCTTTCCCAGATCCGAGGGGCGCCTTCCAGAGAGGGCACTCAATCTGTCACACACGGCACATGACAGTGACAAAGCCACTTTACTCTGCGGAGGGTGAATGATCAACACCCATCATGGAGGCTGGGGGCAAACTGAGGACAGATAAGCCACAGAGGACTGAAAGCCAGGGCTGGGTCAACATCACAGTGTAGACAGACATGCAAGCAAGCGCTTCACCACGCGGCTTTGTTCCATCTTTTCGCTGGCTTACGGCTGGTGTGGGTGGTTCCCTCACAGGTGATCTGGCTTCCAACCTTTATGTGCTCCATAGGAATCCTACATTATTTTAATGAGAAGCTAATTACAACATGACTTGTAATTCAGCCAAGCAAATCAAACAGGGTTACAAAGGGTAAGTAGATTAGATGGATGACAGTTGCACGGTAAGTTGAGGAAGCTCTGAAGCGCAGAGTGGCACCAGGCTGCAATGAGAAACACCAGATGGTAAGAGGAAGAACTTGAGGGAAAGGCTCAGACCACATTAAAACCCCTTCTCCGTAGATCTCAAAACACCACAATGCATCATCCACACGGGGCCAGAAGCCAGGACACAGGCACCCTTGCACGTGACGTCCTCTCTCTCCATGTCTTCCGTGTCGGAAGGCTTCCTTTCCACTAGTGAGGGTGGCATCTAGAGGCACCGCTAAGCTGCCCCGGTGGCACTCAATGAAAGGACGTTTAGCTTTGATCTATGGGAACAATTTTGGTGATACTGAAAATGCCGGGCTAATATAAACAAGGGGTGGGGCGGGGAAGGGGAGGGAACTTCTCCTTTCTGCCAATTCCAGAGTCACAAATTTCATTTACCCAAATCACTAGCTAATACGTTTGAATGTACGAAGCCAGCATAACCTGAGTGGTGGTTGAGCGCCCACAACGCGTCGCGCCGATCAAAGGTCAAGTCATGGCCCCCACGAGTTCCAGTTACCTGAAGAGGCGTTGGCATTCAAAGAAACACGCACACTTAAACCAACTTTGTGATTTTTATTGATGGGTGACAACTTTATACTCCTAGGTATCACTAAACTGTGTACAATTAGGGGCGCAGCACTGGGAGAAGAGCAGACAGCAGAATTAAACGGAGGAGGCTGAAGGAGAGACCGATCTTCAGTATTTGCCCATTTTCATTACGTGTACACAGAAGCATGAATGCGATTTGAAATCTTTTAATGGCAATAAAGTTACAATCACCCATCTACGTAGACTAACATCTTAACTTCAAATATCTGATCTGCAATGTGTATGTAAGCAGTTTCTCTCCGCACAATTATTAAAATTTTTCCCTGTTAGGAACCAGCAACTTATTTTTTATGTTTATTTTTCTTTTGAAGTAAGAACTAGTTTCTTCTTTGATAACTGGCTCATTTTTCTCATTTATCAAAAAACTAAAGGGCAGGGGAAGAAAAGTGTGATGGATTAAAAAATTTCTGTTTTAAGGAAAGATAAAATTCATTTTCACAAATTTACAAGTGTTGCTGGTGCAGGATTTCTTCTACTAAGCAATGAGACTGGGAATGAAACGCAACTCCGCTTTCTTCAGGAATCAGCACTAGTTCAGAAATATGGGATTTTGTGTATTTTCTAAAATCAAGTGACAGTCTGTTTCAACCAAATGATTTTGATTTGGAAGTGAAAAGTCAACATAAACTACGCTGTGCACGAACCCCAAGGCATCTCCTTTGCATTCTAGCCCATTTTTGCAAAAGGGAGAAAGACTTTCTCTCTAAAGAGCCACTAAAGAGAGGCGGGAAGTTAGTGTGAGTTGGTGTCCTACGAAGCGGGCATTGGGCACACACGGCGCACAGAAGGTCTACAGCAGGTCCACTCGGCGGTAATACAGGAGGTAGGCTGTGCGTTGAGCAGTGGGTCTCACCACCTGGTACTGGTTGATCACCTTGACTGTCTGGTCATCGATGCGCAGCCAGCCATTCAGACCAATCTGGAAGACGTCTGTAGTGTAATGCCCACCTGTCGCGCTGTTGCCGTGATGGTAGACCACTGGAAGAGAGCCCAGCAGGCGGCAGAGTGAGCACAGCACTGCACACACACCACAAAAGGCGTCTGCTGACTTCCCTCCAAGCATGCATCTTCTGTGTAAAACCCCTTACCCAAGCAGGCGGGACGGAGAGATGGAATGACACAAACCAGTGCTATTTCAACTCAAGTATGCAAGCAATCCATAATCAAAACTTTTATCTAACTGCAAGGTAAGGGTAAGTCAGACAGATATACATGGGTGTATGTGTATGCATGTATGTGTGTATTATCTTAATGACATATTTGAAATGTCCCACACTTCACCAGGACACTCCTACACAGCCATCAGCTGTGCAGACCTACAGACGTGGCTCATGCCCCTTGATCTGGCTGACTCTACTTCTAGACTGTCCTGAAGAGATTATTCAATCTTGGACAGAGATTACAATGTCATTTATAACAGTGAACAAATGGAAAACCTTAATGCCCACTAGAAGAAATGACCGATCAGTAAATTATATGAAAATAACACAACTGATTTTTCATGGAATAGATGAAGAATGTTCGGTGATGCAGGAATATGTTTATGGCATATTAAATGTGAAAACAAGCTCTCTAGGCCTTCTGTGGCCTATCTGTCCTAACGACGTGGGACACAAGCTCCCTGTGCGGGCCACAGGGCAGGAGGAACCCTGGGGCTGCTGACCACAGTCGCCTGAGCGTGGAGCTGTGCTGGGGCACTGTGGAGATGGTGCTGGGAGTTACACATCTGCCTTTAAAAAAAATTATCCATTTTTCTATAATAATGTTTTAACAGAAAAAAAAAACAAAAAACAAAAACGGTTGTTATTTACTTAAAAAAAATCCTGTTACCAAGAAGTCTTAGTCAAAGGCCTAAAAAAAAAATCTGTTAGAAGAGGTAGTGAAGACATTAAAAGACAGCCACAGAACACACCCTCCCCTTCTGCGGAGCAGAGGTCTTGGCCTGGCCAACAGCAGACACCAGCCTGGGAAGGGGGCAGTCAGCGGCATTCCAGGAGGGGACGACAGGGCAGCCTGCTAAGCTGCACCCACCATCAGTGGCACAAAAGAACATGAGCCAGGAGAAGTGCAAGACTTGCTGGCAGGAAAATTCAGCACTAAGACAACGCCTAACATCACCAGGTTCTGGTCACGCTTGTCACTTGGAGGGGCTAAAGGACAGCAGGAGGCCTGAGTCCGGTCTCGGCCAGGGACCTTGGCTGGCTGGAGGATGGTGCTTATGGCAGAAGCCACCAGTCAGACTCCTGGGCTCTGCACAAAGAAACCCTCTGCACTAGGACTCTAGAGGAGACCAAATGGCACAGGGCCAGCAAGACTATGAGGCCCAGACAGCAGAGAGCCAGGGACACAGCCAGTACAAAGGCACAGCTTCCCTGAACTGCCCAAGTCACAGCCATCCTGTGAAAGGGCAGAAAGCACCCAGGACACCAGCACGTCCCCAAGTTCCCTTTGAAACATCTGTCCTGGATCTTCACCTCACAGACCTAACTGACTGGGCTAAGGGTTTTGTTTCAAAGGGACCAAGTCAGTAGGATGTGCAGGACCTGGTGTTTTACTCATTTTTCTACAAGATATCTCCATTCTAAACTTTCAAGAGAGACTGCGTGTCACCATTCTAGCTTCGTAGGTAGCAGCCCAGGTAACTACCCAGGGCTGATCCGTGTCACTCACCCCAGCAAGCCCGCCTGACAGGAGCACTGAGAACGGGCTGAAGAGCTCGTGCATGAGACTGCTTCTCCCTGTCCCACAGTGACAGCAGTGCTTAAAAAGTGTTCCTCTGCTCACGCTACAGGAGATTCTAACCAATCCCATGACCTCATTTCCAAGATCAGAACAGGCTTCCAGCCTGGCCAGTATGACAAGAACCCCCTCCATTAAAAACACAAACATTGGCCAGGCACGGTGGCTCACACCTATAATCCCAGCACTTTGGGAGGCTGAGGCGGGTGGATCACTAGAAGTTAGGAGATGGAGACCAGCCTGGCTAACAGGATGAAACCCCATCTCTACTAAAAATACAAAACATTAGCCAGGCATGGTGGCATGCACCTATAGTCCCAACTACTTGGGAGGCTGAGGCAGGAGAATTGCTTGAACCCGGGAGGCAGAGGTTGAAGTGAGCCAAGATCGTGCCACTGCACTCCAGCCTGGCAACAGTATCAAAAAATAAATAAGTAAATAAAAAATTAGCCAGATGTGGTAATGCACGCCTATAGTCTCAGCTGCTCAGGAGGCTGAGGTAGGAGAAATCACTTGAACCCAGGAGGCAGAGGTTGCAGTGAACCGAGATTGTGCCACTATACTCCAGCCAGGCCAACAGAGTGAAAATCTATCTCAGAAAAAAAAAAAAAAAAGAATGGGTTAGGGGATGAGGATTGAGGAGGACAGGGAGAGCAACCCAGGCCCAGTGGGCCATGGCAAGTTGCAGAGTGGGGTAGGGGGCTGTGTGCTCACACTGAGGCCCTGACCAGGAGAGGAGCAATTCTAGTCCCTGCCCTTGACCAGTGACCTTCCCCTGCAAGAGCCCCCAGGGGAGGAGGTGCAGGGAGAAGGCAAAGAAACTGCCGGCCACCCACAGGGACCTGGGTGCCAGACTCCAAGGAGGCAGGCTGCACAGTGGCTGGCTGCAGAGTCTGAAGACGCAGACCTTCCTTCCAGGCGGGGGACAGAGAGGGCTGGAGACACCCATGAGCACGTGGTGCCTATGAGCACCCCATCTGGGGCCTGGCAGGTGGAGGAGGGGTTGTGATCACAGGACATAAAGAAAAGAGAGTCAAAAGCAATGGTGAATAGTGAGAGGAAGAGAGAGAAGCCTGGCACCTCACAGCATGGCCCTGGGCCTCACCCACTGGCCAGACTTCCTAAAACATCAGGTGTGAGCTGAGGTGGACAGGAGCTTGAAGCCTTGCTCTGCCACTGCAGGCCAGAGTGGGGAGTTTTATTCTTTGAGTTCTGGTTTTCTTCTTTTATAAAATGGGGGATCCCACCTCCCGTCTCCTAGGACACATGTAAGGAATAAAACACGTGTGTCCTGGTATGGTATCTTGGAAGGAGGTCCATACATGTGTGAAGGTCAATAAATGGCAGTGTTATGTTACTGTAGGGGTTCACTCAGTGGTGGGGAAAAATTGTAAAATCGACACAAACCGTCTTGGAAGGCTGGAAGGTTTTTGCAAAAGCCTCAGGAAGGAATGAGTTGAGGGCAGCAGTTCTTACCCAGAGGCAATGAGACAGGACTAGGTACAAAGAATTGTAAAGGAGTTTATCTAAAGAGCTTGTTTATTCATGTGGTCCTAAGGCCGACCTTGAACATCCACAGGCACATGACTGCTCTCTACTTGGGGGGGGGTCAACAATGTTATTACCCACAAATGGTGTTTGCTTTAGGCCTAGTAACCTGGCCTTTAATAATTCATAGGACTGCTCTCTCCAGGGAAGGTGACCGTATTGATTATCCACAAGTGTGTTGACTCAAAGCTTTTGTCATTAAATCTATACTGAATAAATGTCAGCAGCACCAGCTGGTAGGGCCGCAGCTGCTCTTTACAGCACCTTCCTTGGGATCTGTAAGCTGCCTGAACCCCAGCCCACTCTTTCACTGAACATCTGTGTCTGAGTGCATTTGTTCACCCATCAATGGGTCAGAGTTTGCCAGTTGGACCTGACATGTTACAATATAAACAGGTTCACCAAAAGCCACACCAGAGGAGGGAAGACACAGAAGCTAGAAACATCTAATAAAAACAGCCTGGGAAGCAAACAAAAGTGCTGAAAACAGCAACAATCCAAAGAGGAAAAGACTCAGAGGCATAAGAGAGGAGGCTCTAAAGGAGAGAGGAGGACAGGAGGAAAGACAGAAAGGAAAGGGAAGATGTTGTGAGAAGGAAAACTGGTATTACAGGGAGCCCAAGCCAGGAGACAGAGAGGTCTCAAGGGCCACCCATGGGGGAACAGGGGGTGCCATTCGCCCTCAGGAGATTTCTCAAGACTTACTGGGGGCCAGGCCACCAGGGAACTTGTGTAATCGGACCCACCCTATCAAGCAGCCCTGACAACACCGCATGGAGGATGACACAGGGATCATGGCTGCGGGGTGCACTCGCCCAACCTGGCTGGGTGACCAGGTGTTGTGGAAATTCCACAGCACTGTCATTCACAGGTGCCACAAGCGCAGCAGGGAGACGTCACATCCTCAAATGGCCAGCCCGGGAGCCTGAAACTCCCTCCTCTGACTCAAAGACAGAAATGTTCACTGTGACCAAGGTCTTATGTTAGGCTCAGCTCAGGGCCAAGATGATAATCCATCATCTATGCACCAAATTTCAGATAAAACATCGTCTCACAGGATTCCCTGAGTCACAAGGCCACAGGGATACCTAAGAAGAGCCATCCAGTTGCTATGCTAGGCTGCGTTTCAGCAACACCCTGCCCAGGTATAACCCCTTTCATCAACGTTTTAATGAAGAAGTCATGCTGTACAAATTTACTCACCTGCAAAGAGCCGATAGGTTCTGTGGCATTTAAAATTCTTATTTTTAACCCCTGGAGAAAGCAGTTCTGGAAAACAAAATATCAATGGCTTGAAGCACTTTAGAAAGGCTCAGGGTAACAGCAGCAAAAGTGGCTAACAACATTCTCCCCAGCAAGTAAACCACCTGTCAAGACCAGGAGTAAGACAACACTCATCTTTTAAGTTGCATAAAAATTGATTATGAGGAGAATGACCCATGAGATGTAGGACACAACAGCCCGCTAAAGAAACACGAGCAACATGCCGAAGCTGTGATGCTCCTGCAGGAGGCCCCTGAAAAACCGGCGCGCTACAAAATGGAAAGGGAAAAAGCTGTTGACTTAAAAACAAAAAACCGTTGCGAAAAATCCAAGATTTAAAGTATTTTGCATGTGAGTCAGACCATAAAACTTGAATTACCAAACAGTAACATGATTTCTCCAAACAGGAACCTGTCTACCAGGCTGCTATGAGGTGGGAACTCCCCCATTCTTACTGCATGCAGAAGTACCCCTCACATGGACGCAGGAGTGCATCGCTGGTGCGCTGTTCTTGGCAGGCATCAGTGGTTCCTTCTCTACTTCCTACCCATGACCTAAGTGAGCTCCTCTTGTCTCCATTTATGTCTTTTTTTTTTTTTTTTTTTTTGGAGACAGAGCCTCGCTCTGTTGCCCAGGCTGGAGTGCAATGGCACCATCTCAGCTCATTGCAACCTCCACCTCCTGGGTTCAAGCGAGTCTCCTGCCTCAGCCTCCCGAGTAGCTGGGATTATAGGTGTATACCACCATGCCTGGCTAATTTTTGTGTTTAGTAGAGACGGGGTTTAACCATGTTGGCCAGGCTGGTCTTGAACTCCTGACCTCAGCTGATCTGCCTGCCTCAGCCTCCCAAAGTGCTGGGATTACAGGCATAAGCCACTGCGCCCGGCCCCCATTTATGTCATATTTTGATAAAGTACTGAAGGTGGCAGCTGATATAAAAATACATACAGCAAGCAAGAAAGATATAAAAATAAAATAACTATAGAAAAATATCCAAGTCAGCACAGACAGCTGAAGTGGGAGGTGAGCGAAGACGCAGGAGCAGAGGTCAAGGATGCCTTCTTTGGCTCGGCCGGCATTCTAGGTTTCCCAATGGACAGAATAAAATGGGGAGGAGGATCTCTTACATGATTCTGACTGGCATCTTTCTTCCTGTTTGTGGTCCTCAAATGAGATTAAAAAGCAACCTGCTGGCCGGGCATGGTAGCTCACGTCAGTAATCCCAGCACTTTGGGAGGCCGAGGCACACAAATCACCTGAGGTGCACAAATCACCCGAGGTCAGGAGTTCGAGACCAGCCTGACCAACATGGAGAAACCCTGCCTCTACTAAAAAAATATAAAATTAGCCGGGCATGGTGGCGCATGCCTGTAATCCCAGCTTGAACCTGGGAGGTGGAGGTGCGGTGAGCCGAGATCGCACCATTGCACTTCAGTCTGGGCAACAAGAGCAAAACTCCATCTCAAAAAAAAAAAAAAAAAAAGCAATCTGCTGATGGGTGATAAAGTAGCTGGAGGTGTGAGAGGAGTGACGGACACTAAACCCAGCACAGCAGCCAAGCCCGTCAGCACAAAGCACAGCTTTTGTGAGCCGGCCTGGGAGACACAGGGTCTGAGTCTTCAAGCGAAGGTAATAGGGCGCCCCTAGGGTAGAGGGAAGCACGCTAAATGCAAGGCATGCCCGAAGTTCCTCCATCACTTATATGGAAGGAAGGGTGAGGTGGGGTCGTGTTCCGCGGGAGGGAGGGGATGAGGACTCTCAGTTCAGGTCTGTTCCTCTACAAGACCCAGGAGTGATGCCCAGTGTCTCCTTTTCTGCTTCCCAGACACCTCGATATTCTGAGAATCATCTGTGAGAAATCATTCTTTCTTCACTAAAAAGTCTACTTAACCAGGCTAGTTAACACGGCTGTTAATACTTGGTGTAAGGCAAACTGTGCACCATTAATCATGTATTCTTTGATAGACAAAAGCTCCTATTTTTCTAATCTGGTACAATTATATAGTTTAGTTATTTTTGCCTCTATTTTTAATAGGCCATTTTCATGAGAATTTTAGTATTAAGGTCTGTGACAAGTCAAGAAACTTAAAACAAGTCCAAGCCCAGCGAGAGAATGTCCTCACTCTTGACATCATAAAGATATGCTACAGGGCTGAGCTTCTGATTTGCAGGAGTGCACCACCATGAACACTCTCAACCTTACGTATGCATTACCTTTACTAATCTCCAAGTCCACAGGATATTCAATATTTTTGATGAGCTTCTGGCATCCACCAGTCTTCTCGTAAACAAACCGTTTCAGGTGTAGCACGAGAACAGGGAGGGGAGTTTCCCAGAGTCACTCTTCGACTTATCTCAACCTAAGACACAAAGCACACCAGGACACACTGTCCCTGTATTACCTGCAACAGCAGACGTCACATCCACCTTCTGCTCAAAGATGTCCTCTGAGAGCTGAGGCCTGAGAGTCCTATGGCAGGGCTTCATGGCTTTTCCTGCCCCGCAGAAACTCAGACTCTACCAGCGCTCCTCTTAAAAAAATGCACATGGCTGGTTGGGCAGAGTGGCTCACACCTGTAATCCCAGCACTTTGGGAGGCCGAGGCAGGAGAATCACCTGAGGTCAGGAGTTCAAGACCATCCTGGTCAACATGGTGAAACCCCATCTCTAGCAAAAAACAAAAATTAGCTGGGTGTGGTGGCGCATGCCTATATTCCCAGCTACCTAGGAGGCTGAGGCGGGATAATTGCTTGAACCCAGGAAGCGGAGGTTGCAGTGAGCCCAGATCATGCCACTGAACTCCAGCCTGGGCAATAGAGACTCGGTCTCCAAAAAAAAAAGCACATAGCCAGGCGTGGTGGCTCACGCTTATTAATCCCAGCACTTTGTGAAGCTGAGACAGGCAAGAGAATCTCTTGAACCCGGGAGACAAAGGTTGCAAGGAGCCCAGATCATGCCACTGTACTCCAGACTCGGTGACAGAGAGACCTTGTCTCAGAAAAAAAGGAAAAAAAAAAAAGGAAGAAAAATGCACACATTCCTATAAAAACTGCAGAGAGGCTCTTGGGTCCTAGAAGCCCAGCCGTGAACTCCAAGTTAAGAACTTACTCTGTGGCATTACTGGTGAATTAGCATAAAAATAAAAAAGCTAACTTAGTACCACCTTATTTATGTACTGAACCCCCCACACACCTTTTTTTTTTTTTGCAAAGGAGTTCTCACTGCAACCTCTGTCTCCCAGGTTCAAGCAATTCTCCTGACTCAGCCTCCTGAGTAGCTGGAATTACAGGCTCCTCCACCACACCTGGCAAAATTTTCGTATTTTTAGTAGAGAAGGAACTTCACCAGTTGGCCAGGATGGTCTCAAACTCCTGACCTCAGGTGATCCGCCCGCCTCAGCCTCCCAAAGTGCTGGGATTACAGGTGTGAGCCACCACGCCCGGTCTAGTATTGACCCATTTTAAAATAACTCTGATAATACTGATAAAACTGATAGCCATATGTTTTTTCAATGAGATGGTGGTGGTGGTGTTTTGAGACAGGATCTCACTCTGGTTGCCCATGCTGGAGTGCAGTGGCATGATGGCGACTCACTGCAGCCTTGACTTCCTGGGCTCAAGTGATTCTCCCACCTCAGCCTCCCGAGTAGCTGGGACTACAGCTGTGAGCCCGGCTGCTCTTCAACTCCTGGACTTAAGCAATTTGCTCGCCTTGATCTCCCAAAGTGCTGGGATTACAGGCCAGTTCGGTGTTTCAAATAATCTTTAAGGCTATTTAGTCTAACCATGAGTTTCATCAATTTAATCTGTTCCTGAAGTACTTTCACGGATCTAATGAATGCTGCTTTTACATAAAGCCAGGGTTTTTTTTGGTTACTAAAATGCATCTTTCCAAATAACACTTACTCCCTTTATCTATCATTCTCTGTACTTATAAACGCTCTGATGCTTCCCGTATTCGTTTGAAGAATATTTTTGGTACAAGTATTTTAAAAGTAACAATCCAAAAGAGAGCAGCATATATAACACAATTAAAACACCGTCAGAGAAGTATACATATGTCCAGTTGAAGACATTTTCAAGGGCATTAGGCAAGCTCATAAGCCATCACTGGTGGGTCTGTTAACCTTCCAGACCCTTCCACGCCTGTCTTTTCAACTAGACCAAAATCCTAGGAGCAAAAACCACCTCACACAGCTCCCCTGTTCCCATGTGTCTTTATGTTCTAGTGTCTCCATAGCCAACAAGCATTTCTGAGCAAATGAAGGGTGTGAACACAGCTCAACAGTTAAAAGCAGAGACTGGGGCTGGGCGCGGTGGCTCACCCCTGTAATCCCAGCACTTTGTGAGCCCGAGACGGGCAGATAACGATGTCAGGAGTTTGAGACCAGCCTGACCAACATGGTAAAACCCCGTCTCTACTCAAAATACAAAAATTAGCCGGGCGTGGTGGCATGCGCTTGTAATCCCAGCTACTCAGGAGGCTGAGGCAGGGGAATCGCTTGAACCCGGGAGGTGGAGGTTGTGCTGAGCCAGGATCGTGCCAGTGCACTCCAGCCTGGGCAGCAGAGAGAGACTCGGTCTCAAAAAAAAAACAAAAAAACAAAAAAACAGAGATCAGGACTGTAAGACTAGTCTCCTCACTTGTGAATTAAGAGAGCTTACTGAATTATCTCTAGGATGCTTTTCAGTACTTACTGATCTGCGATTTTACCTTTAAAACTCTCCGTCAATTCACTAAATGGTTAATCCGAAAGTATTAAATGTGTATTTTGTGTTTCCAGACAAACTGAGGCTTTATTTCTAATCACCCGACAAAGGCAGACATTTTCTATATAGCAAACATTTCATATAATCCTATTTTCCCAAAACCTTCACATGTTCCCACAGGAAAACGCTTTTGACCTGAACATAATAAAGTTAGACTTGATATTTTAAAAATACTTCTATACAAGCTGCCCAAAACCTTCCTTCGTCAAACATCTGCTATTCCTAATGGGCCTGATGTCACCTGATGACCTACCACAACAATGGCGCAGCCACACAGTTAGCCACATTCTTTCATCTTCAGGAGTCCACCAAAATGCCCCTTTCCTTTCTGTTTTCTTTGTTCGTTTAGAGATGGGGTTTCACTACCACACAGGTGGAGTGCAGTGGCCCGATCACAGCTCACTGCAGCCTCAAACTGTTGGGCTCAGGCAATCTTCCTGTGTCAGCCTCCCAAAGTGCTGGGCCTTCGGGCGTGAGCCACCACACCTGGCCCACCTTCTTTCCTGAAGCCTTCCTCCACACCTGCTGTTAGGATAAACCATTCCTTCTTCACTACTCTCTAACAACAGCCTGACAACTGCCTGTGCCTCAATCCCTGCCCCCATACCACCATCCCTACAGGCCAACCCCAGCAAAGCCAAACTGTAATTACAGCAGAAGCAAAAGAGAAAAACAGACACATCACAAAAAGGTCTTCCCTAGGCACCCCAGGGAAAGGCCGACCACCTCCCCAGGTGGTAGCCAAAGATGAGTAGCCAAAGACTCCCAGAGCTGGCTCAAAAAACAGCATTAGCAGAGTGGAATGGCAGCCGGGGCCAGGGAGCCACCTCTGGAGGTGCAGGCCACAGAAGCGAGCCAAGCTGACAGAGCTGCCCACAGCCGCGTGCCAGTTAGCCACCCAGCATCCTCCCCAACACCAATACCACGTTCCCTCTCTCTTCCACGAGCTCCACCGCCAGACTCTTCTTAGCTCAGTCACTGAAGCCAACTACCAAGTTTCTGCCTCTGGCTCCCACAGCTTCTATTTCTTAAACGAAATCACCCATGAGATGCGCGTCTACAAATACGGTGGAAGAATAGGCATAACTTCTGCAGATCACCCAAGAACCTGGGTGGACCAGCTCAAAGCAAGACACCCCCGAGGTGCTAAGGGTCCCTATGCCCTACTTTGCTCTTTTTGACTTAGAGTACATGATGTAAGCCAAGGATAGATCCATCCCGGTCATGCAATATGATGACACGTCTTCTACATTGGGGCACCTTAATCCACCTTGTAGCTGCCATCCACTGCCCATTACTCAAATATTGCTTCCATGGAAGGCTACGGACTGGCTGTAATTATTAGCCTGCAACTCAGCTCCCCAGTGCATTTTCATGAATTCACTGCCACAACCTAAGATGTAAACAGAGAAGATACTCTCTGCTGCAGAGCAGAAACAGCCACAAACCGGCACATCTGGACAGCCAGGAACTAAGAAGCTCTCACAGAGCAGAAAGTCGTCCGTCTCTCCCGACTGAGTTGACAAGGACTCCACCAAGCTATAATCTGATACTCTTAAATTCATGAAGATGGAAAGACTCAAAGATCCAGTCAAAGAGTAACAAGCATTACAACAATGACCATATCTTACAGTGACCTGGAAGGTCTCCAGTCAAACGCAAAACAGATGTGTTCAGAATCTCTTTGGCATCCTAAGTAATCTAATGAAAGCTGTACCCTACAGTATCATGAACGTAAGTATTTGGCCTGTCAGAGGTAGCACTGATGTTGATATTATGATTAGATTGCCAGAAAATTAAATGCAGCTCCAGATAAACGATCCGAAGGGACACCATTACCTTGTGTAACATGATTTAGAGCTAAAAGAGGCCCTTGGGATCACGTTCAACCATTTCATTGTAAAAACATAAACACTTTCAGTACAAAACGGTTAAGCAACTGATTTGAGAGGCAGAACTCAAATCCATTTCCCCTCATTCCTAATTCTGTGTTCTTTCCACCAAACCAGAGCGCTTCAGTAGAAAGGTTCAAGACAGCTGTGAATATACCTCTTGTTTGGTTTTTGTGGTATAACCTTGGACAGATTCTCTTGCTACCAAGCTCTCCAGTGCATCCTGGACTGTGCGTATCTTGTCAGACTGGATATCCAGCTGCAACGTGAAAAATGGCTGCAAAGTGGCAGATTCTTTTGAACTCTGCTGGTAAACGACAGACCTAAGAATTGAAAGCAAAAACAAAAAAAATTAAGAAACCAGTCCTTGCCACTTTCCCCTTAAGATTAACCAAGAGGAATAAACACTGAAAATATGATTATTCAATATCACTTTCAAAAGCCCACAGAGAAAAGCCAAAAATATCCTGAATTTAGAAAGAATTCTGCTGAATAGCACCTCCTTAGTATTTCTAACAACTAAATCTACCGGCTGATAAATGTTCCCAGCTCGAGTGCTCTGGAAGAAAGCATATTCCGTTCTCCAAATTCCTTCACCTCCTCTCCGCACTGTTACTGACTGCATCAGTTCACCAACGCAACTGTCCTGCCATGGCCTCAAAATGCTGATGCTTTCCATTTTCTCCAAGTATCAGAGGCTGCTCTAACAAATTAGAGGAAATCCCAGGGTAAACAGAGGATTTTTAATGGCATTTTCCCCTATAAAAATGTCTTACAAAAAGAAGAAGGGGAGCAGGGTGTGTAGAGTGAAAAACAAGTTAACATTCCAGGAAAAAAGGCTGCCACCCGTCCGAGAAGGGTGCCAATTTGACCTTGTTTTCTTAGCTGGTTTTTCATTTCTTTTTCTAAGTTTTTCTGAGTAAAGGTTGTGTGTTGGACCCATCTCTCATTTAGCCTCCACAAGGAACATTCCAGGGGTTCAACAGGGATTCTATTTCTGCAGTCTCGGTGACCTAGTTTCTAGACGGAATGAAATGGGTGTGGACAGGTACTCAGGCTTTCCAGAACTGAGGCGGTGAAGACCTCGCTAAAAGCTTTTCTGTCCAGGGTTTAATTAGGCATCTCCATGCTCCTTTACAGTATGAAGACTTCAGTGGCAACAGCTCCCTCGGTTCCAAAAACACACACAGTCTGAGGAAACCACCCATGAAAGCTAGCGAAGACAGCAAGAAGCGGCCCTCTTGACTCAGGGGTCCTGAATTTTAGCGAAGATGGCACGTGGGAAGAAAGGTAGGGAAAGGTCTTCCTGGGGAAACTGAAAAACTTCTGAAGAGGCTGAGTTTTAGAAGAAAATCTTTAAATTGGTACAAATAAAGAATCATGCTTAATAATGGCTGCGAAGAAGTTCCTAAGTTGTAAAAAAATCCCTTATCTTTGCTTTACCATTTTTCAGAAAGGAACACCAACGACCAATTTCAACACAAAGACCCCTCAGAGGAGGTGGCTAGCAGCCATGACAGAGCCATTCGGTCTGAGCCAGAAGAAAGGCCTCCAAAGGGGGACGCCGGTATTTTCCATTGGTTACTCTTAGACAAATTTGGGATCTTTGGGTACGCTGACGCTCTGTGGCCTTGCAATTCTGACACTCGACCTCTGCACAAAAACCACGTTCCCGATGCCTCCAAACGAGCTGTCCCATCATCCTTCTCTCCCATCCCAAAGGGGGATGTTGCCACAATCCTAAACCAGGCTGCTGTGCGGAGCCCTCACTGCTGCTCGCCAACCTGGATCTCGGCGTCTCCCTGCCAACAACACATCCCAAGAAGCCATAGGCAGCGGCTGGGGCTGGGCGTTTCCCAGGGGACAAACTGACCACACAGCTGCCAGGGACACTCCAGAGCACCAGAATAGAAAAGGGCCGGCGGAGTGGCGCTCACAGCGCACAACACAGAAGGGACTTGTTCAAGGTCCCTTGGCTGCTCAACTGGCTTCTAAATCCAGTTCCACTGAGGAGCAGAACCCGGCTTCTGAGGGAGTCAGCACAAGTTTCTGAGGTTCTTGTTATTTACCTGTTCAAAGTTGCTGATTCAATCTCAGAACTGAGACTGAATCGAGTCCTGATGCCCTAAAGGGGGGTGCTATTTCTGTCAGGTCCACAGCCTTTGGGACAACGGTAAGACAGAGTCTCACTAAAATCCCTGCCGGGAGGTTACGCCGCAAGACCTCCGCAGGGAGATCATGCTCTCATGAGGTCCTTCCAGTACTGCCGAGTAAGCCTCCCTGGAGATGGTACAAGTTTTGCTGAATTCCACATCACAGTGGTATTGAAAAGCTCTCAGTGACATAAAAAACATCCCGAAGGGCTTTGTGATTGGGCAAAAAGCTGGTAGAGGAAACTGGCACACAGCCAGGTGCCCAGAGACTCCAGCCCAGCCACGCGTCCGTCTGTGTAAAAAGACCTCCCTTCACTCTAGCTCACCTGGTTCCAATCGGTTCACAACAGTCAAGACGGGGGAAACCACCTGCCTGTGGATGGACCGATGGATAAAGAAACTGGTGTGGACACATGTACAAGAGAATACTACTCCACTGCAAAAGAAGACCGTGCCATCTGCCACAACATGAATCAACCGGGAGGACATTATACTCAGTTAAATAAGCCAGACGCAGAAAGAAAAATATTGCATGGTCCCCCTTATACACAGAATCTTAAAAAAAAAAAAAAAAAAATAGATAGGGAAAAGCATGGTTCCCAGGGGTGGGGAGTGGGAAGGGAGGTGCAGGTCAAAGGGCGCCGAGTGGTGGACATGCAGGTGAGTGGGTCTAGAGAGCTGATGTGGAGCATCGGACGTGAGTTACTCACAGTGCACTGCACTTGGGAATTTGTGAACTAAGTAAAACGACAGCTGGTCTTGCCGTGCACACACACAAGGGTGACTGGGATGGTGAAAAACGTTCATCTGCTTCACTCTAGCAACTGTTTTACTATATTTCATAACATCATGTGTATACTTTAAATATACACTATTTATTAACATAAATAAATGAAATTCCTCCAGATACATTAATGTCTTCTCTTACCAAAACACATGGTTCGATTACCTGGGTTTTTTTTGTTTTTTGAGACAGAGTCTCACTGTTACCCAGGCTGGAGTGCAGTGGTGCAATCTTGGCTCACTGCAACCTCTGCCTCCTGGATGCGGTTTTAAATGTTGCGATTTTTTTTTTTGTGACCGAGTCTCGCTCTCATTTCCCAGGCTAGAGTACAATGGTGTGATCTCGGCTCACTGCAACCTCCGCCTCCCGGGTTCAAGCAATTCTCCTATCTCAGCCTCCCAAGTAGATTACAGGCATGTGCCACCTCACCTGGCTAATTTTGTATTTTTAGCAGAGACAGGGTTTCTCCATGTTGGTCAGGCTGGTCTCGAACTCTTGACCTGAGGTGATCTGCCTGCCTCAGCCTCCCAAAGTGCTGGGATTACAGGCGTGAGCCACCATACCCGGCCTAAATGTTGCAAATTGTAAATGCTGATGAAGTCTAATACATACATTTTTTTCTCTTACGGTTGTTGCTTTTTCTATGACCAACTTTATGAAACCTTGGCCTACTCCCAAGTCATGATGATATTCTCCTATACCTTTCTTCTTTTTTGTATGGTCTCACTCTGTCACCCAGGCTGGAGTGCAATGGCAGGATGTGGGCTCACCACAACCTCTGCCTACTGTGTTCAAGCGATTCTCCTGTCTCAGCCTCCCGAGTAGCAGGGATTACAGGTGCCTGCCAAAACACCCGGTTAATTTTTGTATTTTTAGTAGAGACGGGGTTTCACCATGTTGGCCAGGCTGGTCTTGAACTCCTGACCTTAAGTGATCCACTTGTCTCGACTTCCCAAAGTGTTAGAGTTATAGGCATGAGCTACCACATCCAGCCAATTAGCTGGCTTTTCTCTTACTCCCTAGCAGTGAGCAGCTGAACTTGGTGGAGTGGAAGTGAGTAGCTCCCTGTCCCCTGCAGACACACACCAGCAGGGAGAGAATGAGCCGTGGGGGACTGACAAGGGAGGCATCAGGAAGTGCAAGAAAAAGAGCAGGCAGGGAAGCAGGGAGGCAAACCATCATGGCCAAGTCTCAAGACAAGCCTCATACCTCCCCCCTTCACCAAAATGGCAAAACCCTGCCAAAGGCAAATACTAAGTTATTCTAGAAAAGCATAAACCTGATGTGTCCACCAAAAATGCCGGTGATTGGAGTCTGAACAAAATCCGCCTGGCGGGTGACGGAAGTCTTATTCCGGGGGCCCACTTGTTCCCATTCATCCTCACTTCCTTCCCCTTGTTCCTCCTGCTCTTCTTCACGGACCGAGTGGTTTTTGGGGCCATTGGAAATCGTAAGTTCTGAAAAGGAGAGAGCATCTGCTTAGGCTACTATTTACGACAACAGCAAAAAACAAAAATGCAAAGATCTGTCAACTGTCGTTTTAAAAATGAAATCAAGGTGTGTTCTCCACGAAGAGCCCCGGGAACCAGCTGCAGCAGGCCTGACTTCTCGGGATCTCGGCTCACATCAATTCCTACGGACATTCCTGGGTGGACTGGGGAAATGTGACGACACTCTGCAGAGTCGAGGTTACCGTGTGGTTACAGCTGCTTTTCTTAGTGAGATAAGGGCCTGAGATTATGCAGGAGTGGATCCTAGGGGATGCTTTCGCACCTGTGTGCTAAACTGTTAGCTGCAACTTAACTTCGAATCATTCAGGAAAAATGTATGTGTATCTATGTATATATGTATAGAGAGATTAGATATAGTGTGTGTATATACATATACATTGTGAGTATACAGTCAGAAAATATGTTTAAAACTGTTCACTCAGCAACTATAAATGTATTCATCAAACGATTCTTTCAACTTTTCTATATGCTGGATCATTTTCCTAATTAAAAGTTGAAGGAAAATGGCAGAGATTCAGGATAAAGTGCAATTTACCTAAATATAACCTTCTCGGTGGTCTAAGTTATTGTAAGGAATAGATGCTATTTGAAGGGAAAAGGACTATCTGAGGGGCAGGGAACCACGTAGTATCTGAGCATGCAACATCTGTTCACAATGAACTCTTGGTGCAACTCTGCGGCCAGTGGACCAGAACCTACTTTCATTATCTGGTGAGAGAAGCTTCTTTAGGTTCACCATTTCCTCATGGAGTCCATTTAGAATGAAGCCTAAATATTCCTCAGCATCTTCTTGTCGACCCTGAAAAGGTCAAATACAATCCCATTAATGTTAACTGATCACTGTCCAAGGCCCACAGGATACATGGTACTTGCAAAGTCCAACTGTGCCTCCTCTGAAAGGGAAGATGTAAGGTATTTCCCAACAGTAACATGATGACACGGCTTGTCCTTGGACAGCTGAAATCCCAAGAGTGGGAGGAAAAGGAGAAACAGATTAAACACCTATCTCTAAACGGGTGATGAGGATTTTTATTATTTATACTTTTCTATATTTTTGAAATTTTCTTCAATAAATATACATTACCCCACCCCCCTTTTTTATTTTGAGAGGCAGTTTAGCTCTCTTGCCCAGGCTGGAGTGCAATAGCGCGATCTCAGCCCCCCACAACCTCCACCTCCTGGGTTCAAGCAATTCTCCTGCCTCAGCCTCCCGAGTAGCTGGGATTACAGGCATACACCACCACACCTGGCTAATTTTATATTTTTAGTAGAGACGGGTTTCTCCATATTGGTCAGGCTGGTCTCAGGCTCCCGACCTCAGGCAATCCACTGTCCACTGGCCTCAGCCTCCCACAGTGCTGGGATTACAGGCGTGAGCCACCGCACTCAGCCCTCTTTTTTTTTTTTGAGATAGTCTTACTCTGTCACCCACGCTGGAGTGCAGTGGTGCGATCTCAGCTCACTGGAACCTCCACCTCCCAGGTTCGACAGATTCTCCTGCCTCAGTCTCGCGAGTACCTGGGACTACAGGCATGTGTCACGATGTCTGGCTAATTTTTGTATTTTTAGTACAGATGGGGTTTCGCGATGTTGGCCAGGCTGGTCTCAAACTCCTGACCTCACGTGACTCCCTGCCTTGGCCTCCCAAAGTGGTGGGATTATAGGTGTGAGCCACCATGCCTGGCCACATTACCTTTATCACAAAAAAAGTTATTTAATCTGTCTTGGGTAAATGAAATAGAAGATGAAGAACTAGACGTCCAGGGCCAGTTCACTGTTCAACTGCAAGGGTTACCATGTGAGCAGTGAGGTGAGCAGGCCGGAACGTCTGCTTCTGTCTTTGATGATGGACAACTACACGGGAAAGAAGTAAAACTCCATGTGGAAAATCTCCACTGGTTTAACACTAGCTATCTTACACATACATCGGCAAAATCATTCACAGACGAGTCACCCAAGAGTTTTATAATCCCACATCAGGAGTGTCTGATACTGTTACTTATCATCATCAGCTCATATTTCATTCTTCACAGCACAACTGCCTATTCAAGGACCTGCAAATTGTTCTGTTTGAAGCATCTAGGAAACGGCATTCAAACTGACTTGCCCTCTTCAAACAGTAGACACGGACAGCATCTACTGGTGTGAGGGCATGTTCTGCAGCTATGGAGAAAACGGCAAACACTGGCACAGCCAAAGCGTGAAGACTCCCACAGTAGGCCTGGTGGCTCTCCTTGGAAAGGCCTGCTTGCAAGGTTGGACTTTTGTCTGGTGCCTGGGAACTTGGATTTCAGAAAGGTTCCCATCAGTCCATTATCTGACATGGGATTCTGCCTAAACCGTCTGTGCAAGCAACGTGCTTTCTGCTGAACACTCGTTTTCCTTCAGGGAGTTTGGACTTTTGGTTCAAGCTAGGCAGAGGTACCTACGGGACGAGCCCTCAGTAAAAACCCCGGACACTGAGTCTGTAATGAGCTCCCCCTGGTAGACGGCATTTCACATGTGTGCTGCTGTCACAGTCTGCTGCTGGAGGAGTGAGGTGCACCCTTGTGGCTGCAGCAGGGCTGGGGGCAGCGGGGGGGTCTGGAGGTTTCCTCCAGGCCCTGTCTCATCTGTCCTTTCCCTCCCTGACTCTGCATGCTTTTGCTGTCATAAACCAGAGCCACGGGTATACCAGCTTTTGCATTTTCTGAGTTCTTCTAGTGAGTTACCTAAGCTCACATTATCCCCCAACACATCCCATGCTAATGTAACCATAAAAAGATGCTCTTGTTCACAGCATTATCTCTGTGCACGATCCTAGCAGGCTTCCTGAGCACCCACTTTCTCTCTGCCTCCACCCAAGCTGGGTGGCCCCCTCTGGCTTCTAAGGCATCTCTGTATGGTCGATCTTTGTACTTTTCTTGTTGACTATGCACCTGAGTTACAGATCTCCCTCCCTCACCAAGGGCAGAGGGCCTACTTTATTCCATTTCTGCATCCCTAACACCATGTTCCCACTACTTGGGAAATGCAAATTCCAAGCCAATAACAAAAGCTGCCTTGTGAGCATTTAAACAGTTGAAAACTCTCTGCTGCCCCTGGTGGTATCCTGCTGTGATGTTCTGAACATTCACTCTGAACTCTATAATAAAGTGGCATTTTCTTAACTATTTTTCTCTCTGCATGAATTTTCCTAAGCAGCATTTCGACTGCTTGTACCGATTCTTCACAAACAGGGAAGTAACAAATGCTCCAGTTAACTGTGCTAAGTGTGGCCCAATTCACTCTCAATAGCCCCAGGGCCTTTTGTAAGGGCGCCTTGGCCCCTTGGTCCCATGCCTTTAGTAACAAAATATATTATTTTAAAAAACTGTACATAAAGGAATCAAGTATATCAAATAGCTACTTAAGCCTGTAAGCATGGTGAAGACATCAGCTCTTCTGAACACTGCCCTCATTCCAGGCCCAATGCACTCCACTCTACCCCAAAGGCATACAGTGCCCTGGTTAACACAGCTTGTCTCGAAAGCTGGGCTCTGCCAGGTACATTAGCTATATGACCTCAGCCAGTGGCTTCACTTCTCTTAACTGCAACAAGCAGACCATAATCATACCTTACTCACAGAGTCAACTAAGTTAATATATGTAAAGTACCAAGAACACTGCTTGGTGCGCCACAGAAGTTATCTGAGCGAGGTCAGATGGTGACAGCTGCGACACACTCCTCAATTCATCCAAGCAACAGACTCTGTTACAAACCCACATGTACTTACAGCGCTGGAGACAGAGGGCAAACATCGAATAAGTAACAGTTACCACACAATCACTGGAACAAAAGGCGACACTTGATACTAGCTACTTAGAGAAGTCTCAAACCTTTTCAGACAGGCTTGACTTGTTAACTGTCAGGAGTCTGTAAATATACGTGGGCTCAAAGGCAGCTCCAGGGCGAATATCCCTCGCCATTTTATCTCCAAGAGCTGCAACGGAAACAGGACACAGATTTTTCTAACTACAATGAAGTCCTAAACGAAGAAAAAGCAACATCACCAAAACCCCCCACCTCCCACCCGGCTGAATGGTGACAACAGCGTAAGTGAAAAGACATTTTCTTCCCAACAAGAATGAATCTACCAAATTTAAGTCATGTGTTTCCATAACTCCCAATATGTAACAGCCATCAACAAAACTTCACTAACCTTGTCGGGGTTTTGGAGGTACTGGCATATTAGTAAACTCATTCATTAGCCGGACACTAAACATGGGGAGAAAATGTTAAATAGTGCAGTTTTTAAAAATATAACTTTCACTAAAGAGCTTTGATGGCTAAGGAGAATATCAGCTATATGAGTACAGTAGGTTTAACAATGTTACTAGCTAGTGAACTCAAGTCTTTTCCATATGCATTTTTGGTCTATTTTAAGTGATATAAGCTGGTAAACATTAAAATATTTTCTACTGAATCTAAAGAACACAGATAAACAATGCTCCAATTCCATTTAAATTCCATATAAAATGGTTAAATTCCATATAAAATCATGAACAGTATATATATATATTTTTACTAAACTATTTCAATTCTAATTATCAGAGGGGGAAATAAAAACCCCACCACTTAACCCACCTCTCACCACCTTACTTACAAGCTGTCTATCATGGGTGTTGACGTACAAGGCCTTTGCACTTTGGAATACAGAGGAATGAACTTCATCAGGTGATACATCGGAGGGCAAGCGACCAATGCCTGCAGTGTCTAAACAGTGGCAGTAAGGAAGTGTAAAGGAAATGAAACAGACACACCAAATTCCCTAAAGGCACATTAAGTGCAAGAACATCTTTAAAAATTTCAGTAAGCCAAGGATGTGGAACCACTTAAGAGACGGAACCACAAAAAGGGATAGACCAAATAATCGTGAGGATAACTCTCCCGTGAGATCCATATAAGGAGCTATGAAGCAGTCAGTCGTTTACCTTCAAGAATCTGGCTTAACCGAGATAGTTCAGTCCATTAAAACCAAATTTCCCGTCCTAAGTTGTTGCTCTGCCCTATTATCTGCAACCATTCTGATGAGAGGAAGCTTGCCTGAAGCCCTCATTCACATCCCAACACATCCTCTTTCCGAGGGGGAGACGGACTGAGGTCAGGAATAACCCTGTTGATAAGCAAGGTAGGCAACCAAGTAACAGACCAGGCTTGGGGATTCCCATTTAGGGCTCGATGGCCCGGGGAAGCTGAACTAAGTCAAATGCACCCAAAGAGAGCACTGCAGCAGGCTGGCCTTGCGGACGGTGTCCGGGAAGGATACGGCATTAATGTAGCACCAGTTTCCTTTATTGATCAGCCCACGGGGTTGCAGTGACACTGGTTTATGGATCAGGGTTACATTCTCCAGTAACTCTGAAAGAGTGAAGAAGCATAGTTAAGAAATTAATGACATCAGTAAAACACATTTAGATCATTTCATATGCTCTACTCTGGGAGAGCATTTAAAATCCCTTCAATAAAGCACATATCCAAAGAAAACGCACACCTTTAAAGCTTCATTCCATTCAACATCAAGTATACTATTTAATTAAACTTCTTTTCAAATAATATTTTCTCACAAATAGCAACATTTATTTATCTTCTCAGGGGAATTTAACTAGGGAACATGACAACTGCCTATTTTAATGAGAAACAAAAAGATGTTTAAACAGTATCACTATTAGAGAATAGATGTGAGAGACACACTTTCTTCCTTGAACACTGTTAGCTAGGAGTGTCTCATTAGCAGCAAGGCCTTTACAACACTACACAGAACAGTGTCCGTGCAGAACCAGAATCTCAATCGTCTCTGCATCCCTAGCAACTAATGCCGACCCTACACATCGGCACTGTGCGTGTTCAATGGCTGTTCAGTGAGCAAAGACACTCCTTTCAGAGAAAACTGTTTTCTACAAATTAAACTGTCCATTAGAAACCCGATGCAGCAACTGTTTTATACACTGAAATTCCCTGTTCCACTTACACACACGCTGCTTAGCCTCAGGTTCACCCTCTGCGTGGACACCACTCTGTGAATGCCATCTTCATAGAATTAACCATCAGAAATGCTTTAAAACAAGACATGATCTCCCCTGGTCCCACTGTGAATCTTCTAATGGTGATGGCTACAATTTATAAACCCTTCTACATTTAGCATGCTCTTCACAATTTACAAACGTTAATTGGCTGGACTTAATCCTCAGTCATCCAGCAGTATCACCTTTCACCAGTAAGGAAACTGAGGCTCCCAGAGATGAACTGACTTACCTGTGATCACACAGGAGCTGGCAGCACAGCCAGGCCCTCAACTCCATCACCTGCAGCCAATCCACACTATCTCCTTCACTTTTAAATTGTACACTAATCATAACTCACAAATATATACATCTACCACGTACTGACAAAAATAAAAAATTCATTTTAAAATAGAGTATACTAAACAAATTGTACACTAGGAAAGAAAAACCAAAATGGCATACGTTTCATACTAGCACTCAACTAAGGTATCGCTCAAAAATGAGCTTTTCTTTCTCAACTACACTGTACTGGCAGATCCCAGACACAGCAAATGAAGAAATTAACTTGCAAAATGCAAATCTCGCTCTCTCTCTCTTTCTCTCTCACACACACACACACACACACACCCTCATTCCCTTCTTCCTATGAGAGTAAATGTCCTCGTCCTCCTTCTAAATGAAGAAACATAGGGAATAATTTCGCATAGCTCTTCTTTCGAAAGTAAAACATTACAGATTCTCTGGAATCTGCTCAATTAGAATAAGTTTGCAAAGCTCCCCTCTCTTAATATGGAATACAGAACTGGGCCTTGAAATAAACAAATGGATCAGTTACGAACTGAACCCGAAGCCTGCATGTGATAACACCCAGCAGAGACAGTGCCCGTCATGTGGGGGACACTGTGCTGGAAACTTTGTGTGTATTATTCATAATTAGCGTAACAACCCTACTGTCAAACACAGAGTTACTAACCCCATTTTACAGATGAGAAAACTGAGGTCACATAAGAGCTGAAATGATCTGTAAACCTGGGTCTCCCTGACTCAAGAGGTTGAGCCCTTTCCTCAATATATAATGGGCTTCACTTAAAAATCCCTTTTATTCCAAGTTTTCAGATACTTTTCCCCACAGGCTTACAGTCTACTTACAGTAGATTTTTACGCTTGTCTTTAAACCATATCATCACAACAGTCTATCATTTCTAGTGTGTGCCACAGAACAGCAATTAATATAACTGCACTGTTAAAACTGTGCATTTTCAAATAACCATCAATACTCTAACGTAAAGGTATCGTTGCTCAAATAAAAAGTCCAGCATGATTCCAGCAAGTCTTTGCCATAGCATTTTTGTATCAAGCGATAATATTTTTTTACCTAACCTTAAGACTCAAAACCTGCTATCTTTTTAACATAGAAACCTTTTTTTGAGACGAGTCTTGCTGTCACCCAGGATGGTGTGCAGTCTTGGCTCACTGCAACCTGTGTCCCAGGTTCAAGTGATTCTCCTGCCTCAGCCTCCCATGTAGCTGGGATTACAGGCATGCACCGCCAAGCCTGGCTAATTTTTGTATTTTTAGTAGAGACAGGGTTTCACCACGTTGCCCAGGCTGGTCCCGAACTCCTGAGCTCAAGTGATCCACCTGCCTTGGCCTCCCAAAGTGCTGGCATTATACGCGTGAGCCTTAGCGAGTACCTGAAACCTTTGTTAAAAGACATGCTGCCTTTCACTGACAGGCGAGTAAACGCTTGCTGAGCCCTGGGCACATAGATGAATGCGAGGTGGTCCTGCCCTAGGCGAGCTCACAGACCAATGAAAGGAAGGACTGTATGTTCCTGGCTGCAAACACACACTGTACGGGCTAAACCCAAGCGGTGTTGGGGGAAGGATGCTTAGCCCCATCCAAGGGATGCAGAAACTCTGGGAAGGTGACAGGCTGGAGACAGCAAATGGAAGCTGAGGAAGAACAGAGATACTAGAAGGTTATCAATGGCTCGGGTAGTGGTGCTATCCAGCTAGAGGAGGAATACAACAGGATAAGCAGGTTATTTTTTGTTTCATGTGGTGATGATTTCAGTTTTAGAGATGTTGGTAAAAGGTATCCAGATGACACCAGGTAAACAGTATGTTTATACTCAGACCAGCAAGTGACTGATTTATTATTGAGACAAAGTCTCACTCTGTCTCCCAGGCTGGAGTGCAGTGGCGCCATCTTGGCTCACTGTAACCTCTGCCTCCAGGTCTCAAGCAATTCTTGTGCCTCAGCCTCCAGAGTAGCAGGGACTACGGGTGTGCACCACCATATCCAACTAAAATTATTATTACTTTAGAGACAGGATCTTGCTCTGTTGCCCAGGCTAGAATGCAGTGGCGCACTCACGGCTCACTGCAGCCTCAATAGACTTATAATCACACAAACACAAGCACAGGTCCCCACGGTGCAGGCCTGGAAGAGGAGAGAAGCAAGAAGCATGCAAGGGCAGCGTGGGGGAGTGGAGACAGCAAGGCAGGCTGCTCAGCCGGAAGCCGGGCTGCGGAGGGAGACAGGATCATGGACGCAAGGAGCCAGGGATTCAGGAAGATGCAGCAGAGTTTCTGGGTGGGAGGGGTGAAACAGCAACTTCAGTTTTCTTGATGATAGGGGAGGAAAGGTCTTCTAGGGCAGAGGTATGGTGAAGATGCCAGACAGAGGCGAGACAGGGCTGAAGACGTTCATTCCTGTTTAGCACTGGTACTGGAAGGAAATGAAGGTAGCCAGCCACCAGGGCCAGGCATACAAGATCTGCCTGAAACTTCCCTTCCATGCCGACCTGTTCTGACAGACTGAAAAACATGCTTTATGATGAGTCTAACTCTACTCTTAAAAGGAAAGCAAGGGCGGGGCGTGGTGGCTCACACCTGTAATTCCAGCACTTTGGGAGGCCGAAGTGGGCAGATCACAAGGTCAAGAGATCGAGACCATCGGGGCCAACATGGTGAAACCCCATCTCTTATTAGTAAAAAATACAAAAATTAGCTGGGCGTGGTGGCACACACGTGTAGTCCCAGCTACTTGGGAGGCTGAGGCAGAAGAATCACTTGAACCCAAGAGGCGGAGGTTGTGGTGAGCCAAGATCGTGCCACTGCACTCCAGGCTGGCGATAGAGTAAGACTCCGTCTAAAAAAAAAAAGGAAAACAGGTGCAAAGCAATCAAGAACTGGCTGCACTAAGCTCTGCCTGAAAACGCAGCTCCTTTTTTCTTTGGAGACAGAGTGTAGAGAAGGGGTTTCGCCATGCTGGCCAGGCTAGTCAAAGTGCTGGGATTACAGGCATGAGCCACTGCACCTGGCCTCCTTTTATATTCTTAACTGAGTTACGTGCCCAGAATAATCTGCACGGCCTGGAGGCTTGGACATTCAATCTCTATGCAATCAGAAGATGTATACATCAACTAAAAACTTTTTTCCAGCATTCATTTGTGAAACAGTGTGAACTGGTCAGACAGAAACCTTTAGTTTCTACATCAATCCTTCCCTTAAATCAATGCCAGCTTCCAGCTTGCTTATTTTTAGGTGCAGGCAGGTTAAAAAGCAGTTTCACTGTTTTTCTTCCATGGTATTAAAATCAAGTCTTTTAGCACCACCTAGTGGTTTATTCAATAACTGCAAGCAACAACATTTCACAAACACACACCTACAAAAACGAATTAGCAAAACCCCTGAAACAGCAGAACAAATGGACCCTCAGGACATGTGCTAGGGAATGTAATCCATTTCTTCAAGCCTCTGACAGTCTCTGAAAGCCCATTCTGGTACAATGTTGTTAAATGTAGAATACATACAGACTTGGAAAATATAGAAGATACACTGAACAATCTCCATTTTTTTTTTTCCTTTTTTTGTGAGATGGAGTCTCACTCTGTTGCCCAGGCTGGGCGTGATCTTGGCTTGCTGCAACCTCTGCCTGCCAGGTTCAAGCAATTCTCCTCCCTCAGCCTCCCGAGTAGCTGGGACTACAGGCGCCTGCCACCACGCCTGGCTAATTTTTGTATTTTTAGTAGAGATGGGGTTTCACCATGCTGACCAGGCCGTTCTCAAACTCCTGACCTTGTGATCTGCCCACCTTGGTCTCTCAAAGTGCTGGGATTGCAGGCGTGAGCCACCGCACCCCGCTGATTTTTCTTAGTGATTACTGTTATTCTAGAAAAATGTTACCTAGTGGCAAGTCTTTCATAAACTATCGTATCATTCTGTTATGACTCTCTTATAATGATTCTAAATCCTAATCTCAGAGTAAGACTGACTGAAGGCACTCAAGATTCTCCACACTGTCTCCACGGTAGCTGACCTCATCACTGTGTACCTGGTATTAGTGGAGTATGCCTCTTTGTCTGGACAGGAGGCTACTTAAAAACAAGACTCTCACACTGCCAACTGCTAAACAAAGCCCGCCCCATCCAAGGCAACAGGGCTTAGTGGCCTTCTGTGTCCTCAGCCTGTTGCTGACACCCCTATCAGCTGCAAGAGGCCTCCGTTCCTTGCTTACTGCCCCCAACACTCCTCCGCCAGTGATCACCTCTCCCTCTCCAAATAGCTGCCATCTATTCCTTTCTGATCTTATGCCTGAGACTACCCTCAAGGCAAGGCCAGTCATTACTCCAACGAGACAGTGCGTGGCATACAGTAAGTTCTCATTAGACAGTAATACAGGATGAATCAAACATCTGGAGATTAAAGTTACTGGTTACGGCAAATGACTCCATTCAAACTTGTTAGAAATGACTCAACAGACTTTAAAGGTCGTTTAGCTCATGGTCCAAAAAGTCTAAATGACAGCTCCCGTGAAGAAGCACAGTAAAGGCAAGGGCCCCAGACACACAGACCAGGAAGACCGGGGTTCGCACCCTGGCCCTGCCACTTTCTTCATCTGCAGGTCACTCCTCACCTGGAACAGATAAGGAGCTGCACCATGGTCAGATGTAGCCAGGATGAGCACGCATGTAAATACATGAGCAGACCACTCCCAGTAAGAGGGTCAGCTCACTACAGAATCCCCCCTAGAAAAGAAAGAGCTAATAGAGGCGAAGGAGAAGGGAAAAGCAAATTAATTTATGTAAGAGTTTGAGAAAATCAACAATTTTCAGCATCTCAAGAAGAAACATTAGCCTAACTTCCTTAAAATCTTGACAAGTTTTAAACATCTTGACATATTAAAGACATATTAATGAAGTTCTACTTGGGGCCTGGTGTGGTAGCTCACACCTGTAATTACAACACTTTGGGAGGCTCTGGCAGGAAAATCACATGAGTACAGGAGTTCCAAGACCAGCCTGGACAATACAGACTACTGCTACACAAAGATAAAAATACTAGTTGCACATGTCGGTGCCTGCTCGTGGTCCTCGCTGCTCAGGAAGCTGGAGCAGGAAGACTCCTTTAGCCCAGGAGTTCAAGGCTGCAGTGAGCTAAGACCACACCACACACAGTACTCCAGCCTGAGTGACAGAGCGAGTCCGTCTCTTAAGAAAACAAAAATTAAAAAAAAAATAAAGTTCTGAATGGATAAGCACAGACTGAAAAATAAAAAAATAAAAATAAATAAAATTCCATTTCAAGAGGGATGATTGTTAAGAAATGAGATTAAATACTTATTGTCAAATATTTTCTCTTAAGATCCAAACATTCAGAAAATGGTTAGGGTCCAGTTTTGTAACATATCCCATGTGCATTATTAAGGCTTCCATCCTGAATCATTTCAGTAACCACAAACTGAAGACGACACTAGTGCTTCGTGAAGTTCATGAGCCCCTCTTCTCCCTCGTAGTGAAAGAACAGGGGTGCAAAGTCAATTCTAATTCCTCCTAAGACTGGACTGAATTCTGTTTGAGTGAATGAATCCTACTGTTACATAAAAGTCAGGGCTTATGGACAAGCCAGAACTAATACCACTTTCCAGTTTCTAATATCACTTTGTTCTACTTGATTGAATTCCTCTTTCAGCATCAACGTTTCCATTTACTACTTTATTCTTAGCCTAAAGCCCAATACGCAGTATAATTATGGAGGCTGAAAGCATCAAAATGAGGAAGGCGGGCCACCAAGGATACAAGGCAGGGAATTTCTAGGTTGAAACTTTAAGTCTGACCTGCGTTCCAAAGTCACTGTCATTAGTTTATCTATTTCACCTTCTTTTAGGGCACATAATCAGAAGGTGACTGTAACTTTTCCTCCAGAAGCCTTCTTTTCAATTCCTCATTGTTGGTATAATTTACTATTTAACTGTTCAGACAGCAACTTTACGAAGATGGCCTCCCTAGTCCATCTTTGTCACAGGAGTTGGTGGGGCTGCCTAGAACAACGTTTGTGAAAAGGCACCAAATGCCATAATGACTCATAAAAGACACAAAATTCAAACCTGTACTTCACTTTTGTAATGACTCACATTAAAAGCCTGAAATGAAACTTAACTCATATGAAGTCTGCTGACACAGAAAAAAGGAACTGCTTAAGAAACTTTTTAAAAGACATACAGGGTAGATGGTAGCTCACATGCGTTGCCACAAATCAGCCCACTGAAATTGTCCATAAACTCAAAGGCAATACCAGCATCATAAACTTTTATGTCATTATAAGCTATGATTATTCTTACATATATTTTATATATCAAACTTTGTTTTCCTAGAATTAGGACTTAGGGGTCCTATTACCACTTAAAATCCATGCATACGCAAGGTGCAGAACTCTGATTCCTGGAACTCAATCTCAGTAACTGGCCCCCTAATCGACATTCTGATGTTGTTGGCCTGCTTTTCTGTCATATTCCTAACTGTCCAGAACATGCAAGTGTATTTCATTTCTGCATTACCATCAATTTGGAAGAACACACACTATCTTGTGGTCACCTAACCAGGCGGAGGTCAGCCAAGGGACCAAAATGTGCCACTACCCACTGGCTTTCGATCAACTTGTTTTTAAGCGGTACGACGTGTAACAAATATGAGGATATAACCTATCGAATCAGATGTGGACAAAATTCTCACTCCACAAGGCTGGGTTCCTGCAAGCAGGTGCCATGCCTTTTTAGCCTACAGCATGCTACAGGACCACTGCCTGTGCTACTTCAGAGTCTGAAGAGGAAGTGCAAAGTAGCTGAGAAACCATTTCCCCCAAGGAGCGGGGAGAGTGTATGCGTGATTTATAAACTGCCAGAGCAGAGATCTGTCTTAGGATACAAGCCACGCTTCATGACAGAGATACGTTCTGAGAAACACCGCGTTAGGCGATTTTGTCATTGTGCGATCACACACCTAGATGGCATAGCCAACCACACACCTAGGCCATATGCCAGAGCCCAGCGCTCCTGAGCCACAAACCCCACACAGTGTGTTGTGTACTGAACGCCACAGGCAACTGTAACACAACTCACTGGGCACTAGTATTTTTTAGCTCCATTATCATCTTATGGGACCACCGTCGCACGTACGGTCTGCCATTGACTGAAACATCATTAGGTGTAACTGTATCTTCATTTACACTTAAATAAACATGGACAGGGTAATTCATTAGAGAAGACCCAAACTGTAATAACTTTCTCTATCCAACAACTTTTAGGAATAAAACCACTGTGCAAAATCAAATAAACAGGTTTTGACTAGCAATTCGTCATAAATGACATTGCTAGATACTTCAGCGAAGTGTTTACAGAGCTGTTCGAGAGCTGTTTTCCTAGTTCTCTTTCACTGGAATTTTGACTTAATGTGTTGGGCACTTGGCGCTCTCCTTACCCAACATTATTTATATTCTATTAAAACAAAATACACTGTTGCATAACTTTGAAAGCAAAACATCAAATACAAAATAGCTCTATGTATGATGTGGAAACATCTGATATAATTTAGCCTAGTATATGACAATGCTCCTTAGTGAGGACCCAGGAAAAGTACAATGTTCACTAAGAGTATGTTCAATTTCAAACACATGTTCGACAACTCCTAAGTGTCTGTGCTGAGGGAAGAAACAGCAAAGGCGCTCCCCCACGTGTCTGCCATACTCACTCTTAGTAACAGCGGCATTTTTTTTTCTTTTTTTTTAGAGAATTCCTAAATCTCAAGGACTCTCATGTTTTGCAACTACTTTCAAACACAAGCTATTACGTTTTTTTTTTGTTTTGTTTTTTGAGACAGTCTCACTCTGTCGTCCAGACTGGAGTGCAGTGGCACCATCTCGGCTTTACAGCAACCTCCACTTCCTGGGTTCAAGCGATTCTCGTGCCTCAGCCTCCTCAGTAGCTGGGATTTCCAGGCACCCCCATGTCCGTCTAGTTTTTGTATTTTTAGTAGACACGGGATTTCACTATGTTGGCCAGGCTGGTCTCGAACTCCTGGCCTCAAGTGATCCGCCCACCTGGGCCTCCCAAAGTGCTGGGATTACAGGCATGAGCCACCGTGCCTGGCTGTATTAAGATTTTCAAGTCTCCTTTTGTTGCCTCCTACTGAAAAATGGCAACTCGCCCCTCAGACCAGTCAGTGAAACACAGCGCCCTCTCCAACCCGCAGCAGGACAGGTCTTTTGTGTTCAGATTCCTACTTCCTTTGGAGCTGAAGGAAATCACTGAGTGTTTCTGCTGACATGCTCTTCCCTGGCGTGTCCTTCTCCTCTCAAATGACAGTTAAAGAAACAGCCAATGGAACAAAATGTTGACAAGTAACCTATACCAAGGAGACAGGCTTGCCACCAAGAGGTCCAAGTAGAACCCATTCAAGTGGATCAACAGTTTAAGAGTAATCAAGAGTTTAACGTATTTCACTTCAAAATGCCTTACGTGATTCTTTTTCTTTCAGTTGATCTGCCTTCTTAATTTCACTTCTGGTGGCATAAAAACGAGTTGGCATTTATTAAGCAGATTTAATGATAGTCTAGAAATGAGGGTATTTGAAACAAATAAACCTGAGATCAAAAAAACAAACAAGCATTTTGTGTGTGAGTGCGTGTGGGTGTGTAACTTTTTTTTTTTTTTTAAGAGATGGGGTCTCAGTATGTTGCCCAGCTGGCCATTTCAAGTGTGTGTGTGTAACCGTTTTTTGCTTGTTTTTTTTTTTTTTTTTTTTTTTTTTAAAAGGGAGAGACACGGGGTCTCGGTATGTTGCCCAGGCTGGTCTCAAACTCCTGGGCTCAAGCGATCCTCAAGCCTCATCTCCACAATATCGTGTCTGGCAGAACGGAGTAAGTTTGTCTAAATCGTTCCCTACTCCCTCTTTCCCAAAAGTTAATAACACAAAAATCACTGTCTCAGTAGAAACAGACAGATACTAATTAAAGTCAAATTCTATTTTAACCAGCATCAAGAGGTCTTCTAATGAAACTAGACTTTCACTCAGTTAAATGCTGCTTAAAAATAAGTGGGCCTTCATTTAGAAGTATGCCCACTAAAGAGAATTTGTGGTAGTGGATCTCACTTATAACAAATTGGCTACTAGGGTAAGAATCTGAAGACCTGGCTACCAAGCTTGGTAGAATCAAACCTGAAGACGCAGCTCTGCTTCTTGGATATGTACGGTCATTCGTGACGTAACCTTTTTGGTCAACAATGAGCCACACATACGATGGTCTCACGAGATTATAATGGAACTAAAAATTTCCTGTTGTCTAGTGATGTCCTGATGATCCTGACCCTGTGTAGGCCTAGGCTAATGTTTGTGTATTAGTTTTTAACATGACAGTTTAAAAATTTTAAAAGTTTTAATAGAAAAAAGCTTAATAGAGAAAGAACAAAAAGAAAGTATTTTTGTACAGCTGTACAGTGTGTGTTCTAAGTTAAGTGTTCTTATGAAAGAGTCAAAAGGTTTAGAATTTTTCATTTAAACATAAATTAAAAAGTAAAAAAGTTACAGTAAACTAAGGTTAACTTCTCACTGGGAAAAAAAATTTTTTTTAATAAATGCACTATAGCCTAAGTGTAGAGTGTTTATAAACTCGGCTTTGCTCAGTAATGTCCCAGGCCTTCACATTCACTCACCACTTACCACTGACACCCAGAGCGACTCCAGACTTGCGAGCTGCATTCATGGTTAAGTGCTCTATACAAGTGAATCTTTTTTTTTTCTTAATCTTTTCTACTGTATCTTTTTTATGCCTAAATGTGTTCAGGCACACAGATACTTAGCACTGTGTCACAAGTTCCTATGGTATTCAGCAGTCACAGGCTGTACAGGTTTGTAGCCTGGCAGCAACAGGCTACACCACTAGCTTAATGCTCTGCCACGTGGATTTGTGGAAGGACTCTCTGATGTTAACACAACCACAAAAATCGCTAAGCGACACATCTCAGAACGCACATCCATTGGTAAGCAACATGCGACCGTGTAAACACGCACACCTCTTTCATACCCCGCTGTACTTCTGACCTCCTACTTCAACTTTTTAAAACAATCTGTGAATTATGCAGCTTTGTATTTTTATTGTGAATACTTTCTACTTTAGAGCTTTAGAACTTTAAAGTAAAACGTTAACTTTGGGTTGAACTCTTAACATTTTTCAAGAGCTGACCTTGGGGTACCAAAATTCTGAATAAAATCCATTTACTCAATCCGAAACAGGCATAAAAAAATGTTAGGTCACAAAAGGCTTTCTTATATCTTAAGAAATATAAAAAAGAAGTAGCACACAGTGAGTACAAATCAGGGATTATCATACCAAAGATGTATCACAGAAAAAGTCCATTATACATTCACACCATGGAGCAGTTACTTGAACAAAAGGCAAGAAACGGAAATGTAACTTATCAACAGAAAAGAACTGCTAACCGACATGGATTTTTCACTGAACATAAAGGCATGACACCCACTCCTCCCATTTGTTTCTGTATTGTCTCACTCTTAGATAACATTTAAGACACAGGCCTTCTTCAGACATTGCTATTAACACACAGGTCATCTACCACTGTTATAGGTAACAATCTATCACCACAGTCTATCAGCCCAGTTGATGAGGTCTGCTCCCAGCTTCACTCTAGATTTGTATCTTTTCAACTATACCTGCAATCTTTATGGCTACAGGATCCTCTGAAACTGGAACAAGCCCTTCTGTGACTTCAACCTGCTTTTCAGAAACCAGGGGGAGATATGGCGGGAGGGGAATACTTAGTTTCCACATAGGCCACCTGCGAGGAGGAAGAGGGCTTAGAATCATGAAAGAGACTGGCCCAGGACTTGGGCTGGCTGACAGGAAGGGAGCCTGATGCAGAGCCCGTGTCGTCAGCGGGAGGCGATGCACTCTCGGGTTTGATGGGGTCCAAGTCTATGCTTTCCGTGGTATGTAGCTCCACCCCGTTGGCAGCTGTGCCCTCACCCCGAAGATTCAAGTATTTGTCCATTAGCAACTCCAAGGTTTTCAGTAGTATCGGTACCAACACAGGGCTGAGCCTCAGCTGTCCTTGACAGGGTGTCTCTGCCAGCCTCTGCAGGGAAGCAGGACTGACCAAAATCAGCCCCCGGGGCCCCCCTCCAGCTGCCCTGCAGTCCTGGTGTCACTGCCAAGTGCTCCGGGGGAAAGGACTGTAGGCACGGTGTCACTGACAGAGTCCGTGGAGTTCTGGGGGCTGTTACAAGTCCTGGGCGTAACTGATGGGGGCATGTCCCCCATAAATTCTGCATCCTCTGTGCTGACACTGTTCGGGACTGCTGAACTGGCATGGCCATTGACCAGGTCCTCTGTGGAAATATTATCATCACCACCATCTTTCAAATAGCTGTAATATCCAGGTGGCCGCTTTTTCTTCTTTTTACGCTCCCTTTGTCCAAGGCCACCTGAGACACCATCATTTCCCAAAACTCCCACCTCCACATTAGAACCTCCATCCAAAGCGAGGGCAGAGCCTGGGTACTGGCAGTCAACGGAGCCGTAGCTTGCTTCTTTAGTGATGCCATCAGGGGTCATTTTGGAAGTTGTACAACCGAGAATAAATTCAGGGGCCTGAGGGTTCAATGTGCTTGAAATACTGTAGCTGGGGGTTCTCGGCAAAGTGTCATTGGGTTCAATGACTTCATTGACACCAAACTCAATTCTCTGATATTCTTGTCCTGTTTAGAAACAAAACTATTAGTTAAGAACACAGTTCTGAAAACTCTAAGTAACAGCAATTACCAACTTTCTCTTTGAAAATGAAAAGCTTAAATTCTCTTCCTAACCAACAAATCTATTACATATTTTACTTATGTGGAATAATTTGCCGAAAATGAAATAACTATAAAATTATATTTAATTTGGGGATATGAAAAGCAGAAGCCTGTACTTATCTTCCTAGCTAAGGAAGACTTTCAGAAAGTAAAAATTTGTAATAAAAAGCAAATATATTCTGCCAGTTTAAAAATACCCCTGAATGGAATCTGACTTTCGTATAGCTGCCTTAACGCCTGAGATAAAGGAACATGTATTCTGGACAACTTATTTTTTAAAAGATCATAATGACTAACTTGGGACTTAAAACATTGTTAAATCAGCTTCTGTAATTAACACAATTTGATTAATTCCAAAAAACTACCCAAAGAATCCTACGTATACTGGATAGGAGAAATTAGCAAGTACCCATTTAAAAGCAAAAAGATTAAACAACAGTAGCAGCAGCAAAGAATCAAGTGCGCTTCAGAAGCAGTCTTCGGAATTCTTTAGCTCTTGGTCTCCTCCACTGATGACCTTCAATGAAGTCTGAAAAAGGGCCCTGACATGAACACATGCAAATGTCCTCTAAATAAATTCACACTCGATTAACTCCATAGGTGGTGAAGCCTTCCAAAAACACCAAAAGATAAAGTTAGAACTGTGAACTTTTAAATCTCTCTTTGGCAGCCTTCAATACTCCCTTCCCAGTTAACCACAATCTACATATTTCATTCATGCTAAGACAGACTTTTTTTTTATAGCTCACATCTCTGAAATTAGGTTAAGTTTTAGAATCAATGGTGTCTTTCAACAGACATGAAGCATCAATGCCACCTTACAGTTGACGTAAAAGTTACATGTTTTGAAGTTCAGGAAAGGACACACGCCTTATACTTCATCTTTAATGCATAAAGATTTCTTCCAGGCTAGTATTAAGGGGCCAATTTTGTTTTCAAGGCATGTATCTCAAGAAAAGAAATTAATACCCAAAGAATGGTGTTCTACTGCAGAAGACTGAAAATATTTTACCTTGGAAAGACCTCTACAAGTCTTTTTGCAGAAGAAAAATACAGACCCAGAGAGGGGCCAGTGACATGCACGTGGGTGGGCAGGAGAAGGCTGGAGATAAACAGCCTCCTGAATCTTTGCAGGCTTGGAATCACAGCACCCCACTGTGGGGGCTGGGGGGTGGTGACAGCACAATCCTGCCCCAACAACATAAAGTTCCTGGGAAAGAACACTGATGATCATTACAACTAAAAGTCGTTTACATATAAAGTCATGACAATCTAATTCCTTCGGCTACTATTTATTTTTTGTTTCCTTATTTTGAAAAGAATCATCAAAGGGAAATGAATTTATATCATGCCAAGGGCTTGACTGTCCCTTTTGCTTCCAGGCATCCCCCATTCCCTGATGTTGTGAGGCCAGATTGAAATGGGTGTGTCTGGAGAAGTGAAGAGCACTCCACGTGGAGCCTAGGCTTTGCAGGCTGTGGTGTGCACTGTGAAATCACATTTGAGACTAGTCCGTGCTGTGTCACTCAGCTTGTGCAAGGCCGATTCGTTCTAAGACACGGTGCTTTCCGCATCTCAACTCTCAATCTTATCCGAACATAACACATCCTAGAATGTGATGTAACATGAACAGAACCATTTCAATATTATGGGTATGATCAAGCATTTACTCAATACCACCTGTGATCATCTCACTAAAAGGCAGATTCCTAGCCAGCACAGTTCCTCTTCTTCTTGAGGAACACTCACAATGGACACACGTGCCTTGCACTGCATGGCAGAGAGCTCAGAGCCTAATCTGCCAGGCAGGAGAAGTGAGGAAGGTCTGCAAACTTGCTTCAACAACGTAATCGATACATTAGGAAGATGGAAACTCAGCACTCAGGTAATGTAGGCTGGGTCATAAAACAATGAACCCCAACACAGCGTTTCTCAGAGTTTGCTCACTGCAGTACATGCAGCACAGTGGCCCGGGCTACAAGGCAAAGGGCGAGCCAGGGAAACAGACAGAGATGAGTAACACAAGGGCCCTGCTCAGAGATTCACATGTATTAGGAAGACAAATAGAAACAACTGAGAATGAAAACACGGAGGGGAGGGGGAGACAAGGCTGTCAACAGCTCTAGAGAAAGGATGCTTCCGGACGCAGGACACAGTGGTCAGCCTCCGTCAGAAACTAGAGAGGTCAGTGGAACTTACGGATCACTGAATTGGTAAGGGCAGGGTGAAGGAGTGGGATCTTAAGCTTTAGGAACATCTAAAACAGGCATTGCCTGAGGTGAAGGACACCACATTCACCTTGATGTGACTATTACTTGTATGCCTGTAGGAAAATATCCCACGTACCCCATACATATATACACCTACAATGTACCTACGAAAATTAAAATATAAAATATCAAAAAAAAAAAAAAAGAAAAGAAAAGGCCAAGGTGTAAAAGGGAAGCCACGATGAGGTGCCTCTGCAAAGGGCCAGGTGCAGCTGGCAGGGCTGGGAGGCGGCATAATAAAGCATCCTAAACTATTCATCCAACAGATGTACTGAGGACTTACAGCGTTCCAGATACTACAGGCGCAGTGACAGACATAGAGGAATGGACCCTGCCATCAGCCGCTGAGCAGTCTAGAACGAGAGGCAGGTCCATGTCAGCGCCCACCGGATCTGTACAGTCCGACAGGCGCTGGAAGAGAAACTAAAGTCACGAAAACTGAAGAGACCCAGAAAGGCTTCTGAGATAACTGTGCCTGTCACTAACCCTGAGAGCTGGTGGCAAGATTCCAGGCGTGTTTTTGGCAGAACAAAAGCAGGACTTAGAGGGAAGAGAGCAGAGAATGGAGAAAAAGAGCCAAGAGGCAGTAAGCAAAAGGGGCTGACAGGCTGGAAGGAGGGAGTGGGGAAGCAGAACTCCAGGGGCAGGGGGAGCTGGTGGTGCCTACTGCACAGGGAGCAGGGTGAACTTAGAGATGTGCGCAGGAAAATCATGGCACATTTGCAAGCACTGAATCAACATGAGCAGCGTGCTCACTCAACATGTGCATGTGCTGCACAGCACACAGTGACAGAGGAAGTCCCACTGACTCAGACGCCTGAGAGGCTAAGACATCAGCCGATTAAAAGGCAGCTCAGGAGGCTGAGCAGCCCTGCTTTCGGGGCCTGAGAGCTTCAATTACTGTCTTAGTTATCCTAAGCTATTATTAGACCTGCTCCTTCCCTTACGGTCTCCTACAATTCTTATAAATCTAATAATTGTAGATACAATCACTCCTCATGTTACTGGAGATAAAACGTGGTTATTAGTCTTTTCAAGGTTTATATTGTAATTAAAACCCCTTTTGTAAGTGTGACCACGCTAACTCAACAGGGAATCCAAAGCCCAACTCTCAAAAGAAAAAGTGTGGCAACAGTTTCCTGGAGGCCAGTAAGGGCCTTTAAAGGGAATTCCAACTGAAAAATGATCTAGACCGGTTTGAACTGTGCAAGGGCAGCCTGCAATAACGAAACCACCCTGCTGGTATTCCCACACTGGGTACTTAAGCAATACAAGATCACTGCATCTCAGTAAGCTCCATCTCTGGTAATCAGCTCAGTGTCTGTGATGGAGACCAAAAAAGTAACACACCAGGAGGTGAAGAGGTGACCTGAGTTCCCAAGAGCCAGTGACAAACCGGGACATGAATGTAAACCACAAGAACAATAGAGGCAGGCTACCACTTGTTATAAAGAACACATGCTCAGAAACCAGCCAGCGCTGGAGCCAGCAGGCAGCGGCAACAAGATGGGAAGCGTGCTTCAACTCTGGCATGTGGTGACGAAGAATAACATACCTGTTGCACTGAGAACTGTCAGGGAAAAAAGAACTCAACACCATTCCCTAAAGAAAATCTTAAATGGCTGGGCCTCTGCAACACAGGACAAGCTTTAACACTAACTCACTAGTCAAAGTGACTCAGTGATTAAATACATTATAGTTGACAGCAAAAACTTCAAGCTGCAAAGAAACGTTTACTCAAATGGGAAAACAATGTTTACAGGTAGCCTGCCCACCCAGCATGTATGGCCAAAATCCCCATCAGGGAAATAAGGAGAGAAGTAGCAGCTTACCATCAGGTAGTTTATCCGCAGCCTGCGTGCCACACAGAACTGTTCCACTGTATGGAGGCAGCTGCACAAGGAATCAGAAAACAAATTTTAAGTCAACAAAATGTTAAAACAAACGCATACCATTTCATTAAGGCAACATTTTGTTAAAACTCTTTATCCACATAACTTCGCATGCCATTACTCTTAGCAGAATAACACACGTGAAGAGTCAGTGCAATCTAAATCATCTTCATTTAAGGAAAAAACACAACAGAAATACTTTCAGATATTTATCACTATTCAACAGATCTGGAAATGAAGGCAAAAGGAATAAAAATGAACTCTAATGAATATGTAAGTCAGCTACAATAAAATGCTTCTGATACATCCTTCTTCTCACAGGATGTTCGTGACTGACCATAAAGAGCACAGACACTTTTGTTCGTGCCCTGGTGACGATGACGCTTCCTGACTGTGCCTCTTGTTCACGATCACTACATTGCAACAGCTGGCAGAGGCTGCAACCAGGTCCACGGTCGGAGAGCAGAGGACAGCCCGCTAGGAACAAAAAGCCGGGTGACTGCAGCTCCCTTTTCAACACAGTGCCTTAATTAACTAAGTTAACAGCTAGAAGTCACATTCCTTGTTTTGAAGACAGAAAGCAGAATGGGAATTATCTGGCCTCTTTGTAAAAAGCTGAAAGATATCTCAACTTAAATTTTTCTTCTTCCTAGCTATTCCACAACATTTACTTAAGAGTTGGAAATGCTTCCAGTGGACACACTGGGCACAGGAAAGTTTAGGAAGGGGTTGGGCATGCCTTACATGGCCTGTAATCCCAGCACTTAGGGAGGCTGAGGCAGGTGGATCACTTGAGGTCAGGAGTTTGGGACCAGTCTGGCCAACATGGTAAAATCCCATCTCTACTAAAAATACAAAAAATTAGCCAGGTGTGGTGGCACACACCTGTAATCCCAGCTACTCAGGAGGCTAAGTAGAATCGTTTGAACCCAGGAGGCGGAGGTTGCACTGAGCCAAGATCACGCTACTGCACTCCAGCCTGGGTAACCAAGTCAGACTCTGTCTTTCTCTCCTCCCTCTCAAAACAAAGTTTAGGAATTAAAGGGGTAAGGTAAGCAGACAGACAACTGCTACCTGAGGGCAGAACAGAAAAACAAAATGACATTCAGCACTTCCCAAAGTCTGCTCACTGCAGGACAATGGCGGTGCTAGAACGGCCCCGGGTCCACAAAGATCAGAGGCTGTGGCTGATTCTCATGCCCAACACTGGACGGGAACTGCTGCTGGGACTGCTTCCTCAGCTGATTTCTCCAGTGAACTCTCAGCACACCAATTCAATAATCACAGCAATAAAAGCTTCTCTCTGCAAGCAACCCAGTAAGTTCTATTCCCAGAGAATTATGACAAACAGGAAAACACGGGGCAATTCAAAAGGAAGCCAACACCTTCAGGACTTGAGAGCTGCACTTATCTCCACCACCCGGGGCAACCCAGGACTCATCACGCTGACACCGAGGAGAAAGAATTCTGTGTGCCGGGATGGGCTACACTAGCCTTGGCACCCACGATGCAAAGACCATTCCACACACCAGCATTTATGAGGGCAGGCACCTGGAGCAGAGAGGTGGGTCCATAAGGGCAGCGGACACAGCGGCCACGTGTGTCTCAGGAAGCCTCGAATCTCATTCAAAACTCTCTGTGGTCACAAAAGACAGTTTAGAAACTGATACATACAGTGCCCTCTCTTTCTGTTAACCACGCTAGGATGCCCCCTGGTGACATAAAGTTATATTCTTTTGAGGCATAAAAAGTGTTTTGAATCATTCAATTTTTATACAACATCACTGTAACATCAAGAAACCATCTTTTTCTGAGTCTAAACCATTTCATTACCCCACGTGTTAGAACAATGTTCTCTCCACACTTATAGTATTCTGTTCTGCTCGGGGAGGAGAGAATGCTCAAGAAAACCTCCAGACCCAAGAGACTGCAGCAGGCTGGGAAGATGCACAATTTGGAGAAGGGACCTCTTCACCCGTCCACTTCAAACCCCAGGGCAAGGCAGAGAGCTGTCAGAACCCTGGTTGCCATCCTCCAGCTGCCCCGCTCCTCGACATTCAACCACGGAGTGTGAACACATGCTCAACTCCCAGCCACTCCTACAGCACGCAGAAGAAAACCCCTGCAAGCGGGAAGAACACACGGATAATGCTGAGGACAAGCACTAAGTGGAGAGGCAGGACCAGTGATGCCGGGTGGTGCTGACCGAGGGTGGAAGGCCGGAGAGGCTGGACCAGTGACAGCCGGTGGCTCTGACTGGGCACTGAGGATGCGCCAGTCAGTGCCACCTGGTGTCACTGGACACACATTCTGTTCCTCCACCACAACTCTGAGGAGGAGGAGGTCCTTGTTATTATGGTCAGGCGACACTGCTAGTACGAGGCACAGCAGGGAGCTGGTGAGAGATGACCACGCTGTAAGCCTGCTTAACACACTTACTTTGATTTGGTAAGCGGATAAAGAGCGTACCTGCAGGAATGCCAGATGGGTTGTGGCACTGTAGTAATGTGTGTGTTTTACTCTACAGGCCCACAGCACCTTTCACTCAACAAACCTCCCTCACACATCACACGCCCTCAGTCTGTGGTAACTGGGTATCTAAATACACAGCAGAATAAAAGTTCAAGGATGGTTCTAAGTTCACTCATTAACTGTAAAGCTATTTGTAAGAATACAAAATTCAAACATCAAAGCAAAGACCTAAAATTCCCTACACAAATACAAAGTAAGCAATGTAAAAACTGTCATCTAATAATAGTTGTGTTAAACACGCAGTCTGAAAACAGTGCTGCAGCCTCGTGAAGAGAATACTCAGCCCATGGCTAGGAAGGTGATTCTGAAGTCTCCCTCTGGGGCCACACCTGTGTGCTCTGCTTTCCATCTCAACAACTCTCATGAACCACAAAGCCCTCCTTTAAAATCTCATTTAGATACCAAATTAAGAACTGTCTCTACTCTCCCTGAGTGCCCACGCACCCCCACACCACACACACTGCCCATAGCCAACACCCTGTTATCGGGGGTTTATTTATTCAGTCATGGTTGGGGTGTGTGCTACTTCCAAAACTGAGATTCTGGAAACTTTAAAGAATGATGAGCATTTCCACTTTATTTTTGAACATAATAAACAGCATTATGACTGGGGTTTAAACATGCTTATTAAATAAGTTGACTGTATTTTTTCCACTGGAGAAACTGATTTTTAAATCACTAGAGCACAACTCTAGAAGAGATACCAGCTACCTTTCACCTGAATTTGTTTCTTCCGATTCCACTCAATTACTAGCCACCTTATCTTGCTAGTGGCAAGCTGCCAAGCAAGCAAACTAACAGACAAAGCAGCCCTCCGCTGACAGGAGTGGCGCTTGTGCAGGAAGGCAGAATGCTCTTTCATCTAACACTCCATATTTCTTAACTGTGGTTTTTCAATTCATGGCCCCAAGTAGAGAAAACAATGTTTTATCAAACTCCTAATAGCCGAGAAAAAGCATATGAACATTCGGCTAGACTGTAACTGATGCCACGGTCACATGGTAGTAACACTACACGTTTGAGTGGCGATTATTTTACCTGCAAGATAAAAGGCCAGACTGTGCTGCGGAAGTGATACGCCATCATCAATCACACACCCACAGGTCCAACCACATGCCGCCCCGTGAAAGTCAGAGCCTGTGTAATTATCAACTATTATAATTCAGACTCCTGAAGAGTGGGGAAAATAACTCCATCCGATTATGTTAATTAGCCTGCATTTCCTTTTCGCAGGTTACTGTGATTTTGATAAACTCTTTTTATACCCCTCCAAACATCACTGTAGGCTCAAAAATATGAAAAACAGAAAAGCCCAAATAAGCCCAGACACACTAGGTGTTCTGAAGCTCGAACTCATTTTGATGAGACACAGCTATGCCTTCTGCAAATAAAAGGTTTGGCACAACCTACCATCTGCACCCTTTTCATCCATTTCTACCAACATCTGTTACTCACTAGCTACCGGACCATACGTTAGCTCCCAACATTTCTTCGATGAGAATACGAGTTCTCCATTTTTTTCAATTTAAAAAACAAAAGAGAGAGTAAGGAAACAGGAGGCACGAAAGGAAAGAATGTGCCCAAGCCCACCGACTGTGTAAGTGGCAGAGCTGAAGCAACCCCGTACACCTTAGACTTCCATATCACATGAAAACCCAAGTTTTTATTTGTCCACTCACTTGCAAACAGGCACACACCCATTCACATGTGTACACACTTGAGAAGTAGCAACTATGGTTACACTGGTGTGATGTAGGAAAAAATGTGAAACCCCCTTACCGAAAAATAAAAAAAACCTGCCCAGGCCTGGTGACACACCTGGAGTCCCAGCTACTCAGGGGCTGAGACAGGAGGACCACATGATGGGCGGGGTGGGTTGGGGGGTCAAGGCTGCAGTGAGTTGTGATCTTACCACGGCACTCTGCACTCCAGCCCAGACAGAGTTAGACCCTGTCTCAAAAAAATTAAAAATAAAAAACAAAGGGAAGGGGAAGAAAAGGAAGAAATAAAGTTAAAATAAAATAAAGTAAATAAAACATGTGGCGTTATATAGAGATAAACAAGAGGTACTTCCGGAACCAGGATGCAATACCCAATGAAGCTGATGGGACAGCTAAGGGCTGAGTTCTCAATAAACGGTGCAGAGATGACTGCTAGGCACACCAGGGCAGGTAGTTCAATGCCACCTCACACATATACAAAATTCAGTGCCTCCATTTCATCTGTATCACACCCTGAAGCGTGAAAATGAAATGTGAAAACTTTTAGAAGAAAACAAGACAAATTTCTTCATTATTTCAAGGATGGAAAGAATTTCCTAAAGATATTTTTAAAACAAAAAATCCACAAACCATAAGGGAAAAAAAAATCAATTCATTTGACATTAAAAGTTAAAAATGTACTCCTCCTATCCAGCAAAAAAAAAAAAAAAAACCCAACCCCAAAAGGGTTCCTAACATGTGAAGCTTAAAAGCCCTCATGCCAGGAAGAGATGCCTGTAAAATCAAAGATTAGTCTTAAAAACAGTAAGAAAAAGACAGCTACTTGATTTAAAAATATGGACAAGGGATATAAATCAAGTAACTCACAGAAGAGGACATCCATATTGCCAGTAGACATATGAAGATAATGAAATAGTGCCCAACTGTTTGTAAGCTGGGAGATATAAATTAAAACAATGAGAATCGATTTACTACACATCAGATAAACAAAAATTTTAAACATGCCAACAAAAACAATTAGCAAGAATTTTTATTTTTTTAATATGAGCAAGAAAACTGTAATGTACTGCTGATGGGAACACAGACTGTGAAAATCCCAGAGAAGAAATCAGCAGTCTCTAGCAAAACTAAAGCAGCTTAGTCCACAGAAGCCAGCAATTCCATTCCCAGGTCTATGTCCCGGAGACACCCACAGAGGAGCAGGAGGAGACAGGATAAAACGAGTTGACTGCAGTATTTTTAACGGCTAAACTAAAGACCTAGATGGCCCTCGACAGGAAAATACGTAAGTCAATTGTGGTATGTTCAATCAGTGGTAATAAGCACTGGAAATCAAAGAACAAGAACAAATTTATCAGCATGAAGAATATAATGTTAGCTTAGAATAAACTACAAAGTGATGAATATGGTATACCATTCATGTGACATTTTAAAGCACATAAAACACTACAATTGACTACGGTGATATATGTATAGTATGTGATAAAAGGTGAGAACCAGTCAGGACCAGTACTTCCCAATTTCAGCAGAGTAGTTACTTCTGGGGGAGAGATGGAGAGAGGTGCAAAAGAGGCATCAATTGCATGTGTCATGTTTTATCTGCTTTTCAAAGTCTAATAACGTAAATACAGCAAAATGTTAACATCAGTCAAATCTAGCTGGTGGGTTAAGGCATTTCTCATATTAGTCTCTGTACTTTTCTCTAAATAAAGAATTGGAATTCTTTATTTAGAAAAAAATTAAAATAGAAACATAACTATTAATTGTATCTACACATGTACTCACTAAAACATACTTTTGTCTTACCTCAACTGAAGATCGAGGAGTCACAAAGAACTGATTGAATTCATCAGGGCTAAAATCTCCAAAAATATACTGAAAAAAAATAAGAGAGTCACTGATCAGATAAAATACATAAATTACTTAATTTCAAAAAAAAATGCTACATATTTTAACCATCCTATGAAATATTTGGGTCATAACCCCCAAGAGATCCTTTCTCAATTAAACAGAGGATCTGCAAACTCAGGATTCTAGGTTCTTTATTAAAAAAAAAAAAATACTAATGAACCTTTCCTACAAATTGTCAAAGAATACTATGAAACTGATAAAGCTTATTTTGAAACAAGTCAATTTTGTATGCCAAACTTGGGAGTCCTGCTTGCAGGAGTTTTTTGGTTCACAAATACTGCCAGTTGTTCCATTTACCTTTCTGCTGACTCATGCCACTACCTCCATTTCCGTTTTCTCTGCCAAACATACTAAAGAAAAGCAGAAAACGTGGTTCAAATGGGAAGACAAGGAAATCCAAAAAAAGGAAAAAGTTAATGATCCTGATTAATGATCTTTAAAAATATCTATATAACTTTTTATTTTAAAAATGCATTTCCACAGGACACACAGATACACATATTATCAGAGAGACACAGCCCTTGTCGCAAGCCCTGATTTCACGGAATTCAGAATGTGACTTTCTGGAAAACAAAGTGGTTAAACTGCATGGATGTGAGTCTAGCAAGTGCCCACGGAGCTTGAAGAAACAAGTCACTGAGGCCTGGCACGGCGGCTCACGCCTGTCATCCCAGCACTTTGGGAGGCCGAGGTGGGGGAATCACGAAGGTCAGGAGTTTGAGACCAGCCTGACCAACATAGTGAAACACCCGTCTCTACTAAAAATACAAAAATTAGCCAGGTATGGTGGCGTGCACCCGTGGACGCAGCTGCTCGGGAGTCTGAGTCAGGAGAATCGCTTGAACCCGGGAGGCAGGGGGTTGCAGTGAGCCGAGATTAAGCTACTGCACTCCAGCCTGGGCGACAGAACCAGACTCCACCTCAAAAAAAAAAAAAAAAAAAAAAAAAAGAAGTCACTGAGAAGAATTAGCACGACTAGATTTCCAAAATGGAGAAACATTCATTCATTCATTTAATCAATAATTATTTTGAGCCAACTAAATGCCCATGTATGATCAGTACTGGGTATAAAAATGGTAAGCAGTGTGGTTACTGTTCTAATGGAACTTAACAGTCTAGTAACCTGCAGGGAAATTTACAAGCAAGTGATTCAAAAATAACCAGAAACTAGATATTACATAAATGAATAATACCCATTATTATTGTAAATGTGAATAAATGGCCACTAAATGTAATACCCTACTGGTAAGAATGCAAGGGAAAACATTTCTGGAGGGCTCTTTGACAACATCTATCAAAACTGTAAATATACATCAAGAATAAAAAAGTTTTCATATAATATTTACACATACTTGAAAGAGTCCACAAATAAATTATATATAGATGGTAATAGTGAAGATACACAGAGCCTCGAAATGGTTCAGAAATGACCTTCTGAAACACTGTCCCTGAAAGCTTACACTTTCTTCTCATCAGCAACACTGGGAAAAGACATTATGAATTTCACTGAACACCCACAAATCAATGGAAGGGAAAATTCTATAGGCTAAAAGGAAGCAGCAAAAATCAGCACAGACTATCACAAAAAAGGAGCTATCAGAGATCAAGAAAGTGTTCACGGAATTAGGTTACTAATTTTAAATCACTAAATTAAAAAACTGGACAGAACGTCTTAATAGCAAAATCAACAAGGCTATATAAATCAACAGGGCAATATTTTGAAAGTTCCAAGAAAAAAGGATTTTGTTCCTAGAATTCCAGAGGTTTTTTTTTTTCATAGAATTCTATAAATTACTTTTCAAGTGCAATAGAAAAATAACATCTTCTGTCACTCATACACCTTTTTCTTGAGGAGAGGGGAAAGGAAACTGCTTAAGAATTCCAGAAAATGAATTTGAGAGATACAAGAATGGTAAGTAAAATCCAAGAAACATACGGCAGCTGTGAAATTTAAGGCAAATATTAAGAATAAACAAACTAGAATCATGCTATTTTGTTTAATGTCAATAGTAGAAATGCAGCTACTCTGCACACATTGCCTATGGGGTAGCCCTCCTCTGCAAGGAGCAGTTAAAAAACAAACAAACTAGAAATGTTGTATTAAAAGTTATTCATTTATCTTATGACTGTTAAGAATGGTCTTTTAATTCAGAATGTGGGGGAAGACACGTAAGGATAAGAATCAAAATGTTCTGCAGGATTATTAGGTGTTTTCTTTAGGAAGGTTTTCTTTCCAGACAAAGGAAAACGAACATTTCATGTTTATTTAAATCATACTTCTAAGCACACTTTCTTATCTCAGTTCATATACAGCCTAAAGTCTTTAGATCTGGGAAGTCCAGTAAGAAAACTAAAAATCCAAATGATTTGATAAAAATCTTGGCAGTAAAGGAGGAGGGGAGGAGAAAACAGGATCTCAAGCCACTAACACACACTTCCTGTTTCAAATGCAGACACCAAGTCGCTTCAGCATGAGTCAGCGGCAAACACCCTCAAGTCACAAGCTGGAATGCTTAGAGAGGGTTCAGTGAAATTTTTTTTCTCTTATTTTCAAATTTATTAGTTTTTCTTAATTCTTTATTTGTAATGTATTTGAGAAAATTTGCTATAGATTCTAAGTGTGCTTTTATTGTAAATTCATGTCAGTAATTTCTCCACAGACATTTATCTTCAATCGAGTAACAAAATTAACTGGGGGAAATGAGGAAGATCTTTAGGTAGAGACAGGGAGAGATCTTCAAGATACTATTAAAAGAAGAAAACACTCTCGGTGTAAAGAAGGTAGGAAAAGAGAATATTTATTTGTGTTGCTATATATTTGTATTAATAATTTAGATATTTGTGTCTGCATAAAGAGTCACTGGAAAGATCTTCACCTTCGAGAGCGGTGGGGAATGCTGAGTGGACGGAGACAGAAGTGGAGGGGCTTTCTTAGCATGTCTTTTGGAGTTTTTTGGGGGGGGGGGGGAATTATATACTTCATTCAAAACATTAATTATAAAAAGTAAACACAAACAACAGAAATTACAACTCTTCAAATATAACCATTTTGCACAGACATAATTTCATAAGCATGTTAGTTTCAAGATCTCACTGACAACAGGTTAGGACTTGATGAAAACATGTAACCAAAAAAATACACTATAAGTAACTGCTAATTATCAACTATGCAACACTAAAGTATCGTTTAACACCTGACAAATGGCTGGCCCAGAGCTGTTTTGAACTTCAACTTAATTTCCTTAACACTGCTCACATAGCTCAATACATGACCCCATCAAAATACACATGAATCACATCCTCCTGCCACAGTCAGATCTATTTTCAATCCTTAAAATGCATGAGCTTTTAAAAGTGAGCAGTTGCACTTCACCAATATTTAAAAACCATCCTTTGAATTCTGTAACTAAAATAACAAAGGAACCTGCTAAGAAGTCAGTGCCAAGGGTTTAAGAGCATCTCTGCAAGGCGTTCAACCTCCTAGGACACCTTGGTTAGAATTTCCATCTCCCATACAATGAGTATTCCCCATATGCTCATGGCAGATAAACTACAAGTATCTTTATCCTATGTGTGTCAGTACATGTATCACTGATACTCAAACAGGAATTCTGATATAACCCAATAGCTACATATAAAGGAAGTTGTATTTGGGGAGTTAACTATCAAATGTCAGTAAAAGACAAGTCATTGATATCACAAGCTAGGGGAATCCTAAAAATAAAATGCAATCTCCTAGAACTGCAATGCACATTTTTGAAAAATGATAAATATTTCTTTCTAGGCAAAGGATGCTGGCATGGTAACCACTCAAACATGAATTTTCAGTGATACAATAATCTGTACAAACATGAAGGTTAAGACATCATTTTTGTACTTAACAATATCATATGCATTATTCAAAGTAGTACAACGAAGAAGCATCTGTTATCAACACTATTCCAAAAAGATAAAGGGCTGCTTGGCCAGGCACAGTGGCTCACACTTGTAATCTCAGCACTTCGGGAAGCCAAGGTGAGCAATCACTTGACATCAGGAGTTCGAGACCAGCCTAGCCAAAATGAAATCCCCCCTCTACTAAAAATAAAAAAATTAGCCAGGCATGGTGACAGGTACCTGTAATCCCAGCTACTTGGGTGGGTGGGCATAAATTATAATTTTGATAAAACTACAAAAGGAAAAAAGACCAAATATTTATTCAATAGCAAATATCAGTGAGTGACAATTATTTAACTAAAATGATACCTGACTAAACTTTGAAGGCATGTTTGTGACATCAAAAAGTTGATCACAGAAATTCAGGACAGCCAACTGCTAACTAAAATGTTCTGGTTTCACCATGTCCTTCAGCAAAGCCTTCCTAATTTCCAATCAAAAGTTATTTTAGGTGTTTGGTAAAATCAGGAATGCCACCAAAATCGGGGAGGAGAAATTGCTTTAAAAACAAGTCAACATCCTGAAAGGCTGTGGGAAACGTCCAGACTACAAAATGCTAGAGACCTGACAACTAAATGCAATTTCCTCACCCTAGACTGGATCCTGTGCTGGAGGGGAAAAGTCGATGAAGGACATTATATGGTCAACTCCCAAAATTACAATGTGGACAGGTTAGAAAAAACTACTGCAGCAGTGTAAATTTATGAAAGTGGTAACGTTTTACCGTGGTCATTTAAGAGAATATGCCTATTCTCAGGAAATATGCATTCAAGAATTTGAGGAGTGAGGGGCCAGGGTGTATGTAATCTTCCCTCAAATCTCAAAGGGTTCAGAAAAAGACTGTATGTATATTTGCATGTGTGAGCCCATGTGTGTGTGTCTGCGTTCAGTATGAGTGTGTATGTGTGGAGACAGAACTCAAGTACACACAAACGATGAAGCAAATTGGTTCATTCTTAACAACAGGTCGAGCTGGGTAAAGGAGTGTCTGGGGGCTCTTTGAATTATTCTTCTTTCCACAACTTTTAAAGTTTGAAGCTATTTCCAAATAAAGAGAGATTTTTTTTTTAAAGCTAACACTGAAAATTGAGAGGTTCTGAGGAAAACCCTTACCCTCTCCTTATGTGAGTGTTTAGCATTTTCCCTTCTTTGGAAGATTAACTTATTTCAAAGGCTGTAACATGGTGGTGGGGGGGGCGGGAATTATAGATGTTTGGGTAAAATAGAGATGAAAATAACTCTGTGTCCAGCTTCACAGGACTTACAATCTAGTGGTAAAGGGAAGTCCACTGACTGCATGAATTAGTTTTGCCTGTAACACAGCAAGACAAAATATAGGACAATTAAGTTCACGTGGGAGACTGAAAAGGAAGAGTAACTTCATTCTTTTTGTAATGTCAAAGAAAGTGCAGAGCCTTGGACATATTGGTGGCTGTCAGAAAAACTAAAATAAAAGCAGGGACCTGGAGGCCCCATCAGCTATGGCACGCTACAGAAACTGTGACACTGCTGCGGATGACTCTGCCCTTCCCACAGCTCCACCAACCACCGTAAGGAACCATGGGAAGCCCCCTAAGGTTTTGAGCAACCCCCTCTAGAGTCAGAACACTGGGGTCAAAAGGAGTAACCAGAAGGCAGGATCACATGCTCCTTTTCCACGTCCTGAGGCTCATAAGAAATGCCAGGGGCGGGGATGGTGCAGAAATGCCTGGATTGGGGGAAGCAGGCTACAAGGACTTTAGGCATGTAATACCCCTTTTCAGGGGAAGTAAGACTGTGAGCCAGAGCAGCTCTTCCCCCTCTACCACTTCCCCTCATATCCAACCCAGTCCTCATCCCAGGCTTCCAAACTCACTGCTCACAGCTTTACTTTCTGATCCTTTCTCAAGGGGATGTGGAAAAAAATATACAAGAAACACTTCAAGTAAAGGGGGACAAGCCCACACCAAAGCAGGGATGTTAACAGAAGACACCGTCCTTCCTGAAGCACAGCCTGTTGGCGTAGCTGGCTCAGTTTACCTTCTGGAGGGGCATGGAGGCCACCACGGCCCTCAGAAGGCCTGAGTTTAGAAACTCTGGGCAAAAGTTTAGGCGAAGTGGGAAAAACAAGTCTTCCTGCTAAAGGAAAAACAAAGATCTTGCCCTCAGAAATAAAGATACAATCCTCTGTCTCAGCCCAAGGAAGGTGAGAAGAAGGAAGATGCTTACGGTTCACTTAGCTCTACTACGGAACTGCAGGAAACACCACTTTCAGCTTCAGGAGAAACTGGGGACTATCACTATTGTATGGCACTAGGGGGCGCTGCAGCACAGCATTCTGAAAGTTTCATTTCTGGAAACTTGAGTAACTATGTAGGTTGCCCCAAATTAACATTCTCTGCCTTCAAAAGGACTGATGGAAATAGGAGATCAGCCCTGAGGTAAGAACATAAATATACTGCTGCTGCATTTCTACTGTGCAGTTTCCGAGGCAGGTGGACAACGATCACCAAGCTCTGAGAACAATCTCCCACCATTCAAAGATGCACAGCCAAGCCTCACAGGGGCAAATGGTATAACCAGGTCACGGTCAAATACACAAGAATCTGAGAAGTGTAAAGTCCTGATCCAAATAAGCTGAATTTGGGGAAACGTGAAAAGAGCAAAAGACTGTTTCGAGTTATTAAAGGCTTAATCTCATCTATAAAAGGAAGGTATATTGGACCAGACAACCTCTAAAATTCTTCCCATCTCCAAAAGGATCTCTTGGATCTAAAAAAAATTTAAAAACACGGGTTTGAAAATGTCATCAGACAGGCCGGGCATGGTAGCTCACACCTGTAATCCAGCACTTCCAGAGGCCAAGGCGGGTGGATCACCTGAAGTCAGAAGTTAGAGAACAGAATGGTGAAACCCCATCTATACTAAAAATACACACACACACACACACACACACACACACACACACACACACACACACAAAAACACTAGCTGGGCATGGTGGCAGGCGCCTGTAATCCCAGCTACTCCGGGAGGCTGAGGCAGGAGAAGTGCTTGAACCCAGGAAGCAGAGGTTGCAGTGGGCTGAGATAGCGTCATTGCACTCCAGCCTGGGCAACAAGAGTGAAACTCCGTTTAAAAAAAAAAAAAGAAAAAAAGAAAATGTCATCAGACTAATGCATGCTACAACAGGATGACTTTGAAAACATTATACAAAGTTAAAGCCAGTCACAAAGACCCATAAATTGTTTATTCCATTCATATGAAATGCCCAGAATAGGCAAATCACCACCAGACACAGAAAGATCACGGCTGCCAAGGGCTAGGACGAGAAGGCAATCGGGGAGCAGGGGCCTGGGGAGCAGGGGCCGGGGGAGCAGGGGTCGGGGGAGCAGAGGTCTCCTAATGAACATGAGCTTTCTTTAGGGATGAAATGTTCTAAAATTGACTACGGTGTTAGCTGCACAACTCTGAATATACTAAAAACCAATGACATGCATATTTATTTAAACAGGCAAATTCCACAATACGTGAATTCTATCTCAATAAAATATAGTTTTTTTGTTTGTTTGTTTGTTTTTTTTTAAAGGTCGGTACTTATATCAAAAGAAAAAGTTTAACTTCTTTACTAGGCTTTATGGATCAAAACCCAGTAAGCCATGGGTGCTAGCTGACATCTACTGAACAGCCACTGTGTGCTTTCAGCTTTAGGAGGTGGTGTGGGTGGTTCTGAGGACACCTGGAGACGACACTGTCGTCAAATAGTGAATGCACAGCAGGAATTTCACCAATTTAACAATATGCACTGAGCATCAACTATCCACACTGACCTATGTGAGACTATGAGATTAAAACTTTGAAAACAACACACACAGGGGTCAGGGAACAGTGACATTTACAGTTTTATTACAGTGCAAGCCAACTGCAAGCTGCACTCAGTGTGAACAAATGGCAGAAGCAGACAAAGGAAGAGGGAGGAAGAGAAAGTTTTGTTCCCCCACTAATTGGGCTGTAGCAAAATTCTGCTTTACTTTCTTGGGTCAGAGAGGTCCTGAGAAGGGGAACAAAGTAAACAAACTGGATCACAAAGCCACTCTCACACCGCATCTCTGCTTGACACTCAAATGTCAAATACTGCAATTCAGTGTCGACTTCCCTGCCTGTTTGTGTATTTTATTTCTATACTAATGTGCCATCAAAAAGCAATCACTTTACCTTTCAAAGTATGCTTTTCAATGGGTTGGCTTGTATATTAAGTGCTTTCATGGAGATTCTGAGCTGAAATTTCCTTCCACACACTAAATCTCCAAATTACAAAACATGACTCACTTTACAGAAACCCCCTTTTACCAACTTTCCAGTCCTGTGTCTATATTAGAACTATATTACAAAATGCCCGTCAAATTTTAACTCGCTTTGCTCTTAACTAGTACTAAATAACAAGATAATATAGATAGCCCTCATTATTGAATGACTTGCTATGTAAAATTGCTATATTGTATGAAACAGAGCAGATAAATTAGGGAGTAAATTCAGTAAACTTTATCTGGGATAAACTTTATCTGGGACAGCCATAGTTCAAAATTCCACCTACTTTCATATTCATTATAATTACCTTGGTGCTGACCTTAAGAAAAAAGAAATGGGCTGAGCACAGTGGCTCATGTCTGTAATCGCAGCACTTTGGGAGGCCGAGGCAGGCAGATCACCTGAGGTCAGGGGTTTGAGACCAGCCTGACCAACATGGAGAAACCCCGTCTCTACCAAAAACAGAAAATTAACTGGGCGTGGTGGCACATGCCTGTAATCCCAGCTACTCAGGAGGCTGAGGTAGGAGAACTGCTTGAACTCCGGAGGCAGAGGTTGCGGTGAGCTGTGATCGTGCCATTGCACTCCAGCCTGGGCAACAAGAGCGAAACTCTGTCTCAAAAAAAAAAAAAAAAAAGAAACGAAAAAAGAAATTGAAGAAGAAAGCAATAAAAAAGCAAAAGAAACTAACAGAAGCAGTTCCATCTTTGCTGGGGCCAAGGATGAACAAGAGAAGAGGTTGCAAGGGGGCTCAAAGAAAACTCTGAGGAATGACAGAACTGGTATCTTGATTGTGGAGGTGACTACACAAATGCACACATCTGTTCAAATTCATGGGTGAAATTCAGTGCACATGCATTATACCTCCATAAAGCTAATGTCTTTGAAGCACAAGAATCAAGTCAGATACATCTTTGTATAGCCAGGGGTTAATGCAGTACACTTGGCATATAGTAGGTGCTCAAAATACCTTTGTTGAACAAATGAATTCAGGAAGAGGAAAATGAAAACACTGACACAAATAAAAAGCTCTAAGGACAAAGAATAATTTCTCCATATTTCACAGCAATCATTGTGACTTCCCAGACGTCAATGGGCTGACAAAATCTTGATCACTCTGAATCATTTTTATTCTCATGTTTTTATTACCACCAGAAATGTTCCAGCCAGGAGTACATTTTTCATTTTCAAATATAAACTTTAAATAAATATAATCAAGAAATAACACTTAAACGCAACCATGATAACTGAATTAAGTTTTACAGAAAACTTTAAAGGAACATCTAATTTTGACCTAGAGAAAAATCATTAACAATTACCATGTGATCCATTTCTGAAGCTAAAGAGAAACCACTTTTTGAAATCTTAACTTTATAAAGGGAGAAAAAGGCCAAAAAAAACCATGGATATGATGAGAAGGTACTGGGGCAGGTCATTCCTTTTAAAATCCACTTTTATTCCCCACACCTACCATCCTTGCCCCTCAAATAAGATCACCTGTGTCCAGTGTGAAGCGGGCTCTCATTCTGCCTTTCTTAGACTCTCCTTTTGCTCAAACTGTCTTTTTGGACAGATTTTACTAAGAACCACCTATTTGTACTCAGTTTCACTTTGCTGTGAGTGACAGAAAATCATGTTCCTGGGGACAAAAATCATCTCCTTTTAAACTGACATGCAATAAAATTAAAAAGACTGGGCCGGGCATGGTGGCTCATGCCTGTAATGCCAGCACTTTGGGAGGTTGAGGCGGACAAATCACTTGAGGTCAAGAGTTTGAGACTGGCCAACATGGTGAAACTCCATCTCTACTAAAATTAAAATTAGCCAGGTGTGGTGGCGTCCGCCTGTAATCCCAGCTACTTGAGAGGCGGAGGCAAGAGAACCGCTTGAACCTAGGAGGAGAAAGTTGCAGTGAGCCAAGATCACGCCATTGCTCCAGCCTGGGCGATAGAGTGAGACTCGTCTCAAAAAAAGAAAACTGACAATACCGAATGTCGGTGAGGACAGAGAAGCAGAATTCTCATACACTGCTGGTGCAGATATAAAATGGCACGGCCGCTGTGAAAAAGCCTTGCAGTTTCTTATAAAATAGAATATACGCTTACCACATTTTACCCACAAGAAATGAAAACCTATGTCCACACAGACACTTGTATGTGAATGTGAACAGCAGATTCATTTATAATAGTCAAACAGTGGGAACAACAAAAATGTCTATCAAGAAGTGTAGAGACAAGCAAATTGTGGGACATCCATAAAGGAATACTACCCAGTACTGAAAAGGATGGAACTCAACACTCAACACGGTTCAATCTCAAAAAAGTTAGGCTGAGTGAAAGAAACCAAACAAAGCTGAGCACGGTGGCTCATGCCTGCAAGCCCAGCACTTTGGGCGGCAAGGCAGGTGGATCACGAGGTCAGGAGTTCAAGACCAGCCTGGCCAGTATGGTGAAACCCCATCTCTATTAATAATACAAAAATTAGCCAGGCGTGGTGGTGCACACCTATAGTCCCAGCTACTCAGGAGGCTGAGGCAGGAGAATCACTTGAACCTGGAAGGCAGAGGTGGCAGTGAGCTGAGATCGTGCCACTGCACTCCAGCCTGGGCGACAGAGCGAGACTCTATTTCAAAAAAAAGGAAAAAAGAAACAAAAGAGTACAGTTTGTATAATTCTGCATCAATGTAATTCTAGAAAACGCAAACTTTCTTAGCCTATAGTGACAGAAGCAGACCACTGCCTGCCTGAACACAGTGGGGATTCACGGCAAAAGGGCATGAGGAAACTCTCCGGGCAATGGAAATGGTCTGTATCTTGACTGTGGTAGTAGTTACTACTTTGGCGTATACATTTGTCAAAACTCAAACTGAGCTGGGCGTGATGGCTCACACCTGTAATTCCACCATTTTGGGAGGCCAAGGTGAGAGGATCACTTGAGACAACTTCAAGACCATCCTGGACAACACAGTAAAACCTCATCTCTACAAAAATTTTTATAAAAATAGCTGAGCTTGTAGCACTTTGGAAGGCCTGAGGCATGTGGATTGCCTGAGCTCAGGAGTTCAAGACCAGCCTGGGCAACACAGTGAAACCCCATCTCTACTAAAACACAAAAAATGAGCCAGGCATGGTGGCATGTACCTGTAGTCCCAGCTGCTCAGGAGCTGAAGCAGAATTGCTTGAGCCAGGGGGGGCAGAGGTTGCAGTGAGCCGTGATTGCGCCACTGCACTCCAGCCTCGGTGACAGAGCGAGACTGTCACTTAAAAAAAAAAAAAAATAGCTGGGCTTGGTGGCACATGCCTGTAGTCCCAGCTACTTGGGAGGGCTGAGGCAGGACGATGGCTTGAGCTCGGGAGGTCGAGACTACAGTGAGCTGGGATCACACCACTGCATTCCAGCCTGGGAGACAGAGCAACAACTTGTCTCAAAAACAAAACAAAAAACCTCAAACTGCAAACTTCAAATGGGCGCATTTACTGTATTAAATTCTACTTCAGTAAGACTGACTTTTTAAAAATTGTGATGCACAATCTATGTAAGGCATTTGAAGCAGTACCGTCATCAGAGTTCTTGAAGACCGAAGGCCAGTTTTCATCTTTCATTTACGAAAGAAGAACTCTTCAGCACACTCTACTTGTCAGCAGCCACACGCTGGGATTTTTAGTTTCATCTTCCTTGGTCCAAAGACCTCCAGGCGCTCCACACTCCTTAAAACCTGCACCGTCTTTCTATTCTGCATGTTTTCAGTGGAAGAGTGCTCCACTCTTCTTTCAGCCTCTGTCCCATCATCACTCAGCCACTTCAGATTATTCTTGCCTGGCTCAACCTTTATTACTGCTGAGCTTCTCAGACCACGTACTCAAACTCCACACAAAGACAATTACTGCCAAAAAACAATGAAGCAAAACTATAGTGTTTCATTAAACAGCTACATGGGCAGAAATTTGTACGTGCCATCTGTTCCACAGGATTTTTCACTTAATAACATATGCTGGAACCAGACCAACAAAAGCCCAGCTACTGAAGGCCACCTGCCAGGAAGGAAAGCCTATCGCTACAGCACAGCTTCGTGTTAAAGGACATCCATGAAAACAGAAGCCTGACTACAGAAATGATTTTCCTCTGATTTGCTGGCCACTGTCAACAGTCTATTCAAATATCCTAGAAAATCTAGAAGTACTTAGATTAGCTGGTAAATATACTCCTCTCCTTCCAGTTTTAAGATTAAGTACGAGCGCCGGGACTGCCACCAACGCCTGCGCAACCCTCCGGGGGGGCCAGAGCTGGGACTAGGGCCAGGTAGCCAGGCAAGGAGTAGGGGGACAGCAGGGCCTGGGTGGCGGGTGCGTCTCCATCTCCGTGCAGGCCGTAGCTGCCTCTGACTCCCAAGTGTGCGCCGCAGGCCTTCACTCCCCCAGGTAAAGGCCCGCAACGATGACCATCATGGTGGAGGACATCATGAAGCTGCTGTGCTCCCTTTCCAGGGGAGAGGAAGATGAAGGCGGCGGTCAAGCACTCCGGGCAGGGTGCCCTGGTCACAGGGGCCGTGGCCTTCATCGAGGGTTTGGTGGGTGGCCCGCAGGGACTTGCCGTTGGGGGAGGCTGTCCGGGGGCTGTAGGTGCCCGGGTGACAAGTGGACAGTTTAAGCCAGTTCCTCGGATCATAATGGAGCTGCCCCCCCATGCTGAGAAGCAGAGGCTCTTTAACGAAGCCACAGCCATTATCAGGCACCTGGAGTGGACAGACACCGTGCAGCTGACTGCATTGGTCATGGGCAGTGAGGCCCTGCAGCAGCAGCTGCTGGCCATGCTGGTGAACTACGTCATTAAGGAGCTGCGGGCCGAGATCCAGTGTGACAACAAGGCCACACCTCCGGGGAAGTGGGGGACTCCTTTAGACGACTCTGTGACTCTGAAGAGGTGGCTTGGGAGTCGGAAGAAGCCGAGTGGATGCCCCTGGGGAACCTCCCTATCATCAGTGTACTACTAGCAACGTCCCGCTGGAGAGGCGACCTCTGTGCAGTGTCACGTTCCAGATATTACTTATGAAGAAGGATGTGCCAGCGGCATGTGCAGTGACATTCCACACAGCCCTCTGACCGGCCCCCTCAGTGAAGAGCAAAGGCCTGCCTGATGCAGGTTTCGGTGGCATCTACTGAATCCTCTCACCCAAATGTGTCTGGAGAAATGATCATGCTCAGTCAATGGTCTGACCACGCCTCATCCTCCCCCGGGGGCCTTCTCATCTTGGGAGATGACTCCTCTTCCAAACACCTGCTGCAGGACTGGAGGCCACCCCTCTGTGGGCCTTGGGGTCTCAGAGCCTTGGAGCCGCCCATCCTGGAATCAATTTACCTCCTAGCGCAGCCCTCCCGTACCCAGGGACCGCCAAACGACCCCATGGAGGGGATGGACAGCCTGCTGAGTGAAGCCTCAAGCACCAAGTGGACTTGCACCCCGGCCCCCACTAGCTGCACACCTAGACTCGCCCTCCCAGGGCCTCGCTCTTCCCATCTGAAAAGTCATGGTAGCTCCTGAGGTTTACTTCTCAAATGAAATATTATTAGTAAAATGTACAGGCATACCTCGGAGATAATGTGCAGCAGCATTATGTCTAAAAAAATGTACAAACCTTAATTTAAAAATATTTATTGTTCAAAATGCTGACACAGAGACACAAAGGGAGCACGTGCTGTTGGAAAAATGGTGCCAACAGAGTTGCCTGATGCAGGGCTCCTACAAACCTTCCATTTCTGAAAAGACACAGTATCTGCAAAGCATAGTAGAGAGAGGTATGCTTGTATTGCTCTTGCTGAAGTGGTGTGATATAAACCATTTCTAAGAAATGTTTCCACCCTAAAAATGTCCTCAGTACAGTTAGCTCTCTGTAACTGTGGGTTCCACATTTGGATCCAACCAGCCTCGGATAGAAAATATTTGGGAAAAAAAATGCATCTGTACTGAACACATACAGACCTTTTTTTTCCCTGCCCTTATTCCCTAAACAATATGGTATAGCATATTTACATAACATTTATAGTGTATTTGGTATTATAAGTAATCTAGAGATGGTTTAAATTATGCAAGAAGGTGTGTGTAGGTTAAATGCAAACACTCTGCCATTGCCTATCAGGGACTTGAGCGTCCTCAGATTTTGATGTCTGAGGGCTGGGGGATGGAGTCCTGGAACCCATCCCCCATGGATACTGAGGCACAGCTGTATTGTGTGTTTTCACTTTGATTTCAGAACTACAACCTCAGTGTGACCGATTACAATAAATGTTTTTCTAAAAAGTAAAAAAAAAAAGATTAAGTACAGAGCTTCCCCTTAATGACTTCCTTTGTTGTTAAAGGAAACCAAGGTTACTTACAAGGTTTGGTTGAAGAAGTAAAAAGCTGCAAAATTACTATCTGCTGAAGATAAAAGAAGAGAAAAAAGACGTATGATAGCTAAGGAAGTAGTCCACTGTTGACTTTCTTAGTTTAACTTTCACCTAATGATCTGTTGAAACATGTCCTCCGAAGACATACATTATGCAAGTATAGCTTGCTTTACCAGCAGAAATCCTAATAGTTCGCATTCCACTCTTTAATTATATATTTAGGTTCATGGATATGGTCTGAAATCTTTAACTAAAAAACTGTTAACTCCAGACTTCAAAGTCCCCTTTATGGGACCTGCATATCCTGGAAGAGATGTTTTTGCCCCATCAGCTCCCTATACTCTATTTTCCACATAAAAGCAGATAACCCCCTGCGGTACTCACCTAGCAGAGGAGCAGGCTAAACCATGCTGGACAAACGCCTAAGACAATGGTCCTGGCCACACTCAGAATCAGAGCACACTCAGGCCATACCTGCAACAATTCTGGCTTCAGTGGTCTAGAGTGGAGTCCAGGCCTCATTCAGCATTTCAGACATTTCCTGTGTGATTCTGACTTACAGTCAGAGTTTAGAATCACTGTGTAGGAGCATTCCCGTGATCCAGGAAAAAGCTTCTCTGACTACAGGCAACTGAGAAGGTGGGACAAACTAAGCAGAAAACAGGAGGATGGGCAGAGCTACTTCTCGATTCACTTATGCCCCCAATTAAAAAAGAAATTATAATTTGAGACCATTATTCACTTTATAAAGCTGATGAACAACATCCAGAACAGATAACTTTAAAATGGGAACTCTTTTAGTGCTTTTAAGGGCTAATCATTAACGACCTAACAAAGGCAAAAAAACACATAACTAAACTGGCTGGGCATGGTGGCTCCTACCTGTAATCCCAGCACTTTGGGAGGCCAAAGTGGGCAGATCTTTTGAGGTCAGGAGTTCCAGACCAGCTTGACCTACACAGTGAAAATCCGTCTCTACTAAAATACAAAATTAGCTGGGCATGGTGGTGGGCATCTGTAATCCCAGATATTCAGGAGGCTGAGGCAGGAAAATCGCTTGAACCCAGGAGGCAGAGGTTGCAGTGAACCGAGATCACGCCACTGTATTCCAGCCTGGGCAAGAAAGCAAGACTCCCTCTCAAAAACACCACCACCACCACCTAAACATCAATCAGAAGAAAAAAAATTGGGGGGGGGGGGGGGAGGGCGAGACAGAGTCTCACTCTATTGCCCCGGCTGGAGTACAGTGGTGCAACCTCAGTTCACTGTAACCTCTGCCTCCCAGGTTCAAGCAATTCTCCTGCCTCAGCCTCCCGACTAGCTGGTATTACAGGTGCGTGCCACCATGCCCAGCTAATTTCTGTCTTTTTAGTATAGACAGGGTTTCACCACGTTGGCCAGGCTGGTCTCAAACTCCTGATCTCAGGTGATCCACCTCCCTCGGCCTCTCAAAGTGCTGGGATTAGAGATGTGGGCCACTGCACTGGCTGGAAGAAAAACTGTAATGCAACTAAACCACAAGAAATGTGACAGAAAAATTAAACTCCTGCCAAGCACAGTGGCCCGCACCTGCAGTCCCAGATCCTCTGGGAACTGAGGTGGGAGGATCCCTTGAGCCCGTAACTTTGAGGCTACATTGAGCCATGATTGCACCACTGTACTCTATCTTGGGTCATAGAACACAATCCTGTCTCAAATTTCTTTTGAATAAAAGACATTTCTTTTGTAATTAACCTCATCTCTCATTTGCTCTTTTAATTCTCTGAAATCTAACTTTCACTACCAACACCCCACCTTCTCAAAAATAACCTTCCAAGATTTTCCCTTCTCAACAGAGTGAAGTCTCTAAAGCATCTACAGCTCCCTAAGACCACTGATTTTCAAATCTCTCTCTCACCACTGTTCTTCCCATCTCTTAAGAAACTTTGAAAATACCATAAATTATATACCCTTTTCATCACAAATACCCTAAGGTGATCACAAATGCCAAATTTCTGGGACCATCTCAGCAAAATATCAAAACGTTTAGAAAAACTTCATTTAGCAAGAATAACAACTGAATTAAATTAAGCATTACAAGAAATAATTAATCCATACTGAAATCACACACAACTGAGACCCAGAAGACAGGACCTCGATGAATCAAAGGCAGTAGAAGCACTTTTCTGAACACACATTATAACTCAGGAAGAGATTCCTAAGAACTGATTCATCTCCTCTTCAATTCTACAGTTACTAAACAGCACAGGCCCTAATGATTCCACCCGCCTGGGTATCTGCAATAGCCTAGGTGGTGGCCTCCTCCTATCTACCTAATAACATGCTTGGACCTAAGAGACTCAAATGCTGACAGAATGGCTCGCAGTCCTCCAACAGCTTGTCATCAAGCTAAATCGACATTTATTGAGCACCAATAGCATAAAAAGGACATTAAAAAGCCATTTAAAATGTTGAAGCAATGTGTCCTGCCTTCAAAGAACTGGGGTCAGGGGAAGGGAAGGAGGACATACAGCTAGTGCATACTGCGTGTCCATTATGCTCTAGACAATGTTAAAGGCATTGAATCCACATATTTCATTTAATCTGCACGTCACTTCCAAAAGGCAGTGATTCCTGATCTTTTTTTGATGGCAGCAGACTTCTTTGAGAAACTAATGTAAGGGAATTAGGCCCACCTCTAAAGAATGCATGTACACTCATTTCTGCATATTATTTCAGAACTTCACAGACCCTCTGAAGCTCCTGAAGCCCAATACTACCTACTACTCAAAGTGAGGTCACCAGGCCAGCAGCCTAGGAATGACCCAGGAGCTTAGACAGCTCTCGAGGCCCACCCCAGATGGACTGAATCCAAATGTGCATATTCACAAGACCCACAGCTGTTTCTCAACGGACTGTGAAGTTTGAGAAGGACTGCTATGCTCAATCTCATGTAATCCCAAGGTCCTACTGTGAGGGGAAGCACACTGCTATCACAGTGACTGTCCCTAGGGGTCTGGACTTCTATTTTAAGGTAGGTAACCATTTATCATCCAAATTAGAGGCACATTTCAGAGTGAAAGGATCACGATGATGAATTATGCTGGGATGATATGTCTAGACCAGGACATGTGGTCAGTCCTCTAATGATAAGGTGTATATAAAGGCAGAATCTTAACTCTTCAGCTTGCTGTAATGGGCATCTCTGCCTACCAACTCTGTGCACCTAAGATCCCAGTTACTCTGCACTTTCTCATTATTCTGCCCATAAGCCTTCACGCAGGCAGCTCCCCTCTTCCCACATGCTCTGAAGAAGACCCACCTGCCCTTCAAACCTCAACACAGGCAGCACCGCCGCAGGAAGTGGTTCCAACCCTATTTCTGCCCAAAGCACTGTTCACATCTCATAGTGAGACTCACTGACCTATGTCTCTGTGAGTGAGCTGCCACCTCCTTGTGTCACTTCTGGATTTCGTCCACTGAAGCACAATACTTAGAATCTACTAAAGATATGCTGAATGATGAAGATGAAAAAACTTTAAAAGTTCAGAGAAACCTAGGTGGTGGCCTCCTACTATCTACCTAGTAAAATGCTTGGACCTAAGAGACCCTCAAATGCTGACAGAATGGCTCACAGTCCTCAACTCCCCCCCTCCCACCGACCCCTGTGCTTCCTCTCTTGGTGACTGACATACCCATCCTTCCGGTTTCACAAGCCAGAGATCCAGAAGTCGTCCTGGACTCCTCTCTCTTCCTCACCCCCCATCTCCTCATCCCTTGCCTGAGATTCCACAAACAGAAAATGGAACAGGATTGGAACTGGGGCTGACCTCAAGGCACAGATACATTAATAGTTAAGCAATAATAATATTTAAGGAAGACTGTAAGATACAATCAGACAGTACAGAAGATTTGCCAGAGAGAAAGGACAATCTTCCAGTATGAGGAGTCCAGGAGAAACTGGCATAGGGGAGGGACATTACGCTCATGTGGGACATTAACGAACTGGCCAGCTACCCTTCCTACCCTGTGGGATAGTGGTCTCCTAGTTCAGAAGTCAACACGCACCCACCTCCAGGCCACAGGGGAGCCCCACCTGGCATACCACCCTTCTAGAAACAGTGCTCTGGTCCAGGGATGACCCAAAGGGCATGGAGCTCAGGACATTACCTAGAATTCTGGGATGCACACTTACTCTCTCGGTCAGGTTGGTGTGACAGAGGCTGTGCCCAAATGTGAAGCCTGCAACTGCTGTGGCCACTCTGCCATCTTGGGGGGAAACTAGCCCTTGGGTAACACAACACACAGAATGAAAAGATGAAGACATGAAAAGTGAAAAATGAAAAGAAACCAGGTCCTCAAAACTATAACTGAATGGCTGAATTAAACCAACTCTGAAGCCTGATCTACCTCTGGAATTTCTAGTTACATGAGCCACTAAATCTCTAGTTTATAGTGTAAACCAGTTAGAAAGCTGAGTTCTTTTTTTTTTAAAGGAGGGCACCCTAACACATGAATGGGGTGAGCAAAAGAGGAGACAGAAAGATAGTTGGGCGGCAGTGACCAGAGAATTCATGTAAACTAGTAAGATCACCCAGCTGGATGCAGTGGCTCAAATCTATAATCAATCCCAGCACTCTGGGAGGTAGAGACCCTATTCCTTCTCAAGACTAGCTCATTACCCTTCTTCATTCTCTGAATTACTACAAAAGAACTTGCCACATGCACCACATAACTCAGTACTTAATTACACATCTTGTAATATGCCCAGTTGTTTCTTATGCCTTAGCTATCTATTATACACAAGGGTAAGGATGCTTCGGTTATCTTCCTGGATATCTACAGCAGTAGCTAAAATACTTGGCTTCACCAAACATAAGCCAGCTTATTGATAAATATTTTATAAACAGGCCAGGAGTGGTGGCTCACGCCTGTAATCTCAGCACTTTGGGAGGCTGAGGTGGGCAGACCACTTGGGGTCAGGAGGTCAAGACCAGCCTGGCCAAATGGTAAAACCTTGTCTTTATTTAAAAATACAAAAATTAGCTGGACGTGGTGGTGCACAGCTGTAGTCCCAGCCACTCAGGAGGCTGAGGCAAGAGAGCTGCTTTAGTCCAGGAGGCAGCGGTCGCAGTGAGCGGCGATTGCACCACTGCACTCCAGCCTGGGTGACAGAGCAAAGACTCTGTCTCAAAAAAAAATAAAAAATAATAAATAATAAATCTTTTAAAATACTTTTCAAAGATTTCATATGTAGAACTTGTTTTTGATATTAGTTTTAAAAATTTTTTTTAAAACTTGATGTTTTAAATATCCACTAATTATCTTACTATCCTTAGCAAAATATACCTCTCCCCTTCACCCCCAAAATAATCAATGAATTAAGGACGTTCATCTTGCAGTTTACAATCATGTGCTTAATTTGCTGTAGGAAATAAGATAATTCATACCTTACAACTAAAAACTGGATCAAAAAACTACTGAACGTTACCACTGTTAGCATGCATAAACTATAACCTGTGAATACTCTGCAGTCCTTAACAAACAATGCTGAAGATTGAGTTAAGACTCTTGAGATCTTAAAAACACAAGAGCAAAGGAAAATCTTTAATGGAAAAACATTCACAACATAAGAAATGGAAAGCCACGCATGGAGGCCTTAGTCCCAGCATTCTGGGAGGCCAAGGAGGGAGGACGGCCAGAGCTTAGAGTTGGATGCTGCAGTGAGTGAGTTATGATCGTGCCCCTCACTCCAGCCTGGATGACAGAGCCAGACCCCATCTCTTAAAAAACAGGCATAAGTGCAAAAAACATTTTACTAAACAAGCATCATTCCACGTTTTAAGAAGGAAAATACCACCACGAACACACCACCACGAGCTGCCTCTCCCTGCGCATCCCGCTCCACCAGCGATCTGCCACCCTAAGGCCTGCCCCTCCCCTAGGCACTGTTGAGGCCCTCTACACCTCTCAACTGGGACTCTGCAACAATCTGCCTCTGCTCTCACCCCTCACCCTCCAAACTGCTGTGGCCACCACAGACCTGTCTCTCAACCGAACCTTACTATGCTGGTGCCCAGGAGAAGCCTTTGAAGTCTCCCAGAACTTTTAAGGCTTAAAGGCTCTAGCAGAGCCTACAAAGAGGCACCCATCCCACCCACCTTCCCAGCACCACAGCCCCGACAAACTCTCCATCCCCCAAATGCACTTCCACAACACCGCACACACCAGGTGTTCCTGCTCTGGGTGCCTTTCTCTTGGGCCCCTGCTGGCCTGGCTGACTCTGCACACTTACAGAACTCAGTTCCAAAGGCATCTTTGTGAACTATTCTTCTCACGAACATGAGCCAAGGTGTCCCTGGGACTCTCCTGTGACGGTCTCTCTAGCTTCTTTCCCACACTTGACTGTGGGTTTTTGAATCTGTCCAATGTGGTATGTCTTTCATGAATGTGTGTGTCAATAAATATTTACTGAGCACTTACCACGTTCTAGGACCAGAGGCCTAGCAGTGAACAAAGCAAACAGAAATCCCTGCCCTCACCAAGCTTAACTGTGGGAGACAGAAAGTGAACAAGACAAGCACGTCAGGACACCGGATACATAAGGTATTAGGTGGTAAGTATAGGGTGACCAGTGTGAAGGAAGGCACGATTTTACAGGTGGGTAAAGTGCGCCCTGTCTGAGAAGATGGCACAGACACTCGCTGAAAGTGGGGGAACAAGCCACAGGGACAGAGGGGGCGAGCGTGTCTACAAGCAGAGGGTCTGGGGAGACAAGGTGTTCCCCCTTCATTTTTGTACCCACAATGCCTGGCACATAACAGAGCTCAATAAATAACTAGTGGGTGAATGATGACTTTGGCTCAGATACCTAAGATCACAAAGGTGGGGGGAAAATACAAATTAAATGTTGCAACCAACTGAAAAGTTCTTTCCAGGTTCACCAGTGACACATAATCGGGCCCTCTACTGGAAAGGTGGGCTGCGCCGGTTCTTGGATTTGGGGGCAGCTGCACTGGCTCTAAGCCGGCCTGCCAAGACCACTGGCATGCCCACTAACTAGGCCTGGAAGAGCTTTAGTACACGGAGCCCCCACAGCCAAGCACTTGCTGGTAACTCTGGTGAAGGCATTTTATCTGCATTGGTAACTGTCCTACTGTTGAGAAAGAGCCCAAGATACTCCAAGAATGTGATGAAGTTGTCAGGAAAAAAAAAAGAGAAGGCGCCCAAGAAATAAAGCAAAGTAACTGACATGTGACGTGCGAGTCAGTCACCTGGATTCCAGAAACTACACAACAGAGATGAAGAGAGCACTGAAGAACCTGAAGAGCTTAGATGTCACCCGTGCATTCTAAATGCGGAAATGACAATCAGTCTGAACACTATGGGGAAGCAGCCACCTCTTCTTAATCAGCTCTCATTACTATTTCTATAGAAGGTAAATCTGTCCCTCGTGGTCTGGCATGCTGTGTTCTTGAACTTCATACCTAAAACTATTATAGACACACCAAAAAACACCATAAGCAGTCCTCAAAACAGTGAATGACAACCAGCTGTTCTCTGTTATTTTCTTCAGCTGGTCCCTGTCAATTAACCTAGCCAATGGACAAACACCTGAGTGCCTAGTATGCTAGGCAGTGGGGGAGGCCGGAAGAGCCAGACGACACCCTACTCAAGAAAGCCTTCTGGGCCTGACAGATCAGTCAGGACGGCAGCTGCTCCAGTTCATCCATGCAGTGTTCACCTCTGCACAGGGCACAATCTCCCCCACGTGTTCCTTCCGCGACTCTCAGGACAGGCCCCACACAGGCCTCTGAACACAGCTGACTGCCTCCCCAGGAAGGACAAGGCATCTAGGAAACCCAAGTCCACAGGGCCCTCAAAGCTCACGGTGCACACACGATACTGTAATCTATTTCCCTTCTCACAGAAAAGACATCCACTGCTTAATATGCTAACTTAAATTGACGTTTCCATCCAAAAGACGCAAGGGCAAAAAAGCGCAACTGCAAGGGGTTTCTGTCTACCTTAAAAGCAAAAACCAGCCGGCGCGGTGGCTCACACCTATAATCTCAGCACTTTGGAAGGCCGAGAAGGGTGGATCACCTGAGGTCGGGTGTTGGAGACCGGCCTGACCAACATGGAGAAATTTTTAGTCTCCACTAAAAATATATAATTAACTGGGCGTGGTGGCGGATGCCTATAATCCCAGCTACTCGGGAGGCTGAGGCAGGAAAATCGCTTGAACCCAGGAGGCAGAGATTGCAGTGAGCCAAGATCACACCATTGCACTCCAGCCTGGGCAACAAGAATAAAACTTTGTCTCAAAACAAAAACAAAACAAACAAACAAAAAGCAAAAACCAGGCTTGTTTACCAAACTCCAAACACAGCTCTGGTAACTGTGTCTAAGACTAGTTCATTGCTAGGATGTTGCTACAGTATCATCATGCGTGAAGTTCAAGTCACAGTCAACTAAGTTTCCAGCCAAAACGGAAGAAAATGCTTTTCTAAGATTGAAAAAAGAAAAAAGAAAAAAAAAAGGGCCAGCACAGTGGCTCATGCCGGTAATCACAACACTCTGGGAGGCTGAGGCAGGTGGATCACTTGAGGTCAAGAGTTCAAGGTCAGCCTGGCCAACATGGTGAAACCCCATCTCTACTAAAAATACAAAAATTAGCCAGGTGTGGTGGCACATACCTGTAATCCCAGCTACTCAGGAGGGCCGAGGCCAGAGAATCGCCTGAACTCAGGAGGCAGAGGTTACAGCCAGCTGAGATCCTGCCACTGCACTCCAGCCTGGGCGACAGAACAAGACTCCATCACAAAAAAACTAGCCCTTTCTCACTGTCTAAACAAGGGGAAGAAAAGTTTGTGCTGATGGCACGTAACTTACAATACACTGTTGTGGCACAGAAAAGCAAAGAGGTAAAAGGCAAGAGAGAACCAAGTATAATTATTTCAGCACCAGTTTGTGAAAAACTAGAGACCAGAATTTCCTCACCTGACGAATCCATGACCAACAACGGCAAAAAGGGGCAAGAATTCCTGATGGCAAATTGGCTTGATGCTGTGTACACATCCTGAGAGATGCTGACAACCAGGCTTCAGGATGAATTAGAAAGTTCCCGTTCTCTGGGACATCAGATGCTCACAGCTACACTGAGCTGTGGTGGAGTGTGCTGAGCCTATGCTGTCCACAGGTGCCCTGTTTCAAGATGTGGGATGCAGAGCACCAGCCAGAGCAGCTCTTAAGGCTTTGTGGGACAAATGTGTACTTATATTTTAAATTTTATATCTATGTTTTTTGCAACTTATAAATCCCAACACAGGCCCTGGCACAGAGCAAGTGCTGCGTAAACGCTTGTTTAAAAGGCATTGACCATGTAGTTAATGAATGCCAAACCAAACTGAAATCTCATTCCAAAGACACAACAAGACAGAGATCTTCAAAGCGGCAAAATGTCAGGATTTCTCATCTGCTCAGAACTGTTTCCCAACTCCACTCACCGCTAAAATCAGTGACTATCACACTCAGTGTGAGGGGCACAATCCGTATTTTTGTTGTTCACACCTAACCCAGACTGGAGATGTTAAAACACTTTGTCCAAAATATGATTTAGTTACTGCTATTCGTGGGGAAGTGCTCAACAAGTTAAAGGAAAAAAAGGCTGCACACAAAGCCACGCAGAGGGTCTGCAACCTGAGCCTGGCTGAACGACCTGCGGACCTACTCACAGGGGTCCTTACTCAGTGTCTCTGGGTGGCACCCAGGGTGCCAGGTGATTCTGGTGTTAGAAGAGGGCACTCACGGATCACAAACCTAAAACGCCATTAACACCAATGATTCCAAATTTCTAAAGTTTACTATCACAAGTGCTAAAGGAAACATTTAAAATATTAACAGAAGCCACTTCAAAGTCATGGGATATTATGAGTAAGTTTTTCTTAATATTTTCTCTATTTTCTAGGAATATTATCAGGGGACAAACGCTTGTTTTTAAAGGTGCCTCCCACTCAAAATAAAAGGAATAACATCCCTAAATGACCTTCTCTAACTACTCTACCCAATTATCACTGAGGACACTGAAGGGCTACTTGCCTCACATTAATCTGTCTCAGAAGTCCCCAAAAGAAATGCCCTACTTTTCCCCCCCCCCGAAAGTTGTGAGGCTTAAGATACCAAGGGGAGCAGAGAGTAGATTCCCAGCTGTGGAGGAGAACCCAAAGAATCAAACCCCTGACAACTGTCAAAGGATCTCAATAAGACCCTTGCACAATCATCTCAACCCAGCAATCTTTTTTTGAGACGGAGTCTCGCTCTGTCGCCCAGGCTGGAGTGCAGTGGCACAATCTCGGCTCACTGCAGCCTCTGCCTCCCAGCTTCAAGTGACTCTCCTGCCTCAGCCTCCCAAGTAGCTGGGATTACAGGCACGTGCCACCACGCCCAGCTAATTTTTGTGTTTTTAGTAGAGACGAGGTTTCACCATGTTGGCCAGGATGGTCTCCATCTCCTGCCCTTGTGATCTGCCGGCCTCAGCCTCCCAAAGTGCTGGGATCACAGGCATGAGCCACGTGCCTGGCCTCAAACAGCAATCTTAACACAGAGTGTTGCTACCAACTTAACTCAATCTTGAGCTTGGACTATCAAGTTCTTTACCTCTCCTCTCCAGACTCCTGACTAACCGCTTCACCCTACAGACCATTTCAGCCACAAATGTATCTGTTTCCCAAACAGGCTGCAGGCTTTGACACTGTTCCTCTGAACATTCTCCTCCATAGGCCTTTGTCCTTGTGCTTCTCTGCCCAGAAAACTCCAGCTCAAATGTCATCGTTCTAGAAGAGATGTCTTCCCAGCTTGGCCTAACATTCAGTTCCACTCGCCTCCTTTTTCAAAACACCTTATACCTAACCAACTCCTTGGTCATGCAACTCCACCTCCACTGTACCCTCTGAGTCAAAAGTTCAAGGACCCTCCCCCGAAATGATCTCCTTATTGTCACTGTGACCCGTTAGTCTATTCTTCAAGGGGCAGAGTATGATCCCAAATGGCAATCTGATTATGGTGAAACACTGTACCATCCCCCTCTTCCACACTTTTCTCAGGATAAAGACAGTAACATTTAACAAAGGCTGCAAGGTTCAATGGAGTGTCTATCCCCTCCCCTCCAGCTCTGTGCCCAAGACACACAGGTCCTTACTGAGTTCCCCGAAATGCTCCAAATTCCCTCCAGCCAAAGTCCCACCACACATGCTGTTCCCACTGTCTCATGCTACAAACGCATCACTTCCACGGGAACCGTTCTTTGACTTCAGGTTGTGTTCCCTTCCTTTGGGAAACACCTCTCAGTTTGGAATGATATGTACCTAACTGTGATTATCTGCTAGACCCATAAACTCCTCGGTGAGAGAAACAATGCCTGTTTTTGCTCATCACTCCATCCTCAGTGCCTGGTACACGGCAGCCAGTCAGTAACTATTTGCTGAACGAATGAATGTTCTTGACTATGCTGTTCACACTTCTGTTACAGGAATTACCACCCTAAAACTGGATGCACCCAGCAGTGAGCCTGCTTCTCTCCCTTGCTACCCTGTGGACTTCTAAAGCACAGGAATACTCTTTTCAGCACTATACTCCTCATGTCAGCCACCAAAAATCTCTGAACATTCTCAAAAGATACAAAGTTCTTCATATGTGGTCCTGAGAAAACTGTCTAATATTCTGCAAATTAATTCCAAACAAAACAGTAAACCACGCTTGGAAGCCCTAATTTTGCATTTTATTACGAGTCAGAAGTAGTTAAATGTGGTCTCTCTCAGGAGTGGGACCCGAGTTGGAAGTGTTTTATTTTTTGCCACTGCAGTACTTTCATGAAACTTTGATGAAACAAAGACAAAAAACATGATTTTGAAGAAGACGGAGAAAAATTCAGGTTAATTACCCAATTCGTCATTATTCCCTAAGGCAGGTGACTTACCAATCTCCAGCTAATGAAAAGTCTGCCCTCTTGTAAATCCAGTGCAAAGGCAATGAATGGACAAGAATTTGAATGTGAATCAGACCTCCTTTTGTGGTTTTTATTTTTTTAATTTTTTTTAGAGTTTCGCTCTTTCGCCCAGGCTGGAGTGAAGTGGCATGATCTGGGCTCATGGCAACCTCAACCTCCACCCCCCACCCCCGCCAGGGTTCAAGCTATTCTCCTGCCTCAGCCTCCCGAGTAGCTGGGATTATAGACGCCCACCACCTCATCCAGCTAATTTTTGTATTTTTAGTAGAGACAGGGTTTCACCATATTGGCCAGGCTGCTCTCGAACTCCTGACATCAGGTGATCCACCCAACTCAGCCTCGCAAAGTGCTGGGATTATAGGCATGAGCCACTGTGACCGGTCAAGACCTCTTCTACGATATGATCACTGGAGAGCATGACTGCTATTACGTCTTCAAAACATCTCTTTTCCTTTCTTTTTTGACACGAGTCTCACTCTGTCACCCAGGCTAAAGTGCAGTGGCACAACCTCGACTCACTACAATCTCCACCTCCCATGCTCAAGCAATCCTCCCATCTCAACCTTCCAAGTAGCTGGGACTACAGGAGAGCGCCACCATGCCCAACTAATTTTTGTATTTTTTGTAGAGAAAGAGTTTTGGTATGTTGCCCAGGTTGGTCCCAAACTCCTCAGCTGGAGTGATTCGCCTGCCTCAGCCTCCCAAAGTGGTGGGATTACAGGAGTGAGTCACTGCACCTGGTCCAAAGTATTTCTTAAGAAAAAACTGTTCGGATAACATGTTGTTATTCAGAACTTTCGACAGCACTTCCACGGTCTCCTGTATACTGGATCTTGATAAGCTACTTTAATCTCCCAAATATACGCTTCATTCCCTGGCAACATTAGCTAAAAATAAGAAAACTGACTTCAGTAGATGTTTTTAATAATTTTGAAACAAGATCTGCTCAATAAAGTTCAGTTCTGTGACTAGAGAGAACAGACCATATTCTGAAACAACAGAACAACAACAAAATACGCTAACGGAGAAAAGCATAGAAGATACACATCAACTGAGGATTAAGGATCAGACAGGAAGGAATGACTTAAGACTTTTTAAATACTTCTGTGCTGTTTTCATTATCTTAAAAATAGCATGACTTTATAACTAAAAATCAATAAAGGATTTTATCAAAATGTACCCCACATAAAATTTAGTGATTAGTAACATTATAGTAACAGATTTTGTAACTGGTAACATTAAAATTTTTAAATGCACATTTCATTCATTCATTCTATAAATTTCTATGGAGTAACTACTAAGGGGAAGTCACAATGTGAACTATTATGCCTTCATCAGTCTCTTCCAGAAAACCAGTTTGGCAAAGTAGAAAAAGCAAAGAATTTAGAAGTCAAAACACCTGCATTTAAAAGGTCCTGACTGCCAGCAGCCATAGGACTTCAAGTCACAACTTCTCTAGACCTTATCTTATTCATCTGTAAAATGGTTATAATAATATAGGACACAGTTGCTGTAAAGGCACAAACAAGCTAAAGCACTTTACAAACTACGCAGTTTATACACTTTACAGGCTTCAAATGATGATCACTGCAATACTTAGTATTTCACAATAAATGTTCCTTTCTGTCCAATGATCAGATCTACTCAGAGTGCCTACCTCAGGCCTTAAAAAATACATATATTATATATATATATAAAATATAAATTTATATATATATTATATATTAGTAGCCATCTAAGGAAAATTATTACTTAAAATATCAAGAGAAGGGGTATATGGGAACTCTCTGTACTTTTCACTCAATTTTGTTGTGACCCCAAAACTGCTCTAAAAAATGAAGTATGAAAAAAAAATTTTGTAATGTATCAGAAGAAGTTTTTTTACATTGGCCAGGAATCTCTAAAACCTCTAGAATTAAACTTCATTTTCAAATTCTCTTCTATTTTACCCAAAATTTCGACATGTCCTATCAAAAGGAGAAAGGCTGAGACTTTCAAAATGAATAGGGAGGCTGGGTGTGGTGGCTCACGTAACCCCAGTACTTCAAGAGGCTGAGGCAGGAGGATCCCTTGAGGCCAGGAGTTTGAGACCAGCCTGGAAAACACAGCAAATTCCTGTCTCTACAAAACATATTTTTTTTGTTTTGAAAGAATGAGTAGGAAGGCTGGATGCAGTGGCTCAAGCCTGCAAACCCAGCACTTTGGGAGGCCAAGGTGGGTGGATCACTTGTGATCAGAAATTTGAGAACAGCCTGACCAACATGGTGAAATCCCTGTCTCTACTAAAAATACAAAAATTAGTCGGGTGTGGTGGCAGGCCCCTGTAATCCCAGCTAACAGGGAGGCAGAGGCAGGAGAATCAGCTGAGCCCAGGAGCTGGAGGTTGCAGTGATCCGAGATCACGACACTGTACTCCAGCCCAGGCAACAGAGCGAGACTGTCTCAAAAAAAAAGAATAAGGAAAAAAAAATAACAGGGAGTATATTTTACTTTATTCCATGAATTTTAAAACACAAAAACAGGTATTTTTCATATGTACTCACAGTAATAATAACTATTTTTGTGGACAAAAGCTGTCCACCACATCCAGCCTGCTCACTGGATCTCATCTAAGGACTCCACGGGTACCTTATTCGTGGGGACCACTCCTTTCCCACTCCAGACAACACATCCACATAACAGGTCTATAATACAAACCCCTCTATTTGGTGCAGTTTGAATGCCTGTTTTTCTCTGCCTTCAGTTTCTTACAGCAGGGCATACCTGATATGTCTAATACTATTCAACTAACGCTTACACATACATATACAAGTTTTCACAGTAGCTTCAATGAGAATGTAAGTTTGGAGCTGTCATAGTGAATGTTTTGATATATATATATTTTTAATTCTAATCAATTCAATATTTATTGAAAAAGTCTGAGCAAGACATTAGTAAAAAAACTGTAAAATCTCAGAATGGCTGCTGCTTTAGGGATACAAGAAATGAGGTCTTTTTTTTTTTTAATTTTTTTAATTGCATTTTAGGTTTGGGGGTACATGTGAAGAACATGGAAGATTGTTGCATAGGTACACACATGGCAGTGTGATTTGCTGCCTTCCTCCCCATCTGTTTTAATATTTTTAAGACTACATGCCAGGCACGGTGGCGCACACCTGTAATCCCAGCACTTTGGGAGGCCAAGGCGGATGGATCACCTGAGGTCAGGAGTTCGACACCAGCCTGGCCAACAAGGTGAAACCTCGTGTGTACTGAAAATACAAAAAATTAGGCCAGGCGCAGTAGCTCACACCTGTAATCCCAGCACTTTGGGAAGCGGAGGCAGGTGGATCACCGGAGGTCAGAAGTTCGAGACCAGCCTGGCCAACATGGTGAAACTCAGTCTCTACTAAAAATACAAAAAAAAAAAACAACTGGGCACGGTGGCAGGCGTCCATAATCCCAGCCACTCAGGAGGCTGAGGCAGAAGAATCACTTGAACCCGGGAGGCAGAGGTTGCAACGAGCCGAGAAATCATGCCAGTGCACTCCAGCCTAAGCAACAAGAGTGATACTCCATCTAAAAAAAAAAATCAGTTGGGCTTAGCGGTGAGTGCCTGTAATCCCAGCTACTCTGGAGGCTGAGGCAGAATTGCTTGAATCCAGGAGGCAGAGGCTGCAGTGAGCTGAGATCACACCACTGCACTCCAGCCTGGGCAGCAGAGCAAGACTCAAAAACAAAACAAAACAAAACAAAACAAACAAATAAAAAGCAGCAAGAAAAAAGCACAGGCAAACGTCTGTACTCAATACATGAGAATGAAAAGGAGCACATGTTCATAAAATAAAGACAAATGGGAAAACAAAACCTAGCACCATCAGATCAGGAAGCAAGAGACAAGATCAGGAGGGAGAAAGGCGGGCAGGAGTCAGCTAGATGTAAAACTCAGGTACAAAAGGCACAGGAGTGGAGACACTTGCCTTTTTATCAGGGGTCCTCTCACTTCAAAATGCACTGGTTTTGAGATGCCTGAGCCATAGAGTATAGGCTTAGGAGATGGCCCTCCAGCTGATACCAGAAAAGTAAACTGAGAGTTGATCTCAAGAATGCCAACCAATAAAGCTGCAGACCAAGGCCAATTGGGAGGAGACCGAGGACTCTTAAGAGCAGCCACCTGGCCAGGAACAGTGGCTCACGCCTGTAATCCCAGCACTTTGGGAGGCGGAGGCGGGTGGATCATGAGGTCAGGAGATCGAAACCATCCTGGCTAACACAGTAAAACCCCATCTCTACTAAAAATACCAAAAAAATTAGCCAGGCATGGTGGCAGGTGCCTGTAGTCCCAGCTACTCGGGAGGCTGAGGCAGGAGAATCACTTGAACCTGGGAGGCAGAGGTTGTGGTGAGCCACGATCGCGCTACTGCACTCCAGCCTGGGCGACAGAGCCAGACTCCACCTCAGAAAAAAAAGAGCAGCCACCGTTAGAGCGCAGACGGTGGCAGGTGATGGACCTGCATTCCACATGTACACTCTTCTCTAATAATTCTCACGTGAGCCAAAAAGGGAACGTCGAGGAAGACAGGCTTTAATCCTCTCTGATGTTACCTTCCTGTCCCAGCCCCAAACCACACTTCCACCGCAATACTACCCGCCCTACTCCAGGAGAGGGCAACTAGGGCATGGTGTTTCAAGACAGGGCAGAATGGCAGTGCTGGTAAAGCTTCTGGTTTCTCAAGTTAGCTGATGAAAATGGGATCATGGCTCTGTAGCTTTCAAATAGCCAGAAAACAGCCAGCTCTGAAAAGTCTATGATCTGAAGATTCTATATCGAGGCTTATGATAAATTCTACATTTTCTGATCCTTGAAACAAATACAATACACATACGCCATGGACCAACTTTCTTTTCCTCCACTAATTCTTCATCCAGCCTGTACTGACAGAAATGGTCACAAAAGGACCTTTTGGGAGAACACTTCAATAAACAGGAAACTGCAGTCCAAGCACATGTAAGTCTTTGGAAATGAACATCTACACTGCTGAAGTGGCATTAAAGTGACAAATGACAGTAATCCAATGGCCCAAGGCCAGCAAATTCCATTGCAAACAGATTTATCTCTTTTCTGTGACAGTGATTCTCGCATGTGTGGCAGTAAATAGTAAAGTAACAGCCTAATTACAAATTCAAAAGCAATCTCTTCCCACTATGTTTCATACTGTGGTAGATTATCAGTAAGATGTGTCCTCAGCAACCACGTTTAACGTGCCACTTGAAAACTGGGAACCATTAACTTACACGTCTGAAATTGTATTTAAAAAACAGAAACAAAAACCTTGATGTAACTATTTCAACTGGAGATGATACCACCTTTCTCAATTACTTGAATGTTACATTCTGAGCACAGCCCAATGCAAGACTTGGCATTAAACAATAATCATTAAGCTTTGTAATCCTTTTCTCCTTTAAGTTTTCCTATGTGAATCACTACTTAAATCCTATCACTTCTAAGTAACAGAACACTGGAATGTATGTCCTAACTTTTGCTTTAGTGAGGAATTTAGAATGTGGAAGGCCCACTTACTATTCACTGGAATTTCAGAGCACTGTGGTCTCAACAAGATGGGCTCAAGAGCACGAAGCTGAGGCCCTGCTACAGTGTGGCTGCACAGGCCATCTGTAGGAACCACTCAGGTGACCACTGGCTCACAAACTTAAAATATTTAGTCTTTTTTGTTTTTGAGAAGGAGTCTTGCTCTGTTGCCCAGGCTGGGGTGCAGTGGTGCAATCTTCGCTCACTACAACCTCCGCCTACCAGGTTCATGCGATTCTCCTGCCTCAGCCTCCCGAATAGTGCGCTACAGGTGCTGCAGGCGCACACCACCATGCCCAGCTAATTTTTGTATTTTTAGTAGAATCAGAATTTCACCATGTTGGTGAGGCTGGTCTTGAGTTCCTGACCTCACGATCCACCCACCTTGGCCTCCCAAAGTGCTGGGATTACAGGCATGAGCCACCTCGCCTGGCCAGAATATCTAGTCTTAGGACATGTTTAAATATCTTGCTGCCACTGTGCAAAGGAAAACTGTTATTTCCAAACACCCTGTCAAAATTTCAAATAATTTACTTCAGCTGCTCATTATGTGCGACTCTAATAAAAATGTATCTCTTTCAAGAATTAACACTAATCCACTTGTTAGCTATAAAGAGATATTCAGCAATACAGCAACATTCTGCCATACGCTGGAAGTGGAATCCAAGGCATTCCATCATGTAAAATGTGGGGGCCCTGCAATCACAAGGTTAAAAAAAACTGGGGTGAGTCTATGCAGAGACAAGGACAGGCGCCAACTGCACGATATTCAACTTGGGTGTAGCAAGCATTATTCTGGAGATTTCACTATAAAATGACATCAATAATCACAAAAATTTTTTCAGGTGTAAGGCAAAACTGGTAACTTCAAATTAATTACCCCAAATCATTTCATCGGTCCCCTCAGTGATAAAGATGCACTTGGACTTAACACTTCAACTGTTAAGTTCTCTTGTTTTTGCTAAAATGTTGAAAGCTATTGGCCTCAAAATAGTTCCAAAATTTTCACTATTACACTTCAATACAGGCAAAAAGGATCAACCAACACTTCCTAGTAACTGGAAATAGGGTTATTAACCTAGAAAACATTTTTGTTTTATTTACTTATTTTTATTTATTTGAGATGGAGTTTCGTTCTTGTAACCCAGGTTGTAGTGCAGTGGTGTGATCTCGGCTCACTGCAACCCCCACCTCCCAGATTCAAGTGATTCTCCTAACTCAGCTTCCCGAATAGCTGGTATTACAGGTGTGCCACCACGCCTGGCTAATTTTTGTATTTTTAGTAGAGATCGGGGTTTCACCATGTTGGCCACGCTGGTCTCGAACTCCTGACCTCCTCAAGTGATCGAAGCATCTCCACCTCCCAAAGTGCTGGGATTACAGGCGTGAGCCACTGCGCTGGCCTATAAACATTTTTAAATTGTAACTTTTTCCAGGTCCCATTATTCTTACTGACAAATTTAACTTTAACAAGCCAATTTTAAAATAAGACCTCAAATTTGCAGCTGTTACCCAACAAAAACAAGTACATTGCATATTACGGCACTTAGCACATGATAAACAATCAGTATTTGCTGAATGAATCAATGGTCATTAAGGCTGCAAGACTTTTAGGTTAGTAGGCACCAAATAAAACAAATTTATGAAAACGCTCAGAATGATTCAGGCAGGAACCAGTAACTAAATCCTGTCATACATAATTCCATTATTTGTTTGAAAATGAAAATTATGAGAAATTGGCCTGGGGCGCGGTACCTCACATCTGTAATCCCAGCACTCTGGGAGGCCGAGGCGAGTGGATCACCTGAGGTCAAGAGTTCCAGACCACCCTGGCCAACATGGTGAAACCCCGTATCTAATAAAAATACAAAAAATTAGCTGGGCATGGTGGCTGGCGCCTGTAATTCCAGCTACCGGGGAGGCTGAGGCAGGAGAATCATTTGAACCTGGGAGGTGGAGGCTGCAGCGAGCAGAGATGGCCCCATGGTATTCCAGCCTCAGCAACAAGAGCGAAACTCCACCTTAAAATAAAAGAAAAAAGAAAAAGAAAATTTTGAGAAATTAAACTATCTCCTTTGCTACTTTCTCCACGCTAGAACTTAAAAGCATGTAAATCACACTTTAAAAGAATACACCCAAAGTGTTGCTAACATTTATGTTGAGCCAACTTTTGCTACTCCAATTTTCTAAAGATGCCTATAGCTAATGCTGTTGCACGAAACATAAATACAGGCCAGGCGAGGTGGCTCACTTTGGGAGGCCGAGGTGGGCAAATCACGAGGTCAGGACACCCAGACCATCCTGGCCACCACGGTGAAACCCCGTCTCTACTAAAAAATTGGCTGGGTGTGGTAGTGCACACCTGTAACCCCAGCTACTCGGGAGGCTGAGGCAGGATGAATGGCTTGAGCCCAGGAGATGAAGACTGCACAGAGCCGAGATTGTGCCACTGCACTCCAGCCTGGCCAAAGAGCGAGACTCTGTCTCAAATAATAATAATAATAATAATAATAAACGTAAATACTGGGACAATTAAAGCAATGAAATTATAATTTACATATTATCCATCCCCATTAACATTTCAATCAGCCTTCAATTGTGATTGATGTTTATTAAATAAAGTGAATTATGCCTAAAGACGCTTTCTTCTTGTCAAAATCACAAGGAATATTACACATTAATTTATAATGATCTTTATACTTATTCATACCAATTTTAACAATAGGCTAGTTAATTAGTATTTAAGTTGAGGAAAAAAGCAAACGTCAAATCTTTTTTTAAATAAGTCTAAACAAAGCTAAATATACCAAATCTCTTAAAATCTTTGTAAATCATTTGTAAAAATTATTCAACTACTAATCCCTTTTTTGCTGCAAAGAACTATACTACTTACAAAAGTAAATGTACAAGGAAACAAAACGTTAACGGGAGGATGTTCCGATGCAAACTAAACTATGGCAAATTTAACAAAATTGAAGCTTCTCATTGAGATCTCATTTTTAAAAGTTTTCGCGTTGTAGATTCCACAACACGCAATCATTTCAACAGTTACGAAAATCGTTTTTCAAATGAGGTCTATTCAGATTGACTATCTGCAAAAGAGCAACAAAACCCAGGTGCTTACGAAGGGTTACAATTTTACTTGCCACCAGTTTTCCCAATGGCTACTTTGTTTCATTTCCCCATATTTAATACAAATGCACATTGAGATGGTTTAAAAGTATGCAACAATTTATAGGGACTAGATGTCAACAAATTCGTAGTGTAAAGCAAGCTTGACAAATAATGTATCATGCCGATTTTTGTCCAGAATAATTACAATGCAGAGGGGGGGATAAAGGGTGGGGAGAGGGGGAAGAGGAGCTTAACTCTACACGCACATCTCCCAAAAAGAGCTCGCTCTTTCCACTACAGGATTATTGTAAAGGGCCCCTAAGCTTTAGCTACTGTTCAGGCACGGTGCGTTAGTGTCAGCCTGGCTGGGATGGATTCGTGCAAGGAATGTCACTCAAATGCAAGTAAAACTACGGTCCTTGCGACTTATTTCGAGTTTTGTTTGCAACAGTAGCCTAAGGCCGCTACTCAGTGACTTCTATCTAAAAACCAGAAAATCAGCAACCCCCGCGTCATCAATCAAGCTCACAAGGAAGGCTTTTGGGGCAAGGGGGCAACAGGGCACCCTCAAATCTTTGAGGCTCGCTCCGGGCAGAGGCAGCAACCTGAGCCGCTCTGGGGCTCTTGCCGATCTAGGAGACTCCCGGAGCCCCCGGGCCGCCTCCCGGGCCGGCGCGGCGGGGGGAGGGCCACACTCCACACCCCAGGCTCGCCCCGCGGTCCAGCCCCAGGGAGGTTAACCCCTTCGGCGCCCCCCACGCCCTCCCCAGGCGGGGCCTGGAGCCCCCGCCCTTCTGCCTCCCCGAGACTAGGGGGCCCAGGCAACTCTGGGGGACGAAGGCGCGGCGGGCGCAGAGGCGGCGGGTGGCTCCGGCCTAGGCCCGGGCAGCGTGTCCCGGCGCCCTCCCCCACTCCCACACGCTCGCTCCGAGCAGGGTGCGGAGCACGCCCGCCCGCCGCGGCGTCGGCTCGCCGCGGCCTCGGGTCCCCTTCCGGCCGAAGGCGCGGGCCGGCAGCTACCTGCGGGCTGTGGAGGGCCATGGCGGCCCGTTTCAATGGGACTCGGCGCTCCTCCGGCTGCTCACGCTGCTTCCCCCGCCGCCGCCATCTTCTCGCCCGCACATACACCTCGCATCGGCCGCCGCGCCTGCGCACTGGCCGCGCGCCGCGGGGCGCGGGGGAGGCCGGCGCGCCGCTGCGCCTGCGCGGCCGACAGGTGGGCGTGCGCCCGCAGGGCCGCGGACCTTCCCCCGCGGTGTTTGGAGGTGCCCGGACTCTGAGCCCCGCGCCCCTTGGGCGGAAGCGGCCGGGCAGCGGCACACTCAGGAGCCCGCCCGGGCCTGGCTGCGGAGCCGGAAGGAGAGAGGGCAGGCAGGTGGAGGTGGCAACGCCGAGGCGCTGGCGGGCCCCGGCTTCCCACCTGCTGGGGGTTACCTGGGCGCCCGGAGCCCGGGAGCCGCCGCCTGAGGTCGGCACGGGGCCCACGAGCCGCCCTTGGCGTCCCTGGGCCGGGCCTCGGGAGTGTTAGCAGAAGATCCCAGAGGAGGGTCTGGTTCATGAAGATCCTTTTGCCGCCCATTCATTCATTTGTTCCCTCTTCATTCACACCCCAAGTCCTACCCGGGCGTCTGGGCCACGCCTTTTGCTAGGCATTAGGGGAGAAAAGCAAAACAGAGGAAAAGAAAACGTAGGGCGTAAAAGCACGCTTAAAGTGCTTGACGCGAGGCCTGCCAAGTAGCAAGCATTCAGCAAGTGCTATGTATTGCACACATCCGTGCGTGTGCACAGGCAAACCAGCCTTGGGTTTGTTGGTTCATTCATTCTTCAAGAAAAAGGGCCCCTACCTGACTGCAGCGTTTTCCAGCCAGTGTGTCCACCCTTGGGTTCTGGCCCCTTTTCGAGCTGTGATTTCAGACAAGCGACTTCCCTTTCCTAAGCCTTGGTCTCCCCACCTGTGAATAAGACAAATCTGTCATAACGCGTAAGATTTCTGAAGTTCAAACTAGATTAATGTGAGCACACTGGCCAAGAGAACAGTCAATAAAAATTGGATACCGTGATTGTCATCAATAACCGTTATCATTGGTTTCATGCGTTCAACAAACACCTACAGAGTCTACTCTTGCTAGACCCAACGCTAAGCTGAGGAGATTAAGAGGAAGATCCATTTCCCACTTCACATGAAATAGGGGTCCTTGTCTCTTCATAAATGGGATGCCGTGAAAAGTGTAAGTGGGCCGGGCACACTGGCTCACATCTTTAATCCCAGCACTTTGGGAGGCCGAGGCGGGCGGATCACTTGAGGTCAGGAGTTAGAAACCAGCCTAGCCTGGCCAATAGGGTGAAACTCTGTCTCTACTAAAAATACAAAACTTAGCGAGTTGTAGTGGCGCACCCTGTAGCCCCAGCTACTTGGGAGGCTGAGGTGGGAGGATCGCTTGAACCCGGGAGATGGAGGTTGCAGTGAGCTGAGACTGAGCCACTGCACTCCAGCCTGGGCAACAGAACAAGTCTCTGTCTCAAAAAAAAAAAAAAAAAAAAGAAAGAAAGAAAAGATAAAGAAAAACATAAGTGGCAGGGAGGGGTCGTTCCAAAATAGAAGAGCTAGAAACACATAACCCAATACAATGTGTCAATCTTGCTTGGATCCTGATAAGTCTTTTAAACTGATTTTATTATTTATTTGTTGACAATCAGAGATGTTTGAATATGTATTGAATATAAGTGATCTTAGTGAATTATTGGTATTTTTTTTTCTTTTTCTTGAGATGGAGTTTTTTTATTTTTGACGGGGTTTTACTCTGTCCCCTAGACTGGAGTGCAGTGGCATGATCTTGGCTCACTGCACCTTCCACCTTTTGGGTTCAAGCAATTCTCCTGCCTCTTCAGCCTCCTGAGTAGCTGGGACTACAGGTGCCTGCCACCACACCCAACTAATTTTTGTATTTTTAGCAGAGATAGGATTTCACCACATTGGTCAGGCTGGTCCTGAATTCCTGACCTCATGACCTACCACCTTGGCCTCCCAAAGTGCTGGGATTACAGGCATGAGCCACTGTGCCCAGCCTGATTATTATTACTGTTTTTTGAAATGGAGTCTCACTCTGTTGCCCAGGCTGGGATGTACTGGTGCGATGTGGAGCTCATCACAATTTCTACCTCCCTTCAAGTGATTCTCCTGCCTCAGCCTCCCAAGTAGCTGGGACTACAGGCACACGCCACCATGCCTGGCTAATTTTTGTATTTTTACTAGAGATAGCGTTTCACTGTGTTGACCAGGCTGGTCTTGAACTCCTTACCTTGTAATCTGCCTGCCTCGGCCTCCCAAACTGCTGGGATTACAGGCATGAGCCACCACATCTGGCCCTTGGCCTGAATTATTGGTGATTTTATAATGTAATAATGATACTATACTCATTGAGAGGTTGTCCTTATTGTGAGGAGATGCATTCTGAAGAATTGAGGAGTGAAGACCATAGTGCCTGCAAACTATTGTTTAATGGTTCAACAAAAGATAAAATCATATATACACATAAACATTAAGGGAGAGAAAGCAATACGGCAAAATGCTTACAATTGTCGGCTCTAAGTGGTGCTATATATTTCAGCTTTTCTGTATGTTTGAAAAGTTTCATAACAAAAAATTGGCGAAAACAATACAATAAAGTGTCTGTGCTGTGATTGTAACCATGGAGAAGTGACGGCTGCACATGTATAGAAACCGGGGGGGAACATGGAAAACTCGCTGGTGATTTATAGTCGTATGTCTGATTTTTGTTATACAGTTACTTAAACAACAAACAAAAGTGATAATAAACAAAGATCCCAGTCTTCATTTTCAAATAATTCACATAGATATTAACACGTCTTCAATACAAACAAATAGATGTTAAAAGGAAGATATGAACAAGCACTAAGACCTGCAGTGCTTAGCAGACCCTGGTGATACACTGCAGCTGTGTTCCCACCCAAATCCCACCTTGAATTGTAATGACCTCCACGCATCGACAGTGGTGCCAGGTGGATGATGGAATCATTGGTGTGGTTTTCCCCATATTGTTCTCATGGTAGTGAATGAGTCTCATGAGATCTAATGGCTGTGTGTGTGTGTGTGTGTGTGTGTGTGTGTGTGGTTTTCTGTTTGTGTAGTTGTTTTTTTTTTCTTTTTGAGACAGTCTTGCTCTGTTGCCCAGGCTGGAGTGCAGTGGCACCATCTCAGCTCACCACAACCTCCACCTCCTGGATTCAAGTGATTCTCCTGTCTCAGCCTTCAGAGTAGCTGGGACTACAGGCATGTGACACTACTCCAGGCTAATTTTTGTATTTTTAGTAGAAACGGGGCTTCACCATGTTGGTCAGGCTGATCTTAAACTCCTGACCTCAAGCAATCCCCCTGCCTCTGCCTCCCAAAGTGCTAAGATTACACGCATGAACCACTGAGCCTCTCATGGTTTTATAAACAGGAGTTCTCCTGCACAAGCTCTCTTGACTGCTGCCATGTTAGACGTGACTTTGCTCCTCATTCACCTTCCACCACGATTGTGAGGCCTCCCCAGCCATGTGCAACTGTGAGTCCATTAAATCTCTTTCCTTTATAAATTATCCAGCCTTGGGTATGTCTTTATTAGCAGCGTGACAATAAACTAATACACCTGGTTTCTCCCACGAGTCTAGGGATAGTGGCCTAGGTCTGGGAGTCAAGAAAGGCTCAAGTTCAAATCTGGGAATCCCCCATTCACGGGCTGTGTGAACCTGGGAAAGTTACCTAAGTTTTCTGTGAATCTTTTGTAGAAGGTGGTGTGATGGGCAGAATAATGCCCTCAAAGATGTTCATGCCCCAACCCTCAGAACCTGTGAATATATTACTTCACATGGCAAAAGGAACATTGCAGACGTGATAATGTTAAGGGCCTTGAGATGGGTTATCCTGGGAAATAATCTAATTACGACTGGTGGGTCCCCTGTAATTACAAGGGTCCTTATGAGGGAAAGAAGGAAGGGCAAGAGAGGCAGGTCACAAGGAGATGTGAAAACAGAAGCAGCAAGTGACAGGGAGAGATTTGAAAATGCTACGCTACTGGGTTTGGAAACAGAGGAAGGTGCCACCAGCCAGGGAATGTGGGTGACCTCTAGGAGCTGGACAAGGACAAACATTTTCTCCTAGAGCTTCCAGAAGGAACATAGCCTTCCTTACCTTGATATAGGCCCGTAAGTCTTCTGAGCTACAGAACTTTAAAACAAAAAACCTGTGTTGATTTAAGCCGGTAAATTTTGTGATTTGTTCCAGCAACAATAGGAAACTCTGACTGGGGAAGTAACACCACCTGTTCTATAAGCCTGTTGCCAGGAGGAAATGAAGTAATGGAGCCAGCACGTGGAGTGTACTGCCTGGTGCTTTTATTTATTTTTAATTTTTAATTTTAATTTTTTTTTTTTTTTTGAGATGGAGTTTCACTCTGTTGCCCAGGCTGAAGTATAGCAGTGCGATCTCGGCTCACTGCAACCTCCGCCTCCCAGGTTCAAATTATTCTTCTGCTTCAGCCACCCAAGTAGCCGGGATTACAGGCATGCACCAGTACGCCCAGCTAAGTTTTGTATTTTTAGTAGAGACAGGGTTTCACCATGTAGGCCAGGCTGGTCTCGAACTCCCGACCTCAAGTGATCCACTTGCCTCAACCTCTGAAGGTGCTGGGATTACAGGTGGGATCTACTTCACCTGGCGCCTGGTGCTTTTAAACTACCATTCAACAAACGGTAAGGGAGTTTTTCTCATTGTCCAGGTTGGGAGTAAGGTTTGCAAGGGAGGTAACATTTGAGATGGATCTTGATGGGTAGGTGTTTCCCAAGCGTTCTTTTCTTGAACTCTGAAAGTATAAAGGAATGTCACTAATTGTGTAGCCTTAAGCAAGTACCTAACATCTCAGGACCTCAGTTTCCTCATCTGCGAAATGGGAGAAATAATACCTCCCAGAGATACTGTAAAAAGGAACATGCTAAGATAACAGATGCAAATTGCTTAGCAAGATGTCTGGCATACATCAACAGCTTAATAAATGGTGAAAATTGTCGTTATTATTCCCAGGGTCCTTAGAAGGGAAGGCGAGGTTTGAACAGGAATAGCTTAGTGCATTTGACAGCATTTATTGCCAATGATAAAATTCAAGCTTTCTTTCAAACAGAAGTTAGAATGTGGGGACGCTTGTATCCACCATTGTGAATTGGACAGCTACCCAATTCTTAGAGACTTTTCTGATGAGAGTGGTGGTAATAGTAACAGATGAAACTTTTTTTCAACTTTGAGGTTCGGGAGGTACATGAGCAGGTTTGTGACATGGGTATACTTCATGATGCTGAGGTTTGGGGTAGGAATGATCTTGCCACCGAGGTACTAAGCATGGAACCCAATGATCAGTTTTTCAACCCTTGCCACCCTCTCTCCCTCCCGCTTCGAATAGTCCCTAGTGCCTACTGTTGCCATCTTTATAATCAAAAATAAATAGAGAGAGAATGCTTCAACATTTTGAAGATGTGCATAACAGCAAATCAATGTTTTCCAAATGACTGGTGTTATAAAATTACGCATGAGTAAAAGATCCATTCAAACTATAAGATATGCCAGTGGGGCCAGGTGCAGTGGCTAATGCCTATAATCCCAGGCTAGTCTTACTCCTGAGCTCAAGCAATCCTCCCACCTGGATCTCCCACCATGCTGGGATTACAGGTGTGAGCCGCCGCTCCTGGCCCAGACTTATAAAAATTTGCAAAAATATAAAATAATGCCACTCCTTTCACCAAAATGTTATGTTTTAGAGTATAGTTGTTTTTCATTTACATGATGTTATTTATGTTTATATATTTTTTATTTTTATTTATGTATTATATTTTAAATAAATTGATATTATTTTGTAATGTTTCAGTTTTTATTTCTACTATGGTAAGCGACAACAGATACAACTCACAAAAACAGCAATAATTTTTTTCTGTTTTTCATTTAATTGTTTATCCTTGCCAGCAGGAGGTCATCCCAACAAAATCTTTTTTTTTTTTTTTTTGAGATGGAGTCTCACACTGTCGCCTGGGCTGGAGTACAGTGGCGCGATGTGGGCTCACTGCAACCTCCAACTCCCGGTTCAAGCGATTCTCCTGTCTCAGTCTCCCGAGTAGCTGGGATTACAGGCACCCACCACTGCAACCAGCTGATTTTTTGTATTTTTTTGGTAGAGACGAGATTTCACTATATTGGCCAGGCTGGTCTCAAACTTCTGACCTCACAATCCACCTGCCACAGCCTCCCAAAGTGCTGAGATTACAGGTGTGAGCCGCTGCGCCCGGCCTCAAAAGACATCTGAGACAATTTAGAGACTGTAGGTGAGGCCTGACAAATATCAAGGAAGTACCAATACATGTGTTAGGTATAATCATGACATCGTGGGGTTTTTTGGGTTTTTTGTTTATATGTTTGTTTTGAGACAGAGTCTCGCCATCGCCAGGCGGAAGTGCAGTGGCGCAATCTCAGCTCACTGCAACCTCCACCTCCTGATTCTCCTGCCTCAGCCTCCTGAGTCGCTGGGACAACAGGAACACTACCAAGCCCAGCTAATTTTTGTATTTTTTGTAGAGTTGGGGTTTCACCATGTTGGCCAGGATAGTCTAGATCTCTTGACCTTGTGAGCTGCCCACCTCGGTCTCCCAAAGTGCTGAGATTACAGGTGAGAGCCACCGTGCCTGGCTGACATCATGGTTTATATAAGAAAATCCTCCTGGTTTTAAGAGATGTACTCTGAAATATGTACAGAATGAGATGACATGAGGTATGGGATTTGCTTTAAAATATCTCAGGACATAACTGGAAGAAAAAAGGAATTGACAAAGTGAATATTGCAAAATCTTGATAGCTATTGAATCTGATTTATGGGTGCCTTTGTTAGTCCTGGTCCTCTGAGAAGCAGGGACCAAGAGGTGGAAGAAGGAAAAGGGCCCAGGTGGGAAAGAGGAGGGGTAGGCAGAGATGGGAGATTGTCCAGCAGGCTGTGGGGCTGGCCCCCTCAGAGGAGAGCAGGAAGGTAGAGGGCTGGGAAAAAGAGGCTTTTACTGTAGGGCAGTTTCTAAAAGTTTCAGTAAGGCCATCAGGAGTCCTTGGGACACAACTGCACCTAAGAGTAGTCCCATATGTCCCAGAAAAGAACCAGCCTAGTCGCTCTCTCCTGTGGCTGCTGTCATAACCACAAACTGGAAGGTTTAAAGCAACACAAATGTATTCTCACAGCTCTGGAGGTCAGAGTCCAAAACCCGCCCCCTCTGGAGGCGCCAAGGAGGATGCTGCTGCGGGCCCGTCTCCAGGCTTCTGGTGCAGCTGGCCACCCTTGGCGATCCTCAGCTTGTCGCATCATGGCTCCAGTCTCTGTTCCTGTCTTCACATGCCTGCTTTCCTGTTTGGCTCTGTCTGTCATGTAGTAAAACCAACACAGACAATTTTTCCTCCAGAGCTGAATCAAATTTCAGGTGGTCCATGGGAGCCCTGAATTACAGCTTGCTCTGCAGGGATGTGTTATCTGAAATCTGTTTATTGTTAAACACCAACATCAAAGTCAGCTGAGCAACCTGCCCTAGGAAGGAGGGAGGACCTATGGAGGAAGCACACAGCCCTGCCTCTCACCTGAGCCTCGCTCGGATCTCTTTGCTTATTGAAGGCATGTTGAACGGACTAGACCCCCCCTCTTTTTGTTGTTGTTCTAATTCTTTTGCTCTCTCTTTATTTTTGGTGGCAGAACTCACAGAGCTAATGTCTCTTCTTAAGTAACGATCTATATAACGCAGTTCCTCACTTAAGCATTTTACTCATTTCCCTTATCTCTGCCCCTGCCCACACAGTGAACCAAATTTAGGCACCACCATCTTCAAAGACTTTGGCCAGGAGAAAAAACTCCTTAAGAAAGGGAGTAAGGCCAGGCACGGTGGTTCACACCTATAATCCCAGAACTTGGGGAGGCTGAGGTGGGCAGATCACAAGGTCGGGAGTTCAAGACCAGCCTGGCCAACATGGTGAAACCCTGTCTCTACTATAAATACAAAAATAGCCAGGCATGGTGGTGGGCACCTATAATCCCCACTACTCAGAAGTCTGAGGCAGGAGAATTGCTTGAAACTGGAAGGCAGAGGTTGCAGTGAGCTGAGATGGCGCCACTGCACTCTTGCCTGGGCAACAAGAGTGAAACTCCGTCTCAAAAAAAAGGAGGGGGGGGTAAGAAAAAAATAAAAGACACATTATTGATCTAGATTCCATTCTTTCTTTTTTTTAAAAAAAAAAACAACAACAGGGTCTCACTCTGTCACCCAAGCAGGAGTGCAGTGGTGCCATCTCGGCTCACTGCAATCTCTACCTCCTGGGCTCAAGTGATTCTCGTGCCTCAATCTCCAAAGTAGCTGAGACTACAGACACACGCCACCACACCCAGCTAATTTTGTTTACTTTTTGTAGAGACAAGGTCTCACTATGTTGCCCAGGCTGTTCTTGAACTCCTGGACTCACGTGATCTACCTACCTAGGCCTCCCAATGTGCTGGGCTTACAGGCATGACCCACTGTGCCTGCCTGGATTCCATTCTTAATTCAGTCCCCAAGTCACTCTAAGACCTTGGAGAAATCACTAATTTTCTGTAACTTGGTTCCTACATAAGGAAGAAAGCCCTGTTTGTCCTGCATGCTACTCAGTCCTGAGTAGACACTGAGATCAGCAGAGACAATGAAGGTGACAGCAACTTCAATCATGTGAAACGATACATTAGTTACAATGTGTTCGTATTATCAATGAGTTGAAATGGTGACATTATTATTTAATGCTCCTTCATTAGTCTTGATCCAGTCACCCTTACAAAACCTTCCTTTTCCCACTTATCCGAGAATTTCTTGTTTTTCATCAATTTTCATGTTATGTAGGTTTCTTCCTTCTTTGCCAGACCACCCAGGGAAAAAAAGCATTCTTTAAATCTCAGTTAGCCTACAAAAAAAAAAGTATATTTTTCTACTCTAAAGGCAAGTTGATTATTTTAACAGAATTATACAATTTTGAAGAAAAAATAATCCATGACTCTAACCCCAGCATTCTAGCACAAACACTGATTGTTTGATTTTGTAAAGCTTGTTGCTATCACGGATGTGATCGGAATCTACAAAGTAGACTCTGGAGTCCCAGGGTCTGAGCTCAGTTCCCAGCTCTCCCACTTAGCAGCAGGTAAGCTGTGGGCAAAGCTGCTCCTGGAAGCCTTTTTCTTCGTTTGTGGCATGGGGGTATTGATGCCTTTCTAACAGGTCATTGGCAGGATTAAGTGAGATGGTGTACGTCAGCTATGGTAGGGTAAACTGAGGTACGTGGAGAAACATCAGCAAAGTTACCCCAAGAAGCCAATCACTACTGAGGGACCCTCCAGAGGGTGTGGCATAGAGGAATGGAGAGAAGGGTGATCCAGAAAAATCAGGGTAGTTCACCCAGCACCTCCAAGGTGCAGGGGTGGAGTTGCAGCTGAGTTCCCAGGGAGAGCCAGGGAGTCTTGGCAGAGATGGCACTGGCTAATTGGGAAGGGGTCTGGTCATATAATAATGTGAACCATTTACTAAGCATTGTCTGCTAAGCACTCAGATTAAACCCTTTATATGCATCACTCATTTATTTACTCGTATGTATTCATTTGACAAAAGCGTGGTGAGCAGGTGAGGCATGGGGGCTCGCGCCTGTAATCCCAGCACTTTGGGAGGCCAAGGTGGGTGGATTACTTGAGGTCAGGAGCTCAAGACCAGCCTGACCAATGTGGTGAAACACCAACTCTACTAAAAATACAAAAAATTAGCTGGGCGTGGTGTATGCTTGTAATCCCAGCTACTCGAGAGGCGGAGGCAAGAAAATCACTTGAACCCAGGAGGCGGAGGTTGCAGTGAGCCAAGATCGTGCCATTGCACTCCAGCCTGGGCAACAGAGCGAGACTCTGTCTCAAAAATATAATAAATAAAAATCAAAAAGTCTGCAGCCGGGTGTGGTGTCTCACGCCTATAATCCCAGCACTTTGGGAGGCCAAGGCAGGCGGATAACGAAGTCAGGAGATTGAGACCATCCTGGCCAAAAACCCCATCTCTACTAAAAATTCAAAAAATAAAAAAAATAAATTAGCTGGGCTTGGTGGTGTGTGCCTGTAGTGCCAGCTACTCTAGAGGCTGAGGCACAAGACCATCCTACTGCACTCTAGCCTGGCGACACAGTGAGACTCCATCTCAGAAAAAAAAAAAAAAAAAGAAGTGTGGTGAGCTCCTACTATATGGAAATATTAGATGCCAAAGACATGAGGGTAAGTTGAACAAAATGCACACGTTGTCGCGCCACGGCTTCGATCTGTCCCCCATTGTCACGTGCCTGCTTTCCTGTTTGACTCTGTCTCTACGTCACGTAATAAAACCAGCACAGACAATTTTTCTTCCAGAGCTGAATCAAATTTCAGATGGTCCATTTAAGCCCTGAATTACGGCTCACTCTGTGCAGATGTGTTATCTGAAATCTGTTTATCATTAAACAGCAACATCAAACTCAGCTCAGCAACCTGCCTTAGGAGGGAGGGAGGACTCATGGAGGGAACAAAGATCCCTTCCTGTAAACTAAGGAACGAGGAGGGGACAGGAGCAGACAGAGGTTTGAACAGGATCTCTCTGGCTGCAGCAGGCAGAGTAGCCTGGGAGGAATAAGGGTGAAACAGTAGGATTTTGCACTTAATAGGATGTTATGAGAATCTCTGCCGGTAAACTGAGAATGTACACAGTATGTATATAAATGTGGACATAGACAGATTCTATGTGCCTGTTTTAGTCCATTTTCATACTGCTATGAAGAAATACCTGAGACTGGGTAATTTATAAAGAAAAAGAGGTTTAGACTGGGCGCAGTTGCTCACGCCTGTAATCCCAGTGCTTTGAGAGGCTGAGGTGGGTGGATCACCTGAGGTCAGGAGTTCGAGACCAGCCTGGCCAATATGGCAAAACTCCATCTCTACTAAAAATACAAAAATGAGCCATACATGGTGGCACATGCCTGTAATCCCAGCTACTCAGGAAGCGGAGGCAGGAGAATTGCTTGAACTGAGAGGGCAGAGGTTGCAGTGAGCTGAAATAGATCACACCACTGCACTCTAGCCTGGGTGACAGAGTGAAACTCCATCTCAAAAAATAAAGAAGAAAGAAAAGAAAGAAGAGAGAGAGAAAGAAAGAGAGAGAAAGGAAGGAAGGAGGAAGGAAGGAAGGGAAGAAAGAAACGAAGGAAGGAAAGAAAGAAAAGCAGGTTTGGAAAGATCTCATAGTTATGGTGGAAAGTGAAGGAGAAGCAAAGTCTCGTCTTACATGGTGGCAGGAAGAGAGTATGTGCAAGGGAACCGCCCTTTATAAAACCATCAGATCTCATGAAACATATTCACTATGATGAGAACAGCACAGGAAAAACCCACCCCCATGATTCAGTTACCTCCCACTGCATCCCTCCCAGGACACATGGGAATTATGGGAGCTGCAATCCAAGATGAAATTTGGGTGGGGACACAGACAAACCCTGTCAATGCACATATATACACTCTTGCTCTTGACACATACTGTTACACGGGTAGCTTGTTTGTTTCCAGCATCTCACCATCATTGAGAGCACTGCCGTGAAGTGTTTATTTCTTAATTGACCTTTCCCTGACTTTATTATATTAAGTAAATAACTAAGCAATGACTTGGCGGATGGTGAGCCTTTACATCTTAGCTGGGACAACCCCCAAGAGTTTCCCAACAGCTGTCACTGCTCAGAAAGGAGGCCACTTAATGCTAATGAAATTGAGCAGGAGACGAATTTTTTTTTTTTTTTTTTTTTTTTTGGTCCCATCATACACTGGTGAGTCAAAGCCACAGGGTTTTCTGGTTCTGCCCTAATGATCATGACCTTGCTCTGGGGAAGTGGGGATCACATAGGTCTTCCTTTCCATTGTAGCCTTAACGCAAGGCATGATCTCTGACATGTGACGAGAGCTCAACTCATGTTTGATGAATTAGTCATAAGCTGAGGCCCCAAAGAACATTGGAATGGTAGCTAAAGTCTCTGGACAAGGAGGCAAACAAGCTTCATGCCCTCAAAAACCATCTGTATGTTTTCTCCTGGGTAGAGACTCCCTTTCCCCTCTTGACAAACTAGGTTTTTCCGATTGGAGAGATTATCCTGCTAGTGAGAAACACCTCAAATCTTTCCCGGATTCCAGCAACATCCTATTAACTGTGATATCCTGCCATGCTTTTTGTTTTTTTTTTTAGACAGAGTCTCGCTCTGTTGCCCAGGCTGGAGTGCAGTGGTGCCATCTCGGCTCACTGCAACGCTGCCTCCCAGGTTCAAGTGACTCTTCCACCTCAGCCTCCCCAGTCGCAGGGATTACAGGTACCCACCACCATGCCCAGCTAATTTTTTGTATTTTTAGTAGAGATGGCGTTTCACCATGTTGGTCAGGCTGGTCCTGAACGCCTGATCTCAAGTGATCCACCTTTCTCAGCCTCCCAAAGTGCTGGGATTACAGGTGTGGATGTAATCATGCCCGGCTATTTAACCCTTACCCATCCCAGACTACTCTCCATGCAGCAGCCAGGAAGATCCTATTCAAATGGATGTCTGCTCCTGTCCCTCCTCTGCTCAGACCGTCCACTGGCTCTGTATCTCTGAGTAAAACGGGAATTTCCTAGAGTGACCTGCAAGGCCCCAGTGTCCCCCTCATCGCCTGCTCATCTCCCCCTTGCTCCCTCTGTTCCAGTCACATGGACCTCCTTACTGGTCCCCAGATAGGCCAGGACGCTCCTGCCCCAGGGCCATTCCACTTGCTGGAATGTTGTCCTCACATCCCTGTGGTAACTCCTTCACTTTCTCCAGGGTCATCTTCTCATGAGGACTTCCCTGACTTCCCTGTTGAAAATGGGAACACTGACCAGGCGAGGTGGCTCATGCTTGATATCCCAGCACTTTGGGAGACCCAGGTAGGTGAATGGCTTGAGCCCAGCAGTTTGAGACCAGCCTGGGCAACATGGTGAAATCCCATCTCTACTAAAAATGCGAAAATTAGCCAGGTATGGTGGCGGGCGCCTGTAGTCCCAGCTACTCTGGAGGCTGAGGTGGGAGGGTGTCGTGAGCCTGGGAAGTAGAGGCTGCAGTAAACTGAGATCATGCCACTGCACTCGAAACTCAGTGACAGAATGAGACTCTGTCTTGAAAAGAAAGAAAGAAGAAAGGAAGGAAGGAGAGAAGGAAGCAAGGAAGCCAGGCAAAGTGGCTCATGCCTATAATCCTAGCACTTAGGGAGTCCGAGGCGGGCAGATCACCTGAGGTCATGAGTTTGAGACCAGTGTGGCCAACATAGTGAAACCTCGTCCCTACTAAAAATACAAAAATTAGCCGGGTGTGGGGGCAGGTGCCTGCAGTCCCAGCTACTTGGGAGGCTGAGGCAGGAGAATCATTTGAACCTGGCAGGTGGAGGTTGCAGTGAGCTGAGATTGCACCACTGCACTCCAGCCTGGGCAACAGAGCGAGACTTTGTCTCAAAAAAACAAAAAAAAAAAGAAAGAAAGAAAGAAGGAAGGAAGGAAGAAAATGGGAGCAGCTCTCCCCTAACACTGCTTATCCTCATTCCTGCTTTATCTTTTCTCATTAGGCTTTGTCACCAGCACAACATGCATTTTGTTTCTTTCCTTTCTTTTTTTTTTTTTTAAAAAGATGGGGCTTCACCATATTGGTCAAGCTGGTCTCGAACTCCTGACCTCAGGTGATCCGCCCACCTCAGCCTCCCAAAGTGCTGGGATTACAGGTGTGAGCCACCGCGCCGGCTTGTTACTTTCCTTTAACGCCTATCTTTCCCACTGATGTGGACACCCCGTGAAAGCAGAGCTCTTTGTTTTGTTCCCTCCATTATCCTCACAGCCTAGAACAGTGCCTGTCACATAAGTGCTCAATAAATGTGTGCTGAATTAACTCAGCAGTTAGTTAAGGAACCAGAATGGGTGTCTCCTGAGAGCCAGGACAAGTCACTGACTTTATCTGGGGTCTTCCTCAGTGACACATGCAGGAGGACCCCAAGTCTCCAGGATCTCTGCTACCTCTAACAACTGTGACGTTCAAACATCGAGATTTGGACTATTCATCCACTGGTTCCAAAATGTTACTATTATTGTTTTTCCTTTTTTCCAAAATGTTATTCTTGTTTTTTCTTTCTTTCCAAAATGTTATTATTTAACTTGCAATGCGTTCCAAAGCATACCAGCCCATAGCTTCACTACCTTCAAAGAGGAACTGATCGTGATCCCAGAAGACCCCGAATGCCATAATCCCAAATGTTGAAATTCCAGAAGATCAAAATCTTGAAAATGTAATTCTGAAAAAAAAAAATATTATTTAAAAGATATCTGGTCACGTTTAGTTTTTATTATTTGATTTTATTTTGAGATGGAGTCTCACTCTTTTGCCCAGGCTGGGGTGCAGTGGTGCAATCTCAGCTCACTGCAACCTCCACCTCCCAGGTTCAAGAGATTCTCCTACCTCAGCCTCCCAAGTAGCTGGGGCTACAGGTACATGCCACCACGCTGGGCTAATTTTTGTATTTTTAGTAGATGGGTTTTCACCATATTGGTCAGGCTGGTCTTGAACTCCTGACCTCAGGTGATCCACCTGCCTGACCCATGATCACACCATTTCACTCCAGCCTGGGCAGTAGAGTGAGACCCCAACTCGAAAAACAAAATGAAACAAAACACTTCATGCAAATAGATAGTGAACACACGACAGAGATTCACTTAACTCATTAATGAGAGACCCACCAAGGCGGTCAAGTTGGTCCCAGGGAAGATAGAAGAGACTGAAGTATACACAGATGCTCCTTGACTTACAGTGGGGTTATATCCCAATAAGCCAATGGTAAGTTGAAAATATCTTAAGTCAAAAATGCATTTAATGTCCCAATAAATCTATTGTAAAATCAAAAAATTGTTAAATTGTCTTAAGTCAGAGATCGTCTGCACAGTTAATGAAAGAAAGGATGCCGAAGTGGGCCGATTGCCTGAGGTCATGAGTTCAACACCAGTCTCGCCAACATGGTGGAACCTTGCCTCTATTAAAAATAAAATTAGCCGGGTGTGGTGGCGTGAGCCTGTATTCTCAGCTACTGGGGAGGCTGAGGCAGGGAAATTGCTTGAACCAGGGAGGTGGAGGTTGCAGTGAGCTGAGATCACGCCACTGCAGTCCAGCCTGGGTGACAGAGCAAGACTTTTGTCTCAAAAAAAAAAAGAAGGTGGCAGTCTAGGAGGGGTGCTTAACTTCATGGAGAACCTCATCTCTGCTCTCAGCCTGATAGGAAAGAGAAAGATGCGTAAATGACCTGCAGCAGGGGAAAGACTGCAGGCACAGCGCCCACGCCTGGTCCTTCTTCATTTCCATCTGCATGCCTTTGTGGAAAGCATAGCAGGGAGGTGAAACCCACATCCCTCCTGGCAATGCAGCACGGTGGGTAAAATCCCCAGGATTTTACCCCGGGGTTCCTTTAGGAACTTTAACTATGCAAGTCAAAGAGCCTCGGAGGTACCCCACAGATGACTATCAGATAATTCTTCCCTTTATACCTCCTACCTTGCATCACTTGATCACAAAGTCAGATTGATGCTGTATCTATTTATATCTATCATCTCTTTAATCTATCATCTATTTATCTTATCCATATATCATCTATCTATCTATCTATCTATCTATCAGTTTGAGACAGGGTCTTGTTCTGTCACCCCGGCTAGAGTGCAGTGGTGTGATCATAGCTCACCGCAGCCTTGACCTCCAGGGCTCAAGCAATCCTCCCACCTCAGCCTCTTCCCCATAGCTGAGACTACAGGCATATGCCACCACACTCAGCTAATTTTTTTTTTTTTTTTTTTTTTAGTGTAGATTAGGTCTCATTATGTTGTCCAGGCTGGTCTTGAACTCCTGGGCTCAAGGGGTCTTCCCGCCTCAGCCTCCTAAAGCGCTGTGATTACAGACGTGAGCCACCGTTCCCGGCCTCCCCTGGCTTCTGTGTTAAGTGCTCCTAGCCTTAAATTCTAGCTCTGCCCCCTTGACAAGCTATTGGATTTCTCTGAGTCTATGTTTCTTTTTCTGTAATTTTGTGATAACAACATGCACGTCCTAGCATGGTGGTAAGGAATACATATTGAGATATCAAATGCAAAGTGCTTTTCGAGATGCCTGCTACATGGTAAGTGTTTAATCAGGGAGGATGTTATGATGATCATTCTGGGACCTCCAAATAGACAAACATTTTTTGACGAACTGGCTTGTGACACGGATTGTTTCTTTCCAATTTAAGATGCTTTCTTTTAATGAAAGTTTAAAAAAATAATAAAAATGTAGTTACCACTTGATAGGTAATTACTATGCTGGGCTTGCACTATGATTAAATAAAACTGATCTGCATACAAGATAATGTTGCTGCTGGTAGCACTACTGATACATTAGTTATACACTAATTTTGAATTTAACTTCATGGGAAGATTCTGTGGATGACAGCCTCCTGGGAGGGGCGAGGGGCATCCTACCACCTGTCATCGGCTGCCACCATGAGTACCGTGATCTTATACAACTTGGAGGAAGGGCTGAGGCAGAAGACTGAGGCGCCATCTTACTTTTTAAATCCAGTTTGTTTTAATTCTGTCCAAATATAAAAGCAATACACGCTCGTTGTGGTCAAGAGGGTAAAACAAGGTGGAAAGAAGAAAGAAAATGATTTCTTTTCAGAGACAAACACTGTTGGCGTTTTGGTATAACATAATAAGCTCCACATCTTTTCTCTTGATATTTTGAACGCAATGCTGATAATGCCGTTTAGTTCAGTGATGCACGTGTTATACCCAAGGCAGTGTCTGGCACGTAGCTCCTGCTCAGGAAATGACAGTGTTATTTTTATTACTATTTGAGATGGAGTTTTGCTCTTGTAGCCCAGGCTGGAGCGCAGCAGCACGATCTTGGCTCACTGCAACTTCCGCCTACAGGGTTCAAGCGATTCTCCTGCCTCGGCCTCCCGAGTAGTTGGGATTACAGTTGCCGGCCACCATGCCTGGCTAGTTTTTTGTATTTTTAGTAGAGATGGGGTTTCGCCATGTTGGGTTGAGCAGGCTGGTCTCGAATTCCTGACCTCAGGTGATCCACCTGCCTTGGCCTCCCAAAGTGCTGGGATTACAGGCGTGAGCCACCATGCCCGGCCAAAAGCATTATTATTATTATCACAGGCTACCTGATTTTTGTGTTCTCGTCTTTCCATGGCACAAGTGCAATAATTTTTCCATTTAACTAAAACGAAAAAGTCCTCACAAACATTACTTAAGTGATTGTACCATATTCTGTTCTGTGCAAGTTTCATGCATATAAATTATTTCAAATTGTTTACTCATGAATATTAATGAACATGTTTATGCACAAGGTCTTCTAGATGTTTCAAGTTATCACTGTCAGTGAGGGTTCTCCAGAGAAATAGAACCATTAGGAGATATATGTGTATAAAGGCAGGGGCTCATGCCTGTAATCTCAGCACATTGGGATACCAAGGAGGAGGATTGCTTGACCCCAGGAGTTTGAGACCAGCCTAGGCAACATAGTGAGACCCATCTTTACCAAAAAAAAAAAGTTTAAAAATTAGCCAGGCGGCCAAGCTCAGTGGCTCACACCTGTAATCCCAGCGCTTTGGGAGATCGAGGTCGGTGGATCACCTGAGGTCAGGAGTTCGAGACCATTCTGGCTAAAATGGTGAAAACCTGTCTCTGCTGAAAATACTAAAAATTAGCCAGGCATGATGGCATACACCTGTAGTCCCAGCTACTTGGGAGGCTGAGGCAGGAGACTCATTTGAACCCGGGAAGCGGAGGTTCCAGTGAGCCGAGATTGTGCCACTGCCCTCCAGACTGGGTGACACAGCAAGACACTGTTTTTTGTTTTTTGTTTTTTAAAGAGAGAGAGAGAGAATGAGAGAGAGAGAGATTGACTATAAGAAACTGGCTCACTTGATTACAGTCGCTGAGGAGTTCCAGGATCTGCCCTCTGCAAGCTGCAGAGCCAGGAAAGCAGGTGGTGTAGTTCCTGTTTCAGTCTAAAGGCTCGATATGATGTAAGTTACAGTCCAAGTGCAAGAAAGACCAATGTCCTGCCTCAAAGACAGGTGGGGAGAGAGAATTCTGCCTTTTGTTCTATTCAGGCCTCCCACTGATTGGATGAGGCCCATCCACATTAGGAGGACAGTCTGCTTTCCAGAGTCCACCGACTCAAGTGCTCCTCCTGTGCAGAAATGCCCTCGAAGACACACCCAGAGTAAGCTGTGTCCAGACAACTCAGCACCTTGATTCGGTCAAGTTGACAGGTGAATTTTTTTTTTAATTTTTTTTTTTTTTGAGATGGGGTTTCACCAGTTGGCCAGACTGATCTCAAACTTCTGATCGCAGGTGATCCACCTGCCTCAGCCTCCCAAAGTGCTTGGATTACAGGCATGAGCCACTGCACCCGGCCTTGACAGGTGAAATTAACCATCATACACATGATTCCTTGCACTCTTGTCCAGTTCTAAAATTGAGGATTGAGACCACCATGGGCTGCCGGGCGTGGTGGCTCACGCCTGTAATCCTAGCACTTTGGGAAGCCGAGGTGGGTGGATCGCCTGAGGTCAGGAGTTCAAAACCAGCCTGGTCAACATGGTGAAACCCCATCTTTAGAAAAAAAAAAAAAAGAGAGAGAGAGACCACCATGGGCAACATGGTGAGACTCCATCTTTGCAAAAAATATCAAAATAGCCAGGTGTGGCAGTTCTTGCCTGTGATTTCAGCTACTCAGGAGACTGAGGTGGAAGGATCACTTGAGCCTAGGAGCTTGAGGCTGTAGTGAGTCATGAGAGCCCGGATGAGAGAGGTGACCCTGTCTCAAAACAAAACAAAACAAAACAAATTGAGGATTCTGAGATTGAGGCTCTTGGTGGAAGTCTGGCTGGAACCTACAATAGAGCTACAGGACTCAATGTCTGTTTCAACTGTAGGGACATGCGTGCTCCGGCAGAAGTATGAGTTGGTTTAACTCTTCTCCTGGGAGTCTGACAATATGCTTCAAAAATATTTAAATGAAATAGTCTAGACTGGACTGTTTGATTGCAAATGACAGAAATGCATCTCTAGTGTAAGGAAAAAGAAATGTTATTGTCTGTTGGACCTAAAAGTCTAGGGTTTCAGGCATGGCTGGATCCAGGGTTCAAATGATGTCACTGGGACTGCACGCTACTTTCTCCTCACATTCTTTCTTTCTTTCTTTTTTTTTTTTTTTTGAGACGGAGTTTTGCTCTTATTACTCAGGCTGGAATGCAATGGCGCAATCTCGGCTCACAGCAACCTCTGCCTCCTGTGTTCAAGCAATTCTCCTGCCTCAGCCTCCCGAGTAGCTGGGACTACAGGTGCACGCCACCATGCCCAGCAAATTTTTGTATTTTTAGTAGAGACACGGTTTCACCATGTTGACCAGGATGGACTCGATCTCTTGACCTCATTATCCACCCGCCTCGGCCTCCCAAAGTGCTGGGATTATAGGCGTGAGCCACGGTGCCCGGCCACTTCTTTGCTTTCTTTTGGGTTGGCTCCATTCTTAGGCCAGCTCTTCTCCCATGGTGATAAGATGGGGCTAGAAGCAATCTGACTGCATCCTTTTGTTAGCATCCCCCAGTGGAAACAGCATTTCTTTCATCAAATAAACAAAAAGATGACCCAAAACAAAGGATCATTTGGACTGACCTGGGTTATGTCCACGTCCAGACCATTCTTCCTGCTAGGAGGATATAATACTTTGATTGCCTGGGCTTGGGTCTACAGAGTAAGTGAAGTTCCCCCAGTAAAAGTGAATCCTACCTCCAGATGTCAGAGAAAAGGATGCTCTGTCAGTAAAACAATGTCCTCCACAATCGCTGAGCTTCCAAATTTATTGAGATATAATTCACGTGCCATAAAGACTGTATGCTCCGCCTTTTAGAGTATACGTTCAGTAGATTTTAGTATATTCATGGAGTTGTTCAACCATCAGTACTATCTAATTCCAAAACATTTTCATCACCCCCCCACAAAAAGCTCTGCAGCCATTAACAGTGACTTCCCATTCTTCCATCTTCCAGCCCCTGGCAGCCACGAATCTACTTTCTGCCTCTACGGATTTACCTGTTCTGGACATTTCATACCAATGGAATCCTACAATGTGTATTCTTCTGTGTCTGGCGTCTTTCACTTAGCATCATATTTTCAAGGTTCCTGGTTTGTAGCATGTATCAGAACTTCATTCCTTCTCATGGTTCAGTGCAATCATATTTTATTGTACGGAGAGACCACATTTGCGTTGTCTATTCAACAATGGATGGACATTTCCGTTGTTGCCACCTTGTCTGTCATGAATAATGCTGTTATGAACATTTGTGTACAATTTTTTTGGTGGACGTGTGTTTTCATTTCCCTTGAGCCTATCCCTAGGAGTGGAATAACTGGTTGCAGGGAACTCGATGTTGACCTTTTTGAGGAACTGCCAGCCTGTCTCCCCAGTGGCCGCACCACCGCTCCCATTACATTCCAAGGAGCAGAGCAGACAGGTTCCAATTTCTCCACATCCTCACCAACGCTTGCTGTTATCCATCTGCGGTTCTAGGCATCCTAGTCCGTGTGAAGTGGTCTCTCATTGTGGTTTTATTTGCCTTTCCCCTAACGACAGCCTGAAATTTTCCTTTTCCCACCTGGTGGTGGCTGAAGTTGGGATAAAGCATGTGAGTGTCGGTTTATGTGTATGTGCTGGCTTTTGTACATAGCCAATATGGAGAATCTGGCCCTAGTGACTTAAATGCACCAGGATTTGCCTTAGACTGTGTCTATAACAAAATGCTGTATGCCGAGTAGCTTATAAATAAAATAAATTTATTACTCACAGTTCTGGAGGCTGGAAGTCCAAGATTAAGGCTCCAGGAAATTCAGGTGAGGGCTTTCTGGTCATAGATGGCTCCTTCTTACTGTGTCCTCATGTGGTGGGAGGAAAAGGGGTCTCTTTCAGGCGCATATATATATATAGAGAGAGGCGGGGGGGGGGGGGGGTCTTGCTCTGTTGCCCAGGCTGGAGTGCAGTGGCGCAAACACAGCTCACTGCAGCCTTGACCTCTCAGGCTCAAGTGATCCTCCAGTCTCAGGCTCCCCAGGACTGCAGGCATGTGCCACCACACCCAACTAATTTTTTTTTTTTTTTTTTTTTTTTGAGGATGAGTTTTACTCTTGTTGCCCAGGCTGGAGTGCAGTGGTGCAATCTCAGCTCACTGCAACCTCTGCCTCCTGGGTTCAAGCGATCCTCCTGCCTCAGCCTCCCAAGTAGCTAGAAGTACAGGAACATGCCACCACATCCAGCTAACTTTTATATTTTTAGTAGAGATGGGGCTTCACAATGTTGGCCAGGCTGGTCTCAAACTCCTGACCTCAGGTGATCTGCCTGCCTTGGCCTCCCAAAGCTCTGGAATTACAGGTGTGAGCCACTGCACCTACCCATACCCAACTAATTAAAAACCTTTTTTTTTTTTTCAGAAATGGGGTCTCGCCATATTGCTCAAGTTGGTCTCAAACTCCTAAGCTCAAGCCATCCTCCCACCTCAGCCTCCCAAAGTGCTGGAATTACAGGCCTGAGCCACTGAGATAGGCCCTCAGGCCTTTCTTGTAAAGGCACTAATCCCATCATGAGGGCTCCACTGTCTGCCCTAATCACCTGGTAAAGACTCTACCTCTTTACACCATCACCTTGGGGGTTAGGATTTTGACCTGGGAATTTGGGGAGGACACAAACTTTTAGATCATAGCAATTGCATCTCCCAAAAGCAGACTGTGAGACAATGATTTACATGCAG